>OV179153.1:20146065-21568748 GCA_921972225.1 Euplexia lucipara | reverse complement strand
CATAGTTGGGGAAAAGCCTAGGCAGATGATGAGATGTAAACAGTAACATGATTTGATTCCATTTTGTAACTGGTATACTCAACGATGGTAATCAATCCTGCTTTAACATTATAAGTTGTGCCACAAAATCTCATGCACTGCTACCCCCAATTTGATTGACATTTTAAACCAATGACACCAATCGAAGACAATTTGCAAAACGTCAATCACCAAACAAATTTTGAAAATCATTACCATAAAAGTAGATATACATATATGTGATTGAATACAATTAACAATACTAAATTGATTGCAATACTGAAGTAGATAAATAGAAACGAAATGGAGCTAACAACGTCTAAATATAAAATAAATATAAATTGCAGTACATTAAACAAATGGGCGGCATCAAAAGAAGCCGTGAATCACTCTGTAAGATGTAATTTTTCTATTGTGGTTACATGAAAATGATTCTGTAATGAAGAGTCTTTACAAAAACTGATTTCCTGAGTGCGATTGTGCCGAAGTAGAATGATTGCGGAATAATGAACTGTATTGTCTTAAAAACGACTGCCTCATTCGTCTAGTGGTCGCAAGCGTTACTGCTGAGCATGAATTCTCCTGGCTTCGATTCCCGGGTCAGTCAAAGTGTGAGTGAGTTTTCCCATTTGGAATTTCTCAGTAGCAACCCGAAGTCTGGATTTGTGTCCGATGCTACATTTTGCCAATTATGTTTAAGTCCCATGTACTAGGGGGCGAGCCTATTGCCATCTATCGGGCACAAATCCAGACGCCACTACTAAGAAACTCCTGAAGGAAAAACTCAATATCACTGCCCGTTCCGGGGATCGAACCCGGGACCTCACGATCAGCAGTAGCACTTGCGACAACTGAACCAACGAGGCAGTCAGGTACCTTAAACCATACAAATCAAGAAATCAACCACTACCTAGAAAGATTTATTTTGTTTTGAGCACGACTATGTCAAGAATGAAAAGAAGACGTGTGTAGATTTTTCTGTCTATATTTTTTTTTAATTTTTTTTCATTGCTTAGATTCAAAGAAAAAAAATAAAAACCATAAAACATGCGATGAGGTCACTTATACGGTGGTATGAGGTAGTTTACCTTTTCGTAAGCAAGCTAATTTTTAAGATAAAAACCATAATGTCAAAAATGCCATATCTAATGTCAAACATGACATATCTAATGTCAATGTGACGTTGACAACTGCTAAATGACAGTGACATCTAAGTAACAGTTTTTTTTGACGTAGGTATCACAGTGAAGCAAAGGACGTATCGCCATTCCACCGTATGAATGACGTAATTTGCCGCTTACGTCTTTCTAGAATGCACCGAATTTTAAAGTTAACATTTATTACGAATGAAAAGTACATCATTTGGAAATACCAAAAAATATGGGTTCTCTAGTTTTGGATTTACTTTTATATAACGTAATAAAACTTGCAGGTTAAAATTTTGAAATGTTGTCAATTATGTTGAGCTTGGCTTCCAGTCTTACTGAATTCAGCTGAATACCTAGGTACTAGTAAATATTGGTACATGTAGACGATCTGACCTCTGGGACTTAGTAACTGGTAACACAATACTCCTTGGTTTCTAAGACTGGTCATCAGACTACCCGTAACCGTAACTCGTACAGGTTTCAACACGTAATAGATTAGATGGTCACCCATCCGAGAACGACACCGTAAGTGTAGCTTAACCTTCTATCAACCATCAACCCATGTGGCTACTATTATTTAGTCACAAGCTCCTTAGTCACAAGTCAGGTGAAGCTAAAATTAATAGGATTTTTATGTAAACGTTAAAAAAATTAACAGACCGTGGAAATTCACACGTTTTGTAAATAAGTATTCAATTGGAAGCCTCTAGCAATAATATATCGCAACTCTTTGTACAAACAAAACGCAATGTTTGTTGTATGTCCGAGTAACAGAACGCTGGAACGGTATCCAGTACATGTGTGGGGACTTAATTACTTATTTGAATATCGGTTGTTTGTTTAAAACTAATAAAAGTAGGAAAAACAAACGGATTTGGCAGCTGTATTGGGCCGTCTAAAGACTAGTTTGGCGCGGTTTTATTTAAATTTGTGACGAAATATTGCTCGTTTACACTAGTTCTAAATTCAAATTGAGTATTTATTTTTCGAACTCAGAGGAATAAAATTTAAAACAAAAAACAAAATGAAAAAGTTGACTATTACTTTTTGGTAAAAATCATTACATAATAATTGTAGTAACTATTTTACCCTGATTAAAATTCAAGAAAAAAAAAAACTATTTAAATCACTGACTCAAAACAAATTTGCATTTTTTTATTCACAATTAAACCTTGGTCTCACTTCACATAACACATATACACTTAACAAAAAGAAAAGCCTTAAAATAAACTTTATTTGAACAAAATCAGTTCGCGGGTACAGTAGAGCACAGAGGTGCGCGGGCGCACAAATTACACTGAACGCCTTGCGGTTGCCTTTGCGTACATTGGGGGATCGAGATTCGCTTTCGTAGCCTCAAGTGATGTGTAGACTTAAGTAAAAATAGACACGGAATTATGACTTATACCAACCTTCTTGGACAAATATAGTACTAAGGTTATGAAACTGCTAATTGATGTTTATGGTTCTAAGTGAAATATTCGTAGTAGTATATTGCTTTAAGTGATGTTTCAGCACCGTATGGAAAATAAGTGGGAGGCGTGTGTACAATTTTATTGTATTGTTAAGTGATGTTAAAAGTTTTCTATATTCCATAGTGTTTTGTTAAATTTAAAATATCACAGATACAACCTTTATAATATCAAGTAGATAACTTTACCATATTCTTTTTTCAACAAATACAATACCAAGCAAGATTCTCTTTCATTATTTTATTTTCATTCTCCCTTCATAGATGTTTACATAACTGACAAATTCAACGTTCCTTATTAGACAATTATATCTTATACTTATCTCTTATTTATTATCCAATATCTATCTATATTCATTCATTCGAAAGCCATGAACAAGCAATTTCTTTTAATCCACTACGTACTGGCCAGTTACACAAACAGGCATGATTCGAGAAAATCATCTCGCTATGTCACTCCGCCATCTTGGAAAATGAATTGAAAGCAACGCGCGAAACTAGTTGGACTTAAGTGATGCACGTCTAGTTGGATGTGAAGATATCCCGTTGAGTTTAATTAATTTGAAAAGAGTAAGTATACTTGGGCATGAATATCTGTTAAGTTCTATAAACTATACAGTAGAAATAAGTATTTTTAACTAACTACACTTAAATCCAGATGCTGTCCACCAATTAGGGGACCGGCACTGCCTCTCCTAAACAGAGACTAAATATTAAAGCCTATCTAGGAGAACAGTACTCCACCCGTCTTTATTGTATACCTACTTGATCCTAAAATATGTACATATAATTGTAACATCTGTAACTGTACAAATCTATCTTATAATTATACACCTCTTTACGTTATACTTTTTTTCTCAAAACTAATGGGGTCGATGTTTCCTAGCCGACTATTCTAAAAACATACATCGGAACAAACTTAGAGGTCACGGTCTCTTTCAAAGTTCAGACATTATCTTGGTTAGATCGATCTTATGAGTACGATGCAGATTAGTGTCATATGTTACAAGTTTAAGTTTCAAGATGGGAGGAACTTTCAAAGTTGATATAGAGAAACACTGTGTTGAAAATGATATCCATGTAGTGCATAATATACTCGTACAGATATTGTAAAAGGTCTCATTGATTTCTTAAGGAACCAATTAAAAGTTCATTACTTTCTGTGTTAAAGAAAGCAGCTTACTTTTGACTGAAATATGAAATCGAATTCCAGAGTTCTTTTTACATATGTACAACTATTAAAACTTAGCTTTCCATACTGATTACTAGGTATGAAGGGTGAGACTCCACCAAAACGGGGAAGAGAAGAGATATCTTGTATTGTGCTGAACTTAAGCACTGAGCTGTCAAAATGACGCAAGCTGATTGGTTGTACAACACAACTCTTCTCCTTTCTGCTTTGGTGGAGCCCGGGCCTTAAATTGGTCCTTGTAAACTTGTCCTAAGTATCTTATTCTAAACGTTGGTAAACGTTAACCCTTTCCACTTGGACGGGGCTTATTTTAATTAAACGCCAGCTATAAGTTATCTTTTAACTCCTGTTACTGATACAGATAACACGCCATTAGATTAAATGTATCCGCCGAGCGTTGGTTCAACAGGCTCCCAGAGATAAATTATGCTGCACGTATTTCTGTAAGATTATTCCCACTACTTGATACTGACAAGACTTTAAGTGCGGCCATTATCAATGCATGCAAATGAAAGAGATGTGCGATGACAGGACGTTGTTGAAAAAAAAATCGTTGAGTAATTAAACAAAAAACGTCCAAGTATGTACTCCAATATTTTATTTCTTTGTTTTAATTAAATACACTGTTTAACCTTCCAATCGAGTCAATTAGAGACAAAATAGAAAGACAATGACGCGGATACCGGTATTCTCTCGGGGTTTAATGAAATAATACGATATCTTGATAATTTGAATTCACATTTTAAAGTGGATTCCAAATAGAGCAGTAGGGTAACATTTATTTGTTATAAGTATAAAGCTATACTGTATAAAGCTGACTGCCTCGTTGGTCTAGTGGTCGCAAGCGCTACTGCTGATCATGAGGTCCCGGGTTCGATCCCCGGGTCGGGCAAAGTGTTATTGAGTTTTTCAATCTAGGATTTCTCAGTAGCAGCCCGGAGTCTGGATTTGTGCCCGATGGATGGCAATAGGCTCGCCCCCTATTACATGGGCCTTAAACATAATGGCGAAATGTGGGTGTACTACCAGGTACACCTCTGCCTAGCCCTTCGGGGATTACAGGCGTGACGATATGTATGTATGTAAGTATAAAGCTATAATTCCTTGTAATTTGCCGTCAAAACACAGGCACTTCTTTAGTTGAGAAAGTATGACAAAATCCAAACTGCGAGTGCAACAAGTCAATAATTAAATACTAGTTAAATTTAAATCTAGTTCCCTCTAAAATTAAGTGCGAGTTGGACACGTTTTCTGGAGGTTACGGAAAAAAAACATTAAAATATTTTACATTTCATTTGTCCATTGATGAATTGAAAGAAGAAAATATTCTAAGTCTACTAAGACTTAGAAGCTCGATTTTCTTCTTTTTAGTCCTTGGCGATCGCAAACTTTAGTATTTGAGAACAATTTCAACATGACACTGCTGATTAATCCCAAAGAAAAGTATGTATCTTGACACGAACAACAAAGTGATCCTAGATGACTTGTCTTCTAAGGCAACGAATTAATCCTATAGGGCAACAAAGTAATGCTATAAGGATCTTACAAAGAAACGACGTGATATCATAAGCTCTATTTGGCAAAACACCAGATTTTATTTTAAATTCTCGGGCCTATTCTAAACAATTCTTGGTCTACATACAATGGTGCGCTACCGGGGGTCGCGGATGGCTGCACCACCTAATGTGCTATGGTCTACCGCGGACCATGGTCCAAGAAGCTAGGGGAAAAAACTTAGGCTGATGAACCGGCCATGCTATATGGGAACTCAATCTACTCATGGTGCATAGGAAGGGAAGCAGTCTGTTGTTAAGGCAATTATAGGGAAGGACCATGGTTGAGACTGCATGTATGTGTTTAATCCGATAGAAGAGAAAACATGCGCATTTTTTGAAAGAATTGAGTGGGTTAGTTTGAATGTAAACTATCTAATAATCATGTCAGAGCTTCTTATTCACGACGTTGTAGGTTCAAATCGGGGCAAACATTATGGTAGATACGATAATTCTTAGAAATATATGTACGCTGGAAACAGCAGAATATTATGGACGTAATTTTATGTGTAACACCTCTCTAACAACATTATTGTGACAAATAAATTTATTTTTAGATATTATTCACTTTTATTTCTCGGAACTCTTTGGTTCCGGACCTTTGGAAGGCGCACGAGGGGCCGAAGCCAACTCCCAAAAGTCCATTGTCGTCTTTACGAAACTACTTTACATCTATTTTAATTAACCCCCGACGCAAAAAGAGGGGTGTTATAAGTTTCACCGCTATGTGTGTGTGTCTGTCTGTCTGTCTGTCTGTCTGTCTGTCTGTCTGTCTGTCTGTCTGTCTGTCTGTCTGTCTGTCTGTCTGTGGCACCGTAGCGCCCAAACGGGTGCACCGATGTAGATGCGGTTTTTTTTATTTGAAAGCAGGGTTTCTTGCGATGGTTCTTAGACATAATTTATCAAAATCGGTTCAGCCGTTTCAAGGTTATCAGCTCTTTTGTGTTAGCTACCGTTGCTAATTTAGACGTCTATGGGTATTAACTTTACTTACAAACATATGTGTGTCTTAAAATTTCGAACACCCATGTGTGTAATATTAATAAGCAACATTATGGTGTATTTGGTCTGATGCAGCCAGGATATCTAGCAGACTAATACACTCTTGGGAAAATAACAGCAGATATGTCGTGTTTGGATTCATTTTAACCTGCATTTGATTCTGCACACAATGCACTGATGGCAACTGGATGAGCTGATGCTGCAGCCAGGCTATCCAGCACACCAGTAGGTAGACTCTTGACAGAATAATAGCAGATAGGTCGTGTTTGGATTCATTTCAACCAGCATTTGATTCTAAACACAATGCACTGATGGCAACAGGATGAGCTGATGCTGCAGCCAGGCTATCCAGCACACCAGTAGGTAGACTCTTGACAAAATAATAGCAGATATGTCGTGTTTGGATTCGTTTTTAACCCCCGACGCAAAAAGAGGGGTGTTATAAGTTTCACCGCTATGTGTGTGTGTCTGTCTGTCTGTCTGTCTGTCTGTCTGTCTGTCTGTCTGTCTGTCTGTCTGTCTGTCTGTCTGTCTGTCTGTGGCACCGTAGCGCCCAAACGGGTAAACCGATTTAGATGCGGTTTTTTTTTATTTGAAAGCAGGGTTTCTTGCGATGGTTCTTAGACATAATTCATCAAAATCGGTTCAGCCGTTTCAAGGTTATCAGCTCTTTTGTGTTAGCTACCGTTGCCATTTTAGACGTCTATGGGTATTAACCTTACTTACAAACATATGTGTGTCTTAAAATGTTAAACACCCATGTGTGTAATATTAATAAGTCACATTATGGTGTATTTGGTCTGATGCAGCCAGAATATCTAGCAGACTTAAACACTCTTGGGAAAATAACAGCAGATATGTCGTGTTTGGATTCATTTTAACATGCATTTGATTCTGCACACAATGCACTGATGGTAACTGGATGAGCTGATGCTGCAGCCAGGCTATCCAGCACACCAGTAGGTAGACTCTTGACAAAATAATAGCAGACATGTCGTGTTTGGATTCAATTCAACCAGCATTTGATTCTGCACACAATGCCCTGATGGCAACAGGATGAGCTGATGCTGCAGCCAGGCTATCCAGCACACCAGTAGGTAGACTCTTGACAAAATAATAGCAGATATGTCGTGTTTGGATTCATTTCAACCAGCATTTGATTCTGCACACAATTCACTGATGGCAACAGGATGAGCTGATGCTGCAGCCAGGCTATCCAGCACACCAGTAGGTAGACTCTTGACAAATAATAGCAGATATGTCGTGTTTGGATTCGTTTTAACCAGCATTTGACTCTACATACAATGCACTGAAAAATTCTCATAACTGTAAACTCTATAAAACAAAATGAATGCGTTTAAAAATTTTAAAATAAAAATTAAATTAAAAATTTAAAAAACCCCCACCGCAAAAAAGTAAAACATTTAAAAAGTTAAAAATAACAGTTTAGCCATGACATTTTACGTAACGTCGGGGTACCGTTAAAATTAGTACCTACATACCTACAAGTACTAGGAACATTCCTTACTAGGTACCCCGACGTTACGTAAAATGTCATGGCTAAACTGTTATTTTTAACTTTTTAAATGTTTTACTTTTTAATCAGCATTTGACTCTACATACAATGCACTGAATAATTCTCATAACTGTAAACTCTATAAAAAAAAATTAATGCGTTTAAAATTTTTAAAATAAAAATTAAATTTAAAATTTAAAAAACCCCCATCGCAAAAAAGAAAAATCATTTAAAAAGTTAAAAATAACACTTTAGCCATGAAATTTTACGTAACGTCGGGGTACCGTTAAAATAAGTACCTACCTACATACCTACAAGTACTAGGAACATTCCTTACTTAAGCGGTACCACGACGTGAAGTAAAATATCATGGCTAAAGTGTTATTTTTAACTTTTTAAATGATTTTTCTTTTTTGCGATGGGGGTTTTTTAAATTTTAAATTTAATTTTTGTAAGTTTGAATTTCAAAAGTGCGTTTTAGATGACTTAATTGAAATATATGAATAATAATATAGCCGAATTAAGAACCTCCGTCGTATTTGTAAGTCGGTTAAATACAAAGTTACACGACGAAGAAAGTGAAAAAAGTAATTCAACTGTTCAACATCGCACAACAACACCACACAACATTACAACATCTATATGTTGTGATGTTGTGTGTTGTGTGGTGTTGTTGTGCGCTGTTGAATAGTTGAATTACTTTATTCACTTTCTTCGACGTACCTATTATCCATATTTTCAAAGTAATAAATGATTTGATTTGATTTGAACATAATATCTTTGCCTGTATTTAAGCTTATGCCTGATAATCAATCAAGACTCTCCACAAGGTTATTAACTTGGCAGAGATACAATCTCTCGACCAGCTAATTGTTGGATGTATCTTAAACGAGATACTTTCAAAACAATGGGGTGTTTAGAACTCCGTGTATTAATTGAGGTCTGGTTTTGTTGTACGTGCTATGCCAGAGATATAACAATTAAGTGCTTTGGCATCAAACAATAGACGATGTTTTGGTGTGTTTTTCATAGTATTAAGATTGCTTTGGATAACGTTGTAAAGTGACTGACTGTGATTGACTCATTTTCTAATTCAATGGATTGACTGGAAATATTTCTCGATGACATGTGAAGCTAAGTCAGATGCAAAATTCTGGTACTAGGTTAGTTACTAACCATGCCGAAAGAAGGATAGCTTCAGTAAGGTTTTATTGTTTTTTTTTCATTTTTAATGTCAGTGTGAACCCCGGAGAGTCATGCCCAGTTGATAGCTATATATGATAGCCTTGCTGCCTAATACATGGAACTTAAAAACTTTTTATTGTACTAACATTGTTTTTGATTAGATTTTTGTTACTAACCTCTTCTATGGACCATTGTAGTTTTCTATTATTATTGTAAAATTTAACTGGCGAAATGTGTGTACACTGTCCACATCAAATTGATATTAAACTTACTTCTGAAACATTTGGAGTACCTAAATAATTGTTTCTTAATAGAGTTTAGTACTAAACTTAGTTAAGATAAGTGGTGACTTATGTTCCACTGTTCTTAGTTAGCAAATAGGCTTGTAAAACATTTGGCATTGCACCATATTGTTCACTATTGTCACTTGAAAGGAACTTACTACCTAACCTACTTAATGTTGAATGAATTCTAACGTTTGTTGGTTAGAAAAAATGCACTTATACGCTTATGCTTGGCATGCAGGATGTTTCTTTTTAAGGTCTTCAAATATATTTTCTCTCGCGTTTTGCCATTTCTATTATAAATCTAGTGTTGATTGGCATGGCTTATATTACAAGCAGACTTCACGCGTTTTCGCCCGCGTGGTTCCCGTTCCCGTAAGTAGCCTATGTTACTCAGAGTGAAAGTACCTTTCCAATGGTGGAAGATTTATTGAAATCGGCACAGCAGTTTTTGAGTTTATTCATTAAAAATATACACACAAAAATTATTTTTTTTCAACTTTATAATATTAGAGTGTAGATGGAGATGTAGATAATATTTAGTGTATAAAATTATCTACTTCTCCATGTATAATAATTAGTGTAAATTGAACATTTGGATTACTATTGAATTGTCAATAGAGATCCGCAAAAATATCTCTTAACTTATTTGATTCAAAGGAAAGACTTTCATTTAACTCCTCGAATGTCTTAAGTTACACAGTTCGACATAAGAAAAAACGCTCCAAGTGTCTTAAGTCGGACAGTTACACTTAAGGGCTTGGTCAGGATTGGTCGCTAAATATCTGTGGTTGTACTGCAAGTAGCAATATGTTCTGTATTTATATGAAAGAAATGGTTCATTCACTCTTACGTTTAATAGTTTTCAACAGTAGAAACATTATTTTGAACGAAATAAAAAATAAATAAATTCATCTGACATTCCACTCACGGCAAACGTCAAAGTGTGTAGGTTATGTGAATGAATATTATCAAAATGAAAACAAATCACGTCACAGCAGTGTCTGGTCAGTTTTATTTCACTACGTAGCTGTTTTATTAGATAGGAAAACTAATGAGGGTTACAGGAAGGTATCATTTATAATTTGTTTTTATCGATTTAACAGTATAATCTTCCTTTTTCTGAAGGCCTACCTAAAGTTATTATCTAACTCGTAAAAGCGTCGACATTGTTGTAATGTGCGTGTACGGAGGTCGACACCCGAAAGGTTAAATAATAAATAAGTACATCGTTCATTACAAACAACAGTTCAAAGATCGTAAGCATCATCAATTTCCGTTTTAAAAGCGACAATGAAAGGCATGACAAGCGAAAAAATCATAATCTTTCACTAACTAGGAAGTGACGAATGGGCTAGCAGTCCAACATGGCCCATTGTATAAATACAAGAGCCAGGTTACCCAACCAATATAATCTCAGCAATCAAGTGAACGTTAAGTTTTTTCTGTAATTATTCACGTCACTGGGATGTGTAGGAAGCGTTTCTTCACTGTTTCTAGTTTGTTCACAGTCGGGTGCTCATTGCGTTCTGTGTGTGTAGTTGAAAATGCGTAAAAAATGTGTGTATATCAATGTGAAAAGGTTGTCTGGTCTTGTGGTAAACCTGCTTGCTATAAATTCTTGTCTATGTGAGAGTTTGCCAGTGTTGCACAATATGAACCTGAAATGAGAGCTTAAAAAATTGGTTGACGTGTCTTTAGGTAAGGATGAATTTTAAATTTGGCAACTTTAAAACCAGACGTTACGAAACTAAAAGTTGATGAATTTGTTAATCATTTGTTAATGAACAATTTAAGGGGACTGCAGTGAAAGAAAACTGACACAATATCACTATCTTATGTTTCCTTTTAGGACAGGAGATGTACGAGCCAGTCCTTTAGAGTTGGTGAACAAAGAGTTTCACCAACTCACAGTCAACCTTTTCTACAAAAAAAATACAGTTCTATCAGGATCACGGATACATCCAACAGGTTAGATGTTGTGAAAGGATTCAGTGGAATAACCATTTAAGCAGGAAATAACTAAAAAAGAAGTTCAAAGCCAAATATAACATAACACAAATTATATTTATTTCTGTAAATATAATAATATTAAAATCTGCGAACTCGATGAGGTCGATGAAACTAGATGAAGTCTAAGTAAGTTCAAACTCAGAGCTCACAATCTCTTTTAAAGTCATTATCTTGGTCAGACCATGTGAGGAACTGAGGTAGGTAAATGCCGATCTGAGATGATCTTTTAAGAAAAGAACACACAAATTTGAGTGAACCTGTCTAGTTAGCAGGGGTGGATCTATATAAGGGCTTTTTGGGTTGCAGTCCAGAGCCCCCTGGATATAAAGTGCTCCAGACAGCCCCCATTTAGAACAATGGACAATTCCGTAAACCATAAATTAATATTTTAAAAAAATCAGTAAATCTCAGGAACTACCGTGCTTGTACAGACGCCAGCACATCAAGTTACCCCAATGTGTCAAATTTCTTTTATCGTTTTTCAACTTTATGTCAAACAGGTTCATATTCAATTGGGAAAAATTGACACATTGGGGTAACTTGATGTGCTGGCGTCTGTACCAGGCTAAAAATTATTTCATTCAAATCAAAAATGGCAATGGCATTCTTTGGGTATTTAGACCAATTTAGACCAACTTGCGTATTAGACCAAGGCCCCAAACACTGATGGTCCGCCTTTGCTATAAGTCAGTGCAAGCATTTGTCAGTAACCGTGTTTAAGTTATGTACAGGATAACACTGGTAAATATATCCACGATTTATTATCAAAGAACTTCCACACACTGCCTGTACAAGTCCCCACAATCTTAGCACGCTTGCACGCAGTGATTACTCCACACATTACGCCACGCCACGCTCGGCGGCGCGTGTCGCTCTGCTTGCGCGGCGCATCGCTCGTAGGAATCCAGGACAAAAACGAAGATTTCCTATCATAATCTACAAGAACTTTAGGATTTCTGAAGAGATGATTATAAGAAAGGCATAGATAGAGATTAATGTATGAGAAGTAATCGTGATTGTAGATGTTATCTTTACTGATAATCCTACTTGCCGACCATTTTCTATGTTAGACCTATCTTTGATTTTGTGTTTTGTCTTCACAAATACAATTTAAATATTTACTACCAATTTCATGATAATTAATTTTTGCTCATTGGTGCTCGTTTTTCTGGTGTCAAATAAACATTTTCTTTCTCTTTTCTTGTTAAGTGTAAGAAGCTGGTGGTGGATGAAAAGAAATTAAGTATATTTAGTGCTTTGCTTTCCAAGACTTGAGGAATTATAACTCATGGAAGGCAAAGGAAGGTTTCTTAGCTTGGCACATTAGGATCCTCACAATATTTATATGATTTTCAAATCGGTACGGCCAGATGTGTGGAAATTGGACTACACAATCACTCAATAATGCATACATACTCAGGTACTATACTATTATCTTTTACTGTTACTCTTCTTGCTTTGTCTATTGTAATAGCTTGCTTGAATTTGATATATCCTTGAGGACTAGGCTGATTTGTACAAACGGTACACCAATTTCACCAGTTATTTCTATGTTAATGAGAGGCGAGCCTATTACCATCAACCGGGCATAAGTTCAGGCTTCGGGCTGCTACTTGAGAAATACCAAATCATACTTTATACCGGAAAATCGAGCCCAAGAGCCTGACCCCGTGATTTACTTAAACCAGGACAGTCTGCCAAAGCCGCTGACTTGTGGCAACTGTACATTGTCGTAGAAGCCGCAAGAAACCACCGTATCTAAACATTATCTGGAACGTGCGAGTTTGTTAAGTAGCCCCTACCAGTCTGGTGCGGTGGTTCTCAAAGTTTCTTTCTAGGCTGACGGAATTATGTAGGACTAGGATATAATTAAGGTGGGGATATAGGGATCTCTTTCAGCGAGGCATTACTTAGTTTCAATGAACTTATGGGTAAACAGTGAAATATAATGGAATATTCGTGTATTTAAACTTATTGTGTATACTGTAAACAACAGTAAAAATAATTGTGTCGCACAAGCTGTCACTATATTTATAATTTAATATAACATATCATCATACAATTTGTTTCATTTTTCTTACGGTACTGCTCCTTCTACTTTTTATCTGTGCATCATCCAAAGGTTGATAGGTAGAAAAATCCTGCACATATACGGGATTATGTCCACCTCTATACATTTGTGTACCTACACCTACATAATTTAACAAGTTAAAAAAATGTGCTAATAAAACAGTTACTTTGAAAGCGACTGCCATCTCAAAATGCCTAACTAATTGATATGTAGATGCAAGATTGATTTTAGTCACACGGAAGCAGCTTTTCTCGTAGCTACGCAGACGTGTTGAGCACCACTGTCCAAATCAATAGAGACATAACACTTTATGAGCACCCTGTATATAGCGTAATGTCTGTTTGTTGAGTTTTTTTGCACAAAACGAAACTAGTTCGTGCAAAGAAAATGATTTGTGGAAAATTGCTGTGACGACACGAGGATTGAATGGAATAGTTTTTGCGAGGCTTTAGAAGTCTAGATTTATGATTATATGCTAATCAAATGGTGATAAAGATACCTTGGATGGCATAAGTGAGCAGCATCTCCATTTAATGACTTAGAAGAACGAGTAAAGAAATAGATCAAATGCACAATTAAAACCCCCTCTCATACAGATATGGCACAAGCATTAATTACAACGTTTCTCAGACGCCCCACTTAATAAAATTCTTAAATTCACTGACAGACAGTCAACGTACGGCCTTAACAGATCAGTATACAAACATAAAAGGTTTTATGAGAGTTCTTTTGTAAATCAATACTCAACACTTTACTTATTGCATTAGGTACAGACGTCAGCACGTCAACCTACCCCAAACTGTAAATTTTTCCCAATTGAACATGGACCTTATAGTGTTTAGAATAAAGTTGCAAACCTATCAAAGAAATTTGACACATTGGGGTAGGTTGATGTGCGGCGTCTGTACCTACATAGTTTCAGTGCACGTAATAGTTGGTAAGCACACCGAATCAATTTAATTATGGACCCTGTCGGGGACAGCAACGTCAATGTTTAACTAGTCAATTACCGCAATCCAGACACAATTAAATTACTATTGTTTGCGGACACCGGTGTCCACGCGGAGCCTAATGAGTTAATAGGAGAGAGGAGGGAGGTGTTTTAATTTATAATGGTTGGGAAGTTCTTAGTTCGTAGTAGGTCCTAAACATAACTGGCGAAATGTGGGTGTACTTACTGGTACCTACACCTCTGCCTAACCCTCCGGGCTAATAGGCGTGATGTTATGTTAAGTTCGTAAGTTTAAAGTTAGGCAAGTGAAAGTTGGTGCAATGTCTTCGTATTTTTATGTGCGATGTGAATTTAAGCCACTGAAACAGTTAATTTTCTAATAAACAGTTCATTGAGCTTTTCACGCAAAATGAACCACCTAATGAACCTATTCAAATAAATAATTAATTATAATTGAAGTGACTGTTTGAAATATTAAAATAACAGGTATAGGATTAATGCACAATTTTTTGAGGTTGCTTCTTTTAAAGCGAACAACTCAACCCATCTAGATGCGGTATCTTCCGCTATAAATATCCATTTTTCACCTAAAGGTCCTTTTGGCAAGGGACCAAACAAATCAATTAATAGTGCCTCAAATCTTTGATAACTTGTGGAGACCTGCCCCCCTAGCCAAGTTACAAACGATTCGTATCTATTCTCTTTCTACAATCGAGAACGTTTCTCTAAGTCATCATTTATCACCTTTCGCTAAGTCACGTGGTCAAAACAAAGGGATTTGAAGCGTTCTCGATTGTAGAAAGAGAATAGATACGAATCGTTTGTAACTTGGCTAGGGGGGCAGTTCTCCCCAAGTTATCAAAGATTTGAGGCTTTTGATTTGAAGGTTTGTATTTTTGACAGTCTGTACATGTTTTGATGTAATTTATTATATCTTTGCGTACAATATAGGATTAATTCACAATTTTCTGAGGTTGTTTCATACAACCACAACTCCTATACAGGTTTTTACTATAAAAGGATGGGTATACTGTTGCTAATCCATTTATTTTGGTTTAAGTAAGTATATTTAACAAGCTTAATTTTTTCTAAACGACAACTTGACACATTGAAATTCACCTGTCTGCATTATATTACGTAACCAAATATCTAATTCCAAGCTTACCATGAATGATTAGCACCACAGATAATGTGTGTGCGACTTGCGCAAGAGTGCCAATTGAATCGTTATTCCGACCGCAATTACTGTAATTGTTAATGGTATTAATATTCGACTAGGTGTTGCCTCTGGCTTTGGTTGCGTGACCTATGGACTTGCGGCCTTGCCGAATGAGGTTGGACGTAGAAGGTAAATCGTGAATGAAGGAAGGGTCAAAATTTGGGTTACAAAAGTGTAATTTGAATAATTTTGGTTAGGTCACTGGAACTGATTGTTTCGATAATAATTTATTTCTCTCTTAAAATGGGTATTTTTCATTGAATTAGTAGATTACATACCTTGTGCATAGAGTGTCAAGAATAGAGTATAATAAAAATAGCGCGAATGCCAGACAAAGTCAAACCAAGTATTTCAATTAGGTCATTCCTTTGACCGTCAAACAAATGTTTACTTAAAAACTTATTGTAGTTGCAGAAGTCAGTATTTAGTCAACATACTGATACGGACCAGCATTCAGTATAGAGTTAGGCAGAGGTCTACCTATTTAGACTACCTACATCATCTCTTGATGTTATAATTTAGATTGCCTTGACATTGTATTTAATAACTCCTGACATAATTATCTAGTATTCCGTTAATATTATATTCGATAACTCTTGACATTTTAATTAGTATGCATTTGACATTGTACCTATGTAATTCCTTCAAATTGATTTAATCCTTGAAAAATATTTGTACGCTGGAAACAGCAGAATATTTTGGACTTAAAATTGCGTGTAACATCTTGTATAACAATATTCTTACAAATAAATGTATTATTATTATTTTCTTTATTTCACTATCTTACATATAAATTATATTTTTAAATATTCAAATACAAAAATAAAAAAACATTTAAAAATATAAAAAATAGTAGCCCACCGGTATCGGGAACAGGGTCCAAGCTACCGGCGGTCAGGGCTACTGAGAGAGGAAACGCCTAACAATGCGCGCCGTGTCCAGGAGTACTGCCTTCTGGATCAAGCCCTTGATCCAGCTGCCTAACGAGAGCCTCTTAAGGTGTTGGTCGAGGCTCTTGGCTATTATGCCATTGGCCGTCACGACTATCGGCACGACGATTGCTGTATCCACATCCCACATGTCGACAACCTCGCGAGCCAGATCAAGATACTTAAGTTGTTTATCTTTCTCTGCCTTCACGAGGTTCTCGTCATGTGGGACCGTTATATCAACAATCATCGTGCGACGTTCCAATCGATCTATCACCACTATATCAGGTTTATTCGCGATAATAGTCCTGTCAGTGATGATAGATCTATCCCAGTACAACGTGATATTGCCATTTTCGAGAACTGGGTCGGGCACATACCTATAGTACGGTACCTCCGATTCCACATGGCTGTATTTAAGAGCAAGTTGCTGGTGGATAATCCTGGCTACTAGGTTGTGTCCGTGCAGATAGTCTCCGTTCGCAAGACGAGAACAACCAGAAATAATGTGGCGGATTGATTCCCCGGGACGGTGGCATGCCAGACAGATGTCAACCGTACCGTCCTTCACAATATACTTCCGGTAGTTATTCGTCATGATAACTTCATCCATTATAGCACAGACAAAACCTTCGGTTTCCCCAAAGAGGTCACCGAATCGCAACCAGGATATGGACGCTAAAAAGTCTACATCAGGACCATGTAGGGCCCGATAAAAGCGTCCATGAAGTTCTTTGCTCTTCCATACATTCATGCGGTCAGAAGTATCTAATACTACAGGTTTGCGCCAAGTTTGTTTATTATTATTATTATTATTTTATCCAAATGTCATTATTTTTCTTAAAGGGTCCCATTGTCATGTCATGATGACAGGTGACAAATGACATCCTGGTCTATTTTTACAAGTTACGAAGAAAGTACGAAGTTTGCCGGTGCAGCTTGAGTTACATAAACCTTTTCTATGGCACAGTTTAAGATGTTATAGTAAATTGTAACTGAAATTAAGTCATTACTTCGGATGACTATAGTACTCGCCCCCGGCGCTTTCCCGTTTAAGTGGTGACTTCGCTGTTTGCCAAACTTAAGATGTTACTTAATATCTATTAGATTATAACATTCACGTACTTTCTACAAGTAAATTGAATTACAATTACGATGGTGACTTACATAACGATGTGGGCTATGGAATTTTGGTTAAGTAAGATTTTGTTAGAGAATGTCTACCTACTTCTTATCTTTAAAGATTGACTTGAGCTGTTACTAACATTAGCTTAAGTTGGACGAAGACACTGACTCCTGTAACACAGGTATCACCTAGCATGGGAGTCAAGGTTTCAAATGGTAATGTTTATTGTATCTTTTATTATTTACAATTGGGAAAACAAACAGTAGCATAGTAGGTATAGGTTACATGTTTCCTTAATTCTAGAATCACCGACTGTACTACCAAATACGTGTTCCACAGATTACTTAATAAAATAACTAACTGTGCAGACATTATGCTGTTATTTATGGCTGAGTAGTTGATTCCAAAAAACAAGTCATCTTAGGATGCTTATATAAATATATGTAATAGCAAATTGGCAATTAATCTCACATAATAATAAACTTGAACGGAGCCTTCAAATTAGATTCAATAATATAATAAGACTAAAATTGATTTAATTTAATTTTTTTGTTGTTGAAGCCTGTTCTTCTCCGAAGCTTTCAGTTGGATTTGAAAAACTGCAGTGTTATTGAGGAAATATATAGATTTAACATCACGCTTCGACACTTAGTAGCAGGTGTGGAAGTAAAATAGATTTCGACTGAGTTTTGTTTGGAGTTAGAGTTTTCAAAGTAATGCAGGAACGTATATAAAAGCTGCATAAAACACAATTTAAAACAGTCCTAATCTATGAAAACTCACGCACTGAAGTAGCGGCTGCAGTAAAGAGTGCAAATGGCACGGACCTTCTTATGCGGGTACCTCTCCGAAGACCATGGACCACCCTTTACATCGCGCTGCGTATCAACTGCACCTACACGTGAGGTCCAGACAGGACGTGACGTCAGCGAATCGTGTTGTAGCAACTAAAGGGCTTATTACACTATACAATTTGTAGAAAACCTAACTAGGAGCAGTTCGGAAGCAACCAAACGGTCAGAACCTCCGATTTACCCTAAATCAAATCTAATTCGTTCTAACTGCGATTACATCTGCCGGTTTCCTACAAATTGAATAGCGTAATAAGCTTTTAAATACTGGGCCAAACATAAAATTGAGAAATTCAGTCTATGTTTGCCACACGCAAAGAAGCAAACTCACAACTAATATTTATAAGAACAGCTGAAACAAAACATTTTTTCCTCAACAATTGAAGCTCAAATGTCTTTATACCGCTAATACTACAACCTACGTCGGTTGATCGAACACCTGCCGGTTGCGGGCAGGCAGCGGAGGCCAGGGGGTCACAGGGGACCATAGGAGGGGGTGGAGGGGGAGGGATGCGCAGGGGTGCAAAATATCAAGGACTGTGAACGGAAGCGATGCACCTGTACACACACCCTACGCTTGGGGCTATGAGGCAGGCGGAGGCGAGCCGAACGTGTATTGTTTTTTTTTAAGACTAAGATTAATAATGTAGAAGTTTGCTGGTATTGTAAGTTAATGTGCATTACGAAGGTAATTAAGTTAATAAGATAGCACATACTACATTATAGCTTCATTTTTTTATGTAAAAATAAAAAAAAATCTCCAGAGCTTTTTTATATAAAACGGCCAAAGCAGGTGATTAAGGTTCGTAAATAAAAATGAATGGTTATTCATCACGCGGTTTTACCCGCGTAGTTCCCGTTCCCGTGGGCTTAGAAGGATAAAAAGTAGCCTATGTCACCCGGGGATAGTGTAGCTTCCCAACAGTGAAAGAATTTTTCAAATTGGTCCAGTAGTTTTGAAGCCTATTCAATGCAAACAAACATACAAACAACCTTTCCTCTTTATAATATAAGTATAGAAAACAAGCAACAGCTAACAGTCCCATGTAATAAGGGGCCAGTCTATTGCCATCAAACGGGCACAAATCCAGACTCCGGGCTGTTGTGAAATTCCAGATCGAAAAAATCAATAACACTTGCCGGAACCGGGTATCGAACCTAGTGGGTACATCATTCTTAGCAGTAGCGTTTGCTGCCACTAGACCAACAAGGAAATAAATAGTTAAACGTTTTAGATACCCGCTTCTTTCCTGGCCCGATTATTAGAAAGTTCATTATAGAGTGGCGGTTAAAGTTGAATGAACACTAAATGGCTGGACTGGGTGGGTTTTTACTAGAAATTCCTGGATACGACTTTTAGCTGACATTATTTACACATGTAGACCGATAGACACTTAAAAGCACATGCCTATTATTATGATCCTAGCTAGATCCTTCAGTTTTATCCGCACCTAATGGTGGCAGCCTAATGATGTCATAACTTCTCGGAGATTAAAGCTCCTTAAATTTCCTTTTTCAATTCATAGGTACGTAAGTACTTTCTAAGTTTATCTTAGACATCATTGACGTCGGTGAAGGAAAACATCTTGAGTAACCCTAGTAAGTAATCTACTATATACTATATGAAAATCAATGCCACTTTTCGTTGTAATTTTATAACTCGGGCTTACCTATCCAAACCAAATGTTTAGGCTTTGTTTGGACTATTTAGTAGATGGTTTATGTAAAGTTTGCCCAAAATCGGTCAAGCGATTCTTCGTTTATCACATTTTTTGTAATAAACGAGTTCAACAAATGGCGGATCATTTTGTTAATGGGGATTTTGCTGTCAAATTGAAACTTTTTTCAGATGTGAATTGTGTAAAATAGGTAGCAATTAATAAAATATATTTTTGTTTGAATAAATGAATTTAATGTTACAATATATTTTTTATTATTCACTTTATACGTAGCGAATCACGTACCGGGTCGCTAGTAATATATAAGTTTGACAATCTGTCTTGAGCAAGCGTGTTAATCAATGCTCGTGCCTTCTCTGTATGAGAAGAGGGCTTTGCCTGCAGTGGAACAGTAACAGGCTTTTTATTATTAAAGCTTGTAGCGTGATGTTCAATAGCCTTTAAAACTTTCCTCTAAAACATGATTGATGGCCATATTGGATGCTTGTATATGCATGTACCTACTAGAATACATAAGTACCTACAACATAAAATATGTGTAGAGCACACTATATTTAACTTACGATTAAATATCTTTAGGATGAAGGTTACAAGGTCCATCCTGATCGTAACACACGATTACTCGAGGTTTATTCAACACTAGCTGCGTCTTACGGTGTTGTCTTTAGTAAAATAGACAACATCAGACGATTCCAAATTCCCACGACAACTCTTCACTTTTCAGGATCGAATGTAGCGTAAGTGTTAATACAGAGTATATTGTACCTTTATAACAAATTTATTCCAAATCCGTTCAGCCGTTTCGGTGTAAAAGAGTAACAAACATACCTGAACTTAAATTTCAACATCTATACAAGTAACTAAAATCTAACTGTCTGTTTGTCATGTTATGCCAAATATTTAAACAAGAAAACACAAAAAAAACTGTCTGTTTGTTTGAGGTAATCTCCAAAACGACTCGATCGATTTTGACGAAACTTTCACTAGTCGATAGGTTTTGTTATAAGGAGTACCTGCTAGGCTATTTACTAGGCTATTTATTTTAGATATATAGTTAAGAATAAACAATAACCCGGTAAATACCGCGCGGACGAAGTCGCGAGCACGGTTAGTTAAAAAGTTTTGGGGTTTCGACATAATTATTATGTGACCTACATAATTGTTTAAACGTTATACACACATTATAGCAGTTTATATAATTATGAGTTATACCAAATTGTGTGCAGTTTTAAATGATTATGATCGTTGATAATGCAATTTTAATTTTAGGTTGAGAGGTTAGCGAGCGCCGCTTTGCGAGGGGATTTAGAATTGCTAAATGTATCGTGATACACCTCCAAAAACATTGACTAATGGCCGAGGAAGATGGCCAAGGTTTGTTGTATAGCCGCAAGTATGATGGGTGGGTTAACTGGAGTAAAGATTCGATGGGAGAGGTCTACGCGTTCGTACTAAACACATTAATTCTGCGTACACTTAAGGAGTGGAATTCCCTGCCGGATTGGGTGTTTCCTGATTGCTACAACCTTTTATAAATATTTCACAACTTTTTCACACAGCACCATTTAGTCCCAAGCTAAGCTAAGAGCTTGTGTTACGGGTACTAAACAGCTGATAAACATACTTATATATTTCTAAATACATACATATTATAGATAAATTACACCCAGTCACAGAACAAATGATCGTGCTCATCACACAAACATTTGTCCTGGGTGGGAATCGAACCCACGACCTCCGGCATAGCAGTCAGGGTCACTAACTACTAGACCAACAGGCCAGTCATACAACCTAAGGGTCTTTAAGTCAAGAATGAATCGGTTACTTCTAGGCAAACGTGCTTCTTTGTCGACCACATCATCGCTTACCATCAGCACGCGTAGCATGATCACCGAAGAAACGGTCTTTGTCGTGTCTAGTGTTCATGCTACGCAGGCAGGTCCTGTCTATATAATCTGTCACTTTGCCGATTCGTCTGTAGACAAAGGCCGTTTCTTCGGTGTTCAATGTGTTCATGCTACGCATGCAGGTGTATAAATAAACGGACAGAGAAAATGGTAGCATAAAAAGTTCTCACCAACTCAGTGCGGAATCCTAAAAACATTTATCATTACAATTTCAATGTATGTAGATGACAATCTAACGACCTGTCACATTTAACACTTGCACTACTTAATTTGAACCGTGCCGTGGGTGGACATTTAAGTCGTGTAACTTAAACAGGCCGCTTATGTATCCACTTAGCAATTCAGTTTTTCTTACTCTTCCTACACGACGACGGAGTCTTTGATCTTTTAATAAGTTAATCTGGATACGCCTACACGGTAACTGGGGTTATTACGTCGACGTTTAACTTCTGGTTCGGTTTGTTTATAATATTAGTTTGCGAGGATTTCCGTATTGGTCAGGTCGATAAAAAACGTGTTTGAGACCAGATTGGTCGGCAGCAAAACCTGCAGTGGTTGCAATCAAATTCATTTTGTTATTTCCACAGCTTACATACTTGCTTACAGAGTTTGGAAGGAATGATAAGGTGTTCTAAGCCAAGAAACAGACCGATTGGCGAAGATATTTTTTGGTAGGCTTTGGTATGTAATTTACATTGGTCACCTCATCCATACACCAACATCGGAAAGCAAAGCTTAACCTCTGATCGACTTGTGCGGTTGTTATTACTTAGTCACGAGTGACCGGCCTTTTTTAATAGGCTATCCATAAAAATTTAATAGTTAATTCCCTAGAAGTGACTTTTTTTGTCGGTTTTCTTTTAGATTATATTTTTTTCTCGTTACAAAGTTAGACAAAGTCGACGTAAAATTTTAACGCTGGTCCAGCAGGCCTAGCCTTAATACAAATTCTATTTCTATTACAGTAATCGAATAGGCGACAATATACAGAAATGGTGTATATGGAATCAGCTGTTTGTCAACTGTCAAGTGTATTTCATTTTCAGCCATATTACAAATTCTACTCGTTAACACTTGACAGTTGACAAACAGCTGATCCAATGTACGCCATTTTCTTTCTATTGTCGCAATAGAATAGAAATAGAATTTGTAATATGGCTGGGCCTGCAGGTTCTTGTTCTCGTAAAGGTATATTTAGCCACAACGCCTTCTGAGACGATTCCGGTATCTAATATTATATTGATATGAAAAATCAGAGTTGATCGTAGACGTCTTAAGGGTGAAGGAAATATCATGGGGCAACCTGGACTTATAGTCAGTAATTATGTTTGAAATCACCAATCAATCTTGAACAAGCGTAGTGATTAATGTTCGTTTACTCAATGAGAAGATGGCATTTGTCCAGCAGTGGTATACCTAGTTCGTTTGCGTTAAGACGGAGTGAGTCATCAGTGCAACTGCAAGATAAAGGTGTATTTCACAATGCTGTTAAATTCAAACAAATCATATTTCAGAAGAAAAATGAATTTGAAAACATTTGATTGGTTAGGGGGCGGGGCTAGACCGACGGATAATGATGACTCACTGCATTCTTAACGCGAACGTACTAAGTATTGTGATCCTGTTTGGTTACCTAGCAAAGTGAAACCTTTATATGTATGTCAATTAAAATACAGATGTAGTAATTACTAACAAACTAACATCTTTAGTTTCAAAAGTCACAACACGTAAATTCCAACAGAAACATTTTTATTGCCATTTTAACTGTGAAATGTCAGTCTAATAATCATTGCATTATCTCAAGGTGTAAACAAGTATCAATTATTTTAACTAGCAGTTAAGAAGATAACATATCACGTGTAGTTAGTGGTTAACTATTCAGTACTGTTATTAAATAGTTAAGATAGATCTGTTGTTTGATAATCCGGTACTTTACTTGCGTAAGATGTGTTTAAGTATAGTTTAGGTGTTAAATAAATGTACGAGTATATACGCTGACCCATTTTTTTGATCAACATAATTATTATAAGTAACTAGCAGACGTCCCGCGGTTTCACCCGCGTAGGTCCCGTTCCCATGGGAATGCAGGGATAAAAAGAAGCCTATGTGTTAATCCAGGGTGTCAGCTAAATCCATACTAAATTTTATTAAAATCCATTCAGTAGTTTTTACGTGAAAGAGTAACAAACATCCATTCATACATCCATCTATCCATACTCACAAACTTTCGCGTTTATAATATTAGTAGGATTTTATGATCAAATTGGGTATGGGTACTGAAATAAAATCTTCTTTGGCGTGTTTGTTCAAAATTACATAAAAAAGTGCCCAAAAAAGCCCGCCCTTGGCCACTTCCTAGTGTCCTTCCTGACTTGGCTTCACTGCCATCGAGAATTTTTACTCAGACATAACGGATTTCTTACGATATTTTCCTCCACAGTGGAATGAAATCAAATAGTTTTTATAAAAGAAGATCTTTAGACATTTTTACATGCCAATCTTTCAATAGTTTTAAAAATAAATGGCAACGGTATTCCCAAATCGACTGATCTCTGAAAAGAAATTCCGGAAGAAATTCAGAGGTCTTCTTTATACTCTAAGATAAAATATAAGAGTTCAACGATGCAGGGCAAATCAGGAAAGGCCTTCTCAAGAAAGAACTAAGTATTGCAGGCTGCAGTATTGAGATGACCAATCCCGGCGGACAGCCTGCATTCATTTTTATTAATTTGCACCTACTTGCTTTTCTCTGGATCACCTAAAGGTTGGGTAGTAGAAAATGCCTTTGGCATTTAACCCGCTTTTGGCCATTAGTGTGCATGAAGTTTAAAATAAATATTCTACACCGTCTTTCAAATATGTGACAAGCTACCTACATAGTCATATCATTCTCAGGTCTTAGATAGTCTTTATGAGCTCAGAATCCCAAGGTCCGTCAACAAGTCTTACCAAAGGGGGGGGGGGGGGGGGGTTGTAAAGGTCAGATAGGCTCCATGAAAAAACCAGTACACAGTTGCATCCAGTTGGAACAGGCTAGACTGATGGTAGATACGAATAGTTTTGAGCAAGTAACTTGTATTTCACTTTTAACACACACCTTATTGTGCTGTCGACATTTGATTATTTTTTAAATGGAATCGTAATTCTAATTACTGTTAGCTAATCGTGATTATTTCTGGTAACTGTGTAAAAACGTGCTAAAAACATTACCCTCATTTTTAATTCGTTGCAGTTAGCTAATAGTAATAATAAAATAATCGTGAAATTCATATTCGAAGTAATTAACATACTAACAATAGACATATTAAATGCCAGAAATGTTACTTATTTATATAAGATATTACGTTAACATCTTTGACCTAATCATACAATCACTTAAATCTTTTCATCCAAGAGATCTGAATCCATTTTAACGTTTATTTTACTTTGAGTAATTTGCGTTTGTTTTTTACGATAAATTCGAATTCATGGGGTATTTAAATTAGGCTGAGATTCAGCACATTTTCACCAGTTCCTTGTGTTTTTGCTGAAATAAAGAAGTGGACCGACAAACTCCCTAGGAAAATGGTCAAAGAGCACAAGAACCGATTTAGAAAAAAAAAGCTTTTAAGAATTAATTTATTACTCAGAAAAACAAACAAAGCCAATGTAACTCAGTGGTAAAATACCTTTCTAATTGTGAACACATTTTGAAAATCGGACCAGTAGTTTTTGAGTTGATTCGTTGTAAACTTACAAAAATTAAAATCTTTCTTCTGTACAATGTAAGTGTAGGTAGATGAACATTGAAATACTTATGCTTATCACAAGTTTTTGACCCCATATTTAAGTTTCATGTTAGTTTTAGTTAATTTCAGGAAATACATAGGCTTAGGTTGGTTGGTAGGCGACTGGCCTGTTGGTCTAGTAGTTAGTGACCCTGACTGCTGTGCCGGAGGTCGTGGGTTCGGTTCCCACCCAGGACAAATATTTGTGTGTTATGCACGATAATTTGTTCTGTGTCTGGGTGTAATTTATCTATAATATGTATGTATTTAAAAATATTTAAGTATATTTATCAGCTGTTTAGTACCCATAACACAAGCTCTCGAGCTTAGCTTGGGACTAAATGGCGTTGTGTGAAAAGTTGTGGTAATTTATTTATTTAGGTTAGTATTGTGTATGTTACGTTCCACACTTAGAACAGTCGCAAAAGGCACTAAATACTCCTAAGGTAAAAAAAAAATACCTCAAAAGGTAAACATGACTCCTTACAATAAAACGACACATCGAATCGATTTATTTTTATGCTAATTAAGATCATATACAGAGGAATGAGGAAGCCGGTTATATTAAGGAAATAAGAACTTCACATGGTAATTACGATTTGTTCACTAACCATATTTGGGACAGTCTAATATGGTCAAAATTACCTCTACCACAGTGGGTGTTTTATATCATTTTGTAAGCGAGAATGTGTATTGATTTGTTTTGGGCACGTAACCATTCAAATTGGCCAAGTTTTTCTTAAAAGGATGTGGTATTTGAACTGCTTTTACACTGAATTAATAATATTTTGTTCTGAATGAGTTTCATTCAAACAGTCTTGGTTTTGTAATATTCTGACTCGTAAGGTGAGATAATTATTTCAGTAAAATTTGTGCGTTTTTGCTGGTATTGTTTTTGAAACCTCTTTTGATTGGTCCATTTTAAAAGTAACTTACTTCTACGAGGTACCTATACTTTTAAGACTAATACAAGTTTTTCTAGTTATGAAATTACACCTGTGCCAGCTGCTAAGAGTTTAGCAGGATGTTAAATAGCCTATAACCTTTCCAAAGGATTGGGCGATCAAATTCAAGAAGATTTTATCAGATACGACTGTTAGTTCCAGAGAATAATGAGGAGCTCATTCAAACAAAAAAAGCCATTTTTTGAGTTTCTCGTTGGCTTAGTTGTTGCAAGCGCTACTTCTGAGCATGAGGTCCCAGGTTCGATTTCCGGGTCGGGCAAATCTTTATTGAGTTTTTCCATCTGGAATTTCTCAGTAGCAGCCCGGAGTCTGGATCAGTGCCCGATTGATGGTAAAAGGCTCGTCCCCTATTACATGGGACTTAAACATAACTGGCGAAATGTGGGTGTAGGTACTACAAGTACCTATACCTCTGCCTATCCCTTCGGGAATTACAGGTGTGATGGCATGTTATTATGTAGCACTTATTTTGAAACCCTTAAGTATCTTTTATGGCAGTTATGTCAATCAGGGGAAAGAGTTATCTTCAGTTTAATACACTGGCCTCATATACAATAATGATGGTGGAACAAATAAAACTCATCATATTACGAACGAAACTCAATGAGAGCCATTTTGAAATAAATACCTTATTTGGAATGAGGTCCAAGTGAAAGACTACAGTAATTAACTTTTGTCTAAAGTTTTAGCAGCATCATCATTGGAACGAAATTCCTTATCGCGCGTGGCAAAAGGGGGCTAGACGGAAAAAAATGAAGACAAAAAGTTGTAACGACACTTTTTGCTATAGTTGTGGGCCGTGCAGCGTGCGCGTGTTTCTCTGTTGTGTGTGTGTTTGCTGTGTGTGCCAATTGTTGGGAGAGGGAGAGAGAGGGTGGGAGGGGGAGAGAGAGAGAAGATTGGGACCAAAAGTTGTAACGAAGACGCCCGGATGGAACGAGGTTCCTTTCGATTTATCTTGAAGGAATTTTACAATCCCTTCACTAATCAATCGAAGGGAACTTCGTTTCACCCGGGTGTCCGTTGACACCTCTCAAGTTTTTTACTTATTTATTTACAAAACACTTAGCCTAATTCACATACACACGATGTCTGAAGCATGCATGCCGTCTGTCGGGACAGGTCGGCTCAAAGCTGAATTGATTCTTTCTTCAAAAGGCTATTCCAGACTTTGCCCTGCATCGTGAGACTCGCTCAGTAAATGAATATAATCTTATGTCTGGACTTTAAAAGAGACTATGACCCCTGAGTTTCTTTCGGCATTTCTTCTCAGGGATCAGTCACTTTGGAAAAGATCTACTTACAGAAATAAATATCATTTCATTTCATCATTTCATTTCATTTCATTACATTCGGTTATTCATACAGCAAAAACCTCTGAGGGATTAGCTGTGTGCTAGCTCTGTGTGTGTGGTAATGTAATTTGCTACAATATACACAGGTAATCTTATTTTTATAACGATAATAATTAGTAAGAGGTAGGTATAGATTAGATAAAGGTACAGACGCCAGCACATCAAGTTACCCCAAAGTGTCAAATTTTCTCAATTAAATATGCACCTTATTCTGTTTGACATGAAGTTGAAAAACGATCAAAGAAATTGGACACATTGGGGTAACTTCACGTGCTGGCGTCTGTACGTTAAGAAACATTAACTTTAACTTAACTTACTTAGAACTTTAACTTTTTGCACCAACAACAGCCCCATCTTATATCGTGATAAATCACTGTCCATCCTAAGGTTGCCTGGAAGAGATCGCGGAAAGCGATAAGGCCGCCCATTGTATGTTTTGTAGTGTATATGTTTTCTTTTGTTATGTATTTTTGTGGTGTACAATAAAGTATATATAAATATAAATATAAATAAACATGTTGTGCGAAGTACCGTTTTAATTTGTACTTATTACTTTTCGAATTCGTCTTGTATACATTTTGCAATTAAATAATATTAATAATAATATTCCACAACTTTCACACAATACCTACCATCTAGTCCCAAGCTAATCAGAGATTAAAAAATAAAATAAAGATAAATTACACCCAGAGACAGAACAAGTGATCGTGCTCATCACACAACCAGACAATCGCTTGAGCTTATCACATAGCCTACCGCCTATCAAGTTACCTGAGGTCTACTTAAGCATAACAAAGGATCGCATGCGTCATGCGGAGGAGGTATGCCCGACCTCACTTAAGCACACGCGAGCTCACTTAATTCCAACTTAATTTACTTACAGAGAACTTAAATTAACAATGAATGCGGGAGGATAAGGGTTAAAAACTTAAAATACTTTAAAACTGAAGAAAGACGTGTAGTCATTATGGGAAGGTATTTTCCATTAAGTTATTTTCTTGCCATGCTGTGATATAATTTATGTGATATATGTGTGCATAGCATATTTATGATGTTTTGCCGGTAAATAAAATACTAACTACACACTCATAATACAAGCCTATATTGTGTACTTACACCCTAAAATTGCTAATTATGTTTTAGTTTCATGTAGTAAAGGGCGAGTCTATTGCGAGTCTACTACCAACAATACTGAGAAATATCTCAGTATAGTTAGTAGTAGCTGAATATGAAGTCCTAGGTTTGAGTTCCGGGTCGGCAATATGTTATTCAATCTCAATAAAACATAGGACATAGAAAAAGTGAGGGTTCGTACGTTTGTTTGTCCTGTGAGAGAATTTCTATGCACGTAAATAGTATGTCAAGCCTTCTTAAAAGTATTTAAATAAAATGAGTCTAAAAGTGGGTTGTTGTGGGCGGTACCATGTGTCCCTTTCTTAAACGGCTCTATGTGTTGACCTTTAAATAAATCTTACGAAAGCAAATCATCAAAAATATACATTGTGCATTATTATTAAAACCGAAACTAATTTATATTATATTGTTTAAGCAAAGCAAATTCTGCCCATAATCGATACTCATACAATTGACCGATAGAAATAATTGCATCTATTATTTAAGCTTCATACTATTAAACAGTTAAACCAGTCATCATTATTTTCTTAAAATAACAAAGAAATGTCTCATAAAAAATATTCGATACTGTTGTTCCCTATAGCTCTATTCACAATACAGCGCCATCTATGAAATAGATCACTAACTACGCAACTTAAGAGATCCACGTGAGCATAGACAGAGATCTAAGTGTATATTAAGTTGTTCTTGACACCAATGTACGTAACGTTTTGAGGTTAGAAAACTGCAAGTTGTTGTGATTGTTTGGTCATGTTATCTCGGAAACTCGTAGCCGGATGTTGATAGGACTTACATTACGGAAACAGTTTAAGGTTCTAACTTAGATTTGACTTAGGATCAGTGATAGTTTACGAAGTAGTAATTAAGTTATTTTGACTTTTTTCTTTTTCTTATACAAATGTAAAAAAACTTACTTTCATAGTACTCGTAGTTTGAAGGTGAGCCCAGAATACCTCTCCTGCGAGGATCCAGTTTGACAAACTTTTAATACACAACACACAATAAACAAAAAAAGCACCGAAAATTACTACACAATCACACTTAAACCAAAATAAAACGCATTTTTTCTACACACGAAACCAAATCACCACATTGTGCACTTTTGAACAGGTCTTATAAAATCATTTGGGATTTTTTGACGTAAATGTAGGCTTTCGGAATGGTTTTCCCGTTTTGAACACACGTATGTCCATTGAGACTGAGATTTTGATCTGAGATAAGTTTTCTGATCACGCACGGTACGTCTGTCTGTGCTGACTTCCCAATGTCAACTCCTGCGCACGCACTGTGTAACACTGTGTCGGGTGGAAGCCTTATGCTTCATTTTTTTTGTTTTTTTTTGTCTGTATGTTCAGACAATGATATATTTTTTTAATTGCCTATTTATTTTTATTAAATGCAGAGCATTATGTAAAGGTCAATTAATTGAATATTTACATAAGTGCCGTGAAATACTCTACCCATTAAGTTTGGGAAAATAAATGTATGGTAATGTTAACAGTTCTGGCCATTGGTATTAGCAAGCATTTTGTCACCAATCAGAATATTTTAAAAACTTAAATAGTGTTCTAACCCACAAACCTCATAAAGAAACCATACAAATTTCCAAAAATTGACTGTGCTAGCGCAGTTGGAAAGCATACAAGCTCTGTGATATTGCGTTCTCTTTCTAGCACGCATAAATTACGACCGTGTGCTGTGTGCATCCTGCTTGCACGATTTTTTGTTGAAGGATGCATGAATTAGTAAAAAATTAGACGGTTTTAAAATGATAGGATGCGGTGAAACTGGTAGAAGTTGGTGTATAATGGTACAAAAAAAAGTTGTTCTAGGGGTTGGTATAACTCCACTTAAAATTAAACTATCCGCTATCGCATTTAAGGCTCAATTTCCCTTGTACTTAAGCCGAGATACCTTACAAGCTTATTTTCAATGTGGACTCTTCGATACCCGGGATTGTAAGAAGCTGTTAAATAAACATTACCGAAGTGATAGACAAGGGTTTAACGGATATAAACTTAACCAATAAGAAATGTTTTATCACCATAAGTCAAGTAGGGTTAGTCCCAGTTTTTACCACTCCTGGGAATCGATCCCAGGTTCTTTAGTGAAGTCAATGTTCGCAAGCGGTGGGAAGGAAACTTGGATTTAGATGTCGATGTCGGTAAGAATATAAGAAAGAGTAGTAATTATTTATTAACCGACTAAAAAAAAACGAGCAAGTTCTCAATCGACTGTATTTTTTTATGTGTGTTACATAAAATTAAATGTAAGTAGGTACCATATATGTCCAGTCAAACTGTAATAATAATTATAAGGTAAAAGGTCTAAAGGACAAATCTAGATATTTTTTTACACAAAATCTATATAAGACATTTGGATGAAACTTTGCTATCATCTACTCAAATGCTGAAATTTATATACAAATACTTAAAATAGAACAAAGCTATGGGAATCCGGGAGATAAATTAAAAAGAAATACAGCCAGAGAGCAAAAAATAATGTTGCAAAACAAACTTCACTTCCATAAAACAGAAATTAATGTAAATCAATCGAAGTTCTAATAAAGACTATTCAGAGAACCGGTCAGCGTGTGAAGTGTGCTTTGTTATTTAATTTTCATATTGCATACTGACCGAAATACGTGGAACCGATGGCCGAAGCCGTGACTTGGTTCAGGTATACCGCCTGATCGTGCACTGACCCTTCGATTGACAGCCCCTGTGGTTCTTGGCGTCCCATTTTCTGTGAAAACACAAACCAATAATATTCTTTCACAGATATTTTATAATTGAGCACCGCGCCATCTATTGACAACAATGGGCACTAAATGAACTGTTAGTCTTGTCAATGAGAAGTTACATAATTAGTCACGGTAATTACAGACAGATGTCGCTACCGGTAGGTTTGTTAAAAGGAGTTGTTAAATTGACTACGAAAGTTGATGAATGGTGTTTTAGGCGCTTAAGTAATTAAAATTAAAAGAGGAATTAATAAGAGTCCATTGTTTGCGTTTCCAGCAAACAGATGGGAGATTAAAATTGTTTATTTACCTGTATATCACTATTGTCTTTGTTTCTTTGTTCTTGGCTCAAGTTAATGTTTTTTGTTTGCATTTTCTCCCATCCAGAGCTATACGCTCCACCTGTGAATTAAAAATTTTAATGTCATTATATTATACTTTTTAATTAACGTTTTGTATTAACTACACAGTTGATTAATTCCCACACTACTTAGAAAAGTTCATTACCCATTGTTAATCATCTGTTTTTATTTTCAAATACTTTTGCGTTCTAAATGTCATCCTTTCTGGCAAACGAACATAACACATAATGAAATTCTATCAAAAACCTTCACGAAACTGGGAAATTTTCCCATTAATATTTTAGCAAAGAAGTAAGTTTTCCCAACTTAGACGTCGAGACTCGCAATATAGAATTATAACGTCAAGTAAAAGTTAAATAAGTCAGAGATATTAAAATAACGAAGGAAAACTGGAACCCGTTCAATATAAAGTTTGTATTTCTTTCAAAGTGACGGTAGATGTGTAAACAGCGGCTTCGAAACGAAAGTAACAACTTCTTGTGACCAGTTAAACATTAAGCCGTGATTGTTGCAGAAGGCCAACTTCGTTCCTGTACCTATCATCAACAATCTGTATTTTCTCTACTATGTAAGAGTTGGCTCCCAGTTTGACAGGATGGCCAAAGTACGGTGGATCTACGCTTATTGCTTCTGTGTAAAAAAATATATTTTATGACCTATTCTTAGACTGGCTGAATATACACAAAAAAATCATAGGAATCGGTCAAGCCGATTCGGAGGAGTATGGTCACAAACACTGTCACACGAGAATTTTAAATATCAGAGATATACTACTTTTAATAAGATGACAAATAGATCCAAAACAATAATACCCAACTACTACTACTTTATATTTAGCAAGTCTCTAGAGAAATTCACTCATATTATTCATTGTCATCACTCGTACTCGTACTCGTACTCGTATAATTCATTGACAATATATATGTATACATATAACCTAACCTAACTTACCTTACCTATTCTATAGCTAACCTAACTACCGAACCTAACTACCTTACTGAAATAAATATAAAATAAAATATAAATATTCCACAACTTTTTCACACAACGCCATCTAGTCCCAAGCTAAGCTAAGAGCTTGTGTTATGGGTACTAAACAGCTGATAAACATACTTATATATTTCTAAATACATACATATTATAGATAAATTACACCCAGACACAGAACAAATGAACAAATGTATTGATTTCAAAAGATACAAAATACAGAATTTTATACTGAACTACTGCACTGCGTGTCTCTATGTCACATACAATACCAGAGTAGGTAGTAGGATTTGAAGTAGCAGTAGTAGGAGGTAATAATTTAACTCAATTGGTATATCTCCCATACATAAAGTACCACTTTGACTGGCCTGTTGATCTAGTGCTTAGTGGCTCTGACTGCTATGCCAGTGGTCGTGGGTTCGATTTCCATCCAAAGCAAATGTTTGTGAGATGAGCACGATAATTTGTTTCGTGTCTGGGTGTAATTTATCTACAGTATGTATGTATTTAGATATATATAAGTATGTTTATTAGCTGTTTAGTAGGTACGCATAACACAAGCTCTGCTTAGCTTGGCACAAGATGAAAATGAAGATGATAGTGTGAAAGTTGTTGAAAATAATTATTATTTATTGGTAAGTGGTTTATATCGTGATGGCCCAGAGGTTAAAGCGCCTACCTCTCATGCACGAGGTTGTGGTTCAAATCCGGGCAAATATCAATGTGACTTTTTCAATTCATATGTACTTTCTAAGTTTATCTTAGACATCACTGACATCGGTGAAGGAAAACATCGTGAGGAAACCTGGACTTATCTATATATATAAAAGAAAGTCGTGTTAGTTACTTCACGTATAACTCAAGAACGGCTGAACCGATTTAGCTGAAAATTGGCAGGGAGGTAGTTTAGAGCCAGGAGAAGGACATAGGATACATAGACATTTTATCCCGTTCGACATCTTAAAAATAAATATCAAGAATATCGGTTGTCTCAAACATTTTTCAAACGCAGCGCCATCTTGGATGACATGACAGGAGTCAAACTTCCCAGTTTATTATCAGGTGACAATTTGAAATTGACAAGTCTTAAGCTAAACCCAAGAAGGTAAGGTTGTCAATTTATAATACGCACCTACGTTCTGAAATTTATTTTGTTACTAAACTTAGAGGTTTTATGTAGCATAAAAAAGTCTTATATTTCAGAAATCAATTTACGTAACTAGCAATGATGACAGAGACGAACTTTAATAATTCTTTGCAAATAGAACTTATTTTACTGTTAGGACTTTAATTAAAGTAGACCGGGAAAACTATAGGCATAAATTATTGTATGTAACATAGAGGCAATAGTTCAGATTAAAATTATGAATTTAGTATTTTTTAGTAAGGTAGTTAGGTTAGATAGTTGGGTTAGCTATAGGATAGGTATGGTCAGTTAGGTTAGGGTATATATACATGTTGTAATTTAAAAGTAGTAGTATTTATTATTGGTTTGGACTTCTTTGTTGTCGTCTTTTTCAACGTATGTATATCTAATATAAAAAAAAAATAATAAGAGCAAGAAATTGACTCTAAGGCACAACGAAGTTTGCCGGGGCAGCTAGTAGTTAATATAAGTTTGAAATCGCTAATCCGCCTTGAGCAAGCGTGGTAATCAATGTTCGAGCCTTCTCTGTATGAGAAGAGGCCTTGCCCTGCAGTTAGACAGAAACGGGCTGGTATTATTATTATTATTAAGTGGTTTATAATGGTTAAATAATAACAGCCATACGAGTTTATAGAACGTTAAGCTATCCTTACCGAGGTCTGCGGGTGGGATTCCTTACATATCAACCCCTGGGTTTGGCAGAGCGTTATTAAGTTTTTCCATATAGAGTTTTTCAGTTTTAGCCCGGAGACAAGATTTGTGCCCGATTGATGGTAATTGGTGACCCCTATTACATGGTACTTAAACATAACAGGGGAAATGTGGGATTACTACTGGTACTCCTCTACCTAACCCTTCGGGGGTTACAAGCGTGATGTTAACCATTTGTCTGTCCCGTTAGTTACATTCTGACTCATGTCGATTGTTTAACTATCAAGTTACGTCAACTTTCTGATCGTGTACGAAGCAGGGATCAGTTGGTCTTCTGATCTTTCTGTACGATGCAATTGTAATATTTGAGTTTTGAGTATCTTTTGTGTTTTACGAGAAAATTCAAAGATATTTTAACCTTGGTCCGTGATTAAAAAGAAAAGTTAGATGTTGTTTGGACTTTTCTGGAGAAAATCCATTTTTTTTTGGGTCACTGACTCTTTCAATATTCTTTTGAAAGTAACATTACTTTTAATGAAAGACTGCTGTCTTCCATAGCCGCGTACACGCGTACAGAAGTCTGTCCCTATAATATACGTCAGTTTGAACAATTTTGGACTTTAAGTACATTATTAACCACATAAGATTACGGCTGAATTTTGCGAAGGGTTTGGCTGACGTGTTTGGTAAGTTTTAGTCCTAAATAATAGGAGGTGAACCTATTGCCATCAATCAGGCACAACTCTATCAGTGAATTCTGTTGTTCTCTCAGCCAGTTCACAAAGAACGTAATGTTAAGAAATGAGAATCGCAGCAGATACTGCCGATAGCGCGGCATGGAACCTACATAACTTAACTTAAATAAACGTATATAATGGCGCTAAGTTTTACATACATAACTTATGTAAAACTTAGCGCCATTATATACGTTTATTTCTATCACAAGAGTCGACTAAGTATTACTTCTTATGTACCTGTACTGATTGATACCGCTCTGCAGTTTTTGCCTACCCACCCACACCTACACCCATGGAAAAAGGGCTTGAGTGTATGTTACGTATGTAAGTATGTATATTAAGAAATGATCGGTCCGTAAGTACCTAAAGTTAAATAACTCATTTTAATATGAAGTCTGTCGCAATGAGTTACTCTGTAATGATAGATGTAACTTGGAAAAATGTATAAGTAACTGTATACCGTTTTGCCATTTGGAATTGCTCAGTAGGTCTCTTGAGCAGTTCTAAATAGTAAAACTCAATAATAAGCAAACTGGAAAACACTAATTTCGGTAATGTAATCTACATTCTGACTGGCATGTTGGTCTAGTAGTTAGTGACCCTGACAGCTATGCCGGAGGTCGTGAGTTCTATTCCCACCCAGGACAAAACTTTGTGTGATGAGCACGATCATTTGTTCTGTGTCTAGGTGTAATTTATCTAATATGTATGTATTTAGAAATATAGTAGATATGTTTATCAGCTGTTTAGTACCCATAACACAAGCTCTCAAACCTTAACTTGGGACTAAATGGCGTTGTGTGAAAAGTTGTGTATTATTTATTTGTTTATTTATTTATTTTATGGGGGATCTTATTGCGCTTGCCTCATCAATTAAAGCAAAATGCTGTACTTACCTACAGGATAGAAACTTCTATGTTACTGATACAAAAAATGTTTAAATTATCAATATATTCACCTCAAGGAATGCGTGACGTGAATGTATTGATAATTTAGTTTCAACCTGTCTGCTTTTCTTAGGAAGTCAGAAACAAAGTCAGACTTGGGCCATTGTTTTTTATGTGTTTATGTAATACCTTCGAGCCAGTCTAACAGTCTAATAAATATTTTCTCCTAGCAACAGAATCAAAAACAAAAACGTCGAATGAAAAGCTCAAGAAAATACGCAGACAAGATTAATCAAGATAGATTAGAACTTACAGACATAAAAATAATAAATGCATTATATATGGCCGGCGGCTGATTTATATTTTCCAAGTCTCTCGTTTTAATATCTATAATGTAGGAAATATTTTATCTCTTAATGTTAAGACATTTTCAAGGAAAAGAGGAAAAACGGTTTTAAAAATATTTGAGTATCTCGCTGGTCTAATGGTTGGTATCGCTACTGTCGAGCATGGGGTCCAGAGCTATGTGGCTAGGTGACTAACTGGGATCCAGGGCCATGTAGATAGGTGACTAACTGGGGTCCAGGACTATGTGGCTAGGTGACTAACTGAGGTCCAGGGCTTTGTAGCTAGGTGACTAACTGAGGTCCAGAGCCATGTGGCTAGGTGACTATTTGGGGTCCAGGGCCATGTGGCCAGGTGACTAACTGGGGTCCAGGGCTATGTGGCTAGGTGATTAACTGGGGTCCAGGGCCATGTGGCTAGGTGACTAACTGGGGTCCAGGGCTATGTGGCTAGGTGATTAACTGGGGTCCAGGGCTATGTGGCTAGGTGACTAACTGGGGTCCAGGGCTATGTGGCTAGGTGACTAACTGGACGTCAGTTAGTCACCTAGTCAATAGTAAGCACACCGAACTTTGATGACAAATGAGATATTAAAATTGATTTTGCGCTTTAAGTGGACTTCTAGACGGGGTACTGTGCTCTTTGTCACATCTCTGCGAGTGCGCATGACGTCATCCTAGATACACACTGATGATAGCTAATATGAAACTAGCTGTTTGAAAGTTAATCGTAGAACCATTTGCCCGGTGATCATTACTGTGAACTTGTAAAGGAGATACGAAATAGCCATGCTGGTTTAGTTTTGTCCAGATTAAAAAAAAAATATACATACTTTACCCAACTCGGGAAACTTTGCGCCAGCCACTAGACCAGACAGTTCATTTAAACAACTATTGTTTACCCCTTCAGGGAATAAAGGCGTGTTGCTATTTTGTAAGTAAGGTATAGAAATTGACACCAATAATGACAAACTATGGCATCAAGCCATTGATTCAAAACAATACAATTGATAACAATGGATCATCGCCGGTTCCAATAAACCTCAATACCACAACATCCTGCATGGTATTCCCGTGAGTATTCCATTGAACGTTTTAGGGTTCCGCACCCAAAGGGTGATAACGAAAGCCTATTTCTAAGTTCCGCTATCCGCCCGCCGACCTTCGTCTGTGTGCGCAATTTCAAAAGTCTAGATAAGTATCTCAAAAAATATTTTGAAAATATTTATAAATGAAATGAAACAAAAAAAATATACTTTGAATCGTTTTATTAACACCTAGGCTAAGTAAAAACTTTTTGAAGGGATCATAAAGTTTTACTTAGCGAATTTTACGCGCACGGAGGACTGTGAGGTTTGGCATACCTAATTAAATTGTAAATACGAGGAAGAAATTAATATATAGGTAAACCTAAAAAAGTCGTATTTATATTATTATTATTAACCACACTGATGATGATCTGATATTCGTCACTAGTGGTAATTTTATTGTACTGTATTGTGGTATGGTATTGTAATTGTCTCTCTATCTATACTAATACAGTATAGATAGACACTACACCAATCATAATGGTGGTAATAAATGTTTTTGTGCGCTAATTACTTTCGTTTTCTTTGAAAGAATACGTTAAACGCATTGCTAGATATGATACGGAACACTTCTCTCTGACTCGCACTTGGCCAGTTTTTTAATACTTTTTGTGTAGCTACGGTGTTTCCGATCTACTATTGGTTAGGATTGTGGTAAAATATCTATGTTGTCTTCGCTACACAACATTTTCTCAAACATTGTCATTTCACAGAATTTTTTTGCTTCATCATCATCATCTTCTTGGGGTCGGGTCGGCGGAATCGGTGTTTTTTCTTCGATTCTATCCTGTTACCCATCATGCTATTACTAACTTCCTTTTCTTTCATATCACTCTTCACACAATGCATCCATCTTTTCTTTGGCCTCCCTCTCCCTCTCCACCCATCCAGATTTTTTTTGCATACAATGTAAATTCTATAATCGCCACTTATTAGTGTTTTGGTGCTGGGTACACGACTTACCCACACAAACCCACAAAATGACTGACACTTTACTTACTTACTTTATTTTTAAAAAAAACCAACCAAAGAGTTTTTTAGTAGTGTCGTTCTAATGAAACAGCAGTCACAATAAGAATTAATTTTAATAGATCTGCAATACATCCTACAAATTTCTCCCTAGCAATTATTTTGGAGCCCATAACTAGATGCCATCACTAACCTGTTACCAATTCATGGGGTCGCAAATGGGTTCTTTATCTCACATAATCGTTAGACAGAGGCTAACACTATGAAAAATTTATTTGATAGTTTTCAATTTTATAGTAAACAGAATATGGCTCATGTTCGATTGGGAAAATTTGACAGGCGTAGCTAGATAAACGCTGGCGTCTGTAGTTGTAGGTACCTACTACCCTATATTATGTGAAGTAGAAACCGCGTGACGACCGCTAGTCAAAAACAGAATTAAAGAGAAGGTAGGTAACGTACTTCGATTCTAATAAACAAGTATAAGCAATATTACCTAGATTGAGAACAGTTCCTGATCAATAAATAAAACTTTCTTAGGCCATAAAATGTGTTAGTGATAGGTAGGAAGTCGTGGTTGAGCTTTGACACTGTTCATAATATAAATCAGATTATTTATGGCTCTGAGCAGCTTTTTCCTGGCATCTAATTAATTTACTTAGGTAGCTTTATTATACAGTACGAATCGACTACCCTTCTGTACTTCGCAAAGCATAGTCGGGACGTTACGTTAACTCGTTACGGTAACTAGTCGTGTTACCTAGTCACTGAGTTGTGGAGGTCAGAAAGGCAGTCGATCCTGTTAGGCCTCATGCCCACGAGACGGTTTTAACACGGCCCGGTTAATTTGCCGGCGCCGGGTAGAAACCGCCCGACCGTGCACACTAGACGGTTTGTACACAACCCGGTTTCAAGATTGCGTTGGTAGCCCTGTGCACGCGCCGCTCGTAGGTCCGGTCTCGTGTGCATGCTCTCAAACACTGCCAATGGCAGTCTGCCATACTCCTCTGCGCGCCGGGCGTATACGCGGCGAGCACCGTGCCCGGTTGCACGGCGAGCCGGCTCTAGCGCCGGCGTCGTGTGGTTAGCTTCATAGAGTTTCATACACGAGTTCACGACTGACGATCGCCCGTCGACTGACTGGAAGCCGACCCTAACGTATTTGGGAAAAGGCTCGGATGATCACACAGTACATGACAGCACGTAAGTGGTTACCAAAGAAAGTTGGCCTGGCATTCTGTTGGAATTTCGATCAGCACTAGGCCAGATCAAAGTCCATTCATATGTTATGTCTACCGGCGTGGATTCAACTGTACCTACGGACACTATTTAAGCATTTCGATATTTACGATCTGCCATTTAAATCTAACGAAGTGCTTGGCCACTAAATTAGAGCAACTGGGGAGTGCTCCTTTAACAAACACATTAAATTTGAAGAAGTAGTATTTTATATCCTTGAGTTTCGGTAACCGGCAAAACGCAACTAGGGTTTCCATTTAGAAGTTTGAAAAGATCTGACTAAAAGTGAGATTGTTGTAAGGAATTCGATTATATTTTTGTCTACAATATCCATATAGGTAGCTCTATATTTTCCAAAATAATCCTTTTTTTATGGATACCTATAAGGAACAAGGAATAAAGGCTTATCCAGCTAAAAAAAGGAAGGATTCTTCGACCAGACGGGTGTTATGTCTTGTGGATAACTCTAAAAGCAACTAGAACAGCACAACAACCGATTTGCCCGATGGTTGTTGTCGAGCTCATGATGTGAATTATGTTCAATAGTCTTATGTGTCGAGATAGATGTCGCTACAACTTTAAGTCGAAAGTTTGGACAAAAACAAGGCTGTTCAAAATTCGAACATCAAGTAACAGGGCGTATCTGGAGAAATCTACTTGCAGAAAAACCTACCAGCAACTACCCGAAATTGCTGCAACGAAGAACTTTAAAAACTGCAGCACACTTGTTACACCCGACGCCATCCCACACGGTTTCATTGGTCAAATACGAAACGTTGCTTCACACAAATTTAACCAATGAGAACACCACATCAACGTCGCTAGGCATGCTATGTTATAAGTCTGTTGCTATCCTTAACATAAATGTATTAAAGAGTTGACAGTTTCTCAACAAAAGTCGCTCTGTATGCACAATATCTTAAAGATCAAAATTCGCCGTTAATAACTACATAAACCCAAAATTCCGTGTCACAACTGTAAAGAGGAAATCCTAATGACATAACATTACTTCAATAAGGTTTTATTACAAGAAGCTTGTCGCCGCGGAAGTGTACCCGCACAACCAGCTCCGCGGCTCAGTTCCCACGCACTTTCCACCCAGTGTAGTTCACTGTTTACTTTATTTAATTAATTGGTTACACTGGATACGGCTGATATGCTCCTGTGGCGTATTTGAAATAATTAGGTGGCTTCTGTTTTGGTTGGGAGAAAGGTGGTTTGCGTTTTAAATTCGATTATTTATGCCGTCATGACTCAATCGTTAATTCCGGGCAAGTACCAGTGTGATTTTTTCAAAATAACCGGGTTCGATTCCCGAACGAAGTACCTACAGTTTTTTTTAAATGTATGAATGCAGTTTCTCTTTTTGTTAAAATCGATGACATGGTTCCTCAGAACAGATCTTCGTATGTCTTATAGTTTCAGACTTTCCCATATTGACCCATTTGAATGAGACACCCTTTATAGTTTTACGAAGTATCCTTAGGGTCAGTGCAGATAAAGAGAATCAACTTTAAAATAACTGAAATAAATATAAATAAAATAAATAAATAGATATTCCACAACTTTTCCACACGACTCCATCTTGTCCCAAGTTAAGCTAAGAGCTTGTGTTATGCTTAAACAGCTGATAAACATACTAATATATTTCTAAATACATACTTAATATAGATAAATTACACCCAGACACAGAACAAATGATCGCGCTCATCACACAAACATTTGTCCTGGGTGGGAATCGAACCCACGATCTCCGGCGTAATAGTCAGGGGCACTAACTACTAGACCAACAGGCCAGTCAAATAACCTTTAAAACAACGCCTTCTAGTCCCAAAATAAGCTGAGATGTACTATGATCACTAGACAACTGATAAACGTATGTACTTATATAATTTCTAAATATATACTGTATATTATAGATAAATTACACCCAGACACAGAACAAATAATCGTGCTCATCATACAAACATTTGTCCTGGGCGAACCCACAACCTTCGGAATAGCAGTCAGGGCACACCACCACTAGACCAATCACAGGCCAGTAAATAAAGTGTGCTATACAAAATTAAAGCAAAACAAAACAAATGTAACAATATGTATGTGTATACCTCAATGAATGACAGATTGAGGAATGATGTGATAAAGCAACGTTGTGGTTTAAAAGAAGATGTAGTAACAAAAATTGAAAAGAGTATGCTTAGATGGTTTGGTCACGTTGAAAGGATGGATGAAAGGCGACTAACGAAAGGTATTTACAAGGCAGATGTAAGTGGGAACGCCGGGAGGGGACGCCCTAGAAGGACATACATAGACATTATTGGTGAGGTTCTTCAGAAAGGTCAGGTGCGTAGTACTCGCAACCGGCGTGTGTGTATGACAACATGTATGAATGTAAACGAAGCAAAAGAAGTATGTAAGAATCGTAGCATATGGCGCTCTGTAGTTTCTGCCTACCCCCATTGGAAAAGGGCGTGAGTTTATGTATGTATGTATGTGTATGTGTGTGTATATTTTATTGGCAAAACATAGCGCACTACCTAATTTTTAAGATCTTGTCTGTAATTATCACCTATGTTTACGAATAAATGATTCAGATTCTGGTTCTGAAAGTTGGTTTTCGAGTGCCTTAATAAAATTCTCTTTGCTACGCTTCTCTTTGTCAGCGCTGACCCCTAAGTAGTCTTGATACCATAGTCACGCGCTCATACATATACCTAATTAGTTTCTATGCGGTTGCAGGTTAGTAAACTTAACGGTGCTAACACCGGATGGACCTAATGTTGGTACGAATACACAGGATGTGCTTACATTTTACAGTGATTGTGTTATTAATTCAATTTAAGACTGCTGGAGGTGCAAATGGAAAGGAGCTTGTGGCTTTATAACAGCTTCGCGGTTCGGTCGAAGGTTAAGCTATGTTTGACGAGGATGAGTCACCATTCATCATGCCTCGGAAAACACGTCAAGCCGTTGGTCCCGGCTGTCATTTGTAGATCTTTGACAGTCGTTACTGATAGTTAGAAGCATGAAAATTTAACAACCAGTTTAAACAAGGGGTATTGTGTTACCCACTTTCTGGGTTGTGGAGGTCAGACAGGCAGTCGCTCCATGTAAAACACTGGTATCCAGCTGCATCCAGCTAAACTCCAGACGTACTGCAGGTTATCACCCATTCCTTGTAGATGTTCCACACATTCGCACGAAGCGCTTTGCCTGTTCCTTCATTATGCGCACAGCCAAGGAGTGGAATTCCCTGCCTGCATTAGTGTTCCCGAGTTCATTTGACCCCAATCTGTTTAAGTCGCGAGTTAATAGGCTTTTTTTGGGTAAGCTCGTTCCATCGTCGACCTCATCTCTGACCGCAGGACAAGATTGAGGTCAAGAGTAGACCCATTATATATAAAAAAAAAAAACTGGAAGCCGACCTCGACATAGTTGGGAAAAGATTTTCTCAGTACAGGCTCGTAAGAGGTTCACCCCCTTTTACGTGAAACTTAAACATAACTGACGAAATAAGCGTTTAGATACCTATAAACTGGTACACCTCTGCCTACGCCTTCGGGGATAACAAGCGTGTTGTTATGTTATTAAGGTTTTCAATATATGTATTGTAGTATAGCTTCGTGTACATTTTACTTCTTCCGACATAATAAATATAAAATATATGCAAATGAAAGCCATTATCCAAGAACGAAGAACTCCGAAGTGTCCAAGTAAGAAGTCTCATAAAATTGTAACTTTTTATGATTTCAACGTTTAGAAAACAGCTTCCTTCGTTTAAAACTTTGTGCTGTTCGCAAAGTTAATATTTAATTTTGTAAACCATAAGCTTAACTATATACAAGGATACATAAAGTTACATAATATTTTCTCCCATAGGAGTAGGCAGAACTAGCTAGCTACATTCGATCCAGTAAAATCAACCTTTGAGAAACTTGAATGAGGTGAACTGTAAATGCCTATAATTAGTACAGAATAACTAACCTTCACTTCACCAACATTTTCAACACTCATTTCATCATTCATCGTCATCACCACTCATCATTTCATTTTTTTTTTCATTTTCACTTGAAATGGTAAAAATGTAGTGCCGATTTGATTTTTTTATTTGTAGTGTACTGGCGTTCTACAGAGAGCGCCACGTACACTTACAAATCAAAATTCATTCATTCAAATGAGGCTGAGAATCAACAGCTTTTTTGACGTCAAAATTAGATAGATAGTCTCTCCAAAACTCGGCCTTTGTCACTTCCTAGTGTTCTTGCTAGTAAGAAGAAGTGGCGCAACAGACTCCCCAGCAACACATCTATCTGATAAGTTAGAGTTAGTAATACTTGAATCTATATAAAATAACGCAATGTATTATGAACATAATTATCATTACAATATATGAAAAAAAAACCAAAGGTAAAAACAAATTTAGACATGGAAGAAAACGATGAAAATCAACGCGTCGTAATGCTTAGTTTTACCTACAGAAGATAGTGCCATTCTGTCAAAGTCAAAGTCAAAGTCAATCGATGGTACCAGTTTATCATTTTGTGACATTGTCTCGCAGATCTATGGATATAATCTAACTCTGAATAAATGACTTTTGATTTTGATTATTGTGGATTCAAGCCAGAGATTGACCGTATGAACTTATTGAAAAAAAATGCAAAATGAGAGCTGTCAAAAACTTGATTTACAATATGTAACTTCAAACAAAATGTTTACATTTTTATTCCATCTGCACATGTTATTATTGAAGTTGAGCCGTAACTCTTTTCGCGCCACTGTTTCTGATAGTTCTAGATTTATTGATACCTTTATTTCATGATCTTGGAAATTATTCAGTTATTTTTCACACTTTCTATAAGTAATCCTTAGGTTTACGACTTGGTGAAATCCATGGGATTCACTGGGTACAAGCCCCCCGGTTCTAACTGTTTTATTGGATATCTATAGGGGAGGCCTCTAAGCTTAGCACTTTAGCAGTGAACCAACATGGCGCTGCGTTTGAAAAATTATTAAAATAAAACTATTCCTCATAATTATTTTTTAGAGGACATTTCATGTTTTAATTTGTTTATTATCCTATTCCGGACAAAGACAAATGCAACACAAAAATCATAAAAATAAGTCCAGCCGTTCTTGAGTCATAAATGGTGTAACTATCACGACTTTGTTTTATTATATAAAGTTAAAGTCAAATAATCTATTTGAATTAGGCCATATAAAAGGCACTTTTGAACGTGAAATTACAAGTTAAATAAAATTTAATGACTCTAGTTGCCCCTTCCAAAAAGTAGTTTCGTAATGAGAAGAATGGGCAAGAAACTACATAGATAGAGATGTGCATATCGAATATAATATGTAGATGTTGAAGCCCAATTTTAGTTGGGTATAAATAAAACTTATGATCTGAAAATAAGTTCTGGCCGGATATTGCACGCTTCAAAGAGCAATTTTACGACTATTACCGTTTTTACAAGACTACGTTGAACGGGTACATTTGTATCCATCAATATTTCATGGTACGCTCATTAACCGATTTATAAGCAGCATTTGAAGGGTTTGCCTACCTTTATTATAATAGCCGGAGGGCCAATTAGGGGCTATTCCATTCACAAAACTACCTCAGCCACGCTACGGGTTAAGATTAGTTTAATTCGTGTGTAAGGGGTATTTTACACTGGGTGTGCTGTGCAGTGACAGCGAAAAATATTTATTCAATAGGGTTCTTCAAATGAATCTGTTTGTTCGTTTAGTTAGATTGCCAGAAAATATTGGACACGTATTTTTTCTTCTTTAACGTAAACAACAAATAACGACGATATAATAAGTTGATATTCGTTTTTGTGTGACGTCACACCTCGGTACACTTTTTACCCAGAAGTGACGTCACAAACCCTTACTCCAGAATTTTAATAGGTTTATATAGCAAATGTATATGGTACATGTTGAAAATGTTTAGTAATATGTTACTTACGGATGAAATATGGCAACTGCATTTTAAAACGTTAACCTTAAACCTTTTTAATTAGTTCAATTACGTTACGTACATTACACCACACACACACACAGACACATCTGTAACTTTCTGAGTAAATAAAGAACTATTTAAGTCTATCCTACAACATCATCATCTGCCTAGCCTTTTCCCAACTATGTTGGGGTCGGCTTCCAGCTGATGCAGATGCAGCTGAATACCTGGAGCGACTGCTTGTCGGACCTCTACAACTCAGTTATTGAGTAACACACATACACACTATACACACAAACATGCGCACACAATTCTGTTCTACACCATATTGGTGAAATTGCTACTTACGAGCGGAGGAAAAATCATGAGAGAATTCGAACGAATTACACTAATAACTGGGAAATAATCCTGATACGGGAAGTTCGTTATCTATATGGGATTAATTATACACATAATAGCTGTTTGCGAAAAGAAAAGCCCTTTTACACAAGCTTACTAGCAACCCGATTGCGTACCTACTACACTCTTAATACATCCCCTTTTAAATTAGCAAGGCATTAAATTTAATATTCTTCATGAGTTTAAAAAGTTAGCTTGGCATCAATATTGTAGAACTGTCGAAATGAGATTGAGTGTGCTCCGCTATTGAGCTACAGCAAAATTCTCATGGATGTCTTCCACCCCGGGGAGGGTCTGTCTGTCTCTTACTGACAAAAAACTGCCCAGGTGTTCCATCTCACCCCTCCGCCGGGGGTCACGGGAACAGAAGATAATTCCGCTACGCACGACGACCCCCGCGAGCCTCCAAGTCAGCGGGCGGAGTAAGTTATTTGCTCGGGACCTGCGACGTCAAAGAGGGGCCTAACGTGGAACACGTCGAGCCGCCATCTCGGGTCCATGTACGTGGGGGGAATCTGAAACCAGTGTAAACGACCACTAGACCAACAAGGCAGAGAAGCTGATTTCTTTCTTTCAAAAGAAAACTCGCGCCATCTTGTTCTGTGTCTGGGTGTAATTTATCTATAATATACATTATGTATGTATTTAGAAATGTATTCCTAAGTATGATTATCAGTTGTCTAGTACTCCTTTTTTTTTTGAGGGGTGGAAAATCCTCATGGATGTCCCCCGCCCGGGGAAGCGGAGGGGTCTGTCAGACTCTTACTGACTAAAAACCACCCCGTGTTCCTTCTCACACCTGCGCTGGGGGTCTCGGGAACGGAAGATACTTTCGCGACCCCCCACCTGGTGCCGGCCCCGCGGGCCTCGCCAAGTCAGCGAGGGGAGTGAAGTGTTAGACTCCCCTCGCGACGTCTAAGAGGGGCGCGCGTGAACACGACGCGCCGCCACCTCGGGTCCATGTACGTGGTGGCGGCGGACTTCCCCACGTCCGTCGCCCTGAACCCATTCAGGGGGGCTGGAAGAGGGCGTTGTCCGCCCTCCGCCTGCGCCCGGTGCCTCTGCTGCGGGCCGGGTGAGTGGAAGTGATCTCCCTCTCCCTTTCCGCAGCTCCTTCTGCGAGATGACCGTTTCGCATGCGGACACCACCGCGTCCCAGGACCCGACGCTGCCTACCATCCTCTCGACCACGGCCGGCAGCGACAGGTCACTGCCTACTCCAGAGACAAGGGCACGGCGCGGCTCTTCCCAAGCGGCACACTCTGCCAGCGTATGCCGCGCCGTGTCCTCCCGACAGTTGTCTAGTACTCCTGGCACGAGCTCTGCTTAGTTTGGGACAAGACTAGATGGCGTTGTGTGGAAGTTATGGAATATTTATTAATTTATGCGTCCCGTCTGCCTTATGAGCACACTCCTTTACAGGCGGGCGCCGGAACAAACCCGTTTGGTTCATACTTTTAATTTAATGGTTGCTCCGAGATAATTGTATCATCGTGTTGGTAACGATTTGGTACTATTTGTAACATCTCGCTCGTGTCGGCCGAGATGTTAATTGAGTCTGTATATTGGTTACGGGCTTACAGTATCATTTATTACTTTGTATGAAAGTTAATGTAAGCTTTGTAACATTCAATACAGTACTTGCTATCTACACAGGACATCACGAACAACATTTTCTTCCGATACTTGTGTCCTATTATACACAAGTCTATGAGTTAAGTTTAGTACGCTCCGCTGCCGCTCCAATATTGCTACATTATTCTAGATGGCGTTACTGAGACATGGGATCAAAGTGTTTCTATGAAATTTCCTCGCATGTTTCTTAAAAGTACCTATTTAAATCTCTTCGAAGTAAGTCATAAAATTCTCCAAGGGATTAGGCAGTACCTTTAATCGTCGTTGGTCTTTATTTTACCAGTTATGTTTAAGTCTTAAGTACCTACCTAATGAGGAACACGCCTATTGCCAACAACCAAGCTTGAATCCTGAATACGAACTGCTTCTGAGAAAATTTCGGATGAAATACAAAATAATCATTAAATCTTTTTGTGGCAACTAAATCTTAGAATATTCTAAGAATTAAATATTTGAAACCGTCGCAAGCACTGAAAATCACAAGAACAAAATCGCTTAACTCCATAGTAGTTTTCATACCAACATCAGATTACCATAGCAAACGACTTCTGATTCGCATTTAAATAATTTACCCCCTCGACTGGACTCTTAACTTTGAGGAACTTTTTAGTTAAACGGTTGCGAGAACTGACTGTTAAGATAGAGTTAATTAACCGTTTAAACTTGGTCAATTGGTGTTGTAAGTTTGTAACTATGAATATCGTCTTTTGAGTCTGTTTGAAGTTACATGTTCAAGGTTTGTGTGCGGCAAATACAAATATCGCCCCAGAACCGCCTTACTTTCGTTCTTTAACACCCTTCCGCATTAGTTGTGATTTTCAAACCTAAGAGGGGATCCTCTTAAGTTTGAAAATCACAACTAATGCGGCTTTAAATTGTTAAAAGAATTTCCGAAATTGGTTCAGTAGATCCAGAGATAACAACCTACAAAGTCGCAAACGCTCAAACTTTGCCTTTTTTAACCGACTTCAAAAAAAGGAGGAGGTTCTCAATTCGGTTGTATATTTTTTTTTTTTTTTTTAGGGTTTGTTACCTCAGTACTCCGTCATTTATGGACCGATTTCCAAAATTCTTTTTTTGTTTGATAGGGTATACTAACAGATTGGTCGCATTTGTATCAAAACTCATATCTGATGAGGGATCTTCGAGGAATTGAGGGAACTCCTCAAAAAATATAGGCACAGATGCACCGATTTCAACAATTTTAGTAACAAATCAAGCATTTTCATTTAGAAAGTAACATTTGGTGAAGAAAAACTGATGAAGAAGACAGGCAACGGAACTCTTCAACGCATAACAGCAAATTATTCGCGATTGCTATAGTCAGATGTCTATGCTGAGCTTTTGTATTTCCACTACATAACATTACGCCATTCTATTTTAAAAGGGGCCGGCAGAGATATACAGATTAATGTTTAGAGATAGAACTTGTTTAGCAATTGTTATCCAATTTCAATGATTCTTTCAAGTTTTGAAAGACTTTCTTTACATACAAAGAAACTAAAAATGACAAAATAAAAACTTTTTTACAAAAAAAACAACCGACTTCTTAAAAAAAAACTAACAGGTGAAAAATAACTCCAGTTTCGGAAGTCGGTGGCCAATAATGAACAAAACAAAACCACCAAAGCCACAGACTTCCGAAACTGGAGTTATTTTTCACCTGTTAGTTTTTTTTTAAGAAGTCGGTTGTTTTTTTTATAATTATGACAACAGTCAAAGTCAAAGTCAAATCGTTTATTTCAATTAGACCCATAACAGGCACTTTTGAACGTTGACTTACAAAATAAAATAAATTAAGAGAATGATTCTAGTTGCACATTCCAAATGGTAGTTCCGAAAGAACAAATAACAGAAAGAAGTAGTATTGTAATACTCTAGACTAGTTGCCCTGGCAAACTTCGTTCTGCCTTAGAATCAATTTATGTCGTGTAAGAATGGACTGTTAATTGTCCTCAAGTTATCTTAAATATTCTAATGTTCCGCTCAACTTTTATTTTTAACCGATTTTTTTTTTTATGTATGTTACCTGATTTCTTCCCCATTTGTCGACCGATTCTCAAAATTCTTTTTTTATTTAAAAGAGTATACTCCTGAGGTGGTCCCATTTTAATTTGGTGAAGATCTGGTGCTGATCTTCGGAGATATACAACGGAACTCTTCAAAAATAGACGGCAAATCTGTCGTGATTGCGGGAATCGCTTGGATGTTTATTGTTTATACAACATCATGACGTATCATCTCGCCTGTATGCTCTGAAGGGTACGCAGAGGTGTACAATGTACAGACGCCAGCACATCAAGTTACCCCAAACTGTCAAATTTTCCCAATTGAACATGAACCTTATTCTGTTTGACATAAAGTTGAAAAAATATCAAAGAAATTTGACAGATTGTACTGTACCTAGATTTCGACAGTTAGGTATGTTAATTTTCATTTATTAGGGGTAAGTGGATAACCCTATTATCATGACATGTTTTGTTAATAATGTAAAATAAATTCATGGCAAATATTTGTATAGGAACAACTAAAAATGGAAAAATAAAAACTTTTTAGCAAAAAATAAAACCGACTTCAAAAAATACACTAAACGGTGTAAAATAACTCTAAATTCGGAAGTCGGTAGCCCATCATGAGTAAGACAAACCCACCAAAGCCACAGACTTCCGAATTTAGAGTTATTTTACACCGTTTAGTGTATTTTTTGAAGTCGGTTTTATTTTTTGCTAAAAAGTTTTTTATTTTAACTTTCATAAAAAGCTTCTCCTGACATTATCAAACACAACAAAAAAAGAATTAGCGAAATTGGTCCAGCCGTACACGCCTGATGCCGGAAAATAGGGATTCATTTTTAAATAATTAGGTATATACGAGTACCTAGATAAAGATAAGGGATAGTAAATAGTAGTAAACAAATATAGTGCTCACTACTTTATTCAAATAAATTCACTCCAAATCTTTAACTTTAAACATAACGTAAAGACTTTTTTGGAATCCTTGTAACCATTCTACATAATTTGCGTCAAGAAAGTTCCCACATTAATTTTTGTTAATGTCCCAACTTCCTATGGCCTTAAAATGCGGCTAATGTCCTGGAAGTAGTGATAGTGAAGTACCGTAAAGCAGGATTACAAACCTCTATGGATAATTAACAAGTTAATTAATTAATTTATTAAAACATGGAAAACTTACAGCTTAAAACCTTAATAAAAAAACGGAAGGAATCGGATCTATTAGTCTAATACTAAGGTAGTTTTTACAGGTTATTTAAAATCACGGTAGGTATGTCCCTTAGCAGTTCATTTCACGTGAGGTAGTTTTAAAATAGCAAACATACACAAACAACCGGAGTATTCCCGTTTGAGCACCTATTTATTGAGCACCTATGCATTAACCTATGGGAAATGGGAATACCTTTGGTACTAAATGCATAGGTGCTCAAACGGGAATACTCCAAACAACCATACCTACCTACTGAAACTTTTTCCCGTTGGAGTAAGCATAAACTTCCCAAAGGCCGCTTAATACTCCTTTTGCTTCGATTACTTTAAAATACACCTTGGTCATACATGCACACCGATTGCGAACACTACACACAATTATGACCTTTCTGAAGAAATATTTCTTTGCTTTTGTTTTAACATTAAAAGTAATTTAATATAGACCTAATAACCACTTTCATTTGCAAACCCAGTACCTCAGGAGCATAAGGACCCCACAGTACATAGCAAAAGGACCGTTATTAGTGACTTAAATGACTTAATCATGTACGGTGGCGCCTATCATAGACACGCATTCATTAACTTGTCGAAGTGCTTGTCAATGAACGTCTTGTGAATGATTCCTGTAGGTGCGTTTATTAAGACGAATTGTTTTGCATACTAACTACCTACCTAGTTGTTGTGGTTTCATGATAAAACGGTTTTCACTTCATAATATTCTGAAGAATATTTTACTGTTAGGCTGTGGTTCGGAAGGCTACTTAATGTGTAGAGACTTTATAAGTTAGATACCTACCTACTAGAACTTCGTTCGTCCGCGATCCGATTGCTTATGCAACTCATTCATCCGAGGTAGTCTTGGTGACCGTGACGTAGAGGAAAAACTGCAAGAGTGTCTGCGATGGTATGGCCACATCATGCGCCGCCCTAACGAGTACGTTGGTCGGAGATGCATGAATATATGGCTGCTCTTGGGGCTTATAGGTCCCGTAGTCGCCCTCGCAAACGCTGTCTGGACATCGGCATCGTCAAGTTCGACATGAGAGCCAATGACCTGACTGAAAAGGATGTTAAAGATCGGGAAAAGTGAAGGAAGCTCAGATGGAAGAAGAAGAAGACTAGAACTTTTTCCGTGTAAGTTAGAAAATTTTCCTAGCTTTTAAAATAAATAAATTATACCTAGCTCATGTTATCTGTCATAATGATTTGACTTTGAGTAAAGCTTTCTGATAGTGAAAGGATTTTGAAAATCAGTCGAAGTGTATTGAGTTAAATCGCTATAAATAAACAAACGAATCATTCCTCTTTATAATATTAGTCAGTCAGTACTGACCTTAGTATGTGTACGTGACGATGAAGATAAGAACAATATTGTAAAAAAATACAACTTCGAAATAGGTAAGTACCACGTACGCATAATACACACAGACACACATACACATATATCACAACGAAAGTACCCAGTGCGCCAACAACTACTCATTATGGACAATTTTTTATGCAATTTTTAATTCCTTTCCATGCGTGAGTTATTAGGGCGGGGAATAACCATTATAATCCGGTTCAATGCAGTTTGAACCAGTGTTGCTATTGTTATTCTTAACCTACTCAATTTGAGGCTTTTGTTTTATAAGGGTCGTATTCGTACACGTAATTAGTATCCTTGGACCTTGAACTGGTTGAAGTTTAAATGGAATAGGAGGCCAGCGGATACTGTTTTTTTTAAACCAGTGACATACTGTCACCTACCCGGTCATCATCTGCCTAGCCTTTTCCCAACTATGTTGGGGTCAGCTTCCAGTTTAATCAAACACAGCTGCGTACCAGTATTTGACACTAGCAGACGTCCCGCGGTTTCACCCGCGAAGGTCCCGTTCCCGTGGAACAAAAAGAAAAAAAGAAACCTAAAAAAAAAAAAAAAGTAGCCAAAAAAAAGAAAGAAAAAAAAAAGAAAAAAAGATAAAAAGTAGCCTTTGAGTTAATCTAGGGTGTCAGCTAACTCTATACCAAATTTTATTAAAATCCATTCAGTAGTTTTTACGTGAAAGAGTAACAAACATCCATCCATCCATCCATCCTCACAAACTTTCACGTTTATAAATTAGTAGGATGAAGTGATTGACTATGCTATATGATCTCCACAACCCTGTAACTGGGTAACATGATAATACACTTTGGTTAAACTGGACGTCAGACTTTCGAGGCTCTGACTACCCGTAACGACTGTCTAAGAACTACAAATTACTGCTTAATGGGCCTCCCGAGGTCTGTAAATAAAAAGTAATGCTGAAAACATAATTCTTAGGTACTCATAATAATTGAAGCTAAAATCTGTGCCAAGGTGTTTAGATCTTTGCATGATCTTATTGTTACTATTTGTTACAAACTATCTTTGTACTAATATGTATCTTACTAATATTACACTTCTGGACACATCTATTGGCCCACCTTAGAGTTTAGGTTTCGATGGCCCCTACCGAAATATGATTGCTAGATTGAACAAAAACTGTTGATGCAGTTTTAAACCTGATACACTTTACCATCTTTTTCGATCGTATTGTTTTAAATTTGAATTCAGAATACCATACGACATGGAGCTACGCCTAACAAGTCGGATATGCGCCTTGTTAAAGGCAATTGATTTTTGAATAAAAAACATGTTTTATCAAATAAAGGTTTAATTTAATAACGCGTGTTGCCTCCATGGGCATCTACCACAGCTCTCATACGATTAGGCATAGAGTTTATCAACCGCTCTATGAAATTTTGAGGGATCATCTCCCATTCCTCTTCTATGGCAGTTTTCAACTCCTGCATCGTCTGGGCAACTGGCTGACGAGCCCTAACACGTCCTTTTAGCTCGTCCCACATGTGCTCAATGGGGTTCATGTCTGGGCTTCTGGCTGGCCAGTCCAAAACTGTGATGTTCACATCCCGAAGATATTCCCTGACGATGCCGGCCGCATGGGCTCTTGCATTATCATGCATAAAAAGGAAATTTGGGCCCACATAGTCCGCGTATGGTATCACGTGAGGTTCTAAGCACTCACGAATGTACCTTTCAGCATTTAATGTTGGCAGCCGTGGTCCTGTAACAACCTCAGGTTGAGTTTTGCCGCTCGCGGATATACCGCCCCAGACAGTCCATGAGCCACCGCCATAAGCAACCCTCTCTTCAAAGCAGCATTGTGCGAAACGCTCTCCCTTACGTCGGTAGACCTTCTTCCTTCCATCATTGCCATTTAACACAATTTTAGACTCATCAGAAAAGAGTACACGGCTTCAATCTTGCTGTGTCCAATTTAAATGACTGCGTGCGAAATGAAGGCGCGCTGTTCGGTGGGCACGCGTTAGTTTGGGCCCATTAGCTGGCTTGTGTGGTACCATATCGCGTTCTTTTAACCTTCTCCGAACAGTTCGAGCGCTCACAGATACTCCGTGGAAGTCGCGAAGTTGGTTTTGTATCTCAATGGAGGTAAGGTGACGATTTCTCAAGCTGGTCGTCACGATGAATCGATCCTGCCTTTCAGTTGTGACCCGAGATCGTGGCCTTCCTTGGCGACGAACAAAGCCGCCAGTCTCTAGGTACCTCCGATAAATATTTCGGACCACAGATCGACTTAAATTAAGTTGAGCACTCACGTTTTTGTGGCGGTGTCCGGCCTGAATAAGTGCCATAGCTTGGGCGGCGACTTCAGGTGAAGTATCCATAGATTATTGATAGAACCTCACCTTAATGTTAAGAATAAGTAATGTTTGTTGCAAAACCAAAGATATCAATCACTTTTTCAAGAATTAAATCCAAGTAAACCAATAAAACCAAGTTTTCTTAGTATTCGATTGTTTGATATCAACAAACAGGCTCCAAATTATCTTTTGTTTCTTTAAATTCTGTGTTTGAAATTCAAAAAAAGACTATTGAATGAAATTGTGAATGTGCCAGGTTCAAAACTGCATAAAAACTTTTTGCTCGACCTTATATAAAATTTTAGCTCGGACCAAACGAAACTGAAAATACAAGGTGGGCCAATTGATGTGTCCAGAAGTGTATATACCTACGTAAAAGTTTGTGAGTATGGATCTCTTTCACGTAAAAACTACTGAATGAATTTTAATAAAATTTGGTATGGAGTTAGCTGACACCCTGGATTAACAAAAAAATTAAATTAATTTTTTTTTAATTGTTTATGAAATAAATGAAATGAAATGAAACACATAGGCTTCTTTTTATTCCCACGTGAACGGGACCTACGCGGGTGAAACCGAGGGACGTCTGCTAGTATTTATATAAAAGTAAAATAAAAAGGAACTTAATCAAAAAAACTGATTGCCTTTCCTACATTCCTACAGCTTATTTCCTTTAAAGCGTTCTAGGGAATGTGGATGCATTTACATATTTAACGATAAAAAAATCATGACTGAGAGTAGAGCAGTTGGTCGATTTAAAAGTGTAAGAGATCTGTAATGCCTAGTACTGGTACACACGGCTACACATCAAGTTATGCATTTCCAGTATAAGCTGATCTCGCATGATTTAGGAGTTCCGTACAATGCGGGGTCAATATAAACTGGAAATCTATAATTTGATGTGTGGCCGTGTGTACAGGACGACAGCTTAATTTTCCTTCACTTCACCTACATTTTTACGCGGTGAACTAGAGCTCCAATCAGCTTAGGCTATCTTTGTTGCTTTTAAGTTTTAGCCACGTAAGGCAAAATATTAAATCATGCATTATATTGTAGTTCTTCCAAAACACTTCTTTTTTGTTTGTGTCTGTTTGATTATGTTAAGTAGTCTGTTAATCTCCAAAAAACCTGGGCCAATTTTAACGGAGTTTTCTCTGTCAAATAGATACTGGAGTGTTATGATTATGAGGCTACTTTTATATTTAAAAGGATTGGGGATATGTGTAAAAAATACTTTAACCCATGTAATTGCATGCGGACAAAGTTACGGGCACAGATAGTAATAAATAAGTCTTGAAACGTAATTATAATAACCACATAATGTAGGTACTCTACAATGTTTCGTTCATCGGAAGAGAAAATGTCATAATTATAAACAAGATTACAATCGCGGTAAAGGATGTGGCGACGAAGCGATTAAAGATTGTAATCGGAGGGGAAAGGCGATCAACAGTCCCCACAATTGACGACCCGTGACGGTGGAGCCGGTCACTGGTCACTACGAAGAAATTAGCAGAAACACTAAATCAAGACCAATAATAATACCTACTTCTTGGCTTCTTCTTGTCGTGTTGATCAAACATTAGTACCTAATCATTATCTGCCTAGCCTTTTCCTAACTATGTTTTGGTCGGCTTTTTTTTACCGATTAAAGTAGAATACCATGGATCGATTACTTGTCTGACCTCAACATCCTAGTTACTGGTTAACATGATACCCCTTGGTTAAACGGGTTGTCAGATTTTCGGGCTTCTGACTACCCATAACGATTATCAAAGATCTAGGTATATAAAATAAATAAATAAATATTAATAATGACAGTAGCGGCTTGACGTGCTTTCCGAGGCACTGAAGGTGTCTTGATAATAATGTGTAAAGTGTAAGTAATGGACACTCATTCATAGAGCAACCTCGTCAAACGTTACTTAACTTTCGGTCGAGACGTAGCCACAAGCTAAAGAGACTAACATTTTATCGTGCACAAGCTCTCCTAAGTACGTTGGTCTCGGCTAGTTTACAAGGCTAAAATTTAAATAACGTCAAGTCTCTTAATTATATATACCATAATTCACGTTACACAGGATACATATAAATTAATTGTCGCCATGAATTTTTATCGAAATCATAAACCAAATAAATACTTAAGAAAATAAAACCGAAGCTGGCATTAGCTTGAGTCAATTTGTATTTTTATTGCGTTCTACTTCCTTACAAAAGGTCTAAGAAGGCATCATAATGTTCTAGTGGTGTACTTAACTAACTTGTTTGAACGGAAGCCTACGAATTATTGCCCCGGGGGTCATAAACACTTGAACGGAGAGACCAGTTTAAAGAAAAATAAAACAATTAGGTATTTCTAAATCATACTCAAATCGTATAAATTTCTGTTTTTTATGCAAAAACTTTTAATACAAACACTTTTAAATGTAATTTTTCAACAAAGACATTCAATACTATAGACCGGACATCACGAACAAAATTTTCGTCCGAAAAAGTGTGTCCTGCTGGATACAAGTCTATGAGTTTTTTGTAGTAGGTACGCTCCGTTGCCGCTCCAATATTCATATATTATTCTAGATGGCGTTACTGAGACATGGGATCAAAGTTTTTCTATGACATTTCCTTGACTTGCCCGCTCTATAGTATTTTAAATCTCTTTGTTTTTCAACTAGAAGCTCAGGTCGGTGTTTCACTATCTGACTACTCTGAGAAGAAACACCGAAAGAAACTCAGAGGTCACAGTCTCTAGACCAGACATTATCTTAGTCAGATCATGTAAGAACCATGCAGATTAGTGTCTGAAATGGTTTTTTGAGAATAAACCAATATTTTATTAAGTTGTAAACTGGTTTAGTTTATACACCACTAATTTTTAATTAGTATAACTGCTTATTCCAGACGGCCTTCTCATTATATTTGTAAAGTATCATTAAATAATATTCATAAACAGCAAAGTTATTAGCGTTTGTTTATATCCCAAAAAGTCACCCAATTTATGGAAATATTGTACAGGCTATTCATGACATAGTAGTAGGTATTCATTGATCGTCATCTCTCGCTCACGTTCGCGTGATCTCTCTCAAGCATGCCCCGCCTCCAACAGCTGTTTGCGTTATTTAAGTTTAACTAAATAGTGGCATATTTAAAAATTGAATTTCGTTTTTTGTACTTTTGATTAAGTATGCAAATATGATCAGAAACAGCTACGGATACAGCCCAATTTTTTTTTGTAAGTACTAATTAAAAAATAGTGGTAAATACATTACATCTTACATCACGCCTATATACACACATCAAAAGTGTCTAGGGATCAAGCATTTTTATGCGGATTTCTTGAGATTGAGATGTGGTTTTGTAATAAATTTATGATTTTATAAATTTATATGGATCCTTTTTGGTGCATTTCATAATTTGAATCAGGAACTGTGAATCAAATTCGAGTAAAAGATGAAAATCAGCTGTCAATATTTTCCCTATAAAAACATACAACGCATTGAAGACATTATTAGTGCTACTATTTCCCTACTACTGATTAAAACCAACGTTATTATGGAGCGGCGACGTCGTTTAAGCAGGGAAGAAATGCTCAGAGCCGTGGGAATGATAGAAGCTGGTTCCCGGCAACGTACTGTGGCTTTAGCTCTGAATACAAGTCAGAGTGTTATCAGTCGACTTTGGACACGTTACCGAAGCACTGGTACCGTGGCTGAGCGCCATGGAGGACGGTATCGCTGCACCACACGGAGACAAGACCGATACATTCAAATCTTAACTCGAAGAGCTCCAACAATAACCGCCATGATGTTAGCCGTGAGGCTTCATCACTCTTCAGGGAACTTAATTAGCGACCAAACAGTCAGAAACCGCTTGCATGAAGTGAACCTTCATTCCCGAAGACCGCTACGGGTACCACCTATAGCAATGCACAATCGTAGGATTCGATATCAATGGGCTCTTGAACACAGAAATTGGGCAGAAGAACAATGGCGTTTCGTGTGCTTTTCTGATGAGTCTCGTTTTGGTATGAGACCGGATACAAGACGTATACGACACTGGAGAACCCCTGGACGCCAACAGCGATTAAAATCCTGCCAGGAAGTCCATCCTTATAGTGGTGGAACCATCATGGTATGGGCGGGTATTTGGATCGGCGGAAGAACTGAGTTGATTTGGATCAGAGGCAACCTCAACGCTCAAATTTATGCTGAGACGATTGTATCAGACGTCATCGTTCCTCTACAAGTACAAATCGGTCCCTTATTTCAGTTAATGCATGATAATGCACGACCGCACACCGCAAGAGTTGTAAGACAGACTCTCGCCGCAGCTAACATCAATGTCCTGCCCTGACCTGCTCAGTCGCCAGACTTGAACCCGATTGAGCATGCATGGGATATGCTACAGAGAAGAGCTCTGCCGAATATGGAGGGTATCCAGTCGCAAGAAGACCTTTTTTTGTTGTTGCAACGAACATGGGCGGCCATTCCACAGCGTGATTTGGATGAACTCATTTTGAGTATACTAAACCGATGTTCTTGTGTTGTTAGTGTTCGCGGTAGAAACACGGATTATTAATTGTTTAAGTTACCTAATAAAATTTTAAAGAAAACTGTTATTTCAGTCTTTTTTTCGAACTTTAATGTTTTTAATCTTTTTATCTTTTTATCTTCTTCAAGGGCTGGTTTTTACCTTGGTCAAAGGATAAGCATTGCCATACAACGTGGCAATGCTGCCAGTCTTTTGGGTACACTTCCCGTGGACAGCGATGCGGATGAGTTTTTTGACGCCATATTTTAGATTTAGTTTTTTGTTTTTAGATTGTATTTTCATAGAAAAGGAAACTCCTTATTGTGCACCATAAAAAGTTACAAATTATAACTTTAAGATCCCTAACCTAAGGTTGTAAGGTGTAAATCTATTGTTTTTACTATGCTCAGTAGCGAGGTCAAGTTGATACAATCATTTAATTTTTGAGATTTACTTTAATGTTAGTGGTTCAAATGTCAAAAATCCCTTTATTTGGCAAATTTCTTTATTAATACAAAGGTGACTTGGTTTATCGTTACTGTGACAAACGAAAACACTTTATTTGATGAATCCTTAAAGAAAATTTTAATTAATATCAATCAGGAGAAAAGTTATTGCAAAAATATATGTTGATCCCTAGACACTTTTGATGTGAGTATATAATTTGAAATATACTACACTACTTTCACACAACGCCATCTAGTTCTAAACTAAGCAGAGCGTGTGTTATGCGTAATAGACAAATGATAAACATACTTATAGTCTAAGATCCCTTTAAGAACGACCTTCACCGAGCTGGTTAAGGAATGAATCCTATTTTATATTAAATTTAATATTTCAATAAATATATTGCATAATAAGTGTTGCCTAAAAAATTTCACCAGTTTGGTTACTGGACAAATTCCATAGGTAGGTACCAATTTTCGATTGGTATGGAATTTGTCTGAAATCTTAATTTTTATTTAACGTTCATTCATTAACTAGACCGGTGTAAGTTACTAGTATCCATTTACCAGTTTATACCTACCCGAGAGTTGACGGGAAAAAAATAGACAACCTAATACATATTTGGACTTCATATTTTCGATTGGTACCTACCTAAGGAATTTGTCTATTAACCAAACCGGTGAAATAATAAAAAGAAACATTTCCTGGACTGAATTTTCTTAGACAACCCATATGAAATATATTATTTATTGACATTAATTCATTAAACCCCAAGGGGACGCCGGCGTCCGCGTTGTCATTGTCTTTCTATTGTGTCCCTAATTTACACGATTGAAAGATTAAATTACATATAAAATTGGTTTCATCCATTAACCAGCTCGGTGAAGGTCATTCTTAACGGAATCCTTTACTATTATATAATTCTAAATACTTATATGTCGGAGATGGCTTACGTTTGGGGTTGAATATTCATCAAAATCAAATTCACTCAAAATCAAAAGTCGTTTATTCACTTTAGGCTGAGGATCAGCACTTTTTGAATGTCGAAATTACATAAGACAGTCCCCCAAAAGGCCCACCCTTCGCCACTTCCTAGTGTTTTTGCTGGGAAGAAGAAGTGGCGGAACAAACTCCCCAGCAACACATCTGTCTGATAAGTTAACACATAGTCGAACATGATTATCACATCGTTATCGGTTACAAGCAGAAATATTTCTTCAGGATAACTTAACCGTTACATTTTAACACTTTACAACGAAACGAATAACAGTTCCGGGACGTCTTAGCTCCACTGCGGTCGGGCACTGAATGTCGTCCTCGCTGCAGGCTTAAAACATCACGACTCTGTAGAAGCGCGCTATGGTGTCGGTAGATCACGTGCTATCGCCTTTTGGCGCGCTTGCGATTCGTTGTGTCCGTACTATTGACCGGATCCGACATATATATTATAGGGGCTCCTCAAGTTTCGAGTTGAGCTCACGATATCTGACAAATGCTTGCATTGACTGATCTGGTCCACTCATATGTATGTGGTCAATGGAAATGGTCTTTTGAGGTAAGCCTCAAAAGACCGTTTCCATTGACCATGATAATGTTTGGACTTTAAAAGGGACTGTGACCTCTGAGTTTCTTTCGGTGTTTCTTCTCAGAGTAGTCATAAATAAATCATATTCATTTCTGTAAATAGGTTCATACAAACACTTTTACATGTATTTCTTTAACTACGTGGTGAGCTTGGTGTTTCAGACTATCTACTTTAAAAAAACAGACGGACAACAAAGTATTCTTATAAGGGTTCCGTTGTTTTTTCCTTTTGAGGTACGGAACCCCACGACTCGGAACTTTCGACTCGCACTTGGCCCGCTATTTACAATATTATTATGAGAGAACTTCAAAAGTAAAGAACATTAGACATCACACGTACTTACTTTTTGAATAATAGTTTAGGATGTTCCAAAGTGGAGCAGTAGTTCTGTTTAGTAAGAGATGAATGAATTTGGCTGAGACCCGAGTTCAATGAGAATTGAAATATAAATTTAATCAATGGACATGTGCAGAAAGAAAGATAAAGGAAGTGTGAACAATAAGATCTTATTGAAAAAAAAGAACTAAGAAACTGTTTGTTCCTTCCTAGGTTTCTTCCTTACTATTTATTACCTACACTAAAATATCAAAGTATGTATATATAAGATTGCGTTCTTTGATATTTTAGTGCAAGCTTTTTGGACTGCCTCGTTGGTCTAGTGGTCGCAAGCGCTACTGCTGAGCATGAGGTCCCGGGTTCGATCCCCGAGTCGGGCAAAGTGTTATTGAGTTTTTCCATCTGGGATTTCTCAGTAGCAGCCCGAAGTCTGGATTTGTGCCCGATTGATGGCAATAGGCTCGCCCCCTATTACATGGGACTTAATCATAACAGGCGAAATGTGGGTGTACTACCAGGTACACCTCTGCCTAGCCCTTCGGGGATTACAAGCGTGACGTTATGTTTTATACTTTTTTTATCAGGCGATGATAAAATTAAACTGCTACTACCAAGTTTAATTTGACCATCACCATAACTACTGGGTCATGCACGTCGCGATGTCCCAGTGGTCAGGGCCTCGTCTCTCAAGTACGAGGTTGTTGGTTCAAATTAATGCTACTCTTTCAATGTATATGTGTACTTTGGACGTTACTGAAATCGGTAAAGAAAAAATCGAAAGAGAATAATTTAGTTACTTACATAAATTTGAAAACGCCAACCCACTATAAGGAAGCGTGGCTATAAATACTTATAGTCTTCTCTCTGTGAGAAGAGCCTTTTGCGCTGTAGTGGGTGGGACAATAAGAGAATTGGTATTATTATTGTTGTTAATTTCATCACAACACGATCCTAAAATAGCCGAATAAGTTATTCTAATGTAATCGGTTAGAACTGAGGCTAATCCCAAGGTCGCACGCCTTCGAAGTCCGAATATAAATCAAAATAGGGTCCCTTGGGCGTGTCAACTGTCAGTTATTCAGGTCCCTGTTTGACTGTTTATTTATTTCTAAAATAAACTTTTTTGACGTACAGTCAGTGAGCTGCGTTGCATGACCCATCTTATATGATTGATCAGGTAACGCAGCTCACTGACTGTACCTAGGAAGTTCCTTAAGGAAGCTGACTCAGATGTCAGAAGGTAGTTGGAAATTATAACATAAGTAGGTTTAGAATAATAACTGTAGGTAATAATAATTTTAATTAGAATCGATACAATATAATCTTGACTACCTCGTTGGTCTAGTGGCTAGTAGTCGCATACGCGGGTTTGATCCCCGGGTCGGGCAAAGTGTTATGAATTTTTCATCTGGAATTTCTCAGTAGCAGTCTGGATTTGTGCCAAACTCATGGCAATAGGCTAGTCCCTATTACGTGGGACGTGTACTACCAGGTAAATCTCTGCCTAGCCCCTCGTGGATTACAGGTGTGACGTTATGCTATGTTGATAATATAATGTTAGCTAATAAGTAATTTTGTATGCCAAAATTTGCAGTGACCGTACAAGGTGCATGGTGTTAATACTGCGTCAAGAAATGTTAATCTATGCCTAATATCCAATGTTTTGTCATGTCAGCAAATCAATAAAGAAATAAATAGTAACGCATTGTTCCTAATATATAGGTAGGTACGATTGCAAAAAGTGAAGCTATTAAAACATAGGCATAGTTTACTACGTTTTCCCATATTATAGGATTCCCATAGGGTAACGCCTGGTAATAGTATGACTGAAACCTATACTTGTGTGCGTTTGAAGAACGTAGACACATTCGGCTCACACACACAAAAATAATGAAGTGGACCCACGATTTTTACCGTGTTTTGTTAGTACAAAATACGGTAAAAATCGTTAGTCCACTAGTCGCGGCCTATATGCATTATTATTCTAAGTAACCTTCATTGATTTCGTACTGAAGCAAAATATATAAATAGATGGTAACAACTTACTGATAGAGGTCATTAAAACTTATATAATGAAAAAAAAACTTACGCTACCAAAATAGTTTAATCCAAAAAGTCCTAGATTCAAACTCACCCGAAATAAAATATCTACACGCACTTCCACATAAATCACACACACAAACACAGCACTCACGTCGGCGCGTACGCACCGAATCAGTTTTCAGATCACGACACTGCGCGCGCGCTTCGTAGAACGCGTGCGTGTGATGCGCGCGCTCGATCCCTACTGGTTCAAACTTCGCGTCGATATAATGTTCCTAGAAATTGGTTCGATTGGTTTTCGATTTTTAACCGACTTCAAAAAAAGGAGGAGGTTCTCAATTCGACGGTATGTTTTTTTTTTTTTTTTTTTTTTTTTTTTTTTTTGTGTGTTTGTTACGCGATTTCTTCCCCATTTGTGGACCGATTTTCAAAATTCTTTTTTTATTTGAAAGAGTATGCTCCCGAGGTGGTCCCATTTTAATTTGGTGAAGATCTGGTGCTGATCTTCGGAGATATGCGATGGAACTCTTCAAAAATAGACGGCAAATCTGTCGTGATTGCTGGAATCGCTTGGATATTTATTGTTTATACAACATCATGACGTATCATCACGCCAGTATGCTCTGAGGGGTACGCAGATGTGTACAATATACCTAGATTTGACATTTATTAGGGATAAGTGGATAACCCTATTACCATGACATGTATTGTTAACAAATAACAATATAAAAATAAATCCATGGCAAATGTTTGTATGGGAACAACTAAAAATGGAAAAATAAAAATCTTTTTTGCAAAAAATAAAACCGACTTAAAAAAACACTAACCAGTGTAAAATAACTCTAAATTCGGAAGTCGGTGGCCCATCATGAATAGGACAAAACCACCAAAGCCACAGACTTCCTAATTTAGAGTTATTTTACACTGGTTAGTGTTTTTTTAAGTCGGTTTTATTTTTTGCAAAAAAGATTTTTATTGAATTTGATTTTTGATACTGTTATTTTCTTGTCTGTACAGCCAGTTATTAGCAAAAAGTTTGAAGCAAGGGCAAAAGCAAAATATTTGTTTGGAACTGTCGTAGCAAAAGTTGGGAAAGATGAATCTTGATTTTGAAGTCGAAAAACTTATGAAAAGCGACTGTTTGGTTCAATGTTTTACGGAATAAAGAATATTGCTTGCTTCACACTTAGTAACCTACTTTTAAGTAACTAAGTCCCTTAGGTGATGGACGAGTGTTCAAAAATAGAGACTATAAGTATATTATACGAGTATAATACAATAATTATATGGAAAGGTTTATAATTTTAACGTATTCTGTCAAATCAGGTCTCAAAAATCATAATCGATTTAGCCAGTTCGCCAGTTATAGGTAATCCTCAAGTCCTATGAAATAAGAGGCGAGCTCATTGCCATCAAAAGGAGACGAATTCAGAATCCAGGGTTCCTACTAGGAAATTCCGGGTAAAAATCACTTGTCCGATCTGAAAATCAAACCCCGGGCCTCATTCCAACCTCAAAAATTATCATACTTAGGTCAACATCAAGTAGTCTTGAAACAAACTCAAAACACATGGTTCTAAACTTAAAAACAAAACAGAAGCTGTCCCGCCAATCACAGCGCTTTATGACGCCTTTACGTTTTTTTTCTACATTTTATTATTCCGGACGGACGTTACACTATGTGAATATCCTGAGTGCACATTGAACCGAAACGCGTTATGGCGTGGACAAAAACTGTTTTTAACTTTTTTTCGTGTTTCGGACATTGGGTGTTTTCGAATTTCAATACGGAAATATGGCTTTGTAGGTTGTCGACAGGAAGAGACTGTCTACAATAATATTGTAGTGGTAGTTGTGACACAATTTAAAAATGGTTTAGAAGTATATTTCAAGGGTTACAAGTGATTCCTTTCAAATTTGAGTCAGAACTTCAGAAATAATTGGATTACGAATTAAATATAACTATTACTTACAAACTGTATACCAGTTAATACTACGAAAGTAAGATATATGTTTATTTAATTATTATTTATAAAGTACTTAATTGAACATACATACATACATACATAAACTCACGCCTTTTTCCCACGGGGGTAGGCAGAAACTACAGAGCGCCATGTGCTACGATTCTTCACTTAATTGAATTATCTTTTGTTATCCTGTTTGGTAATTTATTTCAATTACTTTTATTTCCTAGTGCTCCCAAGTCCCAATACAACTATGAAAATTGTATTTGAAAATCTGTATTTCAATTACAATTGGAGCTTAATTATCTCACTTACCGATTAATGATAACAATTGATTGCATTTAATCGCGATTACAAGTAATTGAAATGCAAGTACTTAACTGGATGAAATATTACTCAAAATAATTACTAGTAACTAGCTATTACCTACTTGAAATCCCAAATATCAATCTACTTGATTACATAAGGTTGTGATGGCCCAGAGGTTGTGGTTCAAATCCGGCCAAGTACCAATGTGACTTTTTCAATTCATATTTACTTTCTAAGTTTATCTTAGACATCATTGACATCGGTGAAGGACAACATCGCGAGGAAACCTGGACTTCTAGTTAATATAAAGTTGGAAATCGCCAATCGCCTTGACCAAGCGTGGTGATTATTGCTTGTGCTTTAAATTCTCTGTATGTGAAGTCGCCTTTGCCTTGCAGTGGGACAGTCACAGGCTGGTATTTTTATTTTTAATTATAAATGTTATTAGTAACGTCTGAACACTGTTACACATTGATAAAGTAGTAACAAGCCTCGACTTTTACAGATCGTTCCGGTGAAATTGAAGAAATGCGTGAGAGATAGTTTTTCTATCGCGTCTTTCGCGTGATATCGCAGTTTCTACTACCCACACTTATCGAGAAATCAACTAATCATTCCCAGTCTATGGAACTGTTATCATATTTATAAAACGATACAATTACATTGAACGTGCGGTGTTATATGAGTGCACCATTCAATTTGAGTGAATTCGCAAGGGTTTTGTTAAATATTGTTAGTTGGAACTATAGTTGTATAGTTTAAGTTTTTAGTAGAATTTAGGTTTTTTATTATAATTTTTAAGTTTAGATAAAGTAGACTTTTAGATATTTTAAGTTTATTTTGTAACATTGTTTGTGTGGAAACCACTGTTGAATTGTGACACCTGTGAAGACTGCAAGTTTAAGTTTGATAAATAAATAAATATTCGCGATTTCTGTCTCTTACTGTTTAAGGCCAAATCTTTTAGGGTTTGATAAGAATAAACACTTTTTCATACCTCTTTACAGTTTAAAGCAAAACAAAAACATCAGTAAAAAGCGAAAAAATTAGGTAAATTCCCAACAAATAATTCTGTGGCGGGGTGTTAGAATCATACTCTGAAGTTATGGTATCAAATTCGAATCAAAGTCAAAAGCCTTTTATTCAAATTAGACACTTTTTGACCGTAATAATACATAGGACCATCCCCCGAAACGCTTACCCTTCACCACTTCCTATTGTTTTTTTCTGGGAAGAAGAAATGGCGTAACAAACTCCCCAGCTAATCAGAATGTATGATTATGCCTCTTCCTCCCTATACAACAGCACAATATTTATTTATTTTATTTTATAGAAGGCTTACAGACTAACAATTTATTCAATGAAATAAAGACTGTAATATATGTAGAAAAAAAAAATGCTAATAACAGGCCTCAACATATAAAAATAAGAAGTTTTTTATTTGTATTGTAGAATGTAGGTATTACAATAAGATGTTAACAAAAGTTCAAGAGTTCTTGTATGTACATTCTGCCTTTCGGCATACAAACATTTATGAGTCGTCATACTTAAAACATTACAGCTTTTCAGCGCAGAACACAGAGGAAGTACTTACAGTTCTACTTAACCCTCCAGGAATTACAGGTGCGGTGTTATATGAGTGCAATTTGAGTGAATTCGCAAGGGTTTTGTTAAATAGTGTTAGTTCCTCTTAATAGTTGTATAGTTTAAGTTTTTAGTAGAATTTAGCTTTTTTTATTATTTTTATTTTTAAGTTTAGATAAAGTAGACTATTAGATATTTTAAGTATATTTTGTACAGCAGTGATAGCCTAGTGGTGTGGCTGGTGGATTGTCAATTCATAGGTCTCGAGTTCGAACCCAAGGCACCCACCTCTGACTTTTCGGATTCATGTGCGTATTGTATAATTATCACTTGCATCAAAATCGGTGAAGGAAAACATCGTGAGGAAACCGGCATGCCTGAGAGGTATATGTCTCGACGGCATGTGATGCCAAGTCAGAGGCCCATGGGCGGCATTAAAACTCTGACAACAGGTTAGTTACTAACCACACGATAAGAAGAAGAAGTATATTTTGTAACATTCTCCAGGAATTACAGGTGTGGTTTTATATTTAGGTATGTTTTATGGCGCCCACTATTTTTGGCAAACCACTGTGTTTTAAAGCAATACACACAATACACAATTTTGTAGTTATATTGTACCTATTTAACATTAAGAAACATCAAAATGCATCTTTCCTATTAGCCTTGTACCTACTTATGTGTAGATTTGATTGTATGTGTGTGTTTGTGTGTGTGTGTCTGATCCTTTTTCTTTTGAGTAATTTCAAACGAGCGTAAACTTCACAGTGTGTTTTGAGCGTGACAAATGCCTTTTTCCCACACTTGACTTTCAATCTAGATATAAACGATAAAAGAGACAAAAGGTCTTTTAATACAAAAGTGAATGTTTACCTTTTCCCGATAATTTTCTCGTAGACAACCGCAAACACAGAAAGATAAAATATCTTATGGGAATTACTCGCGATGTAAAACTCAACTCAACTCTGTGGTCGCAAGCGCTACTACTGAGTATGAGGTCCCGAGTTCGATCCCCGGGTAAGGCAAATCACCTGTGAACTTTAAAAGTGACTTGAGAAGTGTTTTTAGGTGTTTCTTCTCAAAGTAGTCGGCTAGACTAAAGAATATTACGTCTTCAAGTATAATTTTAAACGATTTTTAAATAATAATATGAATATTAATTGACATGCGTAAATAAAACCTTTTCTAGCAACCTTTTTTTAAAATTATTCACGAGCTGTGTAAGCAGACAAGGCGGTAAGGGCTATTTAAATTTTTTGAAAAATTCTATACATCTTGGGGCCAATATGCGTCTATAATAGGCGTTTATTTGAGATAAACGCCTATTATAGACAGACAGATAGGCAAAGTCAGAGTACAAGAGTTTATATTCTACCATTTTGGACAGAACCCTAAAAATAATAAACTGATTTTTATGTGAGGTGCAACTAATCTGCGCTCGCACAAGCATGACTCACTCAATCTCTGACGTCACTTTAAACTAAAAATAGTGCAAAGATTGCTTCCGTGTGCCTCAAAAAAAAATTATGTACAAAATAATCTTACACTAGCATACCAAACACCCGCGACTTTGTCCGCGTAGTGGAACACAGCTCGTAATTTTGAAAATATAATAAAAAATAAAAATAAAAATAAAATAAAAATAAAAATCTTTTAATTCAGACCACTTAATTTACATGTCCATATTATGTTAGTATAAGTGCACTTAAAAACTATGTTAGTCAACGAGATCACATTACAAAATTTTGGTGTTTAAATCAAAATTAAAATTACACGTAAGATTAAAATTAAAATAAAGAAATGAAATAAATTAAAATTAAAATCGAAAAATAAAATAAATTATAATCAAAATTTAAAATTAAAATCAAATAATAACCAATAACCAAAAATACTAATCAAAGATAGCAAATAATATCATAAACTTAAAATCAAACTCAAACAAAAATTAAATTAAAAACATAATTCATATCGGCTTATAAATGTGCAGCATTTTAAACCTATCCCACACTGTCGACCTTGGGCTTTCAGCAATCATCCTTAGGATACTGTTGCGACTACCCCTGATTCGACGCATCAGAGAGGCTGACTTTTTACGCATTATTGCGTAAAAGTCATCCACCCTAGCGTCAGCAAACATACCAGAGGCACTGCAGAATCGCGGAAGTCGCACCAGAACCCTAAAGGCGTTGTTATACTGGATTCTGAGAGCATTGTAGGCCCGCTGCGAGTAGCTGGTCCACAGGGCACTTGTGTAAAAACTTTGACAATATGCCCTAAACAAAGCTATCTTAGCTTGTACGGAACACCTGGCAAACCTGTGCACCAACATGTTCGCGCGCACCGCCAATGCCCTCCGCTCTCGCTCAATATCTGCGTCATCGTTTAAGGTTTCGTTTACGACGTGCCCCAAATATTTAAACTGAGTGACACGACTCAAAGATACTCCGTTTAAGTAGACAGGTGGTATATGCTCAGGTTGTTTGTTTTTACCTCTGAAAATCATATACTCACTCTTTTTAACGTTGTACTTTAAACCGTGATCAACCGCGTATGACTCACAGATACTGAGCAGTTTCCTCAGTCCTCCAACAGATGGACTCAGCAACACCATGTCATCCGCGTAACTTATGTTATTAACACAAACATTATGTATATGACATCCGACATGGCTGCTGCTGAGCTCACCAATCAGCTGATTAACATATAGGTTAAAAAGTCTTGGAGAGGTTAATCCCCCCTGCCTCACTCCACAGTCGAGTGTATATTCGTCGGAATACACATTACCCCACTTGACCATGTTTTTCTGATGTCTGTACCAGAAAGAAAAGATACCTATTAGTTCGGCGGGAGCCCCAACCTCTCCAAGCTTGTCCCAAAGCCTATTATAATCCACAAGGTCGAAAGCCTTCGATAGGTCTAGGAAACAGGCATAGATAGGCGTGCTTCTGTTTACGTAATACGAAACTGTGTGCTTAAGTGTCAGAATAGCACTCTCAGTTGACACGCCTTCACGAAAGCCAAACTGCGCATCATGCAACGTGATATACCTGCTAAGCTGAGAATCCAACAACCCATCAAAGACCTTCGCCACCACCGTAGCCAGGGAGATAGGTCTATAATTACTTTTATCCGTCACATCCCCAGTGGCATTCTTAGCAATGGGCACAACAATGGTTTCCGTCATCTTAGAGGGTAAGTATGAGTGACGTATACAAAATGTAAATAGCATCGCCAAAACCCTATACAAGTGACCACCCGCGTGCTGTAAGTGCTCGATACTGAGACCGTCGTTGCCGGGTGATTTGCCTTTTTTCATGTTTTGGATGATGTTTTTCACATCACTGCTAGTAAAACCGATTGGTTTCTCCGGGACAGTTACGGTCTCACCACCCGCAGTCACAGCATCGGCAGTTAGTAGTGACTCGACCTTAAAATGGTTCTTAAAAAGGTTAGCAATAACTTTGGGCTCACTACACCCACCCACACTCACTGGTAAACTCACTTTACTATCCAGCCTCTTAGTGCCCTTCCAGAAAGCACTAAAGTTTTTTTCCTTAATGTGCGAGGCTAATAAATCCATTCGAAGCTGGTCTTGATGGTTCTGACAATACTTCAATTTAGACTTGAATGACTTACGAGTGAGATACATCTCGTCATAAATAGGCCCGCTATCAGGTTTGCCATGTATGACGTAACTCTGATAAGCCTGCCTGGCCCTACCATGTGCATCCCTCACGTGTTTGTTCCAGCCAATCACACTTCTACCCCTTCTAATCTTTCTTACTCTCTTGCTTTGCATGGAAGCCTCCCGAAGAATGTTAACAATATCATTATATAAACTGTCAATAATTGGTCTATGTTCAAAACTACTACAAATACTATCTGCACACATGCTCAGCTCACTGGGGAAGTGTAGGTTCTTTAATTTTAAATTACATATGTCAGAATAAGTTTCTATTTCGCCGACTTTTCTATCCCCCCAAACAACATCATTACTGTACATTGTATTGTTACATACACACTTTTTATTAATTATGCCAAGGTTACAATTAATTATTATAGGCAAATGGTCAGACCAATACACACCATAGTCAACACAAATACTAGTAATGGTTTGCCAAGCAGATTCCGTTACTAAACAATGGTCTAGCCAGCGCTTACATCCGTGCGCTTCACTATAGAATGTATGTGTATCCGACGACTTACCCAACATAGCAATGTCAGCACATACCCAGTTACTATCATCACAAAAAGCAAGTAATTCGTTACAAAAAGAAGAAGAAGGGTGAGCATTGAAGTCCCCTAAAATATATACAGATTCTAAGTTACATTGTTGTATAATAGCACTAATCTCCCCTAGACAATTCGTAAATAAGGTTAGATTGTCAGATTGGTCTGTAGGCATATACACACAAATAACTAGCACTTCACAATTCATATTTGTTATCGCTCTGATTACCGTAATACGGTTACTTTCGCACTGCACCACCGACACACTTGTAAATATACTTTTACGCCACAGGATAGCGACCCCACCAAAAGGTCTGCCCCGTCTCACCTCAGACGATAGGTCCATCGCCGACTTCCCCGCATAACCAAAGTTGTCATCGATGGTACCGAGGAAAGGCAAGTCCTGAGGCACCAGCCACGTCTCCTGAAGAGCTACCAAGTCCGCCTCCTTACACAGTGACCGAACACACTCCACACTCCTTTTAACATTCTTGCAGTTAAAACTAACTAGTTTGCTGATTTGTGGGCGATTCATTAAAATATGGTTCTACGGGCCACCTTCTCTTATCAACAAAGCGGCGGAACTGAATTCCGTCCGGCCACAGATTGTCATCAAGATACAAATGCATTCTATTTTTTGTTACAAATAACTTAAAGGCATTGTATCCTTTGTCTTGTTTCATTTTAATTTTTATTAGCCTCACTCTTTCCTGGGTTTATTATATATATAATTACTTATATCCGTTTCCTCAGTATCTTTATGCACATTAGAGACGAAAAGAGGCACTTTGATGTCCGCTGCCTTAAAATTACACAAGGGTTCCGTCGTTGCCTTCCCCGATTGAGACACAAAACGATTGCGCAGGCGTTTTCTTTGTACTAAGGTCCAGCTAGCATCTGGCTTATCTATCTTGAAATCCCCATTTTTTTGTACAATTTCTGCCATAGATAGTCGCTTCTCAGTCATCTTAGTGGACTTAGTGGACTGAGATACAACGCAAACCGGTTCTGTGGCATGTACTTCCCGATCATCTGCTTGTGACAATTTATTCGCCATAGAAATGTGTTGTTTATCATATTGCACAGTAGTAGTCAAATCTGTGACTCGCCCGCCTTCCCCTATCTCGCTCACAGACTCGTCTGCTGTACACCGGTGTGACGGAGATGGCAAAAACGGAGAGCTTACACTTGCGCATTGCCTCGGTGTCTTTATTCGGTTCAAGACTGGTGATATGCCTACCGGCCCACTATCCAAACAAAATGCACCTCGCATACGTTTGTTTATGTTGCAGTCATCTATCCCAACAACTGACCCATATTTGCAATTATGCAAGTCACTTTTTATTTCCTGTATCTGCTGCTCCACCGTTGCGTAGTTATTCGTCACATTGTTTAACTGGTTTTTAAGCACAACTATCTCTTTTAGCAGCCCCGTAACATCAATGTAATCAAATGTTACGGGAGGTAGCTTGCACAAATCTTTGGCAACAAATATGGGGATGAATTCGGGATCCGTATTCTTAAACAAAGTTATTATATCTTCCAAATCCTTGTGACGTTTGTCTTTTCGCCTGGATATTTTTCGCTTGCCCGCCGCCATAGATTCAAATAATAACGTCTTTGCATGATCAATATCCTCCACAGAGAAACCACTTGCACAAACACTAACGAGGCTCTCATTGTCCATAACGTCTAGTTTATTTTGAACAAACGCTAGCAACTCGCTAATTACTATATTACACGACGAACATTTTACGATTTTTGCACTCGCCATTTTATTTTCGCACACCCGCACGGGACGGCGCTTGCGCAGACACTGATGTACCCCACTGATAATAAAGCTGTCTATTGGAGAAGGATTTTTCAAAATCGGTTGAGCAGTTTATGAGTTAAATCATCACAAACAAAATATAATATCTGTCCTCTTCATAATAAGCATAGATAACTACTTAGCTTGTTACCTAAATACATTTCTCTTAAATCCTGGCAAAATTCTCCAAATAAAACAATTAATTGTTAGTTTTGATTGTTATTTAACCCGTCATAGGTGTGTATTCTTAAAACTATCTTCATAGTGTGATCCTTATTCCTTTGCATCACACACAAACAAATATCATGACACCCGCTTATTAATCAAAGTCAAAGTCAAAGTCAAACCATTTATTTCAATTAGGCCCCTATAAGGCACTTTTGAACGTCGAACAAAAATTAACTTTAAAAAATGATTCTAGTTGCCCCTTCCAAAAAGAAGATTTGTATGGAGAAGAATGGGCAAGAAACTCCATACTTACTCTTTTTAAATCGATTTTACAATACTTTGTATACATCAATAAGATTATATTATTATGTGAGGACGATGCACCTAGAATAAAAGTACTATACTAAGATAGGTTTCAATCAACTTCTTGGTCACAATCTAACATCATCTATTTCTTTTGAATCGATACTAACAATGTAACATAACCCACGCAGACTTACTTTAAAAGGAAAAATATTGGTTTGTAAGTTTGTATATTGTATGGTAGAAACTCCTCACCCAACTTCAATAACACTTTCAAAGATAGAAAGCTACACAGCCGGTCGATTTAGTAAAAGTCACCACGTGAAAACTTGAGTGAAGTGAACTGTCGGTCATTTTAAACAGAATTGCAATGCTTCCCGAATGATATAGGAAAAGTTAGGTTTATTTCGCACCAAAGAACCTCATAATATACAAGCCAATTCCAGTTCGAAATGAAGTTTTCAATTTCCAGAATAATCTTCTAGAACCATACTTGATCAAAGAAAAAAATTTTTCTTTATTTAGATGAATATAGGCCAACGGAATCGATTGACGTAACAAGTTAAAATTGAATTTTGAACTAATTTAACTTTTTTTTTGCTTTTTATTTGGTACTGATGGTTTTCGCGTGCGCGTATAAGTTAATTTGTTTGTGTTCAAGTTTTCCCCTGGCTTCATCTGTGTCGACAGTTTATTTTTATTTCTTCAAGAATTTAAATTTTCACGTAATAAGTACATAATATCATGATGCCTGTAACCCCCGACGGGTTAAGCAAAGGTATACTATGTCCCATGCCATACTGTGTTTGTATCAAAGACATTCAATAGTAACTATCCTATTTATAAAAGCATCAGAAAAAAGAGGCACGCTGAAGCAGGTATGCAGAATATTTAAAATAAGGATAGGTGAAAACTCTTGTTAACCCGCGGCAAAAAAGAGGGGTGTTATTAGTTTGAAGTGTGTATCTCCCAAAAGAATGGACCAATTTTGATATGGTGGTATCAAGTCATCATCATCTGCCTAGCCTTTTCCCAACTATGTTGGGGTCGGCTTCCAGTTTAACCGCATGCAGCTGAATACCAGTGTTTTATATGGAGCGACTGCCTGTCAGAACTCAACAACCCAGTAACTGGGTAACATGATACCCCTTGGTTAAACTGGTTGTCAGACTTTCGGGCTTCTGAAATCTATAAATGACAGCCGAGACCAGCGGTTTAACGTGCTTTCCGAGGCACGGAGGAGTCTTGGTATGTAATAAATCGTCACCCATCTACAGACCGACCTCGTCAAGCGTAGCTTAACTTTCTTTCGACCCCTGCGGCTGTTATAATTTAGCAACTAGCCCTTCCTCATGGTGGTATCATAGAAATAGAGAATGGACTGAGCAAAACCCGCACAAAATTGACCACTCCCTAGAAAAAGACAGAGGGACTGCGCGGCCAATAATACCTGTCTCTTTCCTTCTCTTTTAATCAGAATTCTAGAAAGAAACAACTATTGGGTTTAAAGATTCTTTATTTATTCTAAAAGAACATACATTGTTCACTTAACGAATAAATACATAACTAGGGTAACATGTTGTCCAGTAGTTAACAGTTTTGTTACGTTAATGTAGGTAGGTATGATGTTGACATGTAGGTTTGAAAGACTATATAGCTTGATATTAAGGTAGGTATAGAACGTTAGGTCAATAATTTTGTGTTGTCAATGACGTATTGCTTGAGTTTAGTTTTGAATACGTTAAAAGAAGATGTGTTCCTGATATCTGCCGGTAGATTATTATAAAGTTGAACACCTTCGTACATTATATTTTTCCTGCCATATTGCGTTCGCGGTGGGCGGGTTTGTATTTGGTTAGGGTTTCTTTGACTGTATTTGGATGTTTTTGTGTTGAAGGATAACTGTGTGTGTATGGTTTTGTTCAGAATTTTTCTAATGAGAATGCATGAATTGAATGTATAAAGTTGATGAATATTCATTAGTTTGGTGTTTTTGTATAGTTCAGATGTGGGTGTGTGATAATCGTAGTTGAATAAAAGTTTAATTATTTTATTTTGTGCTATTTGTAGGTCTTTAATTGTAGATTGTGTGGCGCATCCCCAGATTTCGATTAGATAATTTATGTGTGAGCGAACTAATGAGTTGTAAATATTGAAACGGATTTTTTTTGGAATGTTATTGATGTACCCGCGCATTGATCCCATTAGCGATGTTATTTTAGATATTATGTAATCAGTGTGTGCTTGCCAATTGAGTTTGTTGTCCAATTTAAGTCCCAGGTATTTTTCACAGTTACTTTTGTTGATTTTAGTGTTGTTTATGTGTAAAACTGGGTGGTCAGAGATTTTTTTATTTTTAGCCGTGAATATCATGTACGATGTTTTTGTTGCGTTTATTGTTAGTAAATTGGAGCTAAACCAGTTATACAAAATATCCAAGTCTTTTTGGGCGTCAGCCACGATGGTGTTTATATTGCTACCGAAGTAGAAAAGGCAAGTATCATCGGCGTATAAAGTCAGTTGTCCAATTAAACCTAGGTCTTTAATATTATTTATGTAGATAGAAAAAAGGAGGGTGGAGAGCAGAGATCCTTGGGGAACACCGAATTCTATGGGAGATTCTCCACTCATCGCGTTTCCCATTTTGACTATTTGTTTCCTATGTTCTAGGTATGAAGAGATGATATCATACATTTCTCCGGTGATTCCAATGCTTTTTAGCTTTAATAATAAGATTTTATGGGACACCGTGTCGAAAGCTTTTTTCAGGTCAATGAAAATTCCTAGCGCAATGTTTTTTTTGTCAATATTTGTTTTAATGGTTGTGACTAGATCGATTGTGGCGCACAAGGTATTTGATTTGGGTCGAAAACCGAACTGCCGCTCGTATATATAATTGATATCGATAAGGTATTTTTCTAGCCTTGTGTAAATAAGTCGTTCAAAAATTTTTGATAGTACCGGTAATACTGATATGGGTCGATAATTTCCGGGGTCTGACTTTGGGCCGGATTTGTGTATAGGGCTGACTTTCGCAATTTTGAGGGTATTTGGAAATGAGCCACTTTTGAAACAGTTATTGATACAATTTGCTAGGTTGTCCGCTATTAGGTTTTTCAAGCATTTAATAGTTTTAGTGGTGATACCATCAATTCCCGAACTGCAGCATTGGTCTAAATTATCAATTATTTTTATGATTTCGGTACTATTACAGGGCGTGAGGGTATCTAATTGATTTGAGCTGGGGTTATTGTTAATTGTGGTGTATGTTAAGTTGTTGTGAAATTTGAGTGGTATTTGATTGGCTAGAGACTTCCCTACGGACGCAAAGAAGGTATTAAAAGTTTCACATACCTCGTTAGGGTCGTTAATGGTTTTGTTGTTTACGTTTAACTTAGGCGTGTTGGAGGTAGTGACCGGATTATTATTAGATAGATAATTAATTAAGGACCACATCTTCTTTGGATTTGATTTACAGTTAGAGAATTTATTAAAATAATACTGACGTTTTTCTTGCTTCATAAGCTGGTATACTTTGTTTCTCTTTGTTATAAACTCGGTTTTAAAGTCGTTATTGTTTGGATCGCCTTTAGATTTTTTCCATAGTATATTTCGCTTGTCGATCTCCCTCGTAATTTTCCTGTTGATCCAGTCGTCTCTGGGTAGGTTTAGAATTTTTGATTTCTTTTTGGTATTTGTCTTCACTTTATCCTTTATGAAGCTGTCTAGGGTATGATAGTCGTCGATTGTTGTTAAGTAGTTGGTGTTGGACACATCTTTGTATAGCTTTGTGTAGTCAATAGCTGTATAGTAATGCCTTTTTTTTGGTGGTCGTTTGAATTTCTTTAGTTCCAGGTATATATGGTTGTGGTCAGATAAGGATGACTCAATGACAGCCATGTGAAAGGTATCTTTGGCGAGGTTTGAGCAGACGTGGTCTAATATTGTATTAGTGGTACCGGTAGTCCGAGTGGAATATTTCTTGTTTGTTTTGTTTAGTATTTTGTATCCAGTCTCTTTTAACATATTTGTGTAGGTTGTCGTAGTCCGGTCCGGTTTGAGTAAGTCAAGGTTGAAGTCGCCGAAAGTAATGCATCGTCGTTTTAGTTGAAGTTGCGAAGAATAGTATTCAATAAAGTTTTTATTGTTTGTATCTGGAGGTTTGTAGATAACGCCGACGTCCATCGCATACTTTTCCAGGAAAATCCAAAGGTAATTGTTCCCGTCAATGTAGTTTTCTTGAACAACTTTGTGTTCAAGGTCATTGTGGACGAAAATCGATACTCCTCCGCCGCGTCGATCAGTGCGGTAATTATAATGATGAGTATAGTTCGGTATGAATAGTGACGAGCCTTCAGAGTGGGATTTAATCCATGTTTCGCTTAGTAGAATCAGGTGAATTACGTGAGGTATGTTTTTTAGAATGCATTGTAATTCATCTATCTTTCCTTGCTTTGATAAGCTTCGTATGTTGATATATAAGAATTTAAGGGCTTGCGCATCGGTGTTAAGTTGAGGGTAATTGTGTATTGCTTGGTACGTTGTTTTGTTGGGGTTTGGATAGTTTATCGTTGAGGTCGCAGTGGATATTAGTTTTTTGAGGGTATGTTCACAATTTTAGGTATTCCTTTAATATATTTTATGATTAGGTCGGTGTCTCCATTTTCTTGTCGGCGCTGTAGTTCTGTTCTTAATTCGTTTAGGTATTTTTGTTGGTTGGGTGTTTGGTCTGAGAATATTTTTATATTTGATTTTAACAGTTTTTCCTTGTTACGTAGTATGTGTTGAGCTATCTCGTGCGATTCCAGCTTTATTTTGACGAGTCTGTTTTTATCAGCATTGTATTTACCGAGGCGCAGGCATTTGGTGATGCTAGGGCAGTTGCTGTCGCCGAACAGAGGTTGTAATATTTTTTGTATTTGCCGTTTTTCGAGATATTCTTGATCTGCTTTGTTTGCGTCATTTAGTTCCAGAACTCCCGCTATGATTACATTTTTTTGTCGGTCGTACCGTTCGCGCATTTCGTAAAGTAGTTCTTCTTGTTTGTGCGTGGAAGTTGGTTCTGTATTAAGCGTCAGCATTTGGGATTCGATCTGATTTAGCTTTTGCTCGGTTAGGTCACTTTTACATGCTAGCTGTGATAAATCTGACTTTAATATTTGTTGCTCCGTTGTTAGCTGGTCCGCACGTTGATTAATGCTCGATAGGTCTGTTTTAAGGTCACTCAAGTCTTGCCGAATTTGTGACATATTGTCTGATTGAGTTTTTGAGAATTTTTCAAAGGAAGCGAAGATGTCTTTCCGAAAGCTAGTTATTACTTCCGTAAATTGAGTATTCATGGTATTTATCTCCGTGTGGATTTTGGTAATCTCCTCTTTAAATTCATGGTCAAGCTCGGGTCTTTTTCTTTTCCGTAAGGTAATCGATTGTAATTCGTCATTCTCATCTAGTTTACGCAAATCCGGGTACGATGACGATGTTGTTGTAGCTACCGCCATTGCTGTGTTTGGTTTCTCGCGAGGCGATCGCTTCACCACACTCATTATTAGGAGAAGTAAAATAAGTATGCGAAGGTTGAAAATACTTTACTTGTACTTGTTCGTTGCTGCAGCAGCGTCACGGAGTACGAGCGGGATAAAAAAAGAATATAATTCCGTCTCGTTTACCCGAGGGGGTGAAGGGAGCCGCGTCTTGGCCGCGCACCGCGACACTGCGAGAATTGTTCGCACTGGAGTAGTATACAATAGTCTTTTTGCACACGGTTATTGGCACTTTCACTATTAAATCTTAAAGTTCAAAATGGGTTGACAGGTATTTGTTATAAGCTAATTGTTTTAGAGAGTTCAACACACGTCTGGTCGCACTGGCTACTGGAGGCCGATTTATTGGCCTCACGTTCGCTTTATCTCTCTCACACTTTCTTACAAGTATGTATTTACTTTATTCAGCTGAAGATTCCATTGTGAACAGTTATTCAGCTACTATTCAGCACTTCTGTGCTACTTGGGGCCGGTCACAATCTAACATCATCTATCTATTTCTTTTGAATCGACACTAACAATCTAACATAACCCTCGCAGACTTACTTTAAACGGTAAAATAGTGGTTTGTAAGTTTGTGTATTATATGGGAGATGCTGGGGGACGAATGGGCTCTGACCCGGAGTAACTCCTCACCCAATTTCAATAATACTTTCATAGATAGAAAGCTACACAGCCGGTCGATTTAGTAAGACAGAGAAGCCTGTGCGGCCAATAATACCTGTCTCTTTCCTTCTCTTTTAATCAGAGTTCTAGAAAGTAACAACTATTGGCTGCACGTTCGCTTTATATCTCTCACACTTTCTTACAAGTAGCCCTACTTACTTCAGAGCTGAATAAGGAACACTCAGTCCATTCTCTATGTGGGTGGTATCAAGTAGTTGTCCCTTATTATTCGAAAAACGACCTTCTTTACTTCGTCTTTCTTCTCTATTCTTTTTTGTTAAAGTCAAACTCTGTGTATTAACATCGTATCTATAACTAATTTTTTTTTATCGTGCTAATTTGACTTCCTTAGTGCGTGCAATATTCTTAAAAAGGATTTCGAAGTAAGGACGAATGGGACTCAAAACATAACTGGCGAAATGTGGGTGTACTACCAGGTACACCTCTGCCTAGCCCTTCGGGGATTACGGGCGTGACGATATGTATGTATGTATGTATGATTTCGAAGTTTTTGCTTCAAGTATTAACGTAATAATCCTGCTCCTTCTCACACATATTCGTAACTTGGCAAAAGTCGTTTCAAAAGCTATCTTGAAAAATTGGCAAACGCCTAAATTTCGGCTTTGTCCCAGTTAGGGTAACAAAATATTCCGTTCAAAATAAACTCCTTTGAACAACCCTCAAACGTCATAGGAAGTTGTAGTGTCACTATTTGAAGCCGAAACACATGGCCAGCGTTTTTACAGCCCGTAAAAACCGTGGGAATAAAATATAAACGAGCTTGAAAATTCAACTTTTTTTTGTTTAAAGAATATCCGTAGAATATTGGCTAAAAAAATTTGGAGAGAATAAAAATAAATAAAACAGTAATGACTGTATCTGACACGTTACTGGCTTTTACAAAGCTAGGATTTAAAATTTTAACTTCGCTACGTGAATGTTAAAAAAAGTCTTTGTAAATATTTTCAGAATGTTTGTTAGGAATTTGTATGTGTGTTTCTTGATGGGTCGGACAAGTGTGTACCTATCTATAGTACAAACACACTTAGCCACTTATTTTTAGTCCTAAGTAATAGGGGGCAAACAAGCCTATTGCCGTCAACTGAGTAAAACTCTAGGGTTCGTGCTGCTACTGAAAAATGCCAGTTGAAAAATCACAATAACACCTTTCTCGACTCTGGAGGCCTAGCGGTACGGTACGGCTACGGTTACGGCTACGGTAATAGAAACAGAATATGGTAATATTCTATTTCTATTACCGTAATCAATATGGCCACAATAAAAAGAAAATGGCGTACCTATAAGGAATCAGCTGTTTTTCAACTGTCAAAAGTGTTAACGAGTAGAATTTGTAATAAGGCTAAAAATGAAATACACTTGACAGTTGACAAACAGCTGATTCTATATACGCCATTTTCTTTCTTTAATAGAAATAGAATAGACATATAATTTGTAATATGACTAGGCCTGCTGAAATCGAACCCAGGAGCTTAAGATTTATATGGAATGGAATACAGTATGGAATTATGATAGTTATGTTTGGCTGCCTCGTTGATGCAGTGGTCGCAGACGCTGCTACTGATCATGAGGTCCCGGGTTCGTTCCCCGAGACAGGTAAAGCGTCCTTCATCTCTGTCCTCAATGAGACTTTTTAAGGCGCGAGATAACAATGATTATATCATAAGAGTGCTGTCGATTAACCAAAATATTACACTAAAATTAACTAAATATTTCAACGGCTTGTAGAGTTATGTACAGCAAAGAAAAAAGTGTGTGTAAATGCTAAATATTATTTACTTAATTTTTTAGCTTACATTTTATAACACAGCCAATGAAAATGAATTTATTTTTTACTAGCAGACGCCCCGCGGTTTCACACGCGTAGTTCACGTTTCCGTGGGAATACAGGGATAAATAGTAGACTATGTCACCAGGGGATAGTGTAGCTTCACAACTGGAAAGAATTTTCCAAATATTCCAAATCGGTCCAGTAGTTGCGGAGCCTATTCAATGCGAACAAACAAACAATCAAACCTTTCCTCTTTAAAATATTAGTATATATAGATGAGTATTCCTCCTAATTGAAATACATATCATTATTATTTTCGTTTGTTTTACTTCGTGTATTGCTACTAGGATTTCTAATCGGTTCACTCAACAATAATCTACCGACTAGCAGAACCCACTCACTTTTGTCTGATATACGTCCAGTGTAGAAACCCCTTTGTATCCTATCCTTTGTAAGGGATCAATCAGCAATACCTTTTACCTTAAACCACAACAACATAGATTACACGTAACCACTATCTCTATCCTATAATCTATGTACTAGGTATGTGAAACCTGTTACTATTTACAATGTTACAGATGACATGTTAGGCGAAGACAAAAATTACGTAAGGCGAGTACAGGGCACGGACTCGGTATATTTTAGTGGTCTTCAATAACTGTAAGGAAGTCAAGTAATGGAAAATATAGAAAGAGGACACGGTGCAGACATTACGCTTCTATTCCTAAAATCATCGTTTTTTTACTTTTGCTAATTACACAAAAGAGACAAGATAGATAGATAGATAGATAGATAGATAAAACATTTATTTAGTACACACAAAAGACACAGACAAACACACAATACAAAATCAAAAGTGATATAAAACAATAAACGATGAATGATAGTGTGCGGTGTGCGTCTCAAGGCTGCACCAAATGGGAGTCCAGCTCAGCATGTGCCAGGCTAATGTACCTGGCGCTGATATTCTGCTGGATCCGTGCAGTGGCGTACGGACGCCAAGCAGACAAGAAACGAAGAAATAAAATAAAATAAATAAATAAGATTGAGACAGTAAAGAGGACATAGATGAGGACTGAATATACGTAGTGAAAGTGTAGATAAGGCGCGGGTTGTATACCATATGTTGCAGACGCAGCGAAAGGCTCAAGGGGTTTATTGAAAGGTTACGTCAAATGTCCAATAGCGCAAAATATAATTTGTGCCGTCCCGTTGGTCGAATTAGGAATTTATTGATGGCTTAACCGGGTAAACCTATCGAAGCAGGCTGGAGGCCTGGGCAATAATAGTGCTTGAAACGCATTTTTTTAAAATAATTTTACAACATGCGTCCGCACCCCGTCTCTGCCCTGTCTTTGACGCGTCCTTACGTCTTCTATATCTGGCTTCCCTTTAAAAGGAGCACTTGTCAAACTGTCAACTCCTATACAAGTTACAAGCCTAACGTGCACTTGTATAGTGCCAAGAATGTCTCTCAGTGACATACAGCGGACCGATCAAGTTTCTTTCCCAGGAGAATAAAACACAACAGTACATAAAAAATACTTTTTATATTCAGATTAACATGAACACAATCAAGCAATTTTATCACATTTCTATGAAACTCTGTAGATCGAAAACTGGATTGCTTATTGAATACCAAATATGACAAGTTTTGTGGAATCTAAATAAACATTCGTTGGCAATTGAAACGTGATCTAATTTTTATGGTGCTAAGGTTCAGAATCGAACTTATGGTTGTTTTTAATATTCAGGTTACTGGAAGTAAAGAGTTTGATGAAGAAGGTAAATAGTTTTCGATACAATATGACCCGAAAATTATCAAAGTAATAAAGTCGGATACTCGGCAAGTAATACGAAAAAAATTAAAGTGGGTTTATGGGTTTACCATTAGTGTTTATAAGACATCCAAAATCTCCTAAGTCTTATGTATATATAAGATATTCAAAATCAAGCAAAACCACCCATATTTGCAAAATAAAATTCAATTCTATTCTATTCAAGCCAGACAGTAATCCACAGTAAAATAGAGAACATAGGGACTTTTATACAAATGATTTTTGGCATATATTCAAAGGAAACTCAAGCAAAAAAAACACTCATTACATTTAATAAATGTAATGAGTGTTTTTTTTTTCTTTCCTTATAAACTTTGTTATTGCCTTGACCCAGTCGTAGTAATGAAAATAAAATAGGGCCTTTGTTCTTCAGTTATAACATAGCTTTCTTATGGTGTCAGAATACCTACTTACTTAAAATACTTTCGCTAGTTTTCGAGTTCAATCTTTACAAACAAACAAATCTTTTCTCTCTAAAATGTTAATACAATATCAATATCAATATAGATTTATCAATAAGCACTGTTTTTTGTCCCAAGTTATGTGGCCTCTCACTCCAATCGCCGCTTGCTTTGTTGAAGTAAAACTACTGTGTCTTCCCTGTGTAGTGTGTACGCGGTCCCATATGGTACAGTAACATGAAAGGGATTCACACCCGCAAGGTCAGAGCTTCCGACACTTCCCGGCATAAACTTCTTTATTTTAGTTTTTGTGGCAGCCATGTGCCAAAATGTGATTGAAGCTCGTCTTTTGTTTTCGTTTACTTTGATTTTTGACGGTTTTTGGTGGCATTGTTTGAGTTTTTCGTACTGGTATTTGTAGGCGTAAAAAGGTAGTCATTAGTCATTAGTCATTCATTCATGAACAAGTAATTTGTATCTGAATTTAAACACAAAAATTAAACAACAGTTGATCATTACAATTACACTTACATTGCATAGATTAAAACAACAATTTAACATCACAATCCTCATTATTAAACACAAAAATTACACCATTATAGTTGACCATAACAATTACACTTATATTGCATAGATTGAAACAACAATTTAACATTAACAATTTAAAATTAGTAGCTAAAGGTATATCGAATTGGGAATTCAAATGCCCAGAGGGCTATTGCGTGTCTCCGATGACAGCTTATAGTGATGATCACTGGACACAAAAATTACACCATTACAGTTGACCATAACAATTACACTTATATTGCATAGATTGAAACAACAATTTAACATTAACAATTTAAAATTAGTAGTTATAGGTATATCGAATTGGGAATTCAAATGCCCAGGAGGGCTATTCTCCGATGACAGCTTATAGTGATGATCAATGGACAAAGGTGTTCAACGTTTAACTGTCAAACAGCTAGTTTTGTGTGTATCTAGGATGACATCATACGCATTCGCAGAGTTGTGACGAAGCGCACTGTACTCCGCCTGACATTCACCGTAACTTGAAGTCCACTTACAGTGCAAACATTTTTTTTTTACATTTTTAGTTGTTATTCTAAGTTCGGTGTGCAACTGAACTCTTGTTAGACACTGACGATGAGAAGATAGCCATTTAATAGCTCTACTGGTCCGAAAAAGAGTTATTGGGTTTTTCCATCAGGACTTTCTCTTGGGACTGCATCGTCTTGCCTCCTGTTACTGGCAAAATATGGGAGGTATAAAATATCTAGTGCAGGCATGATATAAGAATTTTATGAAAGAGCCATATAACGCACATTCGTAGCTTTTCAACTTTCTATCAGTGTTTTATTTGCGCTCATTTTTATAGTCTGGATGTAGCGACATCTATTTCGCCACCTGCGAACTAATTACTGAAATCCTACATCGCGATGTTTAAGTTATCCGCGCGATTGAACTCTTACAAGATCCCGACAACAACCGTCACCGCGTCGCGTCGGGCAATAGTAGTCCACCAGACACAACATCCGTCTGGTCGGAGGATCCTCCCTTTTCTATGGGGGATGAGGAACTATACACCCTGTTCCTTTTATGTCTAAGTACGTCTGTCTACGTCTAAGTTTATTATTATTACTAAGTGTATAGTCGACTTATAAATAACGTTACAGTCAATTTACAAGCTTTAGTCAGTCATGAACACGGTTATTTGGACTCATCCTATGTGTAGGATGGAGAGGCAATCTTACGGTCATATGCACATAGCTAATTAGTTGGTTTGGGATGGAAATTGGCAGTGACTCAAAGCTGAATTCCTTCTTTCTTCAGAATGATTTTCCATACTTTGCCCTGTATTTTAAGGCTCGCATAATATATGAATACAATCTTATGTCTGGACTTTAAAACACACCATGACCCCTGAGTTTATTTCGGCATTTCTTCTTAGGGATCAGTCAAATTAGAAATGCCGGTGCCACTTAGTTTAAAAAAATGTTATGTAAAAGTATCTGGATTGATCTGCTTATAGAAATAAATATCATTTCATATCAGTTTCGTTTTCTTACTCTAAGTAGCATGACTTAGAGTAACGCTACTTGCACTGGTGTGAAAGAACGCATCTCATGTTTTAGTTCCAGAGATGCATATATGCAAAGCATCTACAGCACAACTCCGCTAACGTTGCATTAATAAGCCTTTGTTAACACGCCACACTCACGCAATTACATTTCACGTCACAATTTTCCATTCCCCATTACACCCTTCCCATCTTCGATCAATCCAATCTGACGTCCCCACGTTACGCGTCAAACCGGCTCACTGCATCGCGTATTAGCAACGTTGTGCAAAGCCGTGCAGCGCCTCCGTGCCAAACTTAATTACTTATACCCCACACACAATTGTCTTTTAATATGTCGACACATTTAATGGGAATGGATGCGAGTTAATGGGTCTGGAAGCGTGTTAATGGATCGGGCGAGGAAGTTGCTGGGACGAAATGGATTAAGTCGGATGGCTCGGACCGTTGTCTTAGATTTATCTTGTATGACGAGTGGTAGTATAAAAATTACGTGGAAGACATTATTCTCATTGATAATCAACTTTACTATTTACTTTGCTTTATGACTTCAGGGGTTTGTGGTACGCGTTCCCAAAAGTTATCTGCCCGTCGTCATAGATAAAAACTTCTGGCTTTAGGTCGTGCTGTTTCGTCGCTTCCGCGGACACAGGACAGCGCTCTAGTGCGTGTTAGTGGAGTGTTAGTTTAATTTTATTACGTAAAGTAGGTATATTTAGGTTAAAATATCTATCTCTGGTGCTGCGTCGCCTGATTTAAACGTTTATTAATATTATTTACCTATTAAAATCTCGTACTACCCCTCTATGAACCTATTTGCTGCATTGCTTAATTTGTAATAATTTTATTAGTTTATTACAAAGTGATTTAAAATACTATAGAGCGGGCATGTCAAGGAAATATCATAGAAAAACTTTGATCCCATGTCTCAGTAACGCCATCTAGAATAATATATGAATATTGGAGCGGCAACGGAGCGAACTAAAACAACTCATAGCAAGTCTATGAGTTGTTTTAGTTCGCTCCGTTGTCCACTAAGACACGAGTTTTGGATGAAAATTTTGTTTGTGATGTCCTGTCTTTACTAACTATAGAATGTCTTTGGTTTAATAGCTTTTATTTCAGGTGTAACTTATTAATAGGGAATATGCATGTATTTAAATATGGTTCCAATATTTTTTTTCCGAATCTTTAATGGCAGAAAATATGAACTAAATCATAATTTTCATCACCGAGTTGATTGGCACTCAGATTGGTTGTTCTTTATAAACGTATTTTGATCTCTGTTGACTATATATTTATTTTGATTAATTATGTATGTATCTGTTTATTTATTTTGTTTCAGTATGTATGTATCTGTGTATTTTTTATTTCTTTCTTTTTTTTAGAGTCACCTTGTCCTTAATTTTTGCCCAGTTACACCTACCTTGTTCCATCTCTGCACCACCTTAAGGTAGACTGGTAGAAAATGCCTAAGGCATTAAGTCCGCCCTTGTACAGTTTTTTTTACTTGTGCATAAAGTTTTAATAAATAAATAAATAAATAAATAAATAATTTTACTTTTTAATAGCGTCATAATTATTTAAAAATTAAAATAAAAGTGCGAATTAAGCGCGGGAAATTCAAATTTGTGAAACGCATCACCATTGGTTATAACGAAAAGTGACGTCAAATACTAAGACAACAAGAAAAGTTACGCCAACAAAACAGTATTGGAATGGACTTTTTATTGAAAAACATAATTATTGCCGTGTGTGTTGTGAACTAATTTAATGTTCAAGTGTAATTTTAGCTTCATAGTGAGGTTATTTAACATTTAAGAAAAATGACTGAAAGTGTTAAAAGTCAAAAGTCAAATCATTTATTTCAATTAGGCCTGAAAACAGGCACTTTTGAACGTTATACTTACAAATAAATTAAATTAATATGATTCTAGTTGCACATTCCAAAAGGTAGTTTTCTATGGAGAAGAATGTGCAAGAAACTCCATACTTACTCTTTTAAAATAGATTTTACAATATTTGTATACATAATCAGATTATATGTGAGGACGATGTACCATGAGAAAAAAAAACAGCTATCCTGAGATAGGTGATATAAAATAAGCAACGCGGCTGGTAATAGTATGAGCGTATCGAAAGATACATGGTGCTCACATATTTACATAATATTTAATCCAAAGTTGATTATTAAAAAAAAAAGTAATAATCATGAAGTTAATACTTAAAATAAAAATAAAAATAAAATAAAAAATCAAATTACAATGTGTGATGTAGACAAAAAGCAAACATTCCTGTCCAGACACTAAGTTGTCCTATGGAGCAGGACCAGCATGTTCCCAAGCATTTTTATCTTCAATATTATTATAATCCATTAATGTATAATAAGCCTGTTTGCAAAGTGTTTTTTTAACATAAGTTTTAAAGTTTCTTTGATTTAGTTTTAATATATCATTAGGTATTTTGTTGTAGCATTTAACGCAGTACCCCATAAAAGATGATTGTACTTTGGCTAGTCTGAAAGCTGGTTGAGCTATTTTATCTTTATTTCTAGTGTTAAAATTATGCCTATCACTTATTTTGCTAAATAGATGCAGATTCTTTCTAACATACATTATATTTTCATAAATAAATTGACAAGGCACTGTCATAATATTAATTTTCTTAAAAAGTTCCTTAAGAGATTCGCGATTCGGTAAACCGTAAATGGCTCTGACAGCTCTCTTTTGCAAAATAAAAATGGATTCGATATCAGCAGCCCTACCCCACAGTAAAATGCCATAAGACATTATGCTGTGGAAGTAGCTAAAATATACCAAACGCGCGGTTTGTACATCTGTCAACTGTCTTATTTTTCTAACCGCATAAGCAGCTGAGCTTAACCGCCCTGCAAGAGATGTTAAGTGAGGTCCCCATTGTAATTTTTCATCCAGTGTTATGCCTAGGAAAACTGTTTGATTAATAAATTCCAGTTTTTCTCCATTCAATATGATATCACATTCGCTACTTCTAACATTTGGTAACGTAAATCTAATACATTTCGTTTTTTTTTCATTTAGTACCAAATTATTAACAGTAAACCAATTTTGGACCTGAATAATTGAATTATTTACGCCGTCAAGATTTTGTGACCGACGGTCTATTTTAAATATTAATGATGTGTCATCTGCAAATAACACCATCTTTGGTTGGTTCTGAACTAATTGGGGCAAATCATTTATGTAAACTAAGAAGAGGAACGGCCCTAGAATGGAACCTTGGGGAACACCCATGATCATTTCGGACCCTAATGAGTTCACGCCATTAACCTGAACTTTAACCTGACGTCCTTTTAGGTAAGATCTCATTAAATCAAGAGATTTATTTCTAATCCCATAGTGATCAAGTTTCAGCAAGAGTGTCTCGTGGCTAACGCAATCAAAAGCCTTCGAAAGGTCGCAAAAGATTCCAATGGCATCTTGTGCTTCCTCCCAGGCGTTAAAAATATTCTTGATTAGGGTGACACCGGCGTCAGTTGTACTGCGCCCTTTGGTGAAACCGTACTGCTGTTCGTGAAAAATGGAGTTTTTGTTAAAGTGGCGTAACATTTGATTAAGCATTAACTTTTCAAACACCTTACTGAGAACTGGTAGGATCGAAACTGGCCTATAGTTATTGGGATCTTTATCAATTCCGGATTTGAACAATGGAACTACTTTGCTTTGTTTCATGAGATCCGGGAAAACTCCTTGGTCTACACTGGTGTTAAACATAGAAGCTAAATAAGGCGCAATCGTTTCAATAATAGATCGACACACTGTTACAGACATTCCCCAAAGATCTTCTGTTGATTTAATTTTAAGATCTTTAAAAGCTTTTATAACTGCCTGGGGGTTTGTATAATGAAATTGGAACTCTAGTGGGCATGCCTTTACATTCTCTTTAAGTAAGTCAAAAGAAAGCGCGGATGATGAATTTAAAGCTTCAGTAGTTTTAATTGGAATATTAACAAAAAAGTTTTCAAACTCCTGAGCTATTTCTACATCTGAGTATATTGGGCCATGTGCAGTCTCTAGATTAAATTCAGTATTCCGCTGCTTTTTCCTACCTGTTTCATTATTTATTATTTGCCAGGTAGTTTTTATTTTATCATCCGCTGATTTTATTTTATTGCTAATATAAAGTGCTTTAGCAAGTTTGCACACACTTTTAAAAGTTTTTGAATATTTCGCAACATGCTGATGAAAGTCTGTGTTATTCACATATTGCTTTAGGCCATACAGTTCAAAAAGTTTTTCCCTACTTTTACGAATACCTGGAGTCGCCCAATCACTAAATAAGAACTTAGTGTAAATACTTTTAGTTTTCAGAGGAACAGTGTTATTGAATAGGGTTTTTAATAAAGTAAAGAACTCTGCGTAGAACTCATTTGGGTCACAAATATTATTAAAGTTATGAACACATAATTTACTGACCAAAGAATGATTTAATTTCTCTAAATTTTTACATGTAATTGGCCTAAACCTTATTTGAATTTTTTGCATAGGTATATAGGCACAAAACGTAATTGTTTGTCCACTGTGATCAGATGGCAATTTATTTATAATTTCTTTATGTAAGTAATCACAATCACAAAAAATATTGTCTATGCAAGTGGCAGAAGAAGCTGTAACTCTAGTTGGTTCCATAAACACATTTGACAGATTAAATGATTTAAAAAGACTTAATAATCTAACACTGTTTGAGTTATTTTCTAAAATGTTAATATTGAAATCACCACATACGATGATTGATTTACTACTAATACTAATTCTTTTTAACACATCCTCCATTACAGATTCAAATACAGATACATTCTGATAACCCGGAGGTCTGTAAACACATACTACAACATGCTTATCAAGCTCGACACAGGACAACTCAATAGAATGTGCAACCGAAAGACCAACAATGTCTTTTCGTTCTTTAGCTTTAATTGAATTTTTATTTAAAATCATTGACCCGCCGTGAATCATATGATTCCGGCAAAAATGGCTAATTACACAATAATTTACATAATTGATAGTCATTACTTCATGACTTTTTAACCAATGTTCTGTTAAACAAACAATATCAAATTTAGTTTTTTCTAAAAACATTTCTATTTCTAATAATTTGGAAGAACAACCTTGTATGTTTTGATGAAATAATTTTATTGAATGTAGCTTTTGTCTGGGTTTTTTATAGTGTGCTAAGTTGCCAGAAGATGCCTCATTAACTTCTGTTGTCTTACATCCTAGTTTAAAATATTATCCGGAGTGTCCGTCATAACTACAGTTGAGGAATCTAAAGTATGTGACCCAGCAGGAAGAGAATACTCTATCTGACTGGTAGTGGCCTCCAATGATGTTGGTAATATATGTGGACCCTCCTTTGTATAACTTAAAGACTTATAATAATCAATCTCTATGTTGTTAGTGTAACTAGACAACACAGTATCGTCACTTATACTAGAATTAGTTACATAATTATCTATAACTAAATTAATATTATATGCTATCAACATAGCAATCAAATGTCGACATTCACCAGACAGAGATAAAGATCTCTGAGATAATTTAAAACCACTAACAAACTTATTAGTGTCAAAATACAATAATTTGTCGCTATGACAACATGTCAATGTGTGAATAGTATTATTCAACATAAAAATATGACTGTTTTCGTTATCTGACAAAGTATCAGAATAAGGGAAAGCACATAACATCAACTTCCCTATGTTTAACTTTAATAAGGAGCCCACACCATCCACTATGTCCTTTTTGGTAATTCCCATACTATTCCCTAATAATAAAACCAACACAGAATAACTGCCTAGTTCAGATTTTTTTATGTTTTGAACTATTTGTTTGAAAGTTATGTTATGGTAACTGTGATTTGTAAAGCTGTGGCTAAGGTAATTGTGTAATATTTTCCCAAAGCCTGACCCTAATTCATCACAGAAGAAAATGGACTTATTTTTCTGTGTAATAACACATGACTTTGCTGGAAGAGCCAACACTGTTTACACAATTACCTAATAACATTGACTCATCAACACACCGAGGATCTTCTTTTAGGCAACCTTTAAAGTTAAATATAAAACTAATACCAAATTTTCCACACACAACACACTCTCACTTTTATACATAAACACTTAAACACAACACAACACACCTCAATCACGCACTAACGGCATACCTTAATTTCTTTTAATTTCTTTTGATTTGTAAAAGTATTTAATTTTTAAGTATTTTGTTTATTTTTTTATTTTGCGATGTTTAGTAGTTGTTTGAGCTGTAAAAAAATAAACTGGCTTGTAACATTGTTGCGGAGGGACACTGATCTTCTAAGATACAGGTACTAACCTAGTTTAGAGGTCAGGGTTTCAATGTATTACTACCTAGCGGAAGCCTATCAATGTATGTACTTCTACTATACCATTGTAATAGTTATTTAGGCTTTAGTTCAATAAAGATTTTTATTATTATTATTATTATACTGGTGAGGATACTTCATGTTTTAACTGAGGAGGTAATGTTTTGTTTGTACAGCTGCATGACAGGTTTAGTGGTTTTGTAAAGGCACAATCTGATAATGTTTATTCCATTCGGGTACAAGCAATACCGGTAATCTGGTTTTTGAGCTTTTTTCATGGTGAAATGTTTAGAAGAACGAAAACACCCTAAGTATATAGTAATAGGATCATAGTAAATGACGTAATTGAAATGGCGCGCGAAAATGGCGGCGTTTAAGCAGCTCAAATTTATTCCGTATTTTAAATATTTTTTTAAGCTTCATTACTGCATTTATTAATATGTTTATATTTTTTTACTATGTTAAAACGTTGTAAACAGTGAATTAAAAATATAAAAAAAAACATGCATATACCCTATTCAATAACATCGAGGGTGGGAGGTGGGGGTACTGGCGCACCCCATACCTATAGCTTGACGCTTTTACCTACATCAGATTATTACATTCAATAATGTTGAGCTGGCCCCAAGTTACATAGGACTTTGCCAGGAAAATGGTGATGGATGATGCGTATATCGTGTAATAACAGGCGAATATTTTTACAACAACTTATGCTATATATTTTCAGATATATTGAAGATTTGAGCTAACATAACATTACGCTTGCATTGATCTCAAAGGGTTGAGCAGAGAGGTGTACCTACCTATAATACGTCATCATGAACCGACTTCAGGAGGAGGTTCTCAATTCGATCGGTTTATTTTTTATTTATGTCACCGGTTACTCCGAGATTAATGATCCGATTGACGTGATTCTTTCGTTCGATGCGAAATATATGCCACGTGGTCCCATAAAAATTTAACATAGTTTGACCAGCAGTTTTCATTTTATGAACATTTAATTTTTTTTTGAACATTTTTTTGTATGTATGTGCATCGATTACGCTGTGATTTATGTACCGATTTACGTGATTCTTTTCAGGTTTGATGCGGGATAGTTGCTTTTTGGTCTTAAAAAACACACATAAAAAGTGTCTAGGGATCAACATATATTTTTGCAATAACTTTTCTCCTGATTGATATTAATTAAAATTTTCTTTAAGGATTCATCAAATAAAGTGTTTTCGTTTGTCACAGTAACGATAAACCAAGTCACCTTTGCATTAATAAAGAAATTTGCCATTTTCCTTCTAAAGGGATTTTTGACATTTGAACCACTAACATTAAAGTTCGAAAAAAAGACTGAAATAACAGTTTTCTTTAAAATTTTATTGGGTAACTTAAACAATTAATAATCCGTGTTTCTACCGCGAACACTAACAACACAAGAACATCGGTTTGGCATACTCAAAATGAGTTCATCCAAATCACGCTGTGGAATGGCCGCCCATGTTCGTTGCAACAACAAAAAAAGGTCTTCTTGCGACTGGATACCCTCCATATTCGGCAGAGCTCTTCTCTGTAGCATATCCCATGCATGCTCAATCGGGTTCAAGTCTGGCGACTGAGCAGGCCAGGGCAGGACATTGATGTTAGCTGCGGCGAGAGTCTGTCTTACAACTCTTGCGGTGTGCGGTCGTGCATTATCATGCATTAACTGAAATAAGGGACCGATTTGCACTTGTAGAGGAACGATGACGTCTGATACAATCGTCTCAGCATAAATTTGAGCGTTGAGGTTGCCTCTGATCCAAATCAACTCAGTTCTTCCGCCGATCCAAATACCCGCCCATACCATGATGGTTCCACCACTATAAAGATGGACTTCCTGGCAGGATTTTAATCGCTGTTGGCGTCCAGGGGTTCTCCAGTGTCGTATACGTCTTGTATCCGGTCTCATACCAAAACGAGACTCATCAGAAAAGCACACGGAACGCCATTGTTCTTCTGCCCAATTTCTGTGTTCAAGAGCCCATTGATATCGAATCCTACGATTGTGCATTGCTATAGGTGGTACCCGTAGCGGTCTTCGGGAATGAAGGTTCACTTCATGCAAGCGGTTTCTGACTGTTTGGTCGCTAATTAAGTTCCCTGAAGAGTGATGAAGCCTCACGGCTAACATCATGGCGGTTATTGTTGGAGCTCTTCGAGTTAAGATTTGAATGTATCGGTCTTGTCTCCGTGTGGTGCAGCGATACCGTCCTCCATGGCGCTCAGCCACGGTACCAGTGCTTCGGTAACGTGTCCAAAGTCGACTGATAACACTCTGACTTGTATTCAGAGCTAAAGCCACAGTACGTTGCCGGGAACCAGCTTCTATCATTCCCACGGCTCTGAGCATTTCTTCCCTGCTTAAATGACGTCGCCGCTCCATAATAACGTTGGTTTTAATCAGTAGTAGGGAAACAATAGCACTAATAATGTCTTCAATGCGTTGAATGTTTTTATAGAGAAAATATTGACAGCTGATTTTCATCTTTTACTCGAATTTGATTCACAGTTCCTGATTCAAATTATGAAATGCACCAAAAAGGATCCATATAAATTTATAAAATCATAAATTTATTACAAAGCCACATCTCAATCTCAAGAAATCCGCATAAAAATGCTTGATCCCTAGACACTTTTGATGTGTGTAGTTTGGCCTGGTAGTTTTCATTTTATAAACATTTAAGTTCATGAATTTTTCTATTTGATTTCATCTAAATCTGTTTATTTGTTTGATTGTAATATTAAAAGAAATGGAAAATAACGAATCACCTACATAATAAATAAAAAATAAAAATTGTAAAATAAAAACTTTTTCACAAAAATACAACCGTATTCAAAAATGACACTAACCGGTGTAAAATAACTAAATTTGGAAGTCGGTAGCCAATCATGAATGAGACAAAACCACCAAAGTCACAGACTTCCTAATTTAGAGTTATTTTACACCGGTTAGTGTTTTTTTTTGAAGTCGGTAGTATTTTTTGTAAAAAAGTTTTTTTGTCAGTTATTTTTAAGTCGCATGTAGCGAGCATGACAGAACATGAAAATAATAGCCTTGGCATAGCGTGAGTGGGGCAACTAAAAAGAGCAATATAACACTATAGGGCAATAAAAATAATTGTACGACCCATATAAATCAGTTGGCTCGCATCTAGACTGAACTGAGACAGTAATGAACTGGAAACCTACTTTTTGTTCTGGATAAAGTACTACGTTCACTGCGGTGTAATTGAGTATCGATCTAAGTGGGTATCAGGGCGTAGGGTTTTCACATTCTCGCCACTTCCTAGTGTTTTTGCTGGGAAGAAGAAGTGGCGGAACAAACTTCCCAGCAACACGTCTGTCTGATAAGTTGGAAGCACTTGAATTAGTTAAACAATACAATTAGTTATTAATATAAATCAATTTAGGCTGTTCGCCTACATGCTAGCTAGCACACTCCAATATACAGAATACTAGTAATAATTATATAGCAACCGAAATTAATACTAACTAAACTCAAGCAAAAGTAACTGACTAAAAAGAAGCCTCACGGTATAATATGTACCTGGTAGTACATCCACATTCGCCAGTGTTCCAGTCCCATGTAATAGGAGGCGAGCCTAGTGCTATCAAATGGGGCACAGATCCAGACTCCGGGATGCTACTGAGAAATTCAGGATGAAAAACTCAATAACACTTTAGCTGTCCCAGGAATCGAACCCGGGACCTCATGCTCAGCAGTACGCTTGCGACCACTAGACCAACGAGGTAGTGATGGGTCTTCTTATGTTTATTAAATTGGTTCTTCAATCATCACGAGGTGTATATGTAAATATAATATGTATGTTCATGAGTTTTTGTAAAGCGTTGAATATATTCCGATGTCTCGTCTCTTATAGGGTTTTCTTTTAAATTAACTAAAAGGGCGAAGTGAGTAAATACAGCTCGTGATAGTATATATGTTCCCGTGCCTATGAAAAGCCTATGCCTATGTTACTCTGGGTGATTGTAGCTTTCCAATGGTGAAAGAACTTTTGAAATCGCCCCAGTAGTTTTTGAGTTTATTAATTACAAACATACATACAAAAACACAAACTTTTCCTCTTTATAGTGTTGATTGGTCTTTTGGGACGAATTCTGCAGTCATTATGGTCATTAACTTATTAAGCTACACTGAATGAAGTTTAAAATGCCTTTGGGAGGCTTGTTTACAAGTGTCCGAAAATGTGAGTTTGCCGACAAACTTTACACCGCGTAAATATGGACCGTAAACAGCTATAAATTAAACACATTTTCACAGACATCGACTTATTTTGGTTATTTCTTAGTTCAAATTAACGCTATATTTGGACAGAAACAAACAAAATACCTCTATTCTAGTTTTTATACCCATTTATACGAGAAAACTAAACACAGCCTCAACACAGAAAAATATAATAGTTCTATTATTACCAAACAAATATCGTGCTATTGTTGTATTTATTTGTAAATGTTAATGTAATAATAGGGCAGTGTTGTGTGTGTATTGTGTAGTGTAGCGTGTGTGTGTGTGTAGTGAGTGTATGTGTGTGTAGTGTGTTGTGTTGTTTTCATTAGTTCTGTTTCACAATATTAGGTGTAACAATTCCAGTGTTTAATATAATGCACATAGAACCTAAGATTTTGATTAGCATTTTGCAGATTTTTTTTTTTTTGATTTTGCTGTTCTTTTGTTTTATGTTCTGTGCGTCCAAATAAAATATTTTCTTTCTTTCTTTCTTTATATCAATGGTGTTGGTCAAGGGCTAGTCTTAACAGTTTTAGCGGTGAGACCGTGGCACATTGTTAAATAGTGTTACCAATAGTGATAGGTAACATAGCATTGCCTAATAACCAAGTTGTAAGGGTAATACCAAAAGTCAGTAGCTGGGTTTTTGTACAAAAAATAGCAGGCAATTTTATAATAAATACTCTTTTCAACACAGCTTCCAAGCGAATCAATCGCGAGCATTCAAATATAGCTCCAATCGACTGGATTCCTGGGGGCTCGGTCATCAATCATGTGTAGGCGACCGAGTGGAAAACACCTGGCCAGGTCACTGACCCCGCTCGATATTATGTACTACGAACATTATGTATTTATGTAAAAGGTACGTAAACGTATTAGGTAACAATACATAGAGACAATAGGATTATGTTTGGAGTATTGTTTGGTTAGGCTTTATAAGGAGGATTAACGTGGTAATAATACTCGACGTTTGATATTATGTTTTAAGTTATTATAATTAGAGATGGGTAATCACCCGGGTTAAAACCTAGTTTTGGGTTATAACCCAGTTATCACCTGTTTCATTCCACTCAAGGGGTGGTTTGACGGGGTGAAAATAAAATATTTCTGTTTCTTGAAAATATTTCTGGTTAAAACTGGGTTAAAACCCAAATAACCCCGTTTTAACTCCAATGGGAAGATTGGGTTTTAACCTACTACCCATCTCTAATTATAATTGGCTTACTGTTTTGAATCGAATGAAACAAGGCTTGATCTGGATTTATGGCACAGTTACATAGTGATACCGGTAATATCTATAGATAACATTCTAGTATCACAGTGTTCGTTACAAAACTCCTACGAAAAGGCTTGACCGGTTCTTATTTTTTTTGCGTATATTAAAACGTATAACTGTCGAAATCTAGGTAGTATATTGTACACATCTGCGTACCCCTCAGAGCATGCAAGCGTGATGATACGTCATGATTTTGTATAAACAATAAACGTCCAAGCGATTCCAGCAATCACGACAGATTAGCCGTCTATTTTTGAAGAGTTCCGTTGTATATCTCCGAAGATCAGCACCATATGTTCACCAAATTAAAATGGGACCACCTCAGGAGTGTACTCTTTCAAATAAAAACATCAATTTTTAGAATCGGTCCACAAATGGGGAAGAAATCAAGTATCTAACATACAAAAAAAAGAAAATCACACTGCTCATGAATGCCAGGGCATTTATAGGAAGCTAATTATTATATTACTTGTTAAAATCTATCAAGCCGTATAGATTACAGAGCGCGCTGATGAAGTAAACACCTTAAGCTATATGTTACATAATTGAAAAACAATCAAACAAATGAGAGACGCTACCCTAATAGCTTGATATGCTAGCATCTGTAGAATTGTAATTGTATATACATTATATAAACACTCCAAAAATATTGACGAAGAAGCTACCAGTAAATTTTTCATAAAGCAATTTAGGTAGGCTAGGTACAGACGCCAGTACATCAAGTTATCCCAATGTGTCAAATTTTCCCAATTAAATATGAACCTTATTCTGTTTTCCAAAAAGTTGAAAAACGATCAAAGAAATTTGACACATTGGGGCAACTTGATGTGCTGGCGTCTGTACATAATTGATCTTATTATGGTCCTAGATTCCTCAAACAAAAAAACATTTCACCTCTTCACTTCAATTACATTCATTCAAACATACATACATTGTAGGTATAGGTATAACACAATTTAAAGATAACGACCGATCCTATTTACCCACGCTGTCCGGTAGTAAATCAAGTGGTTATGTGACACGGTCGTGACGTGAATATCGGACTGTGCGATTAATGTACGTGTATGTTGGTTACTGAACCGTTGGGGCCTTATAATGTACTTGTGAGCTTAGTTTGTTTGTTGGTGAATTGATTTGGGATGAGACTAAATTGAAAAAGTCAATGGAAGTAACAAAAAGTTTATTTGCAAGATGGGTCAATAATCGTAGATCAAACGAAACAGCCAAGGGCGATAGTTGGGGTTATTTTCAATAAAATAGGTATATCTCGATGGTAGTGCCCTTACTTTATCTTCTTATAAGTTATGACTATATGCAATGATATTATAAGTAAAAAGGTGTAGATAGGTTACCTAAACAACATTCGATCTTCAAAAACGGCACACAAACGCACGCACGCGTCCGTTAATGGCGCGACGTGAAACTGAGGTAAAATGTGGCTAGTTAGCTACATTTTAACGTGTCGCTTTCTGAGCACTTATAACCTATCTACACCTTTTTACTTACATATAATATCATTGACTATTTGAGTGTTTTTTTTAGAAAATATCAAATATTAAAATAAATAAATTTAAAATAGATTGAGTCTCATTTACCACGCCGTAAAGCCAGACATATTCAATAAAGGCTAAACTTAGAACCACTTTAACAATCAATCACAAATTTCAGACATATAGGTAGTTTCTATAATATTATCTGCAAACTAAACCACTCAGTTTAGGATTTGATACACGATAGCTGACGGGAATTGAGACAGTGTAATTAAGTTAAGACAAGATTTAGTGTCCCTATTAACGACATAGGTCCTGCCGGGTTCCCATGGGGATGGCTGGAGGAAATTATGTCGTATCGCCACGGGAATGGATTTTACCACGAGTTGGGTAGAGCTAATAGTATCCCTCTCATCGATTAACAGTTCATGAACTGGCCGTTAGCTGATAAATTCTGAAAGCTTAATTTTTTTTTTTAAATTTTTTGTTTCAAAAGCTTGCGTATTCTATATAATATATTTTGTTTGTCTAGGATTACTGATAAAAGATGTTGCTTACCAGACAAAATACTTCAATTAAATTAAGTCCTTAATACATTTCTTTTAATAGGGTGTTTGACAGAATATGAACATCAAAATATAATTAGTCAATCAGTACCTAATATTGTAAAAAATAATACACAAGACAAGTATTTTTTTTCTTTTTCAAATTAATGGAAAATTGCTTAGATTAGGCGCATTAAAGTTGAGGAGAGGGGGCTTGTAACGTCATTATATCGTATTAACTGTACTGGCTAGTGACGTCATGCGACATTTTGACTCGATGTATCGCCGTTATTTATTGATTACGTGAAAAAAGAAAAAATAGGTAGGTATGTGTCGAATTTAAGATTGAGATTAAGATTTAAGATGTTAAAATTTAGCAACATCCGGTTCAACTAGATGCCGACACCAAAATATTTGAGAAAAGGTAAGCAGATGATGAAGAGATGATGAGTGAGTGTGTGTGAGTGTTACAGTAGTAATTGACCATTAAGTTAGTTAAAAGAAGAGCTTCTCAATTCGTTGGTAGTTTTTATTGTGTTTGTTACGTGATTATTCCGCCAATAATTATAAATTGTTTTTTGAAGATTTTTGTGTTTGGGAAGTCATGCTTCAGAGGTGGTCCCATATACATTTTATCGAATCAGTTTTAATTTTGAAATAACTGGATAAAATAACAATCATCCACATTTCAGAAGCAATTAAAACAAAAACACAAAATTGAAATTTAAAACTTTGTTTTCATAAAAATAAAACCGGCTTCATAAAACACTTCAAGATATGACACGTCTTTCATTCATTATTTTCTCAGTAGCAGCTTAGAGTCTTATTCTACTCGTATGCCCGGTTAATAGTATTTGACTCGCCCCCATAACGTGAGACTTTAACATAAGAGTCGAGAAGAGGTTACCGATAGTATTAGTACAATTGGTCTACCTAACCCCTGCGAAGAACACAGACGTGATGTTACATCATCAAATTAAGGGCCAACATTTACATACAAAGCGACAAATTATTTATTTACAAGCTTTGTAAAAAAGACTTGTTCAAAATCCGTGACATATTTACTTTTTGACCAAAAAATAAGGTGACAGCACCAATAGCTGTCCGACTCGACCGAAATAAAATACTCTATACAAGGTGTTTTTTTATATCCCATAACGCTAGGGTTATATTCTGTAGGTAAAAATAATACTAAAACTCCTAGAATAGATGGTCCAAAAATGCATAGTTTCGGAGATATCTTCAATCTTAATTAAATTATCAGTTGTTTAGGTTCGGGTACTAAACAGCTTACGGGTAACACAAGCTCTGCTTAGCTTGGGACTAGATGGCGTTGTGTGAATAGTCGTGGAATATTATTATTAAGTATTATTCATATTATTTTTATTACCTAATTAGTTCAAAAATTGTCACCAGTACGACGAATCTTCTTTCTAACGTCACTTTTCTTTCACGTAAGGGTGTTTTACATTAATCATCGTGACATTGTCGAATTATTTTGTATGATAGTAAAAAAAAGGATGATTGAAACATAATTCATATACCAGTTGATTCTTTGATATGGTCTCAATCATACCCTAGAGTTATGAGATATCAAAAAAAAACACGTTGTATATTCCCGTCCCGCCTGACGACAACGTAATCGCTTGATATACGCAAGATTAGCGAGGAAAGGACGTTTATTTGCTAATCGCGACCATAATTATGTGAATTTACAATGAAGTTATTGCATTTTGACGTGTCTGTGTTTCTAAATGTGCGTGTTAGTCATTTCGGTGTAAACGTTTGAAAGTTTTTGGGATATGTATGTTCAAGCGTTTTTTGGGTTCCCTACTCAACATTCGTCAACAGAAACGACATAACTTTCGCTGTTCGTCTGTCCGTGTGTCAGCCAGCGGGTGGTGTCTCAGGAACTATAAAAATATAAATATTAGGTAGACAGTTGACATTTAGTAAAGTTACAATTGGCGTCGCATATGCGTACTTAGCTGTGGGCAAAAATAACAACCAAATGGAGCTTTGACTTAGCTAGAAGACGAATACCCCGTAGAAGAAGGCGGGACGAGTTGGACAAAACAAAGTAAACTACTTGTTACACTTTAGCCCTAGATTCAAAGAACTGGAAGTCATCGGGAGAGGTCTGTGCCCACTGCCCAGCATTAGGCCGATGCAGGCTAACAGTAACAGCATTGTGCTGTTAATGTTGTTTCTGTTACTGTTGTATGTGTACTGCAAACGGTTTGGCGGCGTGTAGGCAAACGCCGGAAAAATCATGTGTCTTTTACACATATGGCAGAAACTTGATTTTGTTATTTATTTGCAGTTAGAGTAAGTAAATAAAAACTGTTTCTATTCTATTATAATACTGTTATTGCTGATGTTACAACAAATAATGAAAACAAAAGTTAATAAAAGTTACTATTGTTGTGAAATCTTGTACAATGGTACCGAACCCTTAGCATACGGGTACAACTTGTACTAGCCGGTTTTTTTTGTAAGGCTTTAACTGTACCTACATTCTACATGTCGTGATGAAACGAAGGTGCATAGTGTTGGGAATTTATCCGGATAAATACTCAAAGTGGATAAATACTCATAAATATCCGTTTTTACTCGAGTATTTATCCAAAACGGCGGATAAATATTATACACGATTTTAGTAAGGGAAATTTTATATTTCTACGAAGAAAAGGATGAAATTAAGTAAAATTCTAAAACTTATCAAGAACTTTTAAAAAAACAAGCCTGTCTAACCTATGATTACACACAATAATAAAAAAATTGGGTAATACTTTCCTTTATGGGTCATTGATTTATGGATCGGAGAGGGGCTGGGGAGAGGGAGGGGGAGATGAGCTACCCCCCTGTCGGATTTCCACACCGCGGAGCCCCATGGTTATGGAGAAATTCATTGTTAAAGTTTGAGGTTTGGTTAAAACACTAATTTCCATTATTTTCACTCTAATTTCCATATATTTATGGGCCGGGGAGCGCGAGGGTGGCAGGGGCCTAAATCCTGTACCATTTCCAACCCGCGGAACACCAAGGTTACGGAGATATACGTATTTTAAAATTTAAAAGTTAACATTTTGAAATTAGTTTCGGGTATTTTTCGGATAAGTTGAATAAAGCACAAGGAATATTATTATTCTTATACCCTTACCTGCCAAGAAGTCGCCGAAACCGCTTGGCGGGGCTCCTACTTCTGGGAGGTTTAAAAAAATAACCACGAAGGAGGTGGAGAGGGGTCTGTGTTTGCTCACTCACTACGACCGCGCTACTTTTATATTTTTTTAGTGGTGGAAAATCCTCATGGATGGCCCCCGCCCCGGGGAGGGTGGAGGGGTCTGTCAGACTTACTGACTAAAAACCACCCCGTGTTCCTTCTCACACCTGCGCCGGGGGTCACGGGAACAGAAGATACTTCCGCGACTCCCGACTGACTGCGACCCGAGGGCCTCGCTAAGTCAGCGAGGGGAGTGAGGTGTTAGAAAACCCTCGCAACGTCTAAGAGGGGCGCGCGTAAACACCACGCGCCGCCACCTCGGATCCATGTACATGGGTTGTCCGCCATCTGCCTGCGCCCGGTACGTCTGCTACGGGCCGGGTGAGTGGAGTTGCTCTCCCTCTCACTTTCCGCAGCCTCCATCTCCGAGACGACCGTTTCGCAGAAGGACACCACCGTGTCCCAGGACTCGACGCTGCCGGCCATCCTCTCGACCACGGCCGGCAGCGACAAGTCACTGCCTACTCCAGAGACGAGGGCACGGCACGGCTCCTCTCAAGTGGCACACTTTGCCAGCGTATGCCACGCCGTGTCCTCCCGACATTCGACAAAATGGTGATACCGGGCGTGTTATTTTCAATTTATATGGAAACTTTAAAAAAATGTGTTTCTCTTTATTATTTTATTATAACTGGGAGTCTCCGCAACTTAAAAAATTGTAAAAAACCTTCTGTTTATGAGTACTATCTACAAAAAAAAAATGGACTTCCAACTATATGGCCCATAAAATAAAGTATAGCCCAAGCACGTGTAATTTTGCACAGATTTTATTACGTCTATGCAGAGGAGTCGTCGGAGGAACTTGTGGTTAAATTATAACATCCGCATGGGTTGATCGAAGGTTAAACTACGCTTGACGTGGTCGGTCCGTGGATGGATGACCATTTATTATATTATTACCAAGACTCATCCGTGCCTCGGAAAGCACGTTAAGCCGTTGGTCCCAGCTGTCATTTGTAGATCTTTGACAGCCGTTAATTGTGGTCAGAAGTCCAAAGTCTGACAACCAGTTTAACCAAGGGGTATCATGTTACCCAGTTCACTGCCTTGCCTTGCCACTGGGTTGTTTAGGTCTGACAGACAGCTCCATGTAAAGCACTGGTATTCAGCTGCATCCGGTGAAACTGGAAGCCGACCCCAACATAGTTGGGAAAAGGCTAGGCAGATGATGACGTCTATGCAGAGTTTAATAAAATTGGTGAAAACTTCACATTTCAGTGCGTAATGAGCTAGCAAGAGTGTGCTGTGCAGTTTAGAGGCACAACTGTTGGCAAAAATGTTGTTAAACTTTTTTTACTAAGTTAGTTTAGTACTGCGCACAACACTATTAATTTGCTGGCTCATGACGCACTGAGATTTCAAAACACTCAAAACAAGGGACTCTTCAGTCTTTTGTAGGTTTCTAGCGTTATCAACAATAATAAAACTACACTTTCCTATTTATTTTTAGTAGTTCACTTATCCGCCGATTTTATTAAGTGTTTAAACCTTTAACAAAGAAAGGTTCAGCTTTTAAAACATACCTTGAAACGCTATAATCCAACTTCAAAATCACTTAAATGTCTCATAAAACTAGAACACTATCACCTCATAATAATTATTTTGTTGTTAAAAACGCACACGCGCGTGCGCTCTCTAAGACACATACCTGGGCACAGCGCAGGCGCGGTGGTGTGAGGGAAAAGGTAATAAAACAAAAGGAATGGGACAAAAGGAGGCCGGGATATAGTGCGGTGCGGTTAGAAACACGTTGCTTCGTCTTTACAATCAGAACTTGAAAAAGTAATAATGTACTAAGTATTTTCGAAAGCCTTAATAGTAAAACTAGCCTATCAATATAAAAAAAAAACATGCAAAATAATAAATATCCATCATTTTGGGTAAATATCGGATAAAAATGAGTAAAAACGAGTATTTATCCACTTTGGATAAATACTCGAGTATTTATCCTTCGAGTATTTATCCTTTGCCCATCACTAAAGGTGCATGAACCCATTTAATAATAGTAGGTAAGTTAATTCAATTGTTTTCACTAAACTTAAAATAATAATATTGTGTACAAGTAAAGTCGAAAGTTGTACCTACAAGTAATTTCAACGTTACGGTGCATTCCAGATTTGATTACCGTACGGTAATTGACCTTGATAACCTTTCTTATTCTTTCGCAGAAAATATGGCCAGTCCTCTCATGACGAACTGCTGGGAAAATGTTTCCATGGTCCTTTTTGTTTCAACCCCAAACGGCTCAAATACAGATTGTCTGACTATCCAAATGTATACTTGATGAACTATATATACACTTTTACCTATTAAATCGTCAATCGGGGGGCAGTATAAGGGCTAAATATGCTAGGTTATCTCGAGGTACCTACTAGAAAAAAGCCTATATTGACCAGATAAACGATCCCGCCACACTATTCCCAATCCACTGCAACTCCTTACAGACAGAATTAACAGTGAAAAAAGTCGAGGCAGTAAAGTCCTAGGAGTACCAGATATAGGTACTACCTATTCATCCAAACATATGTGTCTACCTGTAAGCTACCACGCTGAATGAATAACTATTACCACATTTATGTTTTATTTTTTATTTTCTTTATTGTCGGAAGGCTTACAGACTAATAACACAATATAGAAACAAAAATATAACCAAAATGCTAATTACAAGTCTCCACAGTTAAAAATAAAAAATAAAAATTTACCACATAAATATAATGTGTAGGAGAGTTATGAAATAAGAAGATAAACCAGATTATTGTTAGAGAAAAAACACAATATATTTAAACTGTGATATTATACTAGTTTACGGTATCAAGCCATGTCACGGCGTTAATAAATAAAAAGTGAAAACGTATTCCAAACAAACCTTTCAAATTTAAACCTAATCATAATTATACAAAACACAAATAAGTTTGTATTTCCTCCTATATTGTGTGGTGCTTTTCTCAAAAGACCATTTCGGACACTATTCTATATTATTTTATAATGTCTGGACATAAATTCATTAAGCCCCAAGAGGACACCGGTGTCCGCGCTGTCATTGTCTTTCTATTGTGTCTCTAATTGATACGATTAAAAGAGACTAGGTACGACCTCTAAGTTTCTTTCAATGTTTCTTCTATAAAGAATTATAATCAGATAGCTAGCAAAAAATACACTTGTAGGTATGTTTAAAAATCTCATCATCTGCCTAGCCTTTTCCCAACTAATTTGAGGTCAGCTTCCAGTTTTACAGAATGCAGCTGAATACCATTGTTCTACATGGAGCGACAGTCGATCTGACTTCCACAACCCAGTTAATGAGTAAAACGATACCCCGTTAGGTTAAACTGGTTGTCAGATTTTCGCGCTTCTGACTTCCCGTATACGGCTTTCAAACATCGTTGTTGTTTGTTAAAAACCTATTTACAGATATCTTTTTTTATCATAACAATTAACATGTTGCAAGCTATCTCGCCAACTTAGATTCTGTCGAGAAGCTGAAATAGTACCCTTTCTAAGCAGGTTCATGTCATGACAGGCTGGTAGCCATGACAGGTGGCACGCCTGAATGTGTACATGTAAGGCTAATTCAATCGGTCAATATCTTCCGCCTGTCTTGTCGGATCGATCGATTAACTCATGCCTGTCATCTCTCATGACGATTATATCCGGCTCGAGGGACCCGAAAAGATGTCCCATATTTTATTAGGTTCATTATGTTTCGTGTAATGGTTAATATCAAGTATATGGTCCTTCACATACATAGGTACCCAATTAATGTCCTAACTATTTTTTTGTAACAAATATCAAATGTTTAAAGCCAAGCAGCAAACCTGCTAGATTTCCTTCTATGATCTATGGTATAGCACGCAGCACATACTTGTATATACCACCATTGCATGCATCCATTATTTTGTATTGTAATCTACTATTATGTTAAACAAATAAATTGACATTTATTTTTAATGTGTTCAGCTGTGATCCACTTAGACTGAAATTGATTTGAGGCTTCGAGCACATCTGTGTCTTACAAGCCATTATTTCCTAGAAAATCTAAAAGGTATTTACAGAATTTTTCAGCTACTCTACTGTAGGCTAGAAATAATGTTATTGTTATCCTTCAGCTACTAGAGAGGTTTACTTAAAACATCCCCAAAGTAATGACGTAGGAGTATAAGACGAAGACAATATTACACTTATTTTTCTTACGCCGCGCGCCGCCAACATAAAACCGAACTATCACTTCGTAGGGCCTGCGTAGTTATCAACTTATAACACGAATTATGACATCATATTTTTATTCTTTTACAGGCTAGACTAAGATGTATTGACATTTCAGATGACGTCATTTAGTCTCAAGTGAAATAGTAACGTGATATTACAAATAATATATGAACTTCTAAGTGAGAGGCAAAAAAAACTGACATAAATAAGAGTTTGTGAAGTGTGATCGTAGGATTCGTCGGATAAGATTATTTGATAATTGGGTTTTAATTAGTATTTAAACCAGGTAAGTTCGGTGTTTTGCCATCTGACTGTTCTGAAATATCAAAAGAAACTCGAACAGAAAAAATGGAGTCAGCTTCTTTTTTTAAAGCCCAGACAATATGTTGGTCAGATCTTGTGAGAGCCATGCAGATTATTAAATCATCCATAGCACCACTCATCTCAGACAGCTTCACACCAAATGGCAGACCAAAGAACCACACAGATAATATAATTGAGCCCAATGGCTAAGGTGTTGGACTGACGATCGAGATATTCCCGATACCGTTGCATTTGACCCACTCCGGACACAGCTTATTTAGCTTATGCTTCAACCACATTATAAAGTAGTAGTAGTTTTAATTAATTTCAATGTTGTATTCCAATAATTAAAAATGTCATGAAAATTAGTACAGCTGTACGCCAGCACATCAAGTTTCCCATAAACTGTTAAATTTTCCCACCTTATTTTGTTACTCATAAAAGTGGAAACTATCAAAAAACAAGAACACATTGGGGTAGCTTGATGTATTGGCCTCTGTAATAAAGAAAAAAAGAAATAAAGATAGATAGAAAGAAAGAAAGAAAGAAAAAAAAATACATACACACGAACATAGAACCTCCTCCTTTTTTGAAAGTCGGTTAAAAATACATTTAATGGCAGCATGCAGCTAATAATAGAACCACGCCCGAATTTCCACCAATAGAAGAATAGCACAGATAATATCTACGCGGTGACGGTTAGAGCACGTTGATAACACGTGTCTCCACCCATTCTTATGCAAGCTGCGTTTGCGCATTAAATCAGAAGCTATCAAACATTTAGTTCTTGTTGCTTGACTGTTGAATAGTTAAGCGTAGGGTACATTGGTTGTAAAAAATACTGTGTTTATCGACATATTTAAAACATACTTTTTAAAGTAAATAACAGACGTTTAAAGAGGCAGTTCTTATAGTTTCTGATCTTCAAAAAGTTTTGATTTTGAATCTTTTGATTTTTATGCAACTTTCAGTTGATGGACCGGCTCTTCGAGAAAGCTATTGGAGGCGCTATAAGCATATATAAGCTATTGCTGGGACACTGAATACGGATGGCAGTATATGCATCCATTTGTTCGAAAGAGTCCCCGCGACCCTGGAACGCAAAAGGCATTAGAATGAACACGGATGGGTTTCAGTCAGAAAGAGTCTGACACTCCTTTCTGCTTCACCCAGAAAAGTAGTCGTCAAATGACGATTTCTCATCCTAAAAAAAGGTATTGTGGATAAACTGACAGTCTCAAACTTAGATACTATGTAAACTTTTGTTAGACTCCGCTGACTAGCGCCATATTTATCGGAATGTTTAAAACGATTTAGTCCCTACTTGTGATCGTTTTCAAGACTAGAAGGGAGACAAGAAACGTGCTCGAGGATTTTACTTCAAAATATAAATACAGAAAAGTGTCAAACAATGAATTTGTAAGAGTTACCTACTGCGAAACGAGTGGTGAAACGCGGCGGTAGTGCTTTCTTACTTTACATTGTCTAACTATACATTGCTTTATTTTATAGATATTTAAGTATGATAGTGACAAGAATAGAATAGAATAGATATTTATGATAGTGACAAGAGGCAATAATATCCCGTAAATATTTTCTTGACTGCGTGCGATACGAATGACAACAAAACTTAATATTTCTTTCTCAAATATTCGTGATCCGAATACTCTATGGAGCAACGTTATGGCATTCACGTGTCCCATTCATCTATAACTAAATCGTAAAGCATTTTAACACACGTTTGAGTATTCGATACACTCGAGTCGCGCGTATCAATCGGCAGTGTAGTGATGAGCGAGTGAGAAATAGAAACATTATCGATAGAGACACAAATATTTTGTTAAAAAACTTATGAGGATTACGAACATTTGGCTTTTAAATGTACTGATGGCCTAGTGGCCTTGCCTTTGCTTTTTTTTTTTTACTTTACTCAAGTTTTCACGGGTTGACTTTTACTGCGTGGTGGCATTGGTGAATGTCGTACAACCTGAAGTGCCAACTCTGTACGGGAAGAGGTGCTGTGCCTTGTAATTGCAGACTAATAGACTGCTTTTTTATGTGGAATTTAGTTGGAAAGAAGTCTGAATGGAAAATACATGGAGATTTTTCCCCATGTATTTTCCATTCTGACTTCTTTATAGGCCCTATTGCCTATTTTGACAAAAAAATTGCCTATCATATTACCTTGATAATTTCTCACTTTTAAAAGTAGACATAGGTACATTATTTTATTGACTTTGATTAATCTGGTGTTTACAGTCAAGCAGATCAGTGAAGGCAAAGGTGGCCTTTCTCTCTTACACCCTATCATAAGAATCCATTAGTAACATCGATACTTTTTCCCTCTAATCCTTCGTCCGCGCGTATAATTCGTTGTACGCGTATCGAGCACGCTCGTGTGCCCTGTTCCTATAAAAATAATAAAAACCATTGCGAGTGGTCAAGGAACTTGCTGCGTAGTTCTAGCAGTCAGATTATCACGTATCTTACGAGGTCAAGAGTACTTTGGGAATGTTTGCGTATATTTGTATAAACAGTGGAATTTACCTTGACGTGGTAATGGGAGGAAAAACAGGGTGAAAAAATTCTTAGTATAAGTAAAAAAATCTTGGCGAACTGTTAGCTTCGGGCCAGTAGAGGCCCCTTGGGACGCAGTCATACGAAGTGTCAACTAAATTAAAAAGAATAAGCATAAAACTTTATTGGCAGGCATGGCCTCTTGGTCGTGTTGGTCGAGAGGCTAAGGCGCCTACCTCTCATGCAGTAGGATATGGTTCAAATCCGGGCAAATATACCAATGTGACTTTACCAATTCGTATGAACTTTCTAAGAATCTATCATTGACATCGGTGAAGGAAAACATCGTGAAGAAACCTGGTCTAACAGTAAATATAAGTTTGAAGTCGCCAATCCATCTCGAGCAAGCGTGGTGATCAAATCTCTGTATGAGAAGAGGCCTTTGCCCTGCATTGGGACAGGTGTAACAGGCTGGTATTATTATTATTATTGCATCTGGTCTTCCTACGTTAGTTCACCTGGGTATACCTCGGGTAATTTTTCCAGTTTTACTGGGTGTTCCACGGGTTATTATTTATTCCCGTGGTCCACCTAAATTCACCTAATTATACATATAAAGGAAATTTTTCTTAATCCGTGGTACACCTGTGTTAGGGTCACTACAAATTAGGTATATATTTACTTAGCCTTACAATTTAAGATGGTAAAAGACTTGTTAACTTGGAACACCCAGTAAAACTAAAGTGGGTCGTATTTACATTTAACTATGTGGGGGTCAGTGTTAATGTTAGGGTCAATGTTACCAGATGTGGCTGAATACTACTTTTTTATTGTAAGATTTCATCGTTGAATCCATTGTTGGAGTATAAAGCCCTTACTTGAATTAAGTCTTTGTACGCCGCGTCGGTCACACGTTGACCGCGAACAATTGAATTTCTATTGTGTCTGGTAGTTGGCAGTCAACGTGTTAAAGCATAGCTAGTACCTACTAGCTATGCTTTAACACGTTGACTGCCAAATTATTTGTTCACGGTCAATGTGTGACCGACGTGGCGTTCAAAGACATAATTCAAGTAAGGGCGTTGAAAGCTGTGTAAGTGTAGAACACCCAGTAAAACTAAGGTAAGTCGTATTAGCATACCTTGTTAGGTAAAGAATTATATATTAATACAGTTTTCTTTTTATTTATTTGAAATATCTGTTTATGTCTACCGGTATTAAGCAAATAAACGATTAGATTTGATTTGAGAATAAAAATTCTAACCTTCATTTTTATATAGCAAATCGTTTCAGCAGACATTTAGCACTCTAAAAACCGGAAAATCCTCCTAAAACGTCCGACATCTAGTTTAACATAGATTGATTGACACCAGCCGTTCGTGATTGAGATTGATTCGATGCTACATAATTGATTTTTGTGCGCCGAACCGTTTTTTAGGATAAACGGACTTAACTTCAGTTCGCTGGTCGCTCTGGTTAAGTGTTTGGCAGACATATAAAACCTTACTGTTATGACAGAACCTGAGAGACTGACAAGAAGTCTTAGCCAGAGGAATCAAGGTCACAATTACCTACATGGAGTGTGGAGATCCTGCAGTGCTATTCTGTAAAAAACACTCCTTAAAAATGTAGGTAAAGACAAACTGAACTGTCATTCTACAATAATAAAATAAATAAATAAAATAAAATTCATTTATTTCAGGTATCTTAACCCATATTAGACACAATCATGATATTTTAATAAATATATAAAAAGAGTCACATAAAAATTAAAATAAAATTCAAATACAACATAATAATAAAAAAAACTTTTTTGCAAAAAATAAAACCACCTTCAAAAAAACACTAAACGGTGTAAAATAACTCTAAATTCGGAAGTCTGTGGCTTTGGTGGGTTTGTTTTACTCATGATGGGCCACCGACTTCCGAATTTAGAGTTATTTTACACCGTTTAGTGTTTTTTTGAAGTCGGTTTTATTTTTTGCAAAAAAGTTTTTATTTTTCCATTTTTAGTTGTTACCATAAAAATATTTGCCATGAATTTATTTAATATTGTTAATTGTTAACAATACATGTCATCATAATAGGGTTTTCCACTAATCCCTAATAAATTAAAATTAACATACCTAACTGACGAAATCTAGGTATATTGTACCCACCTGCGTACCCCTCAGAGCATACAGGCGTGATGATACGTCAGTATGTTGTATAAACAATAAACATCCAAGCGATTCCAGCAATCACGACAGATTTGCCGTTTATTTTTGAAGAGTTCCGTTATATATCTCCGAAGATCAGCACCAGATCTTCACCAAATTAAAATGGGACCACCTCAGGAGTATATTCTTTCAAGTAAAAAAAGAATTTTGAGAATCGGTCCACAAATGGGGGAGAAATCAGGTAACATACATAAAAAAAAAAAAAAAAAAAAAAATACATACACACGAACATAGAACCTCCTCCTTTTTTGAAAGTCGGTTAAAAAATACTACTAATGCATTGACTGTTTCCTTTACATAATTACTTAAGTTTTTACGGGGCAACTTTTGATGAATCGACCGGCTGATAGGCAATTGCTTGCTCCATGTAGAAAGTGCATTTGGTTGCATCAACGACCCCACTAGCTTTAATAAAATCTTATTTGTAACTGTAGGTACTACAAAAACAAATTGAATTTATCATTTAGACTAGAAGTCAAAACCAAATTGTAGTATATATGGCAACCCTGGGCTCTGTTGTAGTAATGGCGTCCGGAACGCTTGCTTTGTATACGTTGTAAATGCTAATTAAACATAACATTTAAACACCAAGTTAAGTGTTTGATCAAGATATTATAACATTGGCGACGAGGATGGGAATCGAACCCACTCGTGCAAATTTGTTATATCTTGAATCAAACACTTAACTTGGTGTTATACCCAGGGTTGCCATATCCTACTACACTACTAAAGCGGAAAAAAACTAAACAGAAACAATAAAATCCATCAATCAATTGATTAATTAAATCAGACAAATAAAATCACAATCAAAATAATAAAAATATTCAAAATAGGTACGAGTAAATAATAAAACAATAATCAAAATATATAATAATCATGAACAAAAATCACCATGCACAAAGAGATAGGCCAAAGATAAGATAAGAGTACAATTATTTCATTTGGCTACGTAACCATAAAATGAAGTAACGTATTAAGTACCACCGACACAGACTGGCAGGCCAGCACATCAAGCTACCCAAAACTGTAAAATTTTCTCATCTGAACATGAGCCTTATCCTATTTACAATAAAGTTCAAAAACCATCAAAGAAACTTGACACATTGGGGTAGCTTGATATACTGCAGGCGTCTGTACTGCGTTAGTTAATGACACTGTTAGATATACCAGCATCCAAATATACTGCACTAGTAGACGGTACGTGGTTTCGCCTACGTAGTTACCGTTCCCGTGGGATAAAAAGTAGGGATAAAAAGTAGCCTATGAAAGAATAGGGTGTTTGACAGAATATAAACGTCAAAATATAGTTCAGTCCAACAGTTAGATTAAAAAAAAAATACACAAGTATTTTTTTTCTTTTTAAAATTGATGGAAATTTGCTTAGATCAAGCGCATTTAAGTTGAGGAGAGGGGGCTTGTAACGTCATTGTCTAGTATAAATGCGATATTTTGACTCTATGTATCGCCGTCATTTTTTGATAACATGAAAAAATAAAATATGTGTTGAATATTTTCTTGTCAAATCTGTCCCCTGTGCAAACAAAGAAACAATTAAATCTTCTCTCTTTCTAATATAAGTATTAAATAGATAAGTAAACGTTCTGCGCCAAACTTTACAAAAAACATTTCAAATTGACCCCAGTTCATTAAATCAGCAGGTTTCCATTTTTCTCTGTAGACTCCTTCCCCCTCTAAATACTCCGGAATGTTACAATGGACGAAAGTTTCCTGTTGTCAAAAGAAAACTTTGCATTGTACAGACGCCAGCACGTCAAGTTACCCCAATGTGTCAAACTTCTTTGATCGTTTTTCAACTTTATGTCAAACAGAATAAGGTTCATATTCAATTGGGAAAATTTGACACATTGGGGTAACTTGATGTGCTGGCGTCTGTACCTAATAGACAGCTTGTTTCGTGATAATGATTTAGAGTCCAAGGGATACGGAAAAAAGACATACTTTAAAATATCTTTAGAAGATACAACAATAATACCAGTCTATTATTGTCAAAATGAGAGCAAAGGCTTCTTTTTGTACAGAGAAGGCGTGAGCACTAATCAGTACGCTAGCTCGAAGGTGATGACGATTTGACTTCTATTGGTATTAAGTCTAGACTTTCGTCCTATGTTTTCATTCATCACTTACAGTACAGCTTTCAACGATAGGTACTAGCTATGCTTTAATTCAAGTAAGGGCTTTATACTCCAACTAGCAGACTTCACGCGGTTTCACCCGCGTAGTTCCCGTTCCCGTGGGAATACAGAGATGAAAAGTAGCCTAATATGTCACCCGTGGATAGTGTAGCTTCCCAACGGTGAAAGAATTTTTTAAATCGGTGCAGTAGTTTCGGAGCCTATTCAATGCAAACACACAAACAATCAAACGTTTCCTCTTTATAATTATTAGTATAGATAATGGATTCAACGATGAAATCCTAGAATAAAAAGTAGTATTCAGCTACATCTGGTAACATTAGAAGCCGACCCCCACATAGTTAGGAAAATTAGTGCCAATAATAATCTCATACATAAAATTATCGTGTCACAGTGTTGGTTACTAAACTGCTCCGAAACGCCTAGATAGATTCTTATGTGAGAATAGAAAGTAAACTTGTAAAATATAAATAAAAGTAATAAATTGATTCTAAGAAGGAAGGAACGAAGTATGCCACGGCAGCTAGTAGTATTATGTAAATATCATCTAGAAAGAAAGATATAAATTTTGACCAGACAGATTTTTGGTTCAACAAAAAATTCATTGGAAAATGTGGCACAATTATAATTTTTTCCATCATTGTTCTCTTTAAATTAGATGAAATAATAAACGTTTACTTGCCTAATAGTAATAAACTAATCATTTTGGGTCAAGTCATTATTTCATCCCGAAGAAGAAGAAAGAGCTAATCCTGGCTGCAAGTAACGTTGCCAAAGAAACAATGAAGTCACATGGTGTTCATTAAAACCCTCTAAACCGTATCAGGCGACTTTTAATTTTTCTAACGAAATTCTTTTTAACAATCGCTTTCCAAGTTCGACGAAGCTCGTGTCAACTTTCAAAGTTTCTCATTTTTTGTTGTTGAAAACTTAAATGAAACTGAAGTAGGTGAGGTACCTACTCGTTAAAACTTTCAGATTGCATGCTCAAAGTATACTCTGGACTTTGTTACTTTAGATGTTTTTATAACATTGTTTTCTCTTATTTTTGCGAGCGATATCCTATAAGAAAACGGGTCGAGTAACATGTGGTTGGATTTTTCCACCTCGAATCAAAATAAAAGGATAGGTACTTATTCTAGTTAGGCTGAGGATCAGCACTTTTTGAACGTCAATAGTAACAAGAGACAGTCCCCCAAAACGCCCGCCATTCACCACTTCCTACACGCGTAGCATGATCAGTAATCATCGCAGAAATATTTCTGCTTATAGAAGAAATGATGTTCAGTTTTGTAGAGTACTGTGACTGAAGAATCGACACGTTTCTTCTCTTCATTCTTGACATTGTCGTGCTCATAACAAAAGAAAGATTTCTACAATCTATCTCTTTGACGATTCTTCTCTAGACAAAATCTGTTTCTACGCTGATAAATGATAAATGTTATATGATATTTATTTCTGTAAATAGGTATTCACAAACACTTTTACACGTCATTTTTTTACTACTAGATGAGTTCCGAGTTTCACTATCTGACTACTCTAAGAAGAAACACCGAAAGAAACTCAGAGGTCTTTTTTAAAGTCCAGACATTATCTTGGTCAAATCATGTAAGATCCATGCAGATTAGTGTCTGAGTTGGTCTTTTGAGGAAAGAACCACACAGATTTGAGGGGACCAGTTCGGTCAGTGCAAGCATTTGTCAGTAATCGAGAGCTCAACTCGGAACTTGAGGAGCTCCACGTGCTGATGAACAATACCAAAGAAAGAACATTTGGGTTGGTCCCATAAAGAACGCAAACTGCCAGACAAAATGTAAAAATAAATAAAAAACTTAAAAAAAAATCCCCATAATCCTTACATTCACAATGTCACGGTGGTCATGCTACGCGTGCTAGCGAACTGCTCAGTAGCAGTCCGTAGTCTGGATAAGTACCTTAACCCGGCCTGTAGTGTATTGTATCTTAAATGAAACCACGGTGAAACCACGTAACGTCTGCTATTGAAAAATAGAAAATATCGCCTTTAAAGTATCCCTATGTCCTATTTTCTTAATAAAATCAAGACCAAAACAACTGGTTGTTTTCGATTAATCCAATACCACAATTATTTTCGATTCCTATTAGAAAGCTATGTAAAGGTAAATGATTAGGTACTTTTACGAGTCCCATTTTAATTGAGGTCAATGGAAAAGGTGAGGAAAGCTGTTTTATTAGCTGAAATCGTGGCGTGCTAAAGTGCCTATTAGAGTGTTATTAAGCCTTCCCTATTGAGAGCACGTGACATCCTAGTAAATTGACTTCATGTTTACGGTGGAGAAAAGGTTGAGAATTTTTACTTATTTTATTCTATACTAGCACTTTGCTCTCGACTCCGGCTGCGTTTATTTTGTACTTTAACATCACCTCTACCCCTTCTTAGTTCTAAAAATTCGCAAATAATGTGACTTTCTATTGGTAAAAAAAAATCAATATCGCCTCAGTAGATCCCGAGATTACCCTCTACAACGTTACACACTCACAAACTTTAAATAAAACCACGCCCTTTTTTCCATGGGGGTAGGCAGTTAACTGTGTTGTGTAATGGAAGCTGTCCCCAATCCTCATCACATTATCAGCGTAGGATGTCCACTGCTCATCATAGGGCTCCCCTATAAATTTCCATTAGAACCGGTTGTACCGGTTGTTGGCAGCATAATCCTGTGGTTATCACAAAATCATCAGTTCACCTTGCCCCATATAGTTGGGAAAATGCTAGACAGATGATGGTAGGCATTAACTTCAGAAAGCAATCTGCTACAATCCTTGCACATAATACTAAGTTTGCATTCAATTCAGCAGTGTGCCTAGCATAAATACTTAGCATAAACATAACGTTTACTAACAATTTGGTGTTATTGCTGCTTTAGTCTGAAATCCCTTGGTAGTAAGTCCATGGATTAGATCTGTGTTCAGTTTGTCGCTAAAAGGTTCACCTCCTACCCTCAGTCAGAGTTTACCACTCATGACTGACTTGACTCCACAAGTCGTCACGAAATATCTCTTTAGCATACCGGTTTTCTCACGAAGTTCCCTTTATCGTACTTGAAGCAAGTGATATTTATACATTACCCACATGAATCCTAGAAGTCAGAGGATCGGGCCTTAGTAGTCACAATACTTAGCTCTAGCTGCTTCTCCCCCACAAGCACTTAACCATAGCTGGCGAAATGTAAGTGTTACTTAATAGATGCACTTTTGCCCAACCCTTCTGGGATTAGAGTTTCGATGATGTTATAACTTGGTCAATTATAAAGGTCCTCCCAATCTACTACAGTCAACCGCAAACGGTGACCTGAAGAAGGTAAATAAACGTTTCAACACTAATTTTGTTTGACTTAACACGTCCGTTCGCGTCACTGCAATATGATTACGTTGGGGACTAAGCAGATTAGTGGATGAGGTTGTATACTTCAGTCTCCCTGCAGTACTTACCCTTTGCGGTGTGGCTAGGAAAGCAGTGGATTTAATCTTGTATTTTTGACTAGATTTTTCTTGCGGTTAGGTACACTTCCGTGCTCTTTCACGCAGGATAACAGTGGCCTATTTAGCATACAAGATTAATGTAGTTTGTTTACCAACTAATTGTAAATCGGCTCACTAGTCACATGAGTTTGCCCACTACATACAAACTTATAAATAAACTTTACCTTTTTACAGCACAAATTTTCTCAGCAACAAATATTTTTTGTTTTCGTTTTTTTTCTATATATAAGTAGTTATCTGTTGCCGGTGCATCTCATAAGCAAAACAAGCTAGCAAGAACTTAGACGACCTTAGGCAAAAGAAGGTTCATGGGGGCCAGACGCGTTCCACTACGGGCATTTCTTAACACTATGACATGTGTTTCGTTACAAAGTCCAATTCAATGGTCCTTCGAGCCGGATAATTGAAAAGACTTATCTGGTACTTCATGAAGCTTGATAATGAGCTTGTGAATTCGACGTTTAGTTAACTTAGGGCCCGTACCTAGCTATTTCACACACAGTTTTCTCGCTGACTTTAGACCCCAACATAAACAAACAATATGAAGAAATAAGGGTATGACAGTCTAATGTAAGCTATTAAAGTCAGGCCCAAGGCATTGTTTTGTTCCATATTATATTAATGTTCAGTTCTATAAATAAAACAGTTTCTTTGATGTGCATGTAAGAAATGGGTATACGAGCTTTACGCTTTTTGCCTGTGCGCAAGTTTTTTATAATTTGTGGCATAATATGTTAAATAACTTTTGTTAAATGGCGATATAAACTCCAGATGTTACTACTGTCAATAATAATTGTATCATAGAAAATTTTTCAAACTGTAGTCTCTCCCTGGTTTTCTCTCGTTATGTATATAAATTGTGCAAGTATATTGAAATTAACAAAATAAACTTATAAATTAAAAAAAAATACTCCTTATTTCCTTTTTTGCTTTTATTGAAAGAAAGAAAAAAGAAGAAAGATAAAACATTTGTTGGCAATACACGCTCAGCAAAAACATTTATTAAGAGCACAAAAAAGTGACAAAAATGGCATGTCTCTCGGCTGAGCCAAAAGCTGGTTACAACACTGAAATGTCTGTGCAGAGGTTAAGGCTTTGTTTTTTATTTAATTGGTGATTAATAACTTATTTTTCTATCTTAGTTTCCTAAATTACCAATCATTACTAATTTAATCTCCAGCGTTTGATGTTCTATCATAGTATCTACGTGTTATTGGCAAAGTTGTAGTGTCTCTACCACAAACGCCATTTTTGTTGAAGTTAAGACTATTTCAAAGACAAATTGAAGACTTAAATCGGTTTTCAGTTTATTTTCATGCGTTTTAGGATTTACTCCTTCTTATTCCATAAAATACTAGACTATTAGAGTTAAAGACACAATTGGTTTTCTCAGAACAAAAATTCCAGTGCTTCGAAATATTTTTTAGTGTTTACACTAACACACCTAAAGATAAAATTTATATATAGCTCACGTTCAGCTTGGTTTGTACACCGATTGCAATTTGCAATAATCAAACCAAAAAATAGTAATTTTTACCAATTTCAGATTTCACGTATAACGAACTTCAGCGAGCATGCTCGAATTAAGCAATTTAGGACTTTGAATATACTGTTGGTTTTCGCTGAATAAATAATCTCATTATGACACTGAAGTAATTTAAATTGTAGTTATTTTATAGTCACCTTTTAAAGTGACGTTACCTGTCGACGTGACCTGGCCGTTGGTCCCCGCTGTCATTTGCAGATCTTTGACAGTCGTTATGGGTACTTGGGTAGTCAGAAGCCCGAAAGTTTGACAACCAGTTAAATTAAGGAGTAGATATCGTGTTACCCAGTAACTGGGTTGTGGAGGTCGGACAAGCCATCGCATCATGTAAAACCATAAACCAAAAAAAAAAACAAATTAAATCTACGTATCCTTGCCATCAAACCTGGCGGTCGGTACTGCCAGTCTTCTGGGCACGTTTCCAGATGACAGCGATGGGGAGGAGTACTTTGACGCCTAAGTGTTCCGATTTTGTATTCCCTCATTTTTTTTTATTACTATGATATTATTCTAGTATTTGTAGGTAGTTCAGTGTAAATATTTAATTAGTTTAAATTATTGAATTCATAGTTGAAAAAGCCTCGGTGATGATCTGTTTTTTTAATTTATTTGATCGTGTACTGTAACACGCCTTGCGAAAACCGTCTGCAACAATTAAACTTTTTAGCAATATCAACAAACAAGCTCTTCCATTCAACCCACTGGATTATTAAGCATTCAATTTAAATGCATATTTTCCTTGAGGATAATCTTCGCACTATGCTCTACCCCGGGTTTTGCCCGCGAAATGTTATTAACACCTTTTGTAACGGTAGTTCTTGATGCAGTTAGAAGCAAATCGGCTCATTGCCAGATCTTGAGCATATGGCTGAAGACATTTGAATGGTGTTGGAAACAGGATAGATGTAGAAGAAAATAAAACAATCAATTTAAGAACCTCCTTTTTTTGTAAGTTGGTTAATAAAACTTTCTACAACTTACATTCTGAGTGTCTAAGGAGTCCAAAACTAAAATAAGGTAAAAGTACTTATGCATTGAGATGGTTTTTGACGCCATCTTTCGTCTACCATTTCTTGAGACGCCATGTACTTTTATGTAACAAAAATACAGACAATCATAATCCGCTTTCCATCGACTTAAAAATATTCAACAACTTTCGTGTAAGGACCACTGTATTTTAAACACAGGTAGAAATAAAAATGTAATATGTAAATAAGTAATAAGTCTTTGTTATTACTATCGTTAACAAGGCGATTGTGAGGATAAAAAGAAGGATTAGTAAGTACCGCCAAAATAAAGTATCTACGCAGAAGGACCATTTTACAGGCACATGAAATTACTGACATAAATCCTAAATCAGCTACGGCATTATAAGAAAGCCAATTCCCAAAGTTACAAAAGTTTAAATTCGAGCCGCAATTTTCAACAATATTCAAAAGATTAAAAAAACATTCTGTTGCCATCCCGGTGGGCCGCAAGGCAAAAGCCTAATTTCATAGAGAAGGGACGATGGTCTAGGCGGATTGGCCACAACCCTGGCATGAGAGATAGGCGCCCTACCCTCTGAGCAACCAGAACATGTCAAAAATGTGGGAGAGAAATTAAACATATTTTTTGGCTGGTCATACGAGATGTGTGTGGAACAACTAAGCTAAGACTGGCGTCACTGAATGCATTTTTGAAAGAACTTTTTTTTAACTCAGTCTTAATGATTCAAAAATTAAAATAAATAGACGTAGATCGGCCCGAAAAATGTAGTTGAAATAAGTTTGCTGTTAGATTTTCAACGTTTTAATTAGAAGCTTTCAGAACATCATCAGAGGAGAACTAATTCAGCTATAAAAGACAGAAAGAAAGAAAAATTATTTACCATAAAGGACATGCATATTTATAAAATGCAAAAAGGTAATTCTAATGACACTCTAAGTAAATATTTTGCATAAATTTTTACTAACATTATCATTGTCTTGCTTTTTAAATGTCATGATGGAGTGAACCTTCTTTCTGGACTTATTTTTTCTGTGGTTCATCCGAACTGTGGGAACAACACCTGCCCGAGTTACTTTTACACTTTTACTCAAATTCGATTTCTCTTTATAAGATGTAGGTAATTAATATTTTACGTACCCTGATAATTGTAAAATCATTGATTTGTAATTTATTTTAGATGCCCATTTCATTACGATGCAGTCAGGTATGTAAATTAATAAACTTTTAGTTTACCAACTTGTGATCTATTGTTACGACTGGCCTGTTGGTCTAGTAATTAGTGGCCCTGACTGCTACGCCTGAGGTCGTGGGTTCGATTCCCACCCAGTACAAATGTTCGTGTGAAGAGCACAATCATTTGTTCTGTGTATGTTTATCAGTTGTTAAGTACCCATCACACAAGCTCTGCTCAGCTTGGGACTAGATGGCGTTGTGTGAAATTTGTGGAATTTATTCAAAATCAATCAAAATCAAAAGTCATTTATTCAAATTAGGCTGAGGATCAGCACTTTTTGAACGTCGAAATTACATAAGACAGTCCCCCAAAAAGCCCACCCTTCGCCACTTCCTAGTGTTTTTGCTGGGAAGAAGAAGTGGCGGAACAAACTCCCCAGCAACACATCTGTCTGATAAGTTAGAAGAACTTGAATTTACACAGTACAATTAGTTATAATTACAAAATAATTAAAATAAGTTATTCACTACATGTTAGCTAGCACACTCAACATACAGAATATCAGTAATATACATATAGCTACCGACAATAAAACTAACTTAACTCAAGCAAAAGCAACTGACTAATAAGAATCCTCCAGGTAAAAAGGGTGTGCCAGCTTGCATGTGCAGAGTTGGATTAAATCCATAGATCTGCAAGACAATGTAACAAAATGATAAACTAGAACTGTGGAAGTTAAATAAAACAAAAAAAAACAGGTAATAGTTAAAACGATAGCATATTTATTTATAACACTCCATCTTATAATAATACTAGCTTGTTACTGTCCTACTGAAGGACAATGACTTCTCGTACAGAGAAGGCACGAGCTTTAATCACTACGTTTTTCACTGGATTTGCGATTTCAGACTAACATAATTATATTCCGTAGGTTCACAAGTCATGTTTTCCTAAAATGTTTTCCATCACTGATAGATCTATTAAACTTAGAAAATACAAAAAAATATAAATTTAAAATCACATTCATTGCATGGAATGAATCCAAAACCTCGAGGATAAGAGGTGAGATCTTAAACACAGATATAAACCGTTTTAAAACTAAGTTTGAGGATGGAAATCCGCCTTATTTGGTTTAACACTTTAACACGTTGGTCGTACAATGACTACATACTATCTGTAATATGTTATCAATGCACCTACAGGTTAAGTCATTTTGATAAAAAAAACGTGTATTAGACCATTATTTTAGTTTAAAATGCTTTATTTGCAACTAAAATCACCACATATAGATTATGTTCAGACGCCAGCACATCAAGTTACCCCAATGTGTCAAAATTTTCTTAATTAAATTATGAACCTTATTCTGTTTAACATAAAGTTTAAAAACGATGAAAGAATTTTGGCCACATTGGGGTAACTTGATGTGCTTAACGTCTGTACTATCTCGAAAATGTTGAACAAAAACGACTTTTTAATGTTTCTTATTCTGATCACATTACAAGATCACAAGCTATTTAAAAGTTCCCTGAAAGCTATAAGTAAGTGAGCATCTCATAGCAATTACTTAGCAAAAGTAATTCCTCTGAAGTTTACCTTGCGTGTGTGTGTAAAATTATGATTATGTGAGTCGGCGCTACCAACCTTTAAGGTGGGGTCGCAGTAAGTATTATAGTCTGTTGTGTAAATGTGAAAAATCTTACTATAGTTAAGTAGAGCTCCTCAAGTTCCGAGTTGAGCTCACGATAACTGACAAATGCTTGACTGATCTGGTCTACTCATATCTGTGTGGTTCTTTCCTCAAAAGACCATTATCAGACACAAATCTGCATGGTTCTTACATAATCTGACCAAGATAATGTCTGGACTTTAAAAGAGACTGTGACCTCTGAGTTTCTTTCGGTGTTTCTTCTCAGAGTAGTCAGAAAGCGAAATACGGACCTCATTTTCTTATTAAAAAAATGACATGTAAAAGTGTTTGTATAAACCCATTTATAAAAATAAATATCATTTATACACCACTATTTTTTAATTAGTACCTACAAAAAATGGGCTGTATCCGTACCTGTTACTGATCATGTTTGCGTAAACATAAGTAAAAAAACCAAATTCAATTTTTAAATATGCCAATATTTAGTTAAACTTAAATAACGAAAACAGCTGTTGGAGGCGGGGGGGGCATGCTTGAGCGAGATTATGCGAACGAGAGCGAGAGATGACGATTAATGAATACTACTATGTCATAAATAGCCTGTACCATATTTCCCTAACTTGGGTTACTTTTTGGGATATAAACAAACGCTAATAACTTTGCTGTTTATGACTTATTATTTATTGATGCTTTACAAATATAATGAGAAAACTGTCTAGAATAAGCCCTTTAAGCCTATTTGTACTAATTAAAAATTAGTAGTGTATATTTCTAAATACATACATAATATAGGTAGAAAAATTACACCCAGACACAGAATATAGGATCGTGCTCATCATACAAACAATATTGATCTGGGTGGGAATCGCGCCCACGATCTCCGGCATAGCTACTAGACCAACACGCCATAACATCAATTTTGTCTCTTTAAATTAAATATTCCTTAACCAAGTAGTATGTTTTTTTGAACAAAAAAATTGAGAGACTTTCTTACATCTTCAGGAACACTGATAAAAAAATTAAAAAATTTTAGGAGTCCTGGTGACCTGGAGTCCTGGTTTTGAAAAAAACTTAGTTTAGGTACCTGTCTTCCATAAATTAAAAATATAAACTTGTATATGTAGGCGAATGAAACTCTAAATTGTAATTCGTTCATCGAATCTTTTTCTATCCTACTAATATTATAAACGTGAAAGTTTGTGAGGATGAATGGATGGATGGATGTTTGTTACTCTTTCACGTTAAAACTACTGAGTGGATTTTCATAAAATTTGGTATGGAGTTAGCTGACACCCTGGATTAACACATAGGTTACTTTTAATCTCGGTATTCCTACGGGAACGTGGCCTACGTGGGTCCGCGTGACGTCTGCTAGTTTGTAATAAAGTTGAAAAAACACATTGAGGTTTATGTGCCGGCGTACATACTTTAATCCACGGTTTGGTTTTGATTGGCCTGTTGGATGTTTTGATTTCCACCCTTGACAAAATGTTTGTGTGATGAGCACGATCATTTAATGCTCTAAGTCTGGGTGTAATTTTCTATAACTAGCTGCTCCGGCAAACTTAATTCCGACTTAAATGTTAGATTGCCATATTTGATTCTAACAAAACTGAGGTAAACCAAGGGTTGTCAATAATATACAAATGTAAATTCTTATACTTTAATTCAAAATATTACGTAAATCAGTTTCGCACATAAAATTAAAGTTTTTTTTAATAAAGTCCACGCGCGTATAATTTAAATTTTCATGTTACCGAAATATTGTTTATTTTTCATTTCAATTGACATAAAATGACATTATGATAAAAACTAATATTATGAAAATGAAACATGTCAAAAGATAATATTCAACATACCTGAAGCAATAGTTAAAAAAAGCGATACAATTTTAAGTTAAACGAAAATAATTAAACGACGCGTGTACAAAAGTAAAAAGAAAGTAACTAAAAGTATTATAATAACCAAAATTAATCACATCAGTTTATAATTGAACATTAAAAAAAATCTTTCTTTTTCGTTTTTCTAAATCCGTAAGTCGTGACCATCTTCCAATGGTTAGGTTATGGTTATATATTATATAACCATAACCTAACCTAACTTACCATACCTATCCTATAGCTAACCTAACTACCGAACCTAACTACCTTACTGAAATGCATTGATTAAAAAAAATACTAAATTCATAATTTTATAATAAACTACTACGCTGCGTGCTTCTATGTTACATACAATTTATATAGTTATCCCGTTCTACTTTAATTAAAGTCCAAACACTAAAAAAGTTATTTTCGCAAAGAATTATTGAAGTCCGTCTCTATCGTCATTATTAATTACGTAAATTGTTTTCTGAAATATTGGACTTTTTATGCTTCATAAAACCTCTTTCTAAGTTTAGTAAGTAACAAAATAAATTTCAGATCGTACGCATAAATTGACAACCAAAAATAATTCTGTTGCTCCGTTGTCATGGTGACACTATAGGAAATAAAAAATACGAAAAGTTATAGTAACTTTTCGTACTTTTTTAATCTAAATAAGTTAATACGCAATAATCTCAATATTGTACAAATAAATGTTGTCGATTTAAAATCCTTATTTAAATACGTTCTTTAATTCTGCTACTCGTATACCGTACCAAGCACGGGACGAACATCAAATGGTCGTCAGGTAGGAATAGTTTCTAAGGGAAAGCAAAATTGTTGTTTTTACTATATTCCAAGCATTTTTTTCATATCGCTCGCCTTTTAAACCTTTCCTGGACTTTCATAAACATTTCAAAACCAAAGTCAGATAAATCGGCCTAGCCGTTTTTGTGTTTTAGCCGGACTAACGAACAGCAATTGATTTGATGTTTATATTTAAAAATATATAAGTATGTTTATCAGCTGTCTAGTACTCATCAAGCTATGCTAAGTTTGGGACTAGATGGCGTTGTGTTAAAGTTGTAGAATATTTACTCATTTACTTAAAGGAATGAAGGGGTTAATGGTTACCCAGCAGATAAAATCTGTTGCAGAACATTTATCCAAATGTACCAAACGAAATACAAAGAATTGTGGCAGGATTGCTTCAATTATAAGAAATGCCGGAGAATCATCCAGTGCTGCTCTTCTTAAATTAATTTATATTACACCAATTACAAAAATGCATCATTAAGTTGCACTATTTATTTATTTACTAATTTACTACCTAATCTGTTATTTACATTTACCACAGGTCTCTTCTTTTTAACCGACTTCAAAAAAACGAGGGGGTTCTCAATTCGGTTGTATATATTTTTTTTTTTAGGGTTTGTTACCTCAGTACTCCGTCATTTATGGACCGATTTTCAAAATTATTTTTTTGTTTGGTAGGGTATACTAACAGATTGGTCCCATTTGTATCAAAACTCATACCTGATGAGGAATCTTTGAGGAATTGAGGGAACTCCTCAAAAAATATAGGCACACACGCACCAATTTCAACATTTTTAGTAACAAATCAAGCATTTTCATTTAGAAAGTATCATTTGGTGAAGAAAAACTGATGAAGAAGACAGGCAACGGAACTCTTCAACGCATAACAGCAAATTATTCGCGATTGCTATAGTCAGATGTTTATGCTGAGCTTTTGTAATTCCACAACATAACATTACGCCATGCTATTTTAAAAGGGGCCGGCAGATATGTACAGATTAATGTTTAGACATAGAACTTCTTTAGCAATTGTTATCCAATTTCAATGATTCTTTCAAGTTTTGAAAGACTTTCTTTACATACAAAGAAACTGAAAACTACAAAATAAAAACTTTTTTACAAAAAAAACAACCGACTTCTTAAAAAAAAACTAACAGGTGAAAAATAACTCCAGTTTCGGAAGTCGGTGGCCAATAATAAACAAAACAAAACCACCAAAGCCATAGACTTCCGAAACTGGAGTTATTTTTCACCTGTTAGTTTTTTTTTAAGAAGTCGGTTGTTTTTTTGTGAAAAAGTTTTTTTGTATCTGTTATATTTATTCAGAACATGTCTTGATCTTTATTTTTAATTATTTGTACAACTAGCTGTACCCTACCACGCTTCGCTGTGGCACATTGTGATTGAATGGTTAAAAAAAGAGAAATAAATAAATAAAAACAATCCTTAATGCGGATTACATATCATGCTAAAATTTCAGCTTGATCGGTGCAGAAGTTTTTGAGTTTTTGAAGCGTAAACAAACCAACATAACATTTTTATATATACCTATAGATTGAAGATATAGATATTAATACATATTAAGTACTTTGATAAGTTTCACTCAACCGTCACTCGTCCCAAAATGTACATTTGAAAACCAGCGTCAGACAGCATAGGTATGTCTGTCTGGCATTAATGCTGAAATGAGCCTTTTGGCGCAGCCGTGAGACATGCCATTATTTTTTTACTATTTTTTTTTGTTATTTTCATGTTTTTACCGTGCGTGCATGTTTTTAACTCTTGCGCGTAAATATTATTTCTTTCTTTCAGGCACCTTTCTATAGTTTCTGGCCACCACCGTGGGCAAAAGGCTTGAGTTTTTATGTACCTATGTACATAATCTATCTCTATAGACACAGATAATTTCATAGCCATTCATAACCCATTTTTACGGCCACAAACGCAGTGGCTGTGTAAAGATAAGCCCGCTTAGCAAGTTTAATCTGATAGGCACCAGCACTGGCACCCAAGTTTTATTGCAAAAAATCCGGGTAAAAATAAGGCTTTGAGCCGGGTATTGGTGTGAGTGGGTTAGCCCGGATAACCGGCAAAAAACTTACGAAAAAAATGAGCAAAAAAAAAAGAAATTTGTAAATAGGGTAGAAGCGAAGGCACGACTTTTTGGTTTCGTTTCAATTCGTTACGTGGAATAGTTCATGGTCTTTGTCTCGCTTCGGGGTATGTAATGTTGTATTTTAACTTTGTTGAAGAATTTTTTGTTGATATTTTCCTTCATATACCTAAAGAGTTTGTGATCTCAGTAATAAATATAGTATAATTTTGTAATTTGTATTTGTAATGTAAAAATATTTAATTAGGCAAGGCACATAACAATACGTTATGTAAAAGGATGTTATTCAATTTATTTAAGTGTTAATTTGAATTCTATTGTAAGTAATCTTGCTAGTTACTCAATGTTGCTGTGCCCTTACAGGGTCCATAACTCTACTATAGCCTTTGTAACACCTTTATCTGACATTATGGTATGCAAATAAAATAATATGAATATGAAGATGAGTTTAACTGTAGAACTGACTTTACGGTATTAATTAGTTAATATAGTCGTTATTGTGCTCTAATTACGCATTGAGACTACTTACCCACTGTGTGTAATACTCAATATCTTTATTGCTTTCCGTATGTATGTATACTAAAGTGTTAACTTTAAAAATGAGACCATTATGGACCCTGTAAGGCACTTCCATAGAGTAGGAGAGAGGAAGCCCTGGTTTACGAGATCAATTAGTTTTTATTACTAACTTAGAAATAATGTATTGTACAATATAACTAAATTATATCATTTTGCTTGTATACTGTTGGCTTGTGGCTAAACAGTAACAGACGCACGGGAAGAGGTTCAGTCACGTGGATGGGTAACCGTTTATTATGTATCAAGACCTATCCATACCTTGGATAGCACGTCAAGCAGTTAGTTCTGGCTGTCTAATTAAAAGGGCTTCAGGTAAACCTATTTAAAATAATATTTAATATCAAGTGTAAGCTTACAATCAGGGTCGTTTTAATAACTTGTACGAATGCGACCATCGTTACCCGTTATCTAGAGGTAAAACCAGGAATAAAAGTTAACGCCTGATGAAATAACGTTCGCAATAAGTAACTGGAACGAATTTGTTTGCTGTGACAAGTTTCAAAATTTTATGTTAGGTTCATTATTTTAGGTAGGTATGTATGAATATTTAGAAACTATCTTAAACTGTGTATTTTTAAATCAATTATTGTTAGTTTGGAATTGTATCTATACATAAATTAATAAAAAGAGGTAAAGTTTGTCAGTTTGTAATGTTGTAGGGGATGATCTCGAGATTTTCTGAAGCGATTTTGAAAATTCTTTAACAATAGAAAACCACATTATTTGTGAGTGTCATAGACTATACTTAATTTATTTTCAAAACTAAGACAGGATGTTAAAGTACAAAATGCAGGCGAACAAAGTCGCGAGCGAAGTGCTAGTTTAAGTTCAACGCTATTTTATACTGTTGTTTATACCTATAGCGGATGCGAGAAAACTAAAAAAGACTATTAAAGGAATAAAGCATCCGTAGCAAATAGTTTGTCGGAAACGGCGATCTACCATTTAATGAAATTGTTAGTTCCGTACCATCGCACTATTTCTTTATTTCAGACAAATAAACCCTTAAGACGGGAGAGATAAAAATAAGAATTTTCTTCTGAGTTTTCTTCTTTTAAAAATAAATTGTTGAAATGTTGATTGGGTCCTTAACTTGGTACAGACGCCAGCACATCAAGTTACCCCAATGTGTCAAATTTTCCCAATTGAATATGAAACTTATTCCGTTTCGTATAAAGTTGAAAAACGATCAAAAGAAATTTGACACATCGAGGTAACTTGACGTGCTGGCGTCTGTACATTTAAAAAGGAGCAGTTTCATTTTTGTATGGGATTCCGGCCATAACCTGTACCTTTTAGCGAAGCTGCGAAACTTACCTCTGAATAGAATAAAGTAACATTTTTTTTATAATATCAAATTGGTTTTAATGTAAAAATTAAAATTAAAAATGTTTGACAATTGTCCTTAGAGTTATGACAGCCATCACACGTTGTAAAGATGACGTTTACTTAACCTAGCATTAGGTTCTTTTGAATTCGTTTAGAAACACACTTAAAAAACGGAGATTAAAGATTTTTGTAACGATGAAATCGTCACACTCAATTATGATTACTCAAAATACGTACAAGAGACTAATAGTAATCTATTTACAACACTACAAGAATACACTCATTTTTTCATAATTTTCTACGTAACATTGATTCGATGAGACATGATTTCAAAACGAATGAAATATGCAATCAAACGAGACGCCATGTTGAATAAAACATGGCAATAATTGAAAAACTATTATATTTGATACAGAACATATCAGGCTGGAATTCCCCAGATAATATTTTTCCCCAATTTGTGTTATTTTTTCCTCTCTTGCGATAACATTACACCTGAAGGCCGAAAATGAAACATCTCCTTTGAATGAAGTAGCCCCAGTAGTGTGTGGGGTTGTCTCGTTCTTTCCCTAAATTTCATAGCTTACATTATTGAGACTTTGACAATTAAACTTAAGAACTAATTTAAAAACAAAGATAAACGTTGACTTATAAAGTGGTTAGGAGCTTTGTGTATTGTGCATTTGTGAGTATGTAGATTGGTGTGTCTTCATTGAAACAAGGTGTTATTTTCTGCGAATGGTCCATGCTGGTGCAGGGTAGGGTTTAGAGGAAAATAGAGTGGCTTTTGCCATGCAGTGTGACTAAACAGGCTCTCTATTATCAAAATTTAAATACCAATTTACAAGATTTAACGAGTTTTAACTGATTTTCTCTAATGTATGCTGTACATTAGAGAAAATCAGTTAAAACTGAACGGAAATCAAACATGTATGTATTTTGGGGTATTCTAGCTAATATAAGTAAATAAGTATGTTTAATAATTATCAATATTGTGTAAACTCTAGTTCTTCTAACATAACAGAGAGATGTGTTGCTGGAGAGTTTGTTCCGCTACTTCTTCTTCCCAGCAAAAACACTAAGAAGTGGTGAAGTGCGGGCGTTTTGGGGGACTGTCTTATGTAAATTTGACGTTCAAAAAGTGCTGATCTTTAGCCTAATTTGCATTAATGACATTTGATTTTGACTTAAATCAGACTTATTGATATTTTCGACCTTCAGTAAAACATGGAATCCTGTTGGAAGAATCTCATCTTTATAAGTTCATTTCTTTTGCCACGTGCCTAATAATTCAATTCTGCAATCAGAATAAAAGGATTCGTGAAGCGAGTTGTACAACAAATAATGTGAAAATGGTAAATAAAATGTGAAATATAAACTCAAAGCTTTATACGCGATTATTTAAGTAAATTATATGGTTAAATTTTGTGCTGAATTTTCCCCTTTGATGTTTTATTTGGTGAAATCGTCTGAAGACACGATCGGCTTTATATAAATTATAATGATGTTTATGAGAGAGGGCTTAGGAAGTCTCAGTCAATCTTATTAAAATATGCTATAATCTCATAATATCTTTAATATGGTATCAAGTTGTGCATTGATGTCCCATCCAGGCATAAGCACCAATTTCAACAAATACCCAGAAATAAATGTCTTCAGTGAACAAAACTTTTAAACCAAACCAGGATTAAAAGTTAATTAAAAGTCGTTGCTATTTCCTACGAACCGAAATTAACTACCTAACAAGCTGAAATAAACCTTAATCTTTCAAAGATAAGGTGGTTTCTTCTGTAACTGAAGTGGTGTTGGTATTATGAATCAAAGCCAAAACAAGAGAAAAAGGGATCGCGCTAAATAAATAATTTGTAAAACGTAATTATGTCTTTTTAAACGAAAATAGGGTAAGTATAAAAGAAAATTATCCAGTTAAATGTTATTTGTTGAAACCATTTTTGTTAAAATTGGGGTAATACTGTTTAATGGGTATAAAAAGGAGGTATACTTGCGTATTTTGAAGTACAGGTAGAAGTTTTTATATGCCCCGCAGCTAACATAAAAAATTCAATTCCAAATAATAGTGTAAGTTAACCTGGCGGGAGTGTGGTGGGGTATAGCATACCCCATCTCTAATTTACTTCGGTATATTTTTTTAAGTGGTCACACTACGATTTTGCGGCTTCGTGTAGCTGGAGTGAAGGGGTTACGGGAGGTGATTGTGGCGTGATCTTAGAGTTGCGTTGGCCGGTGTTAGCAGTACACGTGCGTAAACGTCCGTGGGGTAAGTCACACCCCGCCACATAGTACGTGTATACTTTTGGTGAAATTATTTTTTTTGTTTATCGTCATATATGTATACTAATTATGTTTTTTTTTAGGTTTTCAATAAAAAATCACTGGAAGCAGATGAAAGACGACTTAGAAGAGTGCTGGATGAAGTTTTAGACGAATCATCTGATGAATCAAGCTTACGAAGTATAAGTAGAATTTTTATTCGAAGAATATCTTCCCAAATGAATGATCCATCGCGCCCTGAAGTCCAAAATGTTCCTGGACGTTATTCTCGATGTGCCAATTGTCCCCGCAAGAAAGATCGGAAGACAAAACATGCATGTACAAGCTGCGGAAAAACTATATGCTTAGAACATGCAATTTTTTCTTGCAAAAATTGTATTGATCTCGATGCCAGTAACTAAGATGTTCCTATTATTATTATCTATATTTTGTGATTTTATTTCAAAGGAGGTCTCATGTGTTGTTAAGTTGTAAGATTTTTATTAAGTTTGAATGATTATTGTTGATTTTATGAATATTTTTAATGAACATGATTATTTTTGTTACCAAAAACTTGTAAAAGTTGTAACTCCCTAGTAAAGTAATAAAAGTATTAGGATTTTGTAATTTTTGTTTTTTTTTGTATTACAATAATACCCATACATAATTTAAGATAGTAATTTAATACTATTTTGGTGAAAAACTTAGTAAGCATGCGTTTTGTTTTCGCGGGTATGTCACACCCCACCACATACTCTAAGTAATTTTTCGGCACCACACTCCCGCCGGGTTAAACTACTCAATTCCTTTCTCTTTCTCTCTACTACTCTTAGATTATTGTACACTATAAAACTTACAAATTATAACTGTAAGGGTTACATAAGGTGATACAATAGGCGGCCTTATCGCTAAAAGCGTCCCTCCGACGACGACTCTTATCCTCTTTATTACGGAATTGCCACTATAATATTTGTCTCTGCATTTCATGACTTTAGGTATTAAATAAATAAATACTATATAATAAATAAATAAAGGTACAGGGTCCAGCATATCAAGCTACCCCAATGTGTAAAATGTCTTTGAAACTTTTCACCCTATTCATATTTTGAAAAAGTTTGACAGTTTGGTAGCTTGATGTGCTAGCGTCAGTATTTGTGGCTATGTGCGAAACTAAACAAAAGAACAATGTTCTCGGTTCAGTTCGTCAATTACGACCAGCCCCCCTAGCCAAGTTACAAACGATTCGTATCTATTCTCTTTCTACAATCGAGAACGCCTCAAATCCGGCTTAAAACGGCTCAAGTCACGTGGTCAAAACAAAGGGATTTTAGAAAGAGAATAGATACGAATCGTTTGTAACTTGGCTAGGGGGGCCGAACAGAAAGGCTCTGCTTAAATATGGTTCTATTCGACCCAAAAATCACCTTCCAGCCCTCTTCCTAATTTAATTAGTGTTTACGCATCATTTGTGCTCTTCTTCCATACAATCATCATTACTAGCCGTTTGACTATCTTCTTACCTATCTTCTTTTAAGAAATTCGTTATTTTTTTCTTTAATTAGTCTTTCCTCTATATTTATCATTTATGTACAGACGCCAGCATATCAAGTTACCCCAATGTATCAAATTATTTTCCAAATTGAATATGAACCTTATTTTGTTTCATTTAAAGTTGAAAAACGATCAAAGAAATTTGACACATTGGGGTATCTTGATGTGCTGGCGTCTGTACCTACCCACGTTTCTGAAAATAAACTATTATTATTATTATTATTATTTGTAATTCCTCAAAATTCGTACACAAAACTCATTGCTTTCAAGATATACCAACATTATGTACCCACATCCTTGTTTTTGCCGCATATTCAATATTTCTTTTGCCATTGAAAAAAGTTATTGTTGCAGGTTACCTAGTTTAAATGCATAAATATGCTAACAATTTAGTATGGAGTTGAACCATTTACTACTTACTCTTTTTATACATTCTGTTCCCACTCACCTACAAAGAAATCAAAGTGGTCCCAGGTTCCATAAAAAGTGTGGAAACCACTCCACTGGTATAGATATCTACTATAGCCGATGGCCCCTAAAAAGGCTTGTATCTACTTCACTATAACAAAACGATAGTTAATAAAACAGCCTGTCCTCTCACCCCATTGGCTGAGACCCCTATAAATAAAGCTGATCGGAAAATAAAGGAAAACAGAGGGTGTGTTTGTCTTTCCGCGCCATTCGAGGGAGATCACTGATTGAAATAGCTTTGTAATGTGGGAGGATTTGTTACTATTTTAATAATATGTAATGAAAATTTTTGCATGCCGAATGGTGAAATATGGCAGAACTCTGATGAAAACCTACTACTACCTACTTACTCGTTTATATAACCCATATTTGCAAATAAATGCTATTCTATTCTATTCTATACTATAGTGTATTCAGAGTTGTCGCTGCAAGTATTATAATATCGTACGTCTTGAAACTTTCAACAGTCCTGATGCCTTCGAGGACTAAACATTCCGAATTTCCGAGTAGGTATATTGATTTTCTGTAACTAATTATTGTGATTTCTCTCATTGAACTTGTCCATTATTGTGTCCTCCCGGGCAAACTTACGGACTTACACTTACCAGAAACATTATCACAGCGCACCTTATTGGAATACCATCTGGACTGGTACCTACTTAGCTATTTATTTAACCTCTGTGGCACTGCACAAGTCTGTAGTTTTCTCTGGCAGAATTTTGTTAGGAGTCGCTTTTATTACAGGGCAAGCTAAATTTTTAAGAAGTGGCTACGTTTTGATCGCGCCATCTAGTCCCAAGCTAAGCAGAGCTTGTATACGTACATACATACGTACATAAACTCACGCCTTTTTCCCATGGGGGTAGGCAGAAACTACAGAGCGCCATATGCTACAAGTAAGCTTGCTTGCTTGCTTGTTGTGTAGCTTGTATAATGGGTACTAAACAGCTGATAAATATACTTATTATATTTCTGAATACATACATGATATTATAGATAAATTACACCTAGACACAGAAACAATCATCATGCCCATCACATAAACATTTTGTCCTGGGTGGAAATCGAACCCACGACATTCATCCATCAGTGAGGGCCACTGACTACTAGACCAACAGGCCAGTCGAGTAGTTATTTCTTATTTAGGTAATTGAGAGAAAAGACTTGAGACCTATTTCTTGTATAGTTAGGTTGAGACCTAACTATACCAGAAATAGGTCTCAAGTCTTTGAAAAACTTGAGAATCTTTCCTCTCAATTCTTCAAATCTTCCGGTAGAATAAAATAAAATACTCAACATTTTATTTAAAAGTACAAATACAAAGCATCCTTTCTTTTAAAATAGATATCGGAAAAATAAAATCTATTTCAGTTCGCACTCCATGCTGTCCATTAGGGTGGAAGTGCCAGTTGTTGATTTTATTATTGCGATATTTAATTTTGTTCCGTCTGACGCGCGGCGCCGGACAGCCGGACAGCGGACGGTTAAAGCCCGGAAGGCCATCCGGGTGGCCGGTGGAGGCCCGGATGGCCGGTTCATCGGATATTGGTCGTGATTCACGTCGTGTTGGAACAACGGGATACGAGTGCAATGTATTGTTTTGTCGTGGTTTATGAGTTAATGCTGTCAGAGGTGTTAATTTATTTGTTTGCCTATTATTCTCTATAAATGGAGCGTTTGTTTTGGCTTTGTAAACATTAAGTTTTGTATGTTGTTAGTTTTAGTTATTCTGTGCTAAACGTTTGTTGTTTTTCTACAATATACGCGTATTATAGTTGCTAATTTAACACAACATCAAGCCTGTTTTTTTCCCTAAAGGTAAGGTAGAGGTGTATACAGGGTGTCTCATTCAAATGGGTCAGTATGGGAAAGTCTGAAACTATAAGACATACGAAGATCTGTTCTGAGGAACCATGTCATCGATTTTAATGACAAGAAAAACTGCATTCATACATTTTAAAAAACATCTGTAGGTACTTCGTTCGGGAATCAAACCCGGTTATTTTGAAAAAAAAAAACTACACTATTTCTATTTAGATATCGATTGGGTAGGTCTTAAGCAGTAAATGTCTGTATGAAACATGATGTCTAAAATGAATAAAATGCATTGTTTCCACATAGTTTAATTTATTTTAGTAGGTGCTCAAAATAACCGGGTTCGAGGCCCGAACGGAGTACAGATGTTTTTTTTTAATGTATAAATGCAGTTTTTCTTGTTATTAAAATCGATGACATGGTTCCTCAGAACAGATCTTCGTATGTCTTATAGTTTCAGACTTTCCCATACTGACCGATTTGAATGAGACACCCTGTATATTGTAGTACACCCACATTTCATCAGCTACGTTTAACCTTTTGATCACCACAGTCGTGTATAGTGAGGGTTCGTTTTTGCTTTATGGTCAAGCTCCCCAATTTTTCAGCTAGCCAGATAATTTGGGAGAGCCTATTGTCTTCAAACGTAACTAAGAAGGTGGCGCGTTTGACCACTACAACAACAACGAGGCATTCACAATAATTTATTTATCTAAAATAGTACACAGTCTTTCAATAACCCTACTTCCGTATGAAACACTGAAACAGTCAAACGTACCCCAACTCATCCATTACCCAATGAGGTTCTTAATAAATGCCAACCTAAGCATATATTTCCTACCTTCAAGAAGTTTCGCAAGAGGTGGAATTGATCGATATCATAGAATCCTGAATTGCTGTGGGAATTTAAACTTTATGCCTAAACTTTACAGTTCATATTTGATACAATTTTGTATAAAGGGGTGGCTGGACCTAAGGTAATCGGCGATGTAAAAGTTGAAGGTAGTAATGGACTCGGGTTCAAATCTGACCAAAATGAACAGTTTTTCGGTACATTTTGCGGCAGAACTAAACTAAACTGAATCTAAATAATAATTACCACAGACAGATTACTCCTTCATCTTCAAAAGGTCGCAATTTTTCATTGTAAAATAATATTGTAAAAAATCATTTGTGGTACCTTTTCACACAAAATTGTCGATTTCGTTTTGAGTTTAGGAACATTTTTCTTCTATAAAATTTAATAACAGTAATGTGTTAATTTAAAAATATTTTATGTAAGGAGACATGATCAACTTAAAAAGGTGGCAGAAAGAACTACCAAAATATTTCAATTAATCCCAGAAAAAGAATCAAATCGATTTTAGTTTTTCAACCTCCTTTTTTTGAAGTCGGTTAAAAAGGCAGTATAATGATGTTGATTATTGGTTTACATTTTCAAAGCTAGTGTTTAATCACTAATTAATAAGGGCGTATGACACTGACAACTAACCGATATACATAAACAACCGGTAACAAGTTTGCCATACTATCTTAGATCGTGACTGCTTGTGGTAGCGTAGGGGTTCGGTACCACCTTCCCTCAAACAGGGCAAGGGGGATAATGGCTGATCTTCGTGTTATGCTTTGGGTGCTGCTTGTGGTGACTGGTCGTCTTGCTAACCTGATATTGACGTTCAAAAAGTGCTGATCCTTACCCTAATTTAAATAAATGACCTTTGATTTTGATTTTTTGACGGCTTACTACACCACACATAATTTTCACAAGAAGATTTTTCGAACAGGCCGGATGCTATTACGAACATCCTAGCAGTATAGGTAACATTGTCCACTTTAACGAAATAACCTCTTTAAGATTCTCAAGGGCGACATTCTATTTTAGAACATACCTAAGTTATATAATGACAGACTTAGGAGCCGGTAGAACAAAATCCCCATTGTGAAGTTTAGAGGTAAAACTTGGAACAATGGCGCTGAGAGTCCTTTACATGCGAAGTGCTCCTTAACTTGGGAGGCAGGTGGCTTGGGATTATCTACAGCTGTATGATAAGGTAGACGAAGACTGTATACAGTAAGGTTCTCCACATACATGTGTGTATGAACTGATGTATTAGCCCATGAAGGAACAATATCTAACAATAGTCGCATCTAACATGTTATCGTATGTAGTTAATACGCCGCTATAAAATTAATTGATAGTACGACGTGGGAACCAAACATACGCAAAATGTGTTGCCTCACAGTTTTTTCTCCGCCATTGGTCAATTGGTCAAATCAAATAATGTGCGCTTTCCCGGTTTCCTGTTTCTTAAAAGATGTCAGACATTAAATTGCAGAACGCCATCGGCTATTAACATTCGTACATCAGTAGATATCTCTAGTGTGAAGCATACCAATGCTGTTTAAACTGTTCTTCTAACATATCAGACAGACGTGTTGCTGGGGAGTTTGTTCCGCCACTTCTTCTTCCCAGCAAAAACACTAGGAAGTGGCGAAGGGCGGGCGTTTTTGGGGGACTGTCTTATGTAATTTTTGACGTTCAAAAAGTGCTGATCCTCACCCTAATTTGAATAATTGACTTTTGATTTTGATTTTGATTTTGATTTTGATTTATGCATCTTTTGGTTTGAACGTTAGTTACTCTTTCACAGAAAAAGGAGTTTAATGAAACGTTACTTATAAATATCACAGTATTATAATAAGTATAGTAATTAGGCCAGAGCCTATGTTAATTTTGCTATTTATTTTCAAAACTACGGGATGTTGTTGATGAAGGTTTCAAGGTAAAAGTATCATAACATCCACGCTGTTACGGCTCTTAAAGCCTAGCCAATAATCTTCCGCAGCGATATCGCATTAGTTGTAAGATTGCTATGATTTTTCTAATAGGCGTATTTTGTCACCACTATTACCGACGCCATTTTGCAACTCACTTCTCTTTGTACGCTGCGACCGTAAACTTGTCTCGAGTAATTAAAATTAGTATTTTTAATTGAGGACTTTTATTGCCCCATTGTGTATTATCGTACATAAATTGGTGGCCCATGAGGGGAACTAAAACGCGTAAAGAAGAAATCCGCAAATTAAAACGAAAATCTCGAGACGACGCCACGAGGGTCCAACGCAACGTGACCAGCCAGGCGCTCAAGAATCAAGGTGCGGCCAGGTGCTCAAGAGTAACGGTGGGGCCAGGTGTTCAAGAATCAAGGTGCCGGCGATCCGGGTCACAAGAGAGCTAAGGCGATCAGTGACACAGCAAAAGTGCCACGTCGTGTGAGGAGCTCCTGCCTGAGATAAGTGCCCTACATATCCTTGTTTTTCCACACCACCTACAATCCCAAGTGCCTAAACACAGGGTAATTACGGTTGGGGATGGTCTCCGCATGTGCATACTAAAGTGAATGCGGCTTCGCCATACTTATTTAAACATCCAGTATCTCAATATCGCCATTGCCTACCTACTCACTAGTAGACATTTACAAAAATTGTCTCGCTAACTTCTATTAAACTATTTCATTCCCTTTGCTCTTCATTTGCATTCTAGAAGCCTATTTCGAAATATATCCAAGATAGATTTCTCAGTTTTACCGATATTTGCAGGTTATAATTACCACGTGAAGCTTCGCCGGCCGGCGCGGTGCGCTCGCGCCTCACTCATTGCGCGTGCGAGGCTGATAACAAACCGGTTTTCCAGCTGCAAGTATCGTCGAAACGAGGAGCGTGAGAGTATTTGTTTAATTAATTAGTGGTTATTGAATTCTTTTATTGTTGTTGCCGGTTGCGCTGACCATAATGCCTAGCGATTCAGATAAAGGTCGCTTGAAGGAGTTGATCATCAAAAGATCCTCCGCTAAAGGTCAAATTACGAAATTTAAAAACTATTTAGCTGGTATTACGCTCAAACCAGAGTTAACTAACATTCAAATAACCGAGTTAAATTTAAAGCTAGCTAAATTTGAGGCACTATCGGTCAGGGTTGATGGTTTGCAAAGTGATATTGAGGTTCTCAACGCTGCTAATATTACAGAAGAAATAGATGAGCGGGATAGCATTGAACAGGAAATTATTACTAATATTGCTACAGCTAAAACATTGATAGAAAAGTTTAGTGAAACCAGACGCGGTTCTATTTTAGAGCGCTCTTGCTGTCACGATTCACAAGAGGGGGTAGGATTAAAACTTCCTAACATCCAAATTTCTAAATTTGATGGAGCTATCTTTAAGTGGTTAGAATTTCGTGATACGTTTGAGAATTTAATACATAATAACACGCGTATTCCACCAATCAACAAATTCCATTATTTAATTTCTTATTTAGAAGGTGATGCGGCCCGGATTTTGACCAATCTGGAAGTCACAAACGCGAATTATTCTGAAGCTTGGAATTTGTTATGCAAAAGATATAATAATAAAAGGATCCTTATAAACCACCACTTAAGTTCTTTGTTCAACATCAAGCCGCTTCAACGCGAGTCAGAAAAGTCACTTAGGTACTTAGTAGACCACATTACAAAGAACTTACGTGCCCTGATTGGTCTGGGTCAAAAGGATAGTTGGGATATCCTCATCATATTTATGTTAACGTCAAAATTAGATAACAGCACATTAACAAAATGGGAGGAATACCGTAACAATTTGGAAACTGATACTCCTAAATTAGAAATATTCTTTAAATTTTTAACAGACCGTGCCGATGTATTGGAGTCCATTATCCGTAACCATAAAACCGAAAGTGCAACGTCATCAAAGCCCCATACTTCCAATGCTCATAATAATAGTTCACATAATAATAATTGCAAACAAGGCCAACCTTATACTAAGTCATTTGCAGGTGTTAAATCAAAGGGAAAAAGGCCATTCAGAAGTAGTTTTAACTATTTGTGTATTATTTGTGATAAGAATCATAGAATCTTTGACTGCCCTACCTTCCAAGCTAAATCAATAGATGAAAGGTTAGTGGATGTAAACAGATACAAATTGTGTTTAAACTGTCTTAGGCAGGGCCATCCTGCGAGTGAGTGCCGCATGGGTCGGTGCCGCGAATGCAACGAAGCACATAATAGTATGCTTCACCTTCAGACTGCATCAAGCAGCAATAATCACGCTGCCCGTATTGAGCAAACTGAAACAATCGTTAACTTTGGTAATCAAAACTCAAGCCAAATAATTTTATCCACTGCCATTGTCCAAGTCTCGAACCCATTGACCGGACAAAAGGAAAAGGTTCGTGCTCTTTTGGACTGTGGTAGCCAAACAAGTTTTATTACTAAATCGTTAAAGAACAAAATTTCACTAAATACACTTCCCATTGACTCACTAAAGGTCATAGGAATAGGAAATAACGTTACTACGTATGTCAATGAAAGTTGCACTATTCAAATTAAATCTATAAATAGCAATTATAGTGCCGCTGTTTCATGTCTCGTATTAAATGAATTGACAGGTTACCTACCAAAATACCCGGTCAACATAAAGCAATTAAAATTGCCTAAAGATATTTTATTAGCTGATCCTACCTTTCACCAGCCAGCACCCGTAGATGTGCTAATAGGAGCTGATTTATTTTGGGATTTGCTAGGCAATGACCAACTGTCACTTGGTCGCAGTAATCCACAGCTAAGGTATTCTAAATTAGGCTGGATAATATCCGGCCCTATGAGCATAATGAATACAAACAAAAATATTAGTTGTAATCATATGACAGTATCAGACAGTTCTTCCGCCAAAGAAGACACTAATATTAACAAGCTATTAACAAAATTCTGGGACTTAGAAGAAGTTCCCAAAAAAAGTGTAATGAGTGAAAAGTACAAGGCCTGTGATGCTCACTTTGTCGCTAATACACGAAGGGATAGTTTAGGTCGGTTTAGTGTAAGGTTACCGTTAAAAGATTCACCTAATTGTCTCGGAGATACATTCAAATTAGCTACAAGGCGTTTTCATTACTTAGAAAAAAGATTTAAAAAAAATTCATTAATAAAGAGTGAATATTCAACATTTATAAATGAATATGCCGCCCTAGGGCATCTTTCCTTGGCTACTCAAGAAGCCAATGCTAGCTATTATTTGTGTCATCATGCTGTGTTAAAGCAGGATAGTGAATCAACAAAGCTACGAGTGGTATTTGACGGTTCAGCTCGTTCCTCTTCCGGTTATGCTCTGAATGATATCCTAATGGTGGGTCCAAACCTACAAGATTCATTGTTTGCAATATTAATCCGCGCTAGGCAATATAAATACCTACTAACGGGCGATATTGAAAAAATGTATCGCCAAGTTTTAGTAAACGAAAAGGATCGTGATTTACAACGAATCTTATGGAGGGAGGACGCCTCGCAGCCCATTAAGATATTTAGACTAAATACACTTACCTATGGCACTGCGAGCGCGAGCTACCTCAGCACGCGTTGTTTATGGCAGCTAGGTGCAGAGCACAATGACGAATGCATTAGGAATGTTATTCAGAGAGATTTCTATGTAGATGACTTAATAACCGGTGCTGATGAGGAAGAGGAACTGCGTCGTATTCAGATTAAAGTATCAGAAACATTAATGTCAGGTTGTTTTAATCTAAGAAAATATAAATGCAATGCACCATCTATATTTAAAAATATTAATATGAGTAGTCAGGATAATTTAATAATAAGCGCTTCCACTAGTACTTTAGGCCTTGGATGGGTTCCGTCTAGTGATACTTTGTACTTTCCTATAAAAAACCTTACTTATGATAGAAACATAGCCATAACAAAAAGGTTTATAATGTCAAACTCATTTAGGATATTCGATCCTTTAGGCTTGTTAAGTCCCGTTGTAATTCAACCTAAAATCATGTTACAAAAATTATGGCAACAAAGGTTAGATTGGGATGATCAGGTCACTACTGAAATTAGGGATGAGTGGTTAAAATTCGCGGATACTTTAAAATCATTACCAGATTTGCATATTTCAAGGATGACGTTATGTGATTCGGCAACATCAATAGAATTACATACTTTTAGTGACGCATCGCAATGCGCATATGGCGCCTGCGTTTATTTAAAATCAACAAATTCAAATAACGAGAGTATTGTTAAATTGTTATGTGCTAAATCAAAGGTATGTCCGTTGAAACCAACCACAATGCCGCGTCTCGAGTTATGTGCCGCGTTGTTATCAGCTAGACTTTGTCAATCTGTGTTGGACGCACTCCGGCATCGGCCGGGTAGAATTATACATTGGTGTGACTCGAGCGTGGTGCTAAGTTGGATAAGCAGTGATATAACTAATTTAAAATCGTTTGTGTGTAACCGTGTAAATGAAATAATAGAACTTACCGAAGCTTCATCGTGGCGATATGTGCCCACAGATTTAAATCCTGCTGACCTAATTTCTAGAGGAATGAATATTAAACATCTGATGTCTGCTGATCTGTGGTGGTCAGGGCCCAGTTTTCTTCTAAAACATGAAACTGAGTGGCCGGTACTAAATAATAATAAGAAGTTAAGTGTAAAAGACTTACCGGAGGTCAAGGTACATTCCACGACGGTGTGCAAACCTATAATTGATTTTGAAAGATATTCATCATTAACTAAATTACAAAGATGTGTAGCTTACGTTAAGCGGTTTATCCATAATCTAAAAAACCTAAATAACAAGCAAGTAGGCATCTTGTCCGTTAATGAGTTGAGTAGTTCATTCTATTTTTTATGTAGGTTAGCGCAGCGTGAGTCATTCGCTAGCGATTATGACTTGTTTATGAAAGGTAAACTATTAAATAATAAAAGTAAGATTTTATCGCTGTCTCCGTTTTTTGATAAAGACAATTTAATTCGTGTAGGGGGGCGCATAGATGCATCGGTATATGATTATGAAAAAAGGCATCCTATTTTACTTCATGCAAATCATACTTTCACAAAATTATACTTTAAAAGGGAACATTTAAACAGTATGCATGCAGGTCCGCAACTACTGCTTGCTACTGTACGAGAAACCATCTGGCCGGTGAATGGTAGGCACTTAGCTAGACGCGTAGTTAATAACTGCGTGCGTTGTAAACGATTACGAGGTAAAACGTTATGCCCTAAAATGGGTGATTTACCATCACAACGCATTAATCCAGACTTCCCGTTCTTATCAGTTGGCATTGACTATGCCGGCCCATTTCACATAATAAACCGTAAAGGCCGGGGAAGTCGGTTGATTAAATGCTACCTGTGTTTGTTTGTATGTCTGAGGTACAAATGCATTCATTTAGAACCAGTGAGTGACCTTACTAAGGATGCTTTTATTATGACACTTAGGCGATTTATTTCGCGTAGGGGTAAACCCAAAGAAATATTTAGTGATAATGGACGAAATTTCGTTGCTGCCGCAAAAGACATAGGCCAGTTCATACTGCAGAATGGGGAACCTCTCTCTGATTTTGCGAGTCAACAGGGTATCAACTTTAAATTCATACCTACTTACGCTCCTCATTTTGGCGGTATCTGGGAAGCCGGGGTAAAGTCCGCTAAGCATCACCTGAGAAGGGTGATTGGCAATAGCCATTTAACGTTCGAAGAAATTTCTACTCTATTTGCACAAGTGGAGGCCATACTTAACAGCCGTCCCTTGTGCCCTTTATCTTCCTGTCCTGATGATCTCCTCTCCCTCTCTCCAGGGCACTTCATCATCGGCAGGCCCTTGACAGCACTACCATCGCCAGCCATTGATGACTGCAGCGACCATCTGCGATCATCATCGAAAGTATTAGGCAGCACTTCTGGAAGAGATGGCAGCTCGAATATGTAGCTGAGCTTCAGCAAAGAACTAAATGGAAAAACAATTATGCTCGGCTAAACGTAGGAGATATGGTGTTGATATCAGAAGACTCAGCACCTCCACTCAGCTGGCGCTTGGGGCGCGTCCTGCGGCTATTTCCGGGGCCAGACGGTGTGTCACGAGTAGCCGAGGTCTACACTTCAAGGGGCTGCGTTCGCCGGCCTTTAGTTCGTCTCTGCCCACTACCCACAGCTGAAGATCTACAGGGTTGAAAGAAGCTTTCAACGGGCGGGAATATGTTACGGCTCTTAAAGCCTAGCCAATAATCTTCCGCAGCGATATCGCATTAGTTGTAAGATTGCTATGATTTTTCTAATAGGCGTATTTTGTCACCACTATTACCGACGCCATTTTGCAACTCACTTCTCTTTGTACGCTGCGACCGTAAACTTGTCTCGAGTAATTAAAATTAGTATTTTTAATTGAGGACTTTTATTGCCCCATTGTGTATTATCGTACACACGCTAATGAAGTCGCTAGCAAAGAGTATAGTAGTATAAATCTTGTCCAACTTAGAAGTTCATATTACATAAAATGATCCCAAAAATCTGTGCCGCAATAATATTTTTATTCATTCACAAGCGGAAAAGCAATTTTCCCCATACATGAACTATCCCAAACACTATTCGCACATAAACAAAGTATCGAAATCAATATTTACACATCGATAAGATATTCCTTCCATATTTCAAGTCGACGCGTTCAATCGGAGCGAAGGTGCGAGGAGACGCAGTTTGTCATTGTCTGTTAGAGTCTTTTGTATTAAAAATATAGAGGAAATATTAAGTGTTTGCTCTTTGTACGAAGAGAAGTGAAGAAAATGAGGGATGATAGCCATTATCGAGCTTTTTGCGTAGCTAGCAAAAGGAAATATAATTGGTAAGCGCAAAAAATCTTAGAACTGTTTCTTTTGGTGATAATATAACACTTAGGTATTACTTTCTCTGATGTCTTCAAACGCTTTGGGGACATGGTCTTTGACAGTCGTTACGGGTATTCAGAAGCCCGAAACTTGACATGTAGTCTTATTAAGAGTCTTATTGTTAGTAAATAATATCAAATTCCACCACTTTTTACACAACGCCATCTAGTCCCAAGCTAAGCAGAGCTTGTGTAATGGGCCTACCCAAACTAAACAACTAATAAACATACTTTTATCTTTCTAATTAAATAAATATAACAGTTAAAATGTTATATGACATAATAGATGCGGAGCTTAAAACTGTACCTATAAAGAAAGAAAGAAAAATGCGTCTATTGGCTTTACAGCAAAATTAATTTTCCTTAAAACTTTAAAATAATCTAAAGACAAAGATTGTAATGCCAAAAAAGGCCCTAGTAGTATCGTAAATTCCCTCTAGTTATGTTGAAATCTCACATGATAGGGGGCGAGCCCATTGCCATAAACTGCAGCCTAGCCATATTACATACTCTATTTTTGTTATCGAAATCGATAAGGCGACAATAGAAAGAAAATGGCGTAGGTATATGGAATCAGCTGTTTGTCTACTGTCAATTTCATTTTCAGCCATATTACAAATTCTACTCGTTACACTTGACAGTTGACAAACAGCTGATTCCATATACGCCATTTTCTTACTTTTGTCGCAATAGAATAGAAATAGAATTTGTAATATGGCTAGGCTAGCTGGGTACAAATCTCAACTTCGGTTACCCAGAAATTTCAGATGGAAAAACGCAATAACACTTTGACCAGCCCAGCCATTGAACCTCAAACAACGTATTTAAATTGTTACCACTAGACCAAGAGAGTAGTTACGGTTAGAGGTATCATCCAGTAACAGGGTTGGAGAGGTAAGACTGGCAACTGCTCCTTGAAATTTCTGCATGCGTATTAATTGGAAGCCGAAAAGATGAAGATGATGGTATTTTATGTAGGTATATACAAAAATATGTAGGTGGATATAGTAGGGTCAAGCTTGGCTTTTATATAACATAACATAACGTCACGCCTGTAATCCCCGAAGGGCTAGGCAGAAGTGTACCTGGTAGTGCACCCACATTTTGCCAGTTATGTTTAAGTCCCATGTTATAGGGGGCGAGCCTATTGCCATCAATCGGGCACAAATCAAGCCTCCGGGCTGCTACTGAGAGATTCCATATAGAAAAACTCAATAACACTTCGCCCGACCTGGGGATCTAACCCTGGACCTCTTGCTCAGCAGTAGCGCTTTGCGACCTAGTGGTCGCAAAGTGGTGTAAAAGCCAAAAAGACTGCCTCGTTGGTCACTACCAACGAGGCAGTCTTTTTGGCTTTTACATATTTTAGACAAAGCACTTTAGGCAACCTAATTCCGAGTGTCATAAAAGTGAACATTGGAGATTACGGCCGCCATCTTGGAAAGTAATAATTTAGGACAAAATGTGAAGACCTACTTACAAACCTGTTCCAATTACCTAGTAGTTCATTATACACTTCAGAAGGACAATTTCAAAATGTATTCGCAATCTCGTCCCGGCGACAGTCAATGCCAAAAACTTGTCAAAAATGTCTTTTGCAAATTATTCATGTTAATACTCCAAAGACAAAATAAAGAGTGGACTGAAAAAAGCCTAGAATTTTGAACATGAATCATTCAAAGTCATTAATGTCGAAAATAAACTTAGGTAACACTAGGTTATTCTGAAGTAAAATGTAAAAGAAGGTACAGTGAAGTATCATCAAAAAAAAAATTGCGTGAAAAAGTGACAATGATAGCTACTGTTACATACATCCATACTTATGTCTTTCTCATTTAGGTGAAGAACATAAACTTAAAAATGATAACTCGACTTTCTGTGTTGCCTTAGTGTAAAAGCTTATAATATACCTGGGTTCGTATTGTTTCTTCTAGTTTTTATATAGCCTACGTGACTTTAGTTCATTCGTACGGATTTTATTGTCAACGTGTGGAATGAATGAACGAGTGAACGAAAACGTGAGACTGAACGATAATGTTCTTATTCGGTCCTTTGAGCCGTATTGTAAGAACCGTGCTGTTGTATAAAGAAAACACAAAATGGCACTCGAGAAAGGCTAAGTGAAAAGTCTAGATATTTTAGGTCGCAACTGAAGTTCAAAAGACAAGTCTTTGATTAGAAAGGTAATTGTTTCTATAATTCAGTAATAAAACTATGCCTGTACCTACGTAGGTACATACATAAAACAAATTGAACACTCGCTCGCGATTACGTCTGCGTGAATTTCAAACTTTTCCCTTCAAAGTTTAACACCCTCTCCTCCAAAAAATATAATCTTTCCTCTTCATAAAATAAATACTTAAATAAAAAAATATTTTTTAGATTATTTTGGTACTAAATGCTAAGGTACTCTAAAAATAGGCGCTCATTAAGAATATTGGTAGTAATAGGTAGTAATCTTGTATTTTTAATTGATTTGATAATCTAAAAAATATTTTTTATCTAAGTATTTATTTTATTCCGTATTTTAACCTTCCCGATTTTATGTCGGTTAAAAAGACGTCAAGTGATAGACACAAGATATAACAGAACATACTTTAATAACACAAATCATAGAACCTATCAGACACAATCTTTAACACCAATTGATTTAAACGGCAGTCCGTAACTAAAGCCCACACAGAACATAACACGCTACAATACAATACATTGCAAGTACTAAATAAAACAGATAGCAGATTACCCACCGATTATATCGTGTAACTAATGGTGTCCGTATTTTTCAGAACCTTATCTAGGATGTGATAGAACAGAAATGTAAAAGCAGAAGGCCAACTTTGAATTTGAAGGTGTAGCGACATCTATACCGCCTCTCACGAACTAAAGTGACGTATTCTAGACTGCGATATCAGAGTCAGAGCCTAACATCATTTATTTAGTATGAGATGCGTCCAGCTGAACGTGCATTTCAGACAAAGCTGATGTTTTCTATGGACAAAAGCTAGCAACAACCATTGGGCAGTAGTAGCTCACCAGATACAACACCCCGGGTGTAAAGTTCTTCATCCCCTAACATGGGGATGAAAACTTTACACCCTGCTTCTGACATGTCTAAGTACATTAATTTTATTAATTAATACCTTTTCTACTTCCTTCCTTCCTTTACTTTCCTTCTTTTTACTTTTATTTTATTGTAATTTTGTAATTGCTTATTAACATTACCTACAATGTTTTTAATTGAATGAAATAGATGGTAAGTGGAAGTGCGGAGTCACCTAAATACAAGCAATACCTTCTACAAAAAAAATAATCAAAATTTCCATTGAAAATGGGAAAAACAATTACCTATGTGAACACGTTGGTGAATAATTGATAGGTAGTTTAACTCGCAACCTTTAACGGTGGTAATAAGTTTTGTGAAAAGGTTAAAACCACAATTAGGTTATTATATACCACAAAGACAGACGTCATTGGTTCACACAAACTTTCTCTGTAACTATAAATAAACATAATTTGACGGATTTTGGGCCAACGGTCGTAATCGTGTCGTGAATTTTCGGCCTGACAACTCATATTTATACGCCATAATGTGGCGTACAAAATTAAGATAAATAGAATATATGAACTATGTTTTGTCAATATGGATAGATGGATGGATGGATGTTTGTTTCTCTTTCACGTAAAAACGAATGAATGGATTTTAATAAAATTTGGTATGGAGTTAGCTGACACTCTGGGCTTTCATCCCTGAAACCGCGAAACCGCGGGACGTCTGGTAGTTAAAAATAAATAAATAAATAAAATCGTTTTTTTCGTTACCTTAATAAAAAAACCCCGTTAGTGATTAGTAAGCAAAAAATGCCTGTATTAGAAGACTTCGCTCTTGGGCAAGGTAATTATACAAAATAAAGAAATGAAATATGTGTGAGTGTGTAAGCATGTAAATGTTTAAATTTAATTTAAATAAATAAGTTTTATTACTAAAAACGGTAAGTCAAAGTAGTGTTGAACCTTCTGGACTACTTGTCTATATCCTGTCATAGCACGTAGTATTGTCAGGTGGCACGCAAGCTCAGATCTAGGATGATATGTCTTTAATGGACTCTCTGTGGTCTCCACTATCATTTTTGTGCTCGTTTTAAACAACTGTAGCTTTCCTTTGGTTGTACACTAAAATCATATAGGTTTGTTTTTAAGTTCTTTTTGGAGATTTTGGGCTATGGATAATCTTATACATACATACATACATATTATAAAACAGTAACGAAAGAAAAACTGTACATTGAGAATTTTCGAGAAAAAATAAGTAGCTTTTGTTAGAAAAACGTAACTGGTGATAAAAAGTGACTTTTTAGAATTTTTGTCTGTTTGTCTGTGTGTATGTCCGAGGTAAACTCAAAAAGTACTGCATGGATTTACTTCAAATTTTGCATGAATATTACTAAGAGGTCGGGTCACCTCATAGGCTACATATTATCACGCTATCATCACCTGCGGGGGAGGAGCTGTGAATCTTTATTCTTCTTATAACTCATTCTGTGACGGCGTGAAATCTAAGGACGCATATTTAAATGTTGTTTTTGAGTAAGCCATGCTATTATCTAGCTTTACAGTATAAAAACTACGCTATTGAAATAACTTCGGCAGAGAAACATCATGATCATCATCATCAAACATCATCATCATGTTTTTAGATCATTTAAATTTGGTCACGGTCGTCTGTCTGTCTGTCTGTCTGTTCGCGATGAACTCAAGCATGACTACGCCAATGCTGGTTTCAACTGTAGATAGAGTTTTTCTCAAGGACGTTATTAGTATAATAATTTGTCAAGATTTTGTATACATTGGCAAAATATAATAGTATTTATTGTAGGTAAAAAATAAGCCCTCTGGGAGCTGGGTGCGATAACCGACATCCATGCGGGCAAAGCCGCGGGCATCAGCTAGTGCTTTTATAAAAGTCTCGTGTCACAATGTTAGTTACCATACTCCTAAGCTCCGAAACGGATTCACCGATTTCGATGAAATTTTGTAGGTATGTATGGACAGTAAGTGTGTTTAAATGTATAAGTTTGTGAGGCTGTGTCGATATTTCTTACTTTTTCACGTCACATGATTTGAACTGATTTTTATGAAACTTCATTTATTTTGATGAATTTTGAATTCACCTTTATTTTGCAACAATTTATTAATATACATAAGTTAAAGAAATCACGAACGGCAAAGTCACTTTTCGCTCATCGTAAAAATACCGAAGTACACTGCCTATATTCTTAACATCAAAGCACAAAAATAATTCGTTTCAGCGTAGAACAACGCGATTCCAATATCTATTTTATTTAAGTCGTGAATGCTGTGATGCCATATGGAAGAAATCTGGATAAGCTTGGAAATAATAGCTGTTAGCACGAAGCATCTTGTATTATTGTTTCGCAGAACATAAGTATTTCTTTGTGTCTAGAAAAACATAAGCAGCTGTTATAAATAGGAATACTAGAAATGAGTTGCACGTTACTAATAACTATGTTATGAATATAAGCTAACAAAGACTTTGATGTTTGACAAAGAGATTTAAGATATTATATAGGGTACTGGTAATTAGTGACCGATACTTAAACACGTGATTGTATTCATGATTTCAATAAACTTTCCCAAAGTAACTTTTTTTTTATACACAATAACTTATAACACAATAAAATAACAAAAACTTCCCGCGCGCGCGCCTGTGATCGATCGCAGTAGACACGAATCGGCACGATCTATCAGCTGATAGTCTGACCTCGGGAAGGGCAAATTCTACTAGTAGTAGTAGCGTCACACGCTCTCCCGCCACCTCCACCGCTCCCGTTGTGCAGTACTGAATTCATTGAATTAATTGAAAGTTGGTGAGTACAAAAAAATGTTTCTTTGGCAAAGTTATTCGTATTCATGAGTACAATCACGTGTTTAAGTATCGGTCACTAATTACCAGTCACCCTATATACAGGGTGTAACGGATAGGGTATATACATCCGAAGGGCACGGATTCTCTTGGTGATAAGAAACGACATGGCAACGTTTTTATACATATACATACATAATTGTAAAGTTGTACCCGCCCGCGCCGACGCGCCTTCGTCGGTTAGGCCGAGCCCGATAGGTCTGTACTAGGCGCGCAGAACCCGAGATAGATATACTGGAACCTTGCTGGACAGGATTATGACCCTCATAGTGCGGTGACACGTTTGTTATGATTTTGCATTTAATAAACTGTCGATATTAAATAATATCGTGAAGTTTCAAAGTTATTAGTTGGGAGCTGAAATTTTGAGGAAAGACTCGTTATTAAATACTCTATTCACCCTGTTTGTATGTATATACCCTCTCCGCTACACCCTGTATATAGAGGAGACATTCCAAGAAATGTCATAGAAAAACTGTGATCCCATGTCTCAGTAGCGCCATCTAGGATAATTTAGCAATATTGGAGCGGCAGCGGAGTGTACTAATTTAGACTCATCGACTTGTGTCCACTAGTAGGTACACTAGGTAGGTAGGTAAGTATCGGATGAACATTTTGTTCCTGATAACTCGTCTATATTAAGTAGTGATTGTATATTATGATGTTTGAAGTCATTGATCTTCTGCTTCTGTTCGTGTGCCAAACCTAGTGTCAGAGCTTTATGCTGATTTGGCTTTACATGCCGTCGAAAAATGTCTTTCAGGCATGCAAGTAAAACCCTAGTAGTGTGACCGGCGGACTAGAAGTTATAGGTATCGAGTTCGAACCCAACGCATGCACCTTTGACTTGTCGGATTCATGAGCGTCTTATCATTTGCTCAATGTCGGTAGGTAAAGGAAATCTTTTTTCTTTTTTTTTGACTGGCCTGTTGGTCTAGTAGTTAGTGACCATGACTGCTATACCAGAGGTCGTGGGTTCGATTCCCAACCAGGACAAATGATTGTGTGATGAGCACGATCATTTGTTCTGTGTCTGGGTGTAATTTATCTATAATATGTACATATTTAGAAATATATAAGTATGTTTATCAGCTGTTTAGTACCCATAACACAAGCTCTCAAGCTTGGAACTTGGGACTAAATGGCGTTGTGTGAAAAGTTGTGGAATATTTATTTATTTATTTATTATTATTATTTTGAGGTTGGCTTCTAGTCTAACTAGATTCAGCTGATACTTAGATGAAAAAATATATTGAATTAATTTGATTGATTTGATTTTTTAAAGCGTAAATACAAAGTACCAAAACGAAAACAATAATTACATAATTATTCATAGCAGTCTGGTGGTGCAAAATTAACTTAGGTATTTGTTTGTGACGTCACGACAGTCTATTTTTAGGTCGAAAGGGAATAAGTCCGTGCTATATAATACCACGGAATTAAAATATTATTTTCCGCAATTATTGTAGTTTTTGTTTGGTTTAATTTGTGGTAAATGTTAAATGAATCATTTCTAATAACCAAACGGTCTAATAAAAGAACTTAACCAGAATTCCACCGACTGTCAGAAAGTGATGTTAAACTCAAATTGCTACAGCAAGTGATAGCTCCAAAATTGAAAATTGTAGAACATAGCTCAAATTATCAAGCTGTAGAGATATTTAATATGTTGCCTTCTGGGCCTGTTTAAAACAAAATTAAAAGCCTTTTTACTCGAAAAATGTCAGTACAATATATCGGATTTAATGTCACACAATAATGAATGATTTCAATAATTATAGGTATATATTTTTTTGCTTTTTGACATTATAATTTTGAATATGTTGACTTTTTAACCAGTTTCTGACATTTCTATTTAAACGTGTTTGACATTAAATATCCAAAACGATTTGACAGTATATTTGTGAAGTTGTAGCACTATAATCTAATCACTCTAGAATGTTGAATAATATTTTATTATAATTATTACTTATTTTTGCATGTACATTAACATTGTGTTGAATATTTACTCATGCAAATGAGTAAATATTCAACACAATGTTAATTATTTCATGAATAAATAAATTGAATTGAATTGCTTAATGGATGCATTCGGTGTTACACTTTTCTATGTCACGTATCACACTCGATGCCGGTGAGCACTACTATTTTACTTGGAGCTACTTATCTGATCTTCACAAACCAGATACTGAGTAGTTCGATGCTCTTTGGTACGGCTGGTTTTCCAAATTACAAGCTTCTGTTTAGTAGTCTCTATATGTAATAAATGGACGCCCATCTACGAACTGACATTGGCAGGCGGAACTTCTATCATCTTATTCAATCTACCGTACGGTTTTTATTCAGCTACTTTATACCCAACTTCAAAACAAAATCCCACTTATCACGAACGATTACCAGGACCAACTGTTAGACATAAATGAACTGATGGTTCATCAAGACTATTCAAACGATCTGTCAAGTTCCAACAGAGCTCTGACAGATTTTCCGACGCATTCAGGTATTAAACTAATATGCGGCGACTTTGATCGACGAAGGAGCAAGGTAAAAGAGAAAAGCGGGTTTTTTGTCTATTTACAGCAATAGCTAAATATACTGTGTGATATAAATAGATAGAATGGAATATATATGAGACGATTATGGAAGAACTCTAGGGATGGTTTGACTTAAAAATGCTGAGTTAGTAGTTTTAGGTCCATACATAAACTCACTGTTTTTTCCCTAACTTATCTACCTTTACATCTACCGAAAACGAAGTGAATTGGCAACCAGGACTGTTTTAGCCAGAATTTTAAAATTAAATACAGAATCATTTTTCAATTGTCATACATGGAACGCCAAAAATACCCATCTTTCACTTTTTAATAGTTTTAAAAAATAAAAACTCCTCGGCAAAGTAACTTTAAACTTTTCATATAATATGGGTAATGGATTTAACAATTAATGTAGCAAAACATACAAAGAAAAGGACCTTCCCTTTGTTTATCTGTATCCATAATTTTAATATAACTCATAACATTGAATACGTCCTCTGCGTATACTTAGGTACTAAGTTCAAGTTATAAATCGCAAAATATAAATGCTTCAACAGGAAAACCTACAAAGTTTCTTGACGTCAAACGGTAACAGAATTATTAATTATAATAACCACACAGAAAAAAAACACATCAACAAAAACAGAGTGGAATCGCTACAGCTTATACCTTGACCAGTACCTTCTCAAGCGTTAAGACAGTGACGGATGAAGCTAGAGCTGAATCCAAGTGTAACTCCAGACTTCCCGAGGTTACACATAATCCCAACATGTCTAGACTATTTCAAGAATGACGTCTAGCCTAGTTGTGGGGCATGGGACTTGGTAATAACATCTGTTTTCAAGGTTAAACATCGCTTGCCAAGGTCGGCTAGAAGATAGGATACCATTTTAAACTTACCAAGACTCCTCTGTGCCTCTGATTGTTGTTAACCAGTCTTCATCATTTCACCCAAAAGGCGTCTTCGACTGTTGGACATAGACTGGCCTGTTGGTTTAGTAGTTAGTGGCCCTGACTGCTATGCCGGAGGTCGTAAGTTCGATTTCCACCTACGACAAATGTTGTGTGATGAGCACGATCATTTGTTCTGTGTCTGGGTGTAATTTATCTATAATATGTATAAATTTAGACATTTATAAGTATGTTTATCAGCTGTCTAGTACTCCCACGCTCGGCTGTACGCATTGACAATTTACTTTCAAGCTTTCACGGGGTGGCTTTAACTTTTCTGCTTCGTATGAGAGCTCTTAAACACGAGTGGCATGTTGCCAACGGCAGAAGTAACTGCAGTCGTCAACGCGTCGGCGGCAGCTGTTGACATTCCAACTTCAAAAATTAGCTGCAGCCGTTGTCAGCTCTCTAGCTGACTGATTTTTGTGGAGCTGGTATACTGAGAGCAGTATAGCAGTCAGTTCGACTGCCGCCGAGTCGTGTCGACTACAGCAGTTGCGTCTGCCGTTGGCAACATGCCGCTCGTATGTAAGAGGTCTTAGTTACGTCTGCAAAGATCTAAAAACTAAGATTTACCCGTCTCGAGAATAATCTCAATACGTCGGTGCTTTATACTTTTCTTGAAGCTTTCAACGTCTTTGAATGGAAGGAAACATATTGAAAATATTATTTGGTTATTTCTGCATTTCTAGGTGCCCGTAAAGGTTTGTGAATATTTCTGCATACAAGGCGTTTATCCGAGCATATGGCGCGACGTCTTGCTACAAAATGGTTGTATAAAATACGGTGGAAATATGTTCTTTTACAATTGAACCGTATATTAAGATTGCTCAGAAGATTCTTGAAAGAAATATTAAAGTTTGTTTTCTCATTTTTACAGATAACCAGTCTGACTTTACATTGCATCACGCCTTTATTCAACGAAAGGTTAGGCAGAGTTATATACTTACAGAATGTGCACCCACATGTTGCCAATTACGTTTATTTTTGTTCGGTGTAATAAGGGACGACCCTATAACTGTTAAATGGGTGGAATTCTAAATGGAAAAATCCAATAACATTTAGCCAACTCAGAAATAGAACCCAAGACTGAATACTTGACCAACGAGGTAGTTAGTAACAATAGTTCTAGACAAAATTGTCCATAACAGACATTCTTGCACTGAAGTTCACTACCACTTCTCGCAACCAGGGGTCGAGTCTGCTATTGCAATCGTGTCTCAATGACCGGTCAATGATCGATTTTTGACGTATAACGTCAAACTTATGACACATTTCCCATACAAAAACTGTCAAAGTTGTCAAATATTCGATCAATGACCGGTCATTGAGACACGATTGCAATAGCAGACTCCAGCCCCAGTGTGTGTGTATGACAACATGTATGAATGGAAAGGAAGTTGAAGGAGTATGTAAGAATATTGATATTGAGTATTGAATAGAAATAGGTGGCGTTCTGTAGTTTCCTTGAAAAATAGGCGTGACTTTAGTGCCGTGTATGTGTTTTGGATAAAATGGACGGAACCCCATTCCTTGGAAGGCGACAATCAGTTTAAAATCTGGCATGAAATGCTAAGAAGAGAGTCACATTATTTTTTTTTTAAAGATGCTTACTAACAGTGTGTGAGTGTGAGTTGCAACACAGCCAAATTATGCTTGTTTCTGTTGTGGGTCCACGTCAATAATGCAATGGGTGGGGATCTAACTCACGATTTCTGAATCGCCAGTCCAAACCTCAGCCATTGGGCTATTAATTAAATACAAAGTTTCAATCTCAACACTTCTCTAAGTGGTTACTAACGGGCAACGTGTTCTGCATGATGGTAATTAACAAAATAATTACCTACACAATTAAAACGTGGCTCGCGATGCACACAATGGCTAGATTTCCCACACAATGGCCGATAGTGGTCTGCTTACTATTGTCTATGGCGTCTTTATCGTGTAACGCGCCAGTGAACTTAGATGGAGAGTAACATCTGGGAAGATGTAAAAAGTGATTTTAAAAGAAAATGTTTTTAAAATCTAATTTTGATAAACCATGACCTAAGGAAAAGTAAATGGGTGGAGTATCTGAACAATTGGATCTCTTTAGAATGTTGTGATAAAAATGAACACGAAAATCAAAGGGGTAAGTAACAAAACAACTCCTTCTTCTTCTTATCGTGTGGTTAGTAACTAACCTGGTGTCAGAGTTTTAATGCCGCCCATGGGCCTCTGACTTGGCATCACATGCCCTCGAGAAATATCTCTCAGGCATGGCCGGTTTCCTCACGATGTTTTCCTTCACCGTTTTTGAAGCAAGTGATAATTATACAATACGCACATGAATCCGAAAAGTCAGAGGTGCGTGCCTTGGGTTCGAACTCGAGATCTATGATTTGGCAATCCGACGGTCACATCACTAGGCTATCACTGCTACGAAAAACAAACAACAAAACAACTAATTTAAAGTTACTGTTTACTTTTTTGTAGCATGTAGTAATAGTCATTTTTACGTTGGACAATTTATCATTGCTTTTTCCATATGAAATTTATAAGAAGGAGCCTCGTAGTTACTTACTCGTTTCTTATAACTAATAGGTGCATTGAGTAATAGTCTAAAGGTCCAAGGGATTATACAGGACTAAAACATACATTTCAACATGTATGCACCCCTCTGTTGTAATAGATCTGGCCTTGATCCAGACCCCACAAACTTCTGCAATGAGTTCACATTCTACATAGTCACATAGTAATCTAATCACATCGAACCGCGACCCACTTTACCAGATGATTTGGCATCGTCACGTCACTTCACACTTCGCGAGAAAGGTCGATCCTATTTTTATTTTCATTGCATAATTAATAAGAAAGAAAGGATGAATGAAAGGCGACTGAATGAAGGAAATACACATACCTTATTGATAAGGTGTTTCTGAAAGATCAGGTACAGACACCAGCACATCAAGTTACCCAAATGTGTAAAATATTCCCAATTGATTAGGAACCTTATTATGTTTGACCTTATGCGTCTGTACCTATGTATTTATAACAAAATAAATATGATTATCAGTTGTCTAGTGACCGATGGGGTTGAAAGGTTCTTGAGTGGAGGCCACGTCACGGCAAGCGCAGCGTAGGACGTCCACCCACAAGGGGGACAGACGACCTCATTAAGGCCGCGGAAACGCGCTGGATGCGAGCCTCTTCCAACCGGTCTTATTGGAGATCTATAGGGGAGGCCTATGTCCAGCAGTAGGCTTCCTATGGCTGAAATGATGATGATGATGATGATGAGTTGTCTACTACTCATAGCAGAAGCTTTGTTTTGGTCCCAACCAACCAAGTCTAGATGGTGTTGTGTAAAAGTTGTAGAATATTTATTATTAATTAAATCGGCGTGTATGTATGACTACATATATGAGCGTGAACGAAGCAAAAGAAGTATGTAAGAATCATTGCAGATGGCGCCCTTAAGGGAAAAAGGTATGAGTCTACGTATGTCAATAATTAGAAAATTACTATTGTTTTCAACAAGTTTCATGAATCTACAACGAAGATAACAACTACACGAACTTGGATGAACAATAATAATTTACTTTAATAGTTAAAAGCAGATTTCAAATGTATTTTGAATAAATTTCATGTTGCCCTTAACCTTGTTAGCCAACAAACTTTGATCCCCACTGACCCAGTTCGGCGTAGAGTTACTAAAAACCCTTTTTTTGTGTACTTACACCCCAAGGAATTAAAAAATACTATCTATTTATTCACGAAATATTTTAGGGAAACAGCTATAAATTTACTAGCCGCCTAGGCCAACTTCATTTAGCCTGTTAAAAAATAGTTCAGAATGTTATAGTATTTATTTATGTAAATACCTATGTTCATCCAAACAATTTAACACGATTTTTTTTTGGCTAGAAGGTGAAGAAGAAGAGACACCGAAAGAAACTCAGAGGTCACAGTCTTTTTAATGTCCAGACACAATCTTGGTCAGATCATGTTAGAACCATGCAGATTATATTTTACAAGAAACGGTCAAGCCGTTTCAAGGAGTTTGGTAACAAACACTATGATTAGAGAATTTTATTTGTTAAGATGCGGTTAAAGAAAAAAATAAGGCTAAGAAATATTGAAACAATAAAAATACAACACTTGCAGTACCTATTTCTGACATGCCAATAAGCTCTTCGTCAATAAACGGGTTATGTCGATGGAAAACCGACGTGACAGATTGTAAATAAAATATTCATTTCGTTTTAAGCATGATAATGTCAAGAGTGAAGAAAAGTAACATGTGGATTCTTTAATTACTCTATAAATTTCAAACATTTATTAACATTTTATTTTATTGATTTGGGACAACAGTTATACGATACAGCATTCTTAAAATATAGTGGTATAGAAAAGTAAAAACGCATAACCCACACTATTGTCCACGGAATAATATTGGAGTTTGAAGTTACTAGATAACGGAAATGACGGCCGAAATTTTAACAAAATAATTAAAAATGAAAAAAAAAGAACAATAAATAACACCTGCGGTGCCATTCTCAGTGCAATTAACGATTTGACTCATGGACCATTTTGCAAGATATTCCACAACCATTTTCTTGAACTTAGTCTGGGATACCGCGAAAATATCTAAATGTATAAAATGCGCGGTTTCTAATAATCGGCGGAGAGGCGCCCGCTCACTAGCGTTAGTTCTACACCTCTCTGTGTAAAATAATTGGGGTGCGCGCACCTCCCGCTGATGAACGGCCCTGAAGCAACGTAACATAAATTATTAGAAAGTTCCGTACAATCAAACTTGTTGTTACAAATACTGTAAAGCATCATAACCATGATCAGTGACCGCCGGGACTCCAAACTCAACTCAACTTTAGATAATCGACAGAAATGCTTCTACCACTACGTCGATCCTTACATCAACATAACCCGATAAAGGTGAGCATGCTACGCTTGCAGAAGTAATTTCAAATATTACTCTTACAATCCCTTTTATTTCGCATTTTTATGTTGTACCTTCAACCAGAATTCCAGTAAGTTGAAAACTAAAACCGACGTCACTTAACCTCCCCTTACATCCCTAAGGAACTATCCATCTGCGGGGGTGAAACTTTCTTTACAGGTCTGGGAATTAGAACCGAGTCCCAGCGTATTTAAAAGAAAGATAAATATCAATGAAACGTGGCTAACTTTCTTTCTACATGAATCTTCAGCAACGATCGATACTGAAGATTCATGTTCAAATAGTCGGTTCCAACGCTGATGTTGAGTCGGAGAACTGTGTTGAAACCTTATTTGCTATGTAAGGGATTTTAAGTTTAAAATTGATAGTTTAGTAATAATAATAATAATAATATTTTATTTCCAAAAAGTTGTATAGTACCACTTACAAACTAATGTTTTGGTAAAATAATACAAGAATATAACTATGTAAGAATATTGAACTCTGGTGCCCATGGTAAGATTCAACTTGTGTTATGGGCACCAGTGCTCTCACAGGACGAATTCGAAAACAAAGTTACATTACATTGCAAACAGATGGCACGTGGTTCCAGTGGATCAACACAAAAAAATTAGGAAAGGTTGGAAATAATAAAAACTTTTTTACAAAAAAAACAACCGACTTCTTAAAAAAACACTAACAGGTGAAATATAACTCCAGTTTCGTAAGTCTGTGGCTTTGGTGGTTTTCATTAATTATTGGCCACCGACTTCCGAAACTGGAGTTATTTTTCACCTGTTAGTGTTTTTTTAAGAAGTCGGTTGTTTTTTTTTGTAAAAAAGTTTTTATTTTGCAATTTTTAGTTTCTTTGTATGTAACAAAAGTCTTTCAAAACTTGAAAGTTAATTGAAATCGGTTAACAATTGCAAAAGTAGTTGTTTCTAAATATTAAACTGTACATCTCTGCCGGGCCTCTTTTAAAATAGACAGGCGTAATGTTATGTTATGGAAATTCAAAAGCTCAGCATAGACATGTGAGTATAGCAATAAAATTGCGAATAATTTGCTGTTATTCGTTGAAGATTTCCGTTGCCTGTCTTCTTCATCAATTTTTCTTCACCAAATGATACTTTTCAAATGAAAATGCTTGATTTGTTACTGAAAATGTAAAAATCGGTGCATGTGTACCTATATTTTTTGAAGAGTTCCCTCAGTCCCTCGAAGATCCCTCATCAGGTATGAGCTTTGAAACAAATGGGACCAATCTGTTTGTATACCCTATCAAATAAAAAAAGAATTTTGAAAATCGGTCCATAAATTACGGAGTACTGCGGTAACAAACCCAAAAAAAAAAAAAAAAGACATACAACCGAGTTGAGAACCTCCTCCTTTTTTTGAAGTCGGTTACAAAAGCTACGAACACAGCACGCAAAATAAATACTGAGCCGTAACAGTTCGTGTTAACCGAGCACAGATACAGGATCGATCATTTGGGTTCATTCAACAATTATTGTTATATTTTTAAGAAGTCGGTTGTTTTTTTACATTTCAATAATGGCTTAGCGCAGTATGCCATCAGACCTTGGTCTCCCTACCTTCTCACTCCCGTCAGCTAAAATCTAATGATTCTACTTGCACATTCCAAAAGGTAGTGCCTAAGACTAGACAGTACTTCGTAAGACATCAATTTACATTCTGGAACACCCTGACAATGCGATGTTCTTTAGAAGATTAGGTGCGTAGTACTCGAATGGATGCTAATGGAACTTTACAGGTCTGGCGTAATAATACGTACTTATAGCTTTACATAAATAGATAATAATTTGTAAAAGTATTGCGTTAATTGGCTAAAATATACCATAAAAAATACAAATAAGTCGGAGAAAACCACGGATATCGATGGATATCTAAACCTTGCCCTCCGCGGGATATAAATATTTCGGCGTACACGAAAACCTTAAGAGTACAAAGTGAAACCACGTTGAAAAGGAATGAAAAAACCTAAATAGTGGTAGACAGACATCTAAATTAAAAAAAGCACACTTGAACGAATGCTTGCCGAAATTTGAACCCACAACCTCGTTAATTAGAAGCAAAACCTTCACAACTACAGATTTTGATAACATCAGAGTAATACGTCATAAAACAACCAAGCTACACGCTTTCCGACGCCATCTTTTTTCTATATCTGACTGATATGTATGAAGGAAGTAAATAAGGAAGAACGAGTATGTTAGTAAGCCTCTTGTCTCAGTAATAAGATTTCCTTTAATATATTATAGCAAATTCCAGTTGATAACGTTGTATCCTAAAGGAGAGGACTCACGCCGAGCATTGTCACATTCAAATACATGTTTTGCAAGCATTCGAAGCGCGAGCTTATGTTACGCTACGGGCATTAATCTACGAAACGAATAGTTTGGTGAGAAAGTAAATCCTTACAGTGAAATCAATGTAATTCGACCTGTTTTTTATGAACTATCCAAAAAGGAGATAGTTTATTTACATTAAAATCTAGCTATTAGGTCATTTCAATAAAACTTTTACTGCTTTGTAATAATAAAATTAACATATCCAATTAAGTGGTTTTATACAAGATAAAGTAAAGTAGTAAGACGCTTGATTTACGTATTCTTAAAGGATTCAACGCTTGCACTGTGGTCTAGCTGTGTTTGTAAACGAATCGCAAATGTACCACCTATGACTGTGCATCGCGTAAACAGCTCGGATTGATATAAATAACAGTAGTTTCCGTAAAAAGTGCGACAACCATTTTGACGCTTCAAAATAGCAAACTTGTATAAGAAAAATCGAGGAAAAAGTTTTATTTTATGATAGTCAGTTGCTGATACGAAATTATATTAATCCGCCGATATCTCACAATTAAATAGGCAAATACCTATCTCACATAAATGTCGTTCGTGTAGTCAGTGAACTTAAGTAAAAACCTAGGCAATAGGAGCATTATACAGGCTGTAAAAAGACCCTTAACGTAAATGAAAACTACATATTCTACATACCTGGGAATTTACTGGATCTGGAGATGTTGAAAGTCACTAAAATTTAAATATTTTTTAATTTAATCGCGTAATTTAAGCGTCGCTTCGTTCGACTCTGCGTCAGTGAGAGTTGAGCCTTACGGTCGGTGAGTAGACCCAACACGTTCAAGACAAAAAACCGAAGCAAAAAACAATATATGTCATAGAAATAAAGCTTAAGAAATCTAAATAAAACCTCACCCAAAATAGGTATTATTTGTTTTTCTAAACCATACATTAGTAAACTGATCCCGCTTTTAGTCCATAAATCATGAATGTTTAGAAATGATTTATAGGTACATATTTTTGAAAAAAGACGCGAATGTTTGCGATCACGTACATACGAATGTAACACATTAATATAGAGAGGAAGAGGGACATCGGCGAACAATCTGATGCTTTCACATTTATTTTTTCACGGGGCATGCGGTGCTAACCAAATTGTAATACTAACATTTAATGTAAGAATTATGTTTATACATGATATCAGTGTGTAAAATTGTTAGTCAGCCTGAAGTAATAAACCAATAAATATGTTCCATACAGGATCCAAGACCTCAGAGAGCTTTATTATTTCTAATTTCTTCATCTTTTGGTTCAAAACACCGATTTTGCATCAGATAGTTGTGCTAAAAGTTATCTGATGCAACATAAAATTGGTACTTAATAATGTAATAAGGGATTAAGTTTATATTGATGTTTCTTTTTGTGTCTTTTTGTAAAACATTAAAAAAAGGACGAAGAAAATATTAGTCTACATCCAACCTTATGTCATTTTTAATGTAAGAAGTGATTTATTTGTATTTTTTTTATTGTAATATCATTGGGGTAAATATCAATCATGGATATCCGATAGCAATAATGATTTTTCTCATGAGTTTTGTCTTAAGAATGACAATAAAACCAAGGATAAAAAAAGAAAGACAAAACGAAAATAATTAAAAACAAACATATCCTCGGAGGTCCAGAATCATGTGCAGAGGCCAGCTCATCAAACTACCCTAATATGTCAAATTTCTTTGATAGTCTTTCAACTTTATAACAGCGAGTATAAGGTTCATGTTCAATTGGAAAAAAAGTACAGCTTGGGGTTGCTTAGTGTATTGGCGTCTGTACATACTGAACCCATGGCATCAGGTGGTATGTCAATGTCCCCCCTTCCACCCCGTATTAAAAGGATAATGCAAATGACCAGATTACGGGCCGGTCATCAATCTTCAGAAAGGAGATGGATTATGTTGGTTGATTTTTTTGTGCTTGTGACGGCTTTTCTAGGTATTTTTAAATTTCAGTACTTATCTTCAGATTTCTAGAGAAGATTAATAAGCCTTCTAGAAAGAAAGAATATAAATACATTTATTTGGGACACACACAGAATGTTTTACAACAAAAACTGAATAGCAAAACCTGGCCTGTTGGTCTAGTAGTTAGTGGCAGTGACTGCTAATGCCGGAGGTCGATTTTCGAGGTTCGATTCCCACCCAAGACAATGTTTGTGTGATGAGCATAATCATTTGTTCTATATCTGGGTGTAATTTATCTAGTATATGTTTAGGAAAATACACCACTAATTTTTAATTAGTACAAATGCTTAAAGGGCTTATACTAGACTGCACAGTTATTAACGTTTGTTTATAGCCCAAAAAGTCACCCAATTTATGGAAATATTGTATAGGCATGACATCAGCATCATCATTGTTTCATTCATCTCTCGCTCACGTTCGCGTGATCTCGCCTTCAACAGCTATTTTCGTTATTTAAGTTTAAGTAAATAATTAAAATTTAAAAATGATTGATGTCGTTTTTTTACTTTTGATTACGCAAATATGATCAGTAACAGGTACCTACGGGTACAGCTCCATTTTGTTTTGTACTAATTAAAAAAAAAGTGGTGTATAAATAAGTTTATCAGCTGTTAAGTACCCCAAGCTCTGCCTTGTGGGATATTATTATTATTATTAAAATACCTGTGTGAGGTCAAAAATGCCCCTGTCTCAGCGCTATGCCTTGATATTTAAATATTTAAGTAAATAAATTTAAAGAAAAACAATACAAATTCGAAACAAGTCCTACAAAAACAAACACAGACAAACCCTAAAAAAATACTTAACTACCAGTAACAAATACACACATCAAAAGTGTCTAGGGATCAAGCATTTTTATGCGGATTTCTTGAGATTGAGATGTGGCTTTGTAATAAATTTATGATTTTATAAATTTATATGGATCCTTTTTGGTGCATTTCATAATTTGAATCAGGAACTGTGAATCAAATTCGAGTAAAAGATGAAAATCAGCTGTCAATATTTTCCCTATAAAAACATACAACGCATTGAAGACATTATTAGTGCTACTGTTTCCCTACTACTGATTAAAACCAACGTTATTATGGAGCGGCGACGTCATTTAAGCAGGGAAGAAATGCTCAGAGCCGTGGGAATGATAGAAGCTGGTTCCCGGCAACGTACTGTGGCTTTAGCTCTGAATACAAGTCAGAGTGTTATCAGTCGACTTTGGACACGTTACCGAAGCACTGGTACCGTGGCTGAGCGCCATGGAGGACGGTATCGCTGCACCACACGGAGACAAGACCGATACATTCAAATCTTAACTCGAAGAGCTCCAACAATAACCGCCATGATGTTAGCCGTGAGGCTTCATCACTCTTCAGGGAACTTAATTAGCGACCAAACAGTCAGAAACCGCTTGCATGAAGTGAACCTTCATTCCCGAAGACCGCTACGGGTACCACCTATAGCAATGCACAATCGTAGGATTCGATATCAATGGGCTCTTGAACACAGAAATTGGGCAGAAGAACAATGGCGTTTCGTGTGTTTTTCTGATGAGTCTCGTTTTGGTATGAGACCGGATACAAGACGTATACGACACTGGAGAACCCCTGGACGCCAACAGCGATTTAAAAATCCTGCCAGGAAGTCCATCCTTATAGTGGTGGAACCATCATGGTATGGGCGGGTATTTGGATCGGCGGAAGAACTTAGTTGATTTGGATCAGAGGCAACCTCAACGCTCAAATTTATGCTGAGACGATTGTATCAGACGTCATCGTTCCTCTACAAGTGCAAATCGGTCCCTTATTTCAGTTAATGCATGATTATGCACGACCGCACACCGCAAGAGTTGTAAGACAGACTCTCGCCGCAGCTAACATCAATGTCCTGCCCTGGCCTGCTCAGTCGCCAGACTTGAACCCGATTGAGCATGCATGGGATATGCTACAGAAAAGAGCTCTACCGAATATGGAGGGTATCCAGTCGCAAGAAGACCTTTTTTTGTTGTTGCAACGAACATGGGCGGCCATTCCACAGCGTGATTTGGATGAACTCATTTTGAGTATGCCAAACCGATGTTCTTGTGTTGTTAGTGTTCGCGATAGAAACACGGATTATTAATTGTTTAAGTTACCCAATAAAATTTTAAAGAAAACTGTTATTTTAGTCTTTTTTTCGAACTCTAATGTTAGTGGTTCAAATGTCAAAAATCCCTTTATTAGGAAAATGGCAAATTTCTTTATTAATGCAAAGGTGACTTGGTTTATCGTTACTGTGACAAACGAAAACACTTTATTTGATGAATCCTTAAAGAAAATTTTAATTAATATCAATCAGGAGAAAAGTTATTGCAAAAATATATGTTGATCCCTAGACACTTTTGATGTGTGTAGCCTGATGGTTTTGTTTCTACTGTGAATAGTTAAGTAGAATCGAATTTGAAAAGTAATTTTTTAAAGCATTGTTTTAGTTTAGTTGTGAATGGGACTTGTAAAACTTTCCCGTAATTGTGCAAGACTTGTTACAAATATTACGTAGGTTTCACCATTTTTAGTTTATTTTTATTCATTGAAGTTGACAAATATAATGTAAGGTACTTCAGAAAAGTGAGGTGCGTAGAACTGACAATCGGCGTGTGTACAACTAGGTACATGTATAAACGTAATCGAACCAAACGAAGTATGTATGAATTGTAGCAGATGGCGCTATGTAGTTTCTGCCCCCTTGGGGAAAGAAGGTGAGTTTATACAGGACGTTTCTAAAATCATGGGCAACATTTTCACAGGCTGTTCTAACCATGAATATGAGCAAGTTCCACTATGGGACCAAATCAGAAATCGCGAAATAAACTCAGCTGTTGCATACCAAAGTTAAGTAGATATTAGATACTAATCTACTCCACAAAATGTTTGAAACAGCTGAATTTTTTTTCGAGATATCTAATTTGCTCCCTAGTGAAAGTGGTTCATATTCATGTGTAAAACGGCTTGTCAAAATTTTGCCCACTATTTCAAAAATACTCAGTAAATGTATGCATGTAGTAAAAAATATCAAAATAAGTATACACTTTAATTCGTTGTTGTTTTCGTTGGAGAAATCCAAAAACACTTACTCGTCCTTTTTTTTCTTTTCTTTCATAAAATATAATACAAACTGCAATAGAAAAGAAGGGAGAAAGTCTACGACCCCGTAACTATCCAAGCTTGGCTTAAGGTCTGGAGCTGATAATAAAGTAAATTACAAAGGATAAGTGCTAATAAAATTTATAAATGAGCCAATCGCCCGCCATTTGTTAGATTTTTTAATTCAACCTTTTGTGAGAGGATAAGGTTACGACCAAGTATTACATTTATATATATAAACCCACGCCTTTTTCCATGGGAGTCGGCAGAAATTAGAGAATGCTTCGAAACTTCCGTACATTTATTTAATTATTTATTTATTTCATTACTACGGTTTAACCAATTACGGTTTACATATTAATAAATGAATATTTACTTATTTGTGGAATATTTATTAAATATTCCACAAATAAGTAAATATTCATTTATTATTAGATGTCACACAGTACTTATTCATATTCATATTCATATTCATATTATTAATTACACTAATTATTATTTACCTAATTTCACTTTAGACAGCACAATGGTAGCAGCTTCACAGACGGGGGCAGACAATGAAGTGACGCTGGTATTCTTGATAGGAACCGGATACATAGATAATAATATCTAGTGATGTGCACACTATTGCCTTACTAAATAGTGATGTCACAACAGTTATTCTAAATACTGAGAATTTCCTGCAGGGCTATTGGAAATCTCCTTATTGCCTAACTGGCGTTCACTTGCATCTTTGATGACAACTGAGAATTTTTTAAAATATAGTTTGCACTTTAAGTGGACTGTGCGCTATGTTACATCTAGGGAATGCAATCCCAAGCCGAGATTAGCAAATCGAGATCTCGCCTGTTGAACCTGGTGTCGAGTTTGGCAGTTTCGAGATCTCGTGCAAAACAAGTCGCGATCTGGCGAGACTTCGAGATTATCGAGATTTTGGTTTTTAAACTCAAACACCCTTAAATCGATACAAAACTCGAGGAATGCTATTAGATTAGAATACTACATTTTAATTAGAATTCTCGTAATACTAGTTAGGATATCGCTGTAAGATATATGAAGTTATGAATGATACAAAACAATGAAAATGAAATCTATTTATTTTAAAAAAGTCGGCAATATTGTGCTTGATAAAGCAAAAAAATACGGCATTATGTCGCGCATCTTTGAATTATTTAAAAAAAGTAATTATGTAGGTACACAGTACACAAACACACATTAATTGTGATTTTGAAAATAGCATCTTTCTTCTTATGATTCGCGCACTCTCGGTCACAAAATCTCGATCGATATTGTCGAGATCTTGAACGAGATTAAGAAAACGAGATTAAATATCGGAAAAATTGCCGAGATCTCGTGTTTTCGAGATCTCGCGAGATCGAAATTGCATTCCCTAGTCACATCTCTGCGAGTGTACATGACGTCATCCCAGATACACACTGATGAAAGCTATGAGAATAAGAAACTAGCTGTCAGATAGTTGATCGTTGAACACTTTGTCCCGTGGTCATCACTCAGTAACTGTCATAGGATAGCAAAAGTCCTGCTGATATCAAAACACAATACCACTTTTCTCGACTGTAACGAGAAGCGTACCTAGGACCTTATGCTCAGCATTTGAGGTTGCGAACACTAACCAAAGTTACAATAATACTTTTAAATTTGTCAAGAAATTATTAACTTTTTGATTTGATTAGCCGGTACATATACAAGGTGTAAAAAGACCGATTACATAGCCGATAACCACACATTCTGTACATATAATTAAGTATCTTTAAACAAAAAATAATGCTGGGAAAATACTTTTTTTTCATCTTTAAAAAAGAGACGCTTTTTATTGCGCGCATTGCATAGTGCGACAACGCAACGCAACTTTTGATCAGCTGAGCGTATGGCCACTCACGCTTGGTCGTTGACCCGACCAGCCCGCTTGTTTAGTATCCATTGCAATTGGGGTCGATTAGTTGCCACTTTCCTGTGTTCAAAATAAATATCCATATTCGGATTTCTCCTTTTAGATAAATTTAAATAAATTTAGCTACGTCATCCCAGATACACACTGGTGATAGCTATACGAATACGAAACTAGCTGTCTGATAGTTATTCGTTGAACACTGCCCAGTGATCATTACTAAGAACTGTCAAAGGAGATACGCATTAGTTCTGCTGATAGCAAAACCCAATACCACTTTTCTTGACAGTAACGAGAAGCGTGCCTAAGACCTTATGCTCAGCATTTGAGGTTGCGACCACTAGAACAAAGTTACAGTAACTAACCCCTCCCCCCCAAACCCACCCATGAAATAAAACACGATCTTGCTAGATAATGACTGCCTTATATTTCCATGTAGGGTATTAGTACAGACGCCAGCACATCAAGTTACCCCAATGTGTCAAATTTTCCCAATTGAATATGAACCTTCTTCTGTTTAACATAAAGTTGAAAAACGATCAAAGTAATTTTACACATTGGGGTAACTTGATGTGCTGGTGTCTGTACATAATATAAATATCGAGTTACCCAGATTGACATAATATACAACATCTTCCCTTTTTTTTAAAGAAAACAATAAACAATAAAATTTCCCCTCACCATTTAACAGAAGTAATACTAAAAATAACACACATTTTATGCCGCTTAACATAATATTACTTTTTCCCCTTTGAAGTGTAGGTAAGTACTACCTTCCTATCTACTATGAACTAACATTTATGACTAACTGAAATATGATTTATCTGATCTTTACTTAATAATATGAACTATCTAATGTGCTAACTAATTAGCTTATCACAATATGTTGATCATTATATTCTTTTAAAACCCCCACCCCCCCCATAACCTCCCTAACCCCTACATGTAGATTTGTTTAAAAATGTTTACTTTTTTATTTGATTAGCTGGTACATATAATACCTAGGTAACTAAATTTATTTAAAACCATAAGGAGAAATCAGAATATGGATATTTATTTTGAACACAGGAAAGTGGCAACTAATTGACCACAATTTCAATATAAGCCCATGTAAATATAAGCTTATTTTCCTTCATCAGTTTTACATAGGTAATACAGATACGAGTATAATTGATTTATCAGATTAATGTAAAGTGGCCTGATATACGTTTGGTTATTAATGTTACGTTTGGAAACACGAGCTTTACGCATGATTATACGAGTGTTACGCTTGGTGACACGAGTGTTACGTTTCGTAATACGAGGGTTACGCATGATTACAAGAGTGTTACGCTTGATGATACGAGTGTTACGTTTCGTAATACGAGGGTTACGCATGATTACACGAGTGTTACGCTTGGTGATAAGAGTGTTACGGTTGGTGATACGAGTGTTACGCTTGGTGACGCGAGAGTTACGCAAGATTACACGATTACTATGAATGTTGACACGAATCTTAAGCTTATAGACACGAGTGATACGCCCGATAAAACGAATGTAACGCATGTCATCAAGAGTGTAACGCATAATGACACGATTGCAATCACATGGTAACACAAGTGTTACAAATTTCTACTTACCAACTTAGAAATAAAAAGAACATGAAAAATACACAAACTCTAAGTAAGTTCCAAAGCTCGTATTTCCTGAAACAACATAATTCAGACCTGAGGTTTCAACTTTATTTCCTAGACGTTACGATCTTCTTACTGCTCGCTTCGCAGTCTCAAGAGGACATATTTGTTGCTCGGTTTTATTCAAGGGCTTATAAATAAAATGTAAATGTTTGCGGTTTAAGTATCCACTTTAAATGTATGTAGAGGTCCTTTTAAAATAGAAAGGCGTAATGTTATGTTATGGAAATACAAAAGCTCAGCATAGACAGCTGACTATAGCAATCGCGAATAATTTGTTGTTATGCGTTGAAGAGTTCCGTTGCCTGTCTTTTTCATCAGTTTTTCTTCACCAAATGATACTTTCCAAATGAAAATGCTTGATTTGTTACTAAAAATGTTAAAATCGGTGCGTGTCTACATATATTTTTTGAGGAGTTCCCTCAATTCCTCGAGGATCCCTCATCAGATATGAGTTTTGATACAAATGAAACCAATCTGTTAGTATACCCTATCAAATAAAAAAAGAATTTTGGAGATTGATCCATAAATGACGGAGTACTGAGGTAACAAACCCCAAAAAAAAAGTACTCCACCTTTTTTTGAAGACGGTTCATAAAACAATCAAATCTATCCTCCTTATAATATTAGTATAGACTAGCAAGCGTCACGTGGTTCACCCGCCTAGTTTCCGTTCCCGTAGGAATACAGGGTTAAAAAGTAGCCTATGTTACCTGGGGATAGTGTAGCTTTCCAACAGTGAAATAATTTTTCAAACCGGTGGAGTAGTTTCGGAGCCTATTCAATACAATCAAACACACAATCAAATCTTTCCTCTTTAGAATATTAGTGTAGATAGGGCGAGCCTATTAATATTAGTACCTATACAAATACAAAACTCACTCCATTCTTTCATGAAGGTAGGCAGACACTCCTTGTGACATGGGTCAAGAAATCAAAATCAAAATTCATTGATTCGTATTGGGTGGAGAATCAGCACTTTCTGAAAGTAAAAATTACATAGGATAGCCCCCCCCCCATTTAGCCTGCCTTTGGTCACCTTCCTAGTGTCGAACCCGGAACCCTCGATGCTCGCTCTCGTTGCGAGCTGGTAGAAATCTGCTGAAACTGAATGTATAGCCTTTAACTGACATACTTACTCAGAATTGGATGTCTATATAATTTGTACCTGTATAAGATCACGTAAATATGTCGTTGGTGTTCTTTTTTAAAAAAATAATTAAATAATTATATGAAACTAGGTCAATGCGAAAACCCGGGCCTAGTGACGGTCGCAAGGACGACGATGTAAAAATGAAACATAGGGGGTACCCTATGTTTCATTTTTACATCGTCATCGTCATCGTCATTGTCGTTTGTTTCATTAAACATTGGAGGTGATTGGTAAATCACCTCCAATGTTTAATGTACCATGTTGATTGGTAATATTAATATAAAAATATACGAATTCAAATTTCACAACCCAAACATCTTACAGTATTCGCGGAGAATCTTAACACCACGATCTATTTTTTTGGTCTCAAATAAAAAGCGCCATCTGTCGGTACCGAAAATAACTAAAATTACAAAGACATTTGAACCGCGACATTAATTGGCCGATTGTACTTTGTGTTGTGTGTTGATGTTGTATTGTTTGTTTGTTGTAGATGGTTGTACACTAGTGTTTCTGCTGGGAAGAAGAAGTGGCAGAACAAACTCCACAAGAATGTCCAGCAGTAAACGTGTTTACGATGAAATGATAATGATTTGACACTAAATGGAAAGACTATAACCTACATACGTTATGATCCAATGAAAAACCAGCATTACGAGAATTAAGTTAAGTAGGTAGACATAACACTAAGTTTCCCAAGTAACAAAAGACAATAGCTGTCTCTTACTGACATTCGGCTCTAGAAAAGGATGGAGACTGTGAGAGATAAAATGTTTTCGCCTTGAACTTTACCATTTTCGGTCGATGCATTTGAAATGTCAACTATGTGTGTATTTTCGAAGTTTGACTTAAATTGTTAGCTCGTATAAAAATAAATTTTAATTCATCAAACATTGTAATGTTGCATTAAAAGTAAATTAATCAGACAATTTTATATTTTATTAAATTTTTATTCATTTTTAGGGTTAAATACTTCAAAAGCAAAAAAAACGGAACCCTTGTCCTATAAAGGTTCCGTTTTTTTTTACTAACAGTATGGACTACAGTCTGAATTAAATCAATTATTATTATAACTTCTTTGCACGATACCCTCGGTGCGCGAGTCCGAATCACACTTGGCCAGTTTTTTTTACAAAATTCCCTGTACCTATAACGATAACGTTGACCCAGTTAGGCTTTATTTAATTACACAAATATTTATCGCCATTTTATTAAAACATAAAACCGTTAAGTAATTAATAATTAAGGAATCCATTAAAAATATCGATATTTCGCAATCTCTGAACATTTTCAACCACCTTTAATCACTTATTGTAATGAAGACTTAATTAAATTAACTTTTTTCATTCCATTAGAAACGTTAATGTATTGAATATCTAACTAAATCAAAAGTCAGTCTTTTGAAGGGAGATCAATGAATTTTAAATTAAACTTTTTACGGCAGAATTATTAAAGAACTTATAATTTTATTGAGTTTTATAAGCGAATTCATTGGAAAAAACTTACGGAGTTTTAGAGACGCTTACATTTTGTTTATTTCTTATATTTTACTAGCAGACGTCACGCGGTTTCACTCGCGTAGTTCCCGTTCCCTTGGGAATTAAGGGATAAAATATAGCTTATGTTACTTAGGGTGAAAGTAGCTTGCCATTGGTAAAATAGTTTTTGAAATCGGCACATTCGTTTTTGAGTTTATTCATTACAAACATACATACACACAAAATTTTCCTCTTTACAATATTAGTGTAGATGTCATACTGAAAGAAACTGGTAATATAGTCTAAATCATATGTGAAGTTTAGGTACGTATTTTTGCAGTAAAATAATGTTTAAATTAATTGTATTCTCAATTAAAACATAGCATGTAATTTAATTGAGAAAAATAATAATCATAACATCCGTAGGTACATATAAAGACGCCAGAACATCAAACTATCAAATTTTTCCAATTGAATATGAACCTTATGATTTCGTAATAAAGTTAAAAAAAGATCAAAACAATTTGATAGATTGGGGTCGCTTCATGTGCAACTGACGTTACAAAAAGTTAGTCATCATCAGTAATAGACTAAGTACAGTCGACAGCACATCACGGTAAACTCTATACATATCTATAACTATGACGCGATAAAGAGTGTTAGAAAGAAAGTATCGTTGGCATGATTGGTGGAGTTTTCAACGTTTTTAAAATTGCCCAATGGTTGCACAAACTAATAATGAGGAACCAATCAATCATGTCTCACTAGGAACAGGCCACACCTCCATGCCGCAGCGAGTCCGCTACCGCTCCCGAGTTTTCCCGACCTCTAACGAAATTAAACGAACGTCACTCGTCACTTCGATTGAAATCGATTTTTCGATTGCGTCAGTCAGACATCATAAATTCGTGGAGTAGGCCGTATAGACGTGTGAGTGTTGATTGTGTTGATTGCGTTTAATACTGTAATAGTGTCTTATTTATTATGCCGCCACACTTATCTCAAATTGAGAGGGAACGCATAGTAGCGCTTCGACAGAGTGGATGCCGAGTAATTGATATTTGTCGACAGACGGGCATAACGGTGAGTAATATTTTAATTTTTATTACGAATAGGTATAAAAACACAGGCTATTATTGAAAGTGTCAATGGTGTTTTCTATAGAATTTGGGAATTAAGTTAACAGATTTATGTTGTATGTGATAGTAGAATGTGTAACCAATTTATTTTAATAATCGTATGATGCTTCTAGCGGCGGATATTTCCTGAACCATACCATGGAAATTCTTTCATACCAATACCTATATTGTTACAAAACCTTGATTACGTCATTCATGTTTTACTATAGATTTTTTAGAGATAGTAGGTATACCTACCTAGTTTATAGATAAAGTGAGAACGATTTAGAAAAACGTGTGAAATTTAAAAGCGTTCAAAGTAAAAAGATCATTTAGTGAACAATTCAACATTAAAATAAACCATTACGTAGGTTATCTTGTCACAAAGGATAGGTAGGTAAATCTTCCTTGTATTGTTTCGATAATGTAAGTTTGTAACGCTGCGTGCTGTTCCAAGCGCAATTGTTGTTTTTTTACCTACGCAAATTAGTACGCCCTTTCTTTCTGTCTGTTGAAACATTGCAGGGATAAGGCCTTTTCAGTGATGACTATGTGTAAATAAATACATATCTGATTTATTAATAATTAGCTAGCAATAAAATTATTGTAGGGAATCCTAAAAGTATTATTAGGCTTTGCCTATTGATGTGCAAGTTATCTTAAGCTTTTATTTTGGTTCCAGAAAAAAACTGTTTATTTTTGGCTTCGGAGGTGGGAAGAAAGCGGAACACTTGAAGCCCACCGCCGCCAACTCTTCGCGAGAGCCACTACGGCGGCAGACGATGCGGCTATGGTTGCTGCACACTCTGCGGATCCCTTCCTAAGCACAAGAGTTTCCTCAACTTCGTACAGTGTGAGTCCATGTTTTTGTGACGTTGAGCTTGATATTACACTTATCACATAACGCCGTAACTTACCTATTTTATTTCGGTGAACTGAAATATAATTTGACCACAAATGAGAGCCCTTCTCGATCGTGTAAGGACACCGCGTTTTTAGAGTATATAAAAAAACGTTTTCTCTGTGGGATGGCAACCCTGATACCCTGATTTGACACTTCTTTTTCGCGCGTTTAATGGCACCGCACGGGAAAAATTGTTTCGGAAGACAAGTTTTACAAAGAATAGGCAAATGCAGTTTAAAGTTAGTGTCATCGTAGTGTGCACACAATAGAATCATGCAACTCCAATTGGCGACCCCAAATTCACCGTGACAAACCTATTTGTGCGCCTTGACAGTGGCGAAGAAAAGTTAATTTGGTGTTTACGAAATCAAGAACTAAATCAAGAAATGCTACTGTTTACGATTGTTGAGCATAATATACCGTGGGGGTACGTGATACTTTCAACACGAAGATCAAATTTGTTACGAGATAACATTTTTGATAGTCTAAACTAACTAATCAACTAATCAAGAACTAAATCAAGAAATGCTACTGGTTACGATTGTTGAGCATAATATACCGTGGGGGTACGTGATACTTTCAACACGAAGATCAAATTTGTTACGAGATAACATTTTTGATAGTCTAAACTAACTAATCAACTAATCAAGAACTAAATCAAGAAATGCTACTGGTTACGATTGTTGAGCATAATATACCGTGGGGGTACGTGATACTTTCAACACGAAGATCAAATTTGTTACGAGATAACATTTTTGATAGTCTAAACTAATAATACAGTGTCAACTGTTGTGCTTTGGCTTTGTTACAAACCAGCACGTACGTGTTTATGCATTAAGGTACGAGATACTGTTTATGCAATAAAATCCACGGAACGATTAAGCTCCTTGAGCAAATAACCTTGAGGGCCTAACACTACCTACGTAATACCGTAGAATACATTCAAAATGCTCCTGAACGTCTTTTATAAGTGTTAAAACCAGCACGAGATGCTGTGGATATATTAATGTGATCATGGATTCTCCTGAACAACAATATACACTCATGACGGTAAGTCAGTAATGTCATAAATTTGCTGCTGAACAACCTAATGTATTAAGAACAGTGCGAGACACTGTGTCATGCAGCCAAATATTATGTCCCTGAACAAGCATATGTATTTCCATTGTATGCAATACTGTGAAATGCAATATAACATTGAAAACTTTAGTTTAAATGGTATCTTATGTGATCCAAATTGATTCTGAGAAACCTAAAAGGTATTTCTTAATGTTTGAAATGACATCATTGTCTCACTTGACTGTTGATTATAATTATCAGCAGGAGTCCCAAATGATCAAACCCGCGAGGTAGACATTTGAGATATTTTACTACGATTTCTTTCTGATTTGTATTACAAGCACTGGGCCAAGAGTATGAATATATTAAAAAATATGAAAATCTAAATATTCATAAATATATTTACAAAATGCATCACATAGTTGAAAATTCACAACTTCTGAATGCCTAGTTTATTTCATATGGGCAGCGATCTCTGAAGCTGGGGAACTAGAGATGAGTACATTGTCCACCAAAATGTGCAAAGTACTATGTATGCAAAGACATGTCTAGCATGTATAATCAATGAAACAATAGATGTAATGACTATACTAAATTCACTTAGTGATATTTGTCATGAACAAACCTATTATTTTAAAAGTTTGTGTAGTGAATACAACTAGAAATAAGATTTAAAAATGTGCTAATTCTGTTATGGAAACGGCAACAAAAGCAATATTTGCTAAATACATAAATTATGTGTAAATACAAGCGGTCCACTCTGACAAGGGTATCAGAGTAAATCATCTAAGGTGATGACACATTGGTTCATACCATGGACTTGCTACAGTCCACCACCAGGTAACCTTTAATTTTCTGTGTTCCATGAGAACTCCAAGGTCCCTAGGTACATGCTGGGAATAACTACCTGGTTTATGTTGAAAGTTATTGACCCTACTATAATGTAGTTGTCTAATGGAAATATAACATTTGATTTCATTTCTTTGTGAAATTAAGTACCTATGTATATATATGTATGTTACATTTCAAAGAAAATTGTTAGACACAGATCAGATGTCACATGTTTTGATTTAACAGTGAAGTTTCACTCATGCAAATGCGTATTACTAACATTTTTCAGTTGGTTACTAAAACACCATGCTGTCATTTATATAAGCTTTGACTGTTTGTACCTACTCTAGGTACATATTAATATTGTTGTATGCATTACATGCACCAAAATTAAAAAAAAAAAAAAAAAAAAAAAAAGTAATTCAGGCTTCCTATCTAATAAAAATATTAATAATATTTTATGTATTGGCCATACATATAACAAGTGTTTACTGATCAACAAAACAACAATTAGTATGTATTACCTTGAAACACTTGGCTTCAGCAAAAGAGAAACACTATCTAATTTAACATTGCAAACTACTGGGAAAACTATTGTGTTTGTTGCTTTATAATTTCTAAAACTAAGTAAACTAAACACATGCTAAATTACGGTGTTTACAAAATCACACACATGTGGGACATGACATTAGTTGCACCATAGCCAACCATACCACCAGTACCGCTACCTACATACAGAAGAAATGGAATGTATGAAGTACCTAGCATAACAAAAATCAAAACTAAATGATGATGCTTCAATGACTTATAGGGTTACAGCAACATTTTATGGTAGCGAGGTAACATAACACAAGACAGGAAATATTTAAATTAAATAATATAAAATTTGATTTACAGATGCTTCTCTTCTTCAAAGGCAATAGGCTCGCCCCTATTACGTGGGACTTAAACACAATGGCAAAATGTGGGTGTACTACAGGTACAACTCTGCCTGACCCCCCGGAAAATTACAGGGCGTCATGTTTGCTTGCTTCTCTTCCAGGCTGAATTTGAGAGGTTTGCAGGTCTATGGGTGACCATAGACTATATCTTGTTCTGATGTAATATCCTATAAACCATTAAGAACTAATGGAAGTTTTTTCCTTTCTGATTTAGTGAAGTGCCTTGCATAATTGAAAAGTAAGTTCTTCGGACAAAACTACTGCCCTAGTATGCACTTGTTACTCAATTGTCACACCTCAATCAGATTAATTGAAGAATATGGGATTGGTATGCAAATACCTTTTAAAGTTGAGGCATGTTGCTTCAATCTATGGATAACTGGGCAGATGAGGATTCGAGAATAATAACATAGCTAGAGTGGGGATTATCTATAGAAATATTTAATTAAAGCATGCTGTTGGTTCATTCCCTCCCAGAATCAACACAAACTCCAAATTATATGTGGCTGGAATTAAAGGCCGTTATAATATATTTAGTACACTCATTATACTGTATCTTGTCAGTCATTGCTATTGACAAAAAGTTGATAGTAACCAACAATTTTTTACTCTAATAGTGAATTATTATCTTTTCAGTTCAGACTACTTACTGAGAAATTTTACCCTGGCAGCAATCATCTTCTGTAAGAAACATTCATATGCAGAGGTTTGCCAGAAAGCTCACTAAATGTTATTTTATCATCCACGAGGTATTGTGAAATAATTTAATATTATTTATAAAAACTGATGGTCATTCTGCCTAAACTCAGATAGACATCTACCCTCATTACTAGATGTAATGCTGTAGGTACTTCACTGAAACACTTAGAAGAAATGAAGGCTACAGCTTACTCAACACTGCTTCACTTTACCTTCTGCTGGAGAGAAGAAGTAGCAGTGACGATCACAGATCAGGATAAACCTTTAACGAAACGCTCAACGGAATATAATCGTTCTGCGCAAGTATCTTAATACTTGGGTTCTCCTTCGTTATTTCTTATTGCTATAGTGCAAGAGTACTGAATAATTAGTTGACAATTTGAATTTTGAACAAATAACTAGAACAAATTGGCTTAATATTAGTTATTGCTATTATGCAGAAGTTTCCTTACTTAACCATGAAATATTTATACATGTCTTAGTGGCAGAACATTATGTACAGTAATTAATATTGTTCAAAATACAAATACATAAATTTCATCTAAAATTGTAAATGACATCAGTCAAATCACCATCCTAGGACTATAATGCTGTGGTTGTTCTAACTAGAGATTTACGAACATATTATATCAATCGAAGTCGGCTATCGGGACTAGTGCAAAATATTTTTGCTAGTTACTATTAGACAACAAATATTTGCTAGTTACTAATATTATACGAGAACATACAGACAAGCAATTAAGATGGATTATGATGGTTAGTCATGAAGGAAAGTGGTAATAATACTAAAATATTGACTCCCAGTAGCAGACGTACAAAACAAGACAAGCAAAAATATCATGATGCAATTAGCTAAGACAAGTCTCTTAAATGATTGCTAGGTTTTATGATGCATCAGCGAATGCTAATGTGCCGCAGGACAGATTTATTTATTTTTTGTCTTTGCTTCCAATTTGAGGACGTAATAAAGGGATTTTGATATATTATAAATATATTTATATAGGTACATTTAGTACTATAATGTGACTAAAAATCTAATTGGTTTAGTTAATATGCCTAAAGAACATTTATTTGGTAATTATTGTATAGGTTAATACCTGAGCAATGTTCTCACTAAGTTTAAATACTAATACTACTAATAAGTGGTTAAAACACTTTGAGCAAGTTGATTTCATGTAAAAGTTGATTCTAAATGTCTGTTAAATCCTCTTTTATCTTAAGTGGCTTGCCCATAGCAAGCATGTGGCAATGGCCCATGTCGACTTGATACTCTAAACATCTCATTTGTGGTCAAATTATATTTCAGTTCACCGAAATAAAATTGAATAATCAGACGAACTTACCTTACGTGAAGTCCGATTATAATTTTATGAAGGGTGAACTGAAATATAATTACCCGCCCAGCCCATTCTGTTTTTTTATAAAAAACAGTCCCTGGTCGAATGGGCCAACAATAAAATAATCTCTAAAAAAGTGTCAAATCAGGGTATCAGGGTTGCCATCCCACAGAGAAAACGTTTTTTTATATACTCTAAAAACGCGGTGTCCTTACACGATCGAGAAGGGCTCTCATTTGTGGTCAAATTATATTTCAGTTCACCCTTCATAAAATTATAATCGGACTTCACGTAAGGTAAGTTCGTCTGATTATTCAATTAATCATTATCAGAGAGTCCTAGATAGAGTCATAGTTTTACGCACGCTGTGCTACTTACACTCTGTTGTTCAAATAAATCTTTTTACAGTTCGTTCGAATATTAGGTAGGTATATCCTACCTATTTTGTTACGATGGTGGCATGACAAACAAACGACAGCGACAGTAAACAGTGGATATTGTTTTTGCTTAATTTAAGTTTTGTAAAAATACTTACCTACTTACTTACTTGTAACAATCACTCACCTCATTTCAAATTAAGTAGGTGGGTAGGATAGTCGTATTGGACTCGGTGAATAAGTTATTATTACTTACTTGTTGTAGGTATTAAATGTATCTGTAGCTGGTCTGATAAATGGGTGAACCGATAAAGGTGCGATGTTTTTTTATGTGTAATTAGGTTTTCTAGCGGTGCAGGTGGTGCTAGACATGTTTTATCAAAGTCGGTTCAGACGCACAATTAAAGAATAATAATAATAATATTCCACACCTATCACACAACGCCATTTAGTTCCAATCCAATCTAAGAAGAGCTTTTGTTATGGGTAGGGTCATTGCGCCGGTTACGCGACCACCTCCAGTATGCGGCCATTTGACGGACTAAGTTTCTTGAAATCGTGATAATAGCAGCCTCCTAGATGAAAAATTAATAAAAAAAAAATTTCACTCGTTTGTCAGATGACTATTCAATAGAGATGCGAAATGTAGCTCACTGAAAAGAGAAGAGAGCTCGGCTCTTTTGATCAAAAGAGCTTTATCACTCTTCTAGCTCTTTAGCTCACCGAATAACTCTTAACTCTTCGGCTCAATTGATTTACTTGCGAGCTACAGATCAAATTGAGCCGCGCCACTTTATGCAAGTCAAACGAGACAAATAGCTCAATGGCTCTTTCAAATCTTTCGAGTTCTTTAGTTCATTTAACTTAGTGGCGACTCTTGCGAGCCATAAATAAAATTACCTACATTCATTGGGTTGTTTTGTTCTTATTACAAATAAATAAAATTATGAAAGCCATTAGGCAATAAAGCATTTTTCTTTTAAAACAATGACGATAAGAGTTATTTTATAATGACGTATTAAGCCGAAGAGTCAGTCAGTGAGCGACATGCAAAATCGTTCACCAGTTCGTCGGGTAAGTTCGGGCCCTGTTCGGGCATAGTCGGATGTCGGTCGCTAATGTCGGCGTTTCGTCGGTATCACTCGTCGTAACTTGCAAAGCCACAGAGTGATGAGTAGTATAGAGTGTAGAGTCAAGTCACTGAGCCATTGAGCTAAATGAGCAAGCGAGCTATTCCGTGAACAACTGAGCGACTGAGAGCTAGATTAGTATTAAAGAGCTAGTTCAATTTTATCTCTCATTCGCGAGCTACACATATACTACTATTCAACAAGAATGACCATAGTTTGGAACATAAGGTTTTTCACTAATTATTTTAAAACTCAGTTCTTCTATCTTATCAACAGGCGTGTTTTTGGGGAGTTCGTTCTGCACTTTTTTATTTCTAATATAAACACTGGGAAACGACATAGAGCTGGTTTTTTGGGGGACTGTCAGGATATTGAAACGTGTAGACTGTATCAGATCCCTTTAACTACAATTTAAGATCGGTTTAGTGGTAAGACATGTGATGCTATCGAGACAAAGGGACCAGATCCTCTGCTAGCCAAAGAAGGCGAAAAGAGGGTTAAGAAATTAACTTCTGTGAACAATTATTTTTTCTATAATTATATTTAATTAAAAACCAAAATTAAGAACATTTTAAAATCAATTATAATTATTTTAATGCCACATTTTTAATATTAAAATAGTGGCCGCAAACTAGCTTACTGGCGGACGTTAACTAATGAAAGTGGTCGCAAACTAACGTTTTCGCTATATTTTCACTTTTTCAGCATTTTAAAATATTTTCCCTTGACACATACTATGTGGCGTGTAAGTAACATTTTCTTTCACTCATCTGAAGTGGGCAACTCAGCTAACTGGTCGCTAACCGGCGCAATGACCCTACTAAACAGCCAGCCGATAAACATACTTATATACCTAATTATTTCTAAATATCATAAATTAGGTGCAGGTAAATTACACCCAGACAAAACAAATGATCGTGTTCATCACACAAACCTCTGTCCAGGGTAGACATCGAACCCATGATCTCCGGCATAGAAGTCAGGGCCACTAACTACCTACCTACTAGACCAACAGGCCTGTCAAAAAAGAATCAATCGGAATTAAGTATGGTCAACAAAGAATCTTATTGAAATTGACAAAATTTTCTTTGTTTTAGATATCAATGGACACCGTGAGAAGGCGTTTAAAGGACGCTGGAAAGAAATGCTGCCGCCCTGCCAAGAAAATTCTTATGAACCAGGGGCATAAGGAGGCAAGAGTAAGTTTTTGCCTGGAGTATTATAATTTTGACTGGGAAAACAACATCGTCATTTTTGTGGATGAGAAGAGTTTCCGGTCGGATATGGACGGAAGAAAAATATTATGGCGCAATAGCAACGAACGATATGTGGAGGTTAATACTTTGCCAAATCGGGCAAGCGGAAGAATTTCATTAAATTTTTGGGGATGGATGAGTTCGATGGGACCGGGTGAGCTGGTGGAAGTTAGTGGGCGCATGACTGGGGATCAGTACCTCGAAATTTTACGCGATGCAATGATCCCCACCGTGCGCCTGCACTATCCAGAGGGCGTTATTTACCTTTGCCAAGATAACTGCCGCGTGCACACCTGCAGAGTGGTGCAGGAGTGGTTCGCGGCACAGGACGACGTTGTCTGCCTGCCATGGCCTGCAAAGAGCCCTGACCTAAATCCCATCGAGAATCTATGGGGTCTCATGGTTCTCGACTAGGATACCTCAGAAATTCGCAACAATGAAAACTTGCGGCGAGAAGCAAATATTACGTGGGAGAATTTTAGAGGGTCGGACACCTGCTGGAATATGGTGGCCGGCATGAAAGGCAGGCTGGACGCCGTATTAGATGCGCAAGGTGGTCCGACCAAATATTAAATCACTTGTGAAATTGTATTAACAGACAAATAAATGCTATTAAAGGAACTTAAGGAATGACAGTCATTCCTTTAGGTTCCTTTAATAGCATTTATTTGTCTGTTATTACAATTTCACAGTAGGTATCTATAGTTTCATTTGTGTTTAGTAATAAGTTTTGACAACGCGTTACGCTCTGTAAATATTTCTTATCAACAAAAAAGCCAATCTTGTTGCGTATTTCTGAGGTAAAGTTAGGGTTCTTTGAGGTCATGGCATATTCTTTGGTATTGTCTTGTTTTCCATAATCGTCCCCCGTCATAGGATAAATACGCTAAATGTCGGCCCCCTAACGAATTTTCTAACTTTGGATCGCTCTGGCTCCATCAGTTTGCAACGAAGCATGCCTTGTGATGTAGTTTTAGATAGGTTGACTTTTCTACTAAAAGCAAAGAGTACTAAGGGTTAAATGCATCCAGAACGAAAAACCTTAAACTCGGCCATTTACGCCCCATAGTCAGTCGTGTTTTTCCCAAATGTCGGCTGGGTATAGGCTGGTTTAAATAAGACAGTGAAAAACATTACCAATACGATTATTAAAAAAAGTTTTATGTGAAAACGAGCTTAGTATCCAAAGACTACTTTTTATTCCTCGCAGTTTAAGCTAGATGGGTTCAATTGTCGCAAGTTCCAAAGAGAAATTGATATTTGTATCCCAAACCCTACTTATTGAGTTTTCATAAATATTAATATGGTTGATCAATATTGTAATATTTTATAATTAATTAATTTGAACCCCTAGTTAAAACAAAACTTAACCTTGTTTTTATAATAATACCTACATAATCAACTTGGAGCAAATTAGTTTGTTAAATATATTAAAAATTTAAAACTGACTACCTACCCGTCCAACGTAATCAGCCTGTATAGTAGCGCTCGGATTCAAGGCTGGCCGATATTACGATCTTTAATATTTCTAAAGTCGGCCCCTATTTTTCATTCCGTGAAATAGATTTATTTACTTATAAGCTTAGCAAATTCTCCTATTAAGCCAAAGGAATTGGAAGATTTGCAGATTATAAAACAGACTGAATTTTACTTAAAGTCGGCCCCGCGCCCCGGTCGAGATTCGAGGCTTTAAACCAAAACTGGTATTCTAATGGCGGCCCCCTATTTTCTCTTAAATCAATGCGCAAAACGATAAAAATACTAACTCAAAATATAGTAAAACTAACCTTATAATAATACCAAAGCATAAAACAAAAAAAAAAGAATGTCTTACCATTGTAATATCAATCCCCGAAATATTCACAGAAAGTAAGTTATTTTTACTATGAACTTGACACTTCAACGTCGGCATCGCTAAGGACGCTCAGTGTGCGAAAAGCGAGGGACGTAATCGAATAGGTAGTTACAGTTTTTACGTATAGAGTATGAACTAAAGATCTAATTCCAGTAGCCAAAATGTCACTTATTTACCTTTTCAATGAATGCAAGTTAAAAATGTGCAGACTGCCGACCTTTGGGGGGTGGCCGACGTTTGGCGTATTTACCCTAATATTTACTTGCACTATTATCATTTATACTAATATCACTTGTCATATCAATTTATAAGTCATAACTTTTATTTGCCTTATAAAAGTAGTCATAATAAAATGTGTTGAATCATTAATTTCTATTAGTAACACATTACATAATCGGTACTTAAAATAAGCAAAATCGAAACGGTTAGAGACCAGCGAGCGCATCTAGCGCACCGCGGCTGTCACTCCTCTGTTGCATGCAAAGCAAAAGACAAACAAATCATAATAATAACTTGGATCAACTCGTAATCTTACTTAAAATAGTGCACACGGCTACACATCAAGCTAGACGTTTCCAGATTACGCTGACCTCCCATTGTACGGAAATACTATGCACTGCGAGACCAACTTATACTGGAAATGTATAGCTTGATCTGTAGCCGTGTGAAAAAAGTATTCAATTCTATTGAATTTTCATAATGCGTTATTTCTAATGAAATTATGGCAAATACAATTTAAGGTAATTATAATTATTATAATTATGCCATTTTAAATTACGACAAACATTAGTAAACTTGTTCTGACACGTAGACACTCGGTGTCGGAAATTGAGTGGACGTCGTATAGTGTCGTAGCCTGAATTTAGCTTCAGATAATGAACTCCGACTCTATGGCAATGGTAAATAACGCACTTCATCCACCCGCGTTTCCGTAAGAACCCAGCCCATGTGTTAATCCAGGTCATGGTCTATTTATATGCCTAGTTTTCTTATAATCCTTTTAGCCGTGGCGAGAAAAGTAACAAATACCTATCAGCCCTTTTTACAAAGTTTCACATTCTACTAGTAGCACAGTTTTACAATACATACCTAAGTAGTATTTTAATATTGTTACTGTTTTATTTATCAAAATAAAGGTATCTATTAACGTATTACCAACCACTGTTTGTTTCTCAAACGCTTATTCTTCCTTTGCTCGATTTGGAAAAGACGCTAGACATGTCGCTTGTTGATGTTTATTTATTTATTCATTTATTTATTTATTTATTTAAGGTCAGCCAACAATTGTTTTCACAAAACATGTTCATTAAAAAAAAAAAATTAACAAATTGTGCTTTTGTAAGTGAAACAATTACTTAAAGGCTAACACCGCATACATAAAATGTTGTGTCATAATAAAATGGCTTCCTCCATGTCCTGCCGCATATTGTTCATCACAATTGCCAAGCGGTTTGGCCAAGTAGGAGTAACATAATAGGCAAAGTTATTTTCGCATTTTTAATATAAGTACTCAATAATCGTAATACTCAATTTTTGTGCTATAGAAAATATAATGATGCATTAACAGTATTGAGTATAATATTTTCTATACAGAAATTTTTGGCGATAATTTAAGTCAGGGTCGCTTACTGGCGGAACGGCACGACAAGGGATTTTAGTAAGCGCATATGATTTAAAATCTTATTTTCTCACGCTTAGCGTTCACATTTCGGGAAGTCACGGCATGCCAGACCGTGCCGAAAGATCAGAAGCAGGCTGTCACCGTGTCACGTATAAACGTAAACTAGTGTTAACTGTGTGTTGAAATAAAATTCAGAATCATCTGTTAGTATTACAAAAATCCCTTGTCGTACTGTGCCGCATTACATCCCAGTCAAATTATACTACTTACCTAATCTAGGCAAAAACTTACTTTTGTTTGGCGGCAGCATTTAATGCTGTTAGGCAATCATTGGTAGATGAACTTGTATATAGGTAATACAGGTAATTATTCTGTTACAAAGTTAAATATAGGTATTAAAAAAGCTTGTAAAAAATAAATATAACCTAGTTACCTACTTGTATTTAATCTACCTATTGCTTAGTTTATTTTTATAAATATATTTTGTTGTAAACTGTATATTTGAGAGTATTTGTTTTATACTTTTAATTACCTACACTAATGTTTAAAAATAAAAAGATAAAGATGGTTATTCCGCATTTTATTTTCATCTTTTTCATGTAGGTGCTCCTCGTCCACGTTCATTCATCTGTGCGCTAAGTGCGAGTTGTTTTTACGCTAACGCGATCGAAACGTTCTCTGAACCGCGTTTGGCTCTCTGTTTGGTTGAAAGCTGGGAGCGAGTCAATCGGAGCGCCGAACGTCTTAACGTGTCGATCGCGTTAACGTAAAACAAACTCGCACTAGGAACTCTGGTCAAAAAAGCACGCCGCGCCGATTGCGAGTATCTACCTACTACCTACGCACCTGACCTTTCTGAATAAACTCACAAATAAGATCAGTTACATGTTCTTCTAGAGCGTTCCCTCCCGGCGTTGCCACTCACGTCTACCTTGTAAATATCTACCTTTTATAATCTGCTTTCACTCCTCCTCTATCCACTTATTCCATGACCAAACCATACTCAAATATATAAATAACTTTATTTCAGACTACAGTCCATAGTTTTGTTCGTATAAAGGCTGAGTCACATCGTAATGGCAGCGAAGCGGCGAACAGTTTCAGTGTTATACCTATAGTTTCAAACGTAGGTAACCTTGATTATCATAATACATAGTATCGCTTGAAAAAAGCGAAAAAATGGCGCAGCCGCCCGCGGTCATGCGAGCACTCTGATTACTCCCGCGCAAAATTTTCTCAAGCTATAGCTACTACCTATGTAATATAACAGTATAAATAGTAATACAGTAGGACGACGCCTTTGATCTCTGGAAAAATACCGACAACGTCTACACGCGTTAGCCCTAAATAGGTGATACCTCCCGAACTACGAACATCGTTTTGTTCGCAGTTCGGGAGCGGCTTTCCCGCGTCTCGCCCCTCACCCCCGCACGATTGCCCTGTCTAGACGGCATCGTCGGACGACTGTAGGTTTTTAGACTGTGGTTATATTATTAATAAAGATAAAGTCTAAAATTATTTGACACTGAAATTCCTGGCCGCTTCACTACCATTCCGGTGTGACTCGGCCTTAACCCTACTCAATTTATTTATCAAAGTTACACCATATTACATGCTTCGCAAGCAACTAATGTTATTCGGATAAACAGATTACATATTACATTATACCTACCCTCACAAAACTACCGATAGTGCAAGTGAAAGTTTCGCGCAGTAGCCACAAACACTACTTTCTTACACTACTTACTCACACTTAATTTAATTTACATTTCACTCATCAATCACTAATAAAAAACTAGTGATCGACGATTTCACAACGAGAAAAAAATATTAAAAAGGGATGACTTTATAAAACCAACAAAAATTGTAATAATGTTAGTATTATTATTTTAAGTCTGCTTCAAAGCGTAACTCACCATGCATCTAGAGATGGGTAATCACCCAGGTTAAAACCCAGTAGTGGGTTATAACCCAGTTATCACCCGTTTCATTCCACCCACTGGGTGGTTTGGCCGGGTGAAAACTAAATATTTCTGATTCTTAAATATTTACGCATGTAGGGCGTGTATTCGCTTAGTTTTTAACCTTTTTAATAATAATAATAACAACCCTGACTGGAGGTTTTAATTTTATGACACTTACAGGAAAATCAGGTTAAATAATGATACAACCACATAAGAATGGGCCGGTTTTGATAGGTGGCATCACTTAATAGGACTGTGGTGGGGGGGGGGGGGTGGATTACAAAAAAATACGTAACTATACTGTGACAGACAAGTTACATACAGTGTCCCACGTAAGTGACTACTGTAAAACCTACTTAGTTAGTATTATTGTGTGTTTTATTGATGTGATTATTGATGTTTTTATTATATGATTGTGTGTATTTTCTTAATATGGGTTGTATCTGAATCAATACTTGCAACAAAATAACTAAGTATTTGCAAAAATGGCCCCGAAAACTGCAAATTACAGGCAGTTAAAGTTGGTCAATAAAAGGTAGTGAGTTTGACAACGAAAGTAAATTAAAAAAAAGTTAAATGTTAAGCTTCTTACGTCTCGGAAATACCCATTTCGATCGTAGAACACACTCTCTTTTAATATCAAAACAAATAGGGAAATGCATTGCGATTTAAAAGAAGACAAGAAATCACAAACATGTTTGCTGTGCTATTTGGTTGGTCAAATTGTTCGAATGAAAGAATAATTAATGTAATGATAGTACAACCAGAACTCGTCTTAATCTAAAGTATTGAGACGGGAGAAAATCGGTTTTTAAGTCATTAGATATGTGAAAAAAATATAAAAGTATTATCTAAATATAGATCAGGCAGGTTTGCTACAATGATCGGATATAATGCAATTAATATGCAGAAAGTTTCCCGTCTCATGAACGACGATCATCCAAACATAACTTATATAAACTGTGTAGCTCACGTTCAACTTACTCTGCATTCAATGACAAAAATAAGTTTTAGCATCTTTACTTGCTGAAATAGTTAGGGTATAAAAAGCTTGTGAAACTTTGACATTGCCCTGCGATACGCAATGAGGCAGTTTTTACACCAGCTTTAAAAGTACCGAAAACACTAAGAAAAAGAAGTGGCTTAACAGACTCCCCAGCAACACGTTTGTCTAATAAGTTAGAAGAACTTGAATTTATCAGTACAATTAGTTATCACTATAAATCAATCCCGTTAAAATATTTACTACATGCTAGCGCAGTATTAATATTAATACAGTAGTACGACGCCTTTGATCTCTGGAAAAATGCCGACAACTTCTACACGCGTTAGACTTGAATAATACCGCCCGCACTACGAACATTGGTTTGTTCGCATTGTCGCGTCTTGCCTCTCACACCACGCACGATTGCCCTGTTAGACAGCTTCGTCGGACGACTGTATGTTTTTAGACTGTGATGCTAGCTAGCATGCTCCAATATACAGGATTCTAGTAATAATAATTTATAGCTACCGACATTAACCCTACCTAAACTCAAGCAAATGTAAACTTATTGAAAAATAACCTCCCGGTATACAGAGCGTGGTTGCTTACACGTGTAGTGTTGGATGATATCTAGAAGTCTGCGACACAATGTCACAAAATGATAATCTAGGACCATCAAAGTAAAATAAATCAATAAAAAGCTAATAGTTAAAATAATAACAAAACCAAGGCCAGCCAGACGACCAGTTACCACAAGCAGCAGCCGTTCACGAGCATAATGCAAAGATCAGCCAGTACCCCCCTCGCCATATTTCAAGGAAGCTGGTAACCCGACCCTTCGACGCTACAGCAAGCAGTAACATCGGGAGCATGACAAACTTGCTACAGGTTATTTACGTAAAAAATAACCAATTAAGAGTCTAAGTTACTAGTTCTCCATAAAATGCAATACACTTAATTACGGAACAACTTATTGTGGAAAAAATTTCTGTGTTTTTGATGCAAGTGATGAAGTCAATTCGTTGATTTTTTTTCAAGTAAATAATAAAAGTGCCTGATTTTGTGTGCAGGCTTTTAGTTTAGACAAGCTAGTAATGCGTGTAGCTACTAGTAGTACTTAACACAATTAAAACATATCAATATGCATTTCCACCCAGTAAAATGGGTGATTATGGGTTAAAACTGGGTGATTTGGGTTATAACCCAGTTTTAACCCGGGTGGAATGATTGGGTTTTAACCCACTACCCATCTCTACATGCATCACGCAGAGATTTAAAATACTAGTAGTGAACTAGTGAATGTGTTCCAAGTGACGACTAGGTCATTATCTGCCTGCCTTTTTCCTGCTATGTTAGGGTCGGCTTCCAGTCTAACCGGATGCAGCTGAATACCAGTATTTTACATAAAGCAACCGCCTATCTGAGCTTCACTACCCAGTTAGTGCTAGGTAAAACGATACCCCTTGGTAAGACTGGTTGTCAGACTATCGGGCCACTGACTACCTGTAACGACTGTCAAAGATTTGCTTTCCGAGGCACGGGGGAAACTCAGTAAGAAAATTATGTGGGTATCTATTATTTATACCTACCTATATTAACATTTAACCACGTGCTCCTTGGCTTTATTTTGTTTTATTAAATAGGTAATACAAAGAAGTATTTAGGAACAACAAGTATTTTCATGCATTGTCCGGGCCGCCTGTTTTTATTACGATCGCATTATAAGATTCCATTCAAGAACTCAACCTGCTACGCTATTTCTTTTCGCATAATGTTTTATTCTACACCACGGCGCGCAAACGCACACATCCATACGTACGCACTGCAGCACGAAACATTATGAGTAAGAACTAATGAAACGCTATTTATCTCTTTCGCACGATTCTCGCTGTTGTTGCTCATAACGCGCTCAAGGTCAAAGTGTAGTAACTTGACGTGCTGGCGACTGTACAATAAAAATAATGATTCAATATTTATTTTATGTTTTTAAACTTCGTGGTATGATTTTATGGTGATGGTGATAAATTTAATTGAATTTGTCATACTAATTACCTACTTAGTTTTCACATTGAGCCATATTTATAATATTTTCAACTCTTTTCCTGTGTTAATTTTACTTGCATACGAACACAGTTGATATTTCAGAACGTATTTATCAAAAACACACAATTGAAGCTAAAGCTATCAGTAATACCTACTATTTTTTTAGTAAACTTTTTCATAAGGTCTACACAAATAATGAGTAACAGTTTAATTAATTACCAAAACAAACGCGACTAACAACAATAGATTGCAACAGTTTACAGCAAAAATATCGGTCTGTAATCCCCGCCCTAAAGTGACACCATGTAAAAAGATAATACAGAAAACCTACTCACTTTCAGCTTTGAACAACGCACGCTTAAACTTATATTACCACAGATCATGAGAAATAAGATAATCACGTTCTGATAGTATGACATTTAATAACTAAAGCTTTTATTGTCAAGAAACATTTAGGATAACATACTAAAAATAAATATAATAAGAAACTCTTCAACTGTCTATCTGTCTATCAGCAATGTTTATTTTTGTGTATGCGACATAGTTTTTGACCCACAATTAAAAATGTTTGTAATTTACCAGACATTTTTAAATAAGTTTCCAAATTCTAAAATCTGATTAAAATCAAATTAATTCAAGTCCATTCACTATTAAATATTACACGAAAATTAAAAAAAAATTGTTTTGCAATATAGTTGTTAAGTTCTGTGGTCGTTAAAAAAGATTTACCTGCCTTTATAAGTACAATAATAATTTTTCCTCATTTCTCCAACCTTCCTCTTCACAGCCTTCAAAAAACTAGAACAGCTACCACACAACTAATTGGACTTGTTTTTCTGCACCTAACTTCATAGCGGCCAGGCTATAGGCAGAGCTTCAGTGAGTCGGTACCACGGGACCGAAACGCGCGTGTTTACCAGTGTCAGTGGACTTATAGTGTTGTGACAATTGGATTAAAATACAACACCTATATCGTTATTGGACCCTGGTATGTTAAATTTGTATTTTATATTGTACGGTAAAAAATTGGTTGATGTATAAGTGACCTTGCCTAATATCGTACTTTAAAAGATTTGTTTGCTTTAGTCTTCTTAGTATCGTACTTAGATTACCTATTTATTAACAGGAAAAATGTGCAAAATGTTTGATCATGATGACGTGTTAGTAAAATACTGATTTGATTTGGATATCACTTTTTGTGGCTACATTGTGGTTAGTAAAAATCAAAAGTCATTTATTAAAATCAGGCTGAGGATCAGCAATTTTTGACTGTCAAAATTACATAAGACAGTTCCCCAAATAGCCCGCCCTTTGCCACTTCCTCGTGTTTTGTTGGGAAGAAGAAATGTGTGTGTAGAAAAGTTCGTAGTGTTCAATAATACAGTCAGGTTAGGTCAGTCTTTAATAAAATGATGTTTTAAAGAAAAACGGGTTATTTTTTAAATTGGTTTTAATATTATTAACTCGAATATAATTAAATCATTGGATAATAATATGTAGCCTGTGGTCTGCTGTTTGAGATATTTTTACGATAAGGCCGCCTATTGTAACACCCCTACATGTACCCTATCAACTACGTTTCAGGGACGTTAGGTTTTAACTCGCTGGAGGTGAGAAGAGGTTATGATCAACTCACTATAGCCTGCAAGACCTTACGGGGTCGTATAGACTGTCCTGACATCCATGGTCTTTTCTGTAGACTTTTATGCCTGACAAAAATACATAGGCCACCGTCAGAGCCGTCGGCACAAGCTGTTTGCGCAACTCCCAGCCAAAACCGTAGCCAGAACCCTTCATTGCCCTTCTTGCTGCCAACCCTGATTGTGATGTGTTTGAGGATGAATGGATTAAACTAATGCGTGTATGCCTGGTGTTCTGAGAAAGTAAGTATGTCAGGGAGTCTACTGTTTCATGTTAGTTTTAAGATTTTGAATTAGTTTTTATAACTTTTTATCGTAAGTGTAGTCTATGTTACTTAGTGTAATTGGTGTTGTACCGTATTAAGTAACCATAAATAAATAAATAAATAAATCGTGCAGTTAGTGAATAACCTGCAGGCCTAGCCATATTACAAATTCTATTTCTATTATCGTAATCGAAAAGGTGACAATAGAAAGAAAATGGCGTACCTATATGGATCAGCTGTTTGTTAACTGTCAATTGTATTTCATTTTCAGCCATATTACAAATTCTACTCGTTAACAATTTTATTGACAGTTGACAAACAGCTGATTTCATATACGCCATTTTCTTGCTATTGTCGCCGTATCGATTACAATAGTAGAAATAGAATTAGTAATATGGCTAGGCATGCTGGTGTGGTGCAAAATAAATGAATTCGAATTTGAATTTGAATTTGTTAGAGTAGTAATATCGGCCATGGGCAAAGAGAATTAAAATACTATAGAGCGGGCATGTCAAGAAAATGTCATAGAAAAACTTTGATCCCATGTCTCAGTAACGCCATCTAGAATAATATATGAATATTGGAGCGGCAGCGGAGCGTACTACAAAAAACTCATAGACTTGTATCCAGCAGGACACACTTTTTCGGACGAAAATTTTGTTCGTGATGTCCGGTCTATATGTATTGAATGTCTTTGCCCACTGATTTGGCATCACATGCCTTCGAAATATACCTCTCAGCCTTACCTGTTTCCTCATGATGTTTTCCATCATCGTTTTTGAAGCAAGTGAGTTTTTTTAGTAAACAATAAAGATAAATATATTTTATTCTATACTCTTTCTGTTATCTATTGGGTAGTAAAATACCGTTTGTGTTTAATATTAAACAGGTTTCGGAAGCTAACTGAAACTATGCAACTACTGTGAAACGTGTAGGTAGACAACACTTCACTGAATTCAGGAATCTCAATTAGAATTCAGGATAGTGGAACAAGCGTTCGGACGCGGGACGGTCAGGATCCTAATTAGCTAGTTAGAATAGTTTCTGCTTTCCTGATTGGCTCGGCTACTTTCTTAATTAGAATTCTTTTAATTAGTATTAGTTGTGTCTTTACCTTTCTCCACGTACAAATTTATCCTGGCTTTTTTCTAAAACTAAAGTAGTACAGCAATCACTTATCTGACAGTAAAAGTCTCGTTTGAATTGTGACAGCTGTATTGTAGATAAGCCACAATAAACAGACTGACAGACAGCTGCATGATCACCGCAGAAACGTGTATTTCGACGGAAGAAAACGTGACAGATGGTAGAAATATTTCTGCCAATTGTAGAAGGAAAAATGCTCGATATTGTAGACTATTTATCGTCTGAACAATCTACATTCTCTTAATTCTTGACATTGTCGTGCTAAAAACAAAAGAAATATTTATACAATCTGTCACTTTGTCTTCTTTAGACAAAATCCGTTTTTACACACTTTATTTCTTTCCACCGAGAATCGACATATTTCTTTCTGTCCAACTTGACATTTCTTCTACCGCCGAGCATGAGATGACTCCTAGACAAGTATTTGTACGCAGAGAAAGAAATTTACTCGCTACCTATAACAACTGTCAAGTTGCTAGAGGTGTAGATAAGTTAATATGTCTACGATGAAATTTACGTTTTGTTATCAATAAATATGTATAAAAACACCAAGCTTTAAAACTCTCGAACGTAATGAAGAAAAAATAATTTTATTTATAAATATTAAAATAAATACTCAAGTACTACACTAGAAATGAAAATAAAAACTAAAATAACGTAATGTAATGCATAACTAAACGTTTTTGCTTAAAAGACTAATACTCAAACCTATACTTAACGTATCAAAATGCATACATGTAGGTATGTATGCATTTTGATTATTGTAACTCTGTTTTCCCATGGAGATAGGCAGAAACAGAGCACCATCTGCTACAAGTCTTACATAATTATTTCTTTTGCTTCGTTTACTTTAAAATACCTACAAGTAATCATACACACGCCGATCACGAGTACTTACCACGCATCTGACATTTCTGAAGGATCTCAACTATTAGCAACATACTTCCTTGTATTGCAAGACATTTGACTAGTATACTTTTTATTCCATTCCGTTGAAATTTCAATCGATATAGCTTTAAAGCTGCACGTGTGCGCTGAAGTTTGATTTATTGTGTTGCATCAACCATTACAGAACGACTAGAGTAAAGTTTTCTTATTTTAAAAGATAGTTTGAAGCTTGCACTAGTAACAGCGAGTTTCACACGATAGCAACGGTTTGTTATTTTTACTAGACCATTAATTATATACCATCTGATGCTATGACGTATGTACACAGTCTATGCTACGAGTAGTTCTCACGTACATTTGTATCTGAGAAGGTCATTTTACCTCGATTCTGAGTAAAATAGAGATTACAGGCAAATACCACCGACCGGTTTAAAAGAAGATGTAAGTAGTGACAACAATCAAAAAGTTTATGCTTAGATGGTTTAGTTAAGCTGAGAGGCAGATGTTAGGTAAAACGCCAGGAGAGTACGGCCTAGAAGGACGTACACAGACATTGTTGGTGAGGTTCTCCAGAAAGATCAGATGCGTAGTATTTGAAACTGTGTGTAATTGCATAACAAGAAATATGTGTATGAGTAAATGTATGAACGTAAAAGAAGTATGAAAGAATCGTAAGAGATGGCGCTCTGTAGTTTCATAACCCTGTCAGTACTTAAGTTGGTTTCTTTGGTATTGTTTTTAGTTAGTTAAATACATGTTCTAGAATCGCCTTCACAAGCTTTTGTATTCATACGTTTTATAAATCGTCCATTTGTCACAAAAATATGAATAACCATATCTATTAATAGTTTATAACAGTTCTGTATGTTATTAATTTAATTTAATTAAAACATAATACAAAAATACTAGGTAAGTACCCACCTAAACTTTATCTACATTATTTTGTGAGTGTTTATGATACATTTTATTTTAAAAACGTTAGTTACTAATATGTAGAAAAACATGCCAGAAATAAAAAATAAACAATGATATGGCATCAAAAAATAGTTAGGTACTTGTTTATTGAGATTTTCCATCAGGAATTTCTCAGTAGCAGCCTGAACACTGGGCCTGTACCCGGTTGATGGAAATAGACTTACCCCATATTACCGAATCAACTGTAATTGGTGATTTTGGGTGTAGGTACCACAGGTACCTACACCTCTAACCTAACCTAACCTTTCGGGATATCAGCCATAATGTCACAAAGTCAAAGTCAAAGTCTTTATTTGCTTCAAAACATGGTATCTATATGTGTTACAGTTAAAACAGAAGTTCAACATGTTTAGCTATTAAATCTATAGCATGCAAAATTGAGTAACATTGTAGCTTATTTATTAAATTTGCTAAAATTTATTTTCGTAGAATGCTCTAAGCTACTAGAAATTATGAACATTCAACCATTCCAACATTTTACTTTTAAACAGTCCACTATTTTTTTTTTAGCTCCATAGGTATTTTATTATAAATTTTTACACACATAGCTAGATGATAGCTAGACAACTTTTGCTGTATTTGGACAATCTGGGAGTGTCATAAAAAACTAGTCAATCTTGATCTCTCCGGTTCCTAGAGCTTAAGTTACAATGTTCATATTATTCATTTAACCCCAAGAGGACACCGGCGTCTGCGCTGTCATTGTCTTTCTATTGTGTCTCTAATTGACACGATTGAAAGTTTAATACTTAGAAGATGCCCATGTCCATCAGAAGACGTTAAGCATGGGCTGCTCCTAACTAAAAGCACCAGGATATATTTCCATAATAATGGGCCACATAGTTAATTTTAACTTCATGTGTCAAAGCGAAGAACTTATTAGCATTTAGACAGAGATGATGACTTATTCATATACTCAACTATCTAGGAGATACATTTGTTTTATTCATTCAAACTTATGAACAGACGCCAGCACATCAAGTTACCCCAATGTGTCAAATTGTTTTGATCGTTTTTCAGTTTTATGTCAAACGGAATAAGGTTGATATTCTATTGTGATTATTTTACACATTGGGGTAACTTGATGTGCTGGCGTCTGTACCTACTCTAATTATACCGGGTGAAAAAGCGGACCTTGTGGCTAAATTATAACAGCCACAGGGGTCGATCGAAGGTTTAGCTGCGCATGAGGAGTGCGCTCGCGTCCCTTCGCTTCTCATGGACCATTGACAATAGTCTGTAGCATTGACATGACAAGCGAAGTCGGAACGTTTCGGTGCAGCAGAGCCAATTATGGGGGATGAACTGCTTGCGTCCGTAGGAGTACTTGACTTTTGACCACCCTACACGTGTCCCCTGGGTAGTGCTAAACGAGCAGTAAATACGGTGGTAGGCCATAGCATTGGCTGCCGGCTTAAAGGTTACCACCCACCAGACAAAGTCATGCCGCCAAGCGATCCGTCGTGTTCCGGCATGTTGTCTGGTGAAGCCGTATGGTGGAGGATGGGTCTGAGCAGTTGTGTTGCGATGTGCGCCGGGTATGATGCACCAGTTGCTGTTGTGTCGGAGGTTTGATCGTGGAGGGTAGCGGGATCCGAAGCACGGTTCTCCGCTGGCCGACCGTAGATAGTTGGGGGCCCAAGTAGTGTGCCAGCCACACACGAAAGGCTGCCCCGCCATCTGCGAAAAATCCCAGGGTGGCTCCATCGTGCCGGTTGGCGACCGGGTGAGAGGACCCGATGGCGATCTCTGGGGGGGTTCGGGCGTCCCCGCAGTCTCCAGATCAACCCTTCATTGGCGCAGCAGCTCTGGTTGTGTTGTTGGGTTTAACATCGCATCACCTCGCTCAACTGCCATCTTCCACCAACCCTATTCACTCCAAATAATTTATTTATGAAAGGTAAAAAGAAGAGTAAGTGTGTACAGCGGATGCACGTCCTCTCGTTTCATGTGCACCTCTCAAACATACGAGGACTGCACTCCAATCTCGATTCAGTCCACCACCACCTCGAGACTGACAAGCCACACCTACTTTTCTTGACGGAGACGCAGATCAGATGTCCGTCTGATGCGGCGTATCTCAACTACCCGGGATACTCATTGGAGCACCATTTCCTGCAGCGTGCCGGGGTCTGTGTATACGTCCGCAATGACATCTGCTGCCAGCGTCTCCGTCACCTTGAAGACCCCAGTTTCTCAACCTTATGGTTGCTGGTGGACACCGGTGTGGACAAAATTGTCTACACCTGTGTTTACCGGTCGCACAGCGGCGACCAGGAGACGTCTCGACTGTTTGGCCACCTCAGTGAGGCCGCCGATGAGGCTCTGCATCGGCACCCTGATGCGCAGTTTGTCGCTCTGGGGGATTTTAATGCCAGCCACCAAGACTGGCTTTTCCCATACCAGAGGACCGACCACGCTGGGAGAGAAGCGCGAAACTTTGCAGTTTCGATGGGCCTCTCTCAGATGGTAAAGCAAGCGACAAGGGTGCCTGATGTAGTTGGTCATACTGCCAATTGTCTGGACCTACTGTTGACCACCGATCCGGACAGATGTATCGTAACAGTTTCCTCACCACTTGGAACTTCAGATCACTGTCTGGTGAAGTCTGTATCGTCCTTCTCCCCACCTGACCACGACACACGTGGTGAACGGCGAATGTGGCGTTACAAGTCAGCAGATTGGGATGAGATGCGGCACTTCTTTGCGTCTTATCCTTGGCAGCAGGTCTGCTTCTCTTCTAAAAATCCGTCGAGCTGTGCGGATGCTGTAACCGATGTGATACGCCAAGCTATGGAGTATTTTATCCCTTATAGTGACGTACCCATCGGAAGCTCAGCTCACCCATGGTTCAATGCTGATTGCGCTCATGCTGAAGAGCGTAAGCATTCGGCGTTTCTAACCTGGGTTGACGCTCGTGACCGCAAATCTCCGGATCTGAGCTCAAAGAAGAGAGCCTTTAACCGTGCTGCCAAGTCCTGCAAAAAGGCACTAAAGAAGGCACGCTTCGACCGCATTACCCATATTGGCAAAAAGCTCTCTGCACAGCCGTCCGGTAGCAGAGCATTCTGGTCCCTTGCCAAGTCGGTCGAGGCGAACTTCTGTCGGCCCACATTGCCTCCGCTGGTAAAACCTGATGGAACACTAGCTCATACGGCAAGAGCGAAAGCAGGTCTCTTTGCATCTCTCTTCGCCCATAATTCTCGTCTGGACACTGGCAGTGCTACTCCACCGACTCTGCCTCATTGTGACTCGTCAATGCCCGAGGTTCACATAAGGAACAGAGAAGTTCTGAGAGAGCTGCGTCGTCTAGACGTGAATAAAGCTAGTGGACCAGATGGCATACCAGCGATTGTTCTCAAGGCTTGTGCGCCCGAGTTGTCTCCTGTACTGATGCGCTTGTATCGCCTCTCATTTGGGACTGGTATAGTGCCCAAGTCCTGGAAGCTTGCCAACGTGCAACCCGTGCCCAAAAAGGGCAGTCGTGCCGATCCTGCCAACTATCGGCCGATTTCAGTAACCTCCATACTCTGCAAGATTATGGAGCGTGTATTGAACTCGCGCCTCATGGCATACCTAGAAGGTAACGATCTCCTCAGTGACCGACAGTACGGATTTCGCCGCAATCGGTCTACTGGGGACCTACTAGTGTATGCCACCCACTTGTGGGGCGAGGCCCTCGAGAAGAATGGGGAAGCGATTGCTGTTTCCTTAGACGTCTCGAAGGCCTTCGACAGGGTATGGCACGCTAGCCTTTTGAGTAAGCTTCCAGCGTACGGCATTTCCCCTGGTCTGATTAACTGGGTAAAAGACTTCCTGAGTGAACGGTCTCTCCGAGTAGTTGTCGACGGGTGCTCATCAGAGCCCATGACGACTAATGCCGGAGTTCCTCAGGGGTCTGTTCTCTCTGCAACCCTATTCCTACTGCATATCAACGATCTGCTGGTGCCCGGTATCTATGGGTATGCAGATGATAGCACAGTTGTAGAGAGATACCTGCCCGGTGCTCGGGCTAGTAAGGGGCTAATCCAGTCCGAAAGAGAGGCTATGGTGGAGCGTACGAATAGCTCACTGCAGGCAGTCTCCAAGTGGGGTGAAGCCAATCTGGTGGGATTCAACGCCGCCAAAACACAAGCGTGTCTGTTCACCGCCAAAAGGAGCCCGTTTACCTTAGCTCCTGCTTTTCGTGATGTCTCCCTGGAATGCACCGATCGTCTTCAGCTTTTAGGAGTCGAAATCTCCTCAGACCTGAATTTTGGGCGGTTCATTGAGTCCAAAGCCAAGGTAGCAGCTAGAAAACTTGGCGTTCTTGCAAAGGTCCGGCGGTACTTCACACCGGGACAGCTTTTAATGCTATACAAAGCACAGGTCCGTTCGTGTGTGGAGTACTGCAGCCACATATGGGCCGGTGCTGCAAAATGCCACCTGGCAGCTTTGGACTCGGTGGAAAGGCGTGCGAAGAGACTAATTGGTGATCCAGATCTGGTTGAGTCCAATCTACAGAGTCTTGAGCACAGGCGAAGGATAGCCAGCCTTTCGGTGTTTTACAGGATGCATTTTGGAGAGTGTGCGCAGGAATTACATGATTCGATTCCACCATCTCACTTCTACCATCGGACAAGCCGACGTACGGCGAGTATCCACCCTTATGTTGTTGAAACCTCTACGACCCGGACCAAGCGGTTCGCCTCGTCGTTTATACCACGTACATCAAGGGACTGGAACAATTTGCCTGCTGCGGTCTTCCCGTCCGATTATAATTTGGGTGTCTTCAAGGCAAGAGTGAATAGGCTCCTAATAAACTAGTGCGCCTCACCATCAACGATTGCATCACTGCTTACCATCAGGTGGGATTGCAGTCAAGTACTAGTTTATAATATTTAAAAAAAAAAAAAAAAAAAAAAATTATTAATAATTTTGTTAATATTCTTTATTTAATATACTTTTATACTATAGACTTTAATGTTTATTTTATTTGTGAGTGTTATACTTATCTATTCTTTTTTTTACTATTTCTTTTGTGCGTAAATGTATTTTGTGTCCGTAGGTGTGACCGTGACATCACAGTGGGCCCTATCAGAATACCAGCGCTGCGGTATTAGTTTTCGTTTATCGCAGCGTCATGCTGAGATAGGAGCCTTTTTGGCCTCGCACAGGTCTTCTCTTTTAGTATTTAGTTTTATATTCTTTTTGTTATTATTATTTTTGTAGTTCCTGTGCTTGTCCCAAATAAATAGTTTTCTTTCTTCTTTCTTTCTTTCATGACGAGGTCGGACCTTGGATGGGTGACCATTTATTACATAACAAGACTCCTCAATGCCACCGAAGGAACGTCTTTGGTCCCGGCTGTCATTTGTAGATCTTAGACAGTCGTTACTTGTAGTCAGAAAATCTGACAACCAGTTTTTAACCAAGGGCTATCGTTTTACCCAGTTACTGGGTTGTAAAGGTTGTCGTATTACTCAAACTAAAGAGAAATTTCTCAACTTAGAATCAAAATTTAACTCTTTAACTACTGTTTCTAATGATATCAACGTTCAACCTTTAATAGTCAACCGTCCCTCTTCAACTCCTAATAGTCCCAATGAGACAATGTTCCATGCTATGCTTCCGGACATTCAGTCTCAATCTCAAAAACTTCTTCGAAGAATTTAGTGAGCGTAAATGAAAAAAAGAAAATATTTACATAATTTTAACTACATTATAATATTTTGAGGTCTGAACAATGGTATTCCGCTGCATTCGGTAAAACTGGAAACCGACCTCAACATAGTTGGGAAAAGGCTAGGCATATGATGATGAGATCTATACATGAATCAGGTTATGGCAGCATTGAATTTTTTTATCGTTTTCTACCAAATTTTAAGACACGTCTACACCGAGAAAATGTAGGTAACGGTTCACAATAATCAAGGACTGAATCTCAAACCCGCGCCCTTTCAATAACGAGCTAACCACCTTAACCACTGGACTGCAATCACTCCAAACACTAGAGTTAATAAAGTAAGAATGTTTACGGCTCAGCATTAATTAGTTTAATGAATCAGTTTAACTGACTTTTACTTAACTACGCACATAGCAGCACGCTATTAAATTAAACTGGGTTCAAAGTAATGCAACGAAATAGACAGAAGGCTCACTTGAAAGAACTATATTTCCATACTAATTCTGTAAAGTTCTTTTTACGATTGTTTTTTTTTTTTAAATATATACTTGTTTTGTTAATAATTATCCAAAATTTCAATACTTGTAAAAGTGTAAGTACAATGTAAGTAGGTATCCACTTAATTATATTTAGGTACTTACCTCGTACAATGCTTATTTTGAAATACTTTGAATTTATCTTAGTTAGTTAGTTACCATAGTTTTTTTTTATTCTAGTTATATCGTATTCCAAATCATGTATTTGTTATTGTATACAAATATTGTAAAAAATATTTTAAAATATTATAGACGCCAGCACATCAAGTTAACCCAATGTGTCAAATTTCTTTGATCGTTTTACAACTTTATGTCAAACAGAATAAGGTTCATATTCAATTGGGAAAATTTGACACATTGGGGTAACTTGATGTGCTGACGTCTGTACCTACTTAAGTACGGAGCTTTTGGCCATTCTTCCTTAATGTTTTAACTTTTGAAAGGGACAACTAGAATCATTATATTTCATTTAACTTTTGAGTTTGACGTTCAAAAGTCCCTTGTAAATGGCCTAATTGATATAAATGATTTGACTTTAACTTTGAAAGAGTTGTATTTTTTAACCGACTTTCAAAAAAGGAGGAGGTTCTATGTTCGTGTGTATGTATTTTTTTTTTTTTTTTTTTTTTTTATGTATGTTACCTGATTTCTCCCCCATTTGTGGACCGATTCTCGAAATTCTTTTTTTATTCGAAAGAGTATACTCCCGAGGTGGTCCCATTTTAATTTGGTGAAGATCTGGTGCTGATCTTCGGAGATATGCAACGGAACTCTTCAAAAATAAACGGCAAATCTGTCGTGATTGCTGGAATCGCTTGGATGTTTATTGTTTATACAACATCATGACGTATCATCACGCCTGGTATGCTCTGAGGGGTACGCAGATGTGTACAATATACCTAGATTTCGACAGTTAGGTATGTTAATTTTCATTTATTAGGGATAAGTGGAGAACCCTATTATCATGACATGTACTGTTACAATTAACAATATATATAGCAAATAATTGTATGGGAACCACTAAAAATGGAAAAATAAAAAACTTTTTTGCAAAAAAATTAAACCGACTTCAAAAAAAACACTAAACGGTGTAAAATAACTCTAAATTCGGAAGTCGGTGGCCCATCATGAATAAGACAAAACCACCAAAGCCACAGACTTCCTAATTTTGAGTTATTTTACACCGTTTAGTGTTTTTTTTGAAGTCGGTTTAATTTTTTTGCAAAAAAGTTTTGTGTGTAACGAGTGAACTTTAAAACTACTTGACCGGTTTGAAAAATGTAAGTATTCACCGTAACGTTGGGAAGCTTCCCGAGTGACCTGTAGGTGACTACGTTTGTGATCCAGCATATTAAAGGTGAACTTTTGGAGTAGCAAACAGGCAATACACTAGCAAATACGACAGAGTCCGATCAGAAACATCGCCCTAACACTAGGAATAATCCAAATACTTTGAGTACGAGTTTGAATAGCAGTCGTGCATGCGCTGACGAGAAACCTGTCCAAGTGTACGTGCGTTTTTGCTATCTGTGTAGAGTCAACCTTCTGTACCCATTTTATAGTGGTAATGGGCTTTCGGATCATACCACAGTGCTGGGTTTCTATTAACGTTGGTATTCATTTGACTTTGATGTGGTTTCATTAGAGAGAATTATGTGATTTTGTTTACTTAATCCTTGTGGGGGATTGGGAGGTGAGGCGTATGTGAAAGTGAAACTTCCAGATATTATTGAAGGTATCGAGGAATTCATCAAGCAGCTTAATTAATGCTATGGAGGGTGTAATTAAGGTTAATAAGGGATTATTTTAAGAGGATTACTTACCAGTAATATTACCCTATCTGTATTATATACTAGCAGATATCACACGGTTTCACCCACGTAGTTTCCGGTCCTGTGGTAATACGGGGAATAAAAGTAGCCTATGTCATTCGGGGATAGTGTAGTTTCCCAATAAATAAAGAATTTTTTAAATAGTTTTTACTCCATTTATAATAACATTAGAAATTAGAAATTTAAAAAACCCCCATCGCAAAAAGTAAAACATTTAAAAAGTTAAAAATAACACTTTAGCCATGAAATTTTACGTGACGTCGGGGTACCGCTTAAGTAAGGAATGTTCCTAGTGCTTGTAGGTATGTAGATACTTACTATAACGGTACCCCGACGTTACGTAAAATTTCATGGCTAAAGTGTTATTTTTAACTTTTTAAATGTTTTACTTTTTGCGATGGGGGTTTTTTAAATTTCTAATTTAATTTTTATTTTAAAATTTTTAAACGCATTAATTTTGTTTTATAGATTTTACAGTTATGAGAATTTTTCAGTGCATTATATGTAGAGTCAAATGCTGGTTAAAACGAATCCAAACACGACATACTTATCTGCTATTATTTTATTAAGAGTCTACCCACTGGTGTGCTGGATAGCCTGGCTGCAGCATCAGCTCATCCTGTTGCCATCAGTGCATTGTGTTTAGAATCAAATGGTGGTTGAAATGAATCCAAACACGACATATCTGCTATTATTTTGTCAAGAGTCTACCAACTGGTGTGCTGGATAGCCTGGTTGCAGCATCAGCTCATCCTGTTGCCATCAAGGCATTATGTGCAGAATCAAATGCTGGTTAAAATTAAATTAGAAATTTAAAAAACCCCCATCGCAAAAAGTAAAACATTTAAAAAGTTAAAAATAACACTTTAGCCATGAAATTTTACGTGACGTCGGGGTACCGCTTAAGTAAGGAATGTTCCTAGTGCTTGTAGGTATGTAGATACTTACTATAACGGTACCCCGACGTTACGTAAAATTTCATGGCTAAAGTGTTATTTTTAACTTTTTAAATGTTTTACTTTTTGCGATGGGGGTTTTTTAAATTTCTAATTTAATTTTTATTTTAAAATTTTTAAACGCATTAATTTTGTTTTATAGAGTTTACAGTTATGAGAATTTTTCAGTGCATTATATGTAGAGTCAAATGCTGGTTAAAACGAATCCAAACACGACATACTTATCTGCTATTATTTTATTAAGAGTCTACCCACTGGTGTGCTGGATAGCCTGGCTGCAGCATCAGCTCATCCTGTTGCCATCAGTGCATTGTGTTTAGAATCAAATGGTGGTTGAAATGAATCCAAACACGACATATCTGCTATTATTTTGTCAAGAGTCTACCAACTGGTGTGCTGGATAGCCTGGTTGCAGCATCAGCTCATCCTGTTGCCATCAAGGCATTATGTGCAGAATCAAATGCTGGTTAAAATGAATGCAAACACGACATATCTGCTATTATTTTGTCAAGAGTCTACCTACTGGTGTGCTGGATAGCCTGGCTGCAGCATCAGCTCATCCAGTTGCCATCAGTGCATTATATGCAGAATCAAATGCAGGTTAAAATGAATCCAAACACGACATATCTGCTGTTATTTTCCCAAGAGTGTATAAGTCTGCTAGATATCCTGGCTGCATCAGACCAAAAACACCATAATGTTGCTTATTAATATTACAAACATGGGTGTTTGAAATTTTAAGCCTCACATATGTTTGTAAGTAAAGTTAATACCCGTAGACGTCTAAAATAGCAAAGGTAGCTATCACAAAAGAACTGATAACCTTGAAACGGCTGAACCGATTTTGATAAATCATATCTAAGAACCATCGCAAGAAACTCTGCTTTCAAATAAAAAAAACCGCATCTAAATCGGTTCACCCGTTTGGGCGCTACGGTGCCACAGACAGACAGACAGACAGACAGACAGACAGACAGACACACACACATAGCGGTGAAACTTATAACACCCCTCTTTTTGCGTCGGGGGTTAAAAATGAATGCAAACACGACATATCTGCTATTATTTTGTCAAGAGTCTACCTACTGGTGTGCTGGATAGCCTGGCTGCAGCATCAGCTCATCCAGTTGCCATCAGTGCATTATATGCAGAATCAAATGCAGGTTAAAATGAATCCAAACACGACATATCTGCTGTTATTTTCCCAAGAGTGTATAAGTCTGCTAGATATCCTGGCTGCATCAGACCAAAAACACCATAATGTTGCTTATTAATATTACAAACATGGGTGTTTGAAATTTTAAGCCTCACATATGTTTGTAAGTAAAGTTAATACCCGTAGACGTCTAAAATAGCAAAGGTAGCTATCACAAAAGAACTGATAACCTTGAAACGGCTGAACCGATTTTGATAAATCATATCTAAGAACCATCGCAAGAAACTCTGCTTTCAAATAAAAAAAACCGCATCTAAATCGGTTCACCCGTTTGGGCGCTACGGTGCCACAGACAGACAGACAGACAGACAGACAGACAGACAGACAGACAGACAGACAGACAGACAGACAGACAGACAGACAGACAGACACACACACATAGCGGTGAAACTTATAACACCCCTCTTTTTGCGTCGGGGGTTAAAAATAGGCCCGTAGAAGCAGGGCTACAGAACATTTTGTTTTATAGATAAGTTAAAACAATTTTGATTAAATGTTTTATTTTAAATTTAGAAGAATATAAGTGAAACGAAAATCTTGTCTATGTATTGTTCATCCTCTTTTAGGTTTTTATCATTGACACTGTAATTTACAACTAAAATGAAATAATATAGGTAACTTAATGAAATCCACATCATTTCTTAAAATAAATTGTGGCAATGGTTACAGCTAAGTGTGACAGTTGTTGTGTTGTGTTTTTCGTAGCGTAATTTATTTACTTTTTACTGTGGTTAATTGATTAATTTGTAATTGATTTATTATTACGCTTTAAATTTGCATGGCATGAGCCTGAGTATGGCGACATATCTCAATTTTAACACCTGTATACCCACCCATATTCTGCAAATAAAGGATTTGAATTTGTGAAAATAGATTGTAATAAATTCGGCGTCTATCGTTATTGTAATATATTTTTTGTATTTTCGTAACAAAGTGTGCACTAAAAATAACCTTTTTAACTTCAGTCTAATGCTGGAAAAATTGTAAATGGAGTATAGTAGTTTCGAAACATATTCAATGCAAACAAACAAACAACCAAATCTTTCTTCTATATAATAATTACATATAGTATAGATATAACTTTTAAATTATCAATATTTGAAAGGTTGACGGCACGTTTGGCTGCGGCGAAACGTGTCTCAGGTTCGATTCCCGAAATATTTGTATGGCCTACAGGTAGTTGTTCCAGGTCTGGTTGTTTGTGTGTGAGTGTGAGTTTAAATGTTTGTTAACGCACCTACGATACAGGAGAAATTCATAGTAAAAGAGACCGTGACTTCTAATTTCTTAGAATAGTCAGATACACAACACCAACCTCATCTACTAGTTAAAAATTAACGTGCAAAAGTGTTTGTAAAAACCTATAAATTTATAGAAATAAATATCATTTGTCATCATTATTTATCATTTAGTGTGGGGCAACCCTTCTATTAAAAAAGAATGAGAAGTGTCTCATTTGTATTGTGCGAAAATATTGATTAATTTTGTTGCCTAGAGGAATGGCAAGTTATTGACTCAGGTATGGGCTTGAAATTAATAAATCTTCGGGTGGTAAGTTTCATTCATACAGTATCGTAAATCAGAGCTGAACCTGTCTTTTCTACAGCAGTTGGAGTAAAATGCTGTTGCTAAAAAGAACAAAAAACAGGTCAAGATATCGAGCTTAATGCGCCGATTTTTTTTGTTTATTATTTGTTAAATATATTTACAAGCTTAGTTCTAATGTCTATCTATTACAATTTATGAGAAAGAGCCCGATGACAGCAAATGAACTATAACGAACCACGCCGCGGCCGGTGGTTTGGTAATACGCAAAGTTAAATCGTTTTATTATAATTTTTAATGAAATATCAACAAGTTAACTCTCAATTACCACCATGAGCAAACAATTAAAGTAACCAACTAATTAAACACTTGTAAATGAGATGAAAATTAATATGGTACACAAGCTGCTGGAATTATTTGCGGGAGGTAAACAAAACCGTACAAATTGCTTCACTGGAACACATCAACATTAAGTTTGGCAGGGAAAGAGGTACACGGAGTAGTTACTCAATGGAGTGCGAAGTAAATACTTTGTGGTTTAATTAACCTCTCAACTTTCGAAAAGCTATCGTATTAAAATTGTTGAAATGAAATTAAATCTTCACACTAATACGAATAAAGTGTTAAACAGTTTTGTGTGGCACTTGGATATCAGGTAAGTGATGAGATTGACAATTAACATTACATTATTATACGTCAATTTTGCACTGGTGCTAAGTGCATTGCAGTATATTTATTGAGGAGTTGTCAGTATAAACAGTGAATAATGCTGTAAATACTGGGAAGTGGTGAAGGGGGGGGGGGAGTTTTCCGTTTCAGATTTATTATAATTTTGTGGAACAGGTTTGGCATTATTTCACGTTTATTAATAAGGGGGCTAGTGTTTACTTCGTGGTGGAGAATAACTGGAGTTTTAAATATTTTCATACATAGTTGACTGTAGAAATTCAGGAGAGGTCAACTGCCGGGCCCGCTGGTCAAGACGAATAATTTATTGGTTACTCCATTTGCACGATACTCTGTGGTGGGATTGAATCAACATGACTGTTTCATTTCACGATTGTTTGTGCTCACTGTAGAGATAACCTGCGGACACGTTTGAGCTCGTCACTGTCGATGCAGTGGGGATCTCTGGGATTTTGTTGATGAAGTGAAGAATTGCATTCGAACATCTTTAAACTAAAAGCAAGAAATAGCTCTTTTTTTTGGCAAAACTTCTCTAATATTTTGATGATTAGCAAGTAGTAAATGACCACCTAAATGTAGGAGAGGCGGCTTACTATATTAACAACCACACGGGTGTTCACGCATCAAACGAGTGAACAAGTGGACTACGTCACCGGTAGCTGACGCGGGCAGACGACGAGGTTCGGCAGACGGCGAGCGGCTGGGTCACTTCGCCATCCGACGGCTTCAGAAGCACTTGCGACAATCAACCTCACTGTACCGCTACTTATTCTAATCGTTACTCAGTAATACATCGTTTTTAAAAGTTATACAGTCCATTGATTTATTTGCCTTCCTGAAATCCTGAACACGGGGCAAAGCTCAAAGTAAGGTTAGAATAGAATAAAATACTCTTTATACGCCTGTCGAAGTGTCGAGATCACCCCGTGGATGGGCAATCCTCCGTTTCATATACTTCCGCTTCGCGGTAAGACCAGCCAGTTGAAATCACAATATAAAACCACCATCTTCCCAAGGGGTACTGTATTATCCAGTCACTTGAATAGCCAGTCGCGTTTATAGAAATACTGATATTTAGCTGCTACTGGTTGGACTGGAGGGCCTAAAACATTGTTCGGAAATAGATAAGCATGACTATAGTTATGTAGTTACGTATAGAAATACAATAGTATTGCAGTTAAAATGCAAATAATTAAATCGACACGTACAAGTTACAAAGAAAAGGAAAATCAAATACCTAAATTCGATCGTATTGCTGTCAATGGGTAAAGTGCCTAGAAAACTTTGTCCAAAAAAAATCACGTTAAGTGTCGACCATCCATTTGGTGATGTAAATCTATACGGGAACGGAACTTAAGAGTCAGCAAGACGCAGCTTTTTCGATAACCCATCTGTTTCTCTTAATTTAATACCTACATTTATTTGAACAAAAATTTAAACTCAGAAACGCTGAAATATTTCCGAAACATTCCGAATTATCAGCAGGCAGTTAAATAAATATCTCTCGCTTCATTACAAAAAAAAGCTTTTTTCAAATTAATATTCAGTGAAACACTGCGTCGTATTGATTAAATTCTGTTTACTTACAAAACCAAATTACAAAAAGGATAAAGAACGGTGTTTGGTTACATACAATATTGTATTGTGTTATCATAGTACTCGATTCGACTAACCTACCTATCAGTTAAATAAAATCGATAAACCTTTCTATCAGTTCTTTAGAACTGTAAGATTCTCCGAAACTGTCATATTCTACTAAACTGATAGGTAGGTCAGATTCACAATAACCTATTGGGGACTGATATTTGTAAATCTGCTAATCTGACAGAAAAGTGTTAACAATTTTTTCACTAACATTCAAAGCAATTCAGGTATAAAATCAAATAAGGCTTAAGATGAGCTTTTTTAAAAATTCTAAATTACATAAGACAATAACCAAAAATGCCGCTCTTGGTATAAGTGGATGTGGCTACAATAACATAGCTACATGCCAACTGCTAACGGCTGTCTAATCTTCTAAATACTTTTCATTCTCCGTTTATCTTATATCTTGCCATAGACTTTAAAATATTCAAAATATAAACACCTTACCTCTGTACTCCATAATGAAATAATAGCAATATTCCACAACTTTCACACAACGTCATCATCTAGTCTTAAGCTAAGCAGGGCTTAAGGGTACTAAACAGCTGATAAACATACTTATATATTTCTAAATATACAATAGATCACACCCAGACATAGAACAAATGATCGAGTTCATCACACAAACCTTTGTTTGGGAATCGAACCACGATCTCCGGCACTGCAGTCAGGGCCATTAACTACTAGACCAATAGGCCAGTCACATAAGCGATATCTACTCTAAATATTACTGTAGCTTGACTATTCATGGTCCATTCCGTACGGTAAAGTTATGCAAAGCTGTCTGAAACTTACATGGGCACTACGTTCTATGTCATTTAGAACTTGAACACCTAGGCTTGCAATACATACTTGTACATATAATATAAGATATAGGTGTTAACTTGCCTTCTCTACGAGTATTATCCAGTCCATTTTAGCTACCCTAACCTATAGTCCAGTACTTTTGTTACCATTCTGCAATAGTCTTACTCTACAGTTATTGCTATAGTCTGCAATAGTCGTAGATTTTCCTTGGATGCATTTGCATAATGCATACAGGGAAAATCTGCGATTGGTCCCTCATTTCATTAAAGTCGACAATGGGCCTCTGCGAGTTCGCTTCGGCCCCTCGTACGCCTTCCAAAGGTCTTGAGTATGTCTTTCTGACGGCTAACTAATGACATAAAGGATATTACTTTGGTGTCACTCATTGTTATGCTAGGACAGTAAGAGCCACGTACAGTCATTATCAGTATTTGTGGTGACTAGCACTAACTGTGATGTTTGTGATATCTATTACCATGACGATGCTAACATTAAAAAAAAATACTTCAGTAAATCTTCGGGTCATATTTTTCTTGTGGTACCCTGAGTCACACGAGACTTTGTGCGAATTGACGTACTTTATTTTATTTATTCGTTAATAAAGATAGATGTCTCGTTTACCTACCTAACTAATACTCCATTTATAGCATTAGAAAAAGAGGCTCGTAGAAGCAGGGTTGTAAAACATTTTTTTTAAAGATAAGAGAAAACAATTTTTATTCAAATAGTTTTATTTTGAATTTAGAAGAATAAAAGTAGAACGGATAAAGTTCCATGTATTGTTCATCCCTTGAAATTGTAAAAAACAAACTAAATGATTCGTTTTATCATCTATTCTTAGTACTATTTATTTCCGTTAAAAGTATGTACACCTTAACCATATTTTTTAAAAACGAATGATTCGTAAGACATTCTGAGCAACGTTTTTTACTCTTGTATTTACGATACGATTATAGTTTACATATTTGATCTCGGCTTATTTATTGCTTTCTAATTATAACTTCGTAGTGAAGTGGTCGCTGGTGTAAATGCTGAGGCCCGCAGAATTGATGGATTCCGATTTGGGTGATTTTTATAGTCAGAAGAACCGCTGTCTGGACTGACATGCATAAGTTAAAGGTAAGTTTGGGAAGTTGCAGTCAAAACTCTTAAGCAGTCAAAAGTACTATTGACTAGCAAAATCAGCCAAAACTACTTTTGACTGAATAGGTTGGTCAAAAGTACTTTTATTTGACTGACGCTCGTCAGTCAAAAGTACTTTTAACCGCAAATTTGCAGTCAAAACCACTTTTGACCAACCTATTCAGTCAAAAGTAGCTTTAACTGCATTAAAGCTTCAGTCAAAAGCACTAAGGGATCTGGCGCTCGGCGGCCGCTGCCGTGGCACGCTCGCTTCGCTCGCTCGCCTTCACGCGCTAATGGTCATGGTTCTAACCTAACCTGACGCACATGATTCGCCAACCATAGACGGTTTTACCTGACTGATAAAACCAGTTAAAACCACTTTTGACGGAATCACTTAGTTAAAAGTACTTTTAACCAGCTCCATTAGGCAAAAGTACTTTTAACTGTTATTTTAGTGAAAAGTATTATTGACTAAAGAATACGGTCAAAAGTACTTTGACTGATTTTGCTAGTCAATAGTACTTTTGACTGGTTAAGAGTTTTGACTGCCACACATATATTTCACTTCTTCGTACCATACGTTCATTGTCCTCCTACAGGGCTCTTGGATATATTCCCATAGCCAGTGACTAACCAGCCTCGAATTACACACCGAACTTCGATGACAACTGAGAATTTACAAAAAAATGGTATTGCACTTTAAGTGGGAGTTCAAGTTACGATGACTATCTTACGGGGTACGCTGCGCTTCGTGACATCCCTTGCGAGTGCGCATGACGTCATTGCAGATTCACTCTGATATAGCCAATACGAAACTGGCTGTTTGAAAGTTATTCGTTGAATACTAAGCCCAGTGTTCATCACCATGAACAGTCAACGGAGATACGTAAAAGCCCAGCTGGACATAATATGCTTATTTATTGAGTGTCGGCGTAGCTTCTCATCTCCAGCATCATACATACATGCATACATACATAAACTCACGCCTTTTTCCCATGGGTGTAGGCAGAAACTACAGAGCGCCATATGCTACGATTCTTACATACTTCTTTTAAATTCATACATGTTGTCAAGTTGTCATACACACACGCCGGTTGCGAGTACTACGCACCTGATCTTTCTGAAGAACCTCACCAATAAGGTCTATGTATGTCCTCCTAGGGCGTCCCCTCCCGGCGTTCCCACTTACATCTGCCTTGTAAATACCTTTCGTTGTCGCCTTTCATCCATCCTTTCAACGTGACCAAACCATCTAAGCATACTCTTTTCAATTTTTGTTACTACATTTTTTTTTAAACTACAACGTTGCTTTGTCACATCATTCCTCAATCTGTCATTCATTGTTACACCACACATACTTCGCAAGGAACGCATTTCTACAGCATTTATTCTACTTACGTGTCTCTTTTGCCACGCCCAACATTCACTTCCATACGTTAGTGTGTGTCTCCAGCATCAATATATATACTATATATATATATATATAGTTTATACATTTTATTTCATCATCATCATCATCATCATTTCGGCCATAGGAAGTCCACTGCTGGACAACATAGGCCTCCCTGAGACCGGTTGGAAGCGGCTCGCATCCAGTGCGTTCCCGCGGCCTTAATGAGGTCGTCTGTCCACCTTGTGGGTGGACGTCCTACGCTGCGCTTGGCCTTGTTTATTTATTTATTTATTATCTATGGCATTAAGTCCGCCTTTGAAAATTAGTGTGCTTGAAGTATTAAATAAATAATTATTTGACGTAATCTTAATACCCACATTCTTCACAATCCATCCATAGTTTCTTTAGACATCTTCTACTGTCAAAACTTCTCACGTTCATGCTTAAAACTTGCAATATTTTAGACACAATACGACCAATTCATCCCATAACACAACAAAATAACAAGTATCGTCCATAAACCTCAACAATTACACCATTACACATGACAGGTGTAATTCAGCTCTCAGAAACAAGTTTTTAATATCATTCCTCGAACTGGAATTTCCTCGTGTTTGTTGAGTTTAGCATCGTGCATGCATAAACATGAACCGGAACAATTATCTGGTTATACAAATATTTTAAAGCTTTACGTTGAACTGCTAAGCGAGAATTGGTGTGTTTTTGCACTTTACCTGGTACTGAGTTTACTCATTATTTTATTTATTTATTAAATTTTAATGAAAGCTTTCAGACTAATAACAAGAAGACTAATAGAGGAGTTGATAAAAAATGCTATGCAATAGCTTTACTGCGGCAGTCTCCGAGTGCCACACGTCATTTTCTCTTTTTTATTTAACCATTCAATCACAATGTGCCACAGCGAAGCGTGGCAGGGTACAGCTAGTAAATCTATATAATTATAGGTTACTTGTGTTGACCAAATTACAGCGATTACCTATAGCGTTTTCGGTGTTACTAATAGTGTCAGATTTCATGTCAGTTTAACACTTCTGGCAACTCGAAGTAGGCATCCACCGGACATGACGTGTCATGGCGCGTGCATGGCGGGTAAATGGGTTTGGCGCGAAACAGTTTTTCTGTGGGATTATATTATAATTTAACTAATAGAAAGAAATGCTTTTTATACAATATAATTAATTCTATTAATTACCAACACAATTAAATAGATGACACATTTAGTTTATTGGAACTTACTAGGTACTAACAATTGATTGTGCTTTGACTTAAAATTATAAAAGGTTTTTTAAAAAATTTAAAATGGAATTAGAACATTGTTGTTGATGGTTGTTCTGTGAAAATAGTTTTTGGGGAAATTGAACTTTAATATTATAAAAGTAGTGACCGTGTTCAAGTGTTTTATTACGCTATTGATTAAGTACCTATATCAAGAAAATAAATACATTAAATATGTCAAGCCGTGCAAAATTAGATTCAAAAACTACCTATGGCCACGGTAATAGTAATAACCGTGCTATGGTTGTCACCAAAATGATTATTATTTAAAATCTTTATTATTTCTTTTTTTATTTTATTTTTTTTATATTTTCTTTCTTTCTTATGTTTTATATTTTTTTTAACCCACCTGAATGATAAATGATATTTAATTACTTTATTTGGTTTTAAATGTTGAACTAACATGACTTTTTTTGAATACTAGTTGAAGTCGTAGTTTCCTAGATCTGACTATTTGTACTCTACGAAGAAACACCGAAAAGTCTGAGGTGACGGACTCTTTTATAGTTAACTAGTTTTCCCTTCGTTCTGTCTTAGGACCAATATATTAGTTTTATTGAGCTTTTATTAGTTTCCATCCTATTCTAAGACCTACTGAATATTCAATCAATATTTCATAGGAATCGGTCAAGCCGTTTTGAAGGAGTTTTGTTACAAACATTTTTTTTTTGTATTGTAGATAGGTACATGCATACTTTTATTAAGACAACAAATCGATTTAAAACAATAATAACAACTACTACTTTTTATTTAGTGAGTCTCTAATGTGCTCCTATTTAAACATTTTGTGTTAGATAGAATAAGAATGACAACATATATACATATACATATCGATGCCCCCAAGCAATAAGTCGGTAATGTGCTATTATGGACTTTATGCTGTTATGTCAAATTCGGCATTAATGGGTTGGAACACATCTTGGTATTTTTTTTCAGATTTTTCCTAGTGATATTAACGAAGTTATAATGACATACATTTTTATTGTAGGGAAATGTCCAACAAAATTATGACGCCAATAGTATTGTTACACATCATTACAAAAGTTTCTTTTGTATTTTATTTTAGTAAGCAGCGGTTACCGGATTATTGGCGTAAATAAACTTCATAAGAGTTTTTGGTAAACGTTGACACAGGTTTGTTGTCGAAATATTTTAAATATACCTAATAAGTAATAAACACTTACAATGTTTCCGAAGTAAATAATTACTCAAACAGTTGCAAATTATCGTTTGATTTGATGTGACGATTATTACTTTACGTCATACGTGGTACAATTCAGGCCACTTATAACTGTTTGCATGAATTACTTTAACTCGGACCCGTTGCTCTATGCCCTGACAACATTTCTTCACTTGATCATGTAAATGTAATGGATTATGTTTTGAACCAACAAAAAGTTCCCTTTTTGATATCCACGCACCGATTAAGACGTGTACTATTTATAAATAAAAAGTCGTATCCTTGTATTGTATTACTGATACTATTATTCTTATGATGCGCTTGAGGGATGATGCATTGACAATTTTTCGTTAAACTAGGTCCGATACAAAGAAAGAGTACTACAAAGAATTAAAATCCTTGGTAGTAGCTCATTACACAACGTGAGGACAGCGTAATATAAGCACAATATAAATAATAAAATTCAAAACCCTAAATTACTATGAAAAGATATTAATTAAGTCCACGTTAATAAGTAATACCCACAAAGTCTAGATAATACCTTCCATAATTCACATTATACCCTGACCTTATTAGTATTTTTTTACTGTCCCTGGAAACCCCGTAGTGAGTTTATCTCTTATGACATTTTTTGTTGATCATAGACATAGTGAAGTCATTTTTTCAGTTAGGTACTCAAGTAAATCAGGCAGAGATCTCGCGTATTATCTCTAACTTTAATAGTAAAGCAGTCGGCTACGACAACCCTTCTTTGGGTATGGTTGCTATAATAGTGGACCAATATAATAGGGCCATTAACGATATTTGGTCTGAGGAGCATAGTTTGCCACTGAACCCAATAAAAACCAAATATATTGGGTTCGGCACGAGACAGCAGTTAGCAAGACTTCCTGAGGCTTTTGACGAAAAATTTATGTGTGAGCCAGTTGACCAAGTGCTTGAAGCTCGGAATCTAGGTCTGGTTATGGACAAAAACCTTCGTTTTTAGAAACATATTGCATACTCAATACGCAATGGTTTTGTGGGGCTTAGTTTATAAGTTACTTACCTTCTATGATTAAAGATAAATAAATGAACGAAAGAATGAATCCAAAGGGTTCAAACAACCTGTGCTCGGTTTTGCTACAATATTCCTAGGAGAAGCCATATGACGCCCATTTTAAACAAGCACTTCATTCTGAAAATGAAGTCCAGACGCAAACTACACCTAGCTTGTCTTCTGTTCGGAGTGGTAAACACCAGAAACCGGGCTACCTATGCGATAAGTTCAGTTGGGTAACGAGTAATCGGGAATGTGGAAGAAAGTTATGCTCGCAACAGCTCTCGACTAGGTCTCGCGGTATAGCAGCTTTTAGAGGTAGCTTTCGTTGAGCAATTTCGAAGATGCATATTTGGAGCTGGATTATATAAATAATCCACATTCTTCTACATTGAGTGGTAGAAGAAGGGGACGAAAGCGTACTCTACGTGTATGTTTAAGCCTAGATAATGTAGAGTTGAAACATGGAACAATCAAGTCGTTCCGGTAACTAAAGCTTAGCAGACCTCCTTAGTTTGTGTAAAAGTGCAGCCATCCCGAAAAGTTACTCTCCCTTTTTTGAGTCTTTAATGTTTAATACTGAAGCCACGAACGATAATATCAGTAATACGGGTGAATACTGAGATTCGGCGTTAAATCTATCAATAGCAATCGCAATGAAACACTCGGGCTTCCCTGTGATTGTTATTACCTATCTAAATGTTCCTAAAACCTAAAGTGATTGTTATTAATTGCTTTTTTTCTAATAAACCTTGACATATAGCATTCTAAACATGCCGAATATTTTTATGGTACCGGATGGTTACACAAAATTTTAAAGATGAATTTATCCTGGAAAAACAATGTTAGGTAACAACACTGTTACTATCTTTATAAAAAATTACCACAATAACATTGTATTAATACATTACGCATCACCTCTACTATAAAAAATAACGTTGTAGAGGTCCGTAAAATAATATTACTTACTAACAATGTTGACAAACTTACTGCAATAATCCCGTAAGTAGGATTACTAAAATAAATAACCTGTCACATTCCCGGTAATATTTATTTTCTTAGATTGCTCGGTTTAGCGCAGATATTATTCCATGTTGATAAAACAATTACATTTCACAAAAAATTAGCTTTCATTTCATATATCAATGACCACAGTACTCCGATTCGTTGGAAAGATATTTAACAAAAACAGTTAAACATTTCTCCTGTAAAATTTGGATTTTACGATTACCGACTTATTGCTTGGGGACATCGATATAACCTAACCTAACTTACCATACCTATCCTATAGCGAACCTAACTACCTAACCTAACTACCTCACAGAAATGAATTGGTTTTGAAAGATACAAAATACATAATTTTAACTAAACTACTGCGCTGCGTGTCTGTATGTTACATCCAATTTATTTAGTTTTCCCGGTCTACTTAAGTCCAGACAGTATATACTTGTTTACAAAGAATTATTGAATTTCGTCCCGTTGACAGCCATTCAATAGGTATTCAATAGCAATCGGTCGAGCCATTTTCGAGTTTTAGTGAGACTAACAAACGTCATTTCATTTATATAAATATAGAGATTTATGTACATTATCTTGGATAGATCATGTGAGGACCAGGCTGATAAGTGTCTGAAACGGCCTTTTGACGCAATAATAATTATACAGGATATTAACAACTGTCTAGTTAATCAATGCACGCATCTGCCTCGTCGTGTAGCTTAACTCTAAAATAAAAAGCTCAACGAACTTGCTGAAAAATACCAAAGAAAGAAAGTTTGGGTAGGTCTGATAAAGAACTCTATAGATAAATTCAAAACATAATTTTAAAAAATGTCTACATAGGCAAATATGCGTGAATTCAATACTTTACATACAAAGTAAATATTAAACCATTAACCTCAGGTAAGCTGTTTCCTGACAGAAACCCATACGGCAAGACTGATTTCGAAACTCGTTCTTAGTTTCGATGAAAAGATTTTAGGAGTTGCAAAAACATTCAGTAAGACGCAATATATTATTAGTGTAACATAAAGTAAAGAAATATTTGCGTATGTAGAATTTAAATTCTTCCAGAATTAAATAATTTTACAGTTTCAACCAATGATATTGTAAGTAAAAAGGTTACCTAAGCATCATTCGATCTTCAAAAACGGTACACCAACGCACGCACGCCTGTTGACGGCGCGACGCGACACTGAGGTCAAGTGTAGCTAGTTAGCCACATTTTAACGTGTCAATTACTGAGCGCTTATAACCTATCTTCACCTTTTTATTTATAATATCATTGATTTCAACTATTAGCTTATCGCCAATACCTGGTAAAACTCATACGCTGTTTATACTCATCTCAGAAATCCATACGTGGAACTCCTTATTCATTGGTTTTCCTCAAATTCGGTTCCCATACAATAAACCTATCTACACGGCAATCAGGAAAATCTGTATTTCCATTTAATTCTCCATCGTAAACAATGAAATCATGCGGATTGCGGATAGCGGATTTCACACACATGTCGGATTATTCCTAATTTTTATTTTCTGAGGCTTACTTAAACGTTCACACGTTCTTGGCTTCTTCAAGGCGTGAGTATAGAGCGCCTTATGCTACGATTCTTACATACTCTTTTGCTTCATTCGAACATTTATACATGTTGTCACACACACACGCCGAGAAAGGTCAGGTGCGTAGTATTCGCAACCGGCGCGCCGGTTGCGAATACTACGCACCTGACCTTTCTGAAGAACCTCACCAATAAGGTCCAGGCGTGAGTTTATGTATGTCCTTCTAGGGCGTCCCCTCTCGGCGTTTCCATTTACATCAGCCTTATAAATAATTATCTTTCGTTAATCGCCTTCTTCCTTTCAACGTGACTAAACCATCTAAGCATACTCTTTTCGATTTTTGTAACTACATCTTCTTTTTAAACGTATAAAATTTTCCAATAATGGAGGTGTTTGAAAAAGTAAAAAAGTTCAATTAGTTTATTTTTTAGTTTTAGATAGACACTATTTTATCTCGTAGCCGGTAACATTTGAAACTCACATTTAATAAGAGTAACAGATAATAATATTTTGCTTAATTTTTAATATTGGGGTTGCAATCACTGCCGCAGAAAATGAGGGTTTTATTCCTCAGTCAGACAAAGTGTTATTTATAAGGTTTTATTTTGTCTGAAATTCTTTAGTAACCGCCTGGAGTTTGTTTTCCATTAAATGGGACCCAAAATATGTAACGGGCAAAATATGGATGTACTCTGCCTAAATCTTACAGGTGGTTAATGTGGTTATGTAGGTATGGCACCACACGAAAAGAACAGCAAGAAGACCACCAGTAGGAACCAAGTTAATTTTATCGAAACTGTTACAATCAAATTCCGTTGTGATTTTTATTCTATGTATAGTAGATAAGTTTTGAATCAACCTGTACACAAAACATCATTGATTTTCACGGTTTACGATAGTTTAAAATAATACAGAAGCGCAAGGGTTCGTAATGTTTACAGTATCGTGCTGACATGTTTTACGAGTTGCGTGGGCGCAGCTACTGGCTTTAGACAACCACTTAACAGCAGTCTGTGAGCTATGAGAGTAATGTGCGGGCGCTTAATAGTACACGATTTTGTCAAGATCTTAAATATGGAAGTTTAATTAGACATTATTAAAAGTAAAATGTGTTTAGTAGTTCATTAAAGTTTATGAACAAATTAATTAGGTGATAAACACCTACTTTTTTTAAAATCAGTTATTAAAGATACAACACACACACACACCGGGCGGTCTGTAGTATCGCGGTTTGTTCTGTGTCTGGGGTTATTTATCTATAATATATAATATGTATGTCTATAGAAATATATAAGTATGTTTATCAGCTGTTTAGTATCCATAACACAAGCTCTTAGCTTAGCTTGGGACTAGATGACGTTGTGTGAAAAGTTGTGGAATATTTATTTATATTTTTCGGGCATTCTCCTTTGACAACGTCGTATTTTTTTAGCTTTTTCTATAACTCTTTGTATTATATTATCTAAAATTATGTAGGACAAACCCTAGTTAAGGGATAATAATAAAAAAAAAACACGTTGCATAATAATATTTCAATGTTAAAACAGTCACTAATCATGCCATTATTCATTGTTATGTCAGAGATAAATTGAAAATTATATCTTTTCCTTTTAGGTACCTTTCTTCCTTGTTTATTTCTGGCTTCTGAATCACTGTTTTACCTCATTCACTCCACCCAGATTTCCACATCCTCAATCCCATTATTTACTCGACTGTAAACAGGAGAATTCCAATTACCCGTAACCTAACAGAATACATTGGGCAAAACTTACTATTAATTTAACAGCATTCATAAACAACTGCTACCTACAGTCGTAAACACAAAACAAGTGAACGCTACGTTTACGTTACGTAGTCGCTTCGCTAACATTGAAAAAGACAAGTTAACGCTACGTTTACGTTACGTCGTCGTGCCTTTAACATAGAACAAGACAAGTGAACGCTACGTTTACGTTACGTCGTCGTGTCGTTAGAAGTAAAACGCAGTAAATTATCGGTTTGTTTCACGTAAACAGATCGTACAAATTGTAATATGTTTTGCATAATAATATGCACTTTGAAACGATGATGTGCATATGAAATTATTTTAATGGGTGCTGGTTATCATAATGGAGTTATTATGTGGTGTTATTCGTTTGGCAGGATTTGAGGTGCTGAGTCAAGCCTATTATTTGTAAAAGGTCATTGACATCTGCCTAGACTTTATCCAACTATGTTGGGGTCACCTTCCATTCTAACCGGATACTGCTGAATATCATTAGAGTATTTTACATGGAGTAGTAGCCTATTTGACCTCATCATATTACATCGTATTAAGATGTTAATAAAAAAAAAATATTTCACAACTTTTCACACAACGCCATTTAGTCCCAAGCTAAGCTAAGAGCTTGTGTTATGGGTACAGTCAACAGCAAAAGTAGATGATCAAAATCAGAAATTCAATACTAATGAACGGAGTTCGCGCCAGAACTGTGTGGCGTCGAAGTGATTCAAAAGTATGTGATTGTAAATTATACCAAACATTTACTACCAGTACAGCTGCCATATGTTTGTGATCAGTTTAGACTCCAAAAGTTATAAACTCAATTCGCATCAGAACTAAGTAGTGAAAAAAAAATCAAAAATAGTAAACAGCTAAAATCAAAAATTAAATGATGAAACTGAGGCCACGTAATCGTGAAGCAAATAATTCATCCATACGTATTTTTTATCCCAGTAATTTAATTTGTTATGTTTGGCGAAGGGCGGGCGTTTTGGGGGACTGTCTTATGTAATTTTTGACGTTCAAAAAGTGCTGATCCTCAGCCTAATTCGAATAAATGACTTTTGATTTTGATTTTTTGATTTAAAACAGCTGAATTTGATAAAAAAAAATGCATATTTAATATATACCAAATTTCATCCAATTGAACCCCTAAAAAAGCACAATGTTCATTAATAATAACTTATTTACAAAAAAAACAATCAACTTAGTTATTTTTCACTTTTTAATGTTTTTTGGAAGTAGGTTGTTTTTTTTATGTAAAAATGTTTTTATTTTTCACTTTTAGTGGGTCAGTTTGTAATTTATCTAAGTTACAATAGCCCAATGACAACTGCTCATCACCTCTTACAAAATATTGCTTTTCTCGATACAGGGACGTTAATTGTTGAGGAGTTCTCCTAGTAAGATCCAGGACAACTGGAGCTCCATGGTGAAGGCATCATCACCACTATGCACTAATCGAATCGCAACCCGTGAAATACTTAGGTATAATTGAGTAGTTCCGATGCCCATCTGTGGTCTTCATCATCAGTTCCACTTTAGCAAACGGTGCTTTCCGAGAGCGAATGCACGAGTTACTATACAAAATACCCAAATCACTATAGGTGTGCCTATAAAATTTGAGGTTTTCCCTCGATTTCCATAGGATCCCTTCATCAGATTCTGACTTGGTGACAATGAGAGCACAGCGAGAGTATACCCTTTCAAACAAAAAAATATGTTTGCAAATCCGTCCATATATGACGAAGTTATGCCCAAACATAGCTACATAAAAAATATACATATAAACATCCGAATTGATAACCTCCTCCTTTTTCAGAAGTCGGTTAAAAATAATATAATTCAAAAACTTTAGTATTTAAACTAGTTTTTTTTTTAACTTCTGTCAATTGTTTAAAAGTAGCTAATGTGATACAAAACGATAATTGAATAAATATTATTATCTTCGCATGTTTGTGAATTTATGTCAATGTTCAAAAGTAGCTGATGTGATACAAAACGTTAATTCAATAAATATTATTATCTTTGCATGTTTTTGAATTTATGTCAATGTTCAAAAGTAACTGATGCGATACAAAACGATTATTCGATAAATATTATTATCTTTGCATGTTTCGAATTTATGTCAATGTTCAAAAGTAACTGATGCGATAAAAATCATAACTCAATGATTGCTTTTGCCCAGTCGGCTACAATATATTAAAACCGGAAGGTAGATTGATATTTTACATTAATGAGCAGAATAGTTAATATATATACTAATTTTGAACCCTGGGAAGGGTAGGTATACAATATTCAGGATTATATTAAAGATAATCTGCTCATTAATGTAAAATATCAATCTACCTTCCGGTTTTAATATATTGTAGCCGACTAGGCAAAAGCAATCATTGAATTATGATTTTGTATCGCATCAGCTACTTTTGAACATTGACATAAATTCGAAACATGCAAAGATAATAATATTTATCGAATTATCGTTTTGTATCACATCAGTTACTTTTGAACATTGACATAAATTCGAAACATGCAAAGATAATAATATTTATCGAATAATCGTTTTGTATCGCATCAGTTACTTTTGAACATTGACATAAATTCAAAAACATGCAAAGATAATAATATTTATTGAATTAACGTTTTGTATCACATCAGTTACTTTTGAACATTGACATAAATTCAAAAACATGCAAAGATAATAATATTTATTGAATTAACGTTTTGTATCACATCAGCTACTTTTGAACATTGACATAAATTCACAAACATGCGAAGATAATAATATTTATTCAATTATCGTTTTGTATCACATCAGCTTCTTTTAAACATTTGACAGAAGTTAAAAAAAAAACTAGTTTAAATACTAAAGTTTTTGAATTATATTATTTTTAACCGACTTCTGATAAAGGAGGAGGTTATCAATTCGGATGTTTATATGTATATTTTTTATGTAGCTATGTTTGGGCATAACTTCGCCATATATAGACGGATTTGCAAAATTATTTTTTTGTTTGAAAGGGTATACTCTCGCTGTGCTCTCATTGTCACCAAGTCAGAATCTGATGAAGGGATCCTATGGAAATCGAGGGAAAACCTCAAATTTTATAGGCACACCTATAGTGATTTGGGTATTTTGTATAGTAACTCGTGCATTCGTTCTCGGAAAGCACCGTTTGCTAAAGTGGAACTGATGATGAAGACCACAGATGGGCATCGGAACTACTCAATTATACCTAAGTATTTCACGGGTTGCGATTCGATTAGTGCATAGTGGTGATGATGCCTTCACCATGGAGCTCCAGTTGTCCTGGATCTTACTAGGAGAACTCCTCAACAATTAACGTCCCTGTATCGAGAAAAGCAATATTTTGTAAGAGGTGATGAGCAGTTGTCATTGGGCTATTGTAACTTAGATAAATTACAAACTGACCCACTAAAAGTGAAAAATAAAAACATTTTTACAAAAAAAAAACAACCTACTTCCAAAAAACATTAAAAAGTGAAAAATAACTAAGTTGATTGTTTTTTTTTGTAAATAAGTTATTATTAATGAACATTGTGCTTTTTTAGGGGTTCAATTGGATGAAATTTGGTATATATTAAATATGCATTTTTTTTTTATCAAATACAGCTGTTTTAAATCAAAAAATCAAAATCAAAAGTCATTTATTTTAATTAGGCTGAGGATCAGCACTTTTTGAACGTCAAAAATTACATAAGACAGTCCCCCAAAACGCCCGCCCTTCGCCAAACATAACAAATTAAATTACTGGGATAAAAAAATACGTATGGATGAATTATTTGCTTCACGATTACGTGGCCTCAGTTTCATCATTTAATTTTTGATTTTAGCTGTTTACTATTTTTGATTTTTTTTTTCACTACTTAGTTCTGATGCGAATTGAGTTTATAACTTTTGGAGTCTAAACTGATCACAAACATATGGCAGCTGTACTGGTAGTAAATGTTTGGTATAATTTACAATCACATACTTTTGAATCACTTCGACGCCACACAGTTCTGGCGTGAACTCTGTTCATTAGTATTGAATTTCTGATTTTGATCATCTACTTTTGCTGTTGACTGTACTAAGCAGCTGATAAGCATACTTTTATATTTCTAAATACAAAGATATTATAAATAAATTACACCTAGACACAGAACAAATGATCGTGCTCATCTCACAAACATTTGTCCTGGGTGGGAATCGAACCCACGACCTCATAAGATCTAAAGTGTGGTCACTGTCGTGATGTGTTATCTCACATCTCTATTTTTTTTCTTGCATAGAAGAGAAAGAGATATAGGTATATACTTGTTATTAATTGATTTATTCAAGAATTAATAAAAACGTTTCACACACACGACGGATTATTCCTAATTTTTATTTTCTGATGCTTACCTATACGTTCACAATATACTTACAAACAGAAAATTACTTCTTGATTGAAAATCACATTACGCTAGAAAGAAATCGGGACATTAATTTAAAGTTTAATAAATATCACAAACAAAAACTTGACTTGAAGGTTGACTGGTAGAAAATGTGTGCTTGAAGTATTAACTAAATAAATAAATTTATATAAACTTAGAAATTTGTAAAACCGACGAAATATTTTAAAGCTGGGGGTTCAGTACATGTACTGAACTCATTATTTCGGCATGTGTGTTGGTTGAATGTCCCTTTTACCCTTCTATTTTCTTATACAAGAAGATGTTCTCCATGAAAATTCTTCGTTTTAAACAATACCTGTTCATATAACGGGAGTCATTTAATCATTATAGCGCCATCCGAGTGCGCCGCCCGAGCAATATATTGCACGCCAGAGCTTGCACTTTATATTGCTATTTTTCAACATAATGCGTTATTCTATGAAGAGAGAAGATACAAAGGGCAGTATTTTCTAGACTCAGCTTAAACTAAGCATTTTAGAGAAATATGTAAGTATAGTTTTAAAGAAGATATTAAATGAAAAGGCGGAACTGATTTCAGGGACCAAACCACGGTTTTGTAAATCATCATTCTGTCTAGCCTTTTCCCAACTATGTTTGGGTCGGTTTCCAGTTTAATCGGATGCAGGTACATGGAACGTCTGCTTGTCGGACCTCCAGAACCCAGTTACTGGGTAACACGACTCCTTGGTTAAACTGGTTGTCAGATTTTCGGGATTCTAATTATCTGAAACGACTGACGTTATTGGTCCCAGCTGTCCTTTGTAGACCACGAAGGACAAACGGGACCAAATTCTTAAAGTAGTTTCCGAGGCACGGAGGAACTCTTGATATGCAATGAACCCATGTTACCCATCTACGGACACACCTCGTCAAGCGTAGTTTAACCTACGATCGTTCCTTGAGGCTATTCTTTAGCCACAAGCTTCTCATGGCTTTAGGTAAATGAGGCAAGATTAATGTGTGTATGTGTGTGTGTGTGTGTGGCAGTCGTCGGGCAGCATCTCAGCATCTGTCTGGCATTACCGCTGAAATGAGCCTTTTGGCGCAGCCGTGAGATATGCCATTTTTGTCTTTTTTTTACTGTGCGTGTATAATCCAACTGTTGCCAATAAATGTATTTTCTCTCTTTCTGTAAGCTTAAAATTGTATCTGTAACTACATGTTCTTAATAAATCAAAAACCTAAAATCTTCGGATTAGAAATGCTCCAAAGAAACGGGCCATTAAATTGTTATTATTAGTAAAAAGTTTTCTGGCAACGTGGCAATACTAGAAACAATCATTTTAGTTATTCAAGAAGAGTTATTATTACCTACACTATTTTAGATTATGAAAAGAAACGTTATAATGTCAAATTTAATGAGCCAGTTACTATGTGAATATGCAAATTAATCAGTTTGTTTTGGAAAATGAATTGAAAATTGTTTGGCTGGCTACTGTAACTAGTGCAATATGTCATCGCGGAAACTAATTTTAACATAGGTATTTTCATCATCATCATTCGGCGGATATTCCAATTTATTTGGAAACTGCGATGCATATTTTCTTCTTCCATACATATCGATTAAACCATCATCAGAACTGACACGTCTTCTCTACCTATGTTAAATACTAGCATCAGTCACGCGGTTTTACCCGCGTAGTTCCCGTGGGAATACAGGGATAAAAAGTAGCCTATGTCACCGGGGGATACTGTAGCTGCCCAAGCCCGGCCCTCAGACAGGAGTGGTCCTGGATGTGTCTCCACGGACCGCAATGTGCGTTCTAAATATCGATGTTTAAATGTGTCCTGCAGTTACACACAATGACGCGCGCAGTAACAGAATTTTTCAAATAGATCCAGTAGTTTCAGAGCCTATTCGATGCAAACAAACCAACAAATCTTTCCACTTTATCATTAATTATCTCTTTATAATTTTTTTTCTTTATTATATCTGATAATTATAATAGTAGTGTTAATATAGATAATAATAATACCAACCTATTACTTACTGTCCTATTACAGAGGAAAGGCCCCTTCTCGTACAGAGAAGGCACTCAGAAGGAAGCTTATATACGCTTGCTCAAGGCGTAAAAGTTCAAACGTTTTATCCATTTCCAGTTGGTAAATATTGAGTTTTGTATGAAACAGATGAAATTTTTTTTTTAACTTGTTTTTTATTATACCTAAGTATTATCAGTTATTCCGTGTTGCTGCGGGAAAACTACCATAAAATATCACAGTGTGTGATTGAAATATTGCAGCAGTCACTATATTTTTATTAGTCTCCATCCGCGGAATTTCATATAAGGTTTACGAAGACCGCTTTACTATGTTGAACCCTATGATTATTGTAAATACTTTTTTGATATTTACTTTCCTGTTCAAATGCATCAGCTTATTAAAAGTAAGGACACAGTGTATGTTTTTTATGAAACAACCGATATTGGATTAACATTTCTTAAGCTCGGTAGTAAAGTTTTAACACTAGTTTTTACATTTTCCGGGACATCATTTTCCCGGAATCCATTTCTCGTAATGTTTGTAACGAAATTATGGGGAACATCTGTTTCCCAGAACTGGGAATGTACTACAAAAGGGAAAAGCCTTTGAAGGCTAATGAGATCATTGACTTTGCCCGCATAATGGGACTGATAACAAACAAACTTCGCAAATAAAGATGGATTGCATTGCTTCTTGAGATAATCTGTGATCTAACCAAGCAACTTTTTGAATCAAGGTTCTTGTCGGTATTGTAGCATTCAATAAAAAATATATTGTTTTTGACTGAGTTTTGCCAGATTTAGATTATTTTATCTGGCACCTAAACAACAGCCCCGTGTTGTACCTCCAGTATATCTCAACGGCGGCGTTGAACTGAATGTGGTAACTCAATTTAAATACTTGGGTCATGTTATCACCAATGACCTACGTGATGATGGGGACATAGAACGCGAGCGCAGGGTGTTGGCGGTGATGAGCAATATGCTCGCCCGTAGGTTTGCTCGCTGCACGGCAGACGTCAAAGTCAGTTTATTTAAAGCGTTCTGTCAGTCCTTCTACACGAGCGGCTTATGGGTGTCATATACGAGCCGAGTCTACAACATCCTGCGCGTGCAATACAACAATGTCTTCAGGATGCTGTTGCGGTTGCCGCGACGTTGCAGTGCGTAGGGAATGTTTGCTGAAGCACGTACGGATGGCTTTCACGCCATCATGCGTAGGAAAGCGGCTTCCCAACTGCAACATTTGCGTAGAACTTGGAACGGCATCCTGAAAATGATTGTTAGCAGAGTGGACTGCCCCATCCAAAGGCACTGGGTAGAATTAAGTATAGGTTTATGTTAAATAGAATTAAGTACTAACAACAATAACATAGCATGTAAGCACAGTTTGTTCCAAACCACTAACTACGTATGGACTGCTTAGGTCTGAAATAAAGATATTTTATTTATTTATCCTACAACAAACTAAGTTGAGAAGAATAGTAGTAGTAATTTGCAAGGCTATAGACTATCTTTTAATTTCTAGTGACTAACTGGCGTCCAGTAAATCTAACTTTGATGACATCTGAGAATTTACCAAAAATGGTAGGTATTGCAATTTTAGTAGAAATGAAATGAAATGAAATGAAATGAAATGAAATTATTTATTATGCAAGTAGGATATGGAAATCACTTTTACACGTCATTTTTTCCTTTAAAGCTAGTTGAAGTCGGCATTTCCTAACTGACTACCTCTGAGAAGAAAAGCCGAAACAAACTCAGGGATCATCGTCTCTTTTCAAGTCCAGACATAAAAAAATATATTAACAAAATTTTCGTGTGACGAACCGTGCAGAGCAGTGTCGGGTTTAGCCTTTTGAGGAAAGTGCCAAAAACAATTTGGGCAAGCAGCATGTATGTGTCAGTCATCGTGAGCTCAACTTTATGGTTAAGGAGCTCCACGACCCGACATTACTTCTTCATTATTTCATTCATTAGACTTCAAGTAACGGTGACTATCAGATGGTGTACTGTGCGCTTCGTCACATCTCTGTGAGTGCGCATAACGTTTACTAGATACTCACTGATGGTAGTCAATACGAAACTGCTTTTTGACAGTTAATCGTTGAACACTAAGCCAGCTGTCAACACTCAACAGAGATTCGCAATCGTTCTGCTGGTTTGGTTAGGGCGATTTTTCCAACGCCGAATACTTTTATCTTCACATTAAAAAGAGTAGCAACGTACGTTTTGTAGTAAACGTAAATTATATTCCACGAATAGAAGCTATTTGAAATAATAATCCCCATAAATGAAATTGTTAATAATCATCTTTTACGGCTAGCAGAAACTAAATGTTATAACTGACAATACTAATATTATTTAGTCACAAGCTAAATAAAAAACTAACAATTTAGTTGTTAGGTAATTCAAAGAGTAAGTATCTAAATAGTTTTAGTTAATAACAGTCTAGTAATACAGTTAAAAGGAATATTTAATTTAAAAGATACTTACAGACTTGTACACCTAAGATACAACAACTAAAATACAAAGTTAATCCTTTAAGTGTAAGGTATTATTAAAATAGTTAGAGACAAAGGATACAAGACGTTACCAAATACTTAGGATTTATTCAACGATTTATCAAATGAAAACTGACTAACAAAAGTCGTCTATAAGGTATGGTTGAAAACCAGCGTCAGGCACTCGTTGTCTTGCATTTTTGCTGAAATGGAATCTTCGGCGCAACCGCAGGGTATGATTTTGTACTGCTATTTATGTTTATTTTTTTTTATTTTTTTTTTATTATTGACTTTTTTTCTGCGCTTAGCTTTTTTTTTATAATCTTGTGCCTAAATAAACGCATTATGCTGAAATACAGGTTTTTAACCTAGTTCAGCAATGGACGCTGTCTTTAAATAATTGCTTAAAAATAACTAGCCCATATAACTATATAAACCTTTGTGAAACATTTTTTGGAAATAAATTAACTTATAAACTTATTATTTTGCTTTCTTTCTTTCAAATCATTACAAACAGCACAAAATAAGCTAATAAAAACACTTTTCCACTACGATTACAGCACACCAACACACAAAATATACAAAGAAACTAAGTTAATGACCATATCACAAACATACATATATAATAATTGCATATTAATAAGAAAAAAAAACTAAGTAAAGACATTCACACACAAATATCTTTTACAAAAAAACACCAAATACACAAAATTCAGCTCAGAAATGCAAATGATATCCAACTTTTATGGTAAAAAAAATGTGTTGTATGAAGGTGCTGCATTATAATAATAAATTACCAAACAACATTAAAAATACAAAAACAATGGCAATGTTTAAAAAACTTTCTAAAATGTTACATTTTTCAAACTGTAAGCGCACCTTAGTACATGCCACTTCCAGTTGCGTGCGCTCCGTGTATGTTTACGTTCTACTAAATTACTCGCTTGACTAAATTATTTTCATTTACCCTACACCTCTAAAATATTTCGATGTATACTTAATACTTTTTATTTTTGTCAAAGCTGTTACTGTAAATCAATCCATAATATGTTATGTACCTACTATTTCTCATTTAAGTGAATTTGTAATTCTTATGGGAAATAAAGATATCTCAAACCTCAAATATGGAAACGCTAAAATAGGACGTCCAAGAATTATTAGTGATGACCTTATTGGTATTGTTAGTGATGACTAAGAAAGGTCTAGTTCTCGCAACCACACATGATGATAATGATAAAAATACCAGCCTGTTACTGCCCCAATACACCCTGCATTGGGGCAGTAACAGGCCTCTTCTCATACAAAGAAGGCATGAGCATTGGTCATCACGCTTGCTCAAGGCGGATTGGCATTTTCAGACTTATATTTCCCATAAGTCCGGGTTTCCTCACGATGTTTTCCTTCACCGGTTACAGTGATGTCTGTGACAAACTTGAAAATTACATACGAATTGAAAAAGACACATTGATACGTGCCTAGATTTAAACCACAACCTCGTGCATGAGATTCGTTTTACAGTTTCATTTAAACGGAATAATCAGAAACTACAGAGTGCTATCTGCTACAATCCTTACATCTTCCTTTTGCTTTGTTTACGTTCATATATCTGGGTCATCTTGACGCACACTGGTTGCGAGTACCTACCTATTACTTACAGACCTGAGCTTTCTGAAGAACATTAGCAATAAGGTCAGCGTACTTCGTTTACAACTGCTTTATTTAAATACTTTTTGTAAGTCTCCATTGGAATTTTACTAGAACACATTTGGAAGAAACAAATGCTACTACTTTAAAAATACCCATCTAACCCTAAATCTGTATATTTTCATAGAAATAGAATGTTATAAAAATATCTAGTAGTGGCTGAAAATAGAATCGGAATGAGAACGGGACAGATGCCCGGATACGGAGCCAGATTGTTTGTAAAAGATCCCGTTCTACAAGTTGTGGAAAACACTTTTAATTTGTTTTATGTTAATAAACTTCGTGGATACGTTAGTAGTTTCTGTTAGTAAAGGATACTGGGATTTTTACGCTGAGTTTCAAGATTTTTGTTCGTTTTGGATGAAAAGTCTTCCTCCTTTCATACAAAAATAAAACAAAACTCATGATTTTTTATTCCAGATTTTCGTTAGTTTTTTTTTTTGTAATACTCATTTAGATAAATGTTTGCTAAGTTATTCATATTAAAATAACTATTTTGACTGACTTGTTGGTCTAATGGGTAGTGGTTCTGACTGCTATGCTGGAAGTAAACTTTGGTCAATTTTGTGTCATGAGCACGATCATTTGTTCTGTGTCTGGGTGTAATTTATCTATAATATTTATGTATTTAGAAATATATGAGTATGTTTATTAGTTGTTTAGTACCCATAACATAAGCTTAGTTTAGCTTGGGACTAGATGGCGACGTGTATGTGGGAATTTATTTATTTATTTATTTATAATAAGACAATAAAATTAAAAAGGCAAGTCTTTCATTGAGAAACTGATTAATTTTTCAGTAAAAGCCTTTGCAATGACCAAAGGAATAATTCAGAATTTCTATCAACTTTTACAACTAGATTTAGAAACTTTGCGGCTAAACGTTCATTTTAGGCGTTTCTACTGAAAGCATAAGTTAGACGAAAGATGAAACTTCACGTTATAGCTATAACGTTTCTCAAAGGAAAACAGTTCTTCGAATTTTCTTTGACAGGGCTGGCAAATAATCAAAGTTACAGACAAATAATTTATTTTAACTAAAACAAATAATAAATAAATAAATAGTATATTCCACAACTTTTCACACAACGCCACCTAGTCCCAAGCTAAGCTTGAGAGCTTGTGTCATGGGGACTAAACAGCTGATAAATATACTTATATATTTTTAAATACATACATAATTTAGATAAATTACACCCAGACACAGAACAAATTATCGTGCCCAACACATTTATTTGTTCTGGGTGGAAATCGAACCCACGACCTCCGACATAGCAGTCAGGGTCACTAACTACTAGACCAACAGGCCAGTCAAACTAGTGGTCTTACTAAAATAAATTACTTGACTTTGACTTGCTGACTGGCGTGTTGGTCTAGTAGTTAGTAGCCCAGACTGCTGTGCCGGAGATCGTGGTTCGATTGCCAACCAAAAGTTAGTGTGATGAGCTCGATCACTTGTTCTATGTCTGGGGTAATTTATTGTATACTAGCAGATATCCCGCGGTTTCACCCGCGTACGCCCCGTTCCCGTGGGAGTACAGAAATAAAAAGTAGCCTACGTGTTAATCCAGGGTGTCAGCTAACTCCATACCAAATTTTATTAAAATCCATTCAGTAGTTTTTACTTGAAAGAGTAACAAACATCCATCCATCCATCTATCCATACTCACAAACTTTCGCGTTTATAATATTAGTAGGATTTAGAAATTTAGAAGTATGTTTATTAGCTGTTTAGTACTCATAACACAAGCTCTATTTAGCTTGGGACTAGATGGCGTTGTGTGAAAGGTGTGGAATATTGATTTATTTACTTTTAAAGAAACTTGCAACATATTAAGAACACTAGTATTTCGCACGTGACTTCGTTGGCTTGGATTTCTTGTTTTCCCTTAGAACTTTGAGATCCCTTCCACCCCTTCGAAGTTTTGAAACTAAATTCCAATGGGCAAAAAGTTTCTTTAAAATCGGTTGCAACAAAAACAAGCAAACAAACTTATAAAAAGGAAATCTTTCCTTTTTATGACATAAGAAGAAATCTATCAAAAAATCAAAAGTCTTTATTCAAACTAGACTGAGAATCAGCACTTTACAAAAGTAAAAAAAAAATACATAAAGACAGTCCCCCAAAAACGGCCCTCCCTTCGCCACTTCAAAACACTATTTTGGCTGGGAAGAAGAAGTGGCGGAACAAACTCCCCAGCAACACATTTGTCTGATTCGTTTGAAGAACTATACAAAGAATCTATACAATGAAGTGCTCAATAAATAGCACTTAAGTTTATACACTTTGTAAAATACTAGCACACTCTGCTGCTAGCACACTCCACTAAACCAAGAAAAAAAAGTAAATAAAAATATTCATATTAACACTGAAAACTAAACTCAAGCAAAAAACTAAGTATAGTTTTTTTTTAATTTGTGAACACATTCCATGAAGATGAAGAGGTTACATTTTACTAACTGGAACACGGGTATTATCAGCTATACAATTCCATTTTAAACTGGTCTAGCATTGAAAAGGATTTCCGTACAATGTGAGGTCAGCGTACATTGGAAAAGTGTAGCTTGATGTGTAGCCGTGTGTACTACCTATCAGAATAATAGGTAATTAAATATTGGAAAAATTATAAGGTACCTATTAGTAAAAAGCATTAGTAGTTCTAAAACTAAGTATTTTTAATACTGGAACTAGTTTCTCTTAGTTTTGGGGCAACGGGTGGTTGGAACCGCTACTAGCAAGCATGGGATCCTGGAATCAATTTCCCGGTCACGTAAAGTGTGATTGGGTTTTTTAATTAAGAATTTGGGCCCGTGAAGAAGATGGAGTTGCAAATAGGTAGTTAGCTTTGTAAATGATTAAGTATATTTTATTATTACAATGGACAACTGCACTCCCTATTAACCCTCTCCTTAGATAAACACAACTCTTACAAAATGTCACAAAAGCATCCGAGGCGGTTGGCTGTCGCCCCCGCTCATTTCCACGGATCTTGACCAATCTGCTACACTTTTACAAGCTGTAGCTGACACCGCGGCCGCCGCAAAGGCTCTCGCTTCTGCCTCAAGCTATTTTTTCTCCGCTAGATACCTAACATAAACCGACTTGACATTGCGCTACGTGGGCCCGCGCGTGAGGCCGTGGCGGCTCTGTTGATGACGACAGTGACCCGGAGGAAGTCATGCGCGCCCTCGGAGATAACTTCGCGCGCCCCGAGCTGGCCTAACGAAAATCACACCTTTTGACAGACATCCAAAACAGCAACTCACAATGAGATGACAAAGAAGACAAAAAACCATTTTAATTTGAAATAATAAAGAAAAAGTATAAAACCAAAGAGTACGTAACAGCCCAGTTAAAAGAAACAGCCTAGCCCCCTATTGCAAGGGACTTAAACTTAACAGGCGAAATGTGCTCGTACTTTAGGTACACCTCTACTAAACCCTTCGGGAAATACAGGCATGTTGTTGGTATTGTGTTGTTGACTTTATGTCCTAAATCCTTAGAATTAGGTCTTTGTCCCGAATATTCGCCAACCCTAGTAGAATTGAGAGCAATGAATTACGGAAATTATTATAACAAAGCGAATTCGGTCTTAAGGGAAAGGATGATAAAGGGTTATGATTTTATCTAGTTAATTGAATTGTTGACCTATATTTTGAGTATAGGCATTATTTTTCTTACTATTAAATGTCTTAAACCTAACATATCTTTATCTCTATACCTACTTGATATTTAAAAAGTTATGTTGTTACGGGTGTTGGTAAAACAGGCTATGTTTTATTTAAACAAACTACAAGGGAGTGAATGAGATGTTAAGCTCGAAAGGAAAAATACTATATTTGTGCCTTTTTTCTTATGTTTTCTTTACTATAAAATCGTAAGAAAATCTTCATTGCTATCTAACTTAATGAGATTTTTAATTAAAAACTAAGTTATTGAAGTGAATGGTTATTTTTGACAATACCGTGATAAGAATATTGATATCAAAGGATAGCCCACTGTACGAACGTAGTTGGGTAAACTGTGTTTTTTAATTAATTCTTACAAACAAATAGGTACCTAATTTGAAACCTAATTCGGAAATTTTCTAAATTTGTTTTAACAAGTTGACCATTACATGCAAAATTCAAATAATAATAATGTACTATAATACCAGTCTATAATTGCCTCACTGCAGATCAGTCTCTTATGAGACAAAGAAGGCATAGGTATTGAACACCAGGGCTTATAGGCATAGGTTAAGCATAAACTACTAGGCTACCACGTCATTCGGAGTTGTTGGTCGAATAAACTTAGATCAAAGCTTAGTCAAAGTCATAGAATCAATTATAAGACCATTAAATATCATTTTTGAACGTCAGATTTACCTACAAGTTGAATTAAATAATAAAACAAATCAAAGTTGTTGTTATAAAGGGAAATTCGATTGATGAACCGGTCGTTGTGGTGACACTTGAGGAAGTCCTATGTTCAGCAGTGGACGTCTTTCGTCTGCAATGATTTTAGGGACTAGCAGCATCGCACGATTTCCGGATATACCGAGACCAAAACCGTCCTCACGAATTGTTCTACGAAATAGCTGGTAGCACTACAGATTATCGCATTTAAACAAAAAAAAAACCGACTCTTCTATTACTTTTCTTTATAGCATACATTCTCTACAATGATTTTATTGACGACAACGGTTCGTGCAACTGCGTCGTCCCTATATCGCGAATTCGCGATACAGTATATTGATGTGCACCCAGCTTTTCATCCACGTTTCTATTTGCCTGATCGTAAAGCGCAGTGTACGATATACTTTTTGGGGTACCGCAGCCAAATGGCTAGAACCTAACCTTTGTCATTTTGGCTTATCCGTGTGTTCGTCTGGATGTAACTGTCTTCTTACTAAGAGACTACTTATTAATCGATTCTAATAAAAGAGTAAAGATTTGTATTTTTGTATGCAACAGATAAACTTAAAAACAACTAGACCGTTTTGATAAATTCATAGCTAAGCTATCCCCGGGGCATAGGCTACTTTTTATCCCTGTTTTCCCTCGGAAACGAGAACTATGCGGGTGAAACCGTATGACATTCGCTAGTTAAAATGGAGGATAGAGGATCTATGGAACAAGGAAACATACTCCACGAACCCAAATAAATTAAGATGAGGCAGTGGATGACAATGACAATATTGGTCAACATTTTTTAGAAAAAAAAACGGGCAGTAATTTAAAAAAAAACTAACAAACTAGACTGCTTTTCTGAGTATTCATGAAAAACAAGACAGTCGCAAATTGCAGCAGTCGCCCCTGTTACCCAAACTATTAGGTTTCTATAGTTTCTTTGAAAAAAAAAAACATCATTACTGTGCTTATACTTAAATATCATACTAATCCAAACTAGAGAACCCTTCACTGCATGGTCCAACACATAGTGGCCGGTTTTATATCGTTAAATAACGGTCAATAAACGCTGGACGCGATCAATGTAGAAGCAATCGCGATAGGGACTTTTTTGTGGAATCGTTACTTTGGAAACCGACATAATTATTACCTTGTTTGTTTGAAAAGTAATTGAAACTTTGTTTGAGGCAACACTTTGAATAGAGCGTGAAATTTTGAAAACGTTTTTATTCTCACTGCCGAACCGTATATTTGTCCCCAGTACCGTATGACTAACGACCCTTTTAATTTGTTTGAACACGCGTATCTCTAGAATTGTTACTAGTCCGATTCAAAAAAATCTTTTTGCCCACTTTGTGTAAAAGGTTACAGGCTATTTACGATCCTTGGAAGCGGGTAAACTACGGGATACAGCTAGTATTCAGACATACAGTATACAGATAAATTCATCAACACAACATTGTAAATAACGCAATGAATAACGTTGAATTGTCAAAATGAACGGCACTGCCATTGTTACGCAATTACCGCACAGGAATTCAAACGTTCGCATAAAATATTTACGAGGTCCTCGTGTGTAATTAACTAGGAATTAGCAGCGGATTTGGTCACGTAATTGGACACACTATTCTCTATTTAATTCAAACAAGTATTATAAGTTCAAGCCCTTGTTACGAATTGTAATACCATTTACTAGTTTGATTTCGTTGTGGGATAGGTATGTTTGAATAAATTGACCGTCGTCATCATGTAACTAGATACTTTGACTAGCATAATGACCATGTCTTAAAAAAAGAGCTCTTTTTTGAATACAAAGAAGAGGGAAAGAGAAATACTTCAAACATGTCCGAAGGACATGAGGAAGATGGAAGTTTAGGAAGAAACTGCACATGATTGGGAAAGCAGACCTCTCGTAACTAGAAAAAGCGCACCCAAGAAGATTCTAACCAGATTTTTGGGTGTTACTGGTGCACGGTTAAACTCTAATGTGTTTATGTTGGCACCAATAAACATTTTGTTTTAAATACAATTAAACTACTGAATAATTAAGTAACTTTACCCTAAAAATAATGCTGGGAAAATACTTTTTTTAATCTTTGAAAAAGAGATGCTTGCCATTGCGCGCATTTCATAGCGTGACAACGCAACGCAACTTTCGATCAGCTGAGCGTATGGCCATTTGCGCTTGGTCGTTGACCCGACCGGCCCGCTTGTTTAGTATCCATTGCATTTATGTAACTTCAAATGCGTAATTTGTTTTGAAAAATCGATATTTTTTATAATGTTTGTTCGGAAGAAAGTTTACTAATGATAGGTACTTGGAATACAATTTTGAAAAAAAAAAAGAACGAAAAAAAAATTGCACTTTGACCTTCAATATCTCCAAAACCAGTGAATTCTCAGGTATGTTCTAGAAGAAAAAAACTATACCAGTGATGGGTAGAATATGCAGTTTTCGTTTACGTTAAGGGTCTTTTTACACCCTGTATATGCCGAAGAAAAGCTAAGCCCATCGCCTTAGCATGCTTTCCGAAGCAAGTACTGATTTATGTACGGAATGTATGGTTACCCATACACATTCCGACCTTGGTAAGCCACCCATACGGCTGTTATTATTTAGCCACGTGCCCCACACATCTCGCAACTACTACTCACATAAAATACATAAAAAATAACACCATAAAGCCATAATTATTCCCTTCGCACTACAAATGTTTAGAGAAAAAATACCAAGAATAGACGTTGTACGGGCAACTATTTTTTTTACACAAACAAAATAATATATTTTAATCTCTCCACAGATCATATTTAACCTATGGTTTAACGTAAACTTTCGATCAGCGTTAACTGATTAACTGAAACACGCACGATGGGTGATGGTCAGCAAATGGGTAACGCCTGTCAGACAAACGTCGAGTAAGCTTGTTGTCTGCCAAAGATTATTGGTCTTTGAAAATTAATCCTGTAAATACATATAAAATCACACCTGTGTCAGGCAGAGGTATACCTTCTTCTACGTCTAACCTACACTTAACCAGTATAGTTTCTAGTCCGATGTAATAAATAGGGCGTGTGCCAAATAAATAAAATAAATAAACATTCCACAGCTTTTTTCACACAACACCATCTAGTCCTAAGCTAAGAGCTTGTGTTATGGGTACTAAACAGCTGATAAGCATAATTATATATTTCTAAATACATGCATATTACAGATAAATTACACCCAGACACAGAACAAATGATAGTGCTGATCACACAAACATTTGTCCTGGGTGGGAATCGAATCCACGACCTCCGGCATAGTAGTCAGGATCACTAACTACTAGACCAACAGGCCAGTCAAAAATGATTTTATTAAATTGATGTTAACTGGGCAAAAATACAGGTCGCTACTGAGAAATTCCAGACAAAATAAACCAAGATTTTATGCTCAGCATTAGCGCTTACGACAGCTAAACCAATAAGGTAGTTAAAATGAAGACTTAGAATAAATCATCATTTGCCTAGCCTTTTATAATTATGTTGGGATTGACTTTCAGTCTAACCTTATGAAGCTAGTAATGACCCTATCTGACCTCCACTAGCCAGTTACTGGGTAACACGATACCCCTCGGCTATACTGGAAGTCAGACTATCGAGGTTCTGACGCGACTGTCAAAGATAAATTAAAAAATAATATTGTATTGAATAGAAAACCTTCTCCTGATTTTCAGAAGTCGGTTCCAACAAATAAAATTTAATATTTTTAATATTCAGTGGCATACAACATGTTAACATTAGGTATGATATTGTAAAAAAATATAAAAAAAACAAATCTACATCTGTTTTGTTATGATAAATTATATTTATTTCTGTAAATAGGTTTTCACAAACACTTTTACACGTCTTTTTTTAACTAGTAGTAGCAGTAGTTTCACTACCTGGCTACTCTGAGAAGAAACACCGAAAGAAACTCAGAGGTCATAGTCTCTTTTAAAGTCCAGACAGTGACATTATCAATCAATCAATCAATCCATGCAGATTAGTGTCGGAGATGGTCTTTTGAGGAAAGAAACCACACAGAATAAACAACACACAACTGTTAATTAGTGGATAGGGCAATTGTGAAATTACAACAATATAACTGAAGAAGTTTCACCTGAAATCACACAAAATCCTATAAAACACCGACCATAACGAAACTTAAACAAATCACCACACATTTAAAAATAAATACGTTTTTTCTACCTGCCTGTGTTGACAGAACACTGTGCACGAACTCTCCACACAAAAATATTTACGTTTGTCTGTCCGGCTGTCTACCGACAGTACAAAACACTGCATTAAAGTAAGTAGTACTGGAATGTTATAAATGTGGTAGTTTTACTTGGAATATAATATCAGTATTATTACGTAACTAGCAGACCTCACGCGGTTTCACCCGCGTAGTTCCCGTGGGAATACAGGGATAAAAAGTAGCCTATGTCATCCGGGGATAGTGTAGCTTCCCAACGGTGAAAGAATCTTCCAAATCGGTCCAATAGTTTCGGAGCCTATTCAATGCAAACAAGCTAACAATCAAACCTTTCCTCTTTATAATATAAGTATAGATAGTATAGATGAGACTCAAACACAAAAAAATGTTAGCGAAGTGTGATTGTACTAAAGACTCATCTATGCTTAACCCTTCGTGGAAAACAGGAATGTTAACAACAATTACTGCCCTAAAACATGTTCACAACTTCCGAAAAATCCAACCGAAACTTGCCGAGATTCCTAAATAAATCAAAAATATCTACGGATGCAAGTAATCCTTTTACTGCGAACATTTTGGACGGTATTTGGGTTAGCCGGTCCTTAGGGATCAACCCAAGCCGGGTGGCGGTAATGGCTCCATACCGACGTAAACCCTTTACCGTTGATATTGTAATTAATTTTAAAATTGAATAAATGTATGGTTCCGCATGTTTAACATGACAATTTTGGCGGGAGCGTAAAGGTGATTCAGTTAAGATTTATCGTAGAAAGAGTACCATAATAAATAATATCAATAATGTTACTCGACTCCACCAAGTCCAAGATTAAACAGAGCTTGTGATATGAGTACTAAACAACCGATAAACACACTTATATATTTCTAAAGACATACATACAATACATAAATTACAATCAGACACAGAGCAATGTACCTATATGTATGATGACCATTCAAGACTCCCCCGTGCCTAGAAAAGCAAGTTAGGCGATTATCACACTGCCCCGCATCACGCTGCATGTTGCGTGTCTCTGAACTGAAATGAACGCGCGTGGATGCATTTTCTGTGTGTTGGACTGTGCGTGTTTTCCATACAAACGAAGATACTTACAAGCAACGGAAGAACACGCATCCACGCGCTACGCTGCCTCATGCGGGGCAGTGTGTTAATCGCCTTAGATCGTCATTTGTAGATCTTTATAGAAGTTACCGGTAGTCAGAAGCCCCTAAGTCTGACAACCAGTTGAACCAAAGGGTATCGTGATACCCAGTAACTGGGTTGTGGAGGTCCATCCGTATAAAACATTGGTGCTCGGCTGCATCCCGTTGAACTGGAAGCCGACCCAAATACAATTGGCAAATGGCTAGCAGATGAGGCGGTTTTTCTTTAGAATGAGCTACCTCTGAACATCAAGATGGCAACCAGTTTGTTCACATTTAAAGTGATGGCACGTAAGCACATTCACCAGGAGTTGGCAAACTTTTCTTGAAGTTTATTTAGCAGATTAGTATTTCTCCAGTAATATATCTTCTTTTTTCTTGACATCGCTTGTATTTGGATTGTATATAATATGTATGTATCTATGTATATATTCTAAATTATTATTTATTTCACTTTCTAGTTTTTGTTATCTTCTTGCGCCTACCATGTTCTGTCTCTGCATCACCTTAAGGTAGACTGGTAGAAAATGCCTAAGGCATTAAGTCCGCCTTTTTACAGGTGGAATTTATTTAACCACATTAATGCAGCTCTTTAGTTTATGTAAATATAAAAACGACCCGTGTTCTTGAGATACGTTCGCGTCCGTTTATAAGAATCAATGTGGTTAAGCCCTATCTAAAATTAGATTTGAATAAAAAACGATATCGTCATAAATTAATGGCGGATGTAAAATAAAATCTAATATTGCCAACGTAGTATGTGTACACGAAAACTAATTTTAAACGTCGAGGACATTTAAAAATAATCTTCGTATCATCTGTGTTGACTCAAAATATCCACAGGGCACATAAATAACCTTTACTCCAGTAAATATTCAATTTACACCGCTGAATAGGAGGAATATATATCGAATTTGCTGTCAAAAGCAGAAAAAGTCCTTTAAGAAACATATCTAATTCCATATCGTTCCGCACATCCAAAAATACATTACACGACCTGAAAACGCCTTCATGATTTTAATAAATAAAATCCTACGAATTCCTTTTCAAAAAATATACTTGCGCATATTCCTTTGGCGACAAACGTGGAAAAAAATGGAATTTAACAAACCTGAAAGAACCTGACGTTTTGATGAATTTGATTAGTCGTCAAGTAAGACGAAACGCGGATTCTTGGGAAAAAAAGCGATCGTCGTCCATATGTGTAAATATTTTATGTTCCTTGTCCCCCAACGTCGACTGAGTGTATTAGATGAATGGATATTTTTTATGGATGACGGAAATATTAAATTGATGAGATCCTAAATGTGGGCAGACCGTCTCTAAGTGGAAATGCTATAATACGGGGTACGGTAAGAATAAATATGGAATAGATGAGTTTTATAGAGGATCATTTTATGAGGAAAATTTTGAGTTTGATTGTGGTTACAACAGTGGAGGAACACCAAAGATGAATTGTGTGAATGATTAAATGGGTGACGGCAAATAAAGATATATGGAAGAAGAATACATGCTGCGCTGACCATACATACATTGAAATAAAGACAAGAAGATAATGACTAGCTATTAGAGGTACAGACGCCAGCACATCAAGTTACTTTGACAAATTTCTTTGATCGTTTTTCAACTTTATGTCAAACAGCATAAGGTTTATATTCAATTGGGAAAATTTGACACATTGGGGTAACTTGATGTGCTGCCGTCTGTACATAAATACATATAGTAGGTATGAATAAGTTTCTACGAGAAGGACCACCGGTAGATACTCCTAGCTAGAATTATACACGATACGTCTGATTTAAAAAATTGAAATAGGTACTGCTCGTTTTGAATATACATATTAATAAATTGGCTTTAAGATTTTATTCATATTAATAGGTCATACCAATTATTGTGCTTGCTTCATTAATTCTAAACTTAAGGCTGTCGATGAATGTGATCGGAGAACCAACTATTGTAAGGAAAGAACATTTCCATTAATAGGAAAAACCACATTTTTATGTAACGCTTCGCATGTCACTGCTAACAAGAGTGTTTAAATTATCAATTCCCTCAACCGAATTGATAATTTAAGTCGCGTCGTAGATATTTCTAGACTGGAATTCCTGGACCTCAGCAACCAAAGCTATTATAATGTGAAGTGTCAAATAATTTTGTCGCTTAAAGTGAAGTAGGCACTTATATTTTCTAAATGGCAACATTATTATCACCAGAAGCTTTTTAGAAGACTCCTTAAAATATATAAAAGAATCACGCTCCGTTTTATATTTCAAATAAAAACGTTATGCTTATGTCCTCAGTTTACCACATTTTTTATAAATTTCGCAAGCAAGGCTAGTTAAACTTTATTACCGCCAAGATATCATTGCTAGTCAAAAAAAATTTCAAGATGGCGTCTTGTTATTTGATACCCGCATTTCAATACTAAAAAGTAAACCTAATTTATTGGTTCTAATTTCAAAAGATTGCTTGACATAAAGTTCCGTTATTTTCTGGTGTTGGTAGTGAAAAAGGTTCTGGGTTCGGGAGTTATACCAAAACACGCACAAACACTTTGCACACAAATATATTTCCTTCTTCTTAATAATTATGAACACAGTATAAGGTAGAGTGTCAAGTTCGACGATCAAAGAGCAAGTAAGTCAAAAAACGCACCATCTCAACTTTTATACTAGGTAATTCTGTCAGTGAATTCCCGCCATCCGGTTTAAAATATTAGAAATAACATATTAACAAAATACTTCCAACCGACATTTCCGGTGGTCATTTGACATACTAAATTTATGGAAATCAATAAAATAAGACACCACTTGTTCACATTAAGTCAATTGAGGTACTATTTAAATTGAAACATTTACTAAAATAATAAAATACAACAGTCGGCCATTCTGAGTTTTACGAGTCCTCTCGTAATTAACACTATAAATACTTATTCACAATGATAAACCATAAGTATTAACAATATTACATGTAATGAAACTAATCTATTCAACTATACAATACAATAATTCCTAATGCTTTTTCTCAATTTTACGGCCTCGGCCATCTATTTAACAAATTGTTCCATCAATTTAAGATTAATATAAAACTAAATCACAACCAAAAACAAAACTATACATTTCATTGTATTTAATTTACAGCTAAAAGATACATTTCGATCGACACTAATCAAACTCAATTAGCGGTTCTTATTAATTTATAATCATTGTCATTCTCATTTTTTAAGTAGTACCACACTCTGTAAGTTGGCTTATCGGCCTCATGTGTGTGGACATACTCCAAAACAAAATCTAACATACTCCTTCATTTGGCTTCTCGGCCTCATGTGTATGCAGATTATATACTCTACAAAGGTAAACAGATGCTCTCAAAATTTGGCTTCTCGGCCTCATGTGGATCCGATACCTTTCTAATTCCAACAACATAGTTATACTTGTTAAAATAATCAAATCATCATTAAACTTATAATACAAGTAGGTAATCAGATGCTCCCAGAATTGGCTTACCGGCCTCATGTGTATCTGATACCTTCAAATAAACTCCTAAATCATTATTTTGCCTTAGAATACCACTAAGTAATAATTAATCCTATAATTCATCCAGTTCTTAATTCAATTAACGTTCTATTTTCATTTGATTTTTTTTTTCTTATAAACTTAATTATTTAGTTATTGTCATGGTCTACTTAAATTGACTTCGTTCCTGACTTCATTTAATGTTTTTGTGCTATTTCCATCGCAATCTAGCAATGAAGCTATCATTCCGTCCCCCTTACTTCGTACTCGTATACCGAATAATACTTCCGATGGACTTTTTCCAGTAGTTTTATTCATAGTTCTATTTATAGCCAACTGTATCTCTTCTAAGTGTTTATCCCATTCATTTTCAGAACAGTTATGATTTTTGGTAGCAAGCGAAGCTAAAATTGTCCGATTAAATCGTTCTACTTGACCATTAGCTCTAGGGGTTGCGACCGCATTTAAGACATGACGTATACCTAATTTATTTATAAACTCCTTGAAAGTTTTACTCGTAAATGATGTACCCCTATCACTTATAATCCTATTTGGTACACCAAATAAACTAACGTAATTGTTTAAAACTTTTAAAGTGCTCTTAGTTTTAGTATTTTTAACGGCATATAAATTTATATATTTTGTGTACGCATCAATTAAAACTAATATGTATGTATTTTTGGTTTTACTTTTAACAAACGGTCCTAAATGATCTAAATGAATGGTGTGAAAAGGTTGGTCAACCTTTGGAATAGGATGAAGCATCCCCTGTTTCTTTCCACTAGGTGTTTTATGGTAAGAACACTCTAGACAAGACTGAACATACTTTTTTACAAATTTTCTCATTTTCGGGAACCAATAATGATCTTTCAACTTGTCTAGAGTTTTTTCCATGCCAAAGTGACCCAATTCGTCATGGTTTTTTTTTAGTAGTTGCCATCTTACCCCTTTTGGCACCACCCACCTCAGTCGATCATTAACTACACGATATACTTTACCGTTTTTAAGTTTGTAATTGTGATACACATCTAATACATTTTTAGAATTAGGATCTTCTAATATTGCTTTAATTTTCTTAATTTCGTCATCAACATTTTGCATAGTTGCTAACCAGTCCTCAGTTTCGATCGCTAAAATATCGAATACAGGTTCAGACTCATTAGTTGGTTCTATTGCATTTCTGCTGAGTGCATCTACGTGACTCATTCGAGTCCCTGCCCGGTATTCGATACTGCAATCATACTCTTGTAATTGCAACCACCACCTAGCTATCCTAGGTATAATATCTCTTTTAGATAAGGTCGTTCGCAATGCATTACAATCGGTAACAATTGTAAATTTTATGCCAAGAACGTAAACGCGAAACCGGTTTAAAGAAGCAACCACAGCTAAAGTTTCGAGCTCGAACGAATGGTACTTTTGTTCTTCAAGATTCGTTTGACGGCTGTAATATGCAACAGCACGTAACCTACCTAACTCATCTTCTTGTAAAAGCATACCTGCAATGCCCGTTTTACACGCATCAGTGTGTAGCTGTGTTTTTGCCAAGTGATTATATATCGCTAAAATTGGTCGATTAGTTAGTTCAGTTTTTAGCGAAGAAAACGCTATGTCTTGGTCTGAACCCCATTCCCATTTAGTATCTTTCTTCAATAGTTTGGTCAGTGGGGAAGCCATTATCGCGAAACCTTTTACAAAACGCCTAAAAAAACTGGCAAGCCCAATAAATTGACGTATTTCGTGTTGATTTTTAGGTGGTTTATATAATCTCATAGCATCAATTTTTCTAGTACCGGGCCTGACGCCTTCTTTGGAAATTTCTAACCCCAGATAATCAATATTAGTACAGAAAAATTTACATTTACCAAGTTTAAGCGTCAGTCCAGACTCCCTTAATAATTTAAGTACCGCTTCCAATCGCTCCATTCCTTGTTCAACACTTTGAGACGGGATGATGATGTCATCCATAAATGCAAATGCCTGGCTATTTCTAGTATTCTTTAACATTTTATTTATAGTTTTTTGAAATACAGAAGGCGCATTGGCCAGTCCGAATGGCATGCGAGTAAATTGATACTGCCCGTCAGGAGTTACGAACGCAGTTTTGTCCTGAGAGGAGGGAGCGATTGGAATTTGATAGTACCCTGATGCCAAATCTAGTGTAACAAAGTACTTATATCCCCCAAGACTATCAATTTGATCCTCCACCCTAGGTAACGGGTAATGCTCTTTAACAGTCTTTGAATTTAATGCCCTATAATCTACACAAAGACGTTGGTCACCAGTTTTCTTTTGAACTAACAAAATAGGACTAGCGTAGGATGAAGTTGATTCAGTGATAATACCGCTATCTAGCATCTCTTGTATCATACTCTTAACTTTTTCTCTCTCAACATATGCTAACCGATATGGTCTGTATACGACCGGTGTAGTATCATTCAAAGCTATCGTCATCTCAGTTAAATTTGTCAATCCCAAGTCGCTAAGACTAAATGAAAAACAATCACTATATTTTTGCAACAACGTTTCTAGTGTTTGAATCTCACTGGAGTTTAACGTATCCCCTAACGAAAGCTGATTTTTAATAGCAGTAGGTCCCTCAACATCAATCTTATTTATGTCTAAAATATTTTTATCCCTAATAATTTGAGCCCTAGTTAACAAGACATTAGAACTCTTAATGAGCCGCCGACATGTAGTAGACGAATGTCCTAGTCGCTTACATATGTTACAAGTTACCAGTGGTTTCGAGCATTTAAAACTTGGATGGCCAGCTTCACCGCAATTAAAACATTTTATTGTATTTGTTGACGTTTTATTATGACTGTCACTCTGTGTGTCGAAACGTTTTTTTAAGAATGGTTTCCGATTATCCTTAACATCTTCTAGTTTAACCGTTTTTAAATAAGCTAATAATTGTTCAGGTTGTGTATAATTAGCTGCTTGAGCACCTAAGCGCATGCTCCTATCATCTAAACCATTTATTATACAGTCTATTGCTTTCTTATCATATACTTCGCATCTGTTCAACAAATTAATTTTATGGTAAAAATAAGTCTCTAATGTTTCATTGGGTTTAACTTTCCTATCTAACATTTCTTGTAATAATAGAGCATAATTTTGAATGGTTGGAAATGTTTTAATTAATTTATCCTTCCACTCTGACCAAGTAAAATTGACGGAAGGAAGCCCTTGGTACCACACCTTTGCTACCCCCATTAACTTAGGCAATGAATAATGCAATAATTGTGGTTCATTCCATCCATACAACTTAGAGCATTCTTCTACTTTATTTATCCAAATATCGACAGTTTGTTCTTTATTCGAGGGATCAAATTCAGGGATTGCATTGTTATTCATCGAAAAATGGTTTTGTGAAGTAGGCAATGACTTTATCAAATTCAACAACTCTCGAGCAGAAAAACTAGTTACGGCTTCCTCAACATTACGCCTAGTGGTATTTTTATTCTTATTAAAACGTGTTATATTTGAATTCTTGCGACGGTTATTTCTAGTAGATCGGGTACACGAAAAATCATTTTCAGATGTAGAACTAGATGTACTCACAGTTGATAATCGCCTCTTGTTCCGCTTATGCCGCCGCTGATGCTTACGCGGACGGTCTTCACCTCGGCTACGACGTTCCTTGGATGCTCCATTTTTTCGATGACGCGTACGTGAAGGAGATCTGGAGTCACTACCGTAATCACGATGCCTTCGTGAAAAATTCCGTTTTGTAGACCTGCGGTGACCCTGCACTGGGGTCTGAGGGGTCTCTGCCTGTGCACAGCGAGTTTGTTCGATTTCTTCAACTTCTGACATTATATCCAAGTATGGGACGCACAATCACGTAAAATAAAAACTCGTAATACAAGTTAACGGCCACGTGTGGGCGTGGTAGGAATGTAATCCTTTTACTATCCCGTTTCTGAACTGAAAAAGGTTCTGGGTTCGGGAGTTATACCAAAACACGCACAAACACTTTGCACACAAATATATTTCCTTCTTCTTAATAATTATGAACACAGTATAAGGTAGAGTGTCAAGTTCGACGATCAAAGAGCAAGTAAGTCAAAAAACGCACCATCTCAACTTTTATACTAGGTAATTCTGTCAGTGAATTCCCGCCATCCGGTTTAAAATATTAGAAATAACATATTAACAAAATACTTCCAACCGACATTTCCGGTGGTCATTTGACATACTAAATTTATGGAAATCAATAAAATAAGACACCACTTGTTCACATTAAGTCAATTGAGGTACTATTTAAATTGAAACATTTACTAAAATAATAAAATACAACAGTAGAAGTAATAAAAATAGGTATAAAATGTTTTAGGATGAAAGGAAACTTCATTGCTTGTGTTATCATAAATTATGGAAAGTTTCCTAAGGACCTATTTCGATTAAGTCTTTCGAACAAACTGTGTGTTTGCGTATGCCTACGGGAGTCGTTACAAGTAGTCAAGAGCCTGAAAGTCTGAAATAGATCTAACTATTTTTTCGCAATCAGTTGGCTGTGACACAGAAAAATAATCTTACAACTGTATTCTGGAATACGTAGACATAAGTGTATTGTAAATCAATTATTACAATGTTACTGAAAAAGTACTTATGGGAAAATCAAATAATACTTCTCAACCTGGGAATCAAACACAAGACTTTAAATTAAGCAGTTGCACTTGCAATCACTTGACCCAAATGTAAACATTTATCATAAATGATGATAATTATTTCTGTAAATGGGTTCATACAAACACTTTTACATATCATTTCTTTTTTAATAAGAACATGGGGTCGGTATTTCGCTATCTGATTACTCACGTATGTGAACAGTTTTATGTAAAACCACCTACTTAATTACATATTTTAACCGACTTAACAAAAAGAAGGAGGTAATACTTTATAAATAACACACACACAAAATGGCGAACTACATTTTTTATAATATTTTTATGCGTTAGGGGTTTTAGTTTTAATTGGTAAACTAATAACCAAACCAAAATTAAAACATTAACCTAGGTATCTTTTCAAAAATATTCCTAAACTTTGCATCAATTCGCATAAAATAATAAGGAGGATCCCATTGTTTTCTTTTCATTCCACCATGAAAAATTGTTTTCTATTCTCTTATGATAAGGAGGTAACTCGTGCGAAATGATCGGTTTATGTACACCGCATGTTTTCCTTATGGAATGGAACACATTTTTTCTGATTACTAGATCAGAATAAATCTTAAGGTATATCAAAGGGGAGCTTCACTGGTGTGCAAAATATTCCTTTTTTTCGTTAAGATGCAAGGCAAAAGGCATCTTTTCATACAGAGAAGGTACGAGCTCAAGGTGGATTGGCGACTTCAAACTTATATAAACTTTAAGTTTGATCGACTCGTGCGGCTATAATTGTTTAGTCACAAGCCAAAAGTTATTAATTTTAATTTTTATGGGTTGGATGATATTTTCGCGACTGAAAAAAATGTTAACCAAAATATTTTACATTAAACATTTTTATATTAAACATTTCTTCCCTACTTTTTTATCAATAGAGATTGTTGTCTCTCAACCTTCAGCGGATCGAGCGCTTGAGCCCGCTGAAACTGGGTCAAGGTAGGCCACAGACTATACATTATACTTATGATACTGAACATCTGTTACACTGGGGCTTTGATCTACTTTTGTGGGAGGATGAGCTTTATGTTGTGTTTATTGTGTGATAGCGTATGGCTTTCGTTTTTTCATGGCAGCGCTTTTAATTTGTACAAATCGCAAAAAAAAAATCATGGCACGTTGTTGGTGACGTGAGGGCCTCTGAGGCCTAGTGAAAATAATAATTTCTAATTACTACCCTCTACTCTACGCGATGCATATGGAGCTTCTAGTAGCTTCAAGTTTAGTCAGTAAGAGCCCATGAGTGGTAATCTACGTGTCATCACGCGCGGTTTTTGTGAGTATATTAGTTTCAACATTTTTTGTGGGCCTCCCAGGCCCCACATCAGTATTTATGTAACTTTCTGAAACGATACTTAGGTTCATATTATTTTAGTCTTATTTTTTCAGCAGTTGTAGATTGAATAACCTTAAATGGAAACCTGTACTTCATTTCTCAGGGATTGACAAAAAGTCATTTATAAATTCAAATTAGTATTGAGGAATAATACGTACGTGTAATAAAAATTTAAAAATATTTTTTTATTTGCAGTTACAATAATGGTATGATATCAAAAAAAATATTACATATTTGAACTGTTACCTGAACTTTAGGTTTCCCTAACATAGGTTGGGACTAGTTTGATTTTCATTGTTGCTTTTATTTTGACTGAGGATTAGCACTTTTAGAACGTCAACGTTACATAAGATAGTAAGCCCCAAAAGCCCGCCGTTCGCCACTTCCTAGTGTTTTAGCTGGGAAGAAGAAGTTGCAGAACAATCTCCAAAGAAACACGCCTGTCTGATATGTTATAATAAACGTACATACACATACATAAACTCACGTCTTTTTCCCACGAGGGTAGGCAGAAACTACAGAGCGCCATATGCTACGATTCTTACATACTTCTTTTGCTTCGTTTAAATTCATACATGTTGTCATACACACATGCCGGTTGCGAGTACCACGCACCTGACCTTTCTGAAGAACCTCATCAATAAGGTCAGGTGGGTCAGGTGGTATGTTATAATAGAGTTAAGTTAAATAAGGTTAATAAAATGCTGTGTTACTGTTCGACCCTTTTCTTTCTAAAAAAAGCTTAAGCAGCTATCCTTGAGTGATGTAAAGTCTACAAAGGTATATTGAAACATATTTGTACACCCACGTAACTTATTTCTCAAAGAAAAGTTTTTGCAAGGACGACATATTTTCTTTAGAGGCCGTGCTTGAATGCTTGACGTAAACTTAGGTATCCTAAATTCAAATGTTTTTAATCAAAATACGAGTTTATCTATCGTAAAGTACCGACTACTCTGTTGAAATTTCCCTTCTATGCCACCTTAAACTATCACTAACCGACTTAATTCGTGGTTTGGTGGATTTTTTATTCATAATTTGCCACCGACTTCTGAAAATACATAGTTTAAGAGCAACCACTCGCTTCCACAACCATTCGCGTCGCAATCCACTAACTTTTTCACGAATTATTTTTTAATTTAGTCTAACCCATCTAGTTCAACCTCATTTGGTCCAAAAGGCTACTAAATAACCTTTTTGGCCACATAAGGTTAAAATTGAAACGTTCCATTACCAAAAATTTTGACCTTATTAGACCTAAGCGTAAAAAGATAGTGGCTCGATTTATTTGCTCCCAAGTTTATTCGGTCGGTTGTGTTTAATTTCTAAGAGTTCCTTTTTGTACGGACTTCCACTTACCAATGTTTGATAAATTTATAAAGTACCTACATGTAGCGACATCTATCTCGCCACATGCGAACTAATGACCGATATCCTACATCGCGGTATTAAAGTTATCCGCGTGATTTTAACGTATACAAGTTCCCGACAATAACTGTCGGGCAGTAGTAGCTCACCAGACACACCACCCGTCATAATACTGAAAAGGCACGTTGGTATCAGGATTTGAACCACAACCTCGTGCATGAGAGACAACCTCCCTCCTTAACTTCTGCGCCATAACAAATATCAACGTTTACAAGTGTGAAACTCTGTAGTATTAGGTACTAAATATCTCGTGAACTAAATCTAATGCGCCACGCTCTTGAGCATAGAACTCTAACCCGTGTGACAATGTCACCAGTTAGGTTGTTGCTCTCAATGTCTACAGACATTTGAAGCCATTGAGTGATGTCTGATTGGTTGAGAGCTTTATATTTGCTATTGATATCTTAAGTGTCATTGGACGCACGTACAACTGTCTGGCAATTTTGAGTAGTTGCATAGTCTACATAAAGATAGCCTACGCAAATGTCCTGCAGATTTTATTAAATGACCTATGATTTTCTTTCCAAGAATTTATCCATTTGGAAATTAGTTTAGTTTAAATATATTGATATGTAAAATTGTCTGCTTCTGACATTACATGATTGGTTTGAGGTGCTAAAACGTTTGTCCCGGTTGTCACGTACAGGCTTTGAAAGTCGTAACAGATAATTAGAAGAGTATATTATGAAGAGAAAGAAGAAAGAAGAGATAATGAAGGGTTTATTTATTGGTTATTGGAGCTTTTAAGGTGTACAATCAAGAGTATTCTATTCAATTCTAGAAGCCCGAAAGTCTATTCCAAGGCACGGATGACTTTAACATCTGTTTCTTGTAGACGTGTTATATAGTCCAAGTGACATATCTTCTATTTGTAATTTAACTTTCACATGGCTGTGAGTTTCTGTATGGACGTGTTTGCTATACATGATAAACTCCTAAGATGCATTATTTCGTTAACATTGACCAAGTTTTTAAAAATGCTTTGCAAGTATAAGTTTAATCCCTCTACGTAAAGTACCTATGAGTTCACCAATCTCCCTTGCAAAAATTGTAAACCTATTTTAACACATATCATCTGCCTAGCCTTTTCCCAACTGAATTGCAGTCGGCTTCTAGTTTAACCGGTTGCAGCTGAATAGCAGTTTTTTTACATGGAGCGACTTCTTGTTTGCCCTTCACAACCTAGTTACTGGGTAACACGATACTCCTTGGTTAAACTAACCTAAAACCTACATTAACCCATAGTGGAAATATTAATAGAGATTCAATCACATACAACACTATTCTATTCTCCCAACACTAGCTCTCAACTATCACGAACAACCACTCTGGCTGGGAACCGACAGCTGTTGGCATATATAATGTTTGTCCCATGCGAAATGTCTGTGTACCTACTAACCTTAGCTCAAACGGCCTACCTTACGTTTATTGGCGGTTAAGTAAGCATCTTGAAATTCCTGTTGTATTTATTTATTTGCTCTCGATATGTAGATAAATGGTCATCCATCCACGGACTAACCTCAGTTAGAATCCGCAAACATTACCCAACGTACCTAAACCAGGTCTCTGATAATGTTAAAGGTCCTGCGAAAGCAGTTTTTGCGGGACCTCTAACAAACGCAACTTCATTCAAACGTAATTTTTTTGCGTATGAAATTCGCTGTTCAGTATTAATTAGTTGTAACAGCACCCTTATTTCCCAAAAGGCTACACGCAGGTGTACCTGTATAGTACTTTCACATTTTTCCAGCTAAGCACCATGTAGCAAGGAGCCAGCCTGTTACCATTTACCGAGCAGAAATCCAAATTCCAGACTGCTACTGGATTATTCCAGATGATTAAAACCTATACATACTTTGTTTGACCCATGAATAGATCACAGTACCCCACACTTAGCAATAGGGCTTGCGACCACTATCTAAACTTGACCCACCAGACAGTGTTAATTCAAAAAAACAACGTCTTAATTTTGCACACATCGTGCAAGTTCTTTTTCATAATTGTGTATTATGCAAATAGAAAATGTGCTAATAGAGTGTAGTGTTCTAGTTTTCTTAAAGTTGCAATACAGCTCACTGTCATATCATAATGTTATTTACGAGACCCGCATGTCGACAGATGATGACACTAATGTGCCCATTCTTTGCAAATCACGCGCGCTGTCAGCTTATCTATGGAAGTCATTAAACTGTCAGAAAGCAACAATGACTTGTTGAGTTTACAGCACGATGAAAATCGTTCAAATCATAAATCATATTTATTTCTCTTAAAAGGTTCACACAAACACTTTAACATGTCATTTTTAACTATGTAGAAGGTGAGGTCGGTATTTCACTATCTAACTACTCAGAGAAGAAACACCGAAAGAAACTCAGAGGTCACAGTCTCTTTTAAAGTGCAGACATTATCTTGGTCAGATCATATAAGGACCATGCAGATCAGTGCCTAAAACGGTTTTTTCTGAGGAAAGAACCACACAGATATGAGGGGACCAGATCAGTCAGTGCAAGCTTTTGTCAGAAATCGTGAGCTCGTGAGCTTATCATTTAAACAAGTACAAGTTAAATAAATAAATAGATATTCCATAACTTTTTTAGACAACGCCATTTAGTCCCAAGTTGGGCTTGAGAGCTTGTGTTATGGGTACTAAACAGCTGATAAACATACTTATATATTTCTAAATTCATACATATTATAGATAAATTACACCCAGACACAGAACAAATGATCGTGCTCATCACACAGGGTCACTAACTACTAGACCAACAGGTCAGTCAAAAAAACAAGTGCACTTATCACCTGCCAAACCTTTTCCGAACTATGTTCGGGTCGGGTTCCAGTCTAACCGGTACATTTGACTACCAGTGTTTTATGTTAACCAACTGCCTATATGACCTCCACAATCCAGCTACTGTTTTACACGACACCTACACGGGTCATCATCATCATTCATCATCATTTAAGCCGTAGGAAGTCCACTGCTGGACATAGGCTTCCCCTATAGATCTTCAATAAGACCGGTTGGAAGCGGCTCACATCCAGCGCGTTCCCGCGGCCTTAATGAGGTCGTCTGTCCACCTTGTGGGTGGACGTCCTACGCTGCGCTTGCCGATACGTGGCCTCCACTCGAGAACCTTTCGACCCCATCGGTCATCAGTCCTCCGTGCTATGTGCCCTGCCCAATGCCAAATGGCAGTGGGCAGCGGATTAGCAGGTTGAAGTCAACCTGCTAATCCGCTGGGCTATGTCGGTAACCTTGGTTCTTCTACGGATCTCCTCATTTCTGGTTCGATCTCGCAGAGGGACCCCGAGCATAGCCCTCTCCATAGCTCGTTGGGCTATTTTGAGCTTACTCATAATGCCGATAGTGAGGGACCACGTTTCAGTGCCTTATGTCATCACTGGCAACACACACTGGTCGAAAACCTTCGACTTGAGACACTGAGGTATGTCGGACGAGAAGATATTACGCAATTTTCCGAACGCTGCCCAGCCGAGTTGGATTCGGCCTACACGGGTATTGCCCATATTTCCATTGCCAGTAAAAAACTGGTGTCCAGTTGTCCAGCGAAATTTGATGACAACTGAGAGTTTGAGAATTCACTAAAAATTGGTGTTGCACTTTAAGTGAACTTCAAGTTACGGTGGCTTTAAGACGGGGTAAGATGCGCTTCGTCTTTGAGAGTGTGCATGACGTCATCTGTTACACATTGATGATTGCCAATACGAAACTAGCTGTTTGGCAGTTGGTCGTTGAACACTTTGCCCAGTGATCATCATACAAACTGTCACATATTCCTAATTGAATATAAACCTTATTCCGTATATGATACTGTTGAAAATGTATCAAAAAAATTAGACACATTGGCGTCAAAGCTACCCCCAACTGCCTAATTTTTCCATTTGAGCATGAACCTTATTCTATGCTGGCTTCTGTACAATCAAAGATCAAATCAAAATTCAGAAGTCATTCAATAAAATTAGGCTGAGGATCAGCACTTTTTGAACGTCAAATATTCTGAGGATCAGCACTTTCTGAACGTCAAATATTACATGAGGCAGTCCCCCAAAACGCCCGCCCTTCGCCACTTACTAATTTTTTGCTAGAAAAAAGAAGTGGCGGATGTGGCCGAACAAACTCCTCAGCAACACGTCTGTCTGGTATGTTAGAAGAACGAAAAAAAAAACAAATCCACCAGTTAGTTTATTGTCCAGTTTCTAGTATCAACAAATTTGTTATCCTCTTCTTGTCCCCTCCAATCAGTGGCTCTCACAACCAGATTAACGAAGAAACAACAATGTCCCTATAACTTCCCAAATTGTACTTAAACAGTACTATGTGAGTCTATGAAAGCGAGAAAATCCTTGAGTTCGACTCCCAGCCACATTTTCCCGCGTACTTACGTCAATCGTTTAAGTGTGTGTGCGAGCGAGACAGACATAGAAAATTGTTTATGCCAGAACGAGGAGGAGGGTCAAAGCCTTTTCATAGAGTACCCAACGTTATCCTTCGGTTTGTAGATAAAAGTGTGTTGCCTCTGTGAGGTAAGGTTATTTATGTGTTTTTTTTTCTGTTTCAGATATTATTGGATTATTTTACAAAGATGACAATGTAAGTATTTAATAAACAAACTAACAGACGAGCCCTTGCCTTGTAAATATTGATTAAGTGTGCATTTAGTCGGCAGTGTAAAGACGCAATAATTCATTATTCAATGAGTCATAAAGAATGACAATCAAAATCAAATCTACATCAATCTTGCTGCCTGAAACACTAAACAAACTTAGGTACTAAGCTTGATAACTAGTTAGGGAACAATAACGTTTCGTATAAAACTTTATTTAAGCTATAATAATGTGAGTAAAACAAAAGATAATGAATGTAGAAAAATTACATCAAGACATGAATGATTTACAAGACATGTCGTAATTCAATCCACTAATCCGATACCACGACAATAAAATAAAACTCTAAACAAATCATTACTTACCACAAATAGCTCACTGTATTTTATCGTTTAACCTACAAATCAAACAAATATGTTGCAAGCTATAAACAGGAAAAAAACATCAATCAATGCGTATCTTTAAGTAGACTAATTAATAAGATTTTATGTTCAATTAAGCCCGGCACGGGAGAATAACGACTTAATGATCGCTCGTTAAAATAATTTATAATCTATTGTTTAGGTGTTAGGCATGAAAATGGTGTAAGTAAAGAAATATTTTGTTTATACGGGTTTATTGACTTACGTATTTTTTATGCGAAGTCGTAAACGTCGTGTGAAATTATTTTAATTAATGTTTCACGAAACACGACTGTTTGTGTCGTTAATTACACGGGGTTTTGTTAGTGACAGTTATGACGTTTATATACCACAAATTAGACCACACGCACAACTGTAATCATTTTTATCCAAGCCTAGGTACCTCCCAACAAACAAACTGAGCTTATAAAATTAAGTCTATAGGGTCTAAACTCTTATACTTGTTATAAAAGAGCATTTATTATGTTAATGTTCCTTATAGTGGCATATTATTAGAAGATTTAGCCAATATTACCTTTATTCTTATAATTTGGCTGGGTAAACGGTAATATATCCAATTAATACGGCTACAATAAGGGTTCCAAATATATTTTTCTTATAGAGGCTAGTTACATTGCATTTTAGCCATATAATATTCAAAGTCATATAAAAGCTTTTAATATGGTCAATTATTCTTAGAAAAGTAATGCACAAGGTAACTATGATGCTTTTTAACTTATAGGAGCATCTGATAAGACGTCTATCCAACAAATGAATTCTAACATTGTATATGATCTTTACAAGGATGAAAGCAATCCGTATTCCCTTATACAGTGATTATAAAGATATTATTCTGTACATGGTAACATTAAAATGTTTTACATGACTAGATTCGCCATTTTGAAAGTACAGCAGATTGTGTGAATTTATTACGGAGCGGAATTTACATTTTAAAAACGGATTCAAAAGACTGGAAGTAGTTTAAAAGGAGCGGTGGTTACAGAAGAAAAGTAAAAAAAGTTTACGAAAACATAGTTGGGAGCGTTACACCCATCAGCTCTACTCCTATGATGCTACAAAATGACCAAGCCGATACCAACGAATCGGCCAGTGGTTCCGCAGAGGATTATTTTATAGAAAATGAGAATGTAAAGGAAACCAATGAGGAAGAATATAATTGTAGCGATAGTGATACTGACATATTTTTAAATGAAGAGTTGCAGAATATTGATATTCGAAGTGACGTCAGAGAATGGGCGGTGAAATTCAACATTTCCCATATCGCTTTAAGTGGCTTATTAAAAATATTACATCATGTAATGCCAAACAAAATGCCATTGGATGCGCGTACATCGCTCAAAACAAATAAAGTAGAAATATGCATGATTGAAATTGATACTGGACATTATTGGCATAATGGATTACTTACACAATAACAAAAACCCTTCCAAAACTATAAAGTGCCCAAGAAAATAACCTAGAATTTAAATATCGATGGTTTACCGATACATAAAAGTTCGAATCATCAACTCATAAAATGTAAATGATTAAATGTAGATTACAGGTACACCTCTGCCTAGCCCTTCGGGGATTACAGGCGTGACGTAATGTATGTTGTTATGTATAATTCGGTATTGTATTTTTCACCATTAACCCATACTTTGTAAAATAAAACAACTAATTTGAAAATCACGTATTTTTATTAAAGTTATCATTTTTATAGGATATCATGCAGCCGTATCAAAATACAGAGGAAGAGTGGCTCTCAAATCGGGCATTGTCTAAAGGAAGGCTAATTTTTTATTTCTTGGTTTAAGGACTGACCTCAATGCTCACTCAGTTAGCCCGCGAAACAGTTGGTGGGTTCATAATAGAAATCGCTGTTTAAACATAACCTGTAAATGATGCCTAACTTGGGAGCTATCTCTTGGTTTTTTACTATCAAAACTAGTTTTTAAACCTTACCTTTGACCGGACTTCAATCATCAGTCTTTTTAACAACAATTCAAAAATAAAAAACATATATGTTTGCAATGTATAATGATTTTATACAGTTTACAGTAAAAAAAATGTAGAAAAAAACGTAAAATTTAAGAAAAAGCCGACGAAAAATTTCAACGCAGGGTGGTTCCGAATCATGTACTGAATCCATGGTAAGCGGTTGCGCGTCGAAGTCCCTGCCATCCTGTATATATGTATAATTATATTCTTTATTGTGTACTTACAATTATAATTACGTATTACGTATTACAAACTTAAAATTAGTGCACAAAAGCAAGCTTATCCCTATAAAGAGATCTCTTCCAGCCAACCCAACCATAGTGAAACAGAAATATTATACATATGGGAACAAGACTAGCTAGGTACAGGATTTCGTTCGTGAGAAAGGAACCCTGACAGCATGTAAAATGGCGATAGCATAAGCAACAAATGTGGCCATTATAAAGCCTTTAGTCTCATAGACTCCTTGTAGACGTTGTGCGAATCGTTTTGCTCTCATAATAGCATTATTTATAACCTGACTAAATATTTTATAACGTTTGTAGCACAAAAACAGCTTAAATTCAAGGGCGGGTTGACACTATAACACACAGCGTACCACATTTTATCATGCATTTGAATTCCCATACACTTTTCACTATAAACGAGCACATAAATCAGGTTAATATACTACATACAATAATAACTTACCGTTCACTTGTCAATAAAATGGTTGACGTTTCTCTTCATTCGCCAAACTGTTGCGAAAATGTAAAATAATCACTAAAAAACACTTATTGCAGAACCATAAACAGATGACTATAAGGGCCTACGGCTTTATAAGAGCCTTTGATTTGCCACAATGAGTTTAATTCACTTGTACCGGACCATAATAAAACACGTATAAGGGTGATCGCCCGTATTAACACTTTCTATATGTTTCTTTCAAGTGTGTTGGCTTTTTAGGAGCTTTTTTCTTGCCATTATAAGTTTAATTTCCTTATTACTTGTCATAATATAACACGTTTAACTAGTCAATTACCGCAATCCAGACACAATTAAATTGCTATTGTTTGCGGACACCGGTGTCCACGCGGAGCCTAATGAGTTAAGGAAAAAAAGTGGACAATAAAGCAACTATAAGGGGGGTATAAGATTATTGTCTTTATAATTTGTGCCCAAACGCACCCTTATTAGCGATAATGCGGCTCCTATAAGAATATAATTTTTGGCAATATATGCCATTACAAGAGCAATTTTTGTTTGTTGGGCTATGTTTCAATAACATAGTGAGAGAAAAATACCTTACTTATCTTCTTTTACAAACAAATCCTATAGAAGTAAATAAATTATTTACCTCGTTATTCTAACAACGAACGTATATCAACATATAAACACAGTACTACACAAAATCCAAAATTTTCGAGATAGACAAAAAAAAACTCACCGATAATTCAATAACTCCGACTCTCAAATGCAATCAGGTAGGCATAAATCGATTCATTTCCATAAAAGTCGAGTCTGCGAGTCGCTCCTTGATCTTTGGTTATCAGTCTGTAGGGCCAGTCTGTGTCGACACGCCTCGGAGGGCGCATTCAGTCGCTGAAAATCTGAAAACGCGATGAAAATACGTTAAAAATAATATTATTTTGTGGTACTGTGCAGTGTGTTTGCTCTGGATATAATATTTCTTTGGGTAAGTTATTTTACAGATATTTTTTTAGTAATATCTAAACAAGACTTTTTATCAAACTCTTGTTTTGTATAATCGTTGTCATATTTATCTTTATGACTTAAATTGGACGTGAGTTCGTAAAGAAAATTGTTCTTAATAGATTTTCGTAAAGTGTCGTAGAGTGTATAAAATTATCAATAAAACATTTTCATTCAAGGAAGTAAACAGAAATGAGGCTGTTATACTTTTTGCAGTAGGAGCCACGCGCGAGTGAGACATAAAACGGTTTTATTTTTCACAACTTTATGACGTCACATGAATGTGAAATACTCCTATATTATTCAGGATTTATCAAGCTTGAGTATCAATGACGACGAGACTTTTGTAACTGATGTTCTGTAGAAAAGACAAAAAAACCCTTGAAATAGATTCTGTTCTCAAATATTAAATCCGTAACAAATATTGAAACACTTAGGCGTTAGTCTCCATTTGGAAATCGTAATGAATATCTTCACTGTCTAGCTCATAAATATTTTAGAATACCTATAAGACATTCTTGATTTAAGTTTAGTTATATCGTCAATAATCGTCGTATGTGAGAGAGGAAATAATACAATCATATCACAATACAATCATCAATACAGTTTGACCGATAGTATTGTAGTCAACTAAATAACAAAATATTGATCTTAAAAATATCGTATCGATTTACATTAAGTACATCACTGGTTAGAGGCCAACATCTTTAAGATTTTTCTACATCATCAGTTTAACTAGGTATAGGTACTATTACTGACTGGTGGTGATGAAATAATAGTTCGCTTTACCTGATGCCATGTAAAGAGTAAGTGGTGATCATTGCTTGTCCTTTCATAATACCTACAGACTGAGACCTACCTAATCCATATATAGGGTAAATACGCCAAACGTCGGCCACCCCCCAAAGGTCGGCCGTCTGCACATTTTTTACTTGCATTCATTGAAAAAGTAAATAAGTGACAATTTGACTACTGGAATTGGATCTTTAGTTCATACTCTATAGGTAAAAACTGTTACTATTCGATTACGTCCCTCGCTTTTCGCACACTGAGCGCCCTTAGCGATGCCGACGATGAAGTGTCAAGTTCGTAGTAAAAATAGCTTACTTTCTGTGAATACCCATATTTTGGGGATTGATATTACAATGGTAAGACATTCTTTTTTTTTTGTTTTATGCTTTGGTATTAATAAAAGGTTAGTTTTACTATATTTTGAGTTAGTATTTTTAACGTTTTGCGCATTGATTTAAGAGAAAATAGGGGGCCGCCATTAGAATACCAGTTTTGGTTTAAAGCCGGAATCTCGACCGGGGCCGACTTTAAGTAGAATTCAGTCTGTTTTATAATCTGAAAATCTACCAATTCCTTTGGCTTAATAGGAGAATTTGCAAAGCTTATAAGTAAATAAATCTATTTACCGTCTAATCGCCAAAAACCGGCCGGGGTGATTTTAGTTAAATCCTGAGAAATAAGGCATGAGAAGTAGGGGCCGACTTTACAAATATTAAAGATCGTAATATCGGCCAGCCTCAAATCCGAGCGCTACTATACAGGGTGATTACGTTGAACGGGTAGTTAGTTTTATATTTTTAATATATATAATTATCAAAATAATTTCGTTTAGATATTTTTATAAAAACGAGGTTAAGTTTTGATGTAACTAGAGGTTCAAATTAATTATTTATAAAATATTACAAAATTGATCAACCATATCAATATTTATGAAAACTCAATAAGTAGGGTTCGGGATACAAATATCAATTTCTCTTTGGAACTTACTACCATTGAACTCACCTAGCTTAAACTGCGAGGAACAAAAAGTAGTCTCTAGATACTAAGCTCGTTTTCACTTAATTTTTTTTTTAATAATCGTATTGTTAATGTTTTTCGCTGTCTTATTTTAAACCATCCTATACCCGGCCGACTTTTGGGAAAAACGCGACCGACTATGGGGCGTAAATGGCCGAGTTTAAGGTTTTTTCGTTCTCGATGCATTTAAACCTTATTACTCTTTGCTTTTAGTAGAAAAGTCAATCCTATGCCTATAAACATAAAATAGATTAATCAACCTATCTAAAACTACATCACAAGGCAAGCTTCGTTGCAAACTGATGGAGCCAGAGCGATCCAAAGTTAGAAAATTCGTTAGGGGGCCGACTTTTAGCGTATTTACCCTACGTTTAGTAATACGTGAAGCAAAAACTTCTAATTTCTAAGATTATTGGTGATAATCGAGAAACGTCTGAATTGGCATAGATTAAGGTTTATATGGAAAAGGATTACAAAAAGCTAAAACAGTATTCGGGACTTTCGACCACTAAGCGATGACTAGTTTATATAAAAGAGGTAAAGATTAAGATAAAGTGATAAGTCCCTCCTAGAAAGGTACGTGTGCAATGAACTGGTGATATACGGTTGCCCAGATCCCCTACGTTATAGTTATAGTAACAATAGTCTATTACTATCCTCTTGCAGGGAAAAAGCGTCTTCTCATACAAAAAAGGCATTAGTTTTGATCACCACGCTTGTTCATTTGTTCAAGGTGGGTTGTAGAGTTCGAACTTACGAATAAAATAAATAAATTAATAAAAAAATCCACTACATTCATAGGGTTTCAGTTCGGACTTAGACTAATTACAAATTGGCCGCCTGTTCTAGTGACCGCGACTACTTCAGTTAAAATATGAGGTACTGAATTCTTGAATCGGGGTAGCCCCGACTGTCATTTGTAAATCTTTGTCGTACCCAGTCATTGCGTTATGGAGGTCAGGCAGGCGGTTGCTCAATGCAAAACACTGGTATTTAGCTCCATTTAGTTGGACTGGAAGCCAACCCTAACTTAATTGCATAAAAACAGGCTGATGATGATGTGAGTATCTTTTTCGAACTACCATGATGCTGATGCTTACTGTGATAACCCAAGCATTTATTACACACTTTATTGTTTTACGTTTGTATCTTTTACTAGCCATTCCTCGCCATCTGACGCCGTCCTCGGGGAAATCAACTTTTTATAGCATTATGTTGTCCGTATTGCCTGATGTTATGACCTGGATTCTGATACCCTGGAACCCAGAGGTGGTTCATTTATAATCGGGTTAGTTCGATCAATCAACACAGGATGACCTGATAAAGGCCGGTTCTTACACCCAGTAATACTGCCATTTTATGAGAAGAAGATTATTTTTATCTTTCGGTACGTCAGGGAAATAACATAAATCTCTGAACTAAGCCAAATGCTTGCTCCAACTAATGATAAGTAGGGTAGTGCTTTTTTTAGGGTTGCTTCCATGTTTTTCAATGTACTTTCTACGAAATTACTTTTGGTGTTTTGTACAGACACACATCAAGTTACGCCAATGTGTCAAATTTCTTTGATCGTTTTTCAACTTTATGCCAAACAGAATAAAATTCTTATTCAATTGGGAAAATTTTACACATTGGGGTAACTTGATGTGTTGGCGTCTGTACATACTGTTTATTTTTACGTTGTATGTTGATCAATATCCATTTAAACGTTTAAAGCATTGATATACATAGGTATTATATAGCTCTTGAAACTATACTTAGGTACTGGAATCAGGACTATTTCGTAAAATAAGATGATTTGAGGAACTGATTTGAAAATCACTGATTCCTCTTTAAAAATACGTTTGTTGTTTATTTATTTTAACTACACTAATGTAAAAACTTAACTTTTAAGGTGTACCATTCAGTTACATCCCCATGTAATAGGGTCGAGCCAAATCTCGAGGCCGGGCTGCTACTGTGAAATTTTTGATGGAATATCCCAATATTACTTTGACCTCACGCTCTGTTTGCGACTACTAGACCACCAATTTAGAATCAGTAGTTACTAGCATTTTTGCTGTGTTTAGAGATGGGTAGTGGGTTAAAACCCAATCTTCCCATTCGAGTTAAAACTGGGTGATTTGGGTTTTAACCCAGTTTTAACCAGAAATATTTTCTAGAATCCGAAATATTTTGTTTTCACCCCGCCAAACCACCCAGTGAGTGGAATGAAACGGATGATAACTGGGTTATAACCCAAAACTGGGTTTTGACCCGGGTGATTACCCATCTCTTGTGTTTCTGGTAATAACTGGATCTTGACTTCATCACAGGTGCAGAGTACGATAGTGACCTACTACTAACAGCAGGTGTATGTAGACACCAGGACCACCATCTGCCAGTTACGTCACTTATTTAAATTAAATAAAAAGACAGGTTTAAGTGGACATTATTTTATTTCACTAAGTAAATTCTTGACATTAAAAGTCCGGTTCCAGTCGTTAGATTCACGGTCAGTTTAATAAGGATCCGTTCTCGAGATTGCATGCTTTCAAATTTTATTATAATGTTGCTGTTAATATTATATGATGACATGACGTCACGGATTCGAGATGTGGGTATTTTGCTGTTCGCACCGTGGGATTCCAATCGAAGCCAGGTGTAAATTGCTAACCCATTAGTTGTTTATAGTATTTTTATGTTACCTAACTGTGATAAAAAGTTTTAAAAATTTGAATAATAAAATAAACATCGTGAAATAGTGGTACTAATATCCTCGTCCAAAAATTAAACTTAAAATCAAATTGGTTGAGGAAACTTTGGCCAAGTGATGTACAGACGCCAGCACATCAAGTTACCCCAATGTGTCAAATTTTCCCATTTGAATATGAACCTTATTCTGCTTGACACAAAGTTGAAAAACGATAAAAGAAATTTGTCTGTACATGGAAGAAACAAATGATAGGCATTAGAATTTGCCATCACAGATAGAGAAACAATGACTGTTTTGTTGACATAAATCTTGCTGGGACTTTTTTATCTAGAATTGCAATCCTCATTTTGATAGTACGTACAAATCTGTGTCTGTGTACTTATTACAAATTGGTAAAACAATATTTAAGCGACTAAATTAGTAAACATTTTTCACATAATTACATACATTGGAAACTCATGGCTAGAAATAGGCATTTCCCTTACCAACGAATAAGGAAGACAGATCTTCAATTCCCATCAAAAACACGAGGAAGTGGTGTGAAGGGTGGGCATTTTCGGGGGAATGTTTTATATTGTTTTCGACGTTCACAAACTGCCTCAGCCTAATTTGTATAAATTAAGTTTGGTTAATAATAATAATAATCTTTATTTTCAAAATTTTACAAGTTTTTTTCGTAATTACTGGCTAGTAACAATATTTTACATAAATATAATAGCATCCGTTTCCAAACTAGGTTGAAACCTGTAAGTTCAGCTTTCGGCACCACTCCCCGTAGGATCAGACATAGAATGTTAACTAGCTTATACTGTTTAGCACTAAATAAAATAACAGTGAAAAAAAAATATTAGAAAAATCTTAGTAAATACCTCAAACTTCGCTGTGTCAATACTCGTGCCTTTTCTGTATGCCTTTGTCCTGTAGTGGGAAAATAACATGCTAGTATTATAACTATTGATTTAAGGATATTACCATGTACAAAGACGTTTTACACAATACTAAATAAAGCTTAGTAGGCACGTGTTAGCACAAAAATAACAGAAAAACTATAGATTATTGCGTGAACTAATTTCATTAATAGGTACATAAGTACCTACGGCCTTTGATATCGTGCCGCGAACATCTGCCGCGTAACAAATAGCACACACTGCTGTCCTTGATCTCAATATGGTAAAAGCTACACCCCACGAAAAGTGTACCAACAAATTTATGTCTCTTTTAAACATAACCTGCAAAATAGGTGTACTACACTCGAATAGGTTGTAGAAAGATATTCATAGTTAAGAATAGCCTTATCTACAAATGTTTTGAACGTAAAGGTTAGTTCAAGGTATGTTTATAGGTACCATTTCCACTCTCCCACTGCTGAATTCATTTTTAAATAATTTCGCTAAAACGTATAGAGATAATACCATAATCCAAATATCTAAAATATTAAAAGAAGAAAACGTAGGTATAATTCTATTAGTCTGATCTAGCTTGAAAAGTGTTCTTGTTTCAAAAATGCAAAATTATTTATGAATTGCTGATTCCTACGACTTATTTAAGTCATGGGAATCAGAATTTATAAACGTCGTAGATTTGTTTCTCCAACCCTTTCTTTTGATATCCCATATTTAATTACCATATCATTTATCGGCTTTAGGTACCCGAAGGTATAGATATGATATTAATTTCTGCAAATATGTTCATTAAAATACTTTTACATACCTATAATTTTTTATCTAAAAGATGCGGTCGGTGAGATTCGATAGTGGTGAATTGTTTTTATACTACATTCGTAATTATTTAAGCAACACGTCAAGATAAATCCAATGACAACTCATTTGCTCATTTGCATTTGCATTCCGTTCCTCTGGGCCAGTGAGTCAAAAATAATACATGGCAGGATTTTTTGAACCCGGAAATTAAAAACTTTGGCCTTCGGACAAGGTAGTAAACTGTTAGTATCCTACCAAATGTGAAGTACGTGTATGGACTATCAAACACCCTTTCTTGGCCCTTTTTAGCTACCTTTGATGTAATAGATACTTTAGGAAGAAAATTCAATTTTCTTCGCTACCCCGTGAACATTTTGATGATTCCACAAGTTTTTCTGATGAAGTTTTTTTCTAGGGATATTGGAATCGATTTTGTAGATGTAGATATTCTGTTTATATCATAGATTGGTTCTATAGAACTAACGTGTCTTAACCGGGTTGTTTATCAAAATGCATGTTCAATGTATACAAATATTAAAAAGAGTTAAAGTTTGTGAATTTGTGACATTGTAGGAGGGATCTCTAGATGCGAGCGATTTTAAATTCTTTTACTAATAGCATACCACATTATTTGTGGGCGTCAGGCAATGATATTATAAGTAAAAAGGTGTTGATAGGTTTCTTAAACAACATTCGATCTTCAAAAACGGTACACTAACGCACGCACGCGTCCGTTGGGGAATGACACCACACTGAGGTGAAGTGTGGCTAGTTAGCCACATTTTAACGTGTCACTTGCTGAGCGCGTATAACCTATCTACACCTTGTTACTTACAATATCATTGGCGTCATGTATGTTAGTACAAAACGCACGTGGATGAAGTTGCAACTGAAGTGTTAGTATCAATTAAAGGTTTTATTTTTACCAAGTCTTTTTTCAACATAGCAAAATCAAAATATAAAATAATACTAGTGTTCTACATAAAGCGACTGCCCATCTGACCGTAGTTACTAGGTAGAACGATAGGTAGGTACCCTTTGGTTAAACTGCATGTCAGTCTTTCAGGTTTCTGACTATAAATTTTAATAAAAGGCGTAAAGTCTAATATTAATGATTCTCATTTGGCTATTTAAAATACCCATTGCACATAACGGGCTCTGACCCATAACAAGACCTAACAGTTATCAGCTGTCTAAAAGGCAAAATATAATTTGTTTGTAAAACGACAGTGTAAATTGAGGTTTGTAGCGAAGGATATTGAGTTTTGGGTAATGACCATCAATCATGCTTTGCTATAGTTAGTGGCGAAAAAAGCCTAATATAATGGACATATTATACATTGCAATAATGTTGGTACATATTCTTAATTCTTTTAAACAAATCTGGCTCAACTATACTCAAATTCAAACATCCCATCCCGCCCACTGTCCCCACATTATTTTCTTGTATACCAATGTTCTAAAAACTCACATAAAGATTTCATAAGACCCTATATATGTAAGCAACATGTTATTTCCATTCTCAAGATACAAATGGAAGAGCTCCGATACTTTCATAAAGTACATAGCTACTTGTACGAGCCTTTAACAAGCAAACAGTACGGACGTTATTAGGGAGCCCCCTTTGTTGGTACAGCAAGGAGTTTTTTTTTGTCTTTTGTTCTCGTTCGCCGCTGTGCTGTGTTCAATGTTTGGGTCAAGGATTTGTGGTAGGAACACAGATTCGTTCGTCTAGAACGAAACGAAACGTTAAACAAAATTGAAAGAAAAGAGGCGAATAATTTTCAAAGTTAAAGAGTTTATGTTGTTTTTTATTTGAACCACGGGAACTACTAGTCCGATTAAAAAAAACCTATCGGTGTTGAATAACTCTGTTTTTGTGCTTGTTTTAGGCTACTAAAGTGCGCCTTATTTCACACGCTTTTTAGCGTGGTGTTAAATAGTCAATAATAAATACAGCTCAAAAGAACTTTCATCTGAAAATGACAAAAATCGTGGTGCTAGATTTCACTCTCTAACTACTTAAACAACTTTTGTGAAATTCGGGTAATTTGGTCAAAGTAACAAGATATTTATCTCCATATTGACTATTTTTTTTTATTGTAAAATAAATATTTTTCTTTAAAAAGGTTCTAACCGAAAGCAGCGTAAGGTAACTAATGCCGCATGACCGGATCAGCTATTAAAAGTGATTAAGTATGGATTTTATATCTCTAGAGCAAGTGAAGCCTTAAAACACGGCTATAGCAAACTATTAAAAGAACCAAAATCTACTGAAGTAAGGCTGCCACGCCTGAAACTTTGCTATTTCTGCACAATGCACAGTTCCGGTTTAAACTGCCTGAAGTTTTCAGTTTAAGATTGTTTTATTGGATAACGGCGATAAACTTACTTTTGTACCGATTTCCTCTTGAATTAAATGTTGCAGTTAATATTGGTCTCAAAAGTATCACTTCGCTTTCTTTTTAACCCCCGACGCAAAAAGAGGGGTGTTATAAGTTTCACCGCTATGTGTGTGTGTCTGTCTGTCTGTCTGTCTGTCTGTCTGTCTGTCTGTCTGTCTGTCTGTCTGTGGCACCGTAGCGCCCAAACGGATGAACCGATTTAGATGCGGTTTTTTTTTATTTGAAAGCAGGGTTTCTTGCGATGGTTCTTAGACATAATTCATCAAAATCGGTTCAGCCGTTTCAAGGTTATCAGCTCTTTTGTGTTAGCTACCGTTGCTATTTTAGACGTCTATGGGTATTAACTTTACTTAAAAACATTATGTGTGTCTTAAAATTTCAAACACCCATGTGTGTAATATTAATAAGCAACATTATGGTGTATTTGGTCTGATGCAGCCAGGATATCTAGCAGACTAACACACTCTTGGGAAAGTAACAGCAGATATGTCGTGTTTGGATTCGTTTTAACCAGCATTTGATTCTACACACAATGCACTGGTGGCAACAGGATGAGCTGATGCTGCAGCCAGGCTATCTAGCACACCAGTAGGTAGACTTTTGACAAAATAATAGCAGATATGTCGTGTTTGGATTCATTTTAACCAGCATTTGATTCTTAACACAATTACACAATGCACTGATGGCAACAGGATGAGCTGATGCTGCAGCCAGGCTATCCAGCACACCAGTAGATAGAATCTTGACAAAATAATAGCAGATTTGTCGTGTTTGGATTCATTTCAACCAGCATTTGATTCTAAACACAATGCACTGATGGAAACAGGTGAGCTGATGCTGCAGCCAGGCTATCCAGCACACCAGTAGGTAGACTCTTGACAAAATAATAGCAGATATGTCGTGTTTGGGTTCGTTTTAACCAGCATTTGACTCTACATACAATGCACTGAAAAATTCTAATAACTGTATAATCTATAAAACAAAATTAATGCGTTTAAAAATTTTAAAATAAAAATTAAATTAAAAATTTAAAAAACCCCCACCGCAAAAAAGTAAAACATTTAAAAAGTTAAAAATAACACTTTAGCCATGAAATTTTACGTAACGTCGGGGTACCGTTGAAATCAGTACCTACATACCTACCTACAAGTACTAGGAACATTCCTTACTTAAGCGGTTCCCCGACGTGAAGTAAAATTTCATGGCTAAAGTGTTATTTTTAACTTTTTAAATGTTTTACTTTTTTGCGGTGGGGGTTTTTTAAATTTTTTATTGTTAAATCTTCGTGAATTCTACATATAACATTGCCAAAGATTATTCCCTTCCTTGGATCTATAGGATGCATGTTGGAGAGTCAAAACCAAAATCAAATCGAGAGGGAGAGGGGTACGGGGAGGGTTAGGGAGGGAGGAGAAGGAGATAGAGGGAGAGGGGGAGAGAGAGAGAAGATAGGGACCAAAAGTTGTAACGCAACGTTAAATTAAATTATTCGCTTCATGTTAGCTAGCACACTCCAATATACAGAATACTATAGTAACATATATAAATAGCTTTCGACGTTACACTAAAAAGTGTGCTCAGGAATTACATGACTTGATTCTGCCATCACCTTTCTACCATCGGATACGTATATCGATACCGATACCGTACGGCGATCATCTATTATTAACACCTCTACGATCCGAATCTCACTGTGTAGTAGAGGTTAGATAGAAAGTTACTCCTTATAAAACACTGGTATTCAGCTACATCTGTTCAGATAAGAAGCCGATCTCAACATAGTTTGGAAAAGGCTAAGGAGATGGTAATAATAATCATTATAGACGTAGAGCTTCTCAAGTTTGGAGTTGAGCTCACGGTAACTGACAAATGCTTGCACTGATTGATCTGGTCCACTCATATCTGTGTGGTTCTTTCCTCAAAAGACCATTATCAGACACAAATCTGCATGGTTCTTACATAATCTGACCAAGATAATTTCTGGGCTTTAAAAGAGACTGTGACCTCTGAGTTTCGGTGTTTGTTCTCAGAGTACCTAGTCAGATAGCGAAATACCGACCTCTTCTTTTTAAAAAAAATGACAAGTTAAAGTGTTTATATGAACCCATTTACAGAAATAAATATCATTTATCATTTATTTATCATTTATAAAATAAGTAGGTTTTCCTTGGGTGCACTAAAACTTGTCTAGTGCATACAGGGAAAATCTGCGGTTGGTGTCTCATTTCATATAAGATGACAACGGGCCTCTGCGAGTTGGCTTCGGCCCCTCGTACGCCTTTCTTGGAACCAAGGGGTTCCAAGAAATAAAACATAAAAACAAAATAATAATAAAAAAATATTTTCTCACCACAATATTACAAAAAAAATACGTATTGCATGGCATCAGAGTCAGAAAACTTTTAATATTGTGGGAGACTGGTGCCTAAACTAAGCTCTTGGCCTGCATTTCAGGACACCAGGTCTCCGCTCTTTTACAAAATCATACATTTTATTATGTTGTGTACTTGTACGCTGACAACCCAAATAAAACAAATAAAAAATCAACAATTGGTGGCTTGAGTAAAAAAATTTGCAATAAACTTTAAATAATTACTGATGATTGTTTACCTACCTATTTTCTGAAACTTCGCCTTGCTGCAAGAACAAAAATTCTCAAAACAACGTTAACCGACCAGCTATAACAAATGATAACGATAAAAACTAGACAAAACAACACATGTATACTTATTTACTCCACTTTAACAGCACGACAACCCTACGTAAATGAAATCATTATGTAAATCCGGGGAACGTTGTCGTCCTTACGACTCGTTTTATTGTCCGTCGTCGGTAGCGGTAACTGGCGGATAATTTGGTGGCTAGAATGTGCACTGTTTAGTTTCAAGATAATGGAAATATCTACCAAAAGAACGCAAGAAAGAAAAAATATTCCAAAACTAACTCGATGGTCTAATCCTAGTGGTTTCATGAGCTTCTGCTGATTTTAAGGGTTTGATTCTCGGTTCCAGCAAAGCGTTATTAGGTTTATATAAACAACATTTACAACACGCACACACCTCCTAAAGGGACGACATACATTCATAATTTTTTAATTCCTTTTGTAAACTAATATAATGAAGAGGAAAGATACGATTTAATCAAAAAGTACTGGACCGATTATTATCAAAACTGCTTTTTAATTATAAAGCTTTATTATTACTGAACATTTATTTATTTATTTATTTGGAACCTTACTTACATCTAAGTAAGGTGATGATATATATATATATTCTATTTTTTTTCTCAATAACACACACCATATTTCACTTTGAATACAACGAGGGTTCAAAGAAAAAAGTACGAAATTCAAGCGGACAAAATTTCATACGAACTTCTTTTTACACCTATTTATTTATTATTTATTTACTTTTACAAATGTGGGAAAGCTTACAAACTAGTATCAACATAATGACAATAGTAGATAACTAAATTGCTAATTACAAGCTTCCACAAGTAAGTAGTACAGGTAACAACTTAGTAACAAACAATAATATTAAAAGTTGCTAGTGCAAAGAAGGTGCTGGTTGTTCAAAAATTGGCTATGAAAAATAAAAAACCTACCACACATATCCACACATTTCAATGAAATTTTAGCACACAATAAAATAAATTAACTTACATGTTCCTTTTTCGAACAATGTAGTGTGTCCCGCGAATTAACCCGTAGGTAATTGTAAACATTATATTCACGAGCATCGATAAGGTCCCTACAAAATCGATTCCCCTCCAAATGGCTGTCCGTTATCAAGACACGTGTCGATAGCCACCGCTGGGCTCTTCAGTCCACTCCACGGTACGTTTGACATTTAATCAAGACTGACTACGTAACTACCTACCCACGCAAAAACGTTCGCCAATCAACGGACCTAATTTTTTCATATGATTGGATTACATTAACGAATTTGGGGGTAAGCGATTTGTTCTTGTGATAAAATAAGACAGTTGAATGAGCTTTTTATAAAATTAGTCCCTCATGTAGATTACAATAATATATTTGACACATATTTTTTCTCTCTTTTCACGTAGGTAATAAAAAAATAACGGCGATACATCGAGTCAAAATGTCGTATGACGTCACTAGCCAGTTTATACTAGATACGACGTTACGAGCCCCCTCTCCTCAACTTAAATGCGCTTAATCTAAGCAGTTTTCTATCAATTTGAAAAAGAAAAAAAATAGTTTAGATTATTTTCTTGTAATCTAGTTAAGGGACTAAAAACTAAAATTTTGGTCAAATAGGCCCATTAGGTCAATTATTAGGGGTTATATTTTTACAACCGGTAATAAAATTATTTAAAATGTGTAATACTAGAATTAATCGGATCAAAGACAAAGTTCTTCCGCTAACTTAATGGCTACAATGAGGTACTTAGGTACCTAATTTTGGCCATGCATTTAGTAGTGTTCAGTTTCAGTTTTATTTGTATTTAAAGTGTTGGTTGTGTTTACCTCCTCTTTTAGGAAGTCGGTTGAAATAAAATCAAATAATGAAAAAAATCACTTCCCACTTTAATTACCTATAGGTGGGCTACCCTAATAAAACATTTTTTCCAATTTTTATTTTACCACTTTGTCGGCGTGATTGATACACATATTGGTAGTGGTACCAAATTTCAGCTTTCTAGTGCTAACGGTCACAGAGATTAAGCGAGGACGGACGGACGGACAGACAGACATGGCGAAACTATAAGAGGAACCCTTATAGTTTCGCCATGTCTGTCTGTCCGTCCGTCCGTCCTTGACTACGGAACCCTAAAAAGATACTGGGCTGGTATCCGCAACTCTACATCTAAGCGCTTATTATGCGTAAGGACGTCGGCTTTATAGTAGATTTATAATAGACTGACGTCATCTCTCGCCTACTTTCAGTTTACTCTTGAAAACAAAAGCCTCGCAATTTAATTCAATGTTGTAGCCCATTAGACCCGCCGTGCTACAGATTTGAAAAAAAAAACAACCAATGATTTCATTTGGTTCAACAAACAGAAAACCATTTCGGGATTTCCCGTAATTGTATTCCGTTCCGCAAATAACAAAATCCGAAACAAATATTGACATATTATGTGTAGGTAGTTAGACATTTGCATAAAAAAGTCGCACGTGTACACTTTGCAAGTTATTGTACAAATACAGTTTTTAGGGTTCTGTGTATCTAGTACACGGTAACAGAGGCTCGAGTCTGCTATTGCAATGATGTCTCAATGACCGGTCATTGATCGAATATTTAACAACTTTGACAGTTCTTGTATGGGAAATGTGTCATAAGTTTGACGTTATACGTCAAAAATCAATCATTGACCGGTCATTGAGACACAATTACCTACAATAGCAGACTCGACCCCCAGGGTGAAGGTTTAATTTTTACAGTGTGTTAACTCTTTAAATAACACCAAATAATAAAAACAAATAAAATTATCAATTAAAGGGATAGACGGGCGGACGTGGACGGCACAGTTAGTTAGGCACGGCGCAATGGATGAGCGATTGGGTGCTGCGCCACGTGTCTCGGGCTCCATTCCCGCACGGGGGAGTTAACATTTGTATGCCTATGTTACAGGTAGTTGTTCCGAGTTTGGCTGTTTGTGCGTGAGTTTAAATGTTTTTAAATGCACCCACGATACAGCCGGTTGATTTAGTAAAATTCACCCTGTGAAAACCGGAGTAAAGTGAACTGCCAGTGCCAAGCATTAGTATAGAATGATAGCTCAGTTCGCCTTTGCCCGCCTATATATATATATATTTTTATTACTATTATTATATTTTCACGAGGTGATTTTTACAGAATAGCACTACAGGGTTTTTTTAGTGCACAAAGCAAATTTTTAAAGAAAAAAAGAAGAGACGTGACTTTTTTGACGGGGAACCCTCTGTGGCGAGTCCGACTCGCACTTGACCAGTGTTTGTGTTTCTATTCTCTCGCCCGCATTTTATCAGAATAACTAACTTTTTGGCGCGGAAAACTCAGTGTTTTGTGCAAACTGGGATTTTTAAAACGTCAGCGTAGCAGCTAAAACACAAAGGTTTATTTTTTTTTCTACGTTTTTCTTTATTGTTGGGCACGCGAAATATAAAAGGATTAGACTCCATTTGCATTTGAATTGTTGCTATTAAGAGTTTTTTGGCACGCTTACTGAAAAATCTCACGTTGAAATACTTTTTCAAAATGAAAATTGAACATTTTCAGGAGACAAATAGGAAAAATGGGTCTTTATAATGCTACAGTACAAACATATCAGTTGAGAATAAATTGAAACTTCAATTAGTTTTACATAGGTAAACCAATTTATATTAATACTGACTGCCTCGTTGGTCCACTTGTCACAAGAGCTACTGTTGAGCAAGAGGTCCTGGGTTCGATCTCGGGTCGAGCGAAGCGTTATTGAGTTTTCTATCAGGAATTCCTCAGTATCAGCCGCCCGATTGATGGGAATAGGCTGCCCCCTGGGCGCCCCTACATGGGACTTTAATATAACTAGCGAAATGTGGGTGTACCAACTAGTAGTTCACCTCTGCCTAACCCTTCGGCTCAAGGGTTTTTTCCAGGGGGATAGGCAGAACTACAAAACGCCGCCAGCTGCGATCTTTACATAATCCTTTTGATTCCGGTCCCATAGGTCATGTATTCCTGTTGCGATTACGACGTTACTCTAAACTGTAAACTCCAGTGTATGTGGGTCCGTAAATACATAAACTCACGCCTGTTTTCCAATTGGGGTAGGCAGAAACTACAGAGCGACATCTGCTACGTACGATTATATTATAACATAGTTATTTTGCTTCGTTTACATTCATATATTGTCATACACACACGCCGGTCCGTTGCGATTGCTTCGCACCTGACCTTTCTGAAGAACCTCACCAATAAGCTTTATGTATATCCTTCTAGAGCGTCCCCTCCCGATGTTGCCTAATTACCTTTTGTTAGTAGCCTTTCATTTATCGTTTAAGTAGGTGCGCACAGGCAATTTTATCCTAAACTATCTAGAGCATCCATAGTTTTCCATTCACGCTCATTTCAGTTTCATTCAAAACACTACCATCTGAATCTAACTGTAATCTTAGCTGAACGCAAAAAAAACCCTATTTTATATTTAACCTCAATCATAAGATATTGACTAAAGAAATCTTGGCGAACCAACCATACGGTATACGGTAACCTAACGCAATATAATAAACAACATCAATGATTGAAACTTAACATGCGAGCTACGAAATATTGAGAGAAACATTACATTTTAATATCTTACGAAAGAATTATAGAACGTCCAATATATTTTGATATTTCAAGATGGCGCTGCTCGCGAGCACATAAAACCAGATAGTGAACTAAATTTTAGTTTGTAGTCTCTCATCTTGATTACTAGAAAATATCAAGACATATTTTTTATTTTTCATGTTATCAAAAAATAACGGCGATAAATCAAGTCAAAATGTAGCATGATGTCACTATCCTGTACAGTTTATACTGAATGATTCTTCTTGACTCCTTGTGTATTATGTATTATTTATATTATAACTATAGTGTACAGACGCCAGCACATAAAGTTACCCCAATGTGTCAATTTTTCCCAATTGAATATGAACCTTATTCTGCTTGACATGAAGTTGAAAAACGATCAAAGAAATTTGACACACTGGAGTAACTTGATGTGCTGGCGTCTGTACATATTTAAGTATTTATACTGAACATACATTAGTATTGCTTGCTTTATTTTCTTTTTTTTTCATTTTAAATTGCACCTACCACTGCTTTTCTCTTCATCACCTGAAGGTTGACTGGTACCGCCTTTGTACATTGGTGTGCTTGAAGTATTAAATAAATAAATGATGACGTCACCAGCCCCTCTCTCAACTTTAATGCGCCTAATCTAAGTAGTTTTTCATCAATTAAAAAAAAATAAAAATACTTGTGTTTTATTTTTTATAATATATTATAAATGGAATAATTATATTTTGACATTCATACATCGTCCACATGCCTATTGAATCCAATCCGCTGCCTTTAACTTCAGTTCTCCTATTTCACCACGGACCAAGTTATACTGGGCAAACTGTAGAGAAATAGCTGTTAGCTAAAAACCTTGAAGCAATTCTCATGTAAATGGAAATTCGTCGGCTATCCGATTTCAATGAATGAAGTGAATTTATTAGCATAAGGTTAGTAGTTTTGTGATGAAAGGACGCGAACGCGACAGCGGTTTGTTAAGCTACTATTACTAGAAATTTTTAGCAGACAGGAAAGACTGCTATCTTTTGTTAGAACCCTGAAAATCTGACAACCAGCTCTCCCAAGGAGTACCGTGTCTCTTACCCAGTCATTTGTCCGGGGTCCCGTGGAAGTCAGATAGGCACTCACTCTATGTAAAACACTATACCAGTTGCAGAAACTGGAGACCGACCCCAATATATGAAGTTTGGAAAATGCTATGCAGAAAATACAGTAAACGTTAGAGGATAAAATAAATTCTTATAACTACGTTAGTGTGTAGTTTGCTTGAGTTCGTTTCAATCTTGAAACTTGCACTGAATCACAAACAGGCTCTTGCTTGTTTACTTTTAATTTCAAGATTTGCACGCGAATGGAAATCCAATGAATTTATGTTTCAGTTTCTTAGTAAGTTCTTTTAATTAACTTCATTTAAAGCTTGGATATGAACTGAAATCAGACTCACCATGTTTTAGTTAATTCAATTATTATTCGATTTATTCTATCTGTTTTCTTTTGTACCAGCCCGGAGTCTAAATGTGTGCTTGAATAATGGCAATAAAACCGCCCCCTATTACATGGGACTTAAACATAATGAGAGAACTGTGGTTGTACACTTCTATCTAAACCTTCGGGAAATTTGAGATGCTTAATTTTTGACAAATGAAAGGATTGCAGACTAACTCTGTGGTTTTACCAGCACCTAAGGATTGTAGCATTATGTTATAGTTATATACTTACAGCATAAAGAGTTAAAGTTTGGGAGTTTGTGAGGTTTTTGGGGGCAATCTCTGAATCTATTCCAAACCGATTTTGAAAATTCTGTTACTATTGGAAGCTACAGCTTATCTGTGGGTGTCATAGGCTATATTTTATATTCAAAACTAAGCGGCGATGCACGCGGACATAGTCGCTAGCGAAATGCTAGTAGCTTATAATATCCTTCCTCAAGCATTGGGCTATCAAATGCAAAAACATTTTGTAATATTTGGCTGGTAGTTCTAGAGATTAGCTTTCAAACAAAAATAACACAATCTTTTTCTAATTTACTCCGACGACTCAAAAATATCTTACCATGGATTTTATAGTCAATCGATTTAGCACATTTACAATGTTCCAATTCTAAATAAACACCACTTTCATTCTCATATAGGTACCCAATCACGTAAGTACCCACACCCTATTTAACCTTTTACTAAACCAAGTCCCAACAGGATCGATACTTCCTACTGCCCTTATTAGGTCGAAACCCCAAGCTATATTATTCAGAAGTAGGCCACAGAAATACCGGTAGGTACCGAATCCCGATAATTACCGGTAATAACCATAGGTATCGTGATAATCATGGTAATAATCATGGTGGTAGAACCTACGTATTACCGTAATGTGTTCGTTGACATTTGTGACTTGAATTCCTTACTCAGATTTCTGCTAAGTTATTCGTGTGTTTAGTTAAGCTGAGGTAATTTTGTCTGGACCTCTATTTAGTGCTACGTAGCATTTGTTATGAATTAGTATAATAACACGATTTCACGAAGTTTTCATACGTGAAGATTTACAAAGTTTCTTATGAGGTAGCTTGGAAGGTGACAATAATAATAATAATACCAGCCTGTTACTGTCCCACTGCAGGGAAAAGGTCTCTTCTCATACAGAGAAGGCTCGAACATTGATCACCACGCTTGCTCAAGGCGGATTGGCGATTTCAAACTTATATTAACTACTAGCTTCTGCCCGCGACTTCGTACGCGGATCCTGTTGCTTATGCCAGCGGCAACGGGGTCGTCAAAATCGAAGATCTGAAACGTCTGACGTCGAATTGTAAAAGCCCGGGGACGGCAAAACAATGGAATGCGCGAGACGATCCAAGACGTTCCAGATTTTTTTTTTTGTTTGTCAACAGGAAATGCCATCAGACTTAACAACTTTTGCTAAGACGCCATTTTTATTATGTATATGCTATATTGTCGCTGGGCTTTAGAGTTCCACTACAGGTGCTCCAGATCTTCAAATTTAGTTTCACAGCAGAAAACACTCTTCACGTGAAATAGTTTTAGCAATGGCACCATTTTTATATCTCTTTTACTTTAGGTGTTCCATTTTCCAAAATAAATTATAGCCTATATGTTGCGTGACGTTCACGCTCAGCGCTCAGTCGCGCATCTCCTTCCCCCACTTATCTCTAGAGTAGATGCGTATTTACGCTGAAAACTCAAGCGTCATGCTTTTTCCGTGAACGACCCCAACTCGCGAGACAGTGCATGATGTTCATGATCAGCGGTCAGTCATATATTCTTCACTGGTGTCTAGAGACCTGGATACCTGGTAGATGCGTAAATACGCTGAGAATGCAGGCGTGCTTCGCGATCCCAAGAAGTTTTCGCGGAGCGAGTTGCAACCTCATGTTGTCGAACAGCATCAAGTCCCTCCTAACGCTCTTCGGTAGATTAATTGGGATCTTATGATCTTTAATCATTTAGCACTTTTGGAACATTGAGAAAGATTTGACCTCTTTTTAGACCGTATGGTTATAGTTTTATTGTGATGATACCTGATCAATTAAAATCTAAGTGGCTGCACCCCAGCGTTACCGGGTAGGCAACCATGTAACAAAGATAAGTAGAAAAGGAAATTAAACACTCAAATAACATAAGCCCGAAGGCATATTTATACGATAAAAAAAAAATGGAAGTTTTGGCCAGTAGAGTCTAATTTTCAATGATATACCATCGTCATCGAAAATCAGCCTGAACTGTTCCCGCCTTCACCGCGTGAAGGTACTTATGTTATTTTATAAATATGCAATGAAATTAGTGATAGCTTTAATTTCTATATCAAATGTATCTGATCTTCGATTTTTATAAGTCAACAGGAAATGCCTATCAGACCGAACAACTTTTGCTAAGATGTCATTCCTATGTGAGTTATGGTGTAGCTGGGCTCTTGGAGTTCCACAACAGGTGTTCCAGATCTTCGATATTTATACGTCAACAGCGAGTGCTCATAAGGCTGAACAACTCTTGCTAAGACGTCATTCCTATATATGTTATAGTGTAGTTGGGCTCTTGAAGTTCCACATCAGGTGTTCCGGATCTTCAAATTTATTGTCTCAGCAGAAAATGCTCATCACGTGGAACAATTTTTGCTATGGTACCATTTTTGTATCTCCTATAGTTTAGCTGGTCTGTTGCGGTTCTGCATCAGGTGTTCCGGATCTTCAAATTTATTCTCTCAGCCAAAAATGCTCATTACGTGGAACAATTTTTGCTATGGTACCATTTTTGTATCTCCTATAGTTTAGCTGGTCTGTTGCGGTTCTGCATCAGGTGTTCCGGATCTTCAAATTTATTCTCTCAGCAAAAAGTGCTCATCACGTGGAACAATTTTTGCTATGGTACCATTTTTGTATCTCCTATAGTTTAGCTGGTCTGTTGCGGTTCTGCATCAGGTGTTCCGGATCTTCAAATTTATTCTCTCAGCAAAAAATGCTCATCACGTGGAACAATTTTTGCTATGGTACCATTTTTGTATCTCCTATAGTTTAGCTGGTCTGTTGCGGTTCTGCATCAGGTGTTCCGGATCTTCAAATTTATTCTCTCAGCAAAAAATGCTCATCACGTGGAACAATTTTTGCTATGGTACCATTTTTGTATCTCCTATAGTTTAGCTGGTCTGTTGCGGTTCTGCATCAGGTGTTCCAGTTTCCAGGATAAATTATAGCCTATGTGTTGCCCAGACTTAATATCTATACAACAAAAAAAAAATCATTCAAATCCGTCCAGTAGTTCCGAAGATTAGCGCGTGCAAACAAACAGACAAACAGACAAACAGACAAACAGACAAACAGACAAACAGACAGACTTTTTTTTTGGATTCGTACTCTATTACTGTTTCTAAACCCCCCTCAATTATTATTTTTTAAATATATTCAATGTACAGACACAGTTTTTTTACAGTCTTATTATATGTATAGATAAGTCCAGGTTTCCTCACGATGTTTTCCTTCACCGATGTCAATGATGTCTAAGATAAACTTAAAAAGTACAAATTTATTGAAAAAGTCACATTGGTATTTGCCCAAATTTGACGCACAACCTCGTGCATGAGAGGTAGGTGCCTTAATCTCTGGGCCATCATGACTTTTTGACGACACACCGGAAGGAGAAGACTATGATATTACTATACTTAAATAATAATATTGCACTACTTTCACACAACGCGTTCTATTCCCAAGTCAAGCAGAGCTTGTGTTATGGTTACTAAACAACTGATAAACATAGGTACTAAAATGTTTCCAAATACGTAGATATTATTGATAAATTACACCCAAACACTACAAATGTTCTAGCTCATCACACAAACATTTGTACTTGGTAGGAATCGAAACATGACCTCCAGCACAGCAATCAGGGCCACTGATTACTAGACCAACAGATCAGTGAAATGTCATCATCTGCCTAGCCTTTTCCCAACTACGTTGGGGTCGGCTTCCAGCTTAACCTGACGCAGCTGAATACCAGTGTCAGGAGCGACTGCCTGTCAGAGCTCCACAACCCAGTAACTGGGTAACATGATACCCCTTGGTTAAACTGGTTGTCTGACTTTCGGGCTTCTGATAAGATGTCAAAGATCTACAAATGACAGCAGGGACCAACGGCTTAACGTGCTTTCCGAAGCACGGAGGGGTTTGAAATGTAACAAATGGTCACCCATCCACGAACCGACCTCGTCAAGCGCAGCTTAACATTCGATCGACCCAATCGGCTGTTATAATTTAGCCATAGTCAAATATATGGAACCAAAAACATGATGCACCGTCTTTTAAGAATTCTTTTCTATTTATTCTAGTTTATTTTGTTTGTTTTATTCTGTTCAAAATATTCTATTCGGTTCTGCACATTCTATTCCATAAACGGATATAAAAGGAGCCACTAATTGCTTCAAATCTTTTGACGTTTTCAATACAATATTATGCAAACATTTATGTGTTTTAAGGTTTTGAAGAGTTTCATTTCCCAGTCGAGAACGATAAAGTCGTAACATTACCATTATACGCTGTCTCTTCTCACTGTGGTCACAACCTTAATCCTTTTCTCATTTCTTTGCAAATCTACACCGAAATATAATTTATCTGCTAAATTGTTGATCTGTTCTTTTTGTCCTTTACTATAACCATCTCTACCAGACCATATTGGAATTTCTTCTTAAGATTTTAGATTCGGAAATGTTTTATTACTTTTTTGGAATTTCCCAGGAGCAGCACAGAGCCCAAATTTGTACTCCTTTGATGGCAAAAGGCTGGTCCTCTATTACATCGGACTTTAACATAACTGGTGCCATCTGGGTGCACTATAGGTACACCTCTGCCTAACCCTTCGGGGCTTATAAGCGTGCTGCAAAGTGATTAATTTTTTAATAAGATTATGTTTAAATCTCTATTTCTATGTAGCTATACCTCTAGGGAGCTAGCCTTTTTTCAACAATCGAACCCAAATCCTGACTCCAGGCTGCTACTAAGAAATTCTAGATTAAAAACCCAATAACACTTTATCCAAAATGAAAATCTAAATCAAAAGTCATTATTCAAACTAGGCTGAGAATCAGCACTTTTTGAACATCAAATACATAAAGACAGTTCCCCAAAAACGGCCCACCCTTCGCCACTTCCTAGTGTTTTTGCTGTGAAGAAGAAGTGGCGGAATAAACTCCACAGCAACACATCTGTTTGATTCGTTTGAAGAACTATACAAAGAATCTATACAATGAAATGCTCAATAAATAGCACTTATGTTTATACACATTGTAAAACATTACATTTCAGAATGATCGTCACGTGTTAGCTAGCACACTCCTCTATACCAAGAAAAAAAAAGTAAATAAAAAATATTCATATTAACATTGAAATCTAAACTCAAGTACAACGAAAACAAAAAAAAACTATATCCGCTTACGTGTGGTGCTGGCTTATATTCATGAGGCTGCGACTCTAAGTTTAAAATGATAATCTAGGACCATCGCAGTGAAACCAATAAGCAGTTAACTATTATAACAACAAAAAAAACCATTGGTACGCAAGTCGACCAGTCACCACAAGCAGCACCCATTCACGAGCATAACGCAAAGATCAGCCATTACCCCCCTCGCCCCCCGCCTCGCCGACTCAAGGATCGAAATTGAGACTTAATGAACAGCAGTTGGTAGCGCTTGCTACCACTGGACCTACGAGGTAGTCTTGTGCTAGGGATTGATAGCGCACTTATATTTTCATACAATAGCACTGTTACGAGACCACGACATTTTGTCCACTACTACTAATTTCCCGCACATTCTTAAGTACCTCATTTCTTGCATTCCTACTACGAAACGACAGTCTTATATTCCTTCCTGAAGTACTTCGACCATTTACACCCTCTGATCACAAGCACAAACGCCACTGCTTAGCATAATCCTCATTTTCCTGCTACATACTACCTTCATTACATCCTCTTTTAGTACCTACTCTACCAGGAAAATATCTACCTCGCTACATTGTACTTGCGCAGAATAGCTCAGAAGGTTCACTCTTTACAATGAGTGAAATCAAAGCACACGTGTAAGTTCTGAGATCTTAAACAAGTTAGTATATAACAATAAAATTAAATTTATTGTTAAGAACATTTTGACTATAAATGTGGAGGTTTAGTATCTAGAGTATAAGATGATTATAGAAATAATAGATAGATTGTGAAAAAGTTATGTGGTTCGAATTGAGGTGACTACTGTAATGACAAAAAAATGGCTATTAGATGTGTGTAGAAAAAGAAGACTTGCTTCGCCGGTCTCAAATTAATTGAAATATGGCTGCAAACTAGTGTTACAAATAGTTCACATATTTATAAGTCTTAAAAAAAGAATGAAGTACAATTTTTTTTTTCTAGATTATAGTTCCAATAAATTAATGTTTCATTTCAAGAATTTTCAAGTACGTAACAATAGACACGTAATGAAAATTAACAAAATTAATTTATTTCGGAAAATTAAAAGATTATAAGAGAATATTCAGATAAAAAATGTAATAATAACATAATACATACAACAAGTCATACATAAGCTAACCGGTCTAACCGGTACTGAAACCCTAGTTATGCCAGACATAAGGGCAGAAATATTAGTCAAAAGTGCACGTGCACACGTGAAGCATATCTGCGTTTGCGTGCGATGTCATTGTATGAAACTGGCCTTCTGTGTTAGCTGTGTTGTGGCACTGACGTCTTTACGTCGTAATCTTTGTAGAGCAACTTCGTCTCTACGGCGAGTAATCAAATAGAGCATCTCTACATACACTGTGAGGTCTCTACGACTAAAAATAGATTTAGTTGCCGGAGGATGAGGCTCTTTAATTATGTACCGGAGGCTATTTCTTAGAAATCTTAGCCTATTTTTGGATTTGTGGGCAAGATGTAGAGATAGATTACATAATGTTAAATGAGATATCACATGCAATGGTATAAGGTAGACTGTTTTAATAATTTATTTAACTTAGTAAGCTGTTAGCTGAAAAAAAACTGCCCAACAATCCACTAATTTGTTACTAGCTGTTTGTTATTTGATATAATATATCTTTAACTTAAATAGTTTGTTTTATAATCTCGAAATTTCCAATTTTCTTCTGGAGTTTGTTTTTATTTTAGATAGTTGTGGGTTTGGTTCCCGGGTCGGTATGAGTGTAATCAGGACACTTACCCATTGGTTTTTAGATACTTAAATATGTTTATTTTACAATCATAAGTATGTTAAGTACTTACGTACTAATAGATAAATTTGGTTTACAGTTGATAGATTTTCCACAGAAACTGTATTATCAAGTAACTGTATTATAGATTCTTTTCTAATAGTTAACTAGTAAATCATTAAGCTAAATTCGGACCACAAATACAATTGTATTTACTTTTATTCCCTAATCTATAACACAATTAATTAAAACAAACAAACCAAGTTTGATGAGTAAACAGCAAACAAACGCCGCCGTGCTGTTAAATATACCTTATTTTCAAAGCTGATTTAAATCAATAAGTAGGTAAATAGAACGAATAATGAGCCCAAAACATGTTTTTCTAATATTTACCCTATAGCTGAAGAATGAGAGTTTAAATTCACATACAGAAAGTTGCTTGTATGAACTATGAACAACATCCTTGACTTTACTTAAGGTTTTCTTATTTCCAGCCATATAACAATGACACCAAAGTTCAAAATCATATGCTCACAAATCCGTCTAAAATCAACCCGGTAAAAAACAATATTGCCTATAAATACACATCTGTATAAGGCTTATAGCTTTTTTCCAATTACATCCTTGCGCCTTACACTTTAAGGTTGAATTTAGATTGGATAAGGACTCCTTCGGTCAATGTTTAATCTAAATATAACTTCCAAAATGTCTTGTCGAGTTTTCTTAATACAGAATTCTGTATTATTTCGAATTGGGAATAAATGACGTCAAAATGGCGGAATGGAGGCAGATTACACTCTATACTTAACCGTTGTTAACAACGTTGAATGTAATTATTTTGTTAATTTAAATGGGTGAACAGAATTTTATGCGTATTTTAGAGAACTCAAGCGAGGATAGGATGAAAAAGGCTCTATTGTTGAAGTCGAAATAATGATTTTATTACTGAACTGTGTTTACGTTAGTCATTTAAGAAAGAATGTAATAATAATAATACCAGCCTGTCACTGTCCTACTGCAGGGCAAAGACTTTTTCTCATACAGGGAAGGCTCGAGCATTGATCACCACGCTTGCTCAAGGCGGATTGGCGATTTCAAACTTATATTAACTACTTATAAGTCCAGGTTTCCTCAGGATGTTTTCCTTCACCGATGTGAATGATGTCTAAGATAAACTTGTAGATATTATTTTTTTGTAAAGTGGTTGGAGGCTTCGGAAAACTCAGCCTTTTCAATGTAAAACCGTTCCTATTGAACTGGATTATAATATGGACAGAGAAAGTTCATCTTATAGTATATTTATGGTTTGACGAACAACGAAGCAAGGTTTTTACTGGGATTTTTCATCTGTAATTTCTCAGTGATGGCTCTATGAATGTCTGGATTTGAGCTGGACTAGTTGCAATAGGCTATAGGCATAGGACATGGGACTTAAACATTACTGTGGGAGTACTAGGGATAGACTAACCTTTGTCTACGGGAAGAACAACCACATGTTACATAAACAAATCCAGTTATTCCTTATAAAGTAAACAGTTAAACATACGAATAACAAGGACCCGTACCCCTGGGGCGATTAAACCAAAACTCCTAATAACATCTGACATTTATTTCCAATTCGATACCTCTCTTTACCTACTTCACATTACATTTACGAATATTGCTCACAAAGGCATTGTCGTATTGTTAAGGATCCCCAATATGGCAATATGTCACGGAACCATCAAATTGTAAGGAGCCATAATTTTTTTATTGTGTGAAAATGGCAAACTGGCACCTGTAAGGTAATAAATAAAAGGTGCGAAGTAATGATGCAATCGATGATATTGTTCAGCGATATATCGACGACGAAGCGAGATATGTTTCTTGCTTCTGGATATAAAACTTTAACTTTAATAGATAGGATTCAGTTTCAATTGTCACAAAATTTTGTTTATGACGTTATTGATCAGATTCAGAATCAGAATTGAATTGATTACAACAGAGTGTGAGGTCTTAAAATTTGGTAGATCCTCGTTCGGTAGATAATTTACATTAAGGTTCTAAGTAGGTATTATAAAGTAGACTTTCACATCATTAAACAATTCAATATAAATAGGTACATGCACAATCATTGCGTATTAAACATAATCAGTTTAAAAAAAATGTCAGTGAATTAATTACACATGTCATATTGGTGCTAATGTCAAATAAAATTCAATACAATTAAAATATGTCAGACGGTGTGCGAGTTTCTGGAGCAGTAATTATAGAATTGTCATCGAAATAGTCGTAGTTTATCAAAATTCTTAATAGCACTTTTTTGAAATTGTTTTTTCAGATTTAATGATTTTATTTTCTCAGGTATTTTTTTAAATATTTTTTGGGCCAAACAAGGTACTTTTATTCATTAATGCAGGTTTTCCATATTATCAATTTTGTCATTATAAAAACTCATTATAAAAGGCCAGCTTTGCCACATGGAGCCCACATTATAGCGGTACTGGTACTCACGGCTACACATCAAGTTATAAAATTCCAGTATAAGCTGATCTCGCATTTTGTAGAATATCTGTACAATTTGAGGTCAGCGTAAAGTGGACATGTATAGCTTGATTTGTTGCCGTGTGTACTATAAATATTACAAAATCAATCATTTGCTATTAAAAAAAAAACAAAATCCATTTATTTCAGGTTCCCCCATATTAAAATTACAATTCGTGAAACACAAAATTAAAAATAATAATGAATACAAGGTCAAAAAAAAATTAGAAATACACTGTTAATGAATTAAATGAAGGAAAGTAGTGATAGTGTCTGTTTAGTGTATACGTTTATAAGTATTAACGTGTCTTAATAAGCAGTTAAAATTAGAGTAGAAAGGACATTGACGTACAACCTAATACCACAGTCTAAAAACCTACAGTCGTCTGACGAAGCCGATTAGACAGGGCAATCGTGCGGGGTGTGAGGGGCGAGACCATAGAAATCTAAATTATTATATCTATGGGCGAGACGCGGGAAAGCCGCTCCCGAACTGCGAGCAAAACGATGTTCCTAGTTCGTGAGGTATTATTCAGGGCTATCGCGTGTAGACGTTGTCGGCATTTTTCCAGAGATCAAAGGCGTCGTCCTACTGTATTAATATTTATACTGTGATGTTTTTATTTTTGATTTACGAATACTCTAAGAAATCATAAGAAATTGTCATTTTAATCTAAAAATAAATTACACTTTTAATTGATAAGTGAATCACTCAATCCCCGAGAGTACCCCGGGGTCCTCGCGCTGCGTGTATTATGTTAACACTAGAGAAAGTAGTGAAATTTGGTAAAAATAAAGCAAATATTTCAGTACATACTGTGCGTGCTACCATGACAGAAACAGTCATGGCTGAAACTTTTTGAAAAGGGACGGCGTTAGACTGAAAAGGGCCCAAATTAGTTTCCAGGGATTTGCCTGTGGTGGGCACTTTATTGACATGTTTTGATAGCACATGTTTAGTTAACAGACTACTTAATGTTTGTATGACTAAACGTATGAAGAAAAAGACTATAATATGAGCATCGTAACAGTTAGTGTCTCTATATTTTCTGCCTAACACAAATCAACACCAAAACGGACATGCAAAGCTTGGCCAAAGGTTCCTCAGCAAATAGTTGCTGAGGAACCTTTGGCCAAGAGATACATAGAAGAAACAAATGATGGGCATTAGGATTGACGTCAAAGATCAAGGAACAATAGCTGATTTTCACATAAAACTTGGTCGGTTTTTTTATTAAGAATTGTAATCCATATTTTGATAGTACTGACTACCGAACCGAAATATTAGAATGTAATAAACAATTGAGTGTCATATGAAAATCTGCTTTTGATACCTTTGTAGTCATCCCAAATTGGAAAAAGCAATATTTTAGTTACTAAATTAGTATATTTTTTGTATTTATTACATAGATGGGAAAATGGCCGATGGGGTCGAAAGATTCTCGAGTGGAGGACGCGTATTGGCAAGCGCAGCGTAGGACGTCCACCCACAAGGTGGACAGAAAATCTCACGAGGTTTTCCCTGGTAAATAATTATCAGCCTAGCATTGGTTACAATGGAATTGAAAATAAATAGTCCTATATTAATTTGAGATCAATACCGACATGTGACAGAAGAAAGTGGTATATTAATGGTTTAATTTTAAGAGACTCAATGGTGATATTGGTTTAGCATAGAGAAACGCGTTTTACAGCGCTTTTCCAGGTTTACGCCGGTTCTCAGTTATTGGTATCGTGTTTGAATTTATATATTGATACTTCAATTGGTCCCGACCAAAATTATCAAGGGGTATTTTATTTGACTGAACTTTGTGACCTATTTTGTATATCGTTCACTAAGAGAAAATAGCTGAGAGCCATAAAATATGTAAAGTTTCAAATCCGAACGAAGATAAACAAATTTATTTCAACATAGGTACAAAAAAAAAACAGACAAAGGTTTAAACCTCGGTGTGTTAATAAAATATTTAATAAAATAATACTGACATGAACGTGATATTTGAGTTCACCACACCCACTGTAAATATAAGAATATTAAAAGCTGCGGTTTATAGAACAAAGAAGAGTTTTCTTTAAGCTTCATAAAAGAAAAATAAATCAGAACAGATAGCTATAATAACGCTGGGGGGGATGTGAAAGTAAATAATTTTAACTCGTTTTACTTATCTGGGAACGTGAGATAATATATATCTAATAATTAAACTGGTTTGTATCGTATTACTCTGTCATTATATCTAACTATCTACCTAACTTTACTAAATGTGATTCTAAGTTATGTAAAAGAACTTAATACTAATTACTACATAACGACGCAAATGACCGGCAGATATATATAAGATATATTTGTATAAGATACATTTATTTTGCAAATATGGGTACAAAAAAAGGTGATATAATTTTTTTATAAGCAACAGTCATATTTAACCAGAAGGCATGCAAAAGTACAAAATACGCTAAAGATTTTGAGTAGGTGGGTACATTAAATAAAATATAAACGAAATCAAATACAACAAAAAAATTAAAAATGTCAAATGAGTTAAAAACAAATTAAACATGTCATAAAGTTTCAAAATAAAATAAAACTTTAAAAAGACGCAAAAATTAAATGAAATAAAAATATAAATATATCTATATATTAGACTTCATAAGAACATACTAACAGTAGGCTTACTATGAACTAATATTACGATTCAATTGACGAGCTAAAATGAACTGCTTTGCAATTTCATACCACGACGTCATTAAAACGATCCAGTTTAGGTTGACGCCAAATCAAGTCGGCACTTGAATCGCAAGCTGTTTTAGTTCGTTCATTTTTCGTACCGTGAGGTGACATTTGAACCTAAATTGGTTCGCGTAAGTGTCAAAAATAGCGATCCAAAAAAAGTTTCTAGTTCCGTGGCAGGTGTAAAATAGCTCTAGTTTCGGAAGTCTGTGGCTTTGGTGGTTGTTACATTAATCCTACGATTTTCTTTGACCGCTTTTAAATCATCAGCTGGTTCCAACTGAGATTCTAAGATATTCTACGATTTGACTGGCCTGTTGGTCTAGTAGTTAGTGCCCCTGACTGCTACGCCGGAGGTCGTGGGTTCGATTCCCACCCAGGACAAATGTTTGTGTGATGAGCATGATCATTTGTTCTGGGTCTTGGTGTAATTTATCTATGATATATATAAGTATGTTTATCAGCTGTTTAGTACCCATAACACAAGCTCTGCTTAGCTTGGGACTAGATAGCGATGTGTGAAAGTTGTGGAATATTTATATTTATTTATTTATTAATTATTATTGGCCACTGAGTTCCGAAACTAGAGTTATTTTACACCTTTAAGTGTTTTCTTATGAAGTAGGTAGTATTTTTTTTGTAAAATAGATGTACTTTAACATAACATAACGTCATGCCTGAATCCCCGAAGGGCTAAGCAGAGGTGTACCTGGTAGTACACCCACATTTCGCCAGTTATGTTAAAGTCCCATGTAATAGAGGGCGAGCCTATTGCCATCGATCGGGCACAAATCTAGAATCCGGGCTGCTACTGAGAAATTCCAGATAGAAAAACTCAATACCACTTTGCCCGACCTGGAGATGGAACCCGGGACCTCATGCTAAGCAGTAGTGCTTGCGACCACTAGACCTTTGAGGCAGTCTTTTTGTTTATGTAGGTGATTTATTATTTTTCCGCTAACACATAAAAAAATCGCACCCGAATTGAGAACCTTCTCCTTTTGATTTAAATCGGTTAAAAACGTCGTGAGTGATTCAGTTCGAGAGTTCAGTAAATACGATTATCCAGTTAAATTTTCCGAGTGACTGTAATATTTCAGGCGCCATTGGTTGAAATGCAATCATGGTTCATTGTAGCGAAAAGTTCAACTTAACTTTTGCTCAAACAATGTTCGTATGCCTTATTTAATTGTTACTATATAAATTTTTGCTTTATCGGGTTTGTATGCCCAAGTTTTCTCGAAATTAATCATGTTATTTGGAAAAGTACGTTGTCAGATATTGGGCAGCCTATTTACTACCTGAATCTTTAACAGCAAATTTATATACGTGGGGAACCCTGTGTTACTTAGGAATAAATTGTTGGTAAATGAGTCGTGGAAGTATGAAGAAGAAGAAGTATGATTGGGGTCACTAAAAAGAATCGGTTGAGAGCAGCTGAAATACGATCCAGAACTAAAGTAGAAGATATTATAATGAAAGTAAGACAGTTGAAATGGAGGTGGACAGGTCACATGACGAGAGACAAAAAGGTAAAATGGACAAAAATGATAATAGAGTGGCATCCACACGATTGCAAAAGGAAAAGGGGAAGACAGGCAAAGAGATGGATAGACGATATAGTAAAAATTGGAGGCGCTACCTGGTCTAGAAAAGCTAGAGATAGAAATGAGTGGAAACAGCTGGAAGAGGCCTATATGTGTCACAGGACACGCTGATCACTAAACCGGGAAACTCGATGTGTTAGACTTAAGTTTTTATACTATAAGATTATACGTACCTATGTTTAGTTACTTCATCAATAAAGGCTTAATTAAATAAAATAAAAAATGAGTCATGGAGGTTATAATAGGCAGTCGCTCTATAATGTCATCATCATCATCATTCTGAGTTACTTTCCATGTTTCTTCTCCGAATAGTCAGCTACCGTGTTTCAATAGTGAAACACGGATCTCATCTACTAGTTTAAACAATAACGTGTAAAAGTGTTTATGAAAACCTATTTACAGAAATAAATATCATTTTATCTTTTTTATCATTTTATCATCTACAAAGACCGGTTTAATTCCACTTTCGTTGTAGTTGTTTTGTTTTTAACCGACTTCACGAGGAGGTTCTCAATTCGATCGGTATTTTTTTTTTTTTTTTAATGTATGTACACCGATTACTCCGAGATTAATAATCCGATTTACGTGATTCTTCTTGATTTTGATGCAGAATAGCTGCCATTTGATCCCATAAAAATATAACATAGTTTGATCCGGTAGTTCTCATTTTATGAACAATTTTATGAAAATTTAATTCATTTTTAACCGACTTCAAAAAAAGGAGGAGGTTCTATGTTCGTGTGTATGTATTTTTTTTTTATGTATGTTACCGGATTTATCCGCCATTTGTGGACCGATTCTCGAATTCTTTTTTTGTTTGAAAGAGTAGACTCCTGAGGTGGTCCCATTTTAATTTGGTGAAGATTTGGTGCTGATCTTCGGAGATATTCAACGGAACTCTTCAAAAATAGACGGCAAATCTATCGTGATTGCTGGAATCGCTTGGATGTTTATTGTTTATACAACATCATGACGTATTATCAAGCCTGTATGCTCAGAGGGGTAGGCAGATGTGTTCAATATACCTAGATTTCGACAGTTAGGTATGTTAAATTTCATTTATTAGGGTTAGGTGGATAACCCTATTATAATGACATGTATTGTTAACAATTAACAATATAGAAGTCGGTTAAAAATGAATTCATGGCAAATGTTTGTATGGGAACAACTAAAAATGGAAAAATAAAAAACTTTTTTACAAAAAATAAAACTGACTTCAAAAATAACACTAAACGGTGTAAAATAACTCTAAATTAGGAAGTCTGTGGCTTTGGTACTTTTGTCTTATTCTTGATGGGCCACCGACTTCCGAATTTAGAGTTATTTTACACCGTTTAGTGTTATTTTTGAAGTCAGTTTTATTTTTTGTATAAAAGATTTTTTTAACACTTTTTTGTATGTATGTTCAACGATTACGCTGAGATTTATGTACCGATTTACGTGATTGTTTTTAGTTTGATGCTGACTAGTTTCTTTTTGTTCTCATGGTTTGGTCTGGTAGTTTTCATTTTATGAAAATTTTTGTTCATGAATTTTATTTTTGATTTCATCGCAAACAGTTGTTGTTTATTTGTTTGATTGTAATATGTAAATATGTATTGTAGAAATGGATAAAAATTATCATAGGTAGGTATTTAAAAATAAAAAACTAAAAATTGTTAAACAAAAACTTTTTTACAAAAAATACAACCGACTTCAAAAAACACTAACCGGTGTTAAATAACTCTAAATTCGAAAGTCGGTGGCTAATCATGAATGAGACAAAACCACCAAAGCCACAGACTTCCTAATTTAGAGTTATTTAACACCAGTTAGTGTTTTTTGAAGTCGGTTGTATTTTTTGTAAAAAAGTTTTTTATGTTTCTTTTTCGTTTAGCTGTTAGTTGTGGTGCATGTAGTGCTCTTTTATAAGTGATGGGGAACATTAAATTGGCTTTTAAATATTTTTATATGAATGTAACAGTATGCTCATTGTTTTATATGAAAGTAACAGTGTGCCAACAGAAATAAATAAAAAAATAAAATAAAATAAACTACATACCTAATAACAGTTAAGTATAAAAACTAGAAACCACCCAGCACGTTCTTATTGGAAAAAAAACTGGTTGATAATAATTTGTATGCATATAAATAGAAACTACAACATCTGCCACAATTCTAACATACTATTTTTTATGTGTGTCATTATCACTATATTATTTCTAGACTTTTCACACAACGCTAACTCAAAATAGTGACATTTACACGCACATAGCACATGAAAAAAGTGCTTATTTCAACAAAACAGACTCTAAGAAAATGCAACGGACTTGCACAAAGTATAATAAACATTTTTCTAAGCTTAAATTAGTTATCACTTTAAGGCCAAATTGTAATAAATGATGGAATAAATGGTTCTTTTTAACAAAGAATAAACGAGAAAAATACTTCTCTAGCCTACATCTATCTCGCCACATACGAACTTTAAACTGATATACTAGATCGCGATGCAAAAGTTGTCCACGCGATTGAAAGTATACAAGTTCCCGAAAACAAACCTCGGGTAGTAGTAGCCTAGGAGACACAACATCCGTCTGGTTGGAGGATCCTCCTTTTTTAATGGGGGATGAGAAACTTTACACTCTATTCCTCTAAACTTCTTTTGCTTCGCGCAACAAACCTGTCTAAAAACATTACCAATAAGGTCAATGCATATCCTTCTAGGATGTTCCCTCCCGGTGTTTCCACTTTCATCTGCCTTATAAAAACCTTATTGTAAAAGATTGGTTTTCCTTACATCCTTAAAAACCCATATCATTGTGCGTTGTAGGGTTTAAAGATCAATCACACACAGGCTCACAGTACGAGTACATACCTTATTCCACGTAGGACTGAACATACATTTCCTCATAAATGTCCTCATCTATTTATAACCCACGTCCGCCCAGGTTCACGACGTGGGCGGCTTATTGTCCACAAAACATCAGCTAGCCCCGACCTTTCACTGTAACGTAATATTGTTTGCTTACAGCAATTATATCTTGGTGACTTGAATGTCATTGTTTTGTTGTTGTGAAAATAAATTACGGTCTGTTTTTTCTTGATATCTAGAAACTACTCGTTATAAATGCCATTTTATACAAAGTGAGTATAGATTTGACAAGAGACCTCGCGATTTGCGGGCTCAATAGCAAATAGGCTCGACCCCTACAATATGGGACTTAATCATAACTGGCGAAATGTGGGTGTACCTAGGTACTACAGGTACACCTCTGCCTAACTCTGCATTACAGGCGTGATGTTATCTTATGTTCTAATTATAGGATTTGGGAGAAGCTGGAGTAGTAAAAGAAAAGTCGGACAAAGCGTTTCGCTTCGTCGTTTATACCGCGTACATCGAAGGACTGGAACAACTTGCCTGCTGCGGTCTTCCCGTCCGATTATAATTTAGGTGTCTTCAAAGTTAGAGTGAATAGGCTCTTAATAAACTAGTGCGCTTCACCATCATTGATTGCATCACTGCTTACCATCAGGTGGGATTGCAGTCAAGCACTGGTTTATGATATAAAAAAAAGAGTAAAAACAGTGCACTCCATTAAATACATGTAGCGACATCTATCTCGCCACATACGAACTAATGACTGATATCCTACATCGCGGTATTAAAGTTATCTGCGCGATTTGAACCTAAACAAGTTCCCGACCACAACTGTCGGGCAGTTGTTAGCCCACCAGACACAACTCCCGTCTGGTCGGAGGATCCTCCCTTTTCAATGGTGGATGAGGAACTTTACACCCTGTTCCTCATATCTCTGAACATTGGTATGGCTTACAGATAGTTGCGATTTAAATCGTTTGAAAACTCACCCACATCATCATCTCATCTTCCTGCCCTTGTCCCGTGTTGTTTGGGATCGGCGCCATTTTTTGTTCCATTCTATCCTGTCACCTGTCATGCTATCACTAACTTCCTTTTCTTTTAGATTACTCTTCACATCTCTATCTTTACTTTGGCATCCCTCTCCCTCTCCACCCAAGATTTACAGTTGTACACAATACAAGAGAAATTCCTAGTGTTTAAATTTTACTTTTGAAACCATCAACAATTCATGAAATCTCTCTATAAGAGTCATCGTTTATTGCTTCGTAATAACAAGTCATCAAACGCGTGTTGTTACACTAAGTGGCTACAAATGGAAGCCATTTGCCTAATGTTTGAATGCAGCACGCAAACAACACGGTGTTTACAAATGATTGCTAGTTTAACTCTTTATTACAGTGCTGTGCAGTTCTAATGTCCATTAGCAGTTATACTGGAGAATTGTATCTATAAACAATAGCTGTAGGTGTTAAAAGCATTACAAATTGTACCTTTGTTTTGAGTTAAACTTCTACAAGATGACTGGTAAATTCGTTCATTTACTGAAACTGAATGGGCAATTTGACAAAAATTTTGTTTTTTTTTATTTTTCATCTAGATTACAAGAAAATATTCGACACGTATTTTTTTCTTTTTTCAATTCAATCAACAAATAGCGGCAATACATCGAGTTAAAATTTCGCATGCTATGACTTCACTAGCCAGCACAGTTTATGCTAGCCTAATAGCCGAAGAATCAGAAAAACTACTGACCACTCTGGTGTAAGACGTGTACAAATACGCGCGCATATCCCTCTTACACACAACTCATACCTGCATACATGGTGGTTGTCTGAAGAGTGTGGTTGTCACACTCTTCAGAAAACCACACTCTTCAGACAACCACACATACAACCTACACATTCACACTTTCATCTACTAACCCTTAATTTTACTTACTTAATTTTAATTTTACTTATTAAAATTAAATTGTTTATTTATCTTACCGCATTGTTATGTAGGTATTCAATTATCTAATATGTACATTGAACAATTGTAAAATCTCCGACGGGGTGGAGACCTGGTGTCCTGAAATACAGGCTCACCGCCTAGTTTAGGCACCAGTCTCCCACAATATGTAAATGTTAACTTAGCTACGTAAAACTAAATTGTGCTATGTTGTGGTGAGAAATAAATCCTTTTTATTATTATTATTAATGACGGTACAAGCCCCCCACTCCTCAACTTGAATGCGTTTAATCTAAGCAGTTTCCCATCAATTTGAAAGAGAAAAATATGCGTCGAACATTTTCTTGTTATCTAGATGAGGGACTAAAAACTAAAAAGTTGTCAAATAGCCATTAAACTAATTAGTTATTGCCATTAAACTTTAGGACGTACGTAAAGTTTAATGGCAATAATTATGCTAGACACACTGATAGTATTTTTTTTCAAGTTATTCAAAATCAAAATCAAAAGTCTTTATTCAAACTAGGCCGAGAATCAGCACTTTTTTAACGTCAAAAAAATACATAAAGACAGTCCCCCAAAAACAGCCCACCCTTCGCCACTTCCTAGTGTTTTTGCTGGGAAGAAGAAGTGGCGGAACAAACTCCCCAGGAACACATCTGTCTGATTCGTTTGAAGAACTAGGTATACAAAGAATCTATACAATGAAATGCTCAATAAATAGCACTTATGTTTATACACATTGTAAAACATTACATTTCAGAATGGTTGTCACGTGTTAGCTAGCACACTCTGATATATAGGTATATTGAAACTGTACTAACAGGATTACTTAGCCAGCAGTCGTGATTATTATTACGTTTATTTTATCAAGCAGGTCAAGCTATATGACATCAGACTAAACCTATACCTACTTACATCTCTACTAATATTACAAAGAAGAAAGATATGTATTTTTGTAACGAATAAACTTAAAAACTATTGGACCAATTTGAAAAATTCTTTAACTGTTGGGAAGTGACACTTTCTCCAGACGACATAGGCTACAGTTTATACTTGTATGCTCATGAGAACGGGAACTACTCGGGTAAAACTGCGTGACATCGGCTAGTTTTATAATGCTTTACCTTTACTTTAGGATTAAAGTTCATACGTAAACATTAATATCAATGTAGCACCCTATTAACGCAGTACTATTTACAGATCATAACATTTCCCACAAGTCAAACTAGCCAGAGCAAGTAAGCCTGAAAAATAACCAAATTTCGTGTTTATTTCTCACGAAACAATGAAAATGTATACCTTTGCGGAGAACTACTTTACTGAATAATTCATGTTTTGGGCTATTTTTATATGAAGCGGGTTTCAAGGACTCTCTTGTGCGCCTGTTTGAAGAAATCGTAGTGTTTCGAGTGTTGAACCAAAATATTCTGGGTTTGATCGTGTTTTGTTTGGTATTTTTAAACAATGATACTGGAACAAATGGGTTCGTCATCTTCTTGTTCTAATTATTTACTGGGTATTTAAGTTCAGATTAGCAGTGATTCCAGCCGTTAGTCTCAGCTATCATTTGTAGATATTTGACAGTCATTACGGGCAGTCAGAAGCCCGAAAGTGTCAGACTTTCGGGCTTCTGACTGCCCATTCAAGTTCAGATAAGTAGCCTATTTAAGCGAGTGAAGTGTCAGACTTCCGGGCTTCTGACTGCCAACCAACTGGTTGTCAGATTTTCGGGACACAGTGTTGGCTTCCAGTTTAACCAGATGCAGCACTCTGCTAAATACCAGTATATTTCATGGAGAGACTGCATGCTTAACCTCCACAACCAAGATGCAGGATAACACGATTTTAGCATCTAATACTGTATATTGCCAACATTGTTGAGAAAAATATACGCATATGATAATGAGGCAGTGATTCCGTTCAACGAATTGGTATTCTATTGGTATTGGTATTACTGAATCCATTTAGACTGGAAGATTACCCTAACATAGTTGGGATAAAGATAGGCAGGTTATATAAAAGGGCTAAGTGTAATTTAAAAAGTTACCTTTGAATTTGTACTTAGTTGAAAGGCTGTGACGAATCGTTTTAATCAACAACGGGTACTTAACTTTAATGGCCAATTTAAACTTAAACTTATAAGGGTCTAAGCTTAATTTACGCACGAATTTGAATTTAAAACCTTTGGTACATTTATTAAACGTTGAAATGGAAGAGACTTGTAACGACCTCACGAGATGTTACAAGTAAAAAGGTCTAGATAGGTTATACGCACTCAGCAAGCGACACGTTAAAATGTGGGTAACCAGCCACACTTCACCTCAGTGTGGCGTCATGCTCCAATGGACGGGTGCGTGCGTTAGTGTAAGTTTTTGAGGATCAAATGTTGTGTAGGTAACCTACCTACACCTTTTTACTTATAATATCATTGGACGACGAGATGGATAAAGTAAAAAAATATTATACGATGAAAAACTAGTAGAGGAAAAATTGGTACAGAATTTTTTTGTTTTAAAATGATCATGCAATGAGAAGAGATGAAACATACTGGGACCAAAATAGATGTGAATGTTAACATGTATAAATTGTATTAGAAATAATATAAAGTACATTAGGTACATAAGAACACATCACGCCTGAAGGTTTAAATAAATAATAAATAAATAAATATTTCACAACTTTCACACAACGCCATCTAGTCCCAAGCTAAGCTAAGAGCTTGTGTTATGGGTACTAAACAGCTGATAAACATACTTATATATTTCTAAATACATACATATTATAGATAAATTACACCCAGACACAGAACAAATGATCGTGCTCATCACACAAATATTTGTCCTGGGTAGGAATCGAACCCACGACCTCCGGCATAGCAGTCAGGGTCACTAACTACTAGACCACCAGGTCAATCAAGGAAAATATGAACCAGCACGCGCAGCATGATCACCGAAGAAACGGTCTTTGTCGTGTCTCGGAAGAAAAGAAATTATGTGTTCATGCTACGCAGGCAGGTTTATTGAAAGAAATTTGAAAGAATTTTAGGTTCCTGACTATATAATCTGTCACTTTGCCGATTCGTCTGTAGACAAAGGCCGTTTCTTCGGTGTTCAATGTGTTCATGCTACGCATGCTGTTGTACACCCACATTAGGCCAGTTGTGTTTTAGTCTCATGTAATAAGGGTGACCCAATTGTCCAAAATCTCAATACTAGGCTGACACTGAACAGTTCCAGATGGGAAAACTTTGCCCGACCCGGGAATTGTACCCAGACCCTCATGCTCAGCAGTAACGCATGGAACCATTAGACCCACGAGGCAGTCAAACTAAAAGAAAATAAATCATAATATGACAAGAGAGCAAAAAAGATGACAGCGTATTGCACTGACCTCAAGTAACATTCGTAAGAAATTTTACGAATAATTATTTAATAATAATAAATAAATAAATAAATAAATATTTCACAACTTTTTCACACAACGCCATTTAGTCCCAAGTTAAGCTTGAGAGCTTGTGTTATAGGTACTAAACAGCTGATAAACATTCTTATATGTTTCTAAATACATACATATTATAGATAAATTACACCCAGACACAGAACAAATTATCGTGCTCATCACACAAACATTCGTCTTGGGTGGGAATCGAACCCACGACCTCCGGCATAGCAGTCAGGGTCACTAACTACTAGACCAACTTACAGGCCAGTCATTTATCTCACAATATCAAAAATCTTCGACATAATTCAATAGATATAGCAGTGGACCTTTTTATAACGTTCCAAAGTTACTACTGATCCCTCAGAAAAACAGAAATATCCTTACACAGAAAACAGCTTAACCACAATATATAATTCAGGAAGGCATTAACTGAACCCACGGCCTTTCAGTGGCCAGTCAACGCCCTAACGTCAGCTATTTCAGCTCCATTACTTTATTTATTACCTACTCGTATTTTCCGTGGCTCACAGGAATGTTTTAAAACTAACTTATAATAATTGGAGGAGGTATGCTGGTAAATGTTTGAGTGTACGAAGAAAAGTTATGAATAAAACATTGTTTTATTTTGTGTTCGCTTTATAGCTTGATAACATGCTTGAGTTCACTGACTTTGTATACGTTAATGTGCTTGATTCTGATATTTAAATTATGTGATATTTGTTACAATTTACATCTATGTATGTGTCGCCATGGCCCTGTGGTTATAAGGTTTTGTTGAGGTTGTCTTTTCAAATTCGGGCAAGTACCTACCAATGTGACTTGAGAATCATTAATTTTTGGATGATTTTAATAAATGTCCGTAAGGATTGAGGAGCCACATCAGATTTTTTAAATCTGATCTCACCATTATTTAGCAGCAATTTAGCTTATTTTGCAGCACGAATTCTAGATTTAGCAGCAAAATGTATCACGAGTTATTTTAATGCAAAAGTGGCTCCTCAATCTAAACGTTTGAATTGAGGAGCCACCTGGAACTCGTTAAGTACTAGATGAATATTTATGAAAATTTTGTATCATTTAGCAGCAATTTAGCATATTACCTTCTAAAAATTTCGCTTCTGTAGCGCTAAAATGAAAGAAAATACAATACTTTTAATATGGCTCCTCAATCTAAACTCAAGAGGTGAATTTCTATTAATTGTGAGCGATCAATGAATATATTCGACGTAATGATCATTTAGCAGGTGTTGTGTTTGTTTTTGCAGTATAGGAATAAAATAGTAAAACAGAGTAAATTTTGTATATGAACGCATATTCTTTGGCTCCTCAATCCTGACGTTCTAATTATATATCTTTGGCTGTAGCCACCTAAGATCTCAACGGAATCTTAAGCCAGAGATACTAACATTTAGCAGAAATGTCTGCTAAATAAAGCTGCACAGTTCAGCAATGTATATATTTTGGATTCTGAAAAAACAATACTTTACTGTTTTCTTGTAAATTCAGTGTGTAGGGTGACCACATTTTAGGGGTACCTACAAATTGATATTTCACTTGCCTACGTAAGTAAAATATTAACTTGTAGGTACCCCCACAAGAATATGTATTTAGTATCCAGGCAGATCGCATTTTGCCTTTGAATTTGAACATAATTTCTGTTTTTGGCATCCAAGGTTTAGAAGATGCAACTCTAATCGCTGAAGAAAAAGCCGACTGTACGTTTTGTAACAACCAAACTGTGTGTAAATATCAAACACAGTTTAATATGAACTGAATGGTTGTAAAAAGTTTAGAGTGAGAGAAATACCAGAATTTGTAATATTTTCGAATAAATCATATAAATAAGTAGGTGCTATAGAATTTATTCCTGCAATTATCGAAACTGGCACAGGCCACTACAAATGTCACCATCTTACACCGAAGGATAAGTAATTTATTAACTGACTGATTCTTTTATTTTTTGACTGGCCTGTTGGTCTAATAGTTAGTGACCCTGACTGCTACGCCGGAGGTCGTGGGTTCGATTCCCACCCAGTACAAATGTTTTTGTGATGAGCACGATCATTTGTTCTGTGTCTAGGTGTAATTTATCTATAACGTGTATGTATATTATTTAAAAATATATAAGTATGTTTATCAGCTGTTTAGTACCCTTAACACAAGCTCTCAAGCTTAACTTGGTACTAAATGGCGTTGTGTGAAAAGTTGTGGAATAATTAGTTAGTTATTAGTTATTAAAATTATATTTTCATAACAGATTATGTCTATCGTACCTACGATTTGGTTCTTTAGCTATCAATTTCGCTATAAGTTGTATATTATATTGCTATAATAGAATAAATGAATATTGGCAAATCATCCAGTACTAATCAGTACTTATACAAATTTTAGAATCGTAATCATCGTAACAGAACATCTCATCTTTCGGTGTAAGATAGTGAAATTTATAGTGGCCTGTACTAGTTTCGATAATTGCAGGAATAAATTCTATAGCACCTACTTATTTATATGATTTATTCGAAAATATTACAAAGTCTGGTATTTCTCTCACTCTAAACTTTTCACAACCATTCAGTTCATATGAAACTGTGTTTGATATTTACACACAGTTTGGTTGTTACAAAACGTACAGTCGGCTTTTTCTTCAGCGATTAGAGTTGCATCTTCTAAACCTTGGATGCCAAAAACAGAAATTATGTTCAAATTCAAAGGCAAAAATGCGATCTGCCTGGATACTAAATAAATATTCTTGTGGGGGTACCTACAAGTTAATATTTTACTTACGTAGGCAAGTGAAATATCAATTTGTAGGTACCCCTAAAATGTGGTCACCCTACACACTGAATTTACAAGAAAACAGTAAAGTATTGTTTTTTCAGAATCCAAAATATATACATTGCTGAACTGTGCAGCTTTATTTAGCAGACATTTCTGCTAAATGTTAGTATCTCTGGCTTTAGATTCCGTTGAGATCTTAGGTGGCTACAGCCAAAGATATATAATTAGAACGTCAGGATTGAGGAGCCAAAGAATATGCGTTCATATACAAAATTTACTCTGTTTTACTATTTTATTCCTATACTGCAAAAACAAACACAACACCTGCTAAATGATCATTACGTCGAATATATTCATTGATCGCTCACAATTAATAGAAATTCACCTCTTGAGTTTAGATTGAGGAGCCATATTAAAAGTATTGTATTTTCTTTCATTTTAGCGCTACAGAAGCGAAATTTTTAGAAGGTAATATGCTAAATTGCTGCTAAATGATACAAAATTTTCATAAATATTCATCTAGTACTTAACGAGTTCCAGGTGGCTCCTCAATTCAAACGTTTAGATTGAGGAGCCACTTTTGCATTAAAATAACTCGTGATATATTTTGCTGCTAAATCTAGAATTCGTGCTGCAAAATAAGCTAAATTGCTGCTAAATAATGGTGAGATCAGATTTTAAAAATCTGATGTGGCTCCTCAATCCTTACGGACATTTTTAATAATACCCGACTTAACATTTGATTTTTATGTTATGCTCTAAATTGGTTTTTTAAATTACTACATTTAATTGTTGTGTGTAATGGACCAATTTAAAATCGTTGCTTTCTATAATAGCGACCTACTGCCTCTTATTTGTACACTGTTCAGGCAAAACATGACTGTCTAATGATTTAATGTAACATATCGCATGCCATGTGTGTGTAAAGTCATGTTTTGGACAAATAAAATTATCTTTATCTTATCTTTAAAATCATTTTACTGTCTTAGTTAATTTCTTAGACGAAATTTAGGGCATTCGGTTAAAGTAACTTGGACAATAGCTTATAATTATATAATAGAGGTAAATATTATGGGGTATTACACAAAAATTTAGTTTTTAGTCCGTCATTTAGATAATATGAAAATATTCGACACGTATTTGTTTTCTTTTTGTAATTTATAGAAAACTGCTTAGATTAAGCGCATTAAAGTTGAGGAGTGGGAGTATAAACTGTACTGGCTAGTGACGTCATGCGACATTTTGACTCGATGTATCGCCGTTAATTTTTGATTACGTGGAAAAGGAAAAAATATGTGTCGAATATTTCCTTGTTAATCTTAGACATCATTGACATCGGTAAAGAAAAACATCGTGAGGAAACCTGGATTTATAGTTAATATAAGTTTGAAATCGCCAATCCGCCTTGAGCAAGCGTGGTGATCAATGCTCGAGCCTTCTCTGTATGAGAAGAGGCCTTTGCCCTGCAGTGGGACAGTAACACTGGTATTATTATATTATTTATTATTTCTTTGTAATCTAGATGAGGGACTAAAACTAAAACTTTGTCTAATAGCTCATTTAATGTTTTTGGTAAATTGTGTTGCTTTTTTTGTATGTTTCAAAATCACTGCTATGAAATAAGTATGCTCAAGAAACGCACTATGCTCTTATGGGAAAGGCCTAGGGTACCGAAGCCACGCAAAGAATCTAGTAGTTATAAATATAAGTATAAAATAATAAAAACGTTTAAAATTAGCTTCTTTAACAACTTATTTGAGTTTTATAGGAATCTTGACATTTTTACAGTTTAAAGTGAAAACATCACTAGCGATTCAGTAAATGTCATCCATAAACGTTAAAACTTTAGTCATTTATTCAAATTAAGATGTTAAAAATTACATAAGACAGTCCCCCAAATCGCCCGCCCTTCACCACTTCCTACTGTTTTTGCTGGGAAGAAGAAGTGGCGGAACAAACTCCTCACCAAAAATAAGTGTAATAAGCCATGCTAACACTAACTACAAGCCAAATAACACATAAGTTACATCCAAATTATCATTGAAATGTTCAGAGCTCGATAAACAAGGAAATTCTCACCATTACACCTCAAGGGGTGGAATAAATGAATTGGAAATTCCGCAACATTAAAAATGTTTAGCTAAGTCGTATAGCTACTAATGGATGGTTCTGTGAACGAAGATTTTTAGATTATATTTTCATTTATCGATTAGAATAAGAAAGGGGCTTGTGATTAAATAAAACCAGTGGCTTTTGGTGGCTGGGAAAATATGTGTGAACAACTTCTTGGGAGATAGGTCTTAAGCCTTCTTTATAAAAACTTTGTACCCAAGGGAAATACCCAATGAGGTATTTCTCTTGGATTGTAAGTTCGTTAACAAGCATGCAAACTCACATACAAAGAAAGAAATATAGAAAAATGCGTTTATTGGCATTGCAACAGAAATACACCTTAAAACTATAAATGCAGGGATTATAATGCCAAAAGAGCCTCAGCGCAGCATAAAGTCAGATGAGAACACAGGGTGTAATATCTGACGCTGATTTTTAGCTACAAACCACAAGTGCCATACGCAAGAATAACTAACACAAAAATAAATAATAAAACAGTGAGTTACCTACCGTTATAAAAAATCTTATACATTAAACAAGCTAGTAAGTGAAGTTTAAAAAGCTTTATACTTACTTATACATATTCAAATAAGACTTTGTTATGTGCATTTGTGTGCATACATTGTACAGTTAGACTCGGAAACAAGCTATCTGTCGGTCAACACAAAATCTTTTTCCGTGCGGGAATCTAACCTGCGCCGCGCAGCGCAGCATCCAATTGCTTAGCCATTGCATCATTTTTGCAGTAATCTTAAGTACTCTCTAAGCTCCTTTTAATTTGGAAAATGAATTAGGGCTACCCCACGAAATTTCAGACAAAGTCGCGAGTAATAGCTTAGTAGTTAATTACAATAATGCAATATTATTAATCGTACAATTTGTAGCGCCACTTCATATTCTGTGGGTACCGGCGTACCGCAAATGCGGCTTCAGCCTTTGTATTCACCACACAGTATCGAAACCATCACTGAAATTATCAACAGTTTAATTTATAAACAAAATCATAATAATATAACGGTTTTATCAATATCTATAGCACTACTTACTAATCTAAACTAAAATTATAAAGAGTAAAGATTTGTTTGCTTGTAGAGGTTCTCAGAAAAGACTACTGAATCGATTTTAAAAATATTTTCACCATTAGAGAGTTATCTTATCACCGATTAACATAGGCTGTTTTATTTAAAAAACCGAGGATATGTCAAAGTTTAAAGAGAAAAGTATAAAATTCGCGCGGACGAAGTTGCGAGTGAAATCCAAGTCACATTTAAAATTTGTAGAGATGAGTGTGTACGTATGTGTGTCTTCTTTCTTTCTCGTGGGATTAGTAACCAACCTAATTTCAGAGTCTTATGCTGTCCATTGGCCTCTAACTTGGCTTCACATATCGTCGGGAAATGGTTCCCACCATGTTTTCCTTCACCGTTTTTGAAGCACGCGATAATTATTGTACAGACGGCAGCACATCAAGTTACCCCAATGTGTCAAATTTTCCCAATTGAATATGAAACTTATTCTGTTTGCCATAAAGTTGAAAAACGATCAAAGAAATTTGACACATTGGGGTACCTTGACGTGCTGGCGTCTGTACAATACGCACTGATGGCACAGAATGTCGGCCTATCATTAATATCCATAATAATCGTACTTATTGTACGACAATTCGCCGAGAATTAAAAATACTTAAAAAGATCTTAAGCGTTATTACTAAACAATGAAATCCTAAAATCAATTCCTGGGTCGGGCTAAAAAAACACTAATAGGGGAAAAATAACTCCAGTTTTGGAAGTCGGTAGCCAATAATGAACGAAACAAAACCACCAAAGCCACAGAATTCCGAAACTGGAGTTATTTTTCACCTTTTAGTGTTTTTTTAAGAAGTCGGTTGTTTTTTAACGTGTCGCTTGCTGAGCGCTTATAACCTATTTACTCCTTTTTACTTGTAATATCATTGAGTAGCAGCCATGGTCTTGAATTTGAGCTAGTTTGGTCGCTGTACTCTCGCCTTGGGACTTAAACAAAACTGGCAATTTCGAGGTATTATAATATAAGTACCGCTGTGCCTAACCTTTCGAAGATTACAGGCGTAAATAATGTTGTATATGCTCAAAAACTTCCTTTTTGTTCATTAAAATACACAACAAACAACAACGCCTAACTCATCTCATGCTTACGAAATATATGGCTGTGGAAGGTAACAAAGTGAATTATATCGTCTCATACATTATGTATAGGCACAATCCGATTGAATTGCTATTTTATGGGATAAACAACACGTTTCGCTGCTCGGCTAAGTTCGGAGATTTTCGGGGATTCAGGAGTGGTATTGTTGTTGTTGAGAGCATTTTTATAGTCTATCGCAGGAGTGCCTACGTAATTGGTATTTGGGAGGAGTTACACCTACTGGATGGAAGGGACATCCATGCAGAATCTGATTTCATTTTAGTGCATCATTTTGGACGTTGAAAATTTTCGTTGCTTTAAGCTTTTTACCCATTTTTTTTTTAATTATCACTTGCTTCATAAATTGTTAAGAAAAGCATCGCGAAGAAAGCTAAGAAAAAATTCTCGAGGAAGCTCTGACACTAACCTGGTGTCAATAACCACACGATAAGAAGACCCTGATTTTACATCCAAATCTAATGCACTTTAATGTAACCCAGTCAAATTCGGTCAAAAAAATGATGGACACTGTAAATATTTTTAGTAGAAATTTTTCTTTGGGAATCTTAGAAACGACACTGGTAGGTCTGTCCGTATTTTGATTTTCGTACTTCTAATTCGGTTGCGTCATCTTAAATATGAGAGTGTTTTTTTTATCGAAATATTGACATTTATTTTCAAAGTTGTTTGGAATTTAATTTCCTACAATTTGGTGCTGACCAATTTATCGAAGGATCGATATTGTTAGATTAAGATATTGCCGTTTTTGTAAAGTATACATATTAGGGTGGAACAAAAGAGATTTTTAGTTGAAGAAGTGACGTAATTACTTTTTAAGGGAAAAATCTCATTGGATTAAAATTTTAATGATGATTTTTAATGGTCCTTTACATTATTAAGTAGGGGCCCAGAATCTTATACGGAACTCATGGTATCAGTGTGTTCCGCGACGATCCCTTCCATCCTGTATTACGACCTGAACACCTCTACCTACTCCTTAGGGGGGGGGGGGGGACAGGCGTGAATTTTCGTATCGGGTAGTCCCATGAGGACCATTAGAAGCTCTATGCAGTAGTCCATCCTTACCATACTGAGCCCATACGTCTTCAAACTTGAACGTGATTAATTACTAAAAACACTGAAAGGTCGTTAGGTAGACCCTTAACTTATTCATTAACACTACCCTCAACTTAAGTGCGTGTTAACTACGCTAAGTAATAGTTAAGTTACTAATAAGTGTGAGTTAGACGTCAAAAGTTTACTTAAAGGCGATTTATCTTCAATGTTTGAAATTGTTACTCTTTTAAAGCTTTATAGACACAGATATGCTTCGAAAAGAGTATGCTAAGATGGTTTGGTCACGTTAAAAATATGAATGAAGGGCGACTAACGAAAGGTATTTATAAGGAAGTTGTAAGTGAAAACACCGGGAGGGGACGCTCTAGAAGGACATATAAGAAGACATAGATCCACAGAAGTTCTTCAGAAAGGTCAGGTGCGTAGTAGGTACTCGCAACCGGTGGTGTGTTGACATGTATGAAAGAAAACGAAGCAAAAGAAGTAGGTATGTACGTAAGAATCGTAGCAGATGGCGCTCTGTATATAGTTTCTGCCAACCCCCATGGGAAAAAGGCGTGAGTTTATGTATGTATGTTTGTAGATATATTATATGCTTCAGTAAATTTGCAATTAATTAAGATGTAACAGAAATTGAAAAGAGTATGCTCAGAATGAAGGAAAATAAATAATCTGTTAATGATTTGCTCAAGTTGAAAGGATTAATTATTAAAAGCGACTTACAAAAGGTACTTAAAATGTAGACGCAAGTAAAAAGGACGCGATGCCTTAGAAGGACATCCAGTGACCTTATTTATTGGTGATGTTCTCCCAGAAGGTCACTTTATATCCGGTCAGGTGCGTAATACTGGAAACCGGTGCGTGAGTAGACGATGTATGAATTCAAACAAGGCCAAAAGGACTATCTATTCCAAAGTTTCTGGTATGAAGAAATATAAGTGAACTAGTATAATTGTGTGAGTAAATTGAATTAATACTTCCTTCCGTTGCAGTAAATCGTAACAGAGACAGAATTAAAATTATATAATATATTTAGCGCTCAACACTTTTGGCGATTTGTGATGATTGAAAACAGGTTTTGATTATTAAAATACAATTTACCAAACAGATGAAGTTGATGCAATTTTTCAGAACCTTACAGTTACAGATTGAATATCATAGATCATGAAGTTACCCACCCAGTCGTCCCTGTATTTTGAAAGTCAGATCGGCAATCGAGATAGCGATATTTCTTTATTAATATTATAAAGATGTAAAGTGTGTGACGTTGTAAATAGCAAGCCACATTATTTGTGAGTGTCATATTTTATTTTCAAAACAAAAAGGGGGTAGGGACGATGTTAAAGTAGGTTGCGAAATGCACGGACGCAGTCGCGAGCTAAGTGCTAGTGTGAAATATTTGTATTCAGTTTTATTTGTTTGAACTGGAAACCAATCTATTACTACAGTATAAATATTAATAAATAAATAAATTCCACAACTTTTCACACAACGCCATTTAGTCCCAAATTAAGCTTGAGAGCTTGTGTTATGGGTACTAAACAGCTGATAAACATACTTATATATTTCTAAATACATACATATTATAGATAAATTACACCCAGACACAGAACAAATGATCGTGCTCATCACACAAACATTTGTCCTGGGTGGGAATCGAACCCACGACCTCCGGCATAGCAGTCAGGGTCACTAACTACTAGACCAACAGGCCAGTCATACAGTAGGACGACGCCTTTGCTCTCTGGAAAAATGCCGACAACTTCTACACGCGTTAGACTTGAATAATACCTCCCGCACTACGAACATCGTTTGGTTTGCAGTGCGGGAGCGGCTTTCCCGCGTCTCGCCACTCACACACCGCACGATTGCCCTGTCACCGGCTTCGTCAGACGACTGTATGTTTTTAGACTGTGCTATTACTTAATTTAAAGTTTGACTAGTTACAACTTATAATAAAGTTAATTGGCGAGTAATGTGACAAATTAAGGTCTGCATACCCATTTCTTAAATAAATCATAGAAATGAACAGCTCATAAACTAAACCCGCTTGGCAACTTATAATAATATCACTGACATAATAAATCATAAATCCATAAACCTATTCCAACCCTTAGCTAGGCGGACAAATAAATCATGACACATCACTCTATCACAAATCCACGATATTTTTTGCGCCAAAGTATCTATTGATTCGTCACATCGCGATTCTTTTTGCGTCCAAACCGATTTATATGTAGGTAATGACTTGGGTATTTTTCATCTTTTTTGTCGTCGAAATATCAAAGAGTTTATCTATAGGGTAGAGTTATGATATACGACTGTATTTACTGTAATAAAAGTGTGTTTTAAAATGAGGACGTTGGAGTGAATACTAAAACTACAAGAGCCGACTGGTGATGCGAACCTGCTCTATTTACAGAAAGCATTTTGAGGTATAGGTACGTAAGATTATAGATTTAATTGATTAAAATACCTAATTGTAGTGCTATTCTTAATAAATTACCCCGTGACAATGTATGCATTGACAAATTAATTATTATAGCTAGATAGGTGGAAGGCATCTCCGTGATTGCATCCACTTCTTAAAATACAACTCCTAGTGATGATAAATAAGTCTCTTTTTCAAGAAATTGAATGTTTTATAAAGTTATTTTCAAAACAGAATAAATAAACATTTATAAAAACGTACATACATACATACATACATAAACTCACGCCTTTTTACCATGGGGGTAAGCAGAAACTACAGAGCGCCATATGCACCGATTCTTACATACTTCTTTTGCTTCGTTTACATTCATACATGTTGTTATACACACACGCCGGTTGCGAGTACTACGCACCTGACCTTTCTGAAGAACCTCACCAATAAGGTCTATGTATGTCCTTCTAGGGCATCCCCTCCCGGCGTTCCCACTTATATCTGCCTTGTAAATACCTTTCGTTAGTCGCCTTTCATCCATCCTTTCAACGTGACAAACCATCTAAGCATACTCTTTTAAATTTTTGTTACTACATCTTCTTTTAAACCACAACGTTGCTTTATCACATCATTCCTCAATATGTCCATTAATTGTAACAACACACATACTTCGTAAGGAACGCACATTTAAAAAAAAATACAAACAAAAGGAAAAAATCGTGGAACCTTGAGACTAAAAAGAGGCTTTTGCTTCGCTGTGGGATTAACAGGAGGTTACAGGCTATTACGTTAAGAGAAGATAGTTTTAGCTTGTGGCCAAATAATACAACCTCACGGGTCGAACGAAGCTTAAGCTCCGCTTGACGAGGTTGATCCGTGGATGGGTCTCCATTCGTTACATATCGCGGAACTCCGCGGTGCCTCGGAAAATACGTTAGGTCGTTGGGCCCGGCTGTAATTTATAGATCTTTGACATTCGTTACAGGTGATCAGAAACCCGAAAGTCTGACAACCAGTTTAACCAAGTGTTAGCGTTTTAACTAGCTCCTGGGCTGTGAAGATCAGACAGGCAGTCACTCCATGTAAATGCTGGTGTTCAGCTGCATCCGATTAAACTGGAAGCCGACCCCAACATAGCTGGGAAAAGCCTAGACAGAATAAGATGCTGCGTGCATTTACTGAAACTCAATTGACGTAAAGCGTTGTGGCAATAATCATGCTAGACACACTGATAACACATAGGATACATTTTGGAGAAAGTGCACGGGAATTACATTACTTGATTCCGCCATCACCTTTCTACCATCGGACAACCCGACGTACGGCGAGTGTCCACCCTTACATCGTTGGCACTCCCACGATTCGGACAAAGCGTTTCGCTTCGTCGTTTATACCGCGTACATCGAAGGACTGGAACAACTTGCCTGCTGCGGTCTTCCCGTCCGATTATAATTTAGGTGTCTTCAAGGCTAGAGTGAATAGGCTCTTAATAAACTAGTGCGCTTCACCATCACTGATTGCATCACTGCTTACCATCAGGTGGGATTGCAGTCAAGCACTGGTTTTTAATATTAATAAAAAAAAACAAAAAAAATACGTTAAGAACAGATAGAAACCCCTGACGCGTGTAACTGATATGATACGACACAATTACCTACTTTCACTCAAGGGTGTTACCATGGAACTACTTCTACATTTACAACACCATAAATAGCGCTAATACATTGTGAACACCATAATAATAGTGATAAGTCTATCATATTAAATGGTTTGAGGAGATTAGAGAGATTACAAGTTGTTTGTTGCGAATATTAAACACGTGGCTCACTCGTGTTTTATAGACCAAGGGATATAATCATGGTCAAAGGATATGTTATGGTGGTGATAGTGGTGAAGATAACGTTTGGACGTCATCGTGGTGGTTAATGGCTCAATTAGATGAAGATTATACTTAGGCAGTATAAACTACAGGTAAATAGTCTATCATAGTTGAAAAAGTATTCGTTAAAGTGTAGCTGTCTAATTTTTAAAATAAATTTCAACAATGTTTACCGACAACGCCATCTCGTGAGTTAATGACATTCAAGCGCTTTAAGCCACACACAGCAATGCTATTCCGTAAAAATCACCACGTCAAAAATGAAGGTGAGGTAAAGAGGAGTTGAGCTGTCATTTTATATGTTTTACGTCCATGACACCTCACAATCTCAAGTCCAGTTGAAAACCAGCGTCAGGCTTGTTGTCTGTCATTTTAGCTGAACTGGACTCTGTTGGCACAGCCGCAAGGCACACAATTATTTGTCCTGTTATGTTTCTATTTCTAGTGCTTTTTGGTCCAAATAAATGATTTTTATTTCCTTCTTTCATTCATACTAATGCTAAACATTGACAGCTCACCTAAGTCTTCACAAAGTGACTTTTAATGAACCGACCGGCTGTTACCACTGATTAGTCTAGTTATGGTTTCCGTTAGAAAACATTTTCTTTAAAAGCGTAAAATTCACTAAATGACAGGTTGGTACTGTAAGGTGGTTATAATCAATTCAGCTAAAAGACGTGGATTGCGGAACATAAGCCACACCAAAAGCTATCCACAACGATCCATTGACTTCCAGTAATCTTCACTAGATGCTAAGTTGACCTTGGGCTTCCCGGCGCTGCGTCTTTCGGTACTTACGCGGTCGCAATTTTAAAATATTGCGCTTACAGAGTAATGTAAGTAGAGGAATGCAGAAAGCTAAAACAGTCGATACATTTTGTCCACTAGTTTTATACTTATTCTATAAATAATTCAGATTACTCCATTACAGAAATAACCGATCCACTAATACCAAGTCTCCAAACATAAGTTATTTCACACTTCAGCGAACACAAACGACGACGAATCCTAGTTTTAAAACAAAAGCCGAGCGTACAAAATGGCCGACATGTCGCTGACTCTGACAAAACGCGTCAGTTTTACGTTATAGTGAACGTGAACAAAGGGACGGACGCACAAGGGATGACTGACATTCTTGAGCCGTCAATAGTGATGCGAAAACAAGAGTATTGCCACGTATTGTGGAATTTTTAGTTTGGAACCTGATTTATTTTGTGCTTATGAATTTAGAATTACGTGGCCTACACAAATGACTGGCAGATAGCGTCATGTGATGGGCCGTCGAGCTCTCTGAAATAGGTTTGAGCTACACGATGACTGAAGCATGCATGCCGTCTGGCGGGACAGGTAAACTCAAAGCTGAATTGATTCTTTCTTCAAAAGGCTTTTCCAGACTTTGCCCTGCATCGTGAGACTCGCATAATAAATTAATACGATATTAAGAGACCATGACCCCTGAGTTTCATTCGGCATTACTTCTCAGGGATCAGTCACTTTGGAAATGCCACTTTGTTTTAAAAACAATGACATATAATCTGGGAAGATCTACATACAGAAATAAATAGAATAATTTAAAATAGAAATTCCAGATGGAACAAAACCAAACCATAAACTATATAAACATATGGAAAATCGTCACACTTTCCGCAAAACTTCTTTGGAGGTATGAGGAACAGTGTGTAACGTTCCTCATCCATTGAAAAGGGAGGATCTTCCGACCAGACGGGTGATGTGTCTGGTGGGCTAACTACTGCCCGACAATTGTTGGTCGGGAACTTGCAAATTGCGCGGATAACTCTGATACCGCGATGTAGGATATCGGTCATTTTTTTTTTTTTTTTTTTTAATAAATAAATTTCCACAACTTTTTCACACAACGCCATCTAGTCCCAAGCTAAGCTAAGAGCTTGTGTTATGGGTACTAAACAGCTGATAAACATACTTATATAATTCTAAATACATACATATTATAGATAAATTACACCCAGACACAGAACAAATGATCGTGCTCATCACACAAACATTTGTCCTGGGTGGGAATCGAACCCACGACCTCCGGCATAGCAGTCAGGGTCACTAACTACTAGACCAACAGGCCAGTCTTTAGTTCGTATGTGGTGAGATAGATGTCGCTACACTTCTGAAACAAGCAATTGAAAGGCAGTAGCGCCAAAAATGACAGTTTCAATCAATATCTCAACAATGCTGCCACAGTTATAACAATAGGCATAGAAACACGCTTTGATATCGCAGTCATGAATGGCGCACAACTTGATGCGTGCCGCCGACTACGCACGCGTTCCATTGACAATCGCGTGACAACGTCAGAACACGCATTTCATTTAAAACTAGCGCGGTTAGGTACCTATATATAATTAATTAATACACAGAAGTTCCACTGATTTAACAAATTCCTAATACGAGGTGATATACTTACTAACTCTTGGAGCGACATACATCTTGTCACATACGGACTAAAACTGACATGATCCAGATGATTCTACATCGCGATGTTAAAATTATCCACGCGATTGAACAAGATCCTGATAACATACGTAACATACAGACAAATACAACACCCGTCTGGTCTTTTCTATGGAAGTTTCAGAACTTTCAAACTAACTTGTGGTTGTTTTGGGTTTTTAGGGTTCCGAAGTCAACTAGGAACCCTTATAGTTTCGCCATGTCTGTCTGTCCGTCCGTCCGTCCGTCCGTCCGTCCTCTTTTAATCCCTGTGACCGTTAGCACTAGAAAGCTGAAATTTGGTACCAATATGTGTATCAATCACGCCGACAAATTGGTAAAATAAAAATTAGAAAAAAATGTTTTATTAGGGTAGCCCCCCTATATGGTAAAGTGGCAAGTGATTTTTTTACGTAGTTCTGACCCAGATTAAATAGCTAGATAATTACGTTCAGCATTCGGCAATGGAAAAATATCAGCCCGTTCCGGACTTACCTATGTAAAAGTTTTGAGCTTTTAAATCATTCAGCATTGCTTTCAAATTAATCGAAAATGTCAATGCAATGTTCACCAGTATTACCATTTTTGGACATTTTCTCAGTAGGACAAAAATCTCTTACATTACACATATCTCATATCTCTTATATTGACACACACAAAACACAAAATCTCTAAAAAAAAAAAAAAACAAATCAAAATCTCTTTTACATTTCTTACAAAATTTTCACGAACTTTTGTGTGAAATGAACCTTGTGGGGACACATTACTTTACTGGTGTTCCGCTAATAAACCGCACATAGTAACGAATTCTGGAAATTAGTTGCTGACTTCATTGACTGGTTTAAACAAACATTGGATTATTCCATGTAATGAATGAATCGGTGCTATTTCGAATCTAGATCAGCTAAATACTTGTTAATGCGTGCGTTGACAGCTGTTACTATTTCGGGAAAACAGTGTTTCAGCTGTAAGATTTGAATTTGTTTTATTGGTTTCGCAACTTGTACCCATTCATTAGAATTTTTGTTTGTAATAATGTGCTTGGGCGTACATAACTGGCGAAATGTGGGAGTACAATTCTGCTTAACCCTTTAGGAATGCAAATGACTGCCGAAAACAATGGTTTAACGTGCTTTACGAAAGAAAGAAAGCAGAAAAAAAAAGTTCTTTGCCAAAAGGACTTGCATACTATACACAAACTTAAATATAGAAAACGGTAATTCTAGTGGTAGTGTTAGTAAACATTGCGCTTAAAATTATGTCCGTCATGACAAAACACAAAGTATTTGTAACGGAAACGGTGGAGTCTTGACATATTGTAATGGATATACTATAGTTGCTACCTTGTGTGGCTTCATACTTAGGTAGCCTTTCAGCCTTAGTTAGTCTTTTAGCAGAACACTCATGATCTACCAATAACATCAAACCTCCATGACCAGGGGTCCTAATTAAAGTCACATTCGCATTCATGATATACGAAGTTCGATAAATCCGAAGTGTATGGAATTCAGCATGTCGAAAGCTTATGCCAATTCCAAATATTTCGGATTTATCGATATTCACTATCTTATTAAAAGTGTGACTTTTTTTCGGTCCCTAGTTTCTCTATCAATCACAGAGACACCTCTTACCCTCATTGATCATACAGACGGTGTACAGACGCCAGCACATCAAGTTACCTCAATGTGACAAATTTCTATGATCGCTTTTCAACTTTATGGTGAACAGAATAAGGTTCATATTCAATTGGGAAAAGACACATTGGGGTAACTTGATGTGCTGGCGTCTGTACGTACTGAACAAAGACGTTCAATACTTACTATGGACAAGACATCACCAAGAAAATTTTCATCCGATACTCGTATCCCAGTGGATACATGTCGATTAGTCTAGTTTAGTACGCTCCGCTGCCGCTCCAATATTGCTATATTATGCTAGATGGCGTAACTGAGACTTGGTATAACAGTTTTTCTATGACATTTCTTCGCATATCCTCACTATGGTTTTTGTTAGCTTAGTTAAACATTTTACTATGCATGCTGTAGTCTCCGGTTAGTAGAGGACTACGCTAACGTGATACTTTTACCGTCGAATCTTTATTTCATGTGTCTGTGTTGGAATTTCTTCATCATCTGCTTAGCCTTTTCCCAACTATGTTGGGGTCAGATCCCAGTTCAACTGGATGCTGCTGGATACCAGTGTTTTATATGGAGCGACAGCCTGTCAGACCTCCACAACCCAGGAACTGGGTAACATGATACCCCTTGGTTAAACTGGTTGTCAGACTTTCGGGCTTCTGACTACAAGTTACGACTGTCAAAGATTTACAAATGATAGCCGAGACCGGCTTCACGTGCTTTCCGATGCACGGAAAAACGGTTTCGTGTTGAACATCCTTAATAAATAAATTAAATAAATCTCATTGGTCCTGCACTCACAGAATTTCCAAACGGATATAAAACCACGCAAATGCTCGTTCATAATAAGATCGAATAGCTCTGAACGTAGCAGCTGGCTAGTATCCAGTGATCGATCACGTTTACGTTGATCGGCAGCCAATTGTAGACTAAACTAATAAATTGATGTAATGATGGATATCTAAGTCGGAATGAGAAGTGGGAGAATTAACCTGGGAATTTTATTTGTTGCGCTTTTCAAAAATACTTGTTTTGAATGCTGAATCATTCTGTTTTCTTCAAGATTCGTGCAGGCAAACAAATATGCAGCATGTTGACTGTGGGTGCTATTTACACATTTTTAATACTACGAGAGGCAAACTCTAGGTACCTATTTATTTCAATTAAATGATTTTGAATTGTCAAAAGTTCGGTCTGTTAGTCAGAAAGTTATTTGTTAAGCTAGTATACGTTCCAAAACGTAGTCTTCTATGGTGAACTATGAGTTTAATCAATTTTAATTACATAATTCTTGTTACTTACATAGAAGTCAAATAATGAAATATTTATTAAAACAAAAGTCATTGGTTCAAATTAGGCTTAATACTTTTTTGACGTTAAAATAACATAATATTGTCCCCCAAAAAAGCCCAGACTTCGCTACTGCCTAGTGTTTTTGCTGTTAAGAAGATGTGGTGGAACAAACTCCCCAGCAACAAGACTGTCTTTCAGTACGTAGATCTTTTCCTACCTACATTTTCTCGTCTTAATATGGTGAGTCACTATAAACAAATCTATATGTAAAGAAAAGGTAAAATTGATGAACAAAATTATATCTACATACATCGTAGATCTAATCTTTGTAGTTCAAAGATAAATCACTGGCAGTTATGAAATGAGCGATTTGAACTGACGGCACTTGTTCTCGAACGTGACGCATGAAACAGTGCCATTCGAATATTAATTAGTTAAAAACAGAGTTCGTCCAAGGCCTACTTAATTAATTCAGCTTAAAGGCGGCTCAAAGTAAAGTCGCGAAGGAAAATAACTTTAGACCTTAAGGGCAGGTTGCACTGAGAAGACCGAGCTCTTGAACTGCTTATTCTGTTCTTTATATACACACGAAAAATTATACGTCATCAGCTTCCTAGCCTTTTCCCAACTATATTGAGGTTAGCTTATTCCCAGTGTTAACATGAAGCAACTGCCTAGATATGACTAAAAAGAATTTAAAAAAAAAATATCGATTGAATTGAGAACCTCCTCCTAAAGTCGGTTAATTACAGTTAGTCGCATTTTATCAAGAGTTTTATTGGGCAAGTCAGACAAAATTTTCCATTTGAAATTACTCAGAAGCAATCTGAATTCTGGATTTGTGTCAGTTGATGGCCAATACCTTTCGCCCCCCATTACATGGGCTATGGTGCATCCACATTTTGCTGGTTTGATCAAGCGCTCCTGTATTCCCTGGAGGGTTGGGCAATTTAATTTATTCATAAATTATAGTTCTGACTTCACCAATGCTTTAGCCGCATGTTTTAATTATTAGAATATTTATTTCTTAATATTTTGATTTCATTAAAAAAATACAGAGGTAAAAATAAGTTGAAAATTACTGTAACCTCACCTTAATTAATTTAGCTCAAAGACAGCTCGGGCTAAAGTCGGGAAGGAAAATAGATTTTGCCTTAATGTCAAACCAAATTAGGGTTATAGGTATTCAAAATTCTGAGAAATTTAAATGAATTGAGATGAATGATTGGCATAAAATAGGGGCAGCGTGCAAATAACTCTTGTAATTTGATCAATGAACTCGGATCTGGGAAGACTGAAGGTAATTTGTATATTATATTAAAAGGTAATAGAAACAAAAAGGGCTTTTTTTTGGGAAAATTGGAGTAACAGACTTTTATGAAGGTACAGAGGCCAGTACATCAAGCTACCATAATGTGTCAAATTTCTTTGGAAGTTTTTTAACTTTATTACTAACAGAATAAGGTTCATCTTCAATTAGGAAAATTTAATAATTTGGGGCAGCTTGATGTGCTGGCTTCTGTGCGTATTATTTTAAATTAAGTCTTTAAAGTGGGTGTAACAGGAATTCTTATTTCATTAGGTAGTCAGTAGTTATCGTCTAGTTTTTCTAGGGATATATTTAAGTAGTAGTTACTATCCATATATCTGTCTGTCTATGCATGCCAGTCTTATTTGGTTTTGAGTACCTAAGAATTAACAATAAAAATGTTTATAGGACCTCATAGGACCACCTACGAGCCTGTAATCTAACTTCGTACAAACAATACGACAAGAAAACGGTGTTGTCAGTTTGATGCAGTTCATTTCCGAAACGTCTAGACTGATTATGAGGGGACTATCACTTGCAGATATTTTAAGGAAAAAAATGAGGAAGAACAACAATTAGAACGCTGTGCAATTTAAAACATCTTAGTTTAAATTCCACGCGGACAAAGTTGTGGGCAGTAAGCTCAACAAAACACATATTTAACCTTTTCTTGGCAGTCGGGTACTAAATACGTAAATGGTCGGTAAGTCACTTTAATAAACTTCATCCAGTTTGTTCCATGTGTTAATACAATTATAAAAGTCGTACAGTTGCTCCTATCCTTGTTGTGATAGCCTAATTGGTTGTTCACAGCCGTCTGCTGACATTGCCGGGAAATTGTTGTTTTTATCAGGGAGTTTTTTTTTAAACCCTTGTCGGTTAGTAATAGGATAGCTAGAGATTTAGGGGTTGAATGTAGATTTTTTGAGAACATTTTCCTTGATATAATTGACTTTTAGCTATTCGTAAAGTCAGATCCAGTTTGAAGGACTACCTACAAAAATTAGAAGGCAGATTTAAAGTTCTTCTATTTCCAGTTATGTTTAACAAAATGGTTGTCTATAAAGTCGGTTTACGGACGATGACATCTCTACATTGTTTGTTCCAAGCTCTCGCTTGCACGCTCGGCTCAAGCGGAACGTGACACTTTTTCAAGCGTGCAACCGCCGTTCATCGATATACCTAACATATGAGACGTTATCAGATCAAAAACGTATTTACCAATACCCCAGTGTATAGAATGCCTACCAGGGGTAGAACATATTGTTTGCTATGGTTAAATGATTTCTTAGAAGTGTTATATGATGGACTAATAATTCATTACCCCTGTTACTATACACTGCTGAATTACGATAACAATTTGCATATTTTCTAACAATCACGAAACTCCGTGACACGACACACTTTAAAAAAACGCAATAGTTGCCGATATTTACAACACAATCCGTTCAGATGGAGGTCATGCGTTTTCTGTCAGTTATCGCTATGTAAAATGTGTAAAATTATATGCGCACGCGTCACGGTGTCTCTGTCTGATTGACGTAAGGTTTTAAAATGTTTTGTGGTCTAGTGTGTGACATTTCGTCACGTTTTTTTATGTAACTGTGACGATGTTATCGATTCTGAAAAAATTACATGTAATACTAATTTAACTATAATATGTAATTTATCTATAATATGTATGTATTTAGAAATATATCAGTATGTTTATCAGTTGTTTAGTACCCATAACACAAGCTCTCAAGCTTAACTTGGGACTAAATGGCGTTGTGTGGAAAGTTGTGGAATATTTATTTATTTAACTAAAACATAATGTAGGATTTAACCAGATTTTTTACTAGCACTATCATTATGTATTGTATTTATAATGATGGTGTAAGGTGAGTGTGCTCTGGTGATCCACGAGCTAATTCCACCATCTCCTTTCTTCCATCGGGAATCCAGACGTACTGCAGGTTATCACCCATTCCTTGTAGACGTTCCACACATTCGCACGGAGTGCTTCGCCTGTTCCTTCATTATACGCACAGCAAAAGGAGTAGAATTCCCTGCCTGCATCATTAGAATTTCATTAATTTCGGTGTTTTTCATATTTTTTGTCAATAAACATTTTTTTTTTCAAATGATTTTGTTATAAATAAACCTAGATTGCGTTAAAAATATAAATTTAGTAAGTTTGCTTAAATTTAAGCTCTCTCTTACTAACCACGAGATTATCTTGGGAACAAAATGGGATACCCGAACAAGTGAAAGAAATATTTACTTAATGTAGATTTTTTTAAAATATGAATTCATGAGTTGACGTAAAATTTTAATGATCCCCCCCTTGTAAGATTAAGTGTCCATAGACTATTTTGACCTCACTTAATTAGTGGACTTTGCAAAATTTAACATGGAAAAGTCTTGTTTTTGAAATAGAAAATATTTCTTCGTTTTTTTTCTTGAGACTTTAGTATTTCCATAAGACCAGTATTAAACAATCGCGCACTATATTATGCGAGTTACGATTAACTTCAGTATTTCTGATACCGAAGTCAATGGTAACTCGTAAGAATCTTGTCTTCAAAACTACCAGATCTCAAGGCTTTCAAAGAGCGACGATCGGTAGTGGCATTCTACATACATACATACATAAACTCACGCCTTTTTCCCATGGGGGTAGGCAGAAACTACAGAGCGCCATATGCTACGATTCTTACATACTTCTTTTGCTTCGTTTACATTCATACATGTTGTCACACACACACGCCGGTTTGCAACGCTGTGGTTTAAAAGAAGATGTAGTAACAAAAATTGAAAAGAGTATGCTTAGATGGTTTGGTCACGTTGAAAGGATGGATGAAAGGCGACTAACGAAAGGTATTTACAAGGCAGATGTAAGTGGGAACGCCGGGAGGGGACGCCCTAGAAGGACATACAAAGACCTTATTGGTGAGGTTCTTCAGAAAGGTCAGGTGCGTAGTGGCATTCTATTGTGTACAAATACATTAGATAGGGTCAAGAGAGATTTTTGTCCATCGGCTATCAAAACAGATTTAAGTGCGGGCGAATTCTCTCAAAAAACCATTTCTTAGCGGAATTTCCTTCCATCCTTTTCCTTAAGGAAAATACCTTTTCGCAATTTACATAATACCGTATAAATAAGATGTTGTTTATTTAAAGATAGTTGGCAAGGAAACATAAAGATCAAAACGCCTATCTCTCTCAATCTTGCATGCATGGTGTCTGTCAGGACAGGTCAGCAGTACCTATTTATTGGTTCATTATTGAAAAGGTCTTTCCTCTACTGTTAAACTCGCATAATATCTTAATACAATATGTTTCGATTAAACGAGACCCATCTACTCCAAGTATCTTTTGGCATTTTGTTTTTTATGAGATTCAATTTTAAAATATCAGCGCCATCCCGTCTTTAAAACATTGACGAGTCATTGTAACAGTATCTTTATAGACACTGTCAATGCTATGCATATTTGTTGTTCTGATATCTTTTATAAGATCAATTGTGTAATCGCTAATCATTGTTTTATTTCTTTTGTATTTTGTATTGTGTGTTAGGTCTATGTCTTTTGTGTGTATTAAACACATGTTTTATCTATCTATCCACTTTCTCGTACATCCTAGACCTAGAACTTGCACTGACCAGTCCAAAAAGGCCACCTAAAAGCCATGTCTAATTCAACAAGCATCAAAAATATACTACCACAGAACCGACACGATACATTGAAACCCCGCCTTTAACGCCCCCAACTGGGGAATAGCAATTACTCAGAGTGTTTAATAAAATCTGTTCCATGAATAAAAACTGTGCTAAAAAACCTACCCACACTTTATGTGTTAATTGCTTGTTGTAGATAATTCACACACCAGCTTTTACCACCCTTTGGCTAATTACTTGCAGAATCATGATGGGTAGCCACGGTTTTCTGTTTGCTAATGTGAGTAAATACCATCTGCCAAGCTTTATAATTATGGCAATAACGTCTTTGTTAATTCATTGCACGTAGTAAACGTTTAGTATCTGATTCATTTATTTTGTTATACAACTTACAGCAGCACATTAGCGTAAAATAAAACATACACACATTAGCGTAAAGTAAATCCGTTCAATCTTCTTCAATTCTTACAGAATTGCTATATTTTTAGTGAGACATTATATTAGTATTTTTTTAATATTGAACTGAAGACAAACAGGCACAAAATAGTTCTTCGTTACATACAAGTAAACAGTCAATATTACTTTTTTATAATTAAAATATCAATAATTGTACAAATAATAATATTCCAGTTTCACACCACGCCATCTAGCACTAGGCTGCTAAGCTAAGCAGAGTTGGTGTTATGGATACTAAATAACTGATAAACATACTTATATATTATAGGAAAATTATACCCAGACACAGAACAAATTATCGTGCTCATCACACAAACATTTGTCTGGGTGGGAATCGAACCCACGACCTCCGGCATAGCAGTCAGGGCCACTAACTACTAGACCAATAGGCCAGTCAAATAATTTGTACGGGTAGAATACATTACAATGTTGACTATATAAAACCATCACGTTTTAAATATTTTAAACTAGTGCTTGACTGCAATCCGACTTTATAGTAAGCAGTGATGCAATCAATGATGGTGAAGCGCACTAGTTTATTAAGAGCCTACTCACTCTAGCCTAGAAGACACCTAAATTATACTACTTGATTCTTCTTTTTCTACCCCAAATAAAATAAAAACAGTCTTGATTTTGCCTTCCAACTAAGTAATTAAACGATTAAGTCCCATTGCTAACCAATAACCTAGTATTTCAGAAAGGTTCGCGTTAACACCTAGTAAGCTGTGGGCGGGATTGCGAGTTGCTGAGTATCGATTAAACTGTACCCTACATAATCGATGTATGGTCCACTACTACGAGTTGGACTCGACTGTTTTTCGTCTCGATTGTTAGAATAACATAACAACAGATTAAGTTTAGATCCATATTTTGCCAGTTATGTTTAAGTCCCATAAAAAATGGGGTAAGCATCTTGCCATCTGTAAAATTTAAATAAACGCACAAAACAATATTTTTAAGATAATCAAAAATCTAAAGTTTTTATTCAAACTAGGCAGAGAATCAGCACTTTTTGAACGTTAAAGAAATACATGAGACAGTCCCCCAAAAACGCCCACCCTTCGCCACTTCCTAGTGTTTTTTCTGGGAAGAAGAAGTGGCGGAACAAATTCCCCAGCTACACATCTGTCTGATTCGTTTGAAGAAGTACCTTTACAAAGAATCTATACAATGAAATGTTTAATAAATAACACTAAGGTTTATACACTTTGTAAAAAATTACATTGCAGAATGTTTGTCACGTGTTAGCTAGCACAATCCAATATACCAAGAAGAAAAAAAAGAGTACTTACATAAAAATAGTCACATTAACATTTAAATCTAAACTCAAGCAAAACGACTACAAAACTGAAAAAAAATAACAGCCTCCAGGTATAAAAGGCGAACCCGCTTACAGGTGCAAAGCTGGCTTACATTCATAAGGCTGTGACTCGTAAGTTTAAAATGATAATCTAGGACCATCGAAGTGAAACCAATAAGCAGTTAACTAATATAATAAATAATAAAAGAAAACCATTGGTAAGCAATTCGACCAGTCACCACAAGCAGCACCCGACTAATCAAAAAGTAAGGTATCCTTTTACTTTTTATTTTATTTGTGCTCGTAGTAATTTCTACCTGTGGTAAATAATCGACCCCACTCACAGTACCCTATCATCCGATGTGTGAAATACTACTTATAATATCGATAGAAAGGTTCCAGTTGTAAGTCAATAGCTGATCTTATCTATGCGGGGACCGAGAAGGACATACAAGACCTTATGGGAGATGTTCTTCAGAAAGGTCAGGTGCGTAGTACTTGACAATTGGCGTAGGTGTGAGTGTGTATACTACTAGGGTTGCGGAACTATCGTCAGTACCCGTGATCTCCAGCGCAGGTAATAACATCAAAACCATAAGTCATTTATTCAAATTAGGCTGAGGATCAGCACTTTTTAACGTCAATATTTACAAAAGACTGTCGCCCAAACCGCACACTCTTTACCAGTTCCTAGTGTTTTTGCTAGCAAGAAAAAGTAGCGGAACAAACTCGGCAACACGTTTGTCTGCTATGTTAGAATGACTTGCATTTACACAGTATTGATAAAAAATAAATGTAAACGGGATATATACCTATATACGTTAAACGAAATCTTTGGATCCTTTTTAAGAATACTAGATTCGGAATAATGAGTGTATGTGAAGGAGAAGTGCAGAAACCTAATTGTTTTACGCATTTATGTTAAAAACTAGTAGACGTCCCGCGGTTTCACCCACGTAGGTCCCGTTCCCTTGGGAATACAGGGGTAAAAAGTAGCCTATGTGTAAATCCAGGGTGTCAACTAACTCCATACCAAAATTTTATTAAAATCCATTCAGTAGTTTTTACGTGAAAGAGTAACAAACATCCATCCATCCATCCATCCTCACAAACTTTCGCGTTTATAAAATTAGTAGGATATTTAAAATAAAATAAAACATATTGCTATCATAAATTTTAGACGTTTAGCAATTTTACCAACATCAGGTTTGTAACATAACCATTTACCTTAAAACAAAACGTGTAAACAAACAAAAATGTGACAACAATATGCGCATTGACATTGAAATACACGAAACTGCAAATCAAAGTTGTAATTTTCTATTAATTAAACAGAAATATACGGAATTTCGACCCCTGGGCGATCACTAGTTAATTTAAAGAGTTTCCGAACATCAACCCTAGACATAGTATAGTATAGGTACATAGATTTAGTAACAGTAAGGTCTTACCTACCTAACACATGATTTACGAGACAAGTCATAGTATGATTTAATAGTCTACTAATGGTTGAAGTTCTAAGTCTGAACTATCTTGGTACCTAATTATAACAGATGGCAGTCTAGAATGTTGAAGTAATATAATGATGAGGTAGCTTGAATTTGAAATAACTGTTTCATTTAAATGTTACTTAGGTTCAAATCCATTTTCTTTCCTTATTAATTGTTTCAGGAGAATTGGTAAAAACTACATTTCGTATTCACTTATCATTACTGGTGAAGTGTAAGTATACTAAGTGTACCCCACTGCCTAACCCTTAAGGTATAAGGCGTAATGGTAAGGTTAGACTAAGATACCATATCACGGTACACTTAATTTATATATAGGTACACACCGAGTGTCTCTGTTTGAACACGAATGTCTATAATTGCAAAGAGATTTAAAATACTATAGAGCGGGCATGTCAAGGAAATGTCATAGAAAAACTTTGATCCCATGTCTCAGTAACGCCATCTAGAATAATATATGAATATTGGAGCGGCAGCTAGTAGGACACACTTTTTCGGACGAAAATTTTGTTCGTGATGTCCGGTCCATAGGTATTGAATGTCTTTGTATAATTGTGATATTTTTGTGACACGTTACTTAATTAATATCGCAACAACCAATGTGTGAAAATCATGTCTGACGATTATGTCGAAATTTCTGTAATAGTCTAAATTTACATAAATGTTATATTTCGTAATATCCAATTTTTTGCACAATAAACACAGCCACGTGAAACTCTACGCCAATTTTCTGTTTAAGTACAAATTAGAAAAAATGTGTTTAAAGAAAGAGTTCGTATATTTTAAACTTAACTAAAATTATCTAGTCTTAACTTTACACCCCTTGTTACCTTATAACTATACCTACCCTAAAAAGATTTATTTGAAACTGATAGTTGTTTGGCTCCCAGAACTTATAATGACTGTCGAAGGCTAGTTCCAATTTATAATCAAACTTTGGTCGTGTTTTGCCTCATTATCTAAGCCTAGTTTTGGAGTTCAAATTAATTAGAATTGAATTCTGGGATGCATTTAGTGTTTTTCTAAAACAATAGGGTAGGTTTTCACAATAGGTGAAAAGTTGATGATAAAAACATTGTTTCCATGGCAGGCAAAAACATCCCGTTGCGTATAAAAGTTACGTAACATTGTTTAACAAAATGATTTATGTTTGATTTATGTGCTAGCTATTGATTACTTAAATTATTAAAGTGTTGCTGGCACTTGGTCTTACTGCGGAAAAACAAAAATCATGCAACATTCATTGTTCAACGTTGCGTTGGTTTACAACTTTGTTTAATTGAGAGTGGAGTTCAGTTTAACCAAAGACATTCAATAATTTCTATACACATTTTTAATTATATTTATTTACTTTTTAATAAATAACTTTCTGTCATTAATCATACACGATCAAAATTTTCATCTGATACTCGTGTTCTAGTGAACAAGTCGATGAGTCTAGTTCAGTACGTACAGACGCCAGCACATCAAGTTACCCCAATGTGTCAAAATTTCCCAATTGAATATGAACCTTATTCTGTTTGACATAAAGTTGAAAAAACATCAAAGAAATTTGACACATTGGGGTAACTTGATGTGCTGGCGTCTGTACAACAGCTCATTCATTATGCATCTACAAAATAGTTCCTCAACCGTAATTGGCCACGGATATGGACGGCCATTTAATTCAATTAAGCCATTCATGAGGTCTTTAGAGACGGCTTTGATGGAGCACATTGGCTGAATAAACGTTGGGGCCACTATGCTAATACTAAGAGATTGAGATTATTAGCTTAGTTAAAGATTCAATTGGTTTTGCTATTTGATTTAGTGGCTATCTGGCAGTGTCCTTAGGATGTATTTTCGAATCTACTTCGTTAAATATTAAAATCTTAATTTTGTGTTATCCTATTAATTTAGGTGTATAGTATATTTTTTGCACTACGGGTTTCCAATCATCCACATATTTTTTCTTTATACACAAAAAAATAAATTTAGTCCAATCTAGTGAAGAATGATCTTCATTCAAGAATGATCAAGAATAATCAGAATGATCTGATTCTTTTTCTCTTGCTTCATTATATGTACGAGCGGGCGTCACACGATTTAACCCACATAGTTCCTGTTCGCGTGGGAATACAGGGATAAAAACCTATTTCCTAACCTATGTCACCCGAGGATAGTGTAGTAGTTCCTAAGATTCACGTGTTTGAGCAAACAAACTCTTCAGCTTTACAATATTACCTACTAGTAGTATAGATTACATGTTCACTGCGTATTACTAAGCTGCAAAACCCACATTAAACATCACAAATGTTTGAACTATGACCACAGAACATACTAACCACATATCTGTGGTTTCGCTGCCCAATGGTCAAAACCAGGCCCAGCCATTATACTGCCATATTAATATAATATTCTACAGTACATACATTCTATAGGAATCCTATAATGTCTATTTGCTATGTCAAAATAACAGCTTTTACCTAAAGTATACATGAAAGTTTATTAGCTACCTGTAAGATAAGTAGTCAAACGAATATAACTTTCAACTTCTTTTGTTTTTTGAGCTAATTTCAAAGGGGTAGTAATAAAACGAGTGACTGTAAATTACAATTTTAAGTGTCAAAATTAATTAATTTGGGTTATATAATTACTAAGTGAGCGACTGACTGTAAGTGACGAAAAATCAACAGAATAGTATCTTACAAACATTAATTTGAGTTACTTAAAATACAAAATGAGCAGCTTCATAATATTTGAGCGACTGCATTGCAAAAAAGGGGCATCTGGCGTGGTCACAGTTCTAACCTAACCTAACCTAGCCGTTTCCATTTTGAGTAACTGTTTTGTTCTATTTTAATATTGAACTTGCCCTCTCTGTATTTCCAGTCGCTTACTTAGTAATGTAGTCGCTCGGATAAAATTTTAATATATGAAATGGATTTATCACAATCCACTTTTTGTAAGCTTGTTCCGGATTTTATTATTGATCAATATTCGTCGTTAGTTTAGTTAATTTTTCGCTTACTCAAATTCATACCGCTCAAGTTATTAATACAGTATGTCATCATCAGTCGCAAAGCTTTTTTTTAATCGCTCGTTTTATAATTCCCCATTTTAAAGAAGGCTGGACCGATTATAAGAGATTGTCATTCGAAGATACCAGATTCTTTATGGAGTAACTTAAGTTAATTTACAAAGCACGAAATAGGATATGATTATTCCAGTCATACATCATATACTACGTCAGCTTAGTTACAAAACATGGCGGACAGATTTGTAGGTATTTTTACGTAATTTCCTTTCTAATAATGTAATTTCTTTCATTTCGAAAAGCATTTAATTTCAGTGAGAGAGTAAAATAGAAAAGGCTACCGAGTAAAATAGAGGCTCGTGTGTAAGATCGCTAAACCAGAAGTATCAAATAAAAGTCATCCTAAAAAGATATTAGAAATTAAATTACACAAAAAAACCCGAAGCCAATTATTCAAAATACGCACAGTCCCTGAAACGTAAAACAAAAAGCAATATGAAACCAAAGCCACTTGGTTTTAATTTTGTAAATGAACTTGGGAAATAATTAAAATGTTTGGGACCCGTCTCCGGGCGGCCTTGTGGTCTGTGTCGGGAATATCTTGATTCAAACGTTGGCTTCTGCTGTCGACAACCCTTGTGCATAATGTTATTGTGGTCGGCTTGGGCAAGGCTTGTGATGTATTATAACTAGGGTTGGCTGGTGGGGAAATTGTTATAAAACAACTAGCTGGTGCCCGCCTTCGTCTGCACAGGATTAGTACTTCGAGTAGATTATTTTCTTTTCCAAGGTACTGTAATATGTATGCATTAGGTAGAACAATTACTTAAAAATAAAATATTCAATTTTAATTGAAAGAAGAAAGAAAGAAAGAAAGAAATTGTATTTATGGTTCACTATTTTGGCGACACTGGCTTGCAAATAAAAATAAGATATATGCTGTCTGTGACTTTTTTGTAGAACTATTTCAGATAAACATTTCGATTAAACATCATAAACGTGTAACTCTAATGGTTTTTGCAGCGCACGCCAGAATAGCTCGCAGATTTCAGATTTTATCCTTCATACTTTACACTTATCGTTATATTTTGGACAATTTATTAAATATCTTTATATATGTTTTATTTTGATGTATAAGATATTTATATTCTAAAGTTTCATTAAAATCCATTCATCATTTTTTACGTGAAAACATACATACAAACTTTCGTATTTATAATAAAGTAGGATTAGAGGAAGTCGGATACTGTTTTCTCGGTGATTGAGATTTTAAATTTGAGTACTTAAACTCCCTGAAATATCGCCAATGAATTCAAAGTCATCGTGTACACTTTGCAATTTAATTTCCTACAATTCCATTCACCAAGGTTATGAAACTCGATTAAAGGTACCCTTTTCATTGTTTCGGGGCCATTATTATTATGCTCTATTCAAGCCAAATACCCCGAAAGGTACCGTGTATGTCTATGAATTATTCAAATTAAGGTCAGGTAGTAACATTCTTGACAATGCTTATACACTGTGTTTAGTTCGCACAATGTGTAAATATGACATTATCTACCGTTGTGTACAAACGCCCGCGCCGTACGTGAAAAAGTTTTTATTTTGAATGAGTGTTTTTTTTCTAGATACTCATGAGAATAATTCTTTTTTATTTTGCATATTTCGTTGTACGAATTATTAAGAAATTAGTGCATAAGTGATAGTCTGAAAGTTTCACAAGTGAATGTTTGGATGGGAAGTTTTAAAGAAATCCGTTGTTATACATATACCGACCCCAAATATTTTTTTATAAAGACACGAGGATGATGATGACAATTTTGGAAAATAGATTAAGTACCTAGGTACAATTCTCATTTCAATGTAATTAACATACACATAGCCAATCCTAGAAAAAAAGTCAGTCATAAAAATCTTTCCGTGAATAGTGGAAGTAAAACAAAATGATTATGATTTCTGTATTACTTAGGTTTCATTGAAGTTCTCCCATCCTATTGTGTATATTGTTGGTAGGATTCAGATTATCAGTAGCATGATTAATCTAAGGATAGTGGGGTAAGTAGTTCTCACTTTGACATGGGGGAAATATTAGATTAAGCAATATTGATGGAATATAATTTAGTCTAAACTCAAGTTGGGATAAATATATTTGTGTCTCATACGCTAAGTTTGTTAGTTGAGAGTCTGGCGTGACGTATCCCTCAATAAATTATCAAATTAAAGTGGTGTCGATATAATCGATTACAAAGTGAATTTCTAGCGCAAAATTGACTTCTTTCGGCGTCGGTGTTAAAGTTGTTTTTTCCACAAAACATTAATTACTTTTTTGGATCCTAGATTAAAAAGACAGCATGCCACTACCTACCCACAGAACTACCTAAGATCTGATCTTAGTTTGTTGAATACGGGACAATACATAATTTGAAACAATTTAGTAATAATAAATAAATATTAGACTAATAATAAATAAATATAAGATTAATAATAAATAAATTTAAGATTAATCGTAGTTTGTTTTCCTAAATTTTACGAATCACGACACCTGTAACCCCTGAAGAGATAGTAAAATAGGTTTATCGATGGTACAGTTACAATAGTTTCCACTAACAATAAAAGCAACTTCAAAAACAAATTTAAGTCTTTCCTTTCTCTATCTCGATCGAAGCTTATATTCCTATAGAAACATTTGTAGAAAGGAATCTAGTACAAATTTACCAAGATCCTGCTGGCGAGGCAAACATATAGATGATACTGCAATATACTATATCCTATGTTATTAGTTGGTTAGACGTAGGTACAGACCGGGATCACTCTTGGATTAGGTTTGCGGTTGAAGCGGATAACAACGGGTCTAGGAGAGGAAATAGCGTATGGCTATTTCCTAACGACTGCTCCTAACAATAACCAAAAGAATCTGAAGGTTCGGAAGTCCGTGGCACAAAATGTATCCCACAAAAGAAATGAAGATTTCAGTTTTTTTTTTTGTTATTTTCAAAGTCATTTAATACTTATTACCAAAGTAGGGAACGAACAAAATTTTCTTCCGATAATTGTGTACACTAGAAACACAATGTCAAGTGACACAAGTATCGGATGATGTTCAATATAACCGTAAACAAGTAGGTACCTATCATACACACATAAAGTTGCAGTTGAGGTTAGAGTTGGGCAAGTTATTTTTTAAATAAATTGGACCACGGAACTCTCAAAAGGTGCTGTGGACCAACTATTTTTAAAGTTGGACAACTGCCCCTAGTAAAGACGCGTGGTCCAACAAGTTGGACAAAGCAGTTGGACCACTGCCCCGGACTGGAAAATTGTACACCTTTTAGGGAAAGTAGGTACGTTGACTGGCCTGGTGGTCAAGTAGTTAGTAACACTAACTGCTAAGCCCGAGGTCCCACCTAAGATGAATTTAATGAATGAAATAGCGGTTGAGTGTCAGCTTTATGATTTTTTTTCTATCGAGTCAAAATTCGTAAATAGTGTTTCTAATTCCTCAAAACGCTTAGCCTTGTGTTCAATTTTGATACAGTAGGTATTATTTATTCCATATTATTTATATTTCTTAAGACTTTCTAACATGTCAAAAATGACTGCAACCTCACCTCAACGACATGTTGGCAATGGCAGAAAAAAAAATCAATGATCATTGCGATAAAATCGAATGACCCAAGAATCGAAAATAAATAATTGAAGAGCCAGTAGACGTCTGTAATCAAAGTTAACAATCCTACAAAAACAACGACATTCATTTTCTAAACGACGTTCACAAACGCCATTTTAAATGACTTCTTCGTCTCTTAAATCTTTTGTAATTAAGATCTAACGGAGTACCACTTTGTCTTCCCGACGTAAAGTCACCACTGCTTCGACTTAATTCGTTTAGCAGCTTGGAAGGCTTGACAAATTAGAGGATGACGTCAACGCACTGAGTAGTCACTGAGACTGAGAGTTGTAGCGAACAGAATTTGTTTTCTGGGATCATCACATAATGGTATGAAAGTCTGGTCATGTCTGTGAGCTCAAAATTCGGCTTAGGAATATGAGTTTCTCAATTCAAATGTACTGTCGGAAACACTAGAGCTATGAGGTTCGAGTACTCTTCTAGTTTTTCGGAACATCGCCAAGCGGTTGGTCGGATTTTCAGCTAGAGAATCAGCATTGCCATTCTATGGCCATGCCGCCAGTATTTTGGGAGTATTCCCGTTTGAGCACCTATTTATTGAGCACCTATGCATTAACCTATGGGAAATGGGAATACCTTTGGTGCTAAATTCATAGGTGCTCAAAAAATAGGTGCTCAAACGGGAATACTCCGTATTTTGCGCACTTTACCCGTTGGCAGCGATGCGGATGATATTTTTATTGCCCTATAATTCTTTTACGGCCTTAATAGTCATAAGTTTAGGTAACACCTTTTTTTTGTAAGTCAACAGCATAGACATCACTAGCATATGTGACTTTATGCAATATACGTCTGCAACATATGGAACTAAACGATACTGGCGCTTTATTTATTTGGTCTACCAACAATTGTTTACACAAACAGCTTGGACTTAAAAATAATAACATTAAAACTTAAATACACAAACAACACACACAGTATACATAAATCGACGCTTTTTCCCCTTGGGGGTAGGCTACTTGCATCTATTCCTTAATACTTCTTTTGCTTTGTTTACTTTAAGTTCATCCATCTAGTCATACACGCACTTTGGTTGCGAGTACTACGCACCTGACCATTCTGAAATTCTGAAATGCTTGGAGTTTTAAATCCGTTCAAAAAACACATAAATTAATCATCATTACCGAATCAAAAAATATAATATTATTGTATCTTTTTAGAATCGTGTCATTAAATAACGTAAAAGTTTGTATGTGTTGTTGTTTGTTACTCCTATACGCATGGACTAGGCTGAACGGATTTTGATACAACTTCGGAAGAGTACGGTTAATACTTCACAGTAAAACATGGACTATCCTACTTAATATTATAAATGCGAAAGTTTGTGAGCTATAGGATAGATGGATGGATGGATGTTTGTTACTCTTTCACGTAAAAACTACTGAATGGATTTAAATAAATTTTGGTGTGGAGTTAGTTGACACCTTGGATTGACACATAGGCTACTTTTTATCACTGTATTCCCACGGGAATGTGACCAACGCGGGTGAAACCGCAGGACGTCTGCTAGTAATTGATATACGTATAAAGATACCTAAGCAGTGCAGGTCACAGAAGGTTAGTAGTATTATAATATTAATTCAGTTTATAATAAAGGTACCTACTAGCTCCCTTCCTAGTATTAGTTCCTGAGATTACTCGTATCCCTTCTTAATAACTTGCCAACGAAAAAAAACTGCCACTATGATGAATATGAATATGTATGAACTATGATAATGAATATTGCGCTAAATAGATATATTAAGTTACGTTATAATGATTTTGGTTAACCAGCATAAATGTGTTTATTTAGGAGTTTATTGGTTTAACAGCCAACCCGCTGAATACATAATGCAAAGCCAATCTAATTTAAATATCATTCTACTCTGGAGAGATTGGTGGATATTGTTCATTTCATTAGGAATAACTGAAAATAACTTGACTACAAAGCAGTGATGGCCTAGTAGTGTCACTGGCAAACTACCATGTCTTAGTTCTTGGATTCGAACCCAAGGCACGCGACTCTGACTTTCTATATTCAAGTGCGTATTGTTTAATTTTCTTTCGCTTCAAAACCGGTGAAGGAAAACATCGTATTTGTAAAATTAGTAAATGTTTCCTTTGCGTAAAATGAAATCCAGCTTCGGAGCCTATTAACTTTTTCCACTCTTAATAATGTTTTTTTTTGTAAGGATTAGGTGTTGGATATACAAACTTATTTGTGTTTAGTATAATATTATGATTAAGTTTCAATTTAAACGGTTCGTTTGAAATAATTTTTCACTTTAGACATGGCTTGATAGGTACCGTAAACTAGTATAATATATTGTGTATTTTCTTCGACTATAATCTGGTTTATCTTCGTATTTCATAACTCTCCTACATTACGTAGGTTTGTACGTTGTATAGGTACACACATTTATCTAGTTTTGTTTAAGTCCACAAACCAAATGTATTTAAATAAATATCGAAGATACATTGATTACACTCCATTTAAAAATACCACATCGACCATAGCCATTATGTTTCTACAGCTACCTTGCAAAAACAAAAACGCATTACCATTACTAAGCCGCAAACACCTATTATTGTCTCCGCCATTTTGCCACGCCATGTTAATGACATCACAGCTCACGCGACTGACAAGTTACAAATGTTTGAATAACATTTAAGTGCCGTATAATCGAATTCAATGGCTACGTGTCGTGTCTGATTTGGCGGAAAATTGGTCTACTTGAAGCTTGTCATGTCTGTTGTTTTTATTCTTTGGTTGTTCGAATTGGGGTCTTGTTTTTTACATGGCGAATTACATAATAGACGTGTAAATCAAGAGTTAGACTTTAATAATCTTGGCATCAATATTCAATTGATCCCACATTTTGTTCTACATATTTATTGGAACAAAAAGACAATTTACAAAAATATAAGTGTACGTCAATGACTGCATGAGTGTAATAGCAGTGTGCGACATGTGTCTTTAGCGCCCACCAACAAAAAGTTAAAAATGAAACAAAGAAGAATACAACTAAAAAAATACAAATAAAAATATGAGTGGTGTGGATATTTGCGCAAATTGTGTTTAGAGACATAAAGGCTAATGTGGGGGCACGATTAGTTTTCAAAGTACTTACTTTATTAAAGGTCGCGATGTCAAAATGAATTTCAGTAGGTACTAGTCTCAGCAGTCACTACCGCTTAAAGCTAAACTGAACTTTGAATTTTGACTTCGATAATCTCGACTTCTGACATATACCTAATCGGACCTTAAAAGGTTAAACCTCAGTTCATCTCCCACCATTAACTTCAGAACGTGTCTAAACTTTCAAGATATTCAAACACGAAATATGTAGGTAGATGTTCGAATTTCAAACGCAGACAAGATGGCGGAAGCGCGGGAACTCGGTGTTTACGATGCCAATCTGAGACCGTGTTTCCGCCAGCCATTTTACAAGAGGAAATATTATTTAGGATGAAGGAAAGAAAGTGTAACTCTTCAAGATTGCTTGAATAGGAAATGCACTCGTAAAAGTGTGTTTAAAGATGAAACGTGGGTGGAATCAGGTGCTTTGTTGTCAAATGCAAGTTGGTTGGACACTTTTGCGGCACCATTACTTTCATATGGAAATTTTCTCTACAAGTCTGTCTCTTCTGCAGGCCTAGCCATATAACAAATTCTATTTCTATTAGGGTGTTTTCAGGGTGCGTTCAGGGTGCTGTTTGGGCTGCCGCGCCACTGCAGCGCTTCAACTATGTTTTCGGTGAAAAATGTGGATGGTTTTCATGCCATTATGCGGAAGCGTTGTGCGTCCCTCATGATGCGCATGCAGGCCAGTTCGAACAGCCTTCTGAGCGTGTTCGTGGGCCGCGGGTACTCGCCGTTGTGGCGGCACTGGATGCGACTACACACTACGGGTGGTCGCGTCCAGGGCTTGGCATAAACTGGCACTCCAGTGTGGTGCCACTTTATGATTTTTTATTTATTTAGTATGTACCAACTAACAATAGTTTTATAAGGTTTTTTGTGTTACTAACAGTATATGGGCTAATAAGGCCTGAAATAAATGTCTTATTATTATTATTATATATTATTATAGAAAGAAAATGGCGTATATGGAATCTGGAGGTATTCCTCGAAGCGCTACTATTTTGAGGCGCTCCTAATGAGGCGCTCCTATTTGATTCCTCGGAGCGCACCTTTTAGGAGCGTTCCCTTTAGAAATTTAAAAAAATATATATTTTTTTCTAGGAAAAAAAAACAAAAACAAAAAAAAAAAAAAAACAAAAAACAAAAATAAAATAGGAGCGCCTCATTAGGAGCGCCTCAAAATAGTAGCGCTTCGAGGAATACCTCGGAATCTGCTGTTTGTCAACTGTCAAGTGTATTTCATTTTCAGCCATATTACAAATTCTACTCGTTAACAGTTGACAATTGACAACCAGCTGATTCCATTTATGCCATTTTCTTTCTACTGTCGCCTTATTGATTACGTTAATAGAAACATAATTTGTAATATGGCTAGGCCTGCAAGAGAATCATACCTAGTTTCGCCTGCTACATATTTTCCTTTTTCTCTAGGTTTTGTCGGTTCAACTCCATTACTGTTTTTATTATATTTATTATATTTTGACTGGCCTGTTGGTCTAGTAGTTAGTGACCCTGACTGCTATGCCGGAGGTCGTGGGTTCGATTCCCACCCAGGACAAATGTTTGTGTGATGAGCACGATCATTTGTTCTGTGTCTGGGTGTAATTTATATACATATAATATGTATATATTAAGAAATATATTAGTAGGTACTTATGTTTATCAGCTGTTTAGTACCCATAACACAAACTCTCAAGCTTAACTTGGGACTAAATGGCGTTGTTAGAAAAAGTTGTGGAATATTTATTTATTTATTATTATTGTAATCGTAAGTTACTGTTTTATTAAATTTTTAGTAGTTCGATATCCGTGCTCGGACCTTTACATATTGATGAATACCATTAAAACCTTTCCCAACTTCCCAAAACTAGGCTTTTCGAAAGGAGTTGACTACGACTACGGCTACGTATGTAGTTTTCCCGATTGATGACAATTGGCTCGCCCCCTATTACATGAGGCTTGAACATAACTGGTGAAATATGGGAGTACAACAGGTACAACTATGACTAACCCTTCCAGGATTACAGGTGTGATGTATTAAACTTGGTAAAAATATAGTATCTATAGTATATAATCGTTTTTTTTTCTTTTATTAACTGGCTGTCGTCGAAAAAAATGTGTGAATGGTATATTGCATTAATGCATCAATGAACTGTTTATAATGTTTTGTGTACCTAAGAAGGTGTCTTTTGTTTTTGTTTAGTTTTGATTTGTAAAACTGTTTTCCTAATTTTGTATTTAACGCATGTCGTGGCAGCCTTTAATTAAGGCAACACTAGTAAATTTAAAAATATAATGTAAACTTGTCATGTATTATGGTGTATGCTTTGTTGGTTGTCCTTAAATAAATAAATAAATAAATTTAAACCCTCGATGCGCAATATTTGTAAAACTCCGGGTTATTTTAGGCAGACAATATTGTTTTCCGGTCTCTCAACAATCATTCTTAAAGCTATCATGATTGTACTGTTCTTTGATCCAGAACTGAATGTATAGATTAGAGTTTGATTAACCAAACCCGTTGTGGCTATTATTGACAACCAACTTAATTGTATGTTCGTCTTTTTTTTTATTCTTATATGTAAACTCTCCTCTAGAAAGAGGTACGAACGGCTACACATTAAGCTATACATTTCCAGTATAAGCTGATCTTAAATTATATAATTATATTTATTTTATAAGCTGATCTTAAATTATTGAAAAGCTGGTGGGTACCAAGTTTCATACCCTGGCCCACCGCCGCAAAGTTGCATGTCTGTCGGTCTTTTACAGACTGTATTTCGGTAAGTGTGCTCTAGAGCTCCACGAGCTCATTCCACCATCTCCTTTCTTCCATCGGAAATCCAGACGTACTGCAGGTTATCACCCATTCCTTGTAGATGTTTCACACATTCGCACGAAGCGCTTTGCCTGTTCCTTCATTATGCGCACAGCCAAGGAGTGGAATTCCCTGCCTGCATCAGTGTTTCCGAGTTCATATGACCCCAATCTGTTTAAGTCGCGAGTTAATAGGCTTTTTTTGGGTAAGCTCGTTCCATCGTCGACCTCATCTCTGACCGCAGGACAAGATTGAGGTCAAGAGTAGACCCATTATATACATAAAAAAAAAATATAGCATTTCCGTATATTGCGAGGTCAGCGTAAATGGAAAATGTATAGCTTGACGTGTGGCCGTGTGTAGATACAGAACAATCCGTCAATCACTAAATGATCCTCAAAATATTCATGAAATTTCAGACACTGAGGTCCTCCTAAACGGCCAAATTGATTATGCTTAAATTAATACTCTGTGTGTATTTGGTGAATCTAAACTATTCAGGGACTCTGAACAGTTTAGATTCACCATAATCATTGTTCCTTATAGAAGGCGCTGTTCTGTCGGGACAAAATCTGTCTCTTCTTCTTCTTATCGTGTGGTTAGTAACTAACCTGGTGTCAGAGTTTTAATGCCGCCCATGGGCCTCTGACTTGGCATCACATGCCCTTGAGAATAGTCTCTCAGGCATGCCGGTTTCCTCACGATGTCTTCCTTCACCGTTTTTAAAATCTGTCTGGTTCACCAGTTTAAATATAAATTGGAAGGTTCAGGTGGCTAAATCTAGCCCAAACAATAGGCTGATTGACAACCATTTGATCTATAAATTCTAGAATCCCGACCTGACTGAGTCTTTGTGTTAACATAGCGCTGACGTCGAAACTGTACCACCTGGCATGAGTAGATTCGGAAATATCTTTGTTCATTGTGTTTTTGCTGAATTGAGGCTTTAAATCTAAATGATTATTTTAAAAATAATAATATTTCACAACTTTCAGACTACACCATCTAGTCCCAAGCTAAGCAGAGCTTGTGTATGAATACTAAACAACTGATACATACTTATATATTTCTAAATACATACATATTATAGATAAATTATACCCAGACACACAACAATGCTCATCACACAAACATTTTTCCTGGGTGGGGGGAATCGAACCCACGACCTCTGGCAAAGCAGTCAGAGCCACTAACTACTAGACCAACAGGCCAGTCTTATTTATTTCACTTTCAAGTTTTTGTTATCTTCTTGCGTCAACCATGTTCTGTCTCTGCATCACCTGAAGGTAGACTGGTAGTCCGCCTTTGTACAGTTTCTTTTACTAGTAAAAAACTTTTAATGAATACATAAATACATTTAGGATAATTGAGTTGGCCAGCCTCGTTGATCCACAGGTCACAACCCAACTGTTGACCATGAGATCCTAATTTCAGAGTCTCAGTCAAATATTTTTATTTGCATACTTTGCTACTACCACAGTATAAATATTAATACAGTACGACGACGCCTTTGATCTCTGGAAAAATGCCGACAACGTCTACACGCGTCAGCCCTGGATTTATTTGCCGAACTACGAACATCGTTTTGTTCGCAGTTCGGGAACGGCTTTCCCGTGTCTCGCCCCTCACGCCCCGCACGATTGCCCTGTCTAGACGGCTTCGTCGGACGACTGTATGTTTTTAGACTGTGCTACTACTTTACGTTTTACGATTGATGAGTCAAGAAAAATTGGCGTTAATTAGGCGATGCATGATTATAATTTCTAAACATTATACCTACTAGCTTTCTTATCTAAATTGGGGATGGCTTTCAGACCAACTGATGCAGCTAAGTATATTTTGCCATTCGACGCCCATAAACACTTGTCCCATCGGCTACGAAACAGTGCAAAAGGTGGAAGAAAATGCTCTAAATAAAATCATTATACTAATTCGCTATCATAATCCGGTGAAAAGCGACGAAAAATCTTTATCTACGAGTATATTCTTCATTCACAAATTCTCCAACATTTGTATCTGTTATCTTTATTGCAATATTTTTATCAGCATATGTCAATAATTTCATGAAAACAACATTCCTTATCGCGTTCATATATTGCCTCAGGCCATTGATAACCACAGAATGGAGTATTAACTAAATATTGCATAAGATAGGGTAGGCAGAATTATCAGCCATAATATCACCTAAAATCTAAAGTCGATATGACTTTAGATTTATTATATCATGCTTTACTTTTATTTCAGTCTCATGTGATAAGAGATGAGCCCAATTACTCACTAGACAATAATAGTTCATAAGTTATTGTATTACATAAATACATAATACCGCTTTTTTCCGATGGGAGTGGGCACAAACTACAGAGCGCCCGCGCTATGCTACGATTCTTAGACTTTTGCTTCGTTTACATTCATACATGTTGTCACATACACACGCCGGTTGCGAGTACTACGCACCTGACCTTTCTGAAGAACCTGACCAATAAGGTTGTAATGTATTACTATGAAGAAAAAAAACGAAAACTTCTAAACAAATTACCGTCTATCTTATTATCCCCTAGAAAGTCTACAATTGTTCTCTAAACCACTTATTCACTCAAAAAGTTTCAAGCAATAAATTCATTTGTGAATATTCAAGAGAACTTATTTTGGCAGTTGTTAAATATTATTAGTTAGTTGTTTGAAAGATAAGCAAAATGTTGCGAACAAGTTATTTACTGGATTTATAAATAAAAAATAAAAATAGTAGTGGTTAAATATAAGTTGTGTTTCAGTTACGGTTTTATTGGGAAACTTATTTGTTTGCTAATAAACTTTCTATTTGTTTTATAGAAGAACAGTATAATTTTGTTTTCGATGAATAGATTATATTTCTACTGAGCTAGTATACATTAAAATAAAGGAACAATAGCTTACAATTTATTACATTAAATATGAATTGAGAAGCCGATACAATGGTTTCATATTCGCTCATTTGGGATTAAATTTATACTTATCAAATAATAAGGTACCCTTACAAAAGGTCTGTCAATATTAAAGGTACAAACTACCTTCAAGGCACATAATTTATACCTGTTTTTGGTATATTTAAACGCCTAATAGGCTATTACATAAAGGTTTTCAGCAAATTTAATTATAGCCCTGTTTTCTTTTTCAGGTAGCCGGCGTTCGCGTGTTTTACTGATAAGATAAGATAAAAAGATGTGACAAGGACAGATAACATTCAGAGCAAAGCGATGTGGAAACAACGTCGGTATTGCAGTGAACAAATTAAATATTTAAAAATTAAAGTTTTTAAAATAGTGCTCTAAATTTTAAGACATCAAATCATGATGACATAACATTGATTTACAAATTCAAATTTTAAAATTATGACTGCGTGAATTGAAACCAAAAATAATGTGTGAATAGTGTTGATCGTTAATAAATGTGCATTTAGTAACAAAAATAAATATGAAATACCATTACAAAATTCAATTTTAATAATGACAAATAATTTCAAGGCGGTAGTGCCGTTTCTTGTGAAGAGTGTTATGTAAAATGGTGTTTTAGTGACAGTGAAAAATGGGTTGCCAGTTAGGGAAACTAGCCGCGTCTGAGAGAAGAAGCAACAATGCTGGGCCGGCCATTAGTGATGGGCCACCACCGGCCACTGACCCTCGGCTGCCATTGACGGCGAAGCAGAAATACTCCATGCTCGCGTCTTGGAAGGGCATCTCAAGGGCTATGGAGAAGACTGGGATCTGTATGTTTATAAAGTAAGTGTTCTTGAACAGTCTAGGTATTACCTAAGAGCTACACTGGAAGCAAATAAATCGAGCACTTCTGTTTTACACGTATGGTGGTCAAAATTTTTGGTAACATGAAACGTACTAATTTGAACCTTATATGACCCACAAGTTTATTTTAAAGCCATAACGATGAAAGTAGCTTCATTATTAAGGCTATTAAATAACCTTTAAGACGATATAGGTTACAAATCAATGCGTTTTATTATTATTAAAAATATTAACTATAATGCGTGAAAAAAGCAAGTGTCTCCTTTAAGTTACTCCCAAGTATAGATTCTCATCAGTACTCGGTGTATCTGTGCTCTTAGGTCTGTGCTATGCTGCATCGTAGCGTCTAAACTCGATTCGATAAATGAGGTGTCGTTTTTAACCATGCTCACCAACCCTAAGACGTTTTATATTAATTTTAAGTCTGTCTTATCTCGCCATAATTATGTGTGCTCCACAAATATCCTAATGTTAGTCAAACTATGGCATTGCTATCCTAAGAGTTATGTCATAGTTTGCTATTTAGAAAAACAATAGATTACAATGTTCTAATTTTTGGCGTGAATCTAAGATTACTCACAGTTTAAAAATCTGTAACCATAGTATACTTGCAATGTGTTTACACTAAACTTAAAACTGATAAGAAGCTTATTGCTAATATTGATTTACGTATAAAACTACGTCAGGCAGGTAACGCTGTAACTAGGTTGTGAATCAAATGGACACTGGACAGTCGCAACATATTTATATATTTATATTTATTTATTTAAATTTTAAGCAACCTACACGTGTATAGATTCTGCTCTTCCATGACAAATGAAAGAAAGAAAGAAAAATATGAATAAAAAAAACGTAGATAAATGATATTTATTTCTGTAAATAGGTTTTCACAAACACTTTTACACGTAATTTTTTAACTAGTAGATAAGATTGGAGTTTCACTATCTGACTACTCTGTGAAGAAACACCGAAAGAAACTCAGAGAATATAATAAAGACATTATTTTTTGCAAAAAAGTTTTTATTTTTCCATTTTTAGTTGTTACCACAAAAATATTTGCCATGAATTTATTTCATATTGTTAATTGTTAACAATACCTGTCATCATAATAGGGTTTTCCACTAATCCCTAATAAATTAAAAATATCATACCTAACTGACGAAATCTAGGTATATTGTACCCACCTGCGTACCCCTCAGAGCATACAGGCGTGATGATACGTCATTATGTTGTATAAACAATAAACTTCCAAGCGATTCCAGCAATCACTACAGATTTGCCGTTTATTTTTGAAGAGTTCCGTTGTATATCTCCGAAGATCAGCACCAGATCTTCACCAAATTAAAATGGGACCACGTCAGGAGTATACTCTTTCAAATAAAAAAAGAATTTTGAGAATCGGTCCACAAATGGGGGAGAAATCAGGTAACATACATAAAAAAAAAAAAAAAAAAATACATACCTACACACGAACATAGAACCTCCTCCTTTTTTGAAAGTCGGTTAAAAATGGAAATAAGTATAGTGTGTGTGTGTGCGTGTGTATATGTTGTGTGTTTGTTTGCCTGTGTGAGAGTATAGGTAAAGTCATGGATTTCAAGAGTTCTTTCGTTTCTTCGTAAGGTCGTATCTGTTCCAATTTTTTTTTAAATGTTCATATTTCTTTACATAACCGAGCAGACCGTGTATTAAATTTCATAGAGGCAACTTAAACTAAACCAAAAACAATTTGATTTTAACAAAAACGGACAAAATCCGTCCAAAGATTTAGATTGTAATACCCACTAGAGGCAATGGCCGCACACCACTGAAATTCAACTTTATTTTCAGTAACTTTTGTTGATATCGGTTTAAAAGCCCGGCTTCGCGTAAACACTCCTATCTGACGTTAAGCCCCTGCTGTTGACATGAGCTTTAAGCTTCTCGTGTAGATACATATGTTTAGCTATATACCTTACCTATATAATACATGTCTCTTAAGGATTTTATCTCGGTTGCTGGATAAGTTATATATCTTTTAAGGTCCCGCGAAATTAAAATTTTCTTGTGTTTTTTGAATGGTAATACTTAGACCCTCATTTTCAATAATAATAATAATAATAATTTATTTATTTCACTTCAAAAAACTCAAGCATCAGTGTGGCTCTGGCTCTTGTACTAGGAGTTCCTGTATCACAATTTTGCCAGTTATGTTTACGTCCCATGGGGGCGAGACAATTGCCATCAATCTGGTATATCCAGACTCCGGGCAGCTACTGAGAAATCCCAGATGGAAATTTACCCGACCCAGGGATCGAACCCGGAACCTAATGCTCAGCACTAGCGCTTGCGACAACTAGACCAACGAGGCAGTCACAATACAAAACCATACACTATAAAAAACTTTTTTGCAAAAAATAAAACCGACTTCAAAAAAAACACTAAACGGTGTAAAATAACTCTAAATTCGGGAGTCTGTGGCTTTGGTGGGTTTGTTTTACTCATGATGGGCCACCGACTTCCGAATTTAGAGCATACAGGCGTGATGATACGTCATGATGTTGTATAAACAATAAACATCCAAGCGATTCCAGCAATCACGACAGATTTGCCGTCTATTTTTGAAGAGTTCCGTTGTATATCTCCGAAGATCAGCACCAGATCTTCACCAAATAAAATGGGACCATCTCGGGAGTATATTCTTTCAAGTAAAAAAAGAGTTTTTAGAATCGGTCCACAAAAGGGGGAGAAATCAGGTACTTAACATAAATAAAAAAAAATACATACATACGAACATAGACCCTCCTCCTTTTTTGATTTCGGTTAAAAACTTACAAATAATACCTTAACGAGCTACATAATGGGTGGCGTAGTAGCTAAAAGTAAATAAGTAACTAATAATATCACGTACAGCAGTATATACATTCAATTACAAAGATTAAACTCGGTTTCTCCTCACATTACACTTTTATCTTTTACTTTTTATGATGATTCTTCAGACAGAATTAATCAACGAATAAAAAACATGGAAACTTTTTCCATTTGAGTAAATTGCTGAGAGATTTGTTCACTGTAATTGCGATTTTATTCAGGTGCATCTGGTTAGATGAGAAGCGAGATTTACTTGAAAAATGCTCCAGTGAAAGTGTGTGCTTGAACATAACTTGAAGAGTTGTGGTTGCATTTGATACATGGACTTACTTAATATATGTTTTTTAACTTGATACCTTTTTAAATGCTGGTAATGTCTGTGTGTGACTAAGGACTTTTTCTCTATATACACTAATACTAAGATAGTACAATCATTCAATAAATACTTTTAATAATTTCAAGGTATAATAATAATAAAAAAAACGTTTATTTCAGGTCCGGGACCCATATAAAACAAAAATAGAAACACAAATACAAGCACATAAAATACCCGAACTAGCACATAAATTATCAGAATTAAAACAAATGATTCGATCTTAATAATAATAATAATATTCCACAACTTATTTCACATAACGCCATCTAGTCCCAAGCTAAGAGCTTGTGATATGGGTACTAAACAGCTGATAAAACATACCTATATGTTTGTGAATACATACAGGCTATTATAGATAAATTACACCCAAACACAGAACAAATGATCGTGCTTACCACACAAACATTTGTCCTGGGTGGGAACCGAACCCACGACCTCCGGCGTAGCAGTCAGGGGCACTAACTACTGACCAATAGGCCAGTCAAGTATTGAATTAAGATTGCACCTACCACACGATGTCTCTGCATTATCCAAAGATTTACTTTAAGATGGAAAATGTCCATGGCATTAAATTCGCTTTTGTGTTTTTTTCAATAATTAAAAGTCTTAAAAATAAAAGTATTATCTAGCCAGTGCAAACCTTTACATCTATGCGTATTCATTAAGTCTCCCAAATCGTGCAATTAAAAAAATACCAAAACATTTTAACAGCCAGTAGCAAAAAGCAAGTCACATTTTCACGTTCGAAATTCAAATAACAGTTTCATTTGAAACGATGAATTTCGAAATAATATTATGAAGTTATTTCGCTTCAACGAGAACAAAAGTAGATTTGAATAATTTTGCAATATTCCAATTTTGAATTGTAATTCGTTAACGTTACAACTTATAAGCCTAATTGATGCTGCTGCTATTATTGTATTGCATTTTCAGTTGAATAGAATTTTCAAACAATGATAATAATAACTCACGAATGGAGAGAAAATATTTCTGTTCATGCATTAACTAGATTTAGCCAGAAATTTCGCCTATTAAGTCGGCAATTATCCCACAAAAACGGAAACGTATAACCGGGATGACTGAAACCAGGATATGATATATTTTATCTTGGAAGCTGGATGAAAGGCGAGTAACAAATGGTATTCTTAAGACTAGTGTAAATGGAAACACCGAAACTAGGAACTTCTAGAGCGTCACCGTCAGAGAAGGACAAACACAAACTTTAATAGTGATGACTATCAGTAAAGTCAGGTGCGTACAATGATATTAACACGTAATTGGGTGCGTAGTACTCTCAACCAGCAGCGTGCATGTATGACCAGATATAAGATATGAATGTAAACGAAGCAAAGAAAGTGTTTAAGAATATTAGCAGGTGGCGTATGTAGTTTCTGCCCTGCGAATAAGACGTGAATTTATGTATGTACAATGTATATATATGTATCGTCATCCCAATTAATTTGTTGTTGACGCGTCATGTTATGTGTCATACTTCATATTCAATTTATTTGCAGTACGCAAATAAATTGAATATGAAGTATGAGGGGAATAACCTTTACCTACTGACAGTACATGTCAGTAAAGGTTATTCCCCTTATACAAGTTCCACAGAGCAGCGCTAGTGCGTGTTAGTGAAGTGTTAGTTTTTAAGTAATAATGTATAAATAAATATATGTATTTTAGGTTAAGGTATTTATCTCTGGGCCTGAGTTGCCTGAAATAAAGTTTATCATTATTATTATTATACCTTGATGATCATGATCCTTCTTGTAATCTTATTTACAGGAAAATGCGGGATTTTAGGGAGAATGTTTTTTTTTATTAACCAACTTCAAAAAAAGGAGGAGGTTCTCAATTCGGTTATATGTTTTTTTTTTTTTTTTTCTTTAGGGTTTGTTACCTCAGTACTCCGTCATTTATGGACCGATTTTCAAAATTCTTCTTTTATTTGATAGGGTATACGAACAGATTGGTCCCATTTGTATCAAAACTCATATCTGATGAGGGATCCTCGAGGAATTGAGGGAACTCCTCAAAAAATATAGGTACACACGCACCGATTTTAACATTTTCAGTAACAAATCAAGCATTTTCATTTGGAAAGTATCATTTGGTGAAGAAAAACTGATGAACAAGACAGGCAACGGAACTCTAAAACGCATAACAGCAAATTATTCGCAATTACTATACTCGGAGGTCTATGCTGAGCTTTTGTATTTCCATAACATAACATTACGCCTGTCTATTTTAAAAGGGGCTCGGCAAAGATGTACATATTAATGTTTAGAAAGAACTACTTTTGCAATTTATTGTTAACCGATTTCAATGATTCTTTCAAATTTTGAAAGACTTTCTTTACATACGAAGAAACTAAAAATTGCAAAATAAAAACTTTTTTACAAAAAAAACAACCGACTTCTTAAAAAAAACACTAACAGGTGAAAAATAACTCCAGTTTCGGAAGTCGGTGGCCAATAATGAACGAAAACCACCAAAGCCACAGACTTCCAAAACTGGAGTTATTTTTCACCTGTTAGTGTTTTTTTTAAGAAGTCGGTTGTTTTTTTTGTTAGGCAATCTAATGCAAAAACATTAGAAGGTATCATCTACAGATTTGAATAAAGTTATAAAATTAATAAATATTATATTCACAACTACTATTTTTCGTTTATGATTACGTCCAAAATTTGTGTTATTTACATTGTTCATCTCTTTTGCGTATCATCGCAACATTAGGGAAAGATATATTATTCGAGGAAAGTACTTTGATATCACGCACCCCTAAATGTTGAAAATATTTCATTTCCACGATAATGTGTGCGAAGAAACGATGTTATCATTGAATTATCATGAAGGTACGAGTATACACCTCGTACTTTTGTTTATGATGGCTTAAACACCATTATTTTGAAGCTTTATTGTACATCAGAAATCCTGACCCGGTTAAACGATGTTCAAATAACATACGTATATATCACGTTCGCATTACCCAAAGCATTGGGCACAGTAGTAATATCCCAGAAGTAATCCATATTCGGATTGGATCACTACGTACAATCAGCCTCATAAGTCGATACACATATCTATATTTTCTAAACTCATGAACACCTTAGCTTACACAAATTGCTAAACAAGACTAGTGCCAGAATTTAATAAACGTCTTAAAGGTTCAAAATTCACTAGTCTTGTTTAGCAATTTGTGTAAGCTAAGGTGTTCATGAGTTTAGGAAATATGGATATGTATATCGACTTATGAGGCTGACTGTACTACCTATATGACTTGCTTCTCTTCTTCTTTTCGGATAGGATCACTACATGTGGTCAGTGACTTAATATGCCGTCCAGAAATATTTATCAGACTGGTTTTCTCAATTTTTTTTTCTTTATCATTTTTGAAGATTCGAATCCCTTTTGAAATTCTGTCATTCCTAGGTACAAAAAACTAGCAAAATATATGTGTTTTCGCTACCCCTTAAGCACAGGCGTGATGTGCTGTCCCTCAGGGAATAGAGGCGTGAAATTATGTAAATATTTAAATAGATAATGTGATTCCTAAGCGTTGTGCTGTTCGGCATAAAACTCGAAGCGAAGCGACGCGACATATTTTAAATCTTTAGACTAGATTCATCTTTATTTTTGTAAATTGTAAAATATAATTTTGTGATAAGTAAATATAAAAACACGCGGTGACGCGCGTTGGCGGACTGATTCGCCATCGAAGCGAAGCGACGCGACGTATTTTTAAGCTTTAGACTAGATTCATCTGCATTTCTGTATTGTGAAGTATAATTTTGTGATAAGCAAATAATATGAAAACATGCGGCGTAGCGCGTTGACGTACGAATTCGCACATCGACGCCAGATCAATATTTACGTTGAAAGACATTTTATATATACATTTGTATTTGTATTTGTACATATATATATTGGTCCTCAGGACAGATATGAGGTCGGCGATAGAACGAACTGACCCAAAAGAATCCTATTAACTTGCAACTTAAACAGATTGGGGTCATTTGAACTTGGGAACACCGATGCTGATAGGGAATTCGACTCCGTGGCTGTACGCATAATGAAGGAAGAGTCACATGACTTGACGCGTCGCTTCGCTTCGACTCTGCGTCAGTGAGAGTTGAGCCTTACGGTCGGATTTCGTGTAGGTAGGTAACTATAGACATTCGGCGTACCACGAGATAATTTTCCTTTGATATCGAAACTCTGCTCATTCAGGGAAACCATTGGCTTTGAATTCTGATACCGGTATGAATTTTAGTGTTCTGACAATGAGTAGATTACATTTCTGACACCACTTACTCTTGCAGTGATATCAGAATTCCAATTTTGATTTTCGTAGTTTCAAAACGCTGATCAAGAACAATGGTATGAACAACGTTTTCGTTTTCATCTTTACGTCTATGCTTTATTATAAAGATGTATTTTTTTCTGAAAGTTTATATTATGTAGGTACCCCACATAGAAACTTTAAAACTAATCATAAGATTTTTAAGCTATTTTACTAATCGAAAGCTACATTAACGACGAATGTTTAAACAATATGTTTTATGGCATGGTAGATCTCCAAGCGAACGCAGTCGCGGGCAGAAACTAGTCTTCTATAAATGTTCATAAAATTATGATTAGTTTCAATTTCAACGACAAATTTAAATGTCAACGCAAATAAAGGTGTTAGAAAATATGTAAACGTTTAGATACGCTTCAAGTAAACATTATTAATAGTTTTAGTTCACCAGCCTAGCCGTTCCTCAACTATGTATGTTGAGGGTCGACCTCCAACTAGGTGCAGATGAATACTAGTATTTTACATGATTGCAATCTGATTTCAACAACTCAGATACTGGGTAACCTGAAACAACATTGGTTAACATATTTTCATACTTCTGGCAACCTGTAAAGAATTTCAAAGACCTACTAATGACAGCTGTGTTCATACAGTAAAATAAATCTACTCTTTCTTCTAAGAAAGTATCTAATCATTAATAAAATATCTAATCATTGCCCACTACACTGTCGTGTAAGTAAAAGCAACGTAAGCTAATAAAATTACAGTGCGGGCCACGTGAAGTGCACACAAAAGCCCCCGAGACGATATTTAGCCCAGATTAGGCTGTTATTAGCCCTCGGGAGGCCAAGCGGAACGTGCTGTAATTTATACTGTGCCAGTAAAGTTGTCCTCAAGTGCTCGTCATTTAGGTAATGAAAAGCTTATATTAGCTTTATTTCGTGTTGTTTAGTGGAGCGGAAAAGGTTTCTGAATAAAATATGCGTGAAATTTCGCCGGTTGTGAGGTTAATGTGGTAAAGGAATAATTAGGTTGGAGGAATCTTTTTGTGTGGGCGATTTTTACCATACAGATCTTCTTCTTTCTTTTTGGCCTTTCTTTGGCTACCTTGTCTAATACAGGCACATGAATGTATTGGTTTTTATCTATGAATATGAATGGTGTATGGTAGAACGGTGGACTTACTATACGGACATACAATACATACATTCCAACTTATAAAAAAAAAACTTTGACTAGGTAGGTAGGGTAAATTCTAAAATCACGACAAATCCAAATGTAGGGCAACTGTTTTTCTTTAATTTCGCGACTTAAGAGTTGGTCTCACAGTAAAATTTGCCAGTTCTCATAAATACTACATTCCTTAAAAGTGTTTGTCATGCCATTTTAGCTCTAGATAAATAATATAAACAACCGGCGTGTGTGTATGACAACATGTATGATGTAAACGAAGCCAAAGAAGTATGTAAGAATCGTAGCATATCGCGCTCTGTAGTTTCTGCCTACCCCCATGGGAAAAAGGCGTGAGTTTATAATGGGCTATTTCGTGCTATTATAAGAAGGCTAAAGCGATCTAGCAATCATTTACTACGAGCTATTTGACAAAATTATACACTTATAACAAGAAAATATTCGACCCACATTTTTTTCTTTTTAAATTGATGGGAAACTGCTTAGAATAAGCGCATTCAAATTGAGAAGAGGGGGCTTGTAACGTCGTTATCTAGTAGAAACTGTACTAGCTAGTGACGTCATGCGACATTTTAACTCGATGTATTGCCGTTGTTTTTTGATTATGTGAAAAAAGAAAAAGTATGTGTCGAATAATTTCTTGTAATCACCTATAGGCATTATTTTCTAAATTCACAAATTTTATTCTTTTCAAAATAATCCATTTCGCAACTTTACTGAAAGACATTTTTTTTTTACATCGCCAATTTTTTTTGCTTTGTACAATTTTTAATATTTGTATATTTTTGGATCGAAAAATTAAACGTGAGACATGTAGTGACAATTTTTTTTTTACGCTACCAATTTGGCATTATTATTAATATTATTAATATAAATTTAATTTTTGCTAGGTTTAGTTTTTGTTTTTTTTTTAGTGTTTGTATAATATACTTAAGGTTTTACAGAAATAAATAAATCTTGTAATCTAGATGAGGGACTATAAACTCAATCAATAATTGCTACATCCCTTTAGCCTTCTTGACTTTCATCTGAATGCTTATAAATAATGTGTGCCAATTAAATATATCACCAGCCTACACACAAACATTATATATATAAAACTCATCAGGCCAGGCGGTGACCTACATCGCGCGGTTGACTCTAACAATTTGCAAGATGGCCATCTAACGCGTGTTGTGTTCTGTTTTCATTAACTACTGTTTGGTGTATGGGGTGAGAAAGAAAATAAATGTTACCAAATAAAAACAACATAAATAAATAAATAAATATGCCACAATTTTTACACAACGCCATTTAGTCCCAAGTTAAGCTTGAGAGCTTGTGTTATGGGTACTAAACAGCTGATAAACTTACTTATATATTTGTAAATACAGAAGATCTCTATTTTTTTTTCTTAATTATAAAGCTAGAAATGTGGGTTGCACAGTACAACCAGTCTTATTATTAGGCTTTTTTTGGGTAAGCTCATTCCATCGTCGACCTCATCTCTGACCGCAGGACAAGATTGAGGTCAAGAGTAGACCCATTACATATTAAAAAAAAACCTTCAACTAAATTTAATATTATGCTTTTGTCTGGAGTGGGTTAAACGTCAAAAGTGCAATGATTGTACTCACGACCTCTCGTTTGCCAGTCCAACGCCTCAACTATTGGCTTTGATTCATCTGCATGTTGTTTTTATTTGGTTTCTAGCAGTCCCAGCAAACTTCGTTAATGTCTTATTCTCAGACCTCACACACTAAATTACAAAGCAATCGGTTTAATTTTATATATTAGATAAGATAAGAAGTCACGCGGTTTCACCCGCGTAGTTCCTGTTCCCGTGGGATTACAGGGATAAAAAGTAGCCTATATCATCCGGAAATAGTGTAGCTATCCACTTTTAAAATTGGATCATTAGTTCCGAAGGTTACCCCCTACAAACATACTTACAAACTTACTAACAAACAAACAAATTTTACCTCTTTATAGTATTAGTTTATAACGACGTTTTATAAGAGGACAACAAATAGATCTAAACTAATAAAAACTACTACTATTATTTAATTTTATTTATTATTTATTTATTTTATTTATTTATTTACTTAAACATTTTGTGTTCGATAGAATGGGCAATTTGACTAAGTTTTAGTGTTTAGTCCCTCATCTAGATTACAAGAAAATATTCGACACATATTTTAATTGTTTCACGTAATCAAAAAATAACGGCGGCACGTCGAGTCAAAATGTCGCATGACGTCACTAGCTAGTACAGTTTATACTAGATAATGACGTTACAAGCTCCCTCTCCTCAACTTTAATGCGCTTAATCTAAGCAGTTTTCCATCAATTTGAAAAAGAAAAAAATATATGTCGAATATTTTCTTGTAATCTAGATGATGCACTAAAAATTATAATTTTGTTAAATAGCCCATTAAAATGACAACATGTTTAATTATACATAACCTAACTTAACTTACCATACCTATCCCATTGTTTCTTTTTGTGGGGTGGAAAATTTTCATTGGTCTCTCTTACTGACTAAGAACCACTCCGTGTTCCTTCTCACAATACTATAGAGAGACTTTCATCCCATGTCTCAGTAACGCCATCTAGAATAAAATATCCATATTGAAGCGGCAGAGAAGCGTACTAAAAAAAATTCATAGACTTGTGTCCACCAGGACATAATATTGACTCACCTTTTAAACTTTTCCTGGTCTTCCACAAACGTTTCAAAACCAAAGTCAACTTAATCGGCCCAACAGTTCTTAAGTTTTAGCCACACTACCGAACAGCAATTGATTGTTATATACCTAGTCTAGCCATAAATATTGTTACGAAGAAAAAACATTTTTTTTATTGCAAATAATATTTATTACTTTTACAGTGTGTTAGTTTAATACATAAATATAAAACAATTCAAAATATAAAAAGCTTATTCGAAGTGGTCTCCATTGGCTGCAACACAGTCCTTTAAACGTTGAGGCCAGTTATCAATAGAAGCACGCACTCTTTCCATGGGAAAATTCTTCACTGCCAATCGTATGGATTGTTTTAGGGACTCCAAATTATCATGGCGTTTAGAGCAAGCCATACTCTCTAAAACTGACCATAAATCATAATCCAGCGGATTAAGATCGGGACTAGACGACGGCCAGTCTTCAGCTCTGATGAAGTCCGAAACGTTCATTTCCAACCAAGACTGCGTGGACCGAGCTTTATGACCCGGCGCTGAGTCTTGTTGGAAGGACCATACTTGGTTATTGAACATGGTGTTGTTAAGGGGTTTAACTACCTTCTCAAGAATGGTATCTTGATACACTTGTGCCGATGTTTTGATACCTTTTTCACAAAAATATGGCTCAGTCACTCCTTCATAGCTAACACCCCACCAAACCATCACTGAAGTCGGATAATGCCCACGTTGCACTCTGTCGACTAATTGGGAAGCTTCCTTAGAGCTTTGAGCATAAATACGGTCATTTTGTTTGTTAAAATGTTGCTCAACTGTAAAGATTTTCTCATCCGTAAACAAAATTTTTCTGTGACCTCCCTTTGCGTACCGCTTCAGTAGTTGCTTCGATTTTACCACCCTATTCTTTTTTAAATTATCAGTTAAAAAATGACCAGTGCGTCTCTTATAGGCTGCAAGTCCTAAGTCATCTTTTAAAATGCGTGACATGGTTCTGGGTGCTATCTTCATCTCCCGAGATAAAATCTTTTGCTTTCGGACAGGATTTCTTCGAATTCTTTCCCTTACTGCTTTGACCACCATTTTCGTACGAACACTACGTGGACGGCCAGATCTTTTTCTGTCACAAACAGAGAAGGTCTCATTGTACCTATTAATAGCCCGGTACACAAACATTTGACTAATACCAAGCGTATGGAGAGTTTTAAAAATTACATTCGGCTCCATACCAACTTTGTGTAATGCAATCACAGCGATTCGGTTTTCTTTATCACCCCACTCCATTTTAATATAGCAAAATATTGTACAATGTATTGGCGCCAAAATTAGAAAATACAATGAACAATCGTATAAAAATGACAGATTCCAAATTCAAATGTAATATCTTTCTTATTTTTAATTGTAACAGTATTTATGGCCAGACTATGTATTATGTAGATATTTATTAACCTCCTTCTTTTTGAAGTCGGTTAAAAATAGTTTTAAAAATATAAAAATTATCGCTGTCTTGCAAACTGAACACGTCAAAATTACAGCTAATTTAGACGATACACTAAACGTTTTAAGTCTTTTAAGTAGGTACATACTTTTTAAATAACATTTTATTCACCTAACATTCCAAAACTTCATAAAAACGACGTAAGCCCTCTATCACCCATTCGCGTACAAACATAACTCATCCGACGTTTTATTCGGGACAGCACTTAATATCGACAACGTACTGTTGGGAGTTGAACATCGCAATAACTCACAACTTGGCAGCTCTATTAGATACAGCCGTTACAACTAATTGATCTACTACTACGAACTTCTTGTCGTACTTATGTGGAACTAACAGCTGGTTTTCTTGAGCCTTAAGGAACTTGATGGGAGTTTGTTGATGATATTTTAAGCCATAATAGGACCTATACTTATTATCCTCTATTTTTTGTTATATATTTTTTATTTTATTTATTATACATAACTTATTGGTGAGGTTACTACATGTATGAACTTAAACAAACCAAAATACAGTACAGACGCCAGCAGATCAAGTTACCCCAATGTGTCAAATTTTCCCAATTGAATATGAACCTTATTCTGTTCGACATAAAGTTGAAAAACGATCAAAGAAATTAGACACTTTGGGGTAACTTGATGTGCTGGCGTCTGTACATAGCACAACCTTTGCTTAGTTTGAGACTGGATGGCGTTGTGTGAAAGTTGTGGAATTTAGATTTATTTTATTTCTTTATGTTAGTGAAAATGTCGTAATGGCCCAGAGGTTAAGGTGCCTACCTCTCATGCACGAGGTTGTGGTTCAAATCCGGGCAAGTAACAATGTGACTTTTTCAATTCATATGTACCTACTTTCTAAGTTTATCTTAGACTTCATTGACATCGGTGAAGGAAACCTGGACTAATAGTTAATAGAAGTTTGAAATCGCCAATCCGCCTTGAGCAAGCGTGGTGATCAATTATCAAGCTTTCTCTGTATGAGAAGAGGCTTTTGCCCTGCAGTGGGACAGTAACAGGCTGGTATAATTATTATTATGTAAGTAAGAATCGTAACAGAACAGTGGTGCACTATAGTTTCAAACTTAATGGAAAAAAAGCGTGAGTATTTTTGTATTTTATTGCGGAAGCGCCGGGACGGGATGTCCTAGAACGACGATATACAAAAAACCTTAGTGTTGAGATTCTTTAGAAAGGTCAGGTGTGTAGTACTTGCAACCGGTGTGTGTGTGTGTGTGTGTGTGACTGCATGTATGGGCGTAAACGAAGCAAAAATAGTACTTATGTAAGAATCGTAACAGATGGCGGCCTGTAGTTTCTGCCTACCCCAATGGGTAATAGGCGTGAGTTTATGGTATGTGTATGTATATATCTCTATCATTTTTCAGCTAGGTTTACCTCCTATTACTTGGCATTCAAACGTAAACTAGTAAAATGCGAGTGTTTTTGACGCATCATTTACCTTTATATAATTTTCACATTATTCCATTACAAATAAAAATATGTCACATTATAAAAACCACTGTGTAAAATTTTATTTATTAAAATTTCATTTGCCGTTACAATACACACGTACCTACCACACTAGTAAAGTACTAGTGCTAGATGGTCCTCAGACCGCAAACTGGAACCTCAGACCTTTAGGTACAATTTTATCATGCTCATCTTTAGAAAGCCAAAATCCTTTTACGTTTAGACTTGTTTTCCTGCTACGATATCCGAAATACCTTCCCAATAAGCAAAACAAAAACGTTAAACAATACATAATTATTATGGACATAAAATAAGAAAATTGGGTCGCCAGCTTCCGACTGAGAAAGACTAATAACAAGTCTCAGCTACGCCCTTGTGACGTCATCAAAAGAAATACCCGGCCAGGGGAAATGTGCCAACGAATCATAATTGAGATTTTAATGATAGCGCCATTCAAGAGGCTTTTTGTATCTTTGCTATTTTGGTGTGGAATAAATTTTCCGGTAGAAATCGTGGTGTTTTATAATCCCTTTCCTTTTTTTTTCGCTTTTATTATATGGCAGAAATGTTTTGGATTTCCTGACTAATACATAGGCACATACATTCATACACTTACGCCTTTTTCTCGTGGGTATAGGCGGAAACTACAGAGCGCCATATACTACGATTCATACATACATCTTTTGCTTCGTTTACATTCATACACGTTACACACACGCCGCGGTTGCAAGTACTACGCACCTGACCTTTCTGAAGAACCTCACTAATAAGGTCTATGTATGTCCTTCTAGGGCGTTCCCAGTCACATCTGCGATGTAAATACCGTGCGTTGGACGCCTTTCATTCATTCTTTCTACGTGATCAAACCACCAAAGCATACTCTTTTCAATTTTTGTTACTACATCTTTTAAACCACAACGTTACTTTATCACATCATTCCTCAACGCATTTCTACAGCATTTATTCTACTTTCATGTCTCTTTTGTCACGCCCAACATTCACTAGGTACCATACATTAGTGTGACTAATCTAATATTATAAAGTATTCTTAAAATATGTAGGATAAAACCTGCAGGCCTAGCCATATTACAAATTCTATGTCTATTCTATTGCGACAATAGAAAGAAAATGGCGTATATGGAATGAGCTGTTTGACAACTGTCAAGTGCTAACGAGTAGAATTTGTTATTTGGCAGAAAATGAAATAAACTTGACAGTTGACATACAGCTGATTCCATATACGCCATTTTCTTTCTATTGTCGCCTTATCGATTTCGCTAATAGAAATAGAATTCGTAATATGAATAGGCCTGCTGGATAGATGCCCTAGGGGTATAAGCTGCTTCGATTGTTATTACTCTAGTTTCGAGTTACTTTACAATTATCTTTTTGAAGTGAATTTTTTTATCGACGTATGGGAGAAATTTTATAGCAATGTAACGTTTTTCTGTTACGAGCCGTCTTGTCACATTTTTTCCGTTACGTTACGCGTCATATTTATTTGTACCCATGACTATGATAATAAAAGCCTTTTGCTTAAACTTTATCTAATTTAGCTTTATTCAACCAATTTCTGTAAAGTTGTAAATAGTAGATCAATTTTCGAAAAATGATGTCATAAAGAAGTTTTACTTTTTACGTATGTACACCAATACACACACACACACGCACATTTTTTTAGTGTTTATGAGTTTTTAAATGTTTGTTAGCGCACCTACGACACAGTAGATATTTTAGGTATGGTTTTTACTCAAGGCTCTAAGCAGGGCTTTAGGTTGACTGGTAGAAAATGCCTGTGAGCACGCCATTAATTCCGCCGCTTTAGTACATTTATGTGCTTGAAGTATTAAATAAATACATAATCTCTCATCTCATTATGTATTTAATAATATATTATAATATATGATTCATACACATGCCTCTAGTTTTAATTTAAATATAATATTGAAATGTACAACAACTAAAGTTAGTTTATAAGGCTACATTGTTACTTTAAAAGTATGGGATATTCTATAAGCTCTGAATACTTTGGGATGTAAACTTCGTAGTTATTACAAAGTTTATATAACTTTGATATTTAATTAACAAGTTTAACGTCATTTCTAAACTTATATTAATAAGGAGTTATATGATAGTGTTAAAAAGGGTGGAAAGTCGAAGCAGGCTCTGAACGAGAACTGACGAGAAGTACCTTTAATATGGACCTTACAGACTTTTACTTAAAGAACTTTTCCTATAATCAGAAAGTCTTTTTATTAAAACGGATGTTGAACCAACCCAAACAACAACATCGTGTTTCATCATCATTTAAAAACAAGCAAAAGTGTTGTACAAATGTTGCAATTTTAAAGAAATATTACAAATTCTATGTTACAACATATATGAAAGTAAACGAAGCAAAAGAAGTATTTAGATATGTAAGAATCTTAGCACATGGCGCTCTGTAGTTTCTGCCAACCCCTATGGGAAAAAGGCGTGAGTTTATTTTCTTATGTATGAATGAAACATTATGAAATACAACCAATACCTACCGTAAATATTCAAAAGACCTTTATTATTGCGAACAAAAATATTTCTCGATATTTTTTATTATTTTACTTGGCTACATAAACGTAACACTGTGCACCGGTTGGTAACCAATGTGTTAGAGGGAACGATGGCGAAAATGGGTGACTACAACATCCAATTTGGGGAAATGTCAACGTCACCTGCATGCTGTCCGAACTGCGGGTGATTGAAGGCTTGATTAGGGTTGTCACCCGTGCTCTTTCATATATTATCTATACTCTTTAACAAAATTATAAAGAAGGAAAGATTTGTATGTTTGTGTGTAGCTAGTGGCTAAACAATAACGGCCTCACGGGTTGATTGGACGTTAAGCTAAGCTTGAAAAGGTCAGTCCGTGGATGGGTGACCATTTATTTCAAATCAAGACTCTTTCGTGGCTGCGATAGCACGTTAAACCGTTGATCTCGGCTGTCATATGTACAGACACCAGCACATCAAGTTACCCCAATGTGTCAAATTTCTTTGATCGTTTTTCAACTTTATGTCAAACAGAATAAGGTTTATGTTCAATTGGGAAGGGTAACTTGATGTGCTGGCGTCTGTACATCTTGGATATACTTAGCTTTATAAGAAAAATGCGACGAAAGTGGAGTCTGTGATTTAGCATAGTGAAAGTTTACGTGGAAGAAAAGTCCAGAAAGGAACCTAATAGTTTAAGACATTTATGTTTTTTTTACAAAATAAATAAATTAAATAAAAAAATCATTGTTTACGTAAATTTTAGTCGTTTATTAATTCTCTCAACATCAAGTTTATAGTGTAACTATACTTAGTGATAAAACTTTGGGAAATAAACAAAAGTGTGACGGCAAATTATATGAGTTGACATTTCCTGACATACATGGAAATCCAAAGCTAATCTGTAATTTAAACATAAATATAATGTTGAATTTTGACCACTAGGCGATCACTAGTTACTGTTGTGACTGACAGCATTGCACGGTGCTGAATGCAAGCACTTTATGTTTTAACGTCAAACTTTAAATGTATGTGGCGGCAGCATCCGCGATACGTTTGTTAAACACTGACACATTAAGTCGCGATATTTCGACCGTAAAGTTGCAATATTTTGTGGCGTAACAATCTACCTTTTTAAACGTTTTAATTTGCAAATGGATGCCAATACAACATAATGAAACAGGTAGAAAGAAGCAACGATTTACTGAATGTAATTTAGAGACTGCACGTGGTCTTTTAAAATAAGGTGTAGAAATAGCTGAGGAATTCGCAAAACTTTTTTGTCAATATTCCAATAAAAACTACTAAAGCTTAAAACTACTCATCCATGCTTTCTTTCGCCTTCCTTAGGAAGAATGATTATAAAGGCATACCCATTGGCGCTTTGATTTCATTATACAAACACCAAGGCTGTTATAAAATATATCTTGAAATTTAATCAACAGAAGATCTTTTGGGATTTTCTGTAATAGTGTGTAGATGTATTAACTAGTCAATTACCGCAATCCAGACACAATTAAATTACTATTGTTTGCGGACACCGGTGTCCACGCGGAGCCTAATGAGTTAATCCCATTCGACATTAAAATGGCTGTCATACAAAAATATACCTCTAGATACTTATAATAGGACAAATAGTCTATACCTACCTATTGACTTCTATTACTGCTACCTTTGTTCCAAGCGAGTCTCGAATGTGCTCTTATTTAAGCCTTTTGTGTTGAATAGAATTAAAGTGCCGACTTATATGTACATATATAACCTAACCTAACTCGGCATACTTGTCCTATAGCGAACCTAACTACCTAACCTAACTACCTTAATTAAATGCATTGATTTTGAAAAATAAAAAAACACATAATTTTAAAATGAACTACTGTGCTGCGTGTTTCTATGGTGCTTACAATACTAAAGAACGTAGTAGCATCACAGTTTAAAAACATACAGTCGTCCGACGAAGCTGTCTAGACAGGGCAATCGTGCGGGGTGTGAGGGGCGAGACGCGGGAAAGCCACTCCCGCACTGCGAACAAACCGATGTTCGTAGTGCGGGAGGTATTATTCAAGTCTAACGCGTGTAGAAGTTGTTGGCATTTTTCCAGAGATCAAAGTCGTCGTCCTACTGTATTAATATTTATACTGTGGTAGTATTTTAATCAGTAGTAGTAGGAGGTAATTATTGAACCCGATTGTATATCACCCATACTAACCATGTGGGTTGCACAATGCACATTATTAGTAGTCTTTTTAACCCTAAACTAAGCTAAACGCCTGTGCCTGGAGTGGGTTCACGTCAATAGAGCAATTGGTGGGGATCAAACTCACGGAGTATTCCTCGAAGCGCAACTATCTTATTCCGCGAAGCGCAACCTCAAACCTGCGATCACAAAATAAAAATAAAAATATTATTTTTTTATTCAATGAAGCGCAACCATGATTAAAATTAGAGAGCGATCCCGCCCGCCAAGTCAACGCCAATAATCAATCGGGTTACAAAGTTATCAATCAGCAATAAGACAATAAAATCATATATTTAAACAAAAAGATGATTAATTTCGTTTCCTCACTTAGTATTGTTAAATTATCACGTTTTAAAATGACAGTCTGATTCTTAATCACTGTTAAAGATCACTGCGCCTGCGCTGATATTACATGAATTATTACATTCTTGATAACTTGGTAATAGGCCCATCTCTTTCTCACACTGGGACACTGATAGCTTTAACTTACTACTTATTACGCCAAGTCGGCTTATGAGCAACGTCGTACACAATACAGATTTATAAGCAGACACCTAAAAGTTAACCAAGGCGATGATAATATTTTTATTATTTTATTATTTTCTAAAGCTACGGACCATTTATAGCGTTGAAAAGGAATATAACATTATTATAATACATATATATTTTTTTAATATCACAGCATCGTGCTTAGTTAGGAGGGAAGGCTTTTTATTACCGATATTTTGTTTACTAGGTATTTAATTAGTCTTAAATGTTAGTATTTTCGTTGCAAATGTACAGACGCCAGCACATCAAGTTACCCCAATGTGTCAAATTTCTTTGATCGTTTTTCAACGTTATGTCAAACAGAATAAGGTTCATATTCAATTGGGAACATTTGACAGTATGGGGCTTGATGTGCTGGTGTCTGTACATAAAAAGATTTGAATTGTTGTATTTCAGAGGTATGTTTTAAATCCTTCTCTTTTAAATAGAAATTGTTATCCTTGGACCTGTTACTTTAAGTTCACTTATGACAGCTTTTTAATTACACTTCAACCTTTAAAAGTCCTCTGAACTATTTGGAAATGTTTTGATTTATTTAATTTTCACATTTATATTCTGTACCCAGAATACAAAATTACTCCCAAATAATTTAAAACTAAATATTACTTCGCCAAACTAATCTGTGTATTTTCAGTCTGAAGGGCATTTCAAAAACTAATATTATAATGTAACGAGGTATACAGAAAGGAATCAAAAAGTTCATTTTACAGACTTATGTTTGAAAACGTCGGGTTTACTCCTAGAACTTTTATTTTGTTCAGAAGAAAATATTAAAGAGTTTCTACGTTCTATGTAACTTTGATTACTTTCGTCTTTAGCGATAACGAACACAAGGCTTTAGAAAGTCCTTGTTTTATATATATATAATAATGGGTTTACTCTTGACTTCAATCTTGTCCTGCGGTCAGAGATGAGGTCGACGATGGAACGAGCTTACCCCAAAAAAGCCTATTGACTCGCGTCTTAAACAGATCGGGGTCATATGAACTCGGAAACACTGATGCAGGTAGGGAATTCCACTCCTTGGCTGTGCGCATAATGAAGGAACAGGTAAAGCGCGTCGTGCTAATGTGTGGAACACAAGGAATGGGTGATAACCTGCAGTATGTCTGTATTCCCGATGGAAGAAAGGAGATGGTGGAATGAGCTCGTGGAGCTCTAGAGCACACTCACCGAAATACAGTCAGTAAAAGACCGACAGACATGCAACTTTGCGGCGGTGGGCCAGGGTATGAAGCTTGGTACCCACCAGCTTTTCGTCACCAACGAGCCTCTTGGCTCTGCAATCTATTGAGTCGAGTGTGGCTAGTTGGTATTTGGCTGACCCATCCCAAAGGTGACAACAATACTCCATGCTGGACCGGACTTGAGCTTTTAATCCTTTAAATTTATTATCCTTGAAATAAATCTTAATTCCTTTGCAAAGTATTGGAAAGTATGAACAAAAAATTTTGAACAGAATAAAACACTGTATTTTACACCAAAAAACTTGCATATTATAATTACTCTAAGAACTACATAACAATATTATGTTGCTCTGAGAGTAATTATTTAATTAAATACGTTTAAGTTTGTTTCTACATATTATGTAGGTTATAAAGGGCGTTTTAATAAGAGTCTTTATCGTAAAAAGTGATTTCTTACCTACAACTTTTAAATGAAATACATACGTAGACAGGGAGAAAAGATATCGTAGGTAGCTTGTGGTCTATTTAGATTGCCAATTACCTTTGCTGCACCTGCATTTTCTGAGGTGTTTGTCACAGAATAGAAATGCTGAGCAATGTGTGCAAAAGCCTTTTGAAGAAGGAACCATTGTACGTTTGAAGGCAGAATAATTTTCTTTTAAGCAAAGTAAATAATGAGAATATTACTTAAACATTATGAAGATATATGATAACTATAATTCTTCAGTTTGAAATAGGAATGAAAACGAGTCGCTCATGTGTAAAACCTCTTTCGGAAAATGGAGAACAGCTAGAAGTATACTTACCTTAATAGCTTTGCAAATGTTATTGCTTTAGTAAACAAAGTCTGTAACTAAGTAGGTACATAATGTTTAACAAGAACTCATATTAGCATACAAAATGGTGCCTACATGGAGAGGAAAATTATTCTAATATATCCATAGGTATACCAACACTTTGAACGCCACGCCGGTCACCAATGACCGGCGAACAATAAAATTTCTATTGTGTCTGGAAGTCTGGCAATCAAGGGGTTAATGTTAAAGTTTTTGAATACGTCTGTAACACACTTTATCACACATAAACGTTTGAATGCATTTGCATATGATTTAGCAAACAGTGTTTCTAGCACTAATGTTTGAGGTAAATGTGACAATTTTATTTAAATTTTAGGTTTTGGGTTTAAATCTAAATGGCAAGGGCAATTGGTATCACCCATAGTTATTGACTTATCATCTGCCTATCCGGGTCGGCTTTTACCAACTATTCGGGTCGGCTTCGAGTCTAAGAGGATACATTTGAATACCATTTTCATCTTTTACCATTTCACTACCAGTGTTTTACATAGAGGAGCTGTCTATTCAACATTAAAAACCAATTGCATTCACTGCGTAACCTTGGTTAAATTGGTGGTCAGACTTTCAGTTTTATGACTACTCGACAAAGATCTACAAATGGTTTACCGTGTTTGTCGAGGCACGGAGCGGTCTTGATATGTGTGGTCACTCATTCACGGATCGATCTCGCCAAGCTTAGCTTAACCTTCCATCGACCTGAGTAGTGGTTTTTATTTAGCCACAAACCCCTCTTCCCATAATTGTGGTAAGTGTGAAAATTTATTGTTATCAAATGCGAAAGCAGTATATTAAATCTGTCGAATCCACCTTACGATAACTTCAAACATTCTTTATAGGCACACACGAGGAGTCTCCTAATACAGGCATTTTTTGCTTAAAAGGAGGCTCCAATCTCAAATTTTGCTGTACGTTTAAGGTTATCAAATAAAATATTTTAATTTTTAATAATAATAACACTGATAGACGACGTCGCAGAAGCGCTTTTTTTAACCGACTTCAGGAGGAGGTTCTCAATTCGATCGGTTTGTTTTTGTATGTATGTACGATTACTCCGAGATGAATTATCCCATTTACGTGATTCTTTTTAGTTCGATGCGGAATAGTTGCCATTTGGTCCCATTAAAAATTAACATAGTTTGACCCGGCAGTTCTTATTTTATGAATATTTATTATTTTTTTTATCATTTTTTTTCGTATGTATGTGTACCGATTATGCTGGGATTTATGTACCGATTTACGTGATTCCTTTTTAGTTTGATGCGGGATAGTTGCTTTTTGGTGTCATAAAACATTAACATAGTTTGGCCTGGTAGTTTTCATTTTATGAACATTTTTGTTCATGAATTTCTCTTTTTGATTTCATCGTAATCTTTTATTTGATTGATTGTAATATTAATGAAAAAAATGGAAAATGGAAATTGTAAAAAAAGACTTAATTTACAAAAAATACAACCGACTTAAAAAAAAACACTAACCGGTGTAAAATAACTCTAAATTCGGAAGTCGGTGGCCAATCATGAATGTGACAAAACCACCAAAGCCACAGACTTACTAATTTAAAGTTATTTTACACCTGTTAGTATTTTTATTGAAGTCTGTTGTATTTTTTTTAAATATTATAAACTAGTGCTTACTGCAAACCCACCATCAGGTGGGTTTGCAGTCAAGCACTAGTTTATAATATTTCACCATCATTGATTACATCACTGCTTACCATCAGGTAAGCAGTGATGTAATCAATGATGGTGAAGCGACTAATACATTAAGAGCCTTGAAGCCGCTTTCTTATTACCTAGTAGACAGACATGAATGACATTTAAGTTGATTTTAATAACTTTCTCATCTGCTAAACGCACCACAGTTCTACAGAGTACGTTATATCTAGTAAGTACTAACAAACAAACAACAACATAGCTATTATTCTCGGCCCGACCGAGTTGATCAGAGTTCCGTTGTTCGTCGCATTGAGTCAACATGAAAGAGCTCGTCACATAAACGATGCCTCGTTCGCCATTGTGTTGTTAACTAACTAGTGGAACGCAGTAGGACAGGAGAGCTTCGTATGTAGATAGCGTGCTGACTTCTGTGTTGTTATGTTGTCCTGGTACTTTTGTGGTTTGTATTTTTTTTTATATTACTGATAGGCACGCGTTTAACCACTATGTCACCTGATGGTAAGCGATGATGTGGTCGACGATGAAGCACGCTTGCCTAGAAGCAACCTGTTTACTCTTGACTTGAAGACCCCTAGGTTGCAGCTATCAGGAAACACCGACTCCGGCAGGGAATTCCACTCTTTAGCTGTGCGCACAATGAATGTGTTTCCATAGCGTTTAGTACGTATGGTTGGGATATCTACCATGTACTGGTGGCGCAGTGCCGTACGTCCTGTGGGCCGATGATGAAAAGGGGCTGGTGGAATTAAATCGTGCAATTCCGATGCACACTCTCCGAAATATAACCGATAAAAAACCGACAGGCTAGCAACTAGGCGTCGATGCTCAAGACTTTGAAGTTTTGACTCAACAAATATATCAGTAATCTATCTATACAGAGTGTTATTTGAGTCATGGGACAAATTTTCACAGGCTGTTCTACCCATGAATATGAACGACTTTCACACAGGACATCTTATGAATTGGGCAGTATGATATCAGATCATACTGCCCAATTCATAAGATGTCCTGTCAAAAAAACCTGTACAATTACTCATTGGTATAGTTTCAGGCGTGATTTTTGTCAAGAAAATTTAATTAAATTTAAGAAAGCCCTTCATAGTCTTAGTTTCAGCAATGTTTATAACTGCACAGATCCGGATAATGCATTATGTGAATTTTATACCTTATTTAAACTCTTCTATGATCTATGCTTCCCCATTGTAAAAATAAAAAACCTGTGTTCCAAAACTGCAAAATGGATTACTAGAGGTATAAAACTATGCTGTCAACGTAAGCGTGACATGCTATGGCAATTTAGACGCCAATCGAATAAAAGTAATAAAAAAATGTTGGATACCTACAGTAAGCGCCTTAAACTAGTAATAAAACTAACTCAAAAAACTCAAAATAGCTGGTATATTAATAATGCTGATAACAAAGTTAAAGCGACTTGGAGAGTTATAAACTCAACCAAAGCGAATTATCCAAAAGAAAACCCGATTAAAATACTTTCAGAAAATAATAGATGTATCACAGAACCTAATGAGATTGCCGAGTCATTTAATAACTATTTCATCGATCAAGTGAAACCATTAAATAATAATTGTAATCAAAACACAAATTATAAATCAAGTCTAATTAACTCTAACACTAATTCAATGTTTTTAGCACCCACTACTCCATATGACATACATAAGATTACCTTAGCATTAAAAAATACTAATAGCTCCGGGCATGATGATATTGTTACACATGTTATAAAAAATGTAGCCACTGAAATCTCACCAGTATTCAGTTATATTGTAAACCTATCCATAGCTTGCGGTAAATTTCCTGACGATCTAAAATTATCTATTATAAAACCTCTTTACAAAAAGGATGATCCACAAAATATGAAAAATTATAGGCCTATTGCACTAATCTCAGTTTTTTCAAAGATAATTGAAAAAGTAATTTATAACAGTCTTTATTCATTTTTGGAAAAACACAAGATTTTAACAGAAGAACAGTACGGTTTCAGTAAGCACAAAAATATTAATATGGCCATCTTTGAATTAATAAATAAAATCATATCGAGTGTAGACAAAAAAATCCCGGTTACAGCATTATTCATGGACATGTCTAAAGCGTTCGATTTCGTAGATCACAGAATCCTTCTCACAAAATTAAATAAACTTGGAATAAGAGGCAATGTTCTTGAATTAATTGAGTCGTACCTAGTCAAACGAAAACAAATAACAAAAATTGTAAAAGTCTGTCCCAATACTAAAATAGAGTTATCCTACCTATCAAAACAAAGAACCATTCATTACGGCGTACCCCAGGGTAGTGTACTTGGTCCGTTATTATTCTTATGTTACATAAATGACATTCCCAGGACCATTGATCACCCCATGACCCTATTCGCTGATGATTGCACTACAATATTTATAGCTAAAAACATAGAAACGTATGAAAATGAAATGAATAATAGCTTACACTTGATTATTCAATGGCTTTCTGATAACAACCTAAAAATTAATTTTGAAAAAACCCACATTATATATTTTAATCAACGAACCAGTAGGTACCATTAATCTTAACATTAAATATCAACTTAACACGATTGCTCAACTCAAATTAAAAGTACAAAATTTTTAGGGCTCTGGTTGGATCAGCAAATAACATGGAAAGCACATATTGATCACATAGTTAAAAAACTGAACCAATATTGCTACGCTTTACATAACTTAAGTAAGGTAGCTAATCGCAGTACAGTTCTTACCGCATACCATGCATACGTTTCGACCACACTGCGATATGGCGTGATATTCTGGGGTAATTCTACCGACAAGGAAATGGCATTTAAAGCCCAAAAAAAGTGTCTACGTGCAGTATGCATGATAAAAACCACAGAAAGTTGCAAACCCTATTTTATTCATCTGAAATTATTGACTCTACCCTCTCTCTATATTTATGAAGTTGCAGTATTTATCAAAACTAATAAAAGCCACTTTGAAACCCTATCTACATCACGACATCAAGGTGAATTAAAGTCAAAAACCCATCAAACCTCACTATTTTCAAAAAGTTTTCTAGGAATGGCTCCAAAAATATTTAACAAACTACCCAAATTTATAACATCCTCAAAAAACCTATATATTTTTAAAAAAAGACTTCATAATTACCTTATACAGAAAGCATATTACTGTGTAAATGATTACCTAGAAGATAAATAAGACTCCAACAAATATCCCATTTTCCTTTATTATCGATTATTTTACATTTCATTGTTATTGTTTTATGTTTTATAGCTATCATTATTTGATATATGTTTTATTTTGTATTTTTTAAACTTTGCCTAGACATTTAAGTACGTAGAATTAAGTTTTTTTCACCTGTAAAGGAAATATTTTGTACGCCTTGCAAGGCAGCGCATAGCGATACTCCTAATATTTAACACCATGTAATTATACATTATACCTATGTGTCACAAATAAATATATTTGAATTTGAATTTGAATTTGAATATGTCGGAGACGGTCAATACTATAAAGCGAAAACTAACTTCACACTACGTTGTCGGAGCCTATAAAATGAAAGAACGCTACGGCGACAGCCCCTCCCCATCCTGCCGTCGTGGAGTCAACACTACCTCCACCATAAGAACTGTCATTCGTTTTGTTGTATTTTATTATTTGATAGTGTTATTATTTAACGGTTAAGTCATCCTGAAGAAACGTTTCTGCTTGTGACCCATAATGCCCTGATAATCATGTTCGGCGACGAAGATTCGACCCCAATCGGATGCCTTCTCAGTCATATATGTATGTCGGCGTCAGCGATGGCTGAACGGTATGGGCCGACATTAGGGGTTTCGTGGTACCAGGTACATAACGTTGAATAATAATCTTCATTGCAGTAATAACCTCACTTTGTTAAAAGCAATCACATAACATAACTCAGATAGGTAAACAGACAGTTTCGCACTGGACTAGTGTCTTCGTTGGTGTCTCAAATCCAACTGAGCTCTGTCTAGCTTCCACTTCCCAATACGACTCCATCCACGTGACATCGCTCGCGCCATTTGCAAATAACAGCTGACGTCACGGCGTTTACCACAGACTCTGTACTAATGTAATCAACTTCACAACTTCTTATTTCTGAATATCGTTCGCCACGACATGTATATCTTTTTTTTGGGATTTCCGTGTTGGTCTCATAGTGAAATTTGTTTATAACCAAGTGTCGAGCACCCTGTGAAAATTTGTCTCATGATTAATATAACACTCTGTGGATTAACTTACGCTAAGCCAATACTTTGCATCCTTTTTAAGTATATTGCACGCGCAGAGACGTGTAAGATTTGACATAGTCACATGTCCCAAAGGTTCATTTGAAAATCAGCGTCAGGCAGGATCTCAGCATCTGTCTGGCATTACCGCTGAAATGAACCTTTTGGCGCAGCCGTGAGACATGCCATTTTTTGTCTGTTTTTTTTTGTGTTATTGCGTTTTTACTGTGCGTGTATCCAGCTGTTGCCAATAAATGTATTTTCTTTCTTTTTCTTTCTTTCTTTCTTTCATAGTTCAAGTTTATATGGAGTAGTGCTGAAAGCTAATACGGTTGAATTTAAAAATATTTTTTAGTTTGTGCGACGATGTCTCTTGCACCCTGCAATGTAAACTGAGTTTTGAAAAATAACAGAACATACTTACAACAGACTACCTGTTCATTTATGTAAAAAACACTAACAGGTAAAAAATAACTCCAGTTTCGGAAGTCTTTGGCTTTGGTGGTTTTGTTTTGTTCATTATTGGCCACCGACTTCCGAAACTGGAGCTATTTTTCACCTATCAGTGTTTTTTAAGAAGTCAGTTGTTTTTTTTTTGTAAAAAAGTTTTTATTTTGTAATTTTTAGTTTCTTTGTATGTAAAGAAAGTCTTTCAGAACTTGAAAGAATCATTGAAATAGGTTAACAATTGCTTAAGAAGTTCTATGTAAACATTAATCTGTACATATCTGCCGGGCCCCTTTTAAAATAGAAGGGCGTAATGTTATGTTATGGAAATACAAAAGCTCAGCATAGCAATCGCAAATAATTTGCTGTTATGCGTTGAAGAGTTCCGTTGCCTGTCTTCTTCATCAGTTTTTCTTTACCAAAAGATACTACTTTCTAAATGAGAATGCTTCATTTGTTACTCAAAATGTAAAAATCGGTGCGTGTGTACCTATATTTTTGAGGAGTTCCCTGAATTCCTCGAGGATCCATCAGATATGAGTTTTGATACAAATGGGACCCGTCTGTATATCAAATAAAAAAATAATTTTAAAAGAAAAAATACAGCTGATATGAGAATCTGCTCCTTTTTTTGAAGTCAGTTAAAAATCACAAGTTCTTTACCATTTAAAATTGTGTAGGTAAACATGGTTGAACGATTTTCAATTTATATTTCTAGCTCCCTATTCGCACACAAATATATTACTTAAACTCATATTCGCAGACGCCATTCTAGTCGCTACAGACGACTTGAATGCTGTCTGCGAATATGAGTTTCAATAAAAAAAAAAGTTCCAATGAAACATTCTTTAAGATACACTATTCAAATCCAATCCGACCCCAAAGTAACGCGATAGTTTCATAAAACAGTTCTGAGTAAATTCATATCGAAATCTGAACCAAGTATTGGCACTTTTGACAGTTTGAACGAACATTTATTGGAATACCTCTGTTTTTCAATCTCTGGAAATAGCCGGGAATCACATTGCGAAAGGTTCAAAGAATTCAATCGAAATCTGGAGACGAAGTGTTGGCAATAGCCGATCTTTTGAGCAAGTCGGGTAAAAAGGGTTAAGGTCAAGAAACTTCAAGGATAAAAAACTTTTCTGAACTTGTGACTTTGTCTGCTTTGAATTTAACAATTTATTTGTTTACACAGAACCGTGATTATTTTTCTATAACAAAAAAATCAACGTTACTCTTTGACACATTATCTGCGAGTAAAAGTCTCGTCAAAGTCAGTCCAGCTGCTTTGGAGATTTAAGTCAAAGTCAATGTCAAATCATTTATGTCAAATAAGCCATTTAAAAGGCACTTTTGAACGTTAAATTATTATTAGCACAACCATAGACATAGAGAATGAACGGAGCAATACCCGCACAAAATTGACCACTCCCTAGAAAAAGACAGAGGGACTGTGCGGCAATACCTATCTCTTTCTTTCTCTTTTATTCAGAATTCTAGAAAGACACAACTATTGGCCGCACGTTCGCTTTATATGTCTCACACTTTCTTAACAGTATTTACTTCACAGCTAGATAAAGACTAGTCAATTCATTCTCTATGTCTATGAGCACAACCAAACGGACATAGACATACAGACAAAGATATAACTGCACTGCTGGTAACGTTTTGCAAATTCTGTTTAACCCCGTGGAAAAAAAGGCGTTACGTTTATTGATGTACATCAATGGAACTACACCCACTCAGCAAATTAAAGAGCTATCCAAAGCGACGCCTAATCCATTACCGTACAGGTACCTACGCCTAAAATATCACATTGCAAGCGATCCAGAAAACAAATCGGAACGCGATCTAAAAGTCAATAAAGACCATTCATTCGTGGAGGTTTCTTTACGGGAAATTACGGAGCTGGCGTGTCGGTGAAATGATGTTACAGGAACCGATGCTGTAGGGATTTCATTTCATTGGTTTTGGGTATCGAGTTTGTGAAAAGACATGTATAATCTATAAATCCGAATATCCGATTGAGGACAAGAATGACGACGTGTAGGTATGAGGTCTGACAGATAAAACTCTGGGATAACATAGATTTTCACAGTCGAATCATCAATTTCAATTTGAACTTTACAAAGTTATCGCGACACAAAAACTACTTCTTAGACTGTTGCAGGTTTAGCTTTGAAATTCAGTGGATGTCAATGTAAAATTACATCTCAGGTGTCATATTGTTGCATGTTTCCAAAAGGTTGATCACTATGGTTACATTATAAACTTGATGTTGGCACATTTGCTAAACGTCTAAAATTTAGGTACAGTCAACAGCAAAAGTAGATGATCAAAATCAGAAATTCAATACTAATGAACGGAGTTCACGCCAGAACTGTGTGGCGTCGAAGTGATTCAAAAGTATGTGATTGTAAATTATACCAAACATTTACTACCAGTACAGCTGCCATATGTTTGTGATCAGTTTTGACTCCAAAAGTTATAAACTCAATTCGCATCAGAACTAAGAAGTGAAAAAAAAAATCAAAACTAGTGAACAGCTAAAATCAGAAATTAAATTATGTAACTGAGGCCACGTAATCGGAAAGCAAATAATTCATCCATACGTATTTTTTTATCCCAGTAATTTAATTTGTTATGTTATGAATTTGATAAAAAAAATGCATATTTAATATATGCCAAATTTCATCCAATTGAACCCCTAAAAAAGCACAATGTTCATTAATAAAAACTTATTTACAAAAAAAAACAACCAACTTAGTTATTTTTCACTTTTTAATGTTTTTTGGAAGTAGGTTGTTTTTTTTTTGTAAAAATGTTTTTATTTTTCACTTTTAGTGGGTCAGTTTGTAATTTATCTAAGTTACAATAGCCCAATGACAACTGCTCATCACCTCTTACAAAATATTGCTTTTCTCGATACAGGGACGTTAATTGTTGAGGAGTTCTCCTAGTAAGATCCAGGAGAACTGGAGCTCCATGGTGAAGGCATCATCACTACTATGCATTTTGACAAGCTTAAATTACTTAGCAACTATAATAAAGTACCTAATCGAATCGCAACCCGTGAAATACTTAGGTATAATTGAGTAGTTCCGATGCCCATCTGTGGTCTTCATCATCAGTTCCACTTTAGCATACGGTGCTTTCCGAGAGCGAATGCACGAGTTACTATACAAAATACCCAAATCACTATAGGTGTGCCTATAAAATTTGAGGTTTTCCCTCGATTTCCATAGGATCCCTTCATCAGATTCTGACTTGGTGACAATGAGAGCACAGCGAGAGTATACCCTTTCAAACAAAAAAATAATTTTGCAAATCCGTCTATATATGACGAAGTTATGCCCAAACATACCTACATAAAAAATATTCATATAAACATCCGAATGTATAACCTCCTCCTTTTTCAGAAGTCGGCTAAAAAGAATACAATTCAAAAACTTTAGTATTTAAACTGGTTTTTTTTTGTAACTTCTGTCAAATGTTTAAAAGTAGCTGATGTGATACAAAACGATAATTGAATAAATATTATTATCTTTGCATGTTTTTGAATTTATGTCAATGTTCAAAAGTAGCTGATGTGATACAAAACGATATTCAATAAATATTATTATCTTTGCATGTTTTTGAATTTATGTCAATGTTCAAAAGTAACTGATGTGATACAAAACGATAATTCGATAAATATTATTATCTTTGCATGTTTCGAATTTATGTCAATGTTCAAAAGTAGCTGATGCGATACAAAATCATAACTCAATGATTGCCGGAAGGTAGATTGATATTTTACATTCTGCTCATTAATGTAAAATATCAATCTACCTTCCGGTTTTAATATATTGTAGCCGACTGGGCAAAAGCAATCATTAAGTTATGATTTTTATCGCATCAGCTACTTTTGAACATTGACATAAATTCGAAACATGCAAAGGTAATAATATTTATCGAATTATCGTTTTGTATCACATCAGTTACTTTTGAACATTGACATAAATTCAAAAACATGCGAAGATAATAATATTTATTGAATTATCGTTTTGTATCACATCAGCTACTTTTCAATATTTGACAGAAGTTACAAAAAAAAAAACCAGTTTAAAAACTAAAGTTTTCGAATTATATTCTTTTTAGCCGACTTCTGAAAAAGGAGGAGGTTATCAATTCGGATGTTTATATGAATATTTTTTATGTAGGTATGTTTGGGCATAACTTCGTCATATATAGACGGATTTGCAAAATTATTTTTTTGTTTGAAAGGGTATACTCTCGCTGTGCTCTCATTGTCACCAAGTCAGAATCTGATGAAGGGATCCTATGGAAATCGAGGGAAAACCTCAAATTTTATAGGCACACCTATAGTGATTTGGGTATTTTGTATAGTAACTAGTGCATTCGCTCTCGGAAAGCACCGTATGCTAAAGTGGAACTGATGATGAAGACCACAGATGGGCATCGGAACTACTCAATTATACCTAAGTATTTCACGGGTTGCGATTCGATTAGGTACTTTATTATAGTTGCTAAGCAATTTAAGCTTGTCAAAATGCATAGTAGTGATGATGCCTTCACCATGGAGCTCCAGTTCTCCTGGATCTTACTAGGAGAACTCCTCAACAATTAACGTCCCTGTATCGAGAAAAGCAATATTTTGTAAGAGGTGATGAGCAGTTGTCATTGAGCTATTGTAACTTAGATAAATTACAAACTGACCCACTAAAAGTGAAAAATAAAAACATTTTTACAAAAAAAAACAACCTACTTCCAAAAAACATTAAAAATTGAAAAATAACTAAGTTGGTTGTTTTTTTTGTAAATAAGTTTTTATTAATGAACATTGTGCTTTTTTAAGGGTTCAATTGGATGAAATTTGGCATATATTAAATATGCATTTTTTTATCAAATTCATAACATAACAAATTAAATTACTGGGATAAAAAAATACGTATGGATGAATTATTTGCTTCACGATTACGTGGCCTCAGTTTCATCATTTAATTTTTGATTTTAGCTGTTCACTAGTTTTGATTTTTTTTTTCACTTCTTAGTTCTGATGCGAATTGAGTTTATAACTTTTGGAGTCAAAACTGATCACAAACATATGGCAGCTGTACTGGTAGTAAATGTTTGGTATAATTTACAATCACATACTTTTGAATCACTTCGACGCCACACAGTTCTGGCGCGAACTCCGTTCATTAGTATTGAATTTCTGATTTTGATCATCTACTTTTGCTGTTGACTGTACGTTAGCTATTTAGCTATGAATATTTTATTTCATTTATTTTTATATATTTCAAACAAAATTACGAACTATTAAGTTTCTGCACTTAGCCTCCACATAAACAAACACTGTTCAAAAAGTAAGCGAGAGATGACGATTAATGAATACTACTATGCGAAGAGATTTAAAATATTATAGAGCGGGCATGTCAAGGAAATTTCATAGAAAAACTTTGATCCCATGTCTCAGTAACGCCATCTAGAATAATATATGAATATTGGAGCGGCAACGGAGAGTAGGCACTTAAAAAAACTCAAAGACTTATGTCCATTGGACCACAAGTTTTGGATGAAAATTTTGTTCGTGATGTCCGGCCCATAGTAAGAATTGAGTAGTCTTTGCTACTATGTCATGTACAATATTATACCCTGTACAATATTTCCATAAATTGGGTGACTTTTTGGGGTATAAACAAACGCTAATAACTTTGCTGTTTATGAATATTATTTATTGATACATACATACATAAACTCACGCCTTTTTCCCATGGGGGTAGGCAGAAACTACAGAGCGCCATATGCTACGATTCTTACATACTTCTTTTGCATACTCCTTTTAATTAATTTAATTAATCTATACTAATATTATAAAGAGGTAAAATTTGTTTGTTTGTAAGTTTGTAAATTTGTAAGTTTGTATGTAGGGGGTAATCTTCGGAACTAATGATCCAATTTTAAAAATTAATGCAATGGTGGAAAGTTACACTATTCCCGGATGAAATAGGCTACTTTTTATCCTTGTAATCCCACGGGAACAGGAACTACGCGGGTGAATCCGCGTGACGTCTGCTATACTTTATAAATATAATGAGAAGACCGTCTAGAATAAGCCCTTTAAGCATTTGTACTAATAAAAAATAAGTGGTGTATAGATTGAGAGACCTGACAAATTAATAAAACTATCTATAAACATTGTTTACAAACCAAATACTAGATCAGACTACACAATCGAGAATCACAGTGAGTTCGATCCGTAATTACAAGTTGGTTCACCGTTTAACGTGTAAGGAAATTTACACCCTCCATTATCTACACACACACAAACACACACCTCTGTGTAGTACATAGGGGCACTTTATATATAACCTTTTGTGTAGTGTGGCTCGGTCGGGGATTACCTCACCTTTGAGAGAGTAGAATTCTCTTGAACACCTGTAAATTGCGATAGTATTGTGTGCTGTTTACATTGGTGGGTGATGAGTCGGATTACAGTCGATGCTTTTGTATGCTTATCGATGAGTATCTTTTCCACTTTCGATGTACCGAATGAAGATGAAAATGAGTTGAACACGTTTTCGAAACTATTTTATGCTAACAGACGTTCCGCCGTTTCACCACGTAGGTCCCTTTCCCGTGGGAATACAGCAATCATCATCATCTGCCTAGCCTTTTCCCAACTATGTTGAGGTCGGCTTCCAGTTTAACCGGATGCAGCTGAATACTAGTGTTTTACATGGAGCGACTGCCTGTCTGACCTCCACAACCCAGTAACTGGGTAACATGATACCCCTTGGTTAAACTGGTTGTCAGACTTTCGGGCTTCTGACTACAAGTAACGACTGTCAAAGATCTACAAATGACAGCCGGGACCAACGGCTTAACGTGCTTTCCGAGGCACGGAGGAGTCTTGGTATGTAATAAATGGTCACCCATCCACGGACCGACCTCGTCAAGCGTAGCTTAACCTTCGATCGACCCATGCGGCTGTTATAATTTAGCCACAAGCTCCTCACAAGTTCCTCCTATTCCGTGGGAATACAGCAATAAAAAGTAATAAACCTGTTAATTCAAGATGTCAGCTTACTCCATACCAAATTTCATTAAAATCCATTCAGTAGTTTTTACGTGAAAGAGTAACAAACATCCATCCATCCATCCATCCATCCACTCGCAAACTTTCGCGTTTATAATATTAGTAAGAAGTAAGTTTTTAGGTAGGTAGGTATGGTGACATATAAGCGTAGTAGTATATTTTTGGGTAAGTAATTGAATAACCTTTCCGTCACAAAAATATAGTAAAACCGCGGTATACAAAAACTAAGAACAACTATGAAATAAAATGTCAAAACGATATCGATGCATCGTAAAATGCCAAAAAGAATATATCGATTGTAGTATTATGGTTTTATATGCACGTATGACATGTGTAAGTGTACAGTAAGCAGAAATGATGTTGTTAATCGATTCGATAATTAATGACTTATCAGAACACTTGTATCACTTCTAAGATACAAAGCAATCTCTAAACAATATTTTCCGTTCACTTTTATCCTTTTCTCCGTCGACTGCATATAAATTAGTTTACCATATTGAGTCCGTCTCCACTGCAGCCAAGATGTGAAACCAGGTAATAAAATTTAGAACGCCATTGAACAGAAAATGTCTACACTTTGCGAAAACATTTTAAAATCTCCTTTTTATTTTTACCTTCCTTTTCAAAAATAATGTCAAAGTATTTATTTGAATTCGGGCATTTATTGGATAAAACTATTTATTTAGTTCTGATCATAATAGTACTTGGTACAAATTATATGAAAATAATAATAATGGAAGTTTCGTACTTCTGTTATACACCCTTATGTGGAAACCTTTAAATAATAAATTGTATTTTCATCACACGACAAAAAGTTTCGTAACCATTTCGTAGAGTTGCTACGCCGTAGCACGGCGCGTAGCATTAAGGGCCGCGCGAACTTTTGCTTGTAGCGAACTACGTAAATAGGGTGTAAAAACTGGTACTGTATCTTCTCATACTTGCTCACATTTTAGAACGTATGTATATCAGTATAATATACCAGTTCAATAAACATTCCGTATCTCCCAACCGCAGAAGCTCAACCTGCGGTTAACATTTATTACACCTTCCTTAAAAAGGGTCGTCATCAGTGTCCCAGATAAACTGCCAAGTTCCCATACATATACAAGCCAAAAAAAAGGTTGAGTACCCCTGTTAAACGTTCGTACGGACAGCAAAAACACTCTCGAAGATAGTCCTCCGAAAATAGTCCAATGTCCTTCAGAATTTTCTATCAGTACTCCCAGTAATTGAGGCTTGAGTGCGTCGCTGTTTTTGCCGACGGTACTTTTGTGAGGGACTCAATAATTTGCGGACGGTACGCCTATCGAGCGCGGAGTGGACTTGACCCAGTTGCTAGCCAGGTAAATAGCCACTACGGATAGCTAGGGTACTAGACCTCTAGATTCTAGGGCTTCTTTGCAGCTTTGATAAAAGCAACAATCTTCCGCGGTTTCTTGTTTTTTATTTTGTATTTTATTATTGTGAGAGCAGTAAACTTAAAATTTATTTTATTTTTATTTTTCGTTGTGTCTTGGCATATCTCATTATTGTTCACCATAAACCCCTACAATTTTATTGATTATTAATTTATGAACGTCTCGGTCATGTTGATTAATAAAGTAGATTGAATAGTAAAACTAAGTACTAATAAATGTGTAACAATAGTAAATAAAATATGGCAAGTGTCCAAAATCAATCATAATATAATATTAATAATACTTAAATAGCTACTGACATTGATTACTAAACTCTAGCAAAAGTCTTACAACAAACCATACCAAAGAGATTTAAAATATTAAAGAGGGACATGCCAGGAAATGTCATAGAAAAACTTTGATCCCATGTCTCAGTAATGCCATCTAGAATAGTAATAGGTTGTGGAAAAAGTTACTTCGCATTTTTTAAGAAAATTCAAAACATTTTTCATTATAGTTTATTTACATTTAACTAAACTATGTAGGTACCATTTTGTTCGATAACTTTTTGCCATTTTGTAGGTAGGGACATGATCTCATTGCTATAGAAATTTTGGGAGTTCTGATCAAAATACCGCGACAAGTGGTTTTGGCAGTCCTCTCGTGATGTTAACCTGACACCGCCTAAAGAATTCTGAAGAGACCGAAACAGGTTGAAATCTGAAGGTGCAAGGTCAGAACTATACGGCGGATGCATTAACACCTCCCAGCCAAACTCTCTTAATTTTTGCTGAGTGGCTAAAGATGTGTGAGGTCTAGCGTTATCATGATGAAAAACTACACCCCTTCTGTTGATTAATTCCGGCCGCTTTCTCTCAACTTCTTGCTTTAATCTCATCAGTTGTTCGCAGTAGAGTTCAGAATCGATAGTCCTGCCTGGTGGTAACAGCTCATAATGAATAATGCCCTTCCAATCCCACCACACACACAGCATCACCTTGTTGCGCACGTTCTTGTCGTACGTGATCCACTTTTCATCGCCAGTTACCAGCTTCTTCAAAAATAGTTCGGTTTCATTACGTCGTAATAAAGAATCACAAATGAGTAGAGGTACACGGTTCATTAGGTTTCTTTCAGTGAGCTCGTGAGGTACCCAAATATCGAGCTTTTTTGTGTACCCAGTTTTTTTCAAATGCGCCAAAACTGTTTTGTGGTCAATTCCCAGTTCTTCAGCTACGTCGTAACTACTGATATCTATATATATATCTTGCTCCACTTTCTCAAAAATGGCATCCATTTTTCCGTAATAGGGCGACCAGAGCGACGTACATCTTGACATCAAAATTTCTGGATTGAAAACGCTTAAACCAAATTTGTGCTACTCCCACAGACACTGCACTAGGTCCATAAACATCGCAATTTTCGCGGCCTGCGTTGCATTTTTACCATTTTTGTAGTAAAATTTTAAAATGTATCGAATTTCTTCATTAGATTCACTCACCTTGACAGTACGAAAAACAAATGAAAATCAAACATTTTCCTAATTTGAATTTGGAATTATGTCTATAGGTATTGAATGCCTTTGCAATAAACTGACTTAAAAGAAGCCTCCAGGTACAAAGGGCGTGCCCGTTAACATGTAGTTTTGAATTAGGCCTACAAACGATGATCTAGGAACATCGAAATGAAATAAATTAAGTAAAGTTACTAAAAACTATTAGTGCGTAAGAGTAAATTCTCATATAACGGTGAAATTTTCCCATTCATTCTACTTAATTGATCAATCTTTGGCACATATTATACTCCCGAAACATATTTGAGATGTGTAAAGTTGTTTCAAATTCAAAATATGAATTTTAAACACTGTCCGCCTGTAGTTTTAACCATAGCAATTTGCTTCAAGATGATTTGCCGTAAGTAAAGACTCTTTTATGGGATATCTCATCTTATAGATATTGTGTATTTCAACTTGTATGTAGTTATTAGTAATAGATTGTCGGGTGTCTTATTCAAATAAAAAACTTACTGTACGGTTAAATTTCACCTCACAAAGATTACACGTTCTCATAAGAGGTTTTCAAGCTACCAAAGAACTTTTCTTAGAATAAAAACATTTCGTTAAAGAAATTTCTTGGCTTAGCTTTAATTTCCATTTGGCTCCACAACTCAGTAACTGGATAAGATTGGTTATCAAACTGTTGAGCTTTTGGAAACACAGGAATTAAAGTACATAAAGATTTATAGGCTTAAAAATTCCTTATATCTGTAATACCCTCACGCACTCTAATGTTACACGTTTCTAAAACACGCGACACGACAAGGTCAGGAGCGTAATTGATACATTTTATGCTTCATAATAATGTCAAACCATAAACCATAAGTAACTAGAACAACTCTAAGTTACTCTGTTCTTAGTCACATTCTGTCCGGCCAGCCATTAAACATTTTATAGGCATCTAAACCGTTTTATGCGGCAGCCGTCTTTTAAGGCAACTTAATCTCTAAAACTTTGCACTTAAAGCTCAGTTTCATGGACGAAATTAGAAGGCCCCTGTTCTTAAAGGGTTTGGAGAGCGTATTATCTGAGTTTTATTATGATTCAAAGGATTTAAAAATGACTAGTGGTAGTCAAATAAAGGCGTGTTAGTTTGTGATCAAAGAGACAATTTATATCGAAAAATGTCTAAACTCCTTTTTTCTGAAACCCTCACACCACCGTCCAGCGACATGTTATTCAACCAACACTTGTATTAAATACCCTTTGAACATCTTCTGTGCCAAGTTAACACTGATTCTGATAACATTATTGCCAGCCTTGAAAACGCCTTGTAATAGCATAAAACTCTCGAGCACGATCGTACAATACGTTGCTAAGAATATATTTCTAGGCGCGTAAAATAAATTTAATAAGAATGCCTTGAGATATTTTAATACAACGCTCTAGAATTACTTTCACGAAAATGAAAGTCGTTCGAAGAGAATTAACTTATATGAAGAATTAGAAAATTGTTTAAACTTTAAGTCAATTTACAGTAATTTTTAGATAAGTCATCAAAGAGTGTAAAAAGCTTTGCTTAAAGTGTAAAAATTTTGGGAGTTGTCTCAAAGATCCCTAGAATAATTTAACTTAAAACATCTTAAGAGCTTAATGAAAGTTTGTTGAAATCGATACACCGCTGTATCAGTTTGCTATTCAATTTATTTCAGGAGTTTACATTTCATTATAAAGTCACCTCGGTGAAAACTGAAAAAGACTAATTTGACGTAATGAATGGACCGTCTTATTTCTTTGTCCTCAAAAAATATCTTTGTTTTGAAAAAAATAAAAAACTTGTACACAGCCCTATTCTCGGAGCTCAAAGCTAAAACTGGGCAAATCTCTCCAAATAAGATATTCATGCAAATCCACCTACCTTAGCCTGAATAAACTCATTTTCGTTATCTTATTTGATTGAAAAATATACTCGGTATATGGAGAATATAACTTGATTATACAACGTAGAGTAATAGAATATACACGTATAGGTTGGGTTACCCCTTCGCTCCCTCTGGCAGGGGTAGGTAACCTCGGTCCGAGGGGGCGCCTCTCGTGATGTGTCGACGTGACGAGAATGTATAGCAAATCCGGTTAGGCTGGCTACATATTGGGCAACTTGAGTGTGTGTGTCAACATGTGTGGAGTTACAGATACAATTACAATTTGTGAATGACATGACATGTGTAGTTTGCCCGCTTATGCATGTCTATACAATGTTTTATACCTTCCAAATGAAGAGTATGGAATTATTATGACAGCACGGTTGGCATAATGCCTAAGCAAGTTATCTGCGAGTTTAAATCTTTGTTAATGCATCCACAATACAGAAGAAATTGCTAGTTATATTTAAATATTGAATAATGTTTTTATTTATCAGCTTCCCTTCTATATTGGCTTTAGTCTAGAGTTCCACCAAATACAGCTAAGCACTATTATTTTACGTAGAGTGATTGATTAATTATCTGAACTCCACAACACAGTAACTGTAATTAATTGTTGCAATTGTAAATGTTACTCTAGTCATTAAGTCAAAAATGTACATAGTGTAAACAATAGGGTATATGCATGTATTTTTTTTATATTTTTATTTCACTGTTTACAACGTTTTAACATAGTAAAAAAATATAAACTTATTCAAAAATGCAGTAATGAAGCTTAAAAAAATATTTAAAATCTATACTTATAATAAATCTGTAGAGAAGTCAATTCTGTACATTGAAAATATATTCAAAATTAATATTGGAGGATGATTGGTAATCGATACTGATGCCAAAAATGCAATCAGTAAATTTTTTGTCTGTCTGTCTGTCTGTCTGTCTGTCTGTATGTGCACGCATGGGTCAAAAACTACTAAAGGGATTTTAACCAAACTTGGTACGATTGTAATCCATACTCCTGGGCAGGTTATAGGCTATATAACATAACACTAAGACACATAGGAGCCGAGCAGTGACGATAAATTCGAAGTAAGTCGGATGAAAATATGCGCTTTCGAGCTCCTATCCTCGCATACGTTGATCATACACAAAAAGTATGTATTACAAAGATGCTGATCTTCAAAATATCAACAAAAAAGTTCTTAGTAACATATATGTATCTCTTATAAATTAGCCACAATAACACGTTTAAACGTTAAGCATTTCTTCAAAGTATAATAATATGTAAAAAATATAGTATTATACATAGATATATCTTTATCAAACTTTCATATTCAGAACGTTCACTTTTATACCTATTTAATAAAAAAAAAATTATAGACATCGGTTTATAAACACTCAAGATATAGATGAACTTAAACTTCCAAATCTCGCCGGGCAGTATGGTAGGTATGCTATACGGTTGATTTTTGTCTAACGTGCGAAACGGCCCACCGCGGCACCTATAAAAAGGCGGGGCGTTCACGCGCTAACGTCACTTATTATTTGACTGTGGATGCGAACGGACGTGCCAAGCATTGTTCGTTCTTATTGACTTCTGAATAAGCACGACTTTTATTCATTTAATATTCGCCTTTTTCATAAGATTGGATTTAAATTATAGTAGTTTTTAGATATTATTTTGTAGAAGATTTTATTACTTAATATATTATAATTATAATTTTTATTCGTTTAATTCTTTTGATTCCGTAGGTAATTACCATTATTATTCCTTATTTGTTTTCTTTATTTTTATAGTAGGTACGTAGTTTTGAGATTTTCGTTTTAAATAGGTATTAGTTAATTTCGATACTTTTATTTTTTTTTCTTTACATTTATGATAGTACGTAGTTTTTTTTAAGTAAATAAAAGTTAAGTTAAGATATTAGTTTTTTTTAAGTTATTCGATTAGCGTCTTTTTGAATAAGAAATTAAGTGTTGCTCCTGTTTTTTTATTTGAATTCAAGTCTGTACGATGCCACCTAAAAAACGATCTTCTTTATCTCGAAATTCGAGAAATGCTAAAAGAATGAGAGATGCGCGTTCTCAGGAATCGTCAGATGAAAGAGCACATCGTTTAAACTCTATGATAGTTAATAACGCAACTGCACGTGCACATGAAAGCACTTCTGAGAGAGAGATGCGATTAACTTCCGATAGGGAAAGAAGAGCCACATCACGAGCATCTGAAACCTTTTCTCAACAAGAGCTACGTCTTACAGTTGACCGTGAACGGCATATTCTATCTCGAGAATCTGAAACCGCAACTCAACGAGAATTACGCCTTACAGGTGACCGCGAATGGCATGTGTTATCTCGAGAGTCCGAAACCTACACGGAGCGTGAGTTAAGACTTACAGTTGACCGTGAACGGCATGTTTTATCCCGAGAGTCGGAAACGTTCACCGAGCAACATTTAAGGCTTACAGCTGATCGCGAACGGCATATTCTATCTCGGGAATCTGAAACCTCTACTCAACGAGAATTACGACTTACAGGTGACCGCGAATGGCATGTGTTATCTCGAGAGTCCGAAACCTACACAGAGCGTGAGTTAAGACTTACAGCTGACCGTGAAAGGCACGTTTTGTCTCGAGAGTCCGAAACATACACTCAATATCATGACCGTCTGACAGCTGATAGGACACACCATGCCATAACTCGATCAATTGAAGACGAACTTGATTATGACCGACGACTGGAGTCAGGCCGCGAATATTACAATTCTTTGAGACATGAACAAACAATAAGTTTGGCAAATGAAAGACAACGAATTGATAATATTCGATCGCAGGAAACGAACGAGCAGCGTGAAGCCAGGCTTTCTGCAGATAGATTGAGAAATATTTTTGAAAACTTAGATGCACATACAGAGGATTTAGATGAACCTACAAATTTACTACCGTGGGCCAACAAATATAAAAGTGAGTTCACTTATTCTGTCACAACTGATTACAGATCATATTCAAAAATCGGTGGTATGAACGTAGTATGTTCTTTTTGCAATGCATTAAAGTGGAGTAAAGAGTCGGCTGGATTTTGTTGTTCTGGAGGTAAAATTAATTTGCCTACGTTCGAAGATCCGCCTGAACCTTTGAAGTCACTGTTATTAGGGGAACATACGCATTCAAAACATTTCTTAGATAATATTCGCAAATTTAACAGTGCCTTTCAAATGACTTCTTTTGGTGCTCAACAAATATCAGAAGGACCATTCATGCCAACTTTTAAAATACAAGGTCAAGTTTACCATTTAATAGGATCTCTACTGCCAGCTGACCATCCTAAATTTCTTCAAATATATTTTGTGTCCGACTACAATGAACAATCAATTATACGTAATCAAATTTTTCCAAATTTAAATACTGAATTGATTTCAGAACTTCAACACATGTTGCATCAGGTTAATTCATATGTATGTAGTTTTAAATCGGCGTTAGAAGCTCTTCCTCAAGAACCAGATAACAATTACAAGATTGTTATAAATGCTGATCGACGTCCAACTCAAGAACACCCTGGGCGATATAATGCCCCATCAACAAATGAAGTGGCTGTGGTATTGGTCGACCAGGAATGTGATAGACGTGACATAGTTATTCGTTCCAGAGACAATGGCTTGCAACGTATTTTAGAAACCCATAGGGCATACGATAGTTTGCAATATCCTATGATACTCTGTCGTGGGGAAGATGGTTACAATTTTGCTTTATACCAAACTGATTCACGAACAGGCGCACCTAATTATAACAAAAAAATTTCATGTCTTCAATTCTATTGTTACCATTTGCAAGTAAGACAGGGCAATTTTTTATATTTACACCGTTTTCGTTCCCTTTTTAATCAGTTTATTGTTGATATGTACGCAAAGATTGAAACTGAAAGATTAGTTTATATACGGTCTAATCAGAGGCAGTTGCGCGCTGAAGAATACGTGCACCTTCGCGACGCAATGCAACAAGATAATAATACGGTAAATATGGGCCGTTTAGTTATTTTACCCTCTTCTTTCACTGGTGGTCCACGCTATATGCACGAACGTACTCAAGATGCTTTTTGTTACGTAAGAAAGTATGGACGTCCCGACTTATTTATTACTATAACAACAAATCCTAAGTGGGATGAAATTACTCATGAGCTTCTTGAGGGTCAAGCGTCTTATGACCGTCATGATATTATTGCAAGAATTTTCCATTTAAAACTAAAGTTAATGATCAATTTACTTACCAAAGATAACATTTTTGGAGAAATTTTGTGTTTTATGTACAGTGTTGAATGGCAAAAACGCGGCTTACCTCATGCACACATTTTGCTTTGGTTGAAAGACAAGATTCGACCTAATGATGTAGATAGTGTAATCAGTGCTGAATTTCCGGATCCCATTGCAGATCCCGTGTTATATGATATTATTAAAACTCATATGGTGCATGGCCCATGTGGTACATTGAATGCAAACGCTCCTTGCATGCAAAACGGTCGTTGCACTAAAAGATATCCAAAAGCCTTAGTGGTCCAAACTGTAACAGGTCATGATGGATACCCGTTGTATCGCCGCCGTTCAAAAGATGATGGTGGCTTTACTATTGAGAAAAGAGTGTATGGTCAACAGATTACTTTAGATAATAGATGGGTTGTGCCGTATTCGCCAATTTTATCCCGAACATTTCAAGCTCACATAAATGTTGAAATGTGTAATAGCGTGGAGTCTATAAAATATATTTGTAAGTATATAAACAAGGGTAGTGATCAAACAACATTCGCGTTGAGAAACGAACACGATGAAATTACAAGATTTCAGTCAGGCAGGTATATTAGCTCTTCAGAAGCTGTGTGGCGCATTTTGAGTTTCAATATTCACGAAAGATATCCACCCGTGACACATTTGGATGTTCACCTTGAAGGCGGTCAGCGAATTTATTTTAATGCAGAAAATGTTACAGAACGATTAGAGAACACCAGACAAACAACTTTACTGGCATACTTTCGACTTTGTCAAACTGATGATTTTGCAAAAACTTTATTGTACGACGAAGTTCCTTCATATTATACTTACGATAAGCAACGTGGTTATTTTAATCGTAGACGCCGTGGCAGACCAGTTGATGGCGAACCAGGTATTTTCAAAGAACACGCACTTGGTAGGGTGTATACGGTTCATCCAAACTATGCTGAATGTTTCTATTTGCGATTATTATTACATACGGTACGAGGATCAACATCATTTATAGATCTGAGAACAGTAGACGGAATTGTATATCCTACTTATCATGCAGCTTGCCAAGCGTACCGTTTGTTAGAAAATGATCAGCATTGGGATGATGCTTTAGCTGAATCCTGTATCAGTGATAATCCACGACGCTTACGTCATTTATTTGTAACTTTAATGGCATTTTGTAATTTGTCAGATGCTGCACAATTATGGGAAAAATACAAAGAAAAGCTTGCGGAGGATTTCCTTCAAAATATATCTCATAATAATGAAGGCGAAATAAATGACAGTTCCCGTGAATTTGCCTTAAATCAGTGCTTATTAGCTATTCAAGAGGAGTTAACAGCAGTAACCGGTAAATCACTCAGTGAATATGGTATGCCAACACCAAACTCGATTGGGGAGCGTACTAATAGAGAATACATCGCAGAGATTAATTATAATTCAATGGATCTGCTGGAAGTTTTAGAAAATGGAATCTCCATTATGACTCCAGAACAACGTTCAATATATGACCGTGTCTGTGAAAGTGTCCAAAATAATATGGGAACAATTTGGTTTTTAGATGCACCCGGAGGAACCGGAAAAACATTTTTGACCAAATTAATTTTAGCCTATGTTCGGCATCAGCGTAAAATAGCTCTTGCCGTGGCTTCATCGGGGATAGCAGCAACATTGCTACCAGGAGGTAAAACTGCTCACTCAATGTTTAAAATACCCATCGATTTAAATTGCACGGAAAGTCCGACCTGTAGTATTTCAAGAAATAGCGACAAAGCAAAGGTTTTACTTGAGTGTAGTTTAATAATATGGGATGAATGTACAATGGCCCATCGAAAAGGAGTAGAAGCAGTTGATAGAACTTTAAGGGATATAAGACAAAATGATCGGTCAATGGGCGGTGTCACAGTTCTATTTTGCGGAGATTTCAGACAAATTTTGCCGGTAATACCACGGGGTACAAGAGCCGACGAGATTAGAGCTTGCCTGAAAAGCTCCAATTTGTGGCGTAATATACAGCCGGTGCATTTAACTACAAATATGCGAGTAAGAACTGGAGATAATCCGAATGATAATCAATTTTCGGACACTTTATTAAAAATTGGCGAAGGCACCTATCCACAACAACACGGAGGAAAAATTATTTTAACACCTACCTTATGTTGCAGAGTGCAATCACAGCAAGATCTTATATCATCAGTTTACGGCGACCTTTCAGAACTATTTGAAAGGGACAATACTTGGTTGTGCGAAAGATCCATTTTGACCCCTCGCAATGACCAAGCATCTGATATAAACAGCAATATATTGTCAAATATACAAGGCGACACTAAAATATACTATTCTATAAACAGAATGGTCGATCAACAAGAAGCCACTAACTATCCGATAGAATTTTTAAATTCTTTAAATATGCCAGGACTTCCATCTCATGAAATTCATTTAAAAATAGGTATTCCGATTATTTTACTCCGAAATTTAAGACCACCACAACTATGCAACGGAACCCGACTAAAAGTGATTCAATTACAACAAAACATAATAGAGGCTCAAATTCTAACAGGTTGTGGTACCGGTGAAATTGTTTTTATTCCCAGAATTCCTATTATACCAAATAATTTTCCATTTCAGTTTAAAAGAACGCAATTCCCAGTATCGGTGTGTTATGCAATGACAATTAATAAAGCTCAGGGTCAGACTTTCCGCGTTGCTGGAGTAGATCTTAGTCTCAGTTGTTTTTCACACGGTCAGTTGTACGTCGCTCTTTCCCGGGTCAGTAGTTGCAGAAATCTTTATGCATACGTACCGGAAGGGTCAACTTTAAATGTAGTCTATCCGGAAGCTTTATGCTAAAATTATTACGTTGATATATCTGCGCACAGCCCAAACCGCTGGTCTTAGAGACATGAAACTTGAAGGGGTGTTCTTTGTGAAGAGAAAGTATCCAATAACAAAAGATTTTTGGAAGTTCGTCATCCAGGCGGGCGAAGCCGCGGGCAAAAGCTAGTACAGAATAAATTTGAGCTGTTTAAACGCCGCCATTTTCGCGCGCCATTTCAATTACGTCATTTACTATGATCCTATTACTATTACTTAGGGTGTTTTCGTTCTTCTAACCATTTCACCATAAAAAAGCTCAAAAACCAGTTTACCGGTATTGCTTGTACCCAAATGGAATAAACAATATCAGATGATGATTTTACAAAACCACTTTCAGTCATTTTTCTTAAATGTTAAATAATCTCACTATGAAGCTAAAATTACACTTGAACATTAAATTAGTTCACAACACACACGGCAATAATTATGTTTTCCAATAAAAACTCCATTCCAATACTGTTTTGTAGGCGTAACTTGTCTTGTTGTCGTAGTATTTGACGTCAATTTTCGTTATAACCAATGGCGATGCGTTTGACAAATTTGAATTTCCCGCGCTTAATTCGCACTTTTATTTTAAATTTTAAATAATTATGACGCTATTAAAAAGTAAAATAATGATTTAGTTCATATTTTCTGCCATTAAAGATTCGGAAAAAAAATATTAGAACCATATTTAAATTACATGCATATTCCCTATTGTTGGTTAACCTAAATAAATAAATAAATAATAACGCCGTACTTCAGCTTTGACGTAGTCTAACACCATATAGGTACCCTTCGGCAAGAATGGCTGCCAGACTTTGAGGATTCCGACTACCAGAATTGATTTAGTCACTGTGTCCAGTTGCTAGTGCATCAGTGAGGTATAAGCCTCACTTCTACCTCACAACACACAGCAACCGGAGTTAGTATATTGTGTACTCAATTATTATTATTTTTTATTACTAGCCTATGTTTTCCCACTGCAGGGCAAAGTAAGGCTTCCCTACTCTTCTTCCACCTCTCTCTGTCAAGGACTAATCAGGACCAGTACTTATGGAAAGAGCCCATTTCCAGCCATTCCAGCCATTCCGCCATTTTCGTCTGGGTCTACCGCGATGTCCTTTGGAGGAAATGAAATGAAATGAAATGATGAAATAATATTTATTTCTGTAAGTAGATCTTCTCAGATACTTTTACATGTCTTTTTTTTTAAACTAAACTAAATGGCATTTCCAAAGTGACTGATCCCTGAGAAGAAATGCCGAAAGAAATTCAGGGGTCATGGTCTCTTTTAAAGTCCAGACATAAGATTATATTCATTTACTATGCGAGTCTGACGATGCAGGGCAAAGTCTGGAATAGCCAATTGAAGAAAGAATCAATTCAGCTTTGGGCCGACCTGTCCCGACAGACGGCATGCATGCTTCAGTCATCGTGTAGCTCAAACCTATTTCAGGGAGCTCGATGACCCACCACACGACGCTATCTGCCGGTCATTTGCGTAGGCCACGTAAAAGTACTCAAAACCGCCAGACAGTTACGGACTCATGTATTTTATCTAGCCTGCATGGTACTCACATTCACAGAGAAAAAAAAAATCTATTTTAAATGTTAATTACATAATGTCATAACTTAATGTCAATTTAGTTCAACATCAATTATTAAAAATCTAATAGTTTGGTGCTTGGTGTTACATTGGAGGAACCCATAGAGTCGTGAGTTTGGCTTACTGGTTGTACTTAATTAATTAATTTAAGATAAGTTTGTTGTTTTACCACCCAGTGGACCAATGTTGTCATGTTTAATAAAATATATTATTAGTAGGTTATAATTGGGGGTTCTGGATCACTCGCTCTCGCTCGAGCGCGTGATCCAGAACTCCCCAATTTATACCTACTATCATTGACTTATCGATGTCTTTTTATCCACTACGGTTTTTAAACTGATGAGCGAATGTTGCTACCGGTTCGTTGTAATTGTCTCTCGCTTTGCTCGAGCGCGTGATCCAGAACTCCCCAATTTATACCTATCATTGACTTGTCGATGTATTTTTATCCACTACGGTTTTTAAACTGATGAGCGAATTGTTGCTACCGTTTCTTTGTGATTGCCTCCAGTTCACAGCAGTTCACTCGAACGGTTGATCAGATTCAGAACTCCTCAATTTATACCGTCGCACATTATCGCGATCGTTGGCGTGGCGTCGAACTACAGTGGAGCAAAACTATCGAGCGTACATTACAACAATATCATGTTCGATAGCTGCACCGCGTTAAACCGAAATGTATTGAGCGCTACAGCGTTCAATATATTAGCAACCGTGCAAGTTAATGTCATCGGTGCCTTGGATACGGATAGAAATCCAGAAAAAGAATTGAGGATTGTTTTTTTTTTTTTTACCTAACTGTATTATGGAGATAGAGTAATTGATTATAATATAAAATAATGTAAAAAATCATAAAAACCAAGCTGGAACTGGAACAAATATTCATTTGTTCTGTGCGGGAATCGAACCAGCAAAACACTTTTGACGCATTTGTTAAGGCATCTATTAAACCTACTATTTACATTGTGATGTCGCACTCTTAACCAATGCGCCAAATGTGTCTTTAGAGATGTGACAAAATATTGGACCACTTTGTCCTAATAATTAATTTATTAAATTTTTGGAACTACAAACATAATGTAACCCAGCAGTTTTCTAATTCCAGTGCAACCAAAAATGATAGTTAAGACCTTTTTCTTTGCACTTCAATAGTTTCAGTTGTTCTAAATTAGATCTTATTTTTATACAATTTAAGTTCATATTGCTATCAGTAGAAATAACGCGATTTGCCAATTTAATGCAAAGGCATTCCGTATAGTACACAGGCACATTGTTGATATCGACATGTTTCGACTTGATTCTACTACCAAGCATGATGTTTAGATAAAATAGGCATTGTTATGAAGAAATTTAAACCGTAAAGACGTGAATTACAAGACATGCATTTATACGCCATAAAAGAATCTGTTTTGTACAGATTGTAGAAGAAAGCTTTTGACTGTAACACAGTAAACACATTTATTTTGTTTGATTCAAGCACAATGTCGGTAAGTAATAGTTATTATTATTGATTTTAATATTTTTAATAATTATAATGTAGGCATTGTATGTATCTATATTTATAACACTATTTATTTCTGTTTTCAGGACGGCGAGGATCTTTTTAATTTTATCCCCAACAAGCAACTGAAGGAATCGGTTTCATCACGACTCAATTTGAAGAGAAAAAATGATGCGACAGGCCCTCCACAGAAACGCGAAAGACAGCAAAACTACTCATATATCAAAACCAGGGCGCCAAATACATCTTCAAGGACATGCGCAATCAAAATTGAGATATACGAAAGTGATAATTTACCAGAGAAATCTTGCGAGTGCAGTGCAAATAAGTGTGTGCAATTTATAACTGAAAATGCGGTCACTAGTGATATATACTTAGATTTAGAAAACCTTATAAGTAAAATTCGCGAGAATTTATAATTAATGATTTTATGTTTATTTTTATATGTAAGTTGTGTGTTATGTGTAAGTAATTAAGATAATTCCAATAAGTATGAACGGTTGTTTTTTTTTATGTAGTGTAATAAAAATCGCTTCTACTAATATATGCATTGATGTCAGATTAGGTAAGGAATCTGTTATTTCTTAGAAGATTAATTACTCTTTTAATAAATATATGTATTATTATTACCTACTTAAAGTTCTGAGTGTTTGATTTCCCCAACGCTCAATATTCCTTAGCCTATTTCTGTAATATCTTATTAAGAGTTCTATAACAAAAATCACTTAGAAATCTATTGCCATCCCTTTCCATTAATATTAAAATGAGCAGGATAGCTATATCTAACACAGCCTTTACGACTTGAGAGTTTTAAGAAAAAATAAAATAAATAATTATCGCTGGACATTACACACACTGCCATCTAGTGAAGCAACGAGGTTTGTGTCGTGGACACCAGATAGTTGATATACTACATAGATACTTTTTGTACCGAGATTCGAACCCGGGACCCTAAGACCGTAGGGCAGCCTCACTACCGCTGCACCATTCGAGTCGTCAAGAATAAGGCAACATTTCTGTATACATGACAAATAACTACCAGAGACCTCATTTTATTGGTTTCTCATATGTTTGTATGTATTCCGACAGAGTTAATGGACACCTCATTCCTTTTACAATGTTCGTCTCAAGTCGCCTCCAAAAACACTAATAAGGATAAAGTGCTGTGAAAACACTTTCCATAACTAGAGTATTCGGAAGCATTCACATTGCGATTTCAGTACGAGAAATTAATAAAATAAAATCTACTTTAAGTGCTCAGGTGTTAGAGATGAAATTCTAATAACAATTTTTTTTTAAATAAAATTTTGAAGTCATTATTTTTTGGGAACTCAATTATGACTAAGGCTTTAGGATTTAGGTCTATAAAATAAGCATCTGAGATAATTATCATTTCTTACATCTTGTCATTGTTGTGCTGAAGTGCATTTCACTGAACAGTGAGTTTAAATTTGTTTGTGGTTGTTCATAAGTGTTGCAGTTGAAACAAAGTTTAAGTATGTGAGTATTATAAATTTTACTTTATCATTTTTTTTTTCGTCAATATGCACGACTGTAATAGTTAATTGTTTTACGACTGAAATGAATGAATTAAGTTTAGATAATATGTATATTTGTTTAATATTTCAAAAACTATTGTAGGTTGCTACGTACTTGTACTGTATGTGTATTTGTAGTTTAATGTTAATATTTTTAGAAACGTTTAATAATTCTTGCTTCGTTGCTATGTCATGCAATAAACATAAGACCTGGGTTCAATTCCTAAGTCATCTAAAGTATTCATTACATTCATTTCATGTTCATGTTGTTACGAACGTTGGTAACAAAATATTTATTACATTGTAATCATGTTTTCAGGGCTCAGTCGATGATTAATCCTTTTTGGGTTGAAGAAGAGGACTCCGAGCCTTCAGTGTCTCGAGTAACAAAAGAGAAGCCAGCGGCGGCTCAAAAAAAAAAACCTGTGAAGAGAGTTGCAAAAGTGACTCAGAAGAAGAAGGCGGTGCTTTCCAAAAACCCTTTCGCTTCAGAATCATCAGATAGCGACGGATCACCAGTTGTAACAACACCAGTTCCAAAAAGAAAACGGAATAATACCATCGTTTCAGATTCTGAGGTAAGTTTTTTTTTTGTGTTATTTAACATGTTAAATTTTCATTTCATAATAAACATTCATAAACTATCAGTGTTTCACAGTGTATGATTTTCTCCATCAAAAATGTTACTCATTTTGCAGATATGAGAGTTGAAATAGACTTTTCTAATAGATTATATCTATAATTATGGTAACGGTAGATTAAACAATGTGGAAGTCTCGAAATTTACCTATTTTTATTTTTTTATATAGGTATGTTATTTTTAATTAGGTACTTGCGCTCGCGATTTATTATTTTTAATAAATTAAAACTAGATATCTTATGTATTTCAGGATGAATCGTCTCGACCGCTGATCCGTGCTGCCAATCTGAAGAGCTGCTTCACTCAACGAGTCGCTGATGGTTATACCTTCCAATCAGACCCGGGCAGGGTTGGAAAGTATTATTTCGAATTAAAAGTTTATAATACGAACGAAGTGGAAAATCTTGCCCCAAACGAGCGTTGGAAACAATCTATTGCCACGTTAAAATTATCAACTGATATAGATAATGTTGTGTGGAAAGCTTTAACACGCCTTGTGAATACTGGAAAGGCTGAATTTAAAGATATTCGGCCTATTCTATATAGAAATAAATGAAATTTAATGTTATTCAATTTCCTATATTTTAACCACGCTCTTTTACGCGAGTTTTTTGTAATTTGCTAATAACTTTAATATAAATCTGTTTAATCTTTTTTTTTCCTAAGTTTAAATCTATTTTAATTATATAAACAAACTGAAATATAGACATATAAACATGACATAAATTATATTAGATAATAATTATATTAGAATATTTTATTGATTTGAAATGATTATTTTACATGTACTTTTTCAGAGTTTCGAACTAAGAAATGAATAACTCCGAAATTTGAAAACTCGAAATACGAAATTCTGAAATTGAAAACTGAGAAGTTTAAGACCTGAAATAGAAATTTCGAAATTGAAATATTTTAGATACAGTCTTTATTAAGAAATATGAGAATATTTTCTTGATTTAAAATAATTATTTTACATGTACTTTTTCAGAGTTTCTAACTAAGAAATTAAAAACTCCGAAATTTGAAAACTCGAAATAAGAAATTCTGAAATTGAAACTGAGAAGTTTAAAAACCTGAAATAGAAATTTAGAAATTGAAATATATTAGATATAGTCTTTATTAAGAAATGTGAGAATATTTTATTGATTTAAAATGATTATTTTACATGTACTTTTTCAGTTTTCGAACTAAGAAATGAATAACTCCGAAATTTGAAAACTCGAAATACGAAATTCTGAAATTGAAAACTGAGAAGTTTAAACCTGAAATAGAAATTTAGAAATTGAAATATATTAGATACAGTCTTTATAAAGAAATGTGAGAATATTTTATTGATTTAAAATGATTATTTTACATGTACTTTTTCAGTTTCGAACCAAGAAATGAATAACTCCGAAATTTGAATACTCGAAATACGAAATTCTGAAATTGAAAACTGAGAAGTTTAAACCTGAAATAGAAATTTAGAAATTGAAATATATTAGATACAGTCTTTATTCAGAAATGTGAGAATATTTTATTGATTTGAAATGATTATTTTACATGTACTTTTTCAGAGTTTCGAACTAAGAAATGAATAACTCCTAAATTTGAAAACTCGAAATACGAAATTCTGAAATTGAAAACTGAGAAGTTTAAGACCTGAAATAGAAATTTCGAAATTGAAATATTTTAGATACAGTCTTTATAAAGAAATGTGAGAATATTTTTTTTTTATTTAAAATAATTATTTTACATGTACTTTTGCAGAGTTTCGAACTAAGAAATGAATAACTCCGAAATTTGAAAACTCGAAATAATAAATTCTGAAATTGAAAACTGAGAAGTTTAAAAAAAAACCTGAACAAAGAAATTTCGAAATTGAAACTTGATTATTTAAAAAAAAAAAACCCGAAATAAGAAATTCTGAAATTGAAAAAAATTTTTTTTATAAGATAAGTTTAATAAACATGTTTTTTTGTAAAGACTGTAATATTTATGTTTCAAAATTATCAGCACACAGTAGAACAAATATTCATAAATCTAATCGATTGCTCTGCTCCGAATTCGAAAATATTCAAATTATTGCTACAGCGTTTAAAAATAGAATCATAAGTTACAAAGTGAATCCACTTAAATCTAATGAAGTAACAATAACTCCAGAAACGTTTTTAAATCAAATTTCAAAATCCGTATGTGATATTATCAATCTTATGATTCAAAAACATAAAGCAATTAAAGTCAATTTTGAATTATTTGTGTCATATATTTTGCCAAAAAATAATGAAAGCTCTATGAAATCTTTCAATACCAAATATATGATAGCAGTTCCGAATACAAATATTTATAGTATGTATTTTAAATGCTCTGAGAAATTAATATCTAAATGTTTAGAGTTTGAACTTGCCGAATCTGGTTGGACTATTGATTGTATAAACCATTTGGAAATAAACATAAACAAGTACAATCCTTTAAGAGCTGGAACATATTTAGAATTGCCTAAGGTTATAAAAAACACAAAGTCGTGTTTGAATATACGCAACAATGACAATCATTGTTTTTTGTGGTGTATTATTGCCCACATGTTCCCAAAGAGACTAAATGCTAATAGAATGCAATCGTACCCACACTATACGCTGCTTTTAAAAATAAATGATATGTCTTTTCCACCAAGTTTCGATGATATTAAAATCTTTGAGAAAAATAATCCTTCTATAAGTGTGAATGTTTATGGTCTTGAAGCTAATAATCATGTAACGGGTCCTCTATATTTGACATACGAACGAAAGCTTACACACGTCAATTTGTTGTATATAACGAAAGACGATAAAGCCCATTTTTGTTTAATAAAAAACTTTAGTCGCCTTGTGCACAGACAATTAACCAAACATAAATCTAAAGTATTTTTGTGTGATGAGTGTTTTTTGTATTATGACAATGAAGACAAATTATTAAATCACGATTGTAGTAGAATAAAAACAGTTTTGCCTGGTGAAAATAGCAAATTAAAATTTTCAAACTTTGAAAAAACCCAAAGAATTCCAATTGTAATATATGGAGATTTTGAAAGTTTGCTTTGCAATTACTCGGACAAAAATAAATCGCTTTTTACTGAATCTGTACAGGCCCATGAAGCATCATCGTATGCTTATTATATTTGTTGCAAATCTAAACCTGAATTAAATGATTTCGTTAGTTATAGAGGGCCAAACTGTGCGCAAAAATTTGTTGAAACCATTACAAATGACCTAAAAAGGCTGTATAAAATATTACAAAATAAACAGCCAATGTTACCTCTTACGTCTGACGAGTTAAACTCATTCAAAACAGTTCAATTATGCCACATATGTAAAACTAAGTTTGCACAAAATGATAAAAAAGTTAAAGATCATGATCATTTCACAGGTAAATATAGAGGTCCTGCACACAATGCTTGTAATTTAAATTTGAAACAATGCCAGTTCATACCTATAATTTTTCACAATCTATCTGGATATGATTCACATTTATTTATAAAAGAGCTGTCGGATGTAATTGGCAGAATAACTTTAATTCCTAAATCGAAAGAAAAGTACATATCGTTCACAAAAATCATACCTCTTGCCGATAAAAATATAGTTCAGTTGAAATTTATTGATTCGTTTAACTTTTTAAGTACTAGTTTAGATAAATTGGTAAAAATGTTACACTCGGATGATTTTCAACACCTGCGCTTGTTTTTTAATCAGGATTGTTTATTTAATTTAGCGTGTAGAAAAGGTGTATATTGTTATGATTATGTAGACAAATGGGAAAAATATGATGAAACCCAACTGCCAGAACAGTCAAAATTTTTCAATCAACTAACGGGAGAAAATATTTCAGCTGAAAATTATCAGCATGCTTTAAACGTATGGCAAACTTTTAAAATAAAAAATTTAGGAGAGTATACAGACCTTTATTTAAAATGTGATGTGCTGTTATTATGCGATATTTTCGAAAAGTTTCGAGAAATGAGTTTACTTTATTATAATTTAGACCCATGCTATTATGTTTCATCACCATCGTTAAGCTGGGATGCTATGCTAATGTATACTAAAGTAGAGCTTGATTTAATATCGGATGTAGAAATGTACCAAATGTTAGAAAATGGAATTCGAGGAGGTCTTGCCCAATGCTCATTAAGATATGCCAAAGCTAATAACAAATATCAACCATCGTATAATAAGGACAAGGCAAGCACATACCTTATTTATCTGGACTGTGTAAATTTATACGGCTTTGCAATGATGCAGAAACTTCCAATGCGTAACTTCCGATTTCTTAATGATAATGAATTAAATAACTTCAATATAAATGATGTTGACAAAAACGGAGATAAAGGATACATTTTAGAGGTAGATTTATATTACCCGCCTAACATTCATAATGCTCATTCGGATCTGCCATTTGCTGCCGAAAAATATTCTCCTATGCAAAGCAAATGTAAAAAATTAATTGCAAATTTACACAGCAAACATCGTTTTGTTATCCATTATATACATTTACAAGAGTGCTTAAAAAATGGTTTAATATTGTTAAAAATATATAGAATATTATCATTCTATCAAGATAGCTTTTTAAAACCATACATTTTATTAAATACTTCTCTTAGGCAAAAAGCTAAATCGGATTTTGAAAGCGATTTTTTTAAGAAACAAAACAATTCTATTTTTGGAAAAACAATTGAAAACAAGCGGAAACAAGTTGATGTGAGGCTCGTAAAATTATGGAAAGATAAGTTAAATACAACCAACAAATTGTATGGCGCTGAAAGGTATATTAGTGCACCGCATTTTAAAGACTTGTCAATTATATCCGAAAATTTAGTAGCTATTCAATTAAATAAGACAAAAGTTGTATTAGATCGGCCTATATATATCGGATTTTCTATTCTTGAAATTTCTAAAACACACTTATATCATTTTCATTATTCTGTAATTAAAAAAATGTATGGAAACAATGTAATTTTATGCTATACTGATACTGACAGTTTACTTTATTTTGTAAAAACTGACGATTTTTATGAGGATATGAAAAACAATATTCGTTATTTTGACACAAGCAATTTTGAGGATAACAATATATATGGGCTACCTAAAGCCAACATGAAAACGCCAGGCTATTTCAAAGACGAATTGAGTGGAGAGATTATTTCAGAATTTGTAGGTTTACGAGCTAAGTTGTATTGTGTACGCACTGAAAATAAAACTATAAAGAAAGCAAAGGGAGTAACAAAGCCGATAACGAAAAAATTGGATATTGAAAAATATAAAAGGGCATTAATGTTTAATGATAACCTTCGAGGTGATATGTATGTTATAAGATCTAAAAATCATCAAGTATTTACACAAAAAATAAATAAGCTGGTACTTAATAGTGATGACGATAAAAGGCAGAGAATTGAAGGTAATTTCAACACTTTACCTTGGGGACATTATAGTTCAATACTTTAGTACTTGTAAGATTATTCTATTTGTTCTACTGAGTTTAAACTATGTTGTAAGATATAAAATTTAATTCAAATTTAATTAAATGTGTAATAAGTGTATAATCGAATACAATAATGTAATAAATGAATGTAACTACTTATAATTAATAAATATATAATCTATATTTATTTGTTTTATTTTCTTCCTTTCCGAAAGATTTTGTCTCTTAAAAACACTGTGTATAAAATGATGTTACGAATAACGTTAGTCTATCGATACTTTTATATCTAAGACTAAGCTTGTCATAACTATATGCAGTGTTTATTCATAAGAGGTATCACCTATACAAACTTAGTGTGATTAAAAACCCAGTATAGAGAATCAATTTTAATTTAATTGTTTTACATTTAATTAAAGAATAACTTCTAAATTGCATTTAAGGTCTGCATGTAAGCGAACTTAATTTTTTAACTATTCAGCTAATTCTTTAGTAAAATAGATTGACTTAATAACATCATCCACAAATCACAATATCTGATTTATTAGGTCTTAAATTTTCTGATTTATTTTATATAAACTGGGATTAGAAATCAAACTACAAATATTTCTTTATAAGTATTTATTAATAATAGTTATATTATAATACTCTTTCAATAATTAGACTGATAGGAGTTTCTCATTTGCCAAGGCTTACAAAGAATTAGGAACACTTAATTTTTTAACTATCTTCCCAACTAAATGTTCAGTCTCTTGCATGATATCATCATAGTCACTTCTTACTAAATATTGCACATTTACACTTGCACTATCGGGATCACTGCAGTTTATTTCACTGTTATCATCCAAGTCATGTATTATAATTTTTACTTTGTGACGAACGCGTCCTGTATCTCTCTTTATAATATAAGATGTATTTTCCAGAGACTTCGACTTGTTTTTTTTCTTTAAAGTTTGTTCCTTTTGTTTTTGTTTATTTATCTGACTCTCACAGACTTTTGGTGGTACTTCAGCAAACCAGCTCTCGCTATCTTGATAATAATAAAAAGGATTGGTAACTGGGCCTGAGTCTTCCATCACATTCTGAAAGAATACCAAGAATATTATAACTAAACAGCATTATCTATGGATTTTAATGTTTAATTTAAGATAATCCTAAAAATTACATACCCTTAAATGTTGTGGGTCGACGGGGCTGTAGGATGGCGAGTGTGACATGTTTCTGTATAAAAAAAAAAACATGTAATTAATTATTACTATTAGTTTAAATAATTATGTTAAAAAAAAAAAAAAAAAAAAAAAAAAAAAAAAAAAAAAACATACCTTGAAAATATAAAATAATAAACAAAATGACCTGCTTTAGGCAAAGAACACCTGCGAAGTGATCGCTTATTTTATGATACATACCTTCGATCAATAATTATTGATCGAAGATACATACAAAAGTTATTTGGAGCTAATGTGTAACATGAGCACAATTTGTACGTACCTATCTTGTAAGATGAGAATATAACTGTTCCTGTAGTGACAAGTTTAAAGATAGTGCAAAATAAAGTATATATGTCTATGTTAGGTATTAATTAAATTAATTGACAAGATGAAGTTGATCAAACAACCCATATCGCTAAACGTTAAAAATATAAATCTTGGCGAGTCTCCTCAAGAGATTAGACATAGCGCTTTGTTGCCAAATACGATTCGTTGTATAATTTGCGGTCCTTCTAATTGTGGTAAAACAAACGTTGTGATCAGTTTGTTATTGCATGAAAATGGGCTCAAATTTCAAAACCTTTACCTTTACTCGAAGACTAATTTCCAGCCAAAATATTGTTTTTTACGAGAAGTATTAAGAAGAGTGCCTCAGATAAAATTCAATGAGTTCAATGACGATAAAGATGTCATATCTCCGAGTAAGGCTTTACCAAATTCTGTATTTATATTTGACGATGTCGTGTGTGAAAATCAAATAAACATCCGGAATTATTTCTGCATGGGTAGACATAAGCAAATTGACTGCTTTTACCTATCGCAAACCTACTCGAAAATTCCGAAACAGTTGTTACGCGATAATGCTAACTTTCTTATAATATTTAAACAAGATGATGTAAACTTAAAGCATATCTATGAAGAACATGTAAATTCTGATCTACTGTGGAATCAGTTTAAAGACATTTGTAAAACTGTTTGGAGTAACCCTTATAATTTTCTACTTATTAGCAAAGAGTCACCATTAAAGAATGGAAGGTATAGACAAAATTTTGATATTTTTTTTAAACTTTGAATGAAGGTTGTTACTTAAATATGAATTACACACATAAATGCCGTTAGTATTATTATTTTCTTAGCTGAATACAGTTGCTTTTTTTTTATTGAAAGATGGAGGCAAACATTAAAATGGAATTAGTGAAGTCTGTCGACTCCATAAAGAAAAAAATAAAACAAATGAAAAATCAGGAACATACAATGACCTTGTCACTTGATAAAATGCTAAAACCTGTCACAGATCCTCTAAAAACTCTAGTTGATTCTAATAGATCTGAAGAAAAAATGAAACAAATTGGAAATACAACTCTAAATTACTCTGAAGAAATCGAATCCGATGAAGATAATAGTAGTTCATCTACAAAAATCGACGATTATTACGATGCAAATTTAAATTCTGCCCAATTCGTTGAAGAAAATGCAAAAAAAGAATCTATAGATAATTTAGAAATGTCGTTAGAGGGTGATGATATCTTTGATATTTATGATGGTGTTAGCATACCATTTGGAATTAGAAGTGAAAACAAAACTTTAATGATGGGTAATTTGGCGGTATCATTTTCTAAAATTGATAGTATGAATAACGATAATATCATTTTGATTAAAATCGGCAACAAAGCTTACAATTTAACGGCTGGTCTAAAAGAACTTTTACTTCGGAGAAAACCTGATTTAAAGTTAATATCAAGCGAAGATAAACTTGTATATAAGGATATGTTACAATATACAAATGCACACAAAAGAGATTTTAATCGTAAAGGTCAAATAAAAGGTGACAAAGGTATAAAATATTGTAAAATAATCAAACCCCTATTTTCTGAATCGTCAATCGATGATAAACTTTCTCAAACTAAACTTGGTGGAAACTTGCCAACGCTAAAAAAATACAAAAACAACATCGACTTGGTATATTGGGATGATCCTAACGAATTAGTCGAGAGATTGAAACTATTAGTAGCTTCAAGAGATGCTGGTAATACGAACCATGATAATGAAATTTTATCGATAATTGAAGAATTAAAAGAAGCCGGCATGATTAAAGAATAAATAGTCGTAATAATATGCTTTACATTCAGTATTATACATGAATTCAAGACAAATGTACTGAATTTTGAACATGAGCAAAGCTGATGTGGTAAACGAAATTCATAAAAATGCAAGGGTAAACTTTCCTCGAAGACATGTTATTATGAAAGATATAGATGACCTGTGGCAAGCAGATTTAATTGATATGCAATCAATTTCGAAGGAAAATAAAAGTTGTAGATTTATTCTTGCTGTTATTGATACATTTTCAAAGTACGCTTGGGCTTTTCCTCTGAAAACTAAAACCAAAGATGATGTGTGTAACTGTTTTAAAATTTTCCTAGCTATTGGACGTGTTCCTAAAAATCTGCAAACAGATAATGGAACAGAATTTTATAATAATAAATTCAAAAAGCTTATGAAGTCTAATGAAATTAATCACTATTCAACCTTCTCAACAAAAAAGGCTTCGATAGTTGAACGATTTATCAGAACATTGAAATCTAAACTTTATAAGGAATTTAGTTTTAAAGGCAACTATAATTGGGTAGATAATACCCTTAATGACATTATTTACAAATACAATCACACTTACCATCGGACAATTGATGAAATCCCCGCTAACGTGGATAACAGTAATAAACAGCGAATATTAGAAAGATATTTAAGGTTGGTAAAAAATGATAGTATAAGAAGCAAGTTTAAAGTAGGTGATTATGTACGTATCAGTAAGTACAAAGGAACATTTGAAAAAGGATATACCCCTAACTGGTCAGCGGAAATATTTAAAATTCGAAAAATACAAAATACAACTCCTATCACCTACTTAATTGAAGATACCATCAGAGGCCAGCCTATTTTAGGAGCATTTTATGTGCAAGAGCTTCAAAAGACAAAACATCATAATGTGTATCTAGTCGAGAAAGTTCTCAGAAGAAAAGGAAACAGGGTTTTAGTAAAATGGCTAGGTTTGTCTTCTACTGAAAACAGTTGGATTGATAAATCGAATATAATATTATAAATAATAATAAAATCTACTCAATAGTTAGTCATTGATGAAGCGTGTAAGTATTTATTATAGTGCTTGATTCAGATTCATTAGTCTTATGATGTGTATTGGAGAGAGTAGTCTTCTCAATTGGCTTATAAATAATTTACCATTTGAGTTGCACTTACCCGGATACAATTATTGCGGCCCTGGCACAAAATTAATTAAAAGGCTTGCAAATAGAGATAAAGGTATTAATAAATTAGACGAATATTGCAAAGAACACGATATTGCCTATCACAAATCATCAAACTTAAAGGATCGTCACAAAGCTGATTTAATTTTGTTAAAAAGGGCAAAAGTGCGAGCAGTTGCCTTGGATGCGAGTGTATGCGAAAAAATTATGGCACGTTTAGTAAGCAAGGTAATGTCTGCAAAAATTAAAACCGGCTCTGGCCTAAAAAAATGCAGCAAAAAGCGCTCTCAGAAAATTACATCGGTAAAAGGGTTAAAAAATAAATTTAAAAATGTTATTAGTAAAACGAAAAGACGCTTTAAAAAATTAAAGCCAAAGTGCAAAAAAGTGGCGATAAAATTAGCTATGGCGGCTGCCAGAGAATTAGCTGACGATTCATCCATTAAACTTCCTCGGGTTATTCCTATACCAAAAAGTGGTGGTGTATTACCTTTGATTCCTATTTTTGCTGGATTATCGGCGGTGGGAGCGTTAGCAGGCGGTGCAGCTGGTATTGCCAAAACTATAAATGAATTCAAGATAGCTAAAAAGCAATTGACTGAATCGAAGAGACACAATGAAAAAATGGAAGCTCTTTGCATTGGAAAAGGTTTACACCTTAAACCGCATAAACATGGGCTTGGAATTTTTATATCAAAAGAAAAAAACTAAGATATCGGCTACCCAAACGAGCCTTAACTAACTTTGATATTTTGAAGTATGGAAATAATATTCCTTATTTTCGAGGTGTATTTATGAGAGATGAGTTCCCTAAACAACCTTTTAAAAAAGAGTGTGGAGTTTTTAATTTAGATAGTTCTAAAAATCCAGGTTCTCATTGGGTAGCCTATGCAAAAAACAATGATTATATTGAATATTTTGATAGTTATGGAAATCTTAAACCACCAAAGGAGTTTATAAAATACTTAGGAGCTAAAGTACACTATAATTATGATAATATACAGCGCGACCACCCTTACAATTGCGGACACCTATGTTTACATTTTTTAAATAATTTTTGGTGTAGTCAAGGAATAAAATGAACAGGATCTCCTAAAAGTGTTCAGTCTACTAGCATGTCTATAACGGTAACCATCTCTGGAAATAAATCTGAATTGGATACATTCTTTCAACCGCCTCTGTATTTATCTGGTCAATATGAGTGCGGTTTGTTATACTTTTCAGTATTAAATTCAATACCAAATGTACGTATTAATAACAACATTATTCCGGTGATCAGAATCGAATGTGATCTTGTACACGGCTCATACTCTAACGGGTTACCAACTCATATAATTCATGAATTTGTATCTAATACTGCTACAGGTCAACGAATTATAGAAATACCGCGAAACCTCATTTACTTTCCAGTGAACAAAAATACTATTACATCGATATCTATTAAGATAGTTGATCAATTTGGGTTCTGTATTAACTTTATAGAAGAACATAAAAATATTGAAGTACGCCTTCATATAAGAAAAATAAAATGATATTATATTATAAAAACCCTGTAGTTAACAAAAAGCGTCCTATTTCTCGTACAACCACTAAGGAGCAAAGACGTAAGAAAAAAGTTATAAAATTAACTAAAGCAAATAAAGATTTTCTTAAAGCCCTAGGTTTAAAAGTATGAATATGCTACAGATTACTGAATTACCACACTTCGATACTTCGATTGAAAGTTATGAAGTCCATTCGTACAATCCCTACAACAACAGCTTTAGAGAAAACGATGAAATCAGAATTCCCATACACCAGCAAGACGTATATGTGCTGCCATCAGCCAGCTCAATTTACGTCGAAGGGCGAGCAAAGTTCTTCGGTAAAGATGGAAATCCTATTAAGAAAACTATTACGTTCAGTAACAACCCTGTTATGTTTTTGTTTCAAGATATCAGATACGAAATAAATGGTATAGAAATAGATCGTATTAAAAATTCTGGAATAACATCAACAATAAAGTCATACGTTTCAATGAATGATGGAGAAAATAAAGTCGCCGCCTTGTGGGGTTGGAACATGGATGGATTTAAAAGCGATGGTTATTTTAGTGCTATTGTTCCTCTTAATAAGATATTAGGATTTGCTGAGGATTACAATAAAATTGTAATAAATTGTAAACATGAACTTATTCTGAATAGAAGTAACTCTAACTTAAACTCTTTTATAGTAACTGACGATGTTGCACATTTTCAAATAGATATTCAAAAAGTGCAATGGCGGGTGCCACATATAAAAGTATCAGATCGGGAACGACTGACGCTTCTTAAACATTTAGAAAGAGACAAACCTATTCAGATAGCCTTTAGAAATTGGGATTTATACGAGTATCCTTTGCTCCCTAAAACTACAAAACATTGCTGGTCTGTTAAGACTGCCTCGCAATTAGAGAAACCTCGGTATGTAATTTTTTGCTTACAAACCAGTAGAAAAAATAGTAAAACCAAAGACAGTTCTCTTTTCGATCACTGTGGGGTTACTAACGTAACTTTGTTTTTGAATTCACAATATTATCCTTACGAGCCTCTATGCTTAAATTTTTCCGAGAACAAATACAGTATATTATATGAAATGTATGTGAAATTTCGTCAGTCGTATTACAACTGTCCTGCAGACCCCTTACTTGACTTAATCGGTTTCAAAGAGAAGGCCCCTCTCTTTATCATAGACTGTTCAAGGCAAAACGATAGTTTGAAAACAGGTCCTGTAGATGTGCGTTTGGAGATTGAATGTTCAGCACCAATACCAGATAACACAGCTGGATATTGTTTAATTATTAACGATCGTCTTGTGGAATACAAACCTTTGAGTAACATAGTGCGCAGGTTATCATGACTGCCATTGTAGATGTTCAAGGTTTCAAAACAGAATCAAATTTATTTATCATTAAAGAAATTGCTATATTATGTAATAATAAAATTCAGGTGTTTTTAATTAAGCCGCCATTTCCATTTCGCGGTTTGACGGAGCCAGAAAAACGGCAAGTTACTTGGATTGAACGTAATAGGAAGATATACTGGGGTGAAGGATTTGTGTCTTACGTAAATTATCAGAATTTGATTGAAAATATTTTAAAAGATAAATGTGTTTACACCAAAGGTATAGAAAAAGTATTATGGTTAAAATATATTTCAAATAATAATAATGTAAATAATTTAGAAGATAAAGATTGTCCTAGTTTGTTAAGCTTGTACAAAAAATATAAAGATTGTCATGATATGTATAGTTGTATTTATCATAATTCAATATGTGCTTTAAAAAATGTTTTATGTTTAAAAAGATGGTGTATAGATAATAAAATTTTGATATAAATATTTTCTTGTTTATTTTTTACGATTACAGTATCCTATCCCTCCCAAACCCATATTTTAGTGTAAGAGAGGAGAGCAGTGGTGGCTCAGTGCTAATAGTTGCGACTTACAAGTTGCAGGGCGCGGGTTCGAACCTAAGCTAGCGTATTAATTTGTGTAAATTATTTCATCACCACTGTTCTCTGAGGAAGTAGACCTTTGTGCCAGCAGTGGGGAAAAAAAAAATTACATATTGAAATCTTATCGGTAATCATAAATCGTAAGCACATAATATACATAACCATCTACCTAGCCTTCATGATCTAATGATCACGTATGTGTCGCGATCTCACTTGCTCTCGCTAACACATTTTTTAGAGACGACCAGACGGTTGTTTCATAGTCTTAAGACGCGGAAAACTTTGCTTGCGCGATGTAGGATTTGTGGTTTTTAGTTCATCCGATGTGTCATAGATGGTGCTGTAGTACTTTTTGTAGTGTATACTCACCGAGGATTTAGCCATGCGAATGCACTTGAATTTTATTACCTCATAACAGACGCAGTTTTCCATCCCTCCCAAACCCCTAAATGTTAATCTTTATAAGTTGCAAGCAATAACTATACAGCCTCATTGTGCTTTTATAATTATCTGCAGCAACAAGTACAGAGTGACTAAACAGAACATGTCTCAAAATAAATACAATCCACGCTATGACATGTATAACACGCATAAAATGCGTGAATTTTCATTTAATAATTATTGGGCAACGGCTGATTCGAGGAGAAGATTAGTGATGGAAATGGCTGATGCTGGATTTTTTTATTGTGGAAATAGTGTAAATGATAAAGCAGCTTGTTTCTCATGTGGAGGTGTTATAGAAGATTGGGAGATTTACGATGATCCTTGGTTGCAGCATGTTCAAAACTTTCCTGATTGCTTTTATTTAAATGCTGTGAAAGGAAAATATTATGTCGACAAATCAAGATGTCTATTTATAAAAGAAACTAAAATATAAAACAATTCGTAAAAATATACATCTACAAAAAAAAAACAATAAAAAGGAAAAAGAACAAAAGAGACTCGTGAAGGATTTGAACCTCCGACCTCCGTTTCTCCGACCGTAATCGGCGACGCTCTTACCAAACTGAGCTAACGAGTCTCAACGATGTTTCTCTAAAACAATGACCACAGTCGTCAATATGACGTCATGATTATTCGTCCTTAGTACCAGCTGTATTGTGGACCGAATCGCAGGTCACGATAGTACACGGCGGTATAAATTGAAGAGTTCTGTATCACCCGTTCGAGCGAACTGTCGTGAACTGGAGACAATTACAACGAACCGGTAGCAACATTCGCTCATCAGTTTAAAAAACCGTAGTGGATAAAAAGACATCGATAAGTCAATGATAGTAGGTATAAATTGGGGAGTTCTGGATCACGCGCTCGAGCGAAGCGAGAGCAAGTGATCCAGAACCCCCAATTTATACCTACTATTATTGTTATTGTTATTGACCGATCCAACTCGGCAAGCATAGCACCTTTAATCGACCCGTCGATTTTAAAATGTGGGGCTTTACGGCAGTACGAGATTTAAATGTTGCCCCCTGTGTAACCACCCTAAGACAATCTGCACACGGTCGATCAGGTTATTGCACGTACGATTTTTATTTTTAACACATTACGCTTACAGCCAGTCCAGTCTACCCTTTAAGGAATAACGAGGGATAAAAGTCAATACCACAATCGGCTCTCTAGAACGTACACTTATTAGAATCTAGTTTCTAGGCCCATTGTCTATTACTTACTGCTTATTGGATCGTTCTCATAAAAAAAAGGATATTCTCTTAGTCGGATTACATAAGAAGGAACACAACATCATCCCCGAAGGGTTAGGTAGAGATGTACCTCTAGAGTACACCCTCATTCCGCGAGTAATGTTAACCGTTTAACCGCCTGACTTTATATCAACTGTCGTGCCCCCAGCGCCCAACTTATAAATCGTCAGTTATTATCATGCTGCCTGAATTAGCTTATTTTTGGGAAGAATGTAAAGTAGAACCAAGAAATTATTTTTTAAGACAGCAAAAAAAATGTTGTCGTATAAATACGATTCAGGCGGAATGGGGCCGAAAATAGTTGTCGTATAAATCCGACTTAAGCAGTTAAAGGGTAAAAGTCCCATGTAATAGGGTGCAAGCCCCTTGCCATCAATCGGGCACAAATGCAGACTCCGGGCTGGAACTGAGAAACTCCAGATTGAAAAACTCAATAACACTTTATTCGACCCGGGGATTGTACCCGGGACCTCATACTTAGCAGTAGCGCACATAAAAGGGAGGCAATTTAATTTAAGAAATTATCGTTAAGTAAGCTATTACAGTATGTTTAATAGAAAAAGAGTAGATTGATCGAGTTTTTTATTGTAAGTTTCGCGCAATTAACTAATTTGGAAACGCTGGGACGCCCTAGAAGGTCATACACAATCCTAATTGTTAAGGTTCTTCAGAACGATCATTCGATTTAGGTATCTACTTGCTACATGTGTGTATGACTACATGTATGAAAGTAAACGAAGCAAAATAAATATATAAGAATCGTAGGAGACGGCGCCATCGTTTCTGACAACCCCCATCGGAAAAAGGCGTGAGTGTGTGTATGTATGTTATTTAATTCCAAATGAGATAACAATTTATTTGTGGAATCTTACCTTGAACGAGTTCATTACACAGAAGTCAGCTGGAAAAGTACTTTTAATAATTTCGATAACGACTATCGAGTCTTATTAATGAATTAAATCGAAAATAACTGGAAAGAACAGTGATAGTTTCTTTTTAAAAATATATCCTTTTGGCACTTTCCTTTTGATCCTTTTGAATTAAAATCGGGCACAGGATGCAATAAATGAGGTACAAGCGGAAGGAGGTACAGGAGACCAACGTCCTGCAGTGAGGTCACAAAAGACAATATTAATAGTTCGAGAATAAGAATTGATTTAGAAAGACTGATGTTTTTATCATTGCATTGATAAAATGTAGATTCACTTTAAAAAAATCTTGGCGGTGAGATAGTAATTGACATCTTTGAAAGGAAGAGATTCGTTCCCCAGGCCGAAAAAAGTTAACAGTTGTTTTAATAGTAAAATCCGGGACCCCCCACTACCAGACAAAAAGACATCTGGATGTTTTCCGAGTGAAAGAGGCCTCATGGTCAATTTAGATGTCTTCCTCTTATAGCATAATTATTCTGTAATTCACCGTCTTTTTTTATCTTTCGCAGATTATTTGAAGAAAACCAAGATCTGCTAAATATGTTCGAGAAATTCCGTCAATGCCGGACGAAGGAGGAACAAATCAACTCGATGGAGCTAGCGGAACACGCTAACAACGTCATGAACACATTGGATGAAGGCATCAAGGGTCTGGATGACCTGGACAACTTCTTTGGTTACATACACCAAGTTGGGGCCAGCCATAGAAGAATACCTGGATTTAAAGTCGAGTATTTCTGGGTGAGTATCATTTTTACGTTTTTTGTCATTTCCCAAGTCTACCACTGTAAAGAAAATCTCGTATAGTGGGGTTTCACAGATGGCACCAACCTTCAGTGCCTATGCGGTAGCTGCATGGTGTGCGGTTCCGCAGACCGTGGCCCGCCTTTTATCTTGCGCCGCGTGTCCTGTCACCTGCATACATGAGGATCTAATGACTGCGTCAGCGGATGGTTTTGCCACAGCTGAATTCTGGGCCGAACACAAAATTTAAAACAATTTTAAATTTATAGTCTATGTTTGCCATCGACACGCTAAGAAAAAGTCATTAAAGATGTCTGCTCTTGTCGAAGACATATCAGCCGGTATGTTCTGTAAAATATTGCCGTGAATAGTAAGCTAAAGTGAACTGTTAATCCATAGCATTAGTATTGTATGAAAGCGCAGCTATGGAGAAAACATGAGCCTGATAAAAAGAAGTTTTTAGAAAAACCGTGCATTAGAACCGGACCTTAGACAGCATTATACAAAACGCCAATTTCTAGCTATATTAAACTCAAAAGTTTATTTGTTTAAACGCGCTTATATCAACGAAGATTACAGGCTATTTAACATCACACTACGACCCTCAGGGTCAGGTGAAACCACGGCAAACAACAAGTCGTTAATATTTTCCTTTAACTTAAAACCAAGTTTACCATTAAAATTTTAGCCAAAATCAGACATTAATTAAGAAACAAAGTAATCCTCTCCTTTAATTTAAAATTACAATATCGTAAAGCTTTCCCTCTATTTGGGAGGAAATGGAGGGATTATGAGCTTTGTCGAAAACTCAAAGGAATTCCGGATTCACTGGCTTTTAAATGTTATTGATTTTCACGTTTATCGTTAAAGTTGTAACATTAATATTTACCTACAAGAAGGCAGAAATAATTAATATTCGGTTTGGTTGACTGCTTCAATGGGTTATTGAAGCAGACGCCAACATAGTTTGAAAGAGTTAAGCAGAAAATACAAAATAATAAGATTGTCTCGTTCGTCTAGATGTCAGAAGAGCTACTGCCGGGTATGAGGTCCTGGATTCGAATATCGGGTGGGGTAAATTGTTGTTGTCTTTTTCCATTTGTAGTATCTGATAGCAATAGGTTTACCACCTATAACATGGGACTTCAACTTAACGGGCGAAATATGGTTATATCTACGATAGGGTAATTTATGTCTGAATTACTTACAGGTGTACCTTATGGATGGTATTTTATGAAAGTATATTTATACACAGCCTTAAGTAACTATGCCACGTCCTTGCAAGCTGTTTGTCGATTAATGCGGTCAGCTGCTGTCCTTTATACCTTAATCGGAAGGCTGAGCCTAGGTTATTGAAGTAAATGTAGCTAAGATTACTTGTAGTATGTACATACTATAAGCTATACCTACAATGAGTAAAAGACTTAACACGCAACTTAGATACATACGTAAACCATACCTTTTTCCCATCGCGGAAAGCAGAAACAACTGAACAATAACGCAGTTCGAGAAATACTAAATGTATGGAATTCTACACTTCAAACACTTATATCATATCCATACATTATGTTTTATTGAACTTCGTTATCGTGAATCAATGTGTGACTTGGTCTAGGTCCCCAGAACAGGCTGGTAACTGTACTACCGCATGTAATTTTAACCGTGGGCCAGGCACTGGACTATCACAACTGTACCACGGGCAAGGATCGGCCAGAACAGTAACTGCTTCGATCATCAATTAATTATTTTCTATTAGGTTCTTTATTTATTACTCAGGTACAGACGCCAGCACATCAAGTTACCCCAATGTGTCAAATTTCTTTGATCTTTTTTCAACTTAACGTCGAACAGAATAAGTTTCATATTCAATGGGGAAAATTTGACATATTGGGGTAACTTGATGTGCTGGCGTCTGTACATGCTTTCCTAAGATCTTTTCTATGCATTATTGTTAAGCAATAGTCAAATAACTAATAAGCTATATTGAAAGATTTTATAAGCTGTAATTTATTCATAGTTTCACAACAGATACCCCATTATAATAATGTCGAACTAACCCGGTAGATTCCCCTATACGTTCCAGCCACATTAGAATCTTCCAATAAATTATTTACTCCAGGGATGGACGATTCATCAAATTCGGATATTCGGATATTTCTATAAACCATAAATTGAAATTTTGAAGTGAACTGCCAAAATAGATTGTGATATAAAGTTGATTGAATTCATATTCAGCTGTCAAATGGAATGATTCACTGGCTGTGTCGTGTTTTTAGGATAGTTTTTGAGTTGATTGGTTTTCTCTCAATTTATTGCTTAATTTTCAAGGGAAAGATAGTTTATCCAAGGACTGAAACGCGATTTTCATTTCGACTTTCATTAACACGGTATATTAATTTAATGTAAATTATTGATGAAGCTTGGGTCAAACACCGTTAGGAAACCTGCCTGCGTAGCATGAACACTGAAGAAACGGTCTTTGTCGTGTCTCGGAAGAAAAGAAACTAAGTGTTCATGCTACGCAGGCAGGTGTATTGAAAGAAATTTGACAGATTGAGGTTTCTGTCTATATAATCTGTCACTTTGCCGATTCGTCTGTAGACAAAGGCCGTTTCTTCGGTGTTCAATGTGTTCATGCTACGCAGGCTGGACTCACTTTTGATAGGAATGAATTTCTGGAATGGCCAACCTGCCTTGAGGGAACTTGGCGGTTAATGCTTGTGCCTGCCTCCTCTGTATGAGAAGAGGCGTTTGGCTTGAAAGGGACAGTACCAGGCTGATATAGTCTAGGTATACCTATACTAATATTATTCATATCTGTACTGAATAATATTTTAACAGAAAATACTTGGCATTTCGTAATAACTATTGGACCAATTTGAAAAAAAAGACACTATCTTCGGGGTGGCGTAGCTACACTATAATAAATTATGATAATAATAAATTTCATTTATTTCTCGCCACAATATTTAAAGAGATTACCTACATGGTAATATTGTCAGCAATTATAATTTTTAAGCTCCAATATGTGGGAGACTGGTGCCTAAGCTAGGCTAGTAGCCTGTGATATAGGACACCGTCCCCACCCGGAAAAACAATGTCAGGTCAATCAAATCAATCTTCGGGTGACATAGGTTACTTTTTATCCCAGTATTCCCACTGGAATGGGAACTATGCGATTGAAACCGCGTGACGTCCTAGCTAGTGTTTCATAAATAAACTTGATATGAAAAGTGTCATCCAGTCATTTTTATTTCAAATGTTTTGCGCATACTACAACATTACCTCTTAACCCAATCTCTTGTCGGATATTGAAGGGTTCCCAAATACGCAGTCAACCGCATCACTAGATCCTCAAAAGCTACGTCACTTCGAATAACAACTACCCTCTCCCGCGCTTCTTCATCCTATTTCAATGACATGCAAACCGCACACAAAACTGGGTTGGTGTCTTCTTCCCAAAACTTTAAATTACACTACTTCGTACGTCCCTTAGTAAAATATGTACATAAACTAAACACCAGCAAAGAGAGACGCATAGAAGTTTCGTTTAATGTTTTACTTTCAAACGTAATGTCCTCGCGTTTTATGATAGTGTACCATATGTTAACAAGACGATGATGCAAATAGTCTGTTTAGGTTCATGGCCCAGATATGACTAATAAGTACTTAGGGTACCTATCAGAGGACTGATTTACACATTGCGATCATAAATGTCCTTATACACCACTAATTTTTAATTAGTACAAATACTTAAAGGGCTTATTCTAGACGGTCTTCTCATTATATTTGTAAAGTATCAATATATAATATTCATAAACAGCAAAGTTATTAGCGTTTGTTTATATCCCAAAAAGTTACCTAATTTATGGAATTATTGTACAGGCTATTCATGACATAGTAGTATTTATTAATCGTCATCTCTCGCTCGCGTTTTCGCGTGATCTCGCTCAAGCATGCCCCGCCTCCGACAGCTGTTTTCGTTATTTAAGTTTAACTAAATAGTGGCATATTTAAAAATTTAATTTAGTTTTTTTTTACATTTCATAACGCAAATATGATCAGTACAATTTTTTAATCAAGTAGTACAAAAAAAATAGTGGTGTAAACATAAAAAGAAAAGGAAAAGATAAAGGTGTAGACATAATAATAAACGTTGCAAGTTTATTTCACGAGTTCTGGCAAACGCGTGCACTAACTGGACATTTACATTCATGTCTGTGTGATTATTTCCTTAAAAGACTATCTCAGAAACGAATGTGTATAGTCCTCACATGGTCTAATGAAGAAAAGACCTGACTTTGTAGACTGTGACCTCTTTTTGAACCGACTTCAAAAAAAGGAGGAGGTTCTCAATTCGGTCGTATATTTTTTTTTTTTTAGGGTTACCTCAGTACTCCGTCATTTATGGACCGATTTTCAAAATTGTTTTTTTGTTTGATAGGGTATACTAACAGATTGGTCCCATTTGTATCAAAACTCATACCTGATGAGGGATCTTCGAGGAATTGAGGGAACTCCTCAAAAAATATAGGCACACATTCACCGATTTCAACATTTTCAGTAACAAATCAAGCATTTTCATTTAGAAAGTATCATTTGGTGAAGAAAATCTGATGAAGAAGACAGGCAACGGAACTCTTCAACGCATAACAGCAAATTATTCGCGATTGCTATAGTCAGATGTTTATGCTGAGCTTTTGTATTTCCACAACATAACATTACGCCATTCTATTTTAAAAGGGGCGGGCAGAGATGTACAGATTAATGTTTAGAGATAGAACTTCTTTAGCAATTGTTATCCAATTTCAATGATTCTTTCAAGTTTGGAAGACTTTCTTTACATACAAAGAAACTAAAAATTACAAAATAAAAACTTTTTTACAAAAAAAACAACCGACTTCTTAAAAAAAAACTAACAGGTGAAAAATAACTCCAGTTTCGGAAGTCGGTGGCCAATAATGAACAAAACAAAACCACCAAAGCCACAGACTTCCGGAACTGGAGTTATTTTTCACCTGTTAGTTTTTTTTCTTTCAGTGTTGCTTCTCAGAGTACACTACTTTACAAATATATTTATTTAGCTTGTTTGACCTTTGAAAGAGTTTGCAAAATTTAGTTTACAGTAAAATGACCATTATCGGTTTTAGTGATGCAAACTATATTTTATAGTATCGGTATACCTTTAGGGTGGAAAGTACATCTCATATCTCGTTTCGTATGATTAATGATGTAAATAGTGATGTAAATAGACATGATATTCATTTCTATATATTGGTTTTTAAAACCACTTTCATAAAAAAAAAATAAAAAAAAGGATTTTTTTCAAAATTTTCCTCGCGTTACGAGTGGGTTTTCTGTATTGTTTTTGTCCTTGGGACAAGTCCGTCTATTTCTGGAACTCCGGAAGTGACCCTCGTCCCTTATATCCGTTTATGAAAGCCCTCTAACCCTTTGACTTATCCGCGTTTGAATTATCCATGAATCTGTTTAGGGTCTGTCAATATTGACGTGGTTTAAATGTTTTCAGTATTAAATAAATACTTTTTAGTTAGTTGACATTGTTGGACAGTGGAATTTATGGCTCAAAGGACGAGCTTTTTTTTAATAAGCTCGTTCGTTATGGAACTGGGATGGACACAATAATTATGTCAGACAATCAAAGGGCCAAACGCGACCCAATGGGTTCCCTTACATGGCAAACGACATCGCGGTAAAACCAAGCGAAGGTGGCGGGACGAGGTGGACTACTTTGTAAAGGACTGGTCCCAAAAACCTTGACAGAGAGAGGTGGTAGGAGAGTAGGAAGGGCCCCTGGCCTTCCTATACTTTCCTTCCACCTCTCTCTTCTTCTTCCTCACAGGAGGTTTGCAGGGTTTTGTCACAGGGGGTTTGCAGGGCAAACCCTGCAGTGGAAAAACACAGGCTAGTAATAATAATAATAATATCGTTCGGACATAGATATAGAGAATGGGCTGAGCAATAATATAATAATCCTTTTATTTCATGCAGAAGTGCGATACATACATAGTTTAGGAAAGAGTAATGAAGTTGTTTACATGTATTTGACTTTTTGTAGCAAATATTTATGTTACATAATGATATAGAAGTTTGATTGCATGAACCCTTCCTCAAGTGAAGGTAAAGGTCTCCTCTAAAGAATACCATGTACCATGTACCATGTATCTTGAGATATTTGTGGCCACAAGTATTTTTATCAACTCGTCTGCCCATCTCGGCCAGGGTCTGCCTTTGAGACGTTTTCCGATTGGATCCTTCCACGTTGTTGCGTTGTTGGTCCATTTCTCGTCCTTTAACCTCGCTACGTGTCCATCCCACTTCCATTTTAGTTTCTTAGCGTAGGTCGGCGTCGCTTTGGTGGTTTCTGTAATTTTTTTGTGACGTATTTTTTGCATTTGTTTAATGTTGAGCATACTTCGTTTTATTGCGCGGGCAGGTAGTGATTTTGCTTTTTATTTTGGTTGTGTATTTCCAAGTTTGACATGCGTAGGTTAGACAAGGTAGGCGACATGACGTCATGACTTTTCTTTTGATATTTGTTGGCATGTTACTTTTGAATTTCTCTTTTAAGGACCAATACTTATTCCAAGTATTTTGTACTCTACGTTTTACTTCTAGTTCATATTGTTTTCTGTTAAAGCTAATTTGCTTTCCAAGGTAGATGTATTTCTCTGTATATTTCAGAGTTTCTTTGTCCACTGATATTCTTCTCTGCATACTATTTGTCATGACCATTGTTTTCGAGAGGTTCATTTCAAAACCTACCTCCTTACTAGCTGTGTTTAGTGAATTAATTATGTTTTTTAATTGAGTGCCTGATTCTGACAGCAGAACTAAGTCATCTGCGAAGCGTAGATGGGATAAATACTTGCCATTGATGGTTATACCTGACTTTACCCAGTTAAGACTTCTTAAAATTGACTCTAGGATATAAATAAATAATATTGGAGACAGCGGGTCGCCTTGTTTTACACCTCTTCCGATGGAGAACGTAGATCCCATGGATTCTAGTGGACTGAGCAATACCCGTACAAAATTTACCACTCCCTAGAAAAAGACAGAGGGGCTGTGCGGCCAATACCCGTCTCTTTTCTGTAGGTCTGTGGTTAAAGAAAGAAAGAGACAACTATTGGCCGCACGTTCGCTTTATCTCTCTCACACTTTCTTACCAGTACTTACTTCACAGCTGGATAAGGAACTCTCAGTCCATTCTCTGTCTATGCGTTCGGTCTATGTTTATTATTTTTTATCATTTATGGATGACAAGCTGGTACCTACGACTGCGTCTGCGCAGAATTAGTACTTCCAGTAGCTTATTTTTTTCTCCACGGTTAGGACCCTGGAGAAGATCTATGATTACACCAAAATTCATCGAAATTGCATTTTTTATTGTATTTATGATTCACTGTTTTGGCGATAATGGTTTACACATAATTGATAGATGTGTGCTTTCGCGGAATTTTATGTAGGACTATTTTAAGATAAACATTTCTACTAAACAATATACACGTGTAACTCCAACGGTTCTTGCAGCGCACGCAAAAAAAGCTTACAGATGGCAGAATTTTTTCCTACTTACTTGACACTTATCCTTATATTTTAGACAAATTAACACTATATCTTTATAATTTATCGTGTCATTCTGATGTATAAGCTTTATTATTGTAAAGTTTCATTAAAATCCATTCAGTAGTTTTTGCGTGAAAATAAATCAATTGAAATAAATTTCACAACTTTCACACAACGCCATCTAGTCCCAAGCAAAGCAGAGCTTGTGCTATGGGTACTAAACAACTGATTAACATACTTATATATTTCTTAATACATATAACATAAATAATAGATAAATTACTCCCGTCTGGGTGTAATTTAAAAAAAAAAAACGAGAAAAACGTCCATACACACATTAGCGTTTATAATATAAGTTACGATTTATTTCCAGATGGATTAACATAATCTTTCTTTTTCACAGAAAATCGAGGCACCGTTCCTAGCAGCCGTAGAGTCGACGTTGGGCGACCGTTACACACCAAACGTGGAGAATATCTACAAAATTACCATCAAATTCATACTAGAAACGCTCATAGAAGGATACGAGGCCGCTGGGAAGCATGCCACGTGAGCTCAGCCATGTACAGAACCAAATAACAAATTATAGAACTGAAAAACCTTACAAGCCCACGACTTAAACAAAGTCTTCTATTGGAAAATAACTGACGAACGGGCGCCATATTGAATACTTTCATTTTGGGGAACCTTCATTCCAAATTCAAAGATTCAATAATACCGCTGCAAAAAATTAATGTCAATTTAAACGAGATTTTAAAAAGTGAAGTGTACAGACGTTTATAAATGCATCGTGAATTATGTGTATAATGTGAATAATTCTATAATTGTGTATAGTTGTCACTGTTCTTTTTCGCTCGTCTGTATTTAGACTGGTTTAGTATAAAATGGGACTAAGTGTTCGTTAAAGCTAAGTCCACATTACAGCCGCGGTGGGCCGCAGCGCAACGCAATTTCGAACAAAAATATGCGATGCGGCCTGCCTGTAGTGTGCGCTGGCTCATACAAAATGCACGAAAGTGATGTAGAAGGATTTTAGCGTTGCGTTGCGATGCGGCTCGCCCTTATCTACATCAGCCTCAAGGGAACATTAAATGATGATTAGAGCGCTTTTTGAATAGAAACATAATTTTAATAATAGGAACAAAATGTAGATAAAAATAGCAAAAACATGTGTGTTAAATTAAGGAATTTTAAACCAAATAACTTTTTTAAATGTCGCAAAACGCTTGTTATTACTAATTTAATGATAAATCATTATTTATTTCTAATGATATTCTTCTTGACGTCCTTAATGTTGGCTGGACCAACAGTTGTATGTTTTATAATTTTAAATTTTAATAATTCGGCATAATTATTGTTAAATTGCGTCTTCCGTGCGTGAACGTTGTAATGTTTAGAATAAGTTTTAAAAATTCATGAATTTATTATATTTTAAAACATGCAGGTTACACGGAATATGTATGTTTTCCAATTGTTATAATATTATTAAAAAAGCGCCAATGTAAAGCACATAACAGTATATTTACTAGTTTATTACTTTTAATATTTTTTTACTAATTTCGTGATAAGGATTTTGAGAATACCTCTATGCACAAAAATATAAACAAACATAATAATACTATAAAGTCCCACTCTACATGTATATTTTCTTAAACAATCTTATAGAACGAAAAAATAATGTAGTACATGAATTTTCTATATACATTTCATACAAAAAATGTTCTTTTTTGTACGGTTCAAAACGATGTAAACAAATTGCGCAAAGTTCTTTTGACTCATGAAAGAAAAATGTAACGTTAAAAAAGTTCGTAACAAACTCTGTTTGTAGTAAATAATGAACTAAAACAAACTACACTAAAAGTTTTCCTTGAAACTCTGTCAAGCTTGTCCTTATATTTCAACTTGAGTATAAAACTATACGAGTGCAATTGTAAATTTTCAAAAGTGCCAGTTCTTTTTATGACTAGGAATATTGTGAATGTTTCGCTTTGTTTTAGAGCTCTATAAATTTGTTATTTGTTAGGAAATAAATACGGATTAATTTGTACAAGAACCTCTTGGAATAGAACATAAAATATCAACACACACCGAAACGTCATCAACATATAGAAACATTTCTAATAGGTCTTCAAATCTAAAAGACAGATACATAAAATGTCGTAAGTAATAAAGTTATTACAGTACGGTCCCATTATACGGAGTCAGGTTAAGATAATACAAAGATATTTTTCCTGGACCAAATTATGCTGCAAGAAAAAAGGAACGACTATACCTTACGGCTACGACAACTAATTAGAGAAGAAAACATCGTGGATATTATATCTTACACGCTATATAATTAAATATTAACATATTTAATTGTATAGCATGTGTATTTGTACATGGCGCTTACTTAGAAAAGTCAAGAACGATCCGTGAATCTTGCCTTTAAGTACGCGTATAGCCTTAACAATATGCACAAGGTAGTTTGGTGCACCTACCTCCAGTATTATAGGCTTGTAATACATTTAATCATAGATACTCGTATGAGTACCTACTGTTGTATGATCACTTGATTACTATATTAGCATATGAATCAAATCCAATCATAACTCCAATTACTGAAATAATTTGGCAATATCACATTATACTAAAACATCTCAACTTATTAGCTACTAATTCAATTGATTTGGTGGTAAAGCGAATTATGCTGGATTCAGTGTTTCATCTAATAATACAGTATTTTTGTTTGAGATGGTTCGTAATAACAATAAAGGTCATGGCACATTATAACGGCACAGCAACTGCACAGCAGCTGCACGGCGTTGCCTCGAAAATAGGCTACGGCTAGCTGACAGTGCACTAACTACGCATCGTCGGTAAGGTGCCAGCTTGCAGTCCGCACGCCGTCCGCGAGGTGCAAGCTCGCCGCCTGCGAGGTGCAAGCTCGCAGCCCGCGCGTTAGCCGCGAGGTACAAGTTAGCTGTCACCGCGAATACAATTGTTATACTTATGGCATTTATAATTGAACACGCCTATGACTTGCACGCTTTTATAATGTCTCGGTTTAAGACGGCGCAATGACGTTTTGCTGGCGACTCGGAGTCGGCGAGCTGTAAGCGTGCGGTCGACGCGCTGTAAGCAAATGGTCCGCTCGCTATCGGCACCCGGGCTCCGAGTCGAGTTGTATGGTAGTGGCAAATGCGCTGACTGCTTGCCGTTGGCTTTTTCACTTTGAAATCGTGCAATATATCATACTACCCACGATTTAAGGCTCTTAATTGAATGACAAGTCAATTGCTGGTTTGGAGCGGTGCCGGTGCCGTGCCGGTATAATGTGCCATGACCTTAAGGCTATCTCTGAAATGTGCTAACTAGGGCAAAAGGAAACCCCAGACATGTCAGGAGGTTTTTGTTTTATGATAAACGGGCCTCAGAAAACACTATAAGGCGTTGGTCTCTACTGTCATTTGTAGATCATTGACAGGCATTACGGATAGTCAGAAACCCAAAAGGATGACATCCAGTTTATCGAAGAAGTATGATGATATCTTCGTTAACGGGTTCTGGAGGTCAAACAGAAGAAGGAAAAACTTTAGAATCGTAATTGAAATCCGTAAACAACGGAGTATTGGCAATAGTCTAAGATCCCGCTAAGAACGACCTTTACCGAGCTGGTTAATGAATGAAACATATTTTATATTGAATTTAATATGTCAATAAATAGGTATATTGCATATGGGTTTCTGGGTAAAATTTCAATCCAGTAGATGATTAATTCATAATTAAAATAAAATTGTTCACCGTTTTGGTTAATGGACAAATTCCATAGGTAGGTACCTACCAATTTTTGATTGGTATGGAATTCATCTGAAATTTTAATTTTCATTAAACTTTCATTCATTAACCAGACCAGTGCAAGTTACTAGTATCTATTTACCTGTTTATACCTGCTTACCTGATAGTTGTGACGAGAAAAAATAGACAACCTAACGTTTGCATATTCTATGGACTTCATACTTTCAATTGGTAAGGAATTTGTCTATTTACCAAACCGGTGAAATAAAAAAAAAATATCTTGGGCTGAAATTTATAAGACAACCCATATTTAATATATTTATTGACATATTAAATTACATATAAAATTGGTTTCATCCATTAACCAACTCGGTGAAAGTCGGCTCAGGCAGAGGTGTACCTGTAGTAGTACACCCATATTTCGCCAGTTTTCGCCAGTTTAAGTCCCATGTAATAGGGGACTAGACTAGAAACTGACTCCGAAACATTTGTGAAAAGATTAGGCACGTAATCATGATATTTTTACCGTTATGACGTCAAATAATAACATATACCACTCAGCACATCCAGTCAAAAATACCTGTGCGTGAGTCTATTTCAGCAAAATATGTACATTCTTGCCAAAATAAATATTATAAGAACATAGAGTACTGAGGAAAATATAGATTTATCAGTTGCCAAAACCAAAACCGAATTATTGATGAGGAGTTGAAAATGGAGAAGAACCTAGACTGGCAGAACTTATTTCGGTAAACATTGTGCCGTAGGGCAGAACAGAACAATTAAGGAGAGACCGCACACGCGACGACTTATTGGCAATACAGTTGGGCTACAGTTGCGCAACTAAATCGTGCAAATTTAGTTTTAACCATCACCACACAAACCAACTCTTCCTCAATAGAACTCCTGGAAAAATACCTGAATGGATCTAAAGAGTAATTTAAAATACCCATGATAACGCAACAATTCGGTGGTGTGTCTGGACATCAGTAGTCGTAACGTTGCGATGCCCTCACGCAACGTTCCAGTCTCACTACTGAATTGACATCAAGTGTGGCTGACTGTCAAATTGTTTTTATTTGACATTCGGACGCATTGACAGAAGTCATTAATTTTACTGATTAATTACTTTTTGTTTCTCTCTATCTCATTGCCTCGTTGGTCTAGTGGTTGCAAGCGCTACTGCTGAGCATGCGGTCCCGGGTTCAATCCCTGGGGCGTGCAAAACGTTATTGAGTTTTCTATCTGGAAATTCTTAGTATCAGCCCTGAGTCTGGAGTGCCCGATTGATGGCAATAGTTCACTATTACATAACTGGCAGGAGTTAAACATAACTGGCAAAATAATGGGTGTACCTCTGCCTAAAACTTCGAGGGTAACAGGCGTGATGTTAAGTGTACTCTGTCTTAAGTATATTTGATTCGAAGTTAGGTACTACACTTAAAATCGATTTGAAATTACATTAGTTAGTTTCATTGCAACATTGACGAGAGTGATGAAATTTCCCATACAGACGCGCAACTCGATCGCCACTAAAAGTCGCCTTGTGTGGTCACTTATATTCACATTTTCATTTCACAACTTCTCAAGATATTATCTTGTTTGAAAGCGAACGATCAATTTTCGTACAAACATCCCAAGATTTATATTAGAAACTCGCCCACGGTTTTAGTTGTTTAATTTTCACGCAATATAAACAAAGTTAACTACATAATATATGTAGGTACGTACGTAGGTACTTATTATTGTCACTATCTGGTTCTACTAAACATTTTAAACGGATGAAAAGAGATTGTATATCGAATTTTAAGCATGTTTTTATGTATTCAATAGGAAAGACTTGTCGAAAAAAATAAACCAAACGTATCAAAAATAAAATGATACTTTACTATTGAAAAAAAAACCTGAGTCTGTTGAGGCTGGAGTTCACAACTGTTAAAGCCGATTGAAAATACAGCAAACATAAACAGGTTGTCCATAAAAGACTATATTCTAAAACCTTTCAGTATAATGGAGAATATTGAATATCTTGGCACAGACGCCAGCACATCAACCAACCACAATGTGTCAAATTTCTTTGATAGGTTTTCAACTTTATTCTAAACACCATAAGGTTCATGTTCAATTGGGAAAAATTTAATATCACATCACACACACATTTCTGCCTAACCCTTCGAGAAAAACAGGCGTGATAAGCAAGAGGTTCCAAACTTCTATTAGGTCTTATTTTTGTTTAAAAGTTACACAAGTTAATTACGTTACCAGCCTTAAGTTACCCTTTACTTTCTTCGGGTGCGTCTAAGAGTTAATTTTAAAATTTTCAGATTACTTTTTTTTTTAAGAATAAATATGACGGTTGACTTATTTGTCAAACGGCCATTTTCATTTGTCAGATAATAATTATATTGCCATTGAAAAACCAGCCCTAAGTATTAATTATTTTTATAAATAGGTTCATACAGACTCTTTTACATGTAATTTTTAACGAAAAGGTGAGGTCAGTGTTTGACTGACTGACTACTCTGCGAAGAAACACCGAAAGAAACTCAGAGGTCACAGTCTCTTTTAAATTCCAGACATTTTCTTGGTCAGATTATGTAAGAACCTTGCAGATTAGTGTCTGAAACGGTCTTTCGAGGAAACATATATGTAGTTACTTAGGTTGAAATAAACGGACAACAAATTCTTCTAAGTTAATAATTGTTATAAATCCATATAAGTATTGTATGTACGATCGTTATTATTGTAATAAGTACTTACTTAAGTCAATAAGTTTTATTCATAAATGAATTGAAATAAGCAATGAATGTGTTGTATGTAATAAAATGTATAAGGTCGGTGTAATAAAGTATTAATTTGATTTGAAATAAATATTATTTGAAAATTAATTACGTTTTCATCCATGGTCCTATCATTTCTAACTCTAGCGCTGTCGAATAGGTCTTGCTTGGGGCAATGCCATAGAAAGGATTTATCTATACTTTTTATACAATCCAAAAGAATAATAAGATAAGATTTAATCCTCCGTTGCCTTTTCGGTTTGGTATTGCAAGCGCTACTGCTGGGCATAGGGACATGGGTTCATATCCCAAGTCAGCCAAATTGTTACTTGATGTTTTTAACAGTAGTCCAGACTTTGAAAATCAAAATCAAAATCAAAAGACATTTATTCAAATTAGACTGAGGATCAGCACTTTTTGAACGTCGAAATTACATAAGACAGTCCCCCAAAAAGCCCACCCTTCGCCACTTTCTAGTGTTTTTGCTGGGAAGAAAAAGTGGAACAAACTCCCCTGCATCTGTCTGATAAGTTAGAAGAACTTGAATTTACACAGTAAGTACAATTATTTAGAATTACAAAATAATTTAAATAAGTTATTCACTACATGTTAGCTGAATTTGCTCACACCCTATGACCCTGCGTGGAGCTTAATGACAATGAAATGTGGATATCTATGTAGCTGCTACAGTTATATATATACCTCTGTCTTATTCTTTAGAAATTACGGGCGTGTATGTTAGATCTATTTCATCAGTTTTACTAAGCTATCATTTCAGGTCATTCAGTTGATTGGCATAAAAGTTTGCGTGCTGTAGCTGAATAACACGAACATATGGGTCTGTAAGTAACGGTGTCATCTACACGTGATTGAAATGAAACAATAAACACGAATGAAACTACTATCCCACATTTGTAACTTTACTTCCAAAACTGAAAACAAATATTGTATCTTATCAAAAAGTACCTTAACACTCACACATAAAGTACATTAGGTGCTACACAACAAAAATAATACTAGCCAATGTGAAAACGATTTTATTTATAAAGAGATAAGATTGATATTTGTTTAGGTGGAACAAACATCAATTGGAAATATGTTTTAAAAATAATAAATAATAATATGACCCTAACAATGGGCCAACTTAATGGTCGCTTGGTAATGCCATACATAGCAACTGGACTGGAATATTAAAAAAAAACATCATGGGGAAACCGGTATGTCTGAGAGAGATTTCTCAACTGAATGTGAAGACAGGTCAGAGAACACCAGGTGAAGTCAAGTGACTTACCCCACGATATGATAGAGTAACCCACGACAATATGACATACATATAATGCACCCAAAGAGACAATGACTTATCGCTTGCAGTCATCGCTAAAACAAAAGAAATACATAACCTACTCAACGTAGACAATATCGTCACCATACCTTTAAAAGGTCATTCATGACAACACAAACGATAACATCTCAAATACGTGACCTTTATCATAAGCACATAAGGTTGACACTTCTATGACAATAATAAAGTAAAAATAGTGACGTCCAGTTGCCATAATTACGTTTAAGGAAGTAACATTATCATACAATTGCAGAGACCGAATTGTTTGGGTCACTTCGCTTGAATAGTGATGGGCAATTATTTTCGCGGTAATAACGCTAACTGTTATTTTAATGCGTTATTTATTCTATAACTTAGACATGAATACTTATAGTTATGAATTTGGGCCCGGACATGTTGGATATGCAAATTTTTAATTGCGTCCCGGCTTGCTCCATATTTTGTACCGTGTTATCGATTTTGGAAAGTTAAATGAAACAGTTACCATTAGGATTACACTGATATACTCTGATTGCTAATTCACTGTCTACTAAATTAAGTTTTTATCTAACTTGGTCAAAGTTATAAGCGATTAATTTTATATTTACATCTGTTCTAGAATAGTAGCATCCTCACACTTAATCTGTATCTAAATAACTAATCTAAGCTTACATTTTACTCAAAAGTTCAGCAATACTGTCAGAATGCAGTATACTGTTTCATCAAAATCTGTAAACACTTTTTTTTTTGCCCAATCGACTGAAAAAATCCTCGCTTACTTAATTATCATTAATTTCAGCCAAAACACTTCTACTGCTGATCGTAAGTCGACCAAAGCTCTAATAAAAGATTGTTTCATATTACCTACTCCAAATCAAAATGTCCTGGAGCAGAAAATCAAATCAATTCAGAAAATTACAATAAATACATCAAAAAATCCAAATACTACCTACTCAATCCCACTCGCCTACGGTTCGTTACCAATAGATTCCACGCTTACGGGGAAAAACCCGTTAGCAAAACCGAATCATAGTGTCACATTAGACTCACACTTTCGTATTACACGAAGCAATTTACCCAGTAATCGTTGTCGTGCCGTACACGTGCCGCTTCTGATACTTTCATCTTCGAAATTGGATTTAAGGGGCCCTCAAAGAAACCTTGACGGATAAAAAAAATTGAAGGTCGAATTTTTATTTGGAGGAAGTTTTGATTTGGCTTTTACTGGTCATTAAACTGGTGATGAGAGGAATGATGGGAAAAAACTTTTCGATTTCCCATGTCATTACATGGATTACACAATAGATAGAAATGCACACTAAAAAAATCTTTGATTTGTATAGAGGCCAGCACATAATGCTATCCCAATGTTAGAACAGAAACAAAAAAAAAAGGAAAATTTGGGGTAGCTAGTGCTGGCGTATGTACTACCTACAGTAGAGTAGAGTAATGTTCTTTTATTTATTTATTTATTAAAGGTAAACCAACAGCTTTTGTATACAGCATTACATTAGAATAATAGTAAAAAGTATAAGACTTATACAGTCGCCAATAATAGGTCGACCAACATTCATGTTAGTGAAAAATTACAAATAATCAAAATATAGTTAAAAAGAGTCTTCGTAAAACTTGACTCTGATCGTGGGTTGTGCCTTCATTGTGGTAACACTAAAAGCATGAGACCTTATTCTAGGACAGACTTATGTAGAATTAACCTGTTGGAAACGTAAGGGTCGTAAACAATAAAACTATTTTAACATAATTTAAAAAAAAACGGCTTGGGGTGTAAACCTTAGAAGGTCTCAATCTCAAGAACACGTTTCAAAAACGTTATTTAAAAAAACCGGATACTTTCCCATCACTACAACTTAGTTCCTTACCCTCAGTTGTAAAAAGTGTAAGGTGTTCGTTGAAACTAGTTAAATAAATGTGCTGTTTATTTATATTATTCAGTTTATTGTGTGATGGAAAATAACTAAACGTCGTTATTATCGATATAATGAGTTTTAGTGGTGGTCCTAATTGACATTTAATAGTGCGCGATCGTTTGATATTTACGAGTAAATAATTGTTGGAAACAAGAGCGTAAATTAGTTTTCGATACCTACATACTGTTTATTTCACTGTTCAGGTAATTAGGTACTAAAACAATTCTATCAAACAAACATTATTCGTTTTTGTATTAAATTGATTGTCTTTTATTATCTTAGTACTATTTCTCAATTTAAATCACTTCTAAACATTACTTGCTTGGCCAACATTACACTTCAAAATTCAAAGTTAGTAAAACATTATTGTTTTCTGCAAATAATATCAAAACAAAAGTAATATCCGTAACGCAAACCGCGGTATTGAGTATCTACGCCCAGACGCGCAGAAATATATTTTTTATCTAATTATAGAACAGACAAACCATTTATTGCATTTGATTTCGAAGAGCGATTTCGGATACTCGCACCGGTGTTGGTATCCGGTAGTCATATCAGACGCTCGTTATTACGAAACGTCTCATAAATTAATCACAGGTTGACGAACACAGTGCCGTAGTGTGTAAAAATAAAAACACAGTGATAGAAACAAAAAAAAACGAAAAAAAAGTGTGTGTGCGTGTTAGTCAAATACAATGAACGGAATATAAAATAAAAATATATATATATGTGCGTAAAACACTGCCAGCCATTAAAAAAAAGTGTATTTCGAATGAAAAGAACCTAGTATTTCGAGTAAAAAGGAACAGTATTTTATTTAGTATTTACAAACTGTCATAGAAAATTAAAAAGTTTTCACCATGGGTTGTGAACTAACAAAGTTGGCATCTTCGGAGTTCAACCACGATGCCATAGACCGACCACCGCCACCTTCGGACCCTCGGTCACCCCTGACCCTCAAGCAACAGTACTGCATGCTGGCATCATGGAAGGGGATCTTCAGGCAAATCGAGAAGACTGGCATTCTATTATTTATCAAGTAAGTGAAACTTTATTTATTACTCACTAGCTGGTGCCCGCGACTTCGTCTGCGCAGGATTAGCTCGCCAGAATAGCTTCCAGATGGCAAAACTTTAAACTTAAATATCTTTTTAGCCTTTGCATTATTCTGATGTACAGACGCCAGCACATCAAGTTACCCCAATGTGTCAAATTTTCCCAATTGAATATGAACCTTATTCTGTTTGACATAAAGTTGAAAAACGATCAAAGAAATTTGACACATTGGGGTAACTTGACGTGCTGGCGTCTGTACATCTGCTTTATTATTGTAAAGTTTCATTAAAATCTATTCTAGTTTTTTTTTGCGTAAGTGAGTAACAAACTTTCGCATTTATAATATTAGTAGAATGAATTTTAAATCTTAGTAATAGACAACTCCTCGTCTGGGGCAGTTTCAATCACCACAATACCTAAGTATTTTCTACTGATAAAGAATTTATAAATAAAATAGATATTCCACAACTTATGCTGTGTTCTGGTTTAAGTGAAAGTTTCGTGCAATTATAATTTACCTATCAATCCCAATGTCATGGTGGTTGAGAAGTAAAGGTTTCTCGTCCCATAGACGTGGTTGTGTTTCAATTTACTACATTATTTTGCCCGCGAAAAGCGAGATGAATGAATGAATGATGAATGTCAATCCTAACATTAGTATGGGATGACAGTTCACGAGCGTCGCCCTCATTTCACTAATACATATTAATTTAATTAATTTATTTTATTTATTTATTTATTTAAATTCGGACACACTTTGTTAGTAAAATACCTTATCACTAATGTTAGTAATACACAAAAACAAAAACGAAATATAAAAGAAACAACTGATGGCTGCAGCAAGATGTGCAGAGAATGGCAGATCCAGAATTTGTTAACCAACCATTCTCCCCATGCCTCAGAAAAGGCGAGTAAGGGCTCTCCACCACTGTTTTCTGTTTTCTATTTTCACTATGAGGTTTTTACGGAAGAGAACTACTGATATTATTACACAGATAGCCATTACTTGCTTGTAGTTGGCGTTGGCTTTCAGTTTAACCAGATGCAGCAGAACACAGTATTTTCCATAGAAAAACTGCTTGTCTGCCCTTCACAATTTTGCGACTGGGTAACACCATATTCACACGGTTAGAATTATTATCGCAAGCACGAATGATGAGCATGAGATCCCAGATGCGATCCCCGAGTCCAGCAAAGTGTTTTTGAGTTTTTCCATTTGGAATTTCTCAATAGCAGACCCGGTTCTGGATTTTGCCCGCTCGCCTGCTATTACATGGGACTTAAACAACAATACACCTCTGCCTAATCCTTCGGGGATTACAGGCGTGATGATATGTTATGTTATGTAGAATGATGGTAAAACTAGAAAACTTCTAAGTACTCGTAACGACTGACAAAAATCTGCAAATGTCAGCCAGAATCAACGGATTTTCGCACTTTCCGAGGCACTGAAGAGTTTCAATATAATAGAACCACCAACGAAGGTACCTTTCATTAACGTAAGCGGCGATTACTAGTTTGCCACGGGCCCTCCAAAGCAGATTTCCACTGATGTCTAAGGGTTTTCTAATAGTGTTAAAATATTGGTCTTGGTCATGCATGAGAGATTAATTACCACGGGTTGGCGTGGCATTGATTTTTCATCACGTGTTTGATAGGTACTTACAAACGTACTAACCAATTTCACACTGAGATCCGGTTTTTTAGACATAACTAGGTAAAGGTTCAATACTGAACTACGGTAGCTTGAGCATACAGGTAATTTAATGGCACTTATCAGGAATTAAGTGTTCTAATAAATATAATCAACCTTTGCGGCGTTGAACAACAGTTCTTTATCATTTCCATTCTTTCATGTCTTTTCTGGTTCAAACCAGATAATAATGTGGGAAAAGAACTGCTGTACAGTCTTTATATGCCCAATGTAATTCTTACCACTACCCACGACTTTGTCTGAGTTTAAATAGATATAAAAAATATATATTGTCAATGAAGTACCTAGGAGCCATAATACTGTAAAATTTCAATACTCAATACTCAATACTCAATACTTTATTGCATTCCATAATGTATACAAGGCTGGTAGGTAAATTATAGAGAAACAATTATGGACCCTGTCGGGCACAGCAAGTTAGTTTTTAGAGGAGAGGATGAAGCGCTTTTTGTTTAAAAACATAATAATATTGAAATTAAGGAAGTAAATCTTATATTTAGATATTTAAGTAGATATTATTTATGAGTAGATTTATATTAATTTTGTTTATTATTAATATTTCTATATTTATTTATTTATTATTAATAGATATTTTCTAAATTATATATTATGTAATTATTTTATATATTTATTTATATATTAGCTGTAATTTATTATTAACTAAGTAGTAAGTAATTAAAGATATTGCACGGTAGATAAGGTAAATAGATGTATTAGGTACTACTTGTTTATTCTAATTATCTTCGTTTGTCTAGGAGGATAATTAGAATAAACAATTTCCTCAAATCCGTTCTGCAGTTTTTGCGTAAAAGAGTTACTAACTTCCAAACATACTCATAAACATAAAAAAAAACATTATTAAAATACGAAAGATGCGATTTATTAGCAGTAAGGATTAGGAGACAGATAATTCAACCTTTGGGAAACAGGTTTTTTTCGCAATTTTAGGTTTGGTTCTACGCAAGTAATTTCACCCTTTAAAAGATGCCAGTGAATGAAAATTTACCTTGCAGGAAGCTATGCATTCACGTAGGTTACTCCATCATTTCAAGGCGTAAATATAGAATTTAGCTACTGCTTCTTGACATAGTTATGTAAGTTCCATTATACGACCAATACCAGACAATTTTAAATACATTTTTATCCAAAAGTAGCAACAACTTTAATTAAAAATCTCGTTACAAAATATGATCAAAGTTAACCGTAGGTATTGTTTTTCTACATGTCTCATATTGCTTTGAACTCGCTCTTTTTGGTAGAACTGTTTTTCTTTTATTGTAAAGTTGGCAGTCTAAGCGTCCTTTAGCTAGCAAATCGTTTCACATGAAAATTGAGAGAGCACACAAAATTCACGTAAAAATGTGCCATGAATTTTGTGTGCAAGTTTTTCGTGAAATTTTAAATATTGGAGACTGGTCAGGTCAGGTTTACATACTTTAAAAGATTAAAGCTACCGGGCTGGTATCCGCAACTCCACGTCAAAGCGCGTATTTTGCATATATCTACCACGCGGGCCCAGTGCGAATTGGTAAATGTCACATGTCTTCGAATTTTTGGTTCTTAGGACATGCCGGTTTCCTCACGATGTTTTCCTTCACCGTTTTTGAGAGCAGTGGTGATGAAATAAATTAGGGTAGATCTCCAGAGGCATTTTTTTTCGTGTCGGGCTGGATAAACCCACTTTAAAATCGGAAAACGTTTTTAAAATATTTTTTAATAACAGTTTGGTGCCAATCTACATGGTACAAGACTAATATTATGAATAAGTTTATTTTAAATATTTAAAAAAAAATCTTAAACCCTAAAATTCTGATCGCTCTGGGTTGACCCGACTCCCGATTGAATGAATAAAATATTCTTTAACTTTTTAATAAGAAGGTTCATATGAAACAACTTGTTTACATTACATAACGAATAGTTAATCTTCATCGTAATAAAATATTTTAAGTTATATTATCAATACTTTTGCCACAATTTGAATTTGAAATCGTGACCGGGCATTTTATCTCATTGCTCTGCGCTGAGGTAAAACATCACGCTCATCCCTAGTTACGCGTTATAGACACTCTATTCCCCTCTCGCGGGGTAACCCTGGCAGTGGTCTAACCGCCGAGGAGGAAACCTGTGTGCCACGAACCAGCACTCCAACATTACGAAGGTAAGTTTATGATTGCTCTGGATTTGGTTTTCGAATTTTATTATTGCTATGGCACGTTATTTAAATTAAATAGCAAGCTTATAAATGTGCATGTTATGTGAATTAAGTGATCGTTATAATGTTTTTTTATGAGACGTAATCATAACTTTCTACTGCTTTTAAATTCGGCTATATTTATGATTTTGTGACTTTTTCTGATCGCTATGGCTGTGATTGCTCTGTCCAAAAAAACAGAGCAATGATATTTTGCATTTATTGTACGTAATAAATCTATTGTAAGTAGTAGTAACAATGACAAACGATGAACTATACATAAGACCTTTAATTTATAACCATTCCTGGGGGGTTTTTTTAGGTAACCTAAACCCATAAACAGATATTGACGTATTTTACTTTGATGATATTATTGTAATGGCATTTAGCTAACCATAACTGTAACCCTTTCTTCTCTAAAATTTAATGGCAACTATTTTTGCAGGTTGAAATCATGCCTCGAAATAAATTATCTACGAGTATTGAAGAAAAACGTCTTAGGAAGAAATTGGCTAAGCGTCGTAGAATGGCCAAGATAAAATATGATCGATATCTAAGACGCACAATGGCTTGTAAAGTCAAGAGAGAGTTACCAAAGGAAAAAAGCTCGGGGCACAGTTCTACCAATGAGTGACTGATCTATTGACTATGAAATTTAATTAGTACTCCTAGTATTTCCGAGGTAGTTTTATCTTCGTTGGAAAACAATAACACCTTGACAAAGCAGAAGATTTACCCGACTCCGACTCCGAGTACTATTCAATGATCTGAGCTTAAAATAAACCTTAATTTTTAGTTTCCTGATCAACTAAGCCTTACAAAAATTGTATCTAAATAATAAATAGTAAATTTAATCTGATCTGACCATCTGAATTGCATTTTACTTTGTGTTCTTCTTTTTAATTCTTCACTTTCCACTAAAGATATACCTAGTTAAGGAAAATGTAATCATTACAAATCTCTTACATATATATACTTGTAAAAACTGTAATTTTAGTCATGATTCTAAGTTCTATTAAGTAACTATTATGATTACAAATAGTTACGTTTATAAATTGATAATTTTTAAGAATTTTATTTTGTTCTTTGTAAACGTTATTTTTCTTTAATAACTTTTTCAAAACTAATATTGATTGAGTCTAAATCATTTAATAACTATAAAAGACTGTATGTAATATTGGTGGATTTCAAAAGGTTTTTAATGTTGTCTCATTTACCTAGAAGTGATTTAATTAAGTCCAAATAAATGAAACTAAGCCAAAACTTAATCTTTATAATTTTGTTAATTTGTTATTTATTTTTAATATGGAAGTACTTATGACTTGACCTTTTTCTAAAATAATACATTTCTCTTACATATAATAATCTTTTTACACGTACACTGAACATGACTTAAAACGGCTAAATAAATAATATTTTTTTATTATTATTTATTTTTGTTTCACTAATTTCACCATTTATGATCGCTTTGGCACCAATTATGATTGCTCTGGTCGCGAAATTTTTTGAACTTAAATATTTCCATAACCGTTTGTGTAAAGGCCAATAATAAAAATGTACTATTTGAATATCGTTATTTTTAATGAGATACATAATTATCGTTATATATCAATATCTGAAAAGCACCAGAGCGATCACACGAATACGCCTGTTTTGGAGATTGACCCATTACACAAAGTAATGCGTCTGTCTCTGATGCACGAGGTTGTGGTTCAAATCTGGGCAAGACCCAAGGTGACTTTTTCAATTCATATGTACTTTCTAAGTTTATCTTAGACATCATTGACATCGGTGAAGGAAAACATCGTGAGGAAACCTGGACTTATAGTTAATATAAGTTTGAAATCGCCAATCCGCCTTGAGCAAGCGTGGTGATCAATGCTCGAGCCTTCTCTGTATGAGAAGAGGCCTTTGCCCTGCAGTGGGACAGTAACAGGCTGGTATTTTTTTTTAATGCGTCTGCCTGGGTTAAAAATACGTTTAAATACTTACTGCATAAACATACATACATTCCCACTTCTGTTCACTATCTTACTGAGTAGAAACTATAAGAGGCAGACTCCCTTTTTCTGATTTTATATTGAAAAAAAAAATGTGTGTTCGTATGTGCGTATGAGTGTAGGTAGGAGTGTGTGTGTGTGTGTTTTTATGGTGTACAATGTATACAATTCAACTATTCTATATCTGTCTTATCTACATGTATATTTCACGTAACTATTAAAATATTCGATGAATTCAGTACGTACAAACATGGTGATCACTCGTAATTTACTCATTATATTAAGCTAAATTGATACAAAATAGTTTGTGTATTTAATTATTTAAAAGTCTAGACACTTTGAACATTTTACGACTCTCGTATCTAAAACTAAACAAAATAAAGTTTAACTAATCTAATTTCTCGTAAAAGATCGTAGACAGAAACAAATTTTAGAAATTCATTATTAATTGAAGTTTAGTTTAGGCTTAGCATAGTGAAACAGAAATATTTAACGGACTGAAAACCGTAGAAATTATTAAAAACATAATATTATGTATTGTTTTAAATTGTTTGGTCACGTTGAAAGGATGAATGAAAGGCGACTAACAAAACATATTTACAAGGCAGATGTAAGTGGAAACGCCCGGAGGGGACGCCCTAGAAGGGCATACATAGACCTTATTGGTGAGGTTCTTCAGAAAACTCAGGTGCGTAGTACCTACTCGCAACCGGCGTGTGTGTATGACAACATGTATGAATGTAAACGAAGCATATTATGTAAGTGGAATTGTATAAGCATAATTTCTGCCTTCACCCATGGGAAAAAGGGCGTGAGTTTATGTACGTATGTACATTGTATATTGTTTATTGAATAAAACTCATAACAGGTGTTCTTCTGTAATTTCTACCGATCTCTATTGGGAAAAAGGCGTGAGTTTATTTGTATGAATGTATGAATAGAAGTCGCAAAAATCATCAAAGCACACATGCTTTCTGGTTGCCAAACCACAATCTGTTTGAAATATCTCAGTGATGGAATAATATATATTTCATAGAGAAGAAATAAAAATCTATATTTATCTCAAGGTACGATGACGTATAAATAGCGAAAGAATATTCGATACGTTTAGAAAATAACAATGATTAATAAAATTCTATTTTTCAAAGAGATATTCAAAGCATGCAAAGCCATTTGTTTTCTACGTAATTTGACAATCTGGATCTGTGAGAATTCATTTACAAAAGTATGAGAGTACTAAATTTTATCTATGTTTGTTTGTAAGTTTTTGTGTATGACGTGTTTATATGACAACATGTATGAATGTAAACGAAGCAAAAGAAGTAAGTACCTATGTAATAATCATACCCTAAGGCGCTCTGTTCTCTAGTTTCTGCCTACCGACATGGGAAAAGTCGTGAGTTTATGTATGTTTGTATGTATGTAGGTATGTTTGTAAGTTTGTATTTTAACAAACTAGACACAGTTATTTTACTAGATTAGGTAAAGGGAAATGCCCATTTTATGGCCATATTTTTCCTAAATGTGTAGGAAATACAAAAAATACACTGATTTAATAACTTTAAATATTGCTATTAACAATTTGTTATGAATACATGTGTGATTTTTTCATGTTACAAAATTGTTTATTGCATTTTAAAATTTCCATTCGGTTGTCAATACCATAAAAGTAGAGATTGCGATTTAAAATAAAAAAAACTCCCACCGAGTTCTATGTGTATTAGAAACAGCCGTTGTTTCATAATCTGTGATATCAATCCTAATGCCTATCATTTGTTTCTTCCATGTCACTTGGCCAAAGTTACCAAAACTCAAGTTAGGTTGAAAAAAAATGTCAAAATGCGGATGTCAAAAGTAGGTGTACCAGTAATACACCCACACGTTGCCAGTTCCACATTTCGCAAGTCCCATGTAATGGGGGGCGATCCTATTATTTTTTAATCTACTCTCTCTTATTAAAGTTATCTCCTAGTACGGCTCACTAAATCTCAGAAACCCTTTCATTGACAAAAACTATTTCCGAGTTCCATAGCTTAAGTTTGGTTTATTTCACGCGAATGAATTCGTGGGCAGGCGAGTATATATTCTAGGAGTTTATTTGATGATTCAAATTGCAGTACAGGGTAGAATAGTCTGCCAATCTTCACTTGGGTCCTGGAGACCTGGGTGAGGACTTAATGTCCGCGTCAGTGGATGGTGATGCCGTAGCTAAAATTGAGTGTTTACTGTTTGCAATCTACACGCTAAGAAAAAGACCAGGGACCCTACGGTCTGAATAAAGCTGTTTGGAGTCTGATACTTTCAGGTAGTAGATATCAGCAGGTGGCTGTCACTCATAGTGATACGATAAATAAATAAAAATAAATAAATAAATATTCCACAACTTTCACACAACGCCATCTAGCCCCAAGCTAAGCAGAGCTTGTGTTATGGGTACTAAACAGCTGATAAACATACTTATATATTTCTAAATACATACATATTATAGATAAATTACACCCAGACACAGAACAAATGATCGTGCTCATCACACAAACATTTAATTTTGTCCTGGGTGGGAATCGAACCCACGACCTCCGGCATAGCAGTCAGGGTCACTAACTACTAGACCAACAGGCCAGTCTAATGATGATGACTTACTTGTTTTGAAGCCGTCACAATTATCGCATACTCCCTTTTGATCGTTTGCTTTATCTGTCTAGAGTATGATCCCATGTTCAAAAATAGATATCACCAGTGTAACTAATATTATAATGATCCCTATGTTCGGTTTAAGATGAAACGACAATGAAATACGACAAAGTTAACAATGAATCATTATATACCATTGTCACAAACTACATGGGTAGTCCTGAATACAATGCTGTCGTTAGAGATAATTCCATCTCGATTTGTTCGAAAACTAAGAATTGTTTCTGGCTTGAAACGTAAGTTTTTTTTTTCTTTATTTCTTTTATCTCTATGGACATAATAGAAAACCTCTTTTCCGAAGAAGAGAAAGACTCATTAATGCAAAAATATATTCTGAAGTAGAATGAAGAAAAGATAAGATACTTACAGATAGTTTTAATGGTCGAAACTTTTGAAAAGTGCGACTAAAATCATTCACTTTACTTATTGAATTTGTAAGTCGTGACGTTTAAAAGTGCCCTATAAGGTTCTAAATGAAGTAAATGATTTGACTTTTAATACTTTTTTAAGGACAGGGTTGCAAAGCATGATGTTACACATGAATGAAAAGTCCTAACACGTAAGGCTTAAAACAGCCTTCTAAAAGCAGAATTTAGGTATTAAGTATTTAAAAAACTCATTTATATTCTAAAAACATTTATCAATGAGATATTTCTTCAGTTGCTACTTAAATTTAGACTCATTTAGTCTTTAAATGAGTTTAAAAAATTGATTTAATATTATCGGAGCAACGCTGGTAATATTTTTTTTGTAATAGTGCTGTAGAATGGTCCCTTGATCATACTGTAAGTATTTTTTTTGTATCTATGGTTTTCTCAGCTCTAGGTGTTCATCACATTCTGCAAGAATGCGCTGTACAGTACACCATCCATTCTGCCATAAACATAGCAATTACAAGCCTTGTTGGTCTAACGTTAGGGCAAAGCGTTATTGAGTTTTCCCATCTGGAATTTCCTAGAAGCAGCCTAGAGTCAACACGTAATGGGCGAAATGTGGGTGTAACTTATACACTGCCTATCCCTTTGGAGATTACAGTCGTGACGTTATATTTTGCAACGCTACAATTTAGGAAAGCGAAAAAGTTAAACACATAAAATGTCCGTAAATAATGTCACAGCTCTGTTAAAAAATCAACTCACGATATTGGGCTCCATTTAAATCGATATCTATATAAAAATAGCCAAGTGTCCTGGCCTACATCTCTTCAACAGTTTTTGACACGTTTATCCGTTCACGTTCATCTCGATATCATTATTACGTGATCGGCATACAGTAAAGCTACGTTTTTATTTACTTTCTTTTGATGTCTTCTATTCCTAATCAGCTAAAGATTAGGGCCATTCATGTTAAAATCTAATTTAAACCCAAAGACTGACCTCTACTTTGGCCAGAAGCAAAGTATTGCCATTCAACGTGGCAATGCCGCCAGTCTTATGGGCACAATACCAGCTGGTAGCGATGCCGATGAATTTTTCGACGCTTTAAAATCCATCATAGTTGAAAAAATGAGCTTCTTGGAAAAGATTTTGACTGCGGAACAGTTAGAATCTATTCTAGTTTACTTATCTCTGTTTACAGCAATTTCAAATAAAGGAGGAATTTTAAATACAGGAGAAATTTCTAGTGGAATGCAATTTATTTGCTAACGAAAAAATGCTAGGATGATAAGAATGGTTGACTGCATTTGGTTTGGATTATATCCTTGCATTGGATAGAGATCATCTCAAAGCATCAGGTGAAAAATCCACCACTTCCATCACCAAAACAAGAAAAGAACCAAAACAAACAAACGCACAAACGCAGACTAGAACACCATTTAAAATACATGAAGTGAGAAGTTAAATAAACTAGACATAATTTATCAGCTTCTTAGCATCCCACGCGAATAAGAATAAATCAAGAAAAATAGTTGGAAGTGCGAAGGAAACTCGTAAACGTTGGATTCAGTTATTCATGCACTATTGCATTCTTGCCGCTAAGAGCTTTTCTAGATCAAGCGTTTTATGTGTGAATCGAAGACGCGATAAAAACGTAACTATACTAACGGACAGGTATATCAACAAACACACTTATATTGAGCACACATACTTAGTATAAGGGAGGTCGACACTCATCCAGATAATATCACTAGTTCAAAACATGATCCATTTATTAAAATAATTTGTTGATTAGCTGTCTATGAAGGATAGTAGGTACTTTAAACTATACTACCAATGTACAGACGCCGGCACATCAAGTTACCCCAATGTGTCAAATTTTCCCAATTGAATATGAACCTTATTCTGTTTGACACAAAGTTGAAAAACGATCAAAGAAATTTGACACATTGGGGTAACTTGACGTGCTGGCGTCTGTACTTACTGTAGGTACTACCATTCCATCTTTATACAAATGATTTTTTATTGTAATGTATTGTTTAGTAGGTATTTTAACGATAATGGCTTACACGTTAAAACAATTTAATGAAACTATGTACGATAAACATTTTCACAAAACATTCTATACCTACGTGTATCTCTAAAGGTTTTTGCAGCGCACACCAGATTAGATCGAGACAGCAGAATTTTTACCTACCTACTTGACACTTATCGTTATATTTTGAACAATTAAAACAATATCTTTATTTAATAATACTATGTCCTAATCTGTTATTGTAAAGCTTCATTAAAATCCATTCAGTAGTTTTTGCGTGAAACAGTAACAATCTTCCAAACAAACATTCGCATTTGTAATATTAGTAGGACTTTGCCCAATTTTTAAGATTTTTCCGATGTTAATTTTATTTTGAACAGTATATATTTAATTCGCTATTTGCCCGTGATACACTTGTGACAGTCATGCTATGGCATTATTTAGTTTAACACGCAACATAACAAAGGTAACATGCATGATTCATTCATCAACCCTATTTTAGGGAGCTCAACGACTCATCACACGACGCTAGACGTTCTGCAGGACATATAAGTAGAACGCAGAAAATGTACTCATAAGAGCCAGATTGCTTAGGACTAGACTAGGTATTCCAAGTCTGCATGATACTCAAATTCGCTCTCAGACTTTGCATACTGGAAAAGCGCTTTTTTCTTAAAACTTACTATACTATAGATGGACTTTGTTGTTGCGTTTTAGGCACACAAAGTCCCTACTTGCAATAAGAATAAAAGTGGAAAATTGAAATGATTACGGCCACGCTCTTATTATGTTATTCACACTAAAACATCTTCTGTAGCCATATGCAACGCGCTATGTCGATATTTGCAAGCGTAATTGGCGGAAGCCTCTCTCGTTAGTTCTGCTAGGTTTGTCCCAAATAATTCCAATAGCCGTTGGATACTGACCAATTTCTTGTGTCCAAATGTCCGCACAATATTGCCCGTTGTCGCTGCACAATATCGGTTTGTATGTAAATGAAGCTTCACGTGTGAACTGCTTTATCTTTCATAACATCATGCATTCCCCGAAGGATAAACCTGAGTTGTTAGTCAGTTATTAAATATTTAAGCTCGAACAACAGCTCGAAGTCGAACAACCCAATACCTTTTTGAGTGACTTGCAAATGTAGCATGACGACCGTAGAAACCTGTCTTGAAAAAAAAAAATTCTAAGATAACTTTATTATAGATGTCTTTGAAAATCAAAAACATTCAATACCTATAGAACGGACATCACAAACAAAATTTTCGTCCGAAAAAGTGTGTCCTGCCGGACACAAATCTGAGTTTTTTTTTAGTACGCTCCGCTGCCGCTCCAATATTCATATATTATTCTAGATGGCGTTACTGAGACATGAGATTAAAGTTTTTCTATGACATTTCCTTGACATGCCCGCTCTAATAGTCTTTTAAATCTCTTTGTTGAAAACAATGTGTGAAGAGTGGCTTCATAAACAAAAATACTTTTCTGTTTTCTGACACTGTCGGGGCGCTGTGTTTATGGTTCTCTTTGTTAATCGACAAATGTAATGTCATATGCGCTCAGGAATAAATGTCGTGTTACTAAAATGTTAACGTGAGTTTTATTGATATTGCTGAATCCCAGTACTATGTCGACGAATGAACCGGCAGAGTGACATAATGTTAAAGTGGATATATATATATATATATATATATATATATATATATATATATATATATATATATATATATATAAATATATATATATCGCAGCGCCAATTTTATAACAAAACATGTTAGAAAAACATGTTTTGTGTTTTGTTATTGTTTTTGTTTCATTCCAATTCATTTCAAAAATGAGTTCTGACGAAGAGGACGTAGAAGCTGTAATAGTCATAGTGAATTTAATTCTACAAAGACGTAAAACCGAAATAGATTCCAGGTCCGACCCTACCTGCTAACTCGTTCCTTCAATGTTTATCAAGAACTGAACTGAGTCGATGATAGGTTCGGAATACAAAATACTCAAAGGACACAATTATTCGATTATTCGAAACATAACCTAACTTTGACCTCAACGAGTGAACGAACGAATGCTTGACGTCTTGTTTCAATGAGCGCGAACATAAAATGCACCGCTTCCCCTCCCCGCAGGCGAACGCGGGTGATGTTATCCATTTGTCTCAGAAAACATGTTTTTGTGTTTTTTTTTTTTTTACTAATAGGCACGCATTTGACCACTATCTCACCTGATGGTAAGCGATGATGTGGTCGACGATGAAGCACGCTTACCTAGAAGCAACCTGTTGACTCTTGACTTGAAGACCTCTAGGTTGTAGCTATCAGGAAACACCGACACCGGCAGGGAATTCCACTCTCTGGCTGTTCGCACAATGAATGTTTTTCTTAACAAAACTGTTAGCCACGCCCCTATTCTGTTTTAAAAACATGTTATTATGTTAGAAAAACACGGCGCTGCGGACCCGGCTTTATAGAAACATTTCTGTCGATTATGGTAGAAAGCATGGTCGACATTGTAGACTCTTGTCTCGATGTATTTCTACAATCTGTCACCTTGTGAATTTTTCGTGGACACAATCTGTTACTACGAGGATTACTTTCTGGGAGTAGGACCCAGTAGCGATAGACCAACGTATCATCAAAATTGTTGTAGCGACGGGTTTGTAATTAATAGTCATGAGTGTCAAATCGATCACTTCAATCGTATCTTAATTAACATAAAACGATATAAAGCAGTTGATTGATACGATATTAATTATTGCCATCATCAATTTTGCTGTAACGATTACCCCAATGTTACACGAATAGATAGAGAAGTTCCATTTCTTTGAAAGAAGGAAGGAAAGAAAATAAAGTCTAAATGACAGGAATATTAACAGGTACATGATATAGTTAAATTAACAAAATATTTGTGTACGAACAGAAACAATGAATACTTACATGAATTTGCCGCATGCTGCACCGCCGAGTGTTAGTACAAAAGTGATGCTCGTTGCGACCAGCACATTGATTTTAAAATTGAAAATACTGGTAATTAAAAATAAGTAAATACTAACCGTATTTATTTATTTTTAACCGACTTCAGGCTTCCCCCTGAAGTCGGTTAAAATTCTCAATTCGATCGGTTTTTTTTTTTATGTATGTACACCGATTACACCGAGATTAATGATCCGATTTACGTGATTCTTTTTGATTTCGATGCGGAATAGCTGCCATTTGGTCCCATAAAAATATAACATAGTTTGACCCGGTAGTTTTCATTTTATGAAAATTTAATTTATTTTTGAACACTTTTTTGTATGTATGTTCACCGATTACGCTGAGATTTATGTACCGATTTACGTGATTCTTTTTTAGTTTGATGCGGACTAGTTTCTTTTTGGTCTCATAAAAAAATTACATAGTTTGGTCTGGTAGTTTTAATTTTATGAAAATTTTTGTTCATGAATTTTACTTTTTGTATTCATCGCGAACAGTTGTTGTTTATATGTTTGATTGTAATATGTAAATATGTGTTGTAGAAATGGATAAAAATTATCATCTAGGCATATAAAAATAAAAAACTAAAAATTGTTAAATAAAAACTTTTTTACAAAAAATACAACCGACTTCAAAAAACACTAACCGGTGTAAAATAACTCTAAATTCGGAAGTCGGTGGCCAACCATGAATGAAACAAAACCACCAAAGCCACAGACTTCCTAATTTAGAGTTAATTTACACCGGTTAGTGTTTTTTGAAGTCGGTTGTATTTTTTGTAATTAATATTTTTCATTCACATCTATGGATGATACTAATTGCCCTTGCTCTATAAATTTAAACCCAAACGCTACAGGATTAGTTTATTATCAGTTTTAAAATTATTTGAAATAGCGTAACGCTTACGTCAAGCATCCGTGCTAAGGCTACTGTAAATGTTTTCTGCTGTTACATTTAGTAGTACAGCATGCAATAGGTACATTGGTGCACTATTAACGACACTAATAGTATCATGTGCGTCTCCTTTCACCGTTCCTCTATATCTCTCTCTTTGTAACTCGTATTGTTAAGAGTTGAATTACTGTCTTTTTCCTACGTTGTGTCAAGATTGAGTAGGTAATTAATTTTGGCTGAAATAGATAGATTTCATGTTGAATGGTGCTTGGGATATTTTTCAAAATGCCAGTCACTGGAGCTGTGAAGTTTACCATAAGTGCCGGTGGTTATGTTGATGGAACTACCGCAGATCTGTATTAAACGTGTGCTTTAATGTTTATAATATGCTATTCATTAAAAGCATTTTTCATAAAAGTGATTCGGTCCATCTTTACACAGATATACTTAAACACTTTTTTATTGAAATTTTCATACACATTTTGTACAAAAAGATTTCCTAAAGAATTTCATCTTTAGACTGGGGTACTGAACTTGTACGTTGATATAGGACCTATCACTTGGTATAGAAGATTTCATCAATAATCAGATTTTATTAGGATTTATTCCTATCAAATTTGATTTCTAGAATACTCGATAACCGCCTCTCAGTGAAGCAGCCCGTCTATTTTCTATTACTTCTAGTAAGTAATTATAAATTTATATTAACCTATGTAAATGCCATAAAGTAACTTATTTAATATTTATAAAAATAAGAAAGAATATTCATTTCAAGTTAAAAATACAAACTTAAATTAGAATTCTAAAACACATTATTCATTAAATATGCAGGAAAAATCCCTTCACCTTATTAAAGTACAAAAATATCCCTTTCATTCCAGAGCCGCAATTTCCTACCACGAAGTATGACGTCATGACGTAGTCGGCTTTCAAAATATGAACAATGGCCCGAATGACGGTTCTTACAAACAAATCTACCCACTCATTGTACATGGATACTAGCCATTGAGATGTTTTATAATGAGGTAAGAATGAGAGAGAAGATAAAACAGAGAATTTGGAAAGATATCTCAAGGTCTATTGCCGCTATTCAAAACATTCAAAATTATTTATTGAATACTTATAGGCCTATTCTACCATTCAACCTTGCAGCATTGCATAGCGTGACAACGCAACGCAACTTTCGATTAGCTGAGCGTATGGCCACTCGCGCTTGGTCGTTGACCCGACCGGACTGCTTGTTTAGTATCCATTGCATTTTTGTAACTCCAAATGAGTAATTGGTTTTGGAAAATCGATAATTTTGATAATGTTTGTTCGGAAGAAAGTTTACTAATGATACTTAGAATACAATTTTGAAGAAAAAAAAACGAAAAAAAGTTCAATATCTCCAAAACCAGTGATTTCCCAGGTATGTTCTAGAAGAAAAAAACTATCCCAGTGATGGGTAGAATATGTAGTTTTTGTTAACGTTAAGGGTCTTTTTACACCCTGTATAGAGATACAGTTTTGATTTCAAATAAACTGAAAGTAGATAAAAGTCAATCTGTAAATGTGGTTACTGTTTGTTTGATTGGCAAGCGCACGTTTTTACATCAAGAACTCAATTTTAGACAGCAGCTCTAAATCCATATTTTGTTGTTATGACAGACATCTACTACACACTATTGATGTGAAAGTGGTTGCAAGTGTAGATGGATGCTTTTGAAAGGTATACTTAGCAGAAAGATCGTGCATATAAAAGTAGTACCTATACAATAAGATATGCTTATAATTATATTGTTCACTTATTGGTTGCAAATGTCGCTGCGGGTACGGCTCTATATAAAAAGAAGTAGGTGTATTAATAGATTTTTGATATAGGTATGTAAAATATTATGCGACAAAAATTGATACGACTTAGTCACTCACAAAATTTTATAAGAATCGGTGAAGCCGTTTTACAAGAATTTTGGTACAAACACTGTGACAAAAAATATATTTGTAAGAAGATAATTTAATAGGAACATAGAACAGTTAAAAATAAAAGTTTTAATTACCAACATCAGTTCGGTTCCTGAGTAAATAAAAAAGGTGATTTTATTTCTCTCACGGGTCAAATCTAGATTTTCTACTATGAGTGAACGCCATAGAAATATGCAGTCAAACAGAGTGTTTGTTACGTACAAGGACTCTTATGTTTTTTATATATTGTGAATGAAATTTTAAGAGAGAACTAACGTAAAAACATCTAAGCTTTGTTTCTTTTCTCCCCTCTGCCTTTTTTCACCCTGTTTGTCAATACATAAGTACAAATATATTGGTGCTTACGTCATAGACGGCAAACAGTCTTGAGTCCTTGTCTAAGTTCTGTAGAGGCAGACTTACAAAGAAATAAAATGTCTATTAGATACTTACACAAGTACTTCAAAACTTATCCAACTCGTAGATCGTGGGGGATAAGGGGACAGAATATTGTTATCATCCCCCTTGAAGAAAGGGATGACGTAAAATACGTCCAGAAAGTAAATATATCTACACGTTCTATTGATTAACCAAAAATATTATCGTGTTATAGATAATTCGTTTTAGTAAGTGATGACCAGTTAATTGCTGTTTGGAATTTCGATTGACCTAAATATTTCTATAATGATGTTGGTAACGTATTGTTTGTTTGTAGACGTTGGTAATTGAACCAAAACCTTTGAATAAGCTTTTTTGTTCGCCTTTGAAGAGCTATCTATATTGCCGCATATTATTGTTAACTAAGCTGACGTTTCTTACATTGCAAATTATTCAAGTTTTTAACCGACTTTCAAAAAAGGAGGAGGTTCTGTGTTCGTGTGTATGTATTTTTTTTTTTTTTATGTATGTTACCTGATTTCTCCCCCATTTGTGGACCGATTCTCAAAATTCTTTTTTATTTGAAAGAGTACACTTCTGAGGTGGTCCCATTTTTATTAATTTGGTGAAGATCCGGTGCTGATCTTCGGAGATATACAACGGAACTCTTCAAAAATAAACGGCAAATCTGTCGTAATTGCTGGAATCGCTTGGATGTTTATTGTTTATACAACATAATGACGTATCATCACGCCTGTATGCTCTGAGGGGTACGCAGGTGGGTACAATACACCTAGATTTCGTCAGTTAGGTATGTTCATTTTAATTTATTAGGGATTAGTGGAAAACCCTATTTGGATGACATGTATTGTAAACAATTAACAATATGAAATAAATTCATGGCAATTATTTTAATGGTAACAACTAAAAATGGAAAAATAAAAAACTTTTTGCAAAAAATAAAACCGACTTCAAAAAAGACACTAAACGGTGTAAAATAACTCTAAATTCGTAAGTCGGTGGCCCATCATGAGTAAGACAAACCCACCAAATTGAGTGTTTTTTTTAAGTCGGTTTTATTTTTTTTCAAAAAAGTTTTTTATTACGCTATTGAACATAACAATATCACACCATAACAGAACACATACAAGAAATCGACAACAGCCATTGGGCAGTAACCCACCGGACACAAAAACCACTTGTTAGGAGGAACCTCTTTTTCTAAGGAATTTTACCCCCGTTCCTTATTACCTTAAATCTCTATTCCAGATTGCTTGACGACATACAATTATCTGTCTAGTTTTACCCTCACTGACTACTCATCTGACCTCCGCAACCCAGTTGTCATACTTTATGGGGTTTTGACAAAGATCTGGATCTGGAAGGATGGTGTTTTTGTGCTTGTATGTGTAGGTAGTGAATGTGTGTGTATACCTGTGTGTGATAGTGATAAACAATCAAAACATATTCGACTGCAAGCTAATTAATACGTAGAATATGAGCAGACTGTTGACACAAATTACACTATCACAACATCGATCAAAATCAAACAGATATCACCCACAAATTCTCCCGCACACACTCACACAACCAACCTCATCAGCTCACACGCATTTTTAATACATTGCTTTGTCTTTGACTATGTAATAATTATGATAGTAATAGTTTAAAGTGTAATTTGTTAAGACACAATACAAGCATTTTTTGCTAAAAGGAGGTTTCCATCTCAATTATATTTACTCAAGTTTCACAGAAATCCAGGCGTGATGTGTCTTTTATTTATTAAAACTTTATGCACTAATAAAAGACACTGTACAAAGGCAGACTTAATGTTTTAATGTTTAATACCAGCTTGATGCGCTTGAGTCTATTGAGAAACGAGCTAAGAAGATCATCGGCAATGATGCACTCGTTGAGTCAAAACCTCAAACAAAAACTAGAAAGTCACATATTGTTCTCTGTTTACTTCATAAAAATTCATCAATGATATTGCAAAACATGCAGACTACAACAACTCTTCAAATTAATGTTTAAAGGTGTTTGGAAGAAGCTCTCAATGCGAGTGCTTCGGGAGATAAAATTTATATCCGACCACTTGGCCCAAAGATACCTGACCTACAAACCTTGACCAACAAACTAGTTTAAAGAAACTCGACGTTCCTGCTGCAAAATATGCCGTACAAAAAGTGACACAAACTTGTAACTTTTGAAGTAAATCTAAACTAATCTATACCAATATTATAAAGAGGTAAAATATGTTTGTTTGTTTGTAAGTTTGTATGTGGGGGGTAATCTTCGGAACTATTGATCCAATTTTAAAAATTATTGCACTGGTATATGTCCATGAGTACATTTACCTTGGCCAAATAGTTTCTTTCCAGGCGAGACAAGACAAAGAGGTTGCTAGACGCACCGAGAACGCCTGGAAAAGCTATTGGTCGATGAAACACCTGATGAAAGGATCACTTCCACTTTCCCTTAAAAAGAAACTCATGGACATGTGCGTCCTTCCCACCCTCACCTACGGAGCGCAAACGTGGTCATTAACGAAACGTCAAAAGTCCGCACTCGGGGTCTGCCAGCGAGCAATGGAACGAAGTATTCTCGGGGTTAAAAGAACAGACCGCATAAGGAACAGTATACTTCGTTCCAAAACACAAATCGCAGACGTAGGCAACTCAGCCGCTAAACTAAAATGGGACTGGGCAGGCCACATCTGCCGCATGTCGCCACAAAATTGGGCGAAGGTATCAACCGACTGGATCCCGGACAGCAGGAGCCGGCGACGCGGTAGGCCCAGAAGGAGATGGCGTGACGAGTTGGACTCCTTTCTGAAGGATTGGCCAAAAGTGGCTGAAGACAGGAAGGAGTGGAAGAATGGAAGGGAGGCCTTTGCCCTGCAGTGGGACACCACAGGCTCATAATAATAAAATTGCACTGGTGGAATGCTACACTATTCCCGGATGACATAGGTTACTTTTTATCCCCTTATTCCCACGGGAACAGGAACTACGCGGGTAAAACCGCGTGAGGGCTGCTAGTAATATAACATATACATAATAGAAATGGCGTCTTAGCAAAAGTTGTTAAGTCTGATGGCATTTGCTGTTGACCAACAAAAATAAAAAATCTGGAACGTCTTGAATCGTCTCGCGCATCCCATTGATACCCGTCCCCGGGCTTTTAGAATTCGACATCAGACGTTTCAGATCTTCGATTTTGACGACCCCGTGGTCGCTGGCATAAGCAACAGGATCCGCGCACGAAGTCGCGGGCAGAAGCTAGTAGATAAATATTGAGACAAACAAAGTGATAAAAGTTAAGTCAAATTATTGATGATATCTAAAAAAAAGTTTATTAAATGAGACCATTATGGACCCTGTAGGACACAGTCAAATAGTAGAAGAGAGGAAATCCGGGCTCATGCGAGCATTTAATTTTAAATAGTAACAATGCGTACATAATAATACAAGAATAATCAAAATTTGGCGATCATGAATTAACTAACTTTAGTTCTATCTCTTTATTGGTGAATAAATGTATATGACCATAAAACTACAACACTAAACCAATATTTTGTAATACTAATAATTTACATTGGCATCTAACTCACCTTGCACTTCACATAAAACAAAATAATGTTCTATTTCGTAATAAGAAACACCACATGACACACTATGTTACATTTTTATTTCCTAAATAACAACGTAGCTTTCCGACATTCCTGCTTTATTTAGTAAACAAACAACCTGTTTTACTATGGAAATAGAAATGTATTGATCAAAATAATTAATACAAAACTTTTTTACAAAAAAAAACAACCGACTTCTTAAAAAAAAACTAACAGGTGAAAAATAACTCCAGTTTCGGAAGTCTGTGGCTTTGGTGGTTTTGTTTTGTTCATTATTGGCCACCGACGTTTCTTTGCATGTAAAGAAAGTCTTTCAAAACTTGAAAGAATCATTGAAATTGGATAACAATTGCTAAAAAAGTTCTATCTCTAAACATTAATCTGTACATCTCTGCCGGCCCCTTTTAAAATAGAATGGCGTAATGTTATGTTGTGGAAATACAAAAGCTCAGCATAGACATCTGACTATAGCAATCGCGAATAATTTGCTGTTATGCGTCGAAGAGTTCCGTTGCCTGTCTTCTTCATCAGTTTTTCTTCACCAAATGATACTTTCTAAATGAAAATGCTTGATTTGTTACTAAAAATGTTGAAATCGGTGCATGTGTGCCTATATTTTTTGAGGAGTTCCCTCAATTCCTCGAAGATCCCTCATCAGGTATGAGTTTTGATACAAATGGGACCAATCTGTTAGTATACCCTATCAAACAAAAAAAGAATTTTGAAAATCGGTCCATAAATGACGGAGTACTGAGGTAACAAACCCTTAAAATAAAATAAAAATATACAACCGAATTGAGAACCTCCTCCTTTTTTTGAAGTCGGTTAAAAAGGACCTTTTGATGGTCTAATTAAATTAAATTATTAGACTCTTTGACTTAATCCTACTATTATGACTATCGAATAGTTACATATATCATCTACAATAATAATAATAATCGTACATTTATAAAGAGACACAGAATTAATAAATATCTTAACAATTAGAGTACAGCTCAGTTCCATATTTGCCTGAACTAAATTGAATCTGTACTATTAGTATTGCAATTAATTATTTACATGAAAGTAAAAACATTATGTTGGCGGATTATTTATCATACATCGTCATACTTGTGCTCATATTCTCAATATTGTTAGGAATCAATGTTGGGATCCGCTGACAGTCTGAACCGAATGCAGCTCAATAACAGCATTTTACATTAATAGTTTATCTAAACTCTATAACCTTGCCCTTAAGGTCTGAAAATAATACCCAGAGTCCCAATTACTGGACGTGCTTTCCGTAACACGGACCCATCAACGGTCCGCCCTCACTAAAGTTAGCTTACTTTCTCTCTTACTATCTGGTACTAAACTACGAACCTTCACTGGTTTTGTATTATTCAGGGATACTTGCAACCATTCAAATTGAAGTCTATACCTTACCGCGGGTCTATACCCGCGGTAAGGTATAGACTTTAAGTCAAGTAGCCTAGGCTTTTGTTTTTTTTTACTTGGCTTCAGAGTGGAAAATCCTCATGGATGTCCTGCGCTCTGGAGCGAGTGGACCAACCAACCAACCCAGGTGTTTCTATCCTACACTTGCACCGGAGATCTTAGGAACTGACTCCTTTTTGTTTCTTGAAGCCTAGCCCATCCCAACTCAAGCTGAAAGTATTACCATCGATTTGCAGCCAACTGTACCATCATCATGACCTGGATACGTCATCCATCCGATCCGTATGCGCGAGTACTTATCGTTCAGAGGAAATTGGAGGCCTAGATTCAATCTACGGGAACAGTTTTAGTGCATGAAATGTGAAAGCAATTAAGCTGTAATAAATTGTTGGTTTCATAATTTATTATATTTGTACTTATTGGAATTATATTAAGTGCTTTTAGGAATTTGCTAGTATAATAAGAATCTGCCTCGTGTATTTAGTTGTTCAACTTGAGATGAGGTTCTGGGCTAGATTTCGGGGTCGGAAAAAAGTAATTCTGGTTTTTATCAACTAGATTTTTTCAGAATCTACCCTCAGTCTGAATTTGTGCTTTAGACCAGATTGATGGCCTTTGAAAGATCCAAAAATACAGCGAACACGTATACACGCGTATTTGCCTGAATGTAATCAGCTGCTTGGTTTGTCTAGTGGTCGCAAGCGCTACCGTTGAGTATGAGGTCCTGGATTGGGGATTGAATCCAGGACCTCATGGTCAGGAAAAGTATTCTAGAGTTTTTCTGTGGGCAATTTCTTAGTAGCAGCCCGGAACCTGGATTTCTGCCCGATTGATGAAAATAGGCCTGCCCACTATTACATGGGACCTTAACATAACTGGCGAAATATGGGTGTATTACAGGTACACCTCTGCCTTACCCATTGGGGATTACAGGCGTGCTGTTATGTTATCTATATCATCCAACTAAAATAATCCATCGACGATGGACTAGTCTCTAGAATCATTTAATCCACCCATTCCCAATGTTCACCTTCCTTCCCATTCAATTTTCATAATTATGTCGGTTATGTACCTATGTTCATACCTACCAATCCCTATTCATAAATATTTATACGAACTATGATTCATCTCTAACCGGGTCATCATCCGTCTGGGTTAAACTCGGAGATAAAAATCATACAATATTTGAGCGGTTAAATCATTCATCTTCGTGGCTGAATGTAAACAAACCTTCAATCTTGATTTATTTTTATATACCTTGTTTAATAGCTTCCATGGTCGCTTTCAATATGATTGAAATTTAAGTATCGGTATGGAACATGTGATGGTGGAGAATTAGAAACATGTCTTGAGAAAAGTTCTTTGCGTGAATCAGGATGGTCACAAGAGACTTGAGAATGTAGGACTGGAACAACTTCTTCTTCTTCCTCTTTCTTCTTCCTGCGCGAATAATTAAGGTGTCTTCAAGGCAAAGTGAATAAAACCAGTGCGCTCATCCTTTAGCAATAGAATCAGGTGGAATCACAGTCAAGCACTAGTTTATACCATTAAAACCGTACCCGTGGGTACCATACCGTTTTAAATGTTTAATTTACATACATTTTGTTTAAATACATGTTTTTCATAAATGGTGAAAAAGACCAAAGAAACGATGGATGAGTTTTGTGAAATAGCTAAAAATGAAGGTTAGCATATTACCATTAACTTGACACAACTCCAAACTTGATGCAACTGACAAATTTCTGATGAGAAAATCCAATGACACTTTGTCCAACCCCGAAAGTGAAACCATGACCTCGTGTTTACGATAACTGGACCACGTGACCCATAAACTAGCGTGTAAAGAAAGAAAGAAAGAAAGAAAGAAAGAAAGAAAGAACGAAAGAAAGAAAGAAAGAAAGAAAGAAAGAAAGAAAGAAAGTAAATATTTTATTTGGACGCACAGAACATAAAACAAAAGAACAGCAATTATAACATAAAACAAAAGACAAAAAAAATAATAATAAAAAAGACCTGTGCGAGACCAAAAAGGCGCCTATCTCAGCATTCGCTGCGACATTTAAAAATATAAGACAGTGTAAAGTATTAACCGTCATCTTTCGAGCCTTTTCCCAACTATCTTGGGGTCGGCTTCGAGTCTAACCCGATGCAGCTGAATTACCAGTGTTTTGCATGGAGCTTGCCTGACCTCCTAAACCCAATAACCATACCCCTTCGTTAAACTATAGCACGTTCGCGTTAAGAATGCAGTGAGTCATTGTTGTGTTCACTAGGAATCACTTGTTAGGGATTCGGGTTTATAGTTAAACAACCAAATTATCAGACTACGACTACGACTCAACGGGAACGTCTCGCCGCCACCAGGGCTAGATCGGGACTCTCTGTGGCGCTACCATTCAGTCGTGTGATACGTTTATTCGTGCATCACAGTCATCATTATCCGTCGGCCTAGCCCCGCCCCCTAACAAATCAAATCCTCTAACAAATCAAATCATTTTTAAAAATTAATTAAACTTAATCTTTTAAAATATAATTTGTTTGAATTTAACACCACTGTGGAATACACCTTTATCTTGCAGTTGCACTGATGACTCACTGCATTCTTAACGCGAACGAACTATAATAATAGTTGTCAGTCTTCCAGGCTTCTGAGTACCCGAAACGACTGCAAAAGACCTACAAATGACAGCACGGACCAACGTCAAGTCTTTTCCGTGCCTAGGGAAAGACGTTATCCTTCCAGAGACACGGAAAGACTTGGTATGCTTGGTTGACTTGGCCTTTTTGGCCTGGCACAGGTCTTCTCTTTTATTATTTAGTTTTATATTCTTTTTGTTATTATTATTTTTGTAGTTCCTGTGCTTGTCCCAAATAAATATTTTTCTTTCTTCTTTCTTTCTTTTCTTTGTATGTAAGTAATCCACGGACCAACCTAGTCAAGCGTAGCTTAACTTTCGATGTGACTTAACTTTCGTGAGGCTGTTATAATTTAGCCACAAGTTTGTCTACATAATATATTAACCAATAGGTATTATTTACTTGATATAAAATGGACGAATAGGGATGGCAAAATAACAAACACCGAAAATCATTTACCAGAAAATGTATTGATAAATAAATTATAATGGTCCTAAGAATTGAAAGAACTTGGGGCCCGTTTCTTTTTCTATAGAAATAATCATTTTGAAAACATTGATAATACAACTTTGTTATTAGAAACTAGCCAACCCACCCTATTAATGTGATATGGACTTACAAGGGGATCAGTTGGTTATACCTTTCAACTAAAGTAATTAACTTATTAAGTGTATTTAGTTAGTTGGTTGAATGTCGTATCGTTATCTATTCTATAAGTACTTACTTCTTTTGTATGTAACGATTAAACTAGCTACCAGACTGGTTTAAAAATTTCCTTCCCCGTTGGGAAACCACACTACCCCGAATGACATAGACTTTACCTGTATTCCCACGGATACGGAAACTACTCAGGTAAAATCACGTGACGTCCGCATAGGCTAAACCAAACTGTGAACTGGCATTCACTCAAACAAAACTCATAACTAAATCTTCACAAACACTACCGACAATTATCATTCTCTTTCACTCGTTTAAAATGAATTCGAATGATTTATTACCAACTCGATTTATTTATACGAAACGATAAAATTTAAACGTAGAACTAACAGTGATGGGCTCGTAATACGAAATTGGACTATTCAAATGGAATAATCGAATCGAGTTCATCGATGAGTTATTATAGTTTTTAGCGGGTTTAAACCAAACAAAATATACTTCAGGAAGGAATAATTCATAATAAATATTGTATGATGAAAAAAATACTGACCAAGTGTTTTGCAGTATGGAATTTTTATGGCGTGTATAAAAATGAACACGCCATTTTGGTACACGGTTGAGTTAGGCGATACTAGAATTATATTTCACTAAAAAATCGTATGTGTATGTGTAAGCATGTTGTTTTAAAAAAGATTTTTCACAGCTCAAAAATAATAGCTATAGCTAATTAATAGCAAAAAAGGCATTGAAAAATACATTTAGCATAAAGCTCTTTTGAGAATATGTTAAATAATTGTGATATATAGTAAAGCAAATAATAGTAAGCTAATAATATAAAGTACAGTCAAATGTGAATGTATTCATAATAATGTACAGTGCGCGATATTGTTATGCTATGAACATGAACATCATAAAAAAAAAAAAAAAAATATTTCACAACTTTTTCACACGACGCCATCTAGTCCCAAGCTAAGCTAAGAGCTTGTATTATGGGTACTAAAGAGCTGATAAACATACTTATATATTTCTAATTACATACATATTATAGATAAATTACACCCAGACACAGAACAAATGATCGCGCTCATCACACAAACATTTGTCCTGGGTGGGAATCGAACCCACGACCTCCGGCATAGCAGTCAGGGTCACTAACTACTAGACCAACAGGCCAGTCTAAATACATATTATGCTAGTATATTATAGCGTAGTCTGAAAAAAGCTTTACTTTACTGCGCTTTAAGTGTAGACTGTATGTATACACAGTTATAAGTAGTTGTCACAGTAGTAGTTGTTACACACAGATACAACTTTTTTTAATTAAGGTAAGTAGAAAAAATATAGATAGAGGTTAGCATCGCATGTCTTTTTCCCTTAAAAAAAATATACGGTGTAAAAAGAATGAAAAAGAAACACATTTACGTAAGAGGAAGCAAAATAAATAAACAATGTTAATAGTTATTCTGTGAAACTCTTCGTTCTCTTTCTGAGTTAGCACGTCAACAAGATTGCTGTCACATTCATTAAGTGCCAGTTGCATCAAAGTACGGGAATTTACGGCCGCTGCAAAAGCTTGAACTTGCAAATGTGTACTTTTTTGATCTCAGAGAAGAACAAGGGCGTAGTTAGAAAATGTGTTCTTACAGACCCTAATAAATAGTAAGGCCCATTATTACGTAACTAATACATGGATTTCTAATAAAGTGTAATCGCTAGACAACTTTGAAATAGCGTAAACTGTATTGTTACCTTTATGTTTATTTTCTATCAAGCCAAATTTCTAAAAACGTGTTTCTAACTTTAAAAAAACATGTTCTATTAAAGTCGAATGGTTTATTTTTAGGAACTGCTTTATTAGCCCATAAAATAGGCTATCAGAATAGTAAAAATCGACTCTAACCTCGCCTTAATTATTAATTTAATACAAAATTACTTATTTGCAATCTCTTTAACACTTACCGTCGCCTCCTGCATTTTCTCTGTCTGGCGAACACGAATGCAGTTGACTTCATTTGTTTTTATTTGAACGTTACATTAATAACTGCGACGAGGTTAATCGGATGGAAACGCCATTGTCTGCAGCTCTTTCGAGACATCCCAGTGTTTCTTTTTATTTGTAATTTATTTTATTTTTTATCTGAGCTTCTTTACATTTAACAGGGATTTTTTTATACTTCAATTTCTATCGAAGTCATGGTGGGAATTATGGGTAGTCAGTTTTTTTTGGGTACTCTGCCTAGTTGGTCTAGTGGTCCCAAGCGCTACTGCTGAGCATGACGTCCCAGGTTCGATCCCCGGGTCAGGCAAAGCGTAATTGAGTTCTTCCATCTGGGATTTCTTAGAAGCAGCCCGGAGGCTAGATCTGTGTCCGAATGATGGCAATAGACTCGCCCCCTATTACATAGGACTTTTACATAACTGGCGAAATGTGGGTGTAGGCTAGTACACCTCTGCCAAATCCTTTGGGGATTACGGGCGTGATATGTATGTTTTGTTTGCGACTGATACAAAACTATCCTGTAATCCTTACGTGAAAAATCCTCTTTAATATCTCATCCGTACAGTGATACCTATCCAGCTAGGTCTAAAGTCGCGATCATTACCGTGCCTCCATTGTCTGTGACAGCGTGCCTCAAACAAAACTCCTTTGTTCTATGAGGTGGGGGCACGAGTAGCGCGATGTAAAAATATATGATTATTCGAGTAAAAGAACATCGGTTTTGTAGGTTTTGGCTTTGGACGTGAATGTTTTTTAAAAGGGAAATTTAACATGTGTTTTAGCAGAATGCCATGTGTTTGGCTAACATGACTAACATGTTTAAAAGAACAGAATTGGGGTCAATTGGGCGAGTTGTAAATATAAAGTATTTTTGTGTTCATTTATTTTTTTATTCAATTTAATGCATGTGTATAAATATTGTACAAAGATGCGGCCTTAATGCAAAAAATACAATAACACACAACGCCAGCAACACGGTTTCAACAGTCGCAGGAGTCTAAAATCTCACATGTTTAGTCGCAATGTTTTTTATGACAATAATTTATTTTCAAAATCAAAGTCATAATCATTTATTTTAATTAGACGATCACATCAAAAGCACAAGCTCTGTTCAGTTTAGTACTAGATGTCGTTGTTTGAAATTTTTATAACATTATTAATATTATTATTTATTTTATAATATCGCACTTTCAGAAAAAAAACTCCAGTACCAATCAGTATGAATCAACGCTTACATTTCAAGTAACGCATAGGCTATATATTTAAAAAGACACAGTACTCATACAAAGTCGCGTGTGGCTTCTAGTAAATAATAAAAAAGGTACATTTTCAACCAGTTTTAGAGAACATTCGTTTGTTACTCCGATTTTTATTGAACACCGAATGGGCTCGTAAAAGGCATAAAATTCGGATTATTACGTTCATTTTGTACGATATCGGTGTCGGTTATAGTATTTTTGGTGACATTCCTGATATTGTACGGATGGTTTGAATATGAACGAGTATTTATATTGTAGGCCTTTTTGGAACGTGTAAATAATAAAACAAATAGCTTCTCTATCGCATTAGGTTAGCCTGTTAAGATAGATGTAAGTAGGGTTCTAAATAAATAAATAAATAACATACACCACTATTTTTTTATTAGTACAAAAAAATGGGCTGTGTCCCCTGTTACTGGTCATATTTGCGTAATCAAAAGTAAACAAACGAAATTAAATTTTTAAATATTCCACTATTTATTTAAACTTAAATAACGAAAACAGCTGTTGGAGGCGGGGCATGCTTGAGCGAGATCACGCGAACGTGAGCGAGAGATGATGATTAATTAATACTACTATGTCATGAATAGCATAATTATATTCATAAATGGGGTGACTTTTTAGGATATAAACAAACGCTTATATATCTATCTTTTTTTTAATACTTTATTTTCTTGGGTGTGTCCGTGGCATCACAGCGAGGGCCCGTTGTGATGCTGATCAGAATAACAGCGCAGCGATATTTATATCTTTAAATGTCGCAGCTAATGCTGAGATAGGCGCCTTTTTGGTCTCGCACAGGTAATTTATTTCTTTTTTTGTCTTTTGTTTTTTAATCTTTTCTTGTTTTTTCTTCATTATCTGTATTGTTGTTCTTTTGTTTTATGTTCTGTGCGTCCAAATAAAATATTTTCTTTCTTTTCTTTTTTTTTATTATAAACTATTTATAATATTATAAAGAGGTTATGAGGTTGTAGGGGGTAATCTCTGGATCTACTGAACCGATTTAGAAAATTATTTTACCAATAGAGAGCCACATTATTTTTTTGTTGTGTCATGGACTATATTTTATTTTATATACAAATAGCTTTTGCCCGCGGCTTCGCCCGCGTGGATTTCGAACTTCCGTCCCCTATGTTTTCCCTTTAAGGGTTGAATTTCCAAAAATCGTTTTTTAGTGGATACTTACTCTTCACTAAGAACACCCCTTCAAGTTTCATGTCTCTAATACCAGAGGTTTGGGCTGTGCGTTGATTTAGAAACGTAATAATTTTAGCATAATACTTCCGGATAGACTACTTTCAAAGTTGATCCTTCCGGTATGTAGGTATGCATAAAGATTTCTGGAACTACTGACCCGGGAAAGAGCGACGTACAACTGACCATGTGTAAAACAACTGAGACTTAGATCAACCTGCCTAGGCGTATTGATTACAACTGTACCATGTTTGGTTAAAATCCCTATAATAGTTTTTGAACTATGCGTGCACATAGAGACAGACAGATAGACAAAACATTTACTGATTGCATTTTTGGCATCAGTATCGATCACCAATCATCCTCCAATATTAATTTTGAATATATATTCAATGTACAGAATTGACTTCTGTACAGTTTTATTATAATTATTATTTAATATCTTAGTCATTCAATTTAGAATTTAGTGACTTTGTTTGCCATCGACACGCTAATAAGAAGAATAACTTGGTAGTGTGTCATAGTCCATTGAATTTTATGGCGAACTATATTGTATTTTAAGATAAAACATTATAGTATCTTAGCCGTGTGCATCGCCCCTTCGTGAACTCCACTGCGGGTGACGTAACCTACGACAAACTTATTATTTGCGGTTGGTGCAGTTGGGGTTAGGGATCGAACCGCAAAATTAAGTTTGTTTTTTATTGTATATACTTTTTCGGAATAAAAAGTACCCAGTCTTATGCCCAGGATATTATAGAATAAGTATACCAAGTTTCAGAGTAATCGAACCGGTAGTTTTTGCGTGATACCTGAACATACAGACAGACAGACAGACAGACATACAGACAAAATTTTTTAGGTTCGGTTTCGGTCTAGTAACACCCCCCGCTATTTTTTTTATATTTTCAATGTACAGAAATTTTTCTTCTACAGATTTTTTATTATAAGTATAGATTTCTCGAGAGGCGCTGCTCATTTTCAGGGGCAGATTCTTCCGTACGGCGTACTCGCTCGAGCGGCTCTTGTCTGTGATGTCTGCCGGGACAGTTGAGATTTCCGTATAAGCATGCTCTCAACAAACTACGCACAGACTTGAAAACAATTATCACGTACAACGAAATTACAATATTTTCGATTCTGAGGTATCTATCAACAACAACAACCATACGAACGAAACAACCGAACCGAAACCAATAAGCAACTGACATGTAATATTAGAATTCTAACTCTTACGACAACGGAGTCTTAACACCGCGATTCAGAAAAATGACGTAATTACAGAACGCCATCTATGGGCAAATAGGTAAAACGTCTGCACAATGAAACTTATGCTAGGGGCATTTTGCGTTTTAGTAATTTTATATTATCTCCGAAACTGTATGACCAATTGATATACTGTAAATGGCAAATCGTATCTGTATGATGTTCTTGTGATACTGAAATAATTTATTGTCTAATGAATTAATATTTTGTTGCTCAAATAATCAACCAAACGTAAGTATGCCGAAAAAAAAATTGTTTAATGCAATAAATGAAGTATAAAAGATAAAATATAAAAGATAGAGATATAGTATCACGGACTTTTTTGTAGAAATAATTAAGACGGTCCAGGTAGCCATACATTGTTTTTAATTTTAAGCAACTGTTTAGGCAGCGCACGCAAATAGTGTTGGGAATTTATCCGGATAAATACTCAAAATGGATAAATACTCATAAATATCCGTTTTTACTCGAGTATTTATCCAAAACGGCGGATAAATATTATACACGATTTTAGTAAGGGAAATTTTATATTTCTACGAAGAAAAGGATGACATTAAGTGAAATTCTAAAACTTATCAAGAACTTTTAAAAAAACAAGCCTGTCTAACCTATGATTACACACAATAATAAAAAAATTGGGTAATACTTTCCTTTATGGGTCATTGATTTATGGATCGGATAGGGGCTGGGGAGAGGGAGGGGGAGATGAGCTACCCCCCTGTCGGATTTCCACACCGCGGAGCCCCATGGTTATGGAGAAATTCATTGTTTAAGTTTGAGGTTAGGTTAAAACACTAATTTCCATTATTTTCACTCTAATTTCCATATATTTATGGGCCGGGGAGGGCGAGGGTGGCAGGGGCCTAAATGCTGTACCATTTCCAACCCACGGAACCCCAAAGTTACGGAGATATACGTATTTTAAAATTTAAAAGTTAACATTTTAAAATTAGTTTCGGGTATTTTTCGGATAAGTTGAATAAAGCACAAGGAATATTATTATTCTTATACCCTTACCTGCCAAGATGTCGCCGGAACCGCTTGGCGGGGCTCCTACTTCTGGGTGGTTTAAAAAAATAACCACGAAGGAGGTGGAGAGGGGTCTGTGTTTGCTCACTCACTACGACCCCGCTACTTTTTTTTTTTTAGTGGTGGAAAATCCTCATGGATGGCCCCCGCCCCGGGGAGGGTGGAGGGGTCTGTCAGACTTACTGACTAAAAACCACCCCGTGTTCCTTCTCACACCTGCGCCGGGGGTCATGGGAACAGAAGATACTTCCGCGACTCCCGACTGACTGCGACCCGAGGGCCTCGCCAAGTCAGCGAGGGGAGTGAGGTGTTAGAAAACCCTCGCAACGTCTAAGAGGGGCGCGCGTAAACACGACGCGCCGCCACCTCGGATCCATGTTCATGGGGGCGGCGGACGTCCCGTGAACCCATTCAGGGGGGCTGGAAGAGGGCGTTGTCCGCCATCTGCCTGCGCCCGGTACGTCTGCTGCGGGCCGGGTGAGTGGAGTTGCTCTCCCTCTCACTTTCCGCAGCCTCCATCTGCGACCGTTTCGCAGAAGGACACCACCGTGTCCCAGGACTCGACGCTGCCGGCCATCCTCTCGACCACGGCCGGCAGCGACAAGTCACTGCCTACTCCAGAGACGAAGGCACGGCACAGCTCCTCTCAAGTGGCACACTTTGCCAGCGTATGCCACGCCGTGTCCTCCCGACATTCGACAAAATGGTGATACCGGGCGTGTTATTTTCAATTTATATGGAAACTTTAAAAAAATGTGTTTCTCTTTATTATTTTATTATAACTGGGAGTCTCCGCAACTTAAAAAAATGTAAAAAACCTTCTGTTTATGAGTACTATCTACAAAAAAAATGGACTTCCAACTATATGGCCCATAAAATAAAGTATAGCCCAAGCACGTGTAATTTTGCAAAGATTTTATTACGTCTATGCAGAGGAGTCGTCGGAGGAACTTGTGGCTAAATTATAACAGTCGCATGGGTTGATCGAAGGTTAAACTACGCTTGACGTGGTCGGTCCGTGGATGGATGACCATTTATTATATACCAAGACTCATCCGTGCCCCGGAAAGCACGTTAAGCCGTTGGTCCCAGCTGTCATTTGTAGATCTTTGACAGCCGTTTATTGTGGTCAGAAGTCCAAAGTCTAACAACCAGTTTAACCAAGGGGTATCATGTTACCCAGTTCACTGCCTTGCCTTGCTACTGGGTTGTTTAGGTCTGACAGACAGCTCCATGTAAAACACTGGTATTCAGCTGCATCCGGTGAAACTGGAAGCCGACCCCAACATAGTTGGGAAAAGGCTAGGCAGATGATGACGTCTATGCAGAGTTTAATAAAATTGGTGAAAACTTCACATTTCAGTGCGTAATGAGCTAGCAAGAGTGTGCTGTGCAGTTTAGAGGCACAACTGTTGGCAAAAATGTTGTTAAACTTTTTTTACTAAGTTAGTTTAGTACTGCGCACAACACTATTAATTTGCTGGCTCATGACGCACTGAGATTTCAAAACACTCAAAACAAGGGACTCTTCAGTCTTTTGTAGGTTTCTAGCGTTATCAACAATAATAAAACTACACTTTTCTATTTATTTTTAGTAGTTCACTTATCCGCCGATTTTATTAAGTGTTTAAACCTTTAACAAAGAAAGGTTCAGCTTTTAAAACATACCTTGAAACGCTATAATCCAACTTCAAAATCACTTAAATGTCTCATAAAACTAGAACACTATCACCTCATAATAATTATTTTGTTGTTAAAAACGCACACGCGCGTGCGCTCTCTAAGACACATACCTGGGCACAGCGCAGGCGCGGTGGTGTGAGGGGAAAGGTAATAAAACAAAAGGAATGGGACAAAAGGAGGCCGGGATATAGTGCGGTGCGGTTAGAAACACGTTGCTTCGTCTTTACAATCAGAACTTGAAAAGTAATAATGTATTAAGTATTTTCGAAAGCCTTAATAGTAAAACTAGCCTATCAATATAAAAAAAAAACATGCAAAATAATAAATATCCCTCATTTTGGGTAAATATCGGATAAAAATGAGTAAAAACGAGTATTTATCCACTTCGGATAAATACTCGAGTATTTATCCTTGGAGTATTTATCCTTTGCCCATCACTACACGCAAATGATTCTGTTTTATGAGGTATTTTTTTCCGACTTGCTAGACAAAAGTTGTGATAGCTCGGTTAATATACATGTTATAGAAATAATTTATAGCCTATAGCACTCAGGAATAATGTAGCTTTCAGCGAGTTAAAAAATTTTTAGAATTGGATTATGAGTTCCAGAGATTACCCCCTACATACAAACTTACAAACTTACAAATTTTACCTCTTTATAATATTAGTATAGACTAAGAGGGGTGGAGGAGATGTTAAAGTACGGAATAGATGCAGACGAAGTCGCGAGCAAAGTGCTAGTTTTCTTTGTTACGAGATAAATTACGCATAAGCATAATTTATAATATCTCCAAATAGTAAGAATTTAAACAGAGAGTTAAAATCTTATTTAAATTAGGTGGCTTTTATAGTTCTACAAAATCGCAGCAACCACACTTCAATCCCTGCTCACTCTCGCTAATTACCTACCTTAAGAACACAAACCCAATGTTATACGAGTATTTACCTTAGCATCAAACTAATTATTTACCTCCATCATTGTTCAATAACAAACTTCAATATACAACATCATAAACATTACTGCTGAAACTCCACTCAAAACATTGGTGTCTGGTTACTTTCCATTCAAAATAACTGAGTCTATTTACACAATCTCATTCCTCTTTGTATACAGAATACCTACAGTAATGTTTAAATTTACGCAGAAAATAAATTCAATAATGACCGTACCGATAATTGGTACATTCACCCTGTTAGGTATTTGTGAGGGATGAAAACCGCGGAGTTATTAATTACAAAGGGATGCTTTGGGGGATGACAAATGATATTAAATGTCAAACGGATGCTTTGATACAAATGTTATCCGGTGGATAGATGGGTCTCTGGTATTTCTATCCCCACTTTAGAAAGGGCTGCGGTATACCCTAGGGATAAAATAAAGGTACATACATATACTCACGTCTTTTTTCCGTGGGGGAACGCAGAAACTACAGAGCGCCATATCCCAAGACTTTTACATATTTCTTTTGCTTTGTTATCATTCATACATGTTGAACAGGTTGCTTCTGGGCAGGCGTGCTTCATTGTCGACCACATCATTGCTTACCATCAGGTGAGATAGTGATCAAACGCGTGCCAATAAAAATTTAAAAAAAACTGTCATGCATACACACGCCAGTTGCGAGTAGGTACTACGCATCTGACCTTCCTGAAGAACCTCACCAATAAGGTCATAAATGTCTAGAGCGTCCCCTCTCAGCGTTTCCTCTTACGTCCGCCTTGTAAATACCTTTCGTTGGTCGCCTTTCATTCATCCTTTCAACTTGACCAAACCATCTACGCATGCCTTTTTACAATTTTTGCTACTACATCTTCTTTAAAACTACAACGTTGCTTTCACATTATTCCTCAATCTGTCATTCATAAATTACATCTATATTCCCTGGCTAGGCAGAGTCGTACCCGGATATCTATGGTCGTACCTATTATAATTATACACACTCGCGTTTTGCCACTTATGTTGGAAGGTACAATTTCGAGATGGACTAAAAACTGCAACACAGCCTGCGACCGCAGCTGCGGCTGTATATTTTATATCACCCGGAAGAATGAAGGTAAAAAAAGCAAATTAAGGTGTCATTCTATACTATACTTTATTAACAATAGCATTAGAAAAAAGGGACTCGTAGAAGCAGGAATGCAAAACATTTTGTTTTAAAGATAAGTTAAAAAAAAATAAACCATAATTATCTTATTTTATTTATAAAAAAGGTTTACCAACAGCTAACAACATAAAATTAATAAAATAATTATTTTATATCAAATTTCGAACAATAAAAGTGAAACGAACAACCTATCGAGTATTGTTCATCCCTGCTTCTTTTAGGTTTTTATCATTGACACTTTAAATTTCAACTAAAATGAAATACTGTAATTAGTTACCAACGTTATGAAATCCACATCATTTCATAAAATAAATTGTTGAAATGGTTACAACTAAGTGTGACAGCTGCAAGTAGATTATTTATAATAAATTCGGCGTCTATCGTAATTGTAACATGCTTATTGTACTTTCGTTACAAAGTGTGCATTAAAAATAACCTTGTTTTTAACTTCTGTCTAATGCTATTGTAAATGGAGAAGAAGATGCTAGCTAGGCATTTATAGTTCACTTCACTCAAGTTTTCACGAGGTAACTTTACCAAATCAACTGTCTGGAAGCAAATATCATGGATATGCAATGTCTGCTACTACTAAGTATGAATTGCGAGTACTACGCACCTGACCTTTCTGAAGAACATCATCAAAAAGATCAATGTTTGTTCTTCTTTTCTCGGATAAAGTTTTATTGCATTTTTCTATCTGGTATTTCTGAGTAACCGCCCGGACTCTGGACTTGTTTCTAGTTGACGGTTATGGGCTTGACTTCTTCTACAAGGAAGATAAACAAAGCTGGTAAAATAAAATGTGAGTGTAGGTACTATAAGCTCATATCTCACGCATGCATATGCGACAATATAGCCCAATGGCTATGGCGTTGGCCTGACGATCGAGTGGTCGTGAGTTTTATCCCCACCTAATGCACTATTGATGTGGACACCACTCCAGACACAAGCATATTTAGCTTAGACCACTAGTGATGTACAGAGTAAGCTTTTTCTAAATGAAAGAAAGCAAGATGCATGATGGTGTGTGTATCTATTAGCTTCCCTTTTTTAATCTTGTCCCTACTCTGTGCCACATAAACATACTAGACCAATTCAAATTCATGTTCTGATCCAACCTACCTATGTACCTACCGGCGAATTATGAACATCCCGACCAAAACGGTGGTAGAATTTAATCAAACTTTAATCCCTATACATGCCCGAAACTCGAGAACCAATTCATTGAACTGGCGTTGTCGGAATTGTCGGATACACGCCACATTCGGATCGCGGTGACAATAATTGACGGCCGAATTTGATGAGTTGACACACAGTGACGTCAGCACACGGTTTCATATTGAACTGTGCATATAAAACAGTTATGTGGGCTGTGTGACTGACTGACAATGCATAGCCTAAATAATAGTCAAGTAGTATAGTAATGGGATTTTGAAAGTGTTACGAACGTTAGCGTTAGAGAAAAATGATGAGAGTAATTTTTTACGATGCGCACACCTACCGTAACGAAAAACAAACACCCTGAAGTTAGCTATAGTCAACGTTTTAGTTTTTTTTCTATTATTAGAGTCGTTTTTTCTACAGATTTTTACCTTGTTACGCCAAAGAACTATAACGTGTGTATTAAATATATTGTATCTATATTGTGTATATGTTTACCTACTCAAAATATGTATTAGTATCGCGTTGCTTTCTTTTTTTTCATTTGAAATTCCACCTACCACTGCTGTCCTCAGCGTCATCTAAAGGTTGACTGGTAAAAAAATCCTATGGCATTAAGTCCGCCTCTTCACGTTAGTGTGCTTAAAGTATCAAATAAATAAACATGGGAATCTTTTCAAAAGTTTACTAGTTGTCAATATCGATTTTGTAAAATTTAATTTTGTTTGCGAAGATAGTTTTTACGCTTGCTCGCTCCGTGCTGGTTTAATTTAAAACAACAGTAAGTACAGTCTAATGGTCATTTTAAAATTAAAGATCGGAAACAAAACTATTTATCTAACACCAAGTTTTGATGAAACATGCATAGAAAATAATTGAGCATCGGAAAATCAGTGTGAAGACAGCTGCAAATCCTCTTTTCTGAGTGATTTAGGTATTTGCCAGTTTTTTTTTTTCCATGATATAAAAGGTAATGCCATATACCAACAATGAGTATAAAAGTAACGTTTAATAAATAATAAATTAAACGGGAAATTCACATTGCGTATTTTCCTGACTTATGAAAACAATACATTGTACAGAATTACCAAAATGATTATTTGGCTACAATGTAATGTTAGTAATGCAAAAGTTTCCCAAAATTAATTCTACGGGCTTTTAACTTTCGCGAATACCACAAAATTCATTGAGCGAGCGATCATCAAGTGTCAGGGCACAATGGCGGCGCGGCGGAGGCAATTCGCGCGCAATCGCCGGTGACGTCACAATATAGTATGGCCGCCAACGGATTATTTTAATTTCTGAATTGTTTTTTTTTAATACACGTTTAATTGGTTTTCTGAAGCTTTTATGGAGAGAAGCTTGTGGTTAAATAATCAAAACCGAATAAGTGGATAGTAGGTTAAGCGACGCTAACTGATGTCGGCCGCAGCACGCGGATTGGTGATTAATTCATTCACATACCGAGATCCCCCGTACCTACTCTGGAAAGCCCATATAAACCTTTGGGCGCGGCTGTCGTTTGAAGGTCTTTGACGGTCGTTACGGGTAGTCAGAAGTCTGACCAAGGTTACGGACATAGCCCAGCGGATTAGCAAGTTGAAGTGGCAGTGGGTAGGGCACATAGCACGGAGGACTGATGACCGATGGGGTCGAAGGGTTCTTGAGTGGAGGCCACGTATCGGCAAGCGCAGCGTAGGACGTCCACCTACAAGGTGGACAGACGACCTCATTAAGGTCGCGGGAACGCGCTGGATGCGAGCCGCTTCCAACCGTTCTTATTGGAGATCTAAAGGGGAGGCCTATGTCCAGCAGTGGACTTGCTATGGCTGAAGTGAGTGAGTGAGTGAGAAGTCTGAAAGTTTGATAACCAGTCTTATCATATCGTATCGTGGAAAGCACATTGCACGTCTGCGATAGTCTTTACGGGTGGTTAGAAATCCCAAAGTCAACAAAATGTATAGACGAGCTGAAGGGTAGGCTAGTTTTCCAACGATTAACTGTCAAACAGCTAGTTTTGTATTAGCTACCATTAGTGTGTATCTAGGATGACGTCATGCGCACTCCAGAGAAGCAGGGATGAACAATACACACATTCTTCGTTTCACTTTTATTCTTCTAAATTTAAAAATTACAATTTGAATAAAAACTGTTTTCACTTATCTTGAAAATAAAATGTTCCGCATTCCTGCTTCTACGAGCCGCTTATAAGTAATGCTATGTTATTAGTGGAGTATAGTTTTAAATTCTCCCGTGTATAATATGCTTGTACGAAACGTCTTCCATAAGTGCTGTTTCACCATTTCAAGATTAAAATCTCCACTAATCATAATAAAACCTCTATGCAATGAATATGAGGCATGACGTCGTATTTACCCCCCATTACTCCCTCCCATACGGGCCTTTAATCTTTGCCTCCCAGTGAAGGGCACGACTTGGCTTTATTACGTGTAATGTAATCTTTATTTGGTTTGAAAGGGACTGTTTGTTTTATTATACGTCATTCTTTTAAGGATTCCTTTTGGAAAATATGTTTTATCTTGGGCGAGATGGGAGGGTTTCTAATCATTAGAATGGTGTGCGATTTTCTTTTTTTTGTAAAAGGAAATGTCTGAGGGGTGACTCCCGTTTTTTAGGAACGCTAAAATGCTAGTCTCAGTATCAATCTGTCAATACTACGTCTAATTCCTCTACATTTTGATTATTTCTTAAACAGTTCCAATAAGATGTTATTTAATTCCGAAAAACGTCGCTCTTTTATGTGTATTGCAGTTTTAAACCCAGCCTGTTGTAAACAAGATGTTTTTTATTATGAATTTTGGCTTGACAATAGTAAGAAGTTTAAAAACCGTAAATAATATGCACCGCAGATGTTATTATTGTTTTTGACAAATATTGTTATCAAGTTTATTTTCTAATAGTTTCTTAAAAACTACGCTAGTTGAAGTAAGAGCTAATGATACTGTTTACCTGCCTATTTTATTCTTATCGACTCACACTAAAAAGGTACCTTTTTATTTTGTCGAAGTCTACAACAAAATAAAATGCTAACGAGAGTAGCTACAAGATCTTTATTCGATTGAATGAATGAATAAAATTGTATTCTTAATTCATTCACCTTTCCATTCCACGTGACCGGGACGAATATTTTGCTACCGAATTTCAACCCCCTTCTGAACGAAATAGAGCGATTAAGGTGGTTTTCACCCCCTTTCCCACTACGTTTGAATGTTGAAGTAGTTGTAAACAGTGACGGGTTGTTAACTTGTCTTCTGTATTTGTTGATAATGTTTTTGTAAGTAAAAAAATATATAAATCTCTGCCTCACTGAGGGTGTTCCTCAGGGTAGCGTTCTCTCTCCTCTTCTTTTTTCAATTTTCATCAACTTTGTTACCAGAGTAATCTCCTCTAGTTTTCATCTCTACGCAGACGACTTGCAGATTTACCGACATTTTACTGTAGCTGACGCGGGTTCCGCAATTGCTGCTATGAATCATGACCTGGCCTGCATCAGCGGTTGGGCTAAGTCGTTTGGTCTGCAAATTAATCCAACTAAATCTCAGGCCATGATTATAGGCAGCAGATTCGTTCGCAGTGCGGCTGATGTTACATCTCTGATGCCTTTATATCTCGATGGTGTTCGCATTGACTATACCGAAACCGCCAAAGATCTGGGCGTAATTATTGACTCCAATCTCTCGTGGCGTGCTCAAGTCAATGAGGTCAGTCGAAAGGTTCATTTCTCCTTTCATTCGCTGAAAAGCCTTCAAAGTCTCCTGCCCTTGAAGACTAAAATCTCTTTGGCACAAACGCTTATTCAGCCGATTATAGATTATGCCGACGCATGCTACCTGGATGCTACTGAGGAGCTATTAAATAAGCTTGAGCGCTTGCAAAACTTGTGCATTCGCTTTGTTTTTGGTCTTCGAAAGTATGACCATGTTTCTCACTTTCGCAAGGAACTCAAGTGGCTCCCAATCCGCCTTCGCAGGAACACTCGGATTTTATGTCTCCTCTTCAACATCTTACACAACCCGTCTTATCCTTCCTACCTGCGCGAGCGTTTTTCTTACGCTCGCCCTAGCGACGCACCGTGTAGATCACACCTTAGATCCCTCCTTAAATCTCATCCTCATAAAACTAGCTACTATTCTTATTCCTTCTCTATCCATGCTGTAAGATTGTGGAACTCGCTACCGCCTAGCATTCGCGATATAAAAACTGTGTCGCTGTTCAAATGTCGAGTAAAAGAGCATTATCTTTCCTCTCAAATGTGAGTATTTATATATAGTTTATGTATGTTTAAATATTTTAGCTGTATGTATTTATATAAGTATATGTTAATTTTGTATTCCGTTATATGTGTAGGTATATTTAATATTTTAGTTTAAGACTTCGACTAGTCATATTTTTCTCTTCTTGTTCTCACACACTATTGTCTACATTTCTTTTCATTTCTCCTTTCGCAGGTCTGCTGGAAGAAATTTCTATAGAAATAAGCAGTACCTTTGTACTCCTAATTATAAGTATCATGTATATCAATCTATTTTTCTGTGTGTACATAAATTGTAAAATAAATAAATAAATAAATAAATAAATGGTATCGAAATTGACCGAAACAGCCATACTCACAGGAATTTTGAAATTAAATGAAACGAAATGATATTTATTTCTGTAAGTAGACCTTCCCAGATACTTTTACATGACATTTTTTTTTAAACGGCTCTAAATGGCATTTCCAAAGTGACTGATCCCTGAGAAGAAATGCCGAAAGAGACTCAGGGGTCATGGTCTCTTTTAAGTCCAGACATAAGATTGTATTAATTTATTATAATAATAATAATGATTTATTTAATTCAGACACAGCCCATACAAGTAATAAAAATTGGATTGGATTATGCAAGTCTAACGGATGCAGGGCACAGTCTGGAAAAGCCTTTTGAAGAAAAAATCAATTCAGCTTTGAGTTGACCTGTCCCGACAGACGGCATGCATGCTTCAGTCATCGTGTAGCTAAAACCTATTTAAGGGAGCTCGACGACCCGAGCTACATTTTGACATGAGCTACTTCAATAGATACAGACATACGTACATAAACGCACTTGTTCTCGTGTCATCCTGTTACCTAGTAACTTGGTTGCGCAGGTCAAACTGGCAGTCGCTCCATGTAAAACTCTGGTACTGAGCTGCACCCAGTTAAACTGGAAGCCGGCCCGAACTAGGGTTTGCAATTCGAGTATTCGAATATTCATTTTATTCGAATATCCGGTACTATTTCAAATTCGAATAATTTATTAAAATTATCTGAATATTCGAATACTTAATTAAGTAATAAAAGCCCTTATATTTTATTGATTCTAAGTTCAACCGTGCCCTTGAGTCCCACCCTATTGTGTCCTTGTACTCAATTGTTCACTCAGGCATCAGTCGTCCCTCGCCACAGAGTACATTATACTATACAGAAATCCCTCGCCCACCGTCAAGGAAGGACAGTATGCATGCGCAAACGCATAATTATTTGAGAGTTATGCGCGTGACGACATTCACGTAAGTTTTCAGACAAACTTAATTAATTACACAAACTGTTATTAACCCTAGATAGCTAACCTTCTGGAGTACCCTATTTAAGCTAACCATCCGCCGAAACGACGGGTAAAAAAAAAATGCTTGTTTTTTTCATAAAATGGAAAGTTAGTGAATCAGATGATTTTATTACAGTAATTTAATGAGTTTACGAATAAGAAAACGCTTTATAACTTAACCACATTTATTTACTTATGAAACTACAGCAACTTTCTTAAGACCTCAAAAAAGTATGAACATTTTCACATTAAAAACTTTGGCATGCAAAATCAACAAATAAAAAGAACATAACATCTGTCTTTTGGCGTTACATGGCACATAGGAGCATAAACGTTATAATAATAAAAAAAATAACTTAGTTTCATGAGCACATGTGATGCAAAAATCAACTTAATGTTCACTACATATTGCTACCTTGCATAATTGGCGCAAATAGTTTTAGTCATATTCTTTTTCTTGTAGTGACATTTCCCGCATGTCTTCCTTTTACGAGTTTCTCTTCTTGGAGGATTGATGACTCTCCTTCATTTTCTTATTCTTGAAAAGCAGTTGCGCAGTGATGACTGGTGGGATGGCTGCCTCAAAAGAACGCTCCTAATTTTTTCTTTCACTTGGGTTGGCATCGTTGTTTTGGCCAGCCTTACCTTCAGCCAAGGCTCCTCAAGTTGAAGATATAGTATTATCACAAAATCTCTCCGTAGAATCACCTTGCGCTCTGCTGTCAATAAATTGTGACACTGGATAACGTAGCTATTGATAGAAGCAATGTTGATCATTCCATACACACATTGGCCATCTATTGGTTTTTCGTGTAAGATACAGCTTTGTGAAGTTCTTGAAGGAGCAGTATCCAAGCTACTTGGCATAACTCGTTCTTCATTCTTCTTCTAAAGATAAATCAGGCGGTGAACTTACAAATATTTCGTCGGAATCTGATGGCTTATAATTTTCGTCCCTTTGGATATCATATTTAGAACGAAGTCTTCGGTCTCACTAGCAAAACCATCTTCCAGGTTACCGTCACTCAAGTCTTAGTTGAGCAGATTTACTATCGTGTCTTCATTCAACGTACACATAGTAATAATCTAAAAAAGAAACAAAGATAACACCAAAAATTAATACGCGCACTCAAATCAAAACACTTACGGTAAAGCTAACCACCCGTCGAAACGACGGGCTAAAGCTGTATATTTCAAAAACCGTGCTACTTACCTCTTCGGCTTGTATGGCACTAAGACGACCTTGCCGGTGACTGAGTTGACTAGCCAGATCAAGGCGTTCGGACGCGTCATTAAAAAGAGACTTCGATATTATTTCGCGCTACCCGTCGATTCGACGGAGGTTAGCTATCTAGGGTTAAGTAGTGTAGAAACAGGAATTTCAGCTCAATAGTAGTTAGGCATACCGACCTAAAATTTGAAAGTCGAGGCCATTACTACGAAAAAGCACTATTCAATTAAAAATTTAAATATTTTAGAATTTAAAGAATAAATAGGATAAACCGAGTGCTTACTGTCTTTTTTGCTATAGTTTAGGTTAGTAGATTATAGTATAGAATAATCTAACCTTACTAATGAGCCGAAATTTCTGTTTCTACACTACAACACTAAGGTTGAGATAAATAAACGTTACTAAGCAAGTGCTATGGCTTAGCTATTCTTCGTCTCTATTTAGCACCTGTAGTTTGCCCGTTGCGTGACAGTGACAACCGATGCTAAGCCAAAGCAAGTGCTTAGTAGCGTTTATTTATTTCGGCCTAAGTGTTTTACTTTGCAACGGTGTTCTGCCTTCCTCTGACGTAGCCTACGTATTAAATACCCACTTACGCTACTCACTGATTTGGTGGGTTATGCGAGCCGGTGCATGGTTTGATCAGTTACGATTTTAAAAATATTAGATTGCTGTGTGTGAAATTTTAAAATACTTCAATAAACATACAGTAGGTGTTACATTTATAATTATCTTATCTAATTTAATTTTGTTCTGATTTAAGTTCCTGCATTGAAAGCTGTCCTGACTGTCTAAGACAAAATAAATCTTAGTGATGGCGAGTGGAAGTGCTGACAAAGTTGAATTCAAAGAGGACACCAAACGATCTAAAGACAAAAAATCAGTGTGGTAACACATTTTACGTGCTGAAGGTGGTTCGCAAGCAAAATGCAAAATCTGCAAAGTAGTATTGTAAAACTCTACGTCAACGACTCTTTTGGACATACATCTGCAAAAGATGCATTCAATATTTGTAAAAGGAAAGATCAATTATTCTGATGAGGTTACAATAACTGCAAGTGGAAGCAAAGAAAATTCCAATGCAGTACAGAAGAAGAAAAGGCGGGTCACAAATTATTTCAAATCTGAAGATAGCTCTGAAGACATGATCTCCATGTTGGCAGCTTTAGATGGTCTGTCGTTATCTCCTAAGCGTCATCACTCGTCAGTGTCATGTCATCATATCCCTAAGCTAAGACTTACCTATGTTTACTGTGTGAAACGATAATTAACGTGTTTTTTTTATTATAAAACAATAAAACTAAGTATAATACTTTATTTTATTTGAACAGAATTATGCGGCAATCAAACTAAACCCCCGTGTTGCTGCTCATGTTTGTGTTGAATTGATATTGTATTATTTACAAATTTCTTAAAAAAATATTCGAATATCCGAATATTCGAACATTTGGCTGTAGAAGTATTCATTTTATTCGAATAGTAAAATTAAACGAATAGTGCAAACCCTAGCCCGAACACAGTTGGGAAGAGGCTAGGCAGATGACAATGTCTGTACTGTACTTCAAAAGATATTGGAAAAACCGGCCAAGAGCGTGTCGGGCCACACTCAGTGTAGGGTTCCGTAGAATATGTAAACGAAGTAAAAAAAAATGCTTGCATATACGACTATACTACAAACTTAGTCCAGAAATTATTTTGTACAACTTTTTGAACAAAAACTGTTTCCATCCAAGTTTAAAATGATTTTCCTAGAAAGTCCTTATAAAGTTCTACTTTTCAATTTTTTTTCATATTTTCTAAACTTATGGTTCAAAAGTTAGAGGGTATATTTCCGAAATTTTTGACAACATCAAAAAATAATTTTAGTAAACCCCTATTCATTTTTAAATACCTTTCCAACAATATATCACACGTTAGGGTTGAAATTAAAAAAAAACACTTCCCACTTTACACATAGGGGGGCCACCCTAATAAAACATTTTTGTCCAATTTTTATTTTACCACTTTGTCGGCGTGATTGATACACATATTGGTACCAAATTCCAGCTTTCTAGTGCTAACGGTCACAGAGATTAAGTGAGCACGGACGGACGGACGGACAGACAGACATGGCGAAACTATAAGGGTTCCTAGTTGACTACGGAACCCTAAAAATGACCTTTCTAAACGCAGAGCTTTCACGACATACCCAATTTGAATACAATAAAGATACATAATACACGAAATAGATCGTAAATAAACAGTACGCTTCACCTCAAAAGTACAATTAGGGGTCAAATGGTATTATATTTCCCCCTTTTGTCCCCCACGGGGCGGCTTAGAGCCCCACGCAGCCCAGGTGGTATCCTATCGTATGTTTGCACAGCTTATTGACGTATTGTAGAAAGTAATTGGAACGGACTGTTATTCTGAACTGTTTCTAATAATAGTCAGGTGAAATAACCATTTTTGTACGAGCTATAATACGATTGGCTAAACGCTTCATAAACTACTCATCTTTAATCCAACTGGTTTCTTTGGCCCTTAGATCTTTTCCAGACATTTATATAAGTACGTCAATATTTTGTATTTATTTATTCTCTTTGAAATACTTACGGCAGCAAAAAAATAGACTTAGGAATGAACAAGATAACTGAGAACCAAATAAAAGTCTTTACTTACACGAGCAGAAGAATATTAACACAGTATCTACCTACAGCTAAAGAGATTTAAGATAGGTACAGACGCCACACATCAAGTTACCGCAATGTGTCAAATTACTTTGATCGTTTTCCAACTCTAAGTCAAACAGAATAAGGTTCATATTCAATTGGGAAAATTTGACACAATGGGGTAACTTAATGTGCTGGCGTCTGTACCTAAGTACGAGTATTGAATGTCTTTGCCTACAGCCAAAAAAAAACAATAAATCACTAAAGACAAAATTACTCGCATTTGGTCGCACCGAGGTTTTTGAGTTCGAGTTTTTATATTATTTTAGGGTTTATGCTACTTTTCATTGGAAAGACAATCTTTAATAAATTGTCAGTAGAACATGAGTATTTCTTAGATCAAATCTCTTTTATTAGCATTAAACAGATATATTTGAATGCACTAAAATTGTAAGGTATTTAAAACATGAAAATAAAGAGACTATGATGATTATTTGATATAATCAAATCAATAAAATCAGCTTTAGTGAGTTTTATGACATTGGAAACATAAAATAAAATAGCAAAAATGGTAATATTTGTACCAAAAAAAAAAATACAAAACAAACGTCAAGGTGAAACACCCCGGTCTCACGCACCGGGTTGGGGCTAAATATCTGCGATGTGCGCCCGCGTCGCTGCCGCGGGATATACATTATACTGGCAATAAAGGACGTGGAAATAGTGTTGGGAATTTATCCGGATAAATACTCAAAATGGATAAATACTCATAAATATCCGTTTTTACTCGAGTATTTATCCAAAACGGCGGATAAATATTATACACGATTTTAGTAAGGGAAATTTTATATTTCTACGAAGAAAAGGATGAAATTAAGTGAAATTCTAAAACTTACAAAGAAGTTTTAAAAAAACAAGCCTGTCTAACCTATGATTACACACAATAATAAAAAAATTGAGTTATACTTTCCTTTATGGGTCATCGATTTACGGATCGGAGAGGGGCTGGGGAGAGGGAGGGGGAGATGAGCTACCCCCCTGTCGGATTCCCACACCGCGGAGCCCCATGGTTATGGAGATATTCATTGTTAAAGTTTGAGGTTAGGTTAAAACACTAATTTCCATTATTTTCACTCTAATTTCCATATATTTATGGGCCGGGGAGGGCGAGGGTGGCAGGGGCCTACCTCCTGTACCATCTCCAACCCGCGGAACCCCAAGGTTACGGAGATATACGTATTTTAAAATTTAAAAGTTAACATTTTGAAATTAGTTTCGGGTATTTTTCGGATAAGTTGAATAAAGCACAAGGAATATTAATATTCTTATACCCTTACCTGCCAAGATGTCGCCGGAGCCGCTTGGCGGCGCTCCTACTTCTGGGTGGTTTAAAAAAATAACCACGAAGGAGGTGGAGAGGAGTCTGTGTTCGCTCACTCACTACGACCCCGCTACTTTTATTTTTTTTTAGTGGTGGAAAATCCTCATGTATGTCCCCCGCCCCGGGGAGGGTGGAGGGGTCTGTCAGACTTACTGACTAAAAACCACCCCGTGTTCCTTCTCACACCTGCGCCGGGGGTCACGGGAACAGAAGATACTTCCGCGACTCCCGACTAACTGCGACCCGACGGCCTCGCCAAGTCAGCGAGGGGAGTGAGGTGTTAGACAACCCTCGCCACGTCTAAGAGGGGCGCGCGTAAACACGACGCGCCACAACCTTGGGTCCATGTCCCATGTACATGAGGGCGGCGGACGTCCCGAGTCCGTCGCCCCTGAACCCATTCAGGGGGGCTGGAAGAGGGCGTTGTCCGCCCTCCGCCTGCGCCCGGTACGTCTGCTGCGGGCCGGGTGAGTGGAGTTGCTCTCCCTCTCACTTTCCGCAGCCTCCATCTGCGAGACGACCGTTTCGCAGAAGGACACCACCGCGTCCCAGGACTCGACGCTGCCGGCCATCCTCTCGACCACGGCCGGCAGCGACAAGTCACTGCCTACTCCAGAGACGAGGGCACGGCACGGCTCCTCTCAAGCGGCACACTTTGCCAGCGTATGCCACGCCGTATCCTCCCGACATTCGACAAAGTGGTGATACCGGGCGTGTTATTTACAATTTATATGGAAACTTTTAAAAAATACGTTTCTCTTTATTATTTTATTATAACTGGGAGTCTCCGCAACTTAAAAAAATGTAAAAAACCTTTTGCTTATGAGTACTATCTACAAAAAAAAATGGACTTCCAACTATATGGCCCATAAAATAAAGTATAGCCCGAGCGCGTGTAATTTTGCACAGATTGTATTACGTCTATGCAGAGGAGTCGTCGGAGGAACTTGTGGCTAAATTATAACAGCCGCATGGGTTGATCGAAGGTTAAACTACGCTTGACGTGGTCGGTCCGTGGATGGATGACCATTTATTATATATCAGGACTCCTCCGTGCCTCGGAAAGCACGTTAAGCCGTTGGTCCCAGCTGTCATTTGTAGATCTTTGACAGCCGTTTATTGTGGTCAGAAGTCCAAAGTCTGACAACCAGTTTAACCAAGGGGTATCATGTTACCCAGTTCACTGCCTTGCCTTGCCACTGGGTTGTTTAGGTCTGACACACAGCTCCATGTAAAACACTGTTATTCAGCTGCATCCGGTGAAACTGGAAGCCGACCTCAACATAGTTGGGAAAAGGCTAGGCAGATGATGACGTCTATGCAGAGTTTAATAAAAATTGGTGAAAACTTCACATTTCAGTGCGTAATGAGCTAGCAAGAGTGTGCTAGCTCATTACGCACTGCTAGCAGTTTAGAGGCACAACACGTTGTTAAACTTTTTTTACTAAGTTAGTTTAGTACTGCGCAGCACACTATTAATTTGCTGGCTCATGACGCACTGGGATTTCAAAACACTTAAAACAAGGGACTCTTCAGTCTTTTGTAGGTTTCTAGCGTTATCAACAATAATAAAACTACACTTTTCTATTTATTTTTAGTAGTTTACTTATTCGCCGATTTTATTCAGTGTTTAAACCTTTAACAAAGAAAGGTTTAGCTGTTAAAACATACCTTGAAACGCTATAATCCAACTTCAAAATCACTTAAATGTCTCATAAAACTAGAACACTATCACCTTATAATAATTATTTTGTTGTTAAAAACGCACTCGCGCGTGCCCTATCTAAGACACATACCTTGGCACAGCGCAGGCGCGGTGGTGTGAGGGGAAAGGTAATAAAACAAAAGGAATGGGACAAAAGGAGGCCGGGATATAGTGCGGTGCGGTTAGAAACACGTTGCTTCGTCTTTACAATCAGAACTTGAAAAAGTAATAATGTATAAGTATTTTCGAAAGCCTTAATAGTAAAACTAGCCTATCAATATAAAAAAAACATGCAAAATAATAAATATCCATCATTTTGGGTAAATATCGGATAAAAATGAGTAAAAACGAGTATTTATCCACTTCGGATAAATACTCGAGTATTTATCCTTTGAGTATTTATCCTTTGCCCATCACTACGTGGAAATAGACAGCTACTCGAAACCACAAAGTAATTCAATGAACGGTGACAAATATATTTGATTTTATTACTACCCGGTCTCACAGACATGAAGGTCACCAAAATGGCGGGTTAAAGTCATCTTCATCTTTTACTTATCGTGTGGTTAGTAACTAGCTTGGTGTCAAGTATTAATGCCGTCCTTGGGCCTCTGACTTAGCATCACATGCTGTCGAAAAAAAATCTCTCAGATCTCAAAAAAATCAAAATCAGAAGTCTTTATTCAAACTACGCTGAGAATCAGCACTTTTTGAACGTCAAAAAAAATATATATAAAGACAGTCCCCCAAAACGGCCCAGCCTTCGCCACTTCCTAGTGTTTTTGCTGGGAAGAAGAAGTGGCGTTTCAAACTCCCCCGCCAACACATCTGTCTGATTCGTTTGAAGAACTATACAAAAAATCTATACAATGAAACGCTCAATAAATAGCACTAAAGTTTATACACTTTGTAAAATATTACATTTCAGAATGATTGTGTGACGTGTTAGCTAGCACACTCCACTATACCAAGAAAAAAAAAAGTATATAAAAATATTCATTATATTAATATTGAAATCTAAACTCAAGCAAAACGAATACAAAACTGAAAAATAACAGCCTCCAGGTATAAAAGGCGTACCCGCTTACATGTGCAATGCTGACTTATATTCTTAAGGCTGTGACTCTAAGTTTATAATGATAATCTAGGACCATGCAGATCATCGTCTGAGACATTCTTTCAAATAATAAAAACCACACAGAATCAGATAGTTAAACATTAAAAAAAAATCACAAAGAAGTTTAAATATTTATTATTCTAAGCTACTTTAAATTGCAACTACAAACTTGCTCAGACATTCACGACTGACAGTGCATTTCCTATGTTGACTAAAACGTTCCTTCGAACTTAAAGATTTACAGCCTAAAGCTCACATCGGTGTCTACCTTGCGCCGCTATTTTAAATCCAGCAGGGTGGGACGTGATCACAGTTTTGCTTCATAAAAGAATCAAAGCGTTGTGCCTGTCAGTTTAGGCTAGTGCACTTGTAGCATGCATAATTTACTAGCCCGTGCCATATTATATTTCTTAAACATATTCAGTGTGTGTCACTAAACTCCTAAACGATAGCACTGATTTAAGTGACATTTTAAATATTCATGTTATCACACTGTGAAGTGATTTACGTCCTAGACAGCCGGATCCAACACAACCTAAAGTCTAGTTCAAAAGCAGCGACAGGAACTAGCCGTCTGGCGTTTTTTGTTGAACCGGACCTATTTGGCACCTCTATTTACAAGGCATATAATTATTGCCACATATCATTTTAATATTTTAATCCTCTATTTTGTCTTATTATTTTTTTAAATGCTATAAACACATAATTTATTGTACAGAAGCCAAATTTATGCCATAGGTATTAATAATAATTATTATAATATTCCACGAAATTCACACCTTATCTAGTTATCTAGTCCCAAGCTAAGCAGAGCTTGTGTGATCTGGGTACTAAACAACTGATAAACATACCTACATATTTCTAAATATATGCATTTATAGATAAATTACACCCAGACACAGACCAAATAATCGTGTTCATCACACAAACTTTTGTCCTGGGTGGGAACCGAACCCATGGTCTCCAGCATAGCAGTCAGGGACACTAACTACTAAGCCAACTAGGGTTGTAGCTGAAAATCAGCGTCAGATGTCATATCTATCTTCTTATCTGACATTATGTTGAGCTGAGGCCAGTTTGGCATTATAATCTTTGTATTTCATAGTTTTAAGGTTTATTTTTCTGTAACTCTTTCTAATAATATGGTTACATTAATGTTAATAATAATTTTTATTTCAGATTATTTCAAAATGTTTATTTTATCAACCTATGTAAGTAACATTACAAAATAAGGAACTACCTTTTAAGCAAAAAAAATGCTTGTAGTAGGTAGTTCCGCTCCTCTAGTTTACATAAATTTTGAGTATTTTAACATTACTATTCAAGTAGGTTGACACAGTCAGACTAACAACTCACTTCACTCAACTTTTAACCTGGAGATTTAACAGTATCAACCGCCTAATAGCTAATCTCAGTGTGTTCACCTGTCAGTTCCCCTAACTGTTCGTAGTTTACGTGTGGTATGCATAATTTACGGTTAAATGCAAACGTTGCATGATTTAATGGTGATTCGTGGGTCTTGCACATTAATTTATGTCTCTTTATGGCTATTTCTGCTGTGGTTTGTTTTAGTTGGTGTAGATTTTGTCTTAATTTCATGAATATTACAACATCCGAATCAATAAAATTGAGACCACTGAACGACGGCGCTCGTGAGTAGTCATGTGGGACTTACGTCGTAAACCAACCGATTACTGCGCTAAAAAAATGCCGCGAATCTACCCCAAAAAAACTTTTGCCAAATTAAAAGTATTAGAGTAATTTCAAAATAAAAATGTGGGCAACAAATAACATTGAAACACTTAAAGAAAAAATCTCCTTCAACGTTTTGTGTCTATTCACCCCTGCGTTTCTATTTACCTTGCTTCCCGAAACACATCAAACTTTAGAAGAGCACGTCACCCAAACGAATGCAACTGCATATCAAACAAACAGACAAAAGAGACGTTTACATATGTATTTGTTTCCCAACTAAAGTCGGTTTTTGGAATATTTAACTTCTGAATGCACACGCTCACATTATTTAAGCTCAACCGTGTGTTCCGAACTGAATATGCAGAAAAAGGGAGGAGAGAGGGAGGCAGCAAACTCCCCTCCTGCTGCCCCATAATGCTTTATAATGCTCAATATACTTCTCCAAAAATATTAAATTTCTTGCTAAATACATATGAGGAGTCCAGTATTCTTCCTAGAAAAACACGCAAAAAGAGTTTGAAAGGGTTTTTTTTTATTTATGGAATACTTATGCTATAAGCACACTATTGTACAGAGGCGGAGTTGATGACATAGCCATTTCCAACTTGTCAACCTTTGGGTGGTGAAGAGACAAACTGCAGTGGTAGGTGCTATTGTTGACTTTCAAAAAGATATTATCCACAGCCTAATCAGAACGAATGATTGGCTGGAACTAAAACTAGAATAAAAGATTGAATGAAATTTGTTTTTTTTAGTAAGATTAAAAATATTGGTCAAGAATGTCAGCAAAAATGTGCTTTAAATATTTTGGTTGTTAAATCAGCCGATACACCAAAAATTGAGCGAGTCTATTGATTATAAACTATATTGGTAGTAGATATATATTATAATATCGAGGTACGACTGCCTCGTTGGTCAAGTGGTCGCAAGCGCTACTGCTAAGCAAATGAGGTCCCGGGTTCAATCCCCGTGTCGGGCAAAGTGTTATTGAGTTAGTTTTCTTCTGGGATTTCTCAGTAGCAGCCCGGAGTTGTGCCCAATGTATGGCAATGGGCTCGCCCCTTATTACATAGGACACATGGAACATAACTGGCGAAATGTGGGTTTGTACTACCAGGTACACCTCTGCCTAGTCCGCCGGGGATTACCGGCGTGACGTTATGTTATGTTATCTATAGAGGTCTTAGATAGAACGATTTCAAACGAACGAGTCAAACGAACGTCCATTTGCATAGGATATACAAAACACCCCCCTATAGGGGGTGTAGATACACCCCCTATTTCAGCAACACACCGCACATTAGTTCTTGAACTCTGTCTAGTTGGAACATGTCGGCGCGGTCATTAGTCAGTTTTCCGTTGGTTCATCTCCAGAATGCATAATAGACCCAAATTTGACGACATAATTCACTGGGCGTGCTGTTTAGAATCATTTAAGGAGAATTGAGAGTTTTATTGATTTTTTTTTTATATATTTAATGGGTCTACTCTTAACCTCAATCTTGTCCTGCGGTCAAAGATGAGGTCGACGATGGAACGAGCTTACCCATAAGAAGCCTATTAACTCGCGACTTAAACAGATTGGGGTCATGTGAACTCGGGAACACTGATGCAGGCAGGGAATTCCACTCCTAGGAATTCACCACATTTTGCGTTATATTTAATATACAGCGATTCTATTGCCACAAACGGAGTATAAATCTGAACTCCGGGTTGGATTGAGAAATTCCAGATGGAAAAACTTATTTATTTATTTACCCTCTCATTAGAACGCCGTACAGCAAAGGAGCAAAATTAATTAAAAATAAAATAATCTCATCTGCTTCTTTCTGAATAGAAGAACAGTAGAAGTTTCTTAAAATCAGTATACTCAATCAAGAAGAACTCGGGATTTTATGCTCAGCATTAGCGCTTGCAAACAATAAACCAAAGAAAAACACACAAACACGCGTGTATCATTAATAAACTTTGAAACTTATTATTTTAGTAGTACTAAGACATACAGAACTCCGCACAATCATGCTGCGGAAGCGTCAAAGATATGAAAGACACAATTATAAAACTAATAAAGCGGTTACTTTGTAACTTGACTGTGGTGCAGACTATCTATATTAAAAGATTCTCTTGCGGATACCATACCCTAAAACTCCAATAAACTATAGCACACTTTCTAAACAACGTTATTTACGAAACCCTTCACGTTCACCACTGCACCGAAAACTAAATATTGTGCAATACCAACCTCTTGGGATGCTACATCTTGCAGTCGTCTGCAACATCACTTTTGGATGCTCAACCAAGTACTATTTAGTGCCAAGACTGTTTCAGTATACCTCTGCACAAGATAGGCGAGTCCAAAAGGTCTAGTCCATAAAACAAGTGCGAAACGATACACACAATCATGAGCTGGAAACGCATAGTATAACAAATCCATACTGGTTCTGGTCTACCGAACTTGGAGCGTGCGTATTTGCTTTTTGTGTAAAATCTACCTTCTGTCTCTATCTATTTTGTGACCTAAGTCTCTTCCCAGTCAGTTTATCTGCATCGCTTCAGGGCATGCATAATGAAGTTGACGGAAATTTGGTTTCGTGATTTACAAGACCTAGCTTAAGATTTATTCTTGGAATAGGATAAAGTGTTCTGATGGAAATATTAGTCACAGTTACGTGATTAAAAACTATTGTTACTAAAATTCGCACTGTAGATATTAAAATTTACGCTGATACGATATAAAATTAAACTATATCTACGAGATATTACGAAATGGATTGAATGGGAAGCCACAAACGCAATGCTTGCAGCTGAGTTAAGGATTTCTTAAATTGATTTACCTACCTAAGATGGATGAGAAGCGTTAAGGCAAGCTAATGATAATAAAGATGTGGGAAATGTTTTAGCATGTTTTAACAATTAAAATATCATTTTCTGTTTTTTATCAGATCAGTACAAGCATTTACAGGATAAATGGTTTAACTAACTCCCCAAGAAGAACATATTTGTCGCAAATTCGGATCGTCTTGATATCATTGATTGAGGTATATATCATAATGATCCATGTCCTATTGGCCATTGATCTGTAGAGGACAAAGGGTCTATCAAATCTCTAACACGGTCCGGTCCACAGATATGGTCTATCTATATCTGTGATCCGGTCATTGTCTCTGATCTAATTTACCGGATTGTGTGTGACTATTGACTATGTAATGCGCATGCCAATAATGGCTTGAAGACAATGGTTCCTTGTAGCCAAATCCGAAAGTTAGGCTCTTTAATAATTAGTAGATTTTTCTTTTACACAATTAATCACTAACAGGTGTAAAATAACTCTTGTTTCGGAAGTCTGTGGCTTTAGTTGTTTTGGTTTTGGATTCCTTTAAACAATAAAAGAATTAACAATGACTTCTTATTAAGTGATTGGGCAACTTCAGTAGTTCGTAAAAGTAGAGAAAATAATAATGAAACAGGTAGGAAGAAGCAACGAACTGCACGTGGCCTAGTAAACTCAGATGTAGAAATAGCTCAGAAATTCGGAAACTTTTTTCAATATTCTAATCTAAACTACTAAAGTAGTACTTAAGAAGAATGTAAAGGAATGCCCATTGTAGTTTCGATTTGATTATACAAACCCCCAGGCTATTAAAATAGCTTTTAAATATCTTAAAATTGAATCAACAGGAGATTTTTAGGGATTGTCTGAAAAATTGTATAAATCTATGAATCCCATTCCCATAAAAATTCCGTTATAAAAAAAGTATGTTCATACTTTCATTAAGATGACTACATAAAGTCAATATCAAACAATAAGTAACATTTACTACTACTACTTTTCTTATCAAGCGAGTCTACAATGTGCTCATACGTAAACCACCTTTTGTGTTAGACAGAAGTCGAATGACGATATATATATATGTATAACCTAACCTAACTAATCATACCTATAATATAGCGAACCTAACTACCTAACCTAAGTACCTTACTGAAATGCATTGATTTTGAAAGATACTAATTGCAGAATTTTAAAGTGACGTAGGTACTGTGCTGCGTGCTGCGTGTCTCTATAGTGCTTACAACACTTAATTAGAGTGTAGCATTTGAAATAGTTATAGTAAGAGCAGGTAATAATTTAACTCGATTGTAATCATCCATACATAAAGTTGGACCACGAAAAAAAACAAAAAGTCTGGTACGCCCATTAAACGTAGGGTGGATCACGGAAAGATAAAATATGCCTAGTACAGATAGACAAACTTACGCAGACAAATCACGTACAGTGCCCGTTTGTTCTTTGAAAGGTGCATTTGATAATCAGCGTCAGGCAGCATCTCAGCATCAGTCTGGCATTACCGCTAAAATGAACTTTTTGGCGCACCCGTGAGACATGCCATTTTTGTGTTATTTTGTTTTTACTGTGCGTGTATCCAGCTCAACATTGGCAATCCAATACATGTATTTTCTTAATCCTTTGCCTATCAAGCTTCCTCTTCCTCCATCCTTCAACCTTCTTCTTGTTTAATTATCCACCCTCTGACAACGTCCATTAATATCAGCTTTGGCTTTAAACCATCCACATTTGACATTCCTACCCAATTTCTCCTACTATAGGTACTTGGTCTCCAACGGTCCCAATACGGAATGCAAGTGCTTTTCAAGTGACCTTGCACAAGGGTGTTCCACTTGGTTCGTAAGGGTTCTCAGGACTGTTCGACGTTGTCTTGTGTACATGGCATACTATGACTAACACGCCCTATAGTTTGAATGACTACAGTTTAATCTAGCCCTGGAAATCCCGTGCATTAGGTTCCCGGTTATTGAGTTTTTCTACCTACAATTTCTTAGTAGCATCCCGGAGCCTGCATTTGTGCCCGATTGATGGCAATAAGCTCGCCCGTTAAAACATGAGACTTAAACATAACTGGCGAAATGTGAATGTATTAACAGTACACTTCTTTACACTTCTGCTTGGGTAACCAGAAGTGTAAAGAAATGTTGGAAAGCTACATCCACCCTGAGTAATAAAGGCTTTATAACCCCGTATTCCCACGGGACCGGGAACTACGCGGGTGAAAACGCATGACGACAGCTAGTATTATATATATATAATTATATAACCTAACCTAACTTGCCATACATTAACCTATCCTATAGCGAACCTAACCACCAAACCTAACTACCTTATTGAAATGTATTGATTTTGAAAGTAACTAATTACATAATTTTAAAGTGAACTACTGTGCTGCGTATCCCCATGATGCTTACAATACTAAATTAAGTGGTTGTATTAATTAGTATTAGAAGGAGAAAATAATTTAACTCGACTGTATTGTTTTCCTTACTCATAGAGTACTGCTTCCTATTTTTTAGATTTGCCTACTTTAGGTATGAGTGTTTTGACTTAAATCTGAGTTAGATTGCAATCGACTTCCAAAACTAGAGTCATTTTACACAACCTAGAGTTTTTTTTTTTAATGAAGTCGGTTGTATTTATTGTTAAAAAAAAATATTTTGCAATTTTCCTAGTAATTATTTGAAATGTAGTAATAATAATAATAATGTGATAATAATAATAATAACGTCGCACGATGATTGTTGATATAACGGTCCCGCATGACGAGAACCTCGTGAAAGCAGAGAAAGATAAACAAACTTAAGTATCTTGATCTGGCTCGCGAGGTTGTCGACATGTGGGATGTGGATACAGCAGTCATCGTGCCGATAGTCGTGACGGCCAATGGCATAATAGCCAAGAGCCTCGACCAACACCTTAAGAGGCTCTCGTTAGGCAGCTGGATCAAGGGCTTGATCCAGAAGGCAGTCCTCTTGGACACGGCGCGCATTGTTAGGCGTTTCCTCTCTCAGGAGCCCTGACCGCCGGTAGCTTGGACCCTGTTCCCGATACCGGTGGGCTACTATTTTTTATAGTTTTAAATGTTTTTTTTTTAATTTTTGTATTTCAATATTTAAAAATATAATTTTTATGTCTATCAAAGAAATAAAGGAGATAATAATCTTTATTCAGTTATTCAATTGGTAAATACAAATTAAATCTACATTCGATTTGAAACACTTGACTATTTTGCTTAGACAGCACTAAAATAAGTAGGTAGGATAGATAGGTAGAAAAAGGTAATAATTTAACCCGAGATTTATCATCTTTACTAATGGAGTAGGTACCACTTACTATAACAGATTGGCATACTTTTGGTAAGCGTGTATTGTCTTATATTTAAGAGTTGGGATGTAGGTAGGTTTGGTCATATTATATCGTTGTTCTACAATTTAGATATAAACTTCCTTAGGTACTTACGCAAATGCTAACATATCCGCCATATTTCCTGTCGTGTCTCACGTGTTGGCAACATAACAACGTAAGAAAATGACTCCATTACCGACACTGCGGGATAAATGGACGCTGTACCAACTTAATAATGCAAAACGGTTGAGTGACGAACTTATTTAGACACACTAGCGCTTCAATCGCGACTTTGTCCACGTGAATTTCGAATTTTAGGATTTCTTCCACTCCTTCGTAGTTTGAACATATAAGCTATGTTATTCTGTGATAATATAGCTTTCTAATGATGAAAGAATTTTTCAAATCGGTTCAGTGGTTCTTAAGTTAAATACCTACAAACTATTTTTCCTATTTATTTTATTACTATAGATATTGATTTATATAATAAGCTTTTAACGTAATATACCTAGACTCTAGAATCCTTTGTTACTAGAGATTCAATATGGCGCCCGTGATGTAAGAATTAGCTTTATAACCAAGGTTTTCTTTTGGAGCAACGTTTCGCTGCTCTTGTATCGTCACCTTGGAGTGAAAACCTCGTAAGTGTAAAAGAAGTAACTTTTCAGGAGGAAGAAAAAACTGCGCGTCTAACTGACAGATGCGAGTATTTACGAGGTTCTCATTTACTGTCAGAGATGGCGTTGATGATGAAATGAACAAATTAGTCACATCAGGAGGTGCGTTGCGAGGTTTTCTTCCTAGAAACGCAATAAAATAAATTTGAACAAAAATGCATTCCCAAGGTTTTCACTCTAAAGCGACGGTATGGAAAAATCTTCTCTTCCCAGTGTCTTTGCTATTGCTAATCAAATACAAACCTGGCCATTTATTCATCCATTAAAGATTTCTTTTCCGTAGATATACATGTATAACCTACACTTAAGATCACGATCTAAGCTAAGCTTGCTCGTACGTCGGAAGATGCAACCGCCTGGCGTCACGTAGCCAATAACGAACAGCTTGAAAGTTTTGCGGTGGCGTGTTAGAATCTACGTCTTCCATAAAATAGCTTACCGTACTCACTAGCTTGTCTGAAAAACATTCAGGAGATGGAACAGATTTTCAGAATAGAATACTCTTTGTTGCACACCATAAAAAGCTATCCACACTCTTATACTTGTTTTGTTTAATCAAATAATCAGTCTTGTACAATTTTTATGCATGCAGAGTTTACCTCTAAGTGATTGTTATATTACTATTATCCGACTTTTGGGCATGACATGTTACCTTTTTATTATAATTAGTGTAAAAAATCGTTGGTGAACCTATTGATATGTAAATAAATATACTACACTATTATAATACTTTGGGGTTGAAACTCTCGGGTCTTGGGGTCCGAGTGTTCATAGCTTGTACAAAGATCTATCAAGACGCTTAATTGACACTTCACGTGACCCAAGGGCTGGTTTTTACCATGGTCAAAGGATAAGCATTACCATACAACGTGGCAATGCTGCCAGTCTCTTGAGTACACTTCCAGTGGACAGCGATGCGGATCAGTTTTTTGACGCCATATTTTAGGATTAGTTATTAGATTTTATTTTCATTTCTAGTGCATAAAGTTAAGTAAGTTTTAGAAGTGATCGCTTGATCAATAAAAGACTATACTACCTAAAATATAAAATCCTCGTATTTTAATTTACGTAAATTAATTTTGCGAAACAGCCTGACCGATTCTTATGAAATATTGGGTGTATATTCAGTAGGTTTGAGAATACTACTACTAAAAACTAATAAACTTGATCCTAAGACAGTACGAAGTTAGCCGGGGCATCTAGTTAAAATTTTAAGAGGTAAAGTTTGTGAGTTGGTTACGTTGTAGAAGGTAATCTATGGATCTACTGAACTGACTTTGAAAATTTTGTTACCAAAATCAAAATCAAAAGTCATTTATTAAAATTAGGCTGTGGATCAGTTCTTTTTGAACCTCAATATTACATAAGGCAGTTCCCCAAAAAACCCATCCTTCGGCACTTCCTAGTGATTTTGCTAGAAAGAAGTAGCGGAACAAACTTCCCTACCAATTATAGAAAACCACATAATTTGTGAATGTCATAGACTATATTTAGTTTTCAAAACTAAGAGATACCTACAATATGCAAGCGGACAAAATCGGGTGCAAAATGCTAGTAATTAATAACCTTAAAAGCTACAAAGGGTGTTACAATGTGCGGCAATTATTTCTAATTTAAAATGGGGTTATTTGCAAGAACAGTCCTAAGTTACAACTTAAAAATAGGTCGTTTAAACTTTGTCCACTATTAATAAATTGCAACTTTTGTGTTTATACTTGCAGAGGAATAAATGACGTCATCTATACTGTAAAGAGAAAATTCAGTACCTACTTAAAGTTGGTACAAAGGTAGCAGAGTAAAGTGGTACCATTTGTTTCTTTCAAAAGGAAGTAATGTTTGTGTGGGTACATTGTCTTACAGTTTGTTAAATGGGTAGTCATAAACACTTGATGGTATTCACAGTTTCTTTGTGAGTTTTCTTCGCTGTTGTACTAACTGTGTTTTATTAATTCAAACATACAAATAAACAAAATTGCACTCTCAGTTCGTAATGTTAATATAGCAGGTATACATAACTCAAACGTTTTGTTTGTCTTCCTTTTAGCTTGCGCTAATATCTAAAATAGCTGGACCGATTTTAACGGGACTATAACAGCCATATAGATGATGTTATGAGAAGTAACGTGAGTTACTTAGATTTTATTTCATGAAATTCTGCGCGGTCTATGTCGCGGGAAGGACTACTACTTTACTTACAAAATAAATGTGATTATGTCAGTGTGTGTGCGTATTAAGTGTAAATGTGTGGGTAATAACGAGTGTGTGTAAGACAAAACTGACTTACCGACCGTCACGATGATTTTGAAGGATGTTGACGTTCCTGCCTGACAGTATCTGACAAGGAAATTGAACTGTTTACGGAATTCTTCAAACTTTGACACATATTTTTTTTTCGGGTACTAAAAGGTAAATAAACAAGTCACCCAGCCCTACCCAAGGCTGTCCTTGGGTACTGATGTGTCTATTATTTTTTATTTTGTTGACATGATCTCATTAGCTCTCATTGTGTACAGACGCCAGCACATCAAGTTACCCCAATGTGTCAAATTTTCCCAATTGAATATGAACCTTATTTTGTTTGTCATGAAGTTGAAAAGCGATCAAAGAAATTTGACACATTGGGGTAACTTGACGTGCTGGCGTCTGTACATATTTGTAATTTCGTTGTTTTCTTTTTAACTTTAATTTGATTATTTGTAATTTTATGTCGTAATTTAGTTTTTCTTTATCAAGATTTGAATGGCTAATAGTAACTAAGTAAGTGTTTTTTCACTCATTTACAATGTTTTCGACCTATTATTTGCGACTGTATAAGTCTGATGCTTTGTACTAGTATTCTTATGTAATGCTGTGTACAGAAGCTGTTGGTTTGCCTTTAATAAATAAATAAATAAATTATTGTTGCTTGCCCATGGATATTTCCTTGATTAAAATCACCCTTATAGCATTTACATGCCAACCAATCAGTTTAATGAAGGGTATCGTATTGCCCAGTCATTGGGTTGTGGAGGTCAGACAGTCGCTCCATGTAAAACACTGGTATTCAAATGCATCACACTGGAAGACAGATGATAATCTTTTACTTTACAGTCTCATTGAAATCTAATTAATTACCGTGATTTTTTTCTGTACAATAAGCCGACCTCTTTGCCTATATAGGGTGACTGGTAATTATTGACCGATAGTTAAACACGTGATTGTACTCATGAACACGAATAACTTTCCCAAAGAAAATGTTTTTATACTTATTAACTTTCAATTAATTCAATTACGTCAGTACTATAGAACGGGAGCGATGGGGGTGGCGGGGGAGCGTGTACGAGATTTTGCCCTTCCCGAGGTCAGACTATCAGCACGCGTAGCATGATCACCGAAGAAACGGTCTTTGTCGTGTCTCGGAAGAAAAGAAATTAGGCGTTCATGCTACGCAGGCAGGTTTATTGAAAGAAATTTGAAAGATTGAGGTTCCTGTCTATATAATCTGTCACTTTGCCGATTCGTCTGTAGACAAAGGCCGTTTCTTCGGTGTTCAATGTGTTCATGCTACGCATGCAGCTGATAGATCATGCCGATTCGTACCTACTGCGCGCGCGGGAATTTCAAACAGCGTTTTTGTTATATGTGTGATAAGTTATTGTGTATAAAAAAAGTTTCTTTGGGAAAGTTTATTGAAATCATGAATACGTGTTTAAGTATCGGTCACTAATTACCAGTCACCCTATATGTATACAATGGTAGATTAGCGGTTCGTTTTTTGGTAAATTGTCGTAATTGTAATCACTCTTCCAGCATTCAAATTCTATGAACAATGACCGTAAAACCTCTTAAAGGGTTTCTATACTTAAAGTTAGGCCTTACGTCCACCTTCAATTATTCAAGTTTTATACCCAAGTTACTCAAGCCACAGGGTTTCATTGAGAAACACATATATCCTACTAATATTATAAACGCGAAAGTTTGTGAGGATGTTTGTTACTCTTTCACGTAAAAACTACTGAATGGATTTGAATAAAATTTGGTATGGAGTTAGCCGAGACTTTGGATTAACACATAGTCTACTTTTATCCCTGTATTTCCACGGGAACGGGACCGACGCGGATGAAACCGCGGGACGTCTGCTAGTCTAACATAAAAACAATTTATCAAGCTTCCAAAGGTTTACTATCTCGGTACCCAGATCAAAAGGTAAAAGACACATGACGAAAAAAGGTTGGTGATCCCGAATTTTGACAGGTATAAATTCTAAGAACAAACAGCTCTTCTATTTTTCCAAAATGTTGTTTATTTAAATAGAAAACTTAACTAATGTTTAACAGTAGGTAAGTATTATTATATTATGAGAACAGTTTTAGCTTTTTAGGGTTCCGTACCCAAAAGATAAAAATGGTACCCTAAAACCCGACTACTAAAACACGCTCTAAAAAGTAGGAAACAAGAAAATAGTCTTCGCTGAACTTATAACGTACAGACGCCAGCACATCAAGTTACCACAATGTGTCAAATTTTCCCAATTGAATATGAACCTTATTCTGTTTGACATAAAGTTGAAAAACGATCAAAGAAATTTGACACATTGGGGTAACTTGATGTGCTGGCGTCTGTACAAACCATTAAAAATTTACCAGCTAATAAATAAACAACTTACTTACACGTATTACATATTAACGTATTTTTATACGTCTTACAGATAGAGATTTTTTTAAAGGAAAGCCGTGATCGTATGCCACTTTGATTATTTTATAATGAATCTGCTTTTGGTACAGACGCCAGCACATCAAGTTACCCCAATGTGTCAAATTTTCCCAATTGAATATGAACCTTATTCTGTTTGCCATAAAGTTTAAAAACGATCAAAGAAATTTGACACATTGGGGTAACTTGATGTGCTGGCGTCTATACATTATGTGGCATACAACCACGGCTCCGGTATTATTATGTTAATAAGCAAATAATGTTCAGAATAACTTACTTTTGTATGTCTATAAATAAAATGTTTTTTCCCGTTTTCTTGGAATGCCAGGTTTATCCATTGGCACGAGTAAACAGCAAAGTTCGCTAAAGTTTAAAACTCATTAGCATTCGTGAAAACTTTCACCGCAGACAAATTAATTTAAATGTATGAAAACATGTTCGGAATATCTTGAATGCTAAGTAGCCTTAAATGTGTATTAGACATACCCTTATAAAGCTGGTGTCAGACGAGTTGGAAAATAGTAATTAGCGCGAACAGCAAAAGCTATAATTCCTTATAATATACATGTCATAACAAAAACATAACATAACGTCACGCCTGTAATCCCCGAAGAGCTAGGCAGAGGTATGGTAGTACACGCACATTTCACCAGTTATGTTTAAGTCCCATGTAATAGGGGGCGAGCCTATTGCCATCAATCGGGTACAAATCCAGACTCCGGGCTGCTACTGAGAAATTCCAGATGGATAAACTCAATAACACTAGCAATTGCGACCAATAGACCTACGAGGCAATATTTTAATGTATTGTTGTTACATTTTCAATTCATATGTACTTTCTAAGTTTATCTTAGACATCATTGACATCGGTGAAGGAAAACATCGCGAGGAAACCTGGACTTATAGTTAATATAAGTTTGAAATCGCCAATCCGCCTTGAGCAAGCGTGGTGATCAATGCTCAAGCCTTCTCTGTATGAGAAGAGGCCTTTGGGACAGTAACAGGCTGGTATTTATTTATTTATTTATTTATTTAATACTTCAAGCACACTAATGTACAGAGGCGGACTTAATGCCATAGGCATTTTCTACCAGTCAACCAGGTATTATTATTTTTATTATTGTTAGAAACGGAAGATAGCATCGCAACATAAAATCACGTGGTCAACTGTCACCCAACAACAGCCTATAAATTGAGGCGCGTGGTGCAGTCACTCACTTTTCTGGCTGGAGGTCTTAATTTTTTCATATTCATATTCATTTATTTGCGTTCCACAAGGTAAACAAGATGTTAACAGAGGGCTTAGAGCTAAGAACCGTTGTAGACCCTGTAAGGGCACAGCAAAATATTGTTAAATACTTAGCAATTAAATAAAATCTAAGTCGTAGAAAACTAAAATTCGAATAAAATTATACATGAAAAATAAATAATTATACATAGTCGCAAAACAGTTAATAACAATAACATAAATAATTCAATTAATGATAGCAAAATAATATAAAATAAAATAAAATTGTATTTACTTAAATGACTAATTTGGTGACATTATTATAAACACGTATTTAATGAGATCATATTAAAATAGGTTACAGATTTTCAATTACATAATAGAGAATTAAATTGCAATTTATAGGTTCAGTAGGTAGCATTTTATAATTTAATTGAATAATTTACAAACACATGCCATATATTTAGGGATGTATTTATTTTAATTATAGACTTTCGTTCAAGTATTTTAAGTCATCTCTACAGAAATGCCCGGTTAAGCTGCACACGTCCTGTTCTAAGACACGACAGCGAGATGCCCCTCAAATAAATAAATCAGTGACTCACTTAATATCTGGACGTTGGTGAGGACGGACGTCTGTCCTCAGCAACGTCAACGCACACTGACGTCAATTGCACACTGTAATGTTATGTGCTTAAGGAACATTACAGTGTGCCTTCTTTTCCTATTTTTGGTTATTTTGGTGTTGTTTTAGTTACTAATTGTGCAGAATAATTGTTTTTAAAATAATATCGGTGGTGATTCTTTGATTATTTTTGTTGTGTACTTTAAAGGAATAAAAGATTGATTATTTTTTTACTTGTTTTAGTTCTGATTCCTAATAGTATATTATAAGGAATCAGACAATAGACTGCCTCGTTGGTCTAGTGGTCGCAAGCGCTACTGCTGAGCATGAGGTCCTGGGTTCGATCCCCGGGTTGGCCAAAGCGTTATTGAGTTTTTCTATCTAAAGTTTCTCAGTAGCAGCCCGAAGTCTGGATTTGTGCCCGATTGATGGCAATAGGCTCGCCCCCTATTACATGGGACTTAAACATAACTGGCGAAATGTGGGTGAACTACCAAGTATACCTCTGCCTAGCCCTTCGGAGACTACAGGCGTGATGTTATGATATGTTGTGTTATGTTAGCTGGCACTAGCTTTAAAGCTCTTCGCTCCGCTATCAGTCGGACACAAACTTTACCCTTCATATGATGCGCACATAATAGGTACCTACTGTCAAAACATTCACTGAATGAGAGAATGAATGAAAGCTTTGTTTCGCGAACAATACGCGACTAATGTTATGAAAGTAATGCAGGGTATTGTGTTCAGTGAGTGAATGACAAATAAATTTTGGGTTAAATATGAATATTTTAATTCATTATGAGTGATTGATCACTTATCTAAAGCGTTTTGTCGACGTGTGTTAACAACTACGAATAGGTATTCAATTCATAAACATGAAAACTTATATTAAAACCTTATTTTGTTTAGAAAATCTGATAACCACAATGTTATGGACGTACCAACATGGCGTATTAACAAAGCACCAAAACGAATGATTCGCGATTCGTACCTACTGCGCGCGTGGGAATTTCAAACAGCGTTTTTGTTATATGTGTGATAAGTTATTGTGTATAAAAAAGTTTCTTTGGGAAAGTTTATTGAAATCATGAATACAATCACGTGTTTAAGTATCGGTCACTAATTACCAGTCACCCTATACATATGTATACAATGGTAGATTAGCGGTTCGTTTTTTGGTAAATTGTCGTAATTGTAATCACTCTTCCAGCATTCAAGTTCTATGAACAATGACCGTAAACATCTTAAAGGGTTTCTATACTTCAAGTTAGGCCTTACGTCCTCCTTCAATTATTCAAGTTTTTTTACCTAAGTTACTTAAGCCACAGGGTTTCTTTGAGAAACACATCTAACATAAAAACAATTTATCAAGCTTCCAAAGGTTAACTATCTCGGTACCCAGATCAAAAGTAAAGGACACCTGACGAAAAAAAAGGGTTGGTGATCCCGAATTTTGACAGGGATTACCCCCAAAAAATTAAGAACAAACAGCTCTTCTATTTTCCCAAAATTTGTTTATTATTTGACATTATATTCTTTTAATAGAAAACTTAACTAAATTAAATGTTTAACAGTAGGTAAGTATTATTATATTATGAGAGCAGTGTTAGTTTTTTAGGGTTCCGTAACCAAACGATAAATATGGTACCCTATTATTAAGGCTCCACTGTCCGTCGGTCACCAGACTGTACCTTATAGACAGTGATAGCTAGACAGTTGAAATTTTAACAGATGATGTTTTGCTGTAGACGTTATAGCAACAAATACTAATAAAAAGAAAGTATAAAAACTAAAACCCGACTACTAGAAACCGACTGAAATTATAGTGTACAAACTATTAAAAATTTACCAGCTAATAAATAACAACTTACTTACACGTATTATATATTAACGTATTTTTATACGTCATACTGATAGAGATTTCTTTAAAGGAAAGCCGTAATCGTATGCCACTTTGATTATTTTATAATGAATCTGCTTTTGGTACAGTAGGTGGCATACAACCACGGCTCCGGTATTATTATGTTAATAAGCAAATGTTGTTCAGAATAACTTACTTTTGTATGTCTATAAATAAAATGTTTTTTCCCGTTTTCTTGGAATGCCAGGTTTATCCATTGGCACGAGTAAACAGCAAAGTTCGCTAAAGTTTTAAACTCATTAGCATTCGTGAAAAGTTTCACCGCAGACAAATTAATTTAAATGTATGAAAACATGTTCGGAATATCTTGAATGCTAAGTAGCCTTAAATGTGTATTAGACATACCCTTATAAAGCTGGTGTCAGACGAGTTGGAAAATAGTAATTAGCGCGAACGGCAATCACTATGATTCCTTATAATATACAAAACAAAAACATAACATAACGTCACGCCTGTAATCCCCGAAGGGCTAGGCGGAGGTGTACCTGGTAGTACACCCACATTTCGCTAGTTATGTTTTAGTCCCATGCAATAGGGGGCGAGCCTATTGCCATCAATCGGGCACAAATCCAGACTCCGGGCTGCTACTGAGCAATTCCAGATGGAATAACTCAATAACACTAGCAATTGCGACCAATAGACCTACTAGGCAATATTTTAATGTATTGTTGTGACTTTTTCAATTCATATGTACTTTCTAAGTTTATCTTAGACATCATTGACATCGGTGAAGGAAAACATCGTGAGGAAACCTGGACTTATCTATCTATACTTATAATAAATCTGTAGAAGTAAAATTTCTGTACATTGAAAATATCAAAAAAATAAATAGCAGGGGGTGTTACTAGACTGACACCGAACCCAAAAATATGATTAAAAAAATTTTTGTCTGTCTGTCTGTCTGTCTGTCTGTCTGTCTGTATGTTCAGGTATCACGCAAAAACTACAGGTTCGATTACGATGAAACTTGGTATACGTATTCTTTGATATCCTGGGCACCACACTGGGTACTTTTTATCCCGGAAAAATATATACAATAAAAAACAAACTTAATTTTGCGGTTCGATCCCTAGACCCGATACTGTACCAACCGCAAATAATAAGTTTGTCGTAGGTTACGTCACCAGCAGTGGAGTTCACCAAAGGGCGCTGCACACGGCTAAGATATTATAATATTTAATCTTAAGATACAATATCGCTCGCCATACAATTCAATAAACTATCACACACTACGAAGATAATAAATTATGCACATTGAATATCTATTCAAAATTAATATTGGAGGATAATTGGTGATCGATACTGATGCCAAAAATGCAATTAGTGAATGTTTTGTCTTTCTGTCTGTATGTCCACGCATAGTTCAAAAACTATTGTAGGGATTTTAACCAAACTTGGTACGGATGTAGGTAATCAATACGCCTGGGCAGGTTGATCTTAGTATCAGTTGTTTTACACATGGTCAGTTGTACGGCGCTCTTTCCCGGGTCAGTAGTTCCAGAAATCTTTATGCATACATATCGGAAGGATCAACTTTGAAAGTAGTCTATCCGGAAGTATTATGCTAAAATTATTACGTTTATATATCAACGCACAGCCCCAACCGCTGGTATTAGAGACATGAAACTTGAAGGGGTGTTTTTAGTGAAGAGTAAGTCTTCCATAGAAACGATTTTTGAAAATTCAACCCTTAAAAGGAAAACATAGGGGACGGAAGTTCGACATCCACGCGAGCGAAGCCGCGGGCAAAAGCTAGTAGTTAATATAAGTTTGAAATCGCCAATCCGCCTTGAGCAAGCGTGGTGATCAATGCTTAAGCCTTCTCTGTATGAGAAGAGGCCTTTGCCCTGCAGTGGGACAGTAACAGGCTGGTATTATTATTTTTATTATTGTTAGAAACGGAAGATAACATCCCAACATAAAATCACGTGGTCAACTGTCATCCGACAACAACCTATAAATTGAGGCGCGTGGTGCAGTGACTCACTTTTCTGGCTGGAGGTCTTAATTTTTTAAGTCATCTCTACAGAAATGCCCGGTTAAGCTGTACACGTCCTGTTCTAGGACACGACAGCGAGATGCCCCTCAAATAAATAAATCAGTGACTCACTTAATGTCTAAACGTTGCTGAGGACGGACGTCCGTCCTCAGCAACGTCAATGCACACTGACGTCAATTGCACACTGTAATGTTCCTTAAGCACGTGCTTAAGGAAAGCGCACAGCAGTCTGGTGGAGGCATCGGTGCTTCCAGTGGTAGTGGGGCAAGCTCTAGCTCAGGTGGTAGCGGCGCTGGCTATGGATCGGGTGGGTACTACATAAATTGAATTGATAGATAGAATATAAAGATAATATTAAGCAAATACATAATTATAATGCAAATAAATTAATAAATTAGAAATACAATACAATAATGAACGTAACTGAATGTAACTGATAAAAATATGAACCAAATGTCTGAAATAAAAAGATTTTTTTTATTTTTTTTATTAAGGAATATTGCAGTGTGCATTCTTTTCCTATTTTTGGTTATTTTGGTGTTGTGTTAGTTATTTATTGTGCAGAATAATTGTTTTTAAAATAATATCGGTGGTGATTCTTTGATTATTTTTGTTGTGTACTTTGAAGGAATAAAATATTGATTATTTTATTACTTGTTTTAGTTCTGATTTCTAATAGTATATTATAAGGAATCAGATAATAGACTGCCTCGTTGGACTATCGGTCGCAATTACTAATGCTGAGCATGTGGTCCTGAGTCCTGGGTCCTGGGTTCGATACCCGGGTTGGCCAAAGCGTTATTGAGTTTTTCTATCTAAAGTTTCTCAGTAGCAGCCCGAAGTCTGGATGTGTGCCCGATTGATGGCAATAGGCTCGCCCCCTATTACATGGGACTTAAACATAACTGGCGAAATGTGGGTGAACTACCAAGTATACCTCTGCCTAGCCCTTCGGAGACTACAGGCGTGATGTTATGATATGTTGTGTTATGTTAGCTGGCACTAGCTTTAAAGCTCTTCGCTCCGCTATCAGTCGGACACAAACTTTACCCTTCATATGATGCGCACATAATAGGTACCTACTGTCAAAACATTCACTGAATGAGAGAATGAATGAAAGCTTTGTTTCGCGAACAATACGCGACTAATGTTATGAAAGTAATGCAGGGTATTGTGTTCAGTGAGTGAATGACAAATAAATTTTGGGTTAAATATGAATATTTTAATTCATTATGAGTGATTGATCACTTATCTAAAGCGTTTTGTCGACGTGTGTTAACAACTACGAATAGGTATTCAATTCATAAACATGAAAACTTATATTAAAACCTTATTTTGTTTAGAAAATCTGATAACCACAATGTTATGGACGTACCAACATGGCGTATTAACAAAGCACCAAAACGAATGATAGAGGAAGGAACTCTATTAGGAATGGTTCATACATACCTACCTAACGCTAAATTATAAAGAGAGGTACCTACCTCAAAATCTCTAAACCAATTTTTTTTTCGAAATTGCTACAGCAAGAGCAACATAACTAGCACTACAACCAAATGGTGTGTAGTGCTAGTAAAGTTGCTCTTGTTAATGTTTAGATTAAGCAATCTAAACATCGCATTCTAACACCTTGATCGTTGACACCTCTTTAGTTCTAATAAATACATTAAAGTTTTTTCCTCCAAAGACAATTCCAGGCATTTATCTGCAAGGTCTTCATAATTATGATCGATCTGATCAAGATAATATCTAATCGTTATAAATATGTTATAAATATTATTAAAACTTAATACCCAAGTAAAACGTGGTCTTCATAATTATGATCGATGTGACGGATGTGACCAAGATAATATCTAATCGTTTTATATATGTTTTATACATTATTTAAACTTAATACTTGCTCAAGTAAATAAACTATACGAAAGCGGCCTTAATGCCTTAATGCGTTTTGGTGTTTCTTCTCAGAAAAGTCAGAGAGGAAACACCGACTACATCATATTAAAAGACAAAAGGTCACTTGGAGACGAAGGTTAAAAATATCTGTATTTATTTTTTATCATTTAACAAAATTCCTTATACTTTTCCAGACTATTCGAAGAAAACGAAGACCTACTCCACCTATTCGAGAAATTCGGCGAGCTCAACACAGCCGAGGCACAGATGAGCTCCGAGGAGCTGGCTGAACATGCCACGAAGGTCATGCATACTCTGGATGAAGGGATCAAGGGTTTGGGAGACATTGACGCGTTCTTTGCTTACATAAGGCATGTGGGAGCCACGCATCACCAGGTGCCAGGGTTCAAGGCTGAGAATTTTTGGGTAAGTTGTACCTTTGCTTAGGTGTGTTTAGATTCAATGAACTCAGTAGGTCCAACACTTAGGATAGCGTTGATAAGAGGAGCCAGTATTTTTCTAATGTTAGTTGTATTTCGCATGTAATAGGCTCGACCATTATAGATATCCGACCCTCGTAGATTTCGTTCCCGTGGGAATACAGGTATAAAAATTAGCCTATTTATTTATTTATTTAATACTTCAAGCACGAGGGTGTACAGAGGCGGACTTAATGCCATGGCATTTTCTACCGGTGATGCAGAGAAAAACAGTGGTAGGTGCAATTTTAAATAAAAATACTGAAAAGAAAGCAAAATAATACTTATACATATAGTGTACATAAACATGTACACTATAAATATAATATGTATAATACATAAACACACAAAAAGAAGTGAAAACATTAGCGCTGTGAAGATACTACTGCCAACTTCTTACGAATATGCTCGCGAACCTTAACCTGAAAGGATAACCGGTTGGTTGCCATCCTGATTCCCTGGGGAAAAGCGTTCCACAGAGAAATAGCCTGGACGAAAAAGGAACAGTGAATGAAGTTAGTACGATGAGGGACATAGGAGAAGACGGTTATGCGATGAGCGAAGGTCGCCCAGGGATAGCGCAGCTTCCCAACAGTGAAAGAATTTTTCATATCAGTCGTTTTTAAGTTTATTCGTTAAATACAAAAATACAATATTTCCTCTTTATCTATACTAATACCTATTATAAAGCAGAAGAGTTTGTTTGTTTGGTTGAACGCGCTAATCTCAAGAACTACTGGCTCGAATTGAACAAAATATTTTTGCGTTGGAGAGTCCATTTATCGAGGAAGGCTACAGGCTATATAACATCACGCTATGACCAATAAGAGCGGAGCAGCAATAAGAAATGTTGCAAACGGGGAAAAAGCTTCCGTTTTTATGCGGACGAAGTCGCTGGCAGAAGCTAATATATTATAAGTATACATTTAAATAGAGTGAGTTACTACATGAACACACAAATAAATAATAATAAATATTCCACAACTTTTTCACACAACGCCATCTAGTCCCAAGCTAAGCTAAGAGCTTGTGTTATGGGTACTAAACAGCTGATAAACACTTATATATTTCTAAATACATACGTATTATAGATAAATTACACCCAGACACAGAACAATTGATCGTGCTCATCACACAAACATTTGTCCTGGGTGGGAATCGAATCCACGACCTCCGGCAAAGCAGTCAGGGTCACTAACTACTTGACCATCAGGCCAGTCATTAAATGAGAGCTAAACTTACGACTTCAATACATTTTCGATTTACTCTTAATAAGCCTTGAGCAAGCGTGGTGATAGTGTCTTCTGTGTCTGAGAAAAGGCCTTATAGTCTTGCAATGGGACAGCAACAGACTGGTACTGTTATTTTCTGAAAACTGTGCGAATAAAATTTAAAAAACCCCAACGCCAAAAGGTAAAGCTCACAATTAAAAAAGTTCAAAATGACATTTTCCTGTCGTTAAGCAAAATAATTTTACATCACGTAGGGGTACCGCTTAGAAATCTTCCTAGTAGGTATGTATCTATATGAGCTGGCGCTTATTTTTGGCGTCTTTTTAATTTTAATTTTAAATTTTATTTTAATCAAAATAAAAATCAAATGTCATTAATTCAAATTAGGCTGAGGATCAGCACTTTTTGAATGTCGAAATTACATAAGACAGTCCCCCAAAGAGCCCACCCTTCGCCATTTTCTAGTGTTTTTGCTGGGAAGAAGAAGTGGCGGAGCAAACTCCCCAGCAAAATGTTTTGGACTTCTTTTTATGAATTTTAAGACGCAAATATTATGTTTGTAAGTAAAGTTAATTAATCTCATAGATGTCTTAAATTGCTTCGGAAGCTAACACAAAAGAGCTGATAATATTGCAACGGTTTAACCAATTTTGATTAAACATGTCTCAGAACTATCGCAAAAAAAACCGCATCTAAATCGGTACACCCGTTTAAGCGCTACGGTGCCACAGACAGACAGACACACACACATAGCGGTCAAACTTATAACACCTCTCTTTTTGCGTCGGGGGTTAGGAAACATAACTAATGTATAAATATACAGGGTGTAACGGAAAGGGTATATACATACAAACAGGGTGAATAGAGTATTTAATAACGAGTCTTTCCTCAAAATTTCAGCTCCCAACTAATAACTTTGAAACTTCACGATATTATTATTTAATATAGACAGTTTATTAAATGCAAAATCATAACAGACGTGTCACCGCACTATGAGGGTCATAATCCTGTCCGGCAAGGTTCAAGTATATCTATCTCGGGTTCTGCGCGCCTAGTACAGACCTATCGGGCTCTGCCTAACCGACGAAGGCGCGACGGCGCGGGCGGGCTCAACTTTACAATTATGTATGTATATGTATAAAAACGTTGCCATGTCGTTTCTTATCACCAAGACAATCCGTGCCCTTCGTATGTATATACCCTTTCCGTTACACCCTGTATAATTTTATTTTACATTAATTTTATAATGTGTGTTTTGTTGTTTTACTGTCTATTTACTGTAATTGGTTTCTTTTTACCGTAGTAAATAAGTAAATAAAAAAAAAAAACACATGTCGAAGTGTTTTAAGTGATAATTTTGTAATACTCGTTTCTTGTATTTTACAAATATTTATTGTGATATATCTCTTCAGACACTTACTTTATTCAATTCTTGTTTCGAAATAGAAGTCATCTTCTATAGCATGCTGCGGGAGCTACAAGCATGTATATTTATTTCAAAAATTAGGACTCTATAGTGAATTATTATTTGCTTGTAAACGTACAATACCTACCTACTTATGTTCTACTGAATGTTATTGTCAAAAACCGTGTTTTTCCTTCTCAATAACCTCAAGAACTTTACTAAAACACAAAAACTTGTCCAAAATCCAACCTTTTACACAGTTAGTGCAAACATTCGGATTGTTAGAACAATATTAAATTTTGAAAGACAAAACTTGTGTTCCCCAATATACATGTACTTACGCAATTCGAATACCGTAGTAGGTACTTGGCTGGCTGCCAAGCTTCAAGGTAAAAGAACACGAACGTTAAGCATCTCATAATTCCCAGATGAAAGGTTAACTAAAAGCACCTGAAACGCTCATAAAAGATCTACCTACGCCGCCATGTTTAATAAAAAATGCAATATCGTCTTACTTTATAATATTTTTACTCTCAGGCTACATGCAATTGACGGAAGAAACGGACGAATTGATTTGCGAGGCTCGTGGCCATGCTACGTTTAGGGTTAAGCTACGTTTGCCAATGGGTGATGTTTGATTACATACCGAGACACAATGTGTCTGTGCTGTAATGACATGAATGTCATTCATGTCTTAAAAAGCAGCTAAGCTGTTTGTTTCAGCTGCCCTGCATAGAAGTTTACCAGTACCGGTCAACTGTGGCAACTTGACATATACAGGGCAACTTGCCCATAAATGATCCTTACGAACAAACCTGTTTACGTATAGAATTTAAGGTAGTGTTCCATATAATTTTAGCAGTAGTATATTTTTATGATTACCATTGGCCACATATTCTTTTTCCACTGTAATAGCACTGTTGGTTAATAAAATATGGCGTTTAGAAGTCGAATGGTGACAAGACGTGTTTTTGCTGGTGTGTGAAAATTGTCAAATTGCCAAATTGACCTAAAACAGGAAATAATATGCAATTATCTATGAAAACTGATGGTTAGGTCAAGATGCCAAAGTGGTGTCAATTAGACCTCTGCTATATTTCTTTGTTAAGAACGCTAATTTCAAGGTATTTTAAAGAATTCTATGAATTATTGCTTTATTATGGTCACAAACAAATCATATGAAACTAACAAAAGTCTATCAGTATCATAGTTATTTGATAAAATAGTAAAAATGTGGTCAAGTATGGTCAAGTTGTAACAGTTTACGGTACCTAGTTAAAGGGAGTCAGAAGCCCGATCATGACAGCGAGTTTACTTTAAGGTATCCCGTAACTGGATTGAGTAGCTTCGATAGGTAGGTAGTCACTGTATGAAATAGTACTTATACATGTTAATGACTGTACTTGTTAGAACTGTAATTATAGAATTAAGCTGGTCGGGGAAGGTGGGCCAATAAAACGATATATTAATAATTATTACTGTTTACTAACCATTAATACACACATTTTAAAAACTTACTAAAACAACACGTCTGCTCTTTATCACAACGAAAATAATACTTATTACTTCATTTTAAATACATTTCAAAAATAAATAAAAAAGAAAAAAGGTATAAAAAGGTTGACCGTCGCCAACAATACAGTTGCACCCGGTGTCACTAGAGTTCAGCCAAGTTTATGCATATCAACACACAAAACTATAACACACAACTAACTATATATCTCACATTTTAAAAATTTAGATATTTTCGCGGCATCACAGACTAAGTTTAAGAAAATGGTTATGGAATATCTCGCAAATAGTCCTTAAGTCAAATCATCAATTGCATTTATTTATTGTTTTTCTTTTCATTCCTAAATTTTGATATAATTTCGCCCGTCATTTCCGTTATGTAGTAACTTCAAACTCCAATTTTATTTCGTGGACAATACTGTCGGTTATGCGTTTTTTACTTTTATATATAAGTATATAAAAGTATATGATAGCGAGGACCCAAACTTAGCATATGATATGTTCTTGGATTTATTTCTTTTACTATACAATTTGTGCTTCCCCATAAAATATACAACTGTTAAATCTGAAAAATCAATTAAATGGGTATCACGGGGTATTCGCGTATGTAGTAAAAGACAACGCTTCCTACTGTGGCAGCACCGAATAAAACCCACTGAAGAGAATAAACAAAAGTTTCGTAGTTATTCTAGAAAATTCAAAAAAATCGTAAAATTAACTCAAAAAGCCCAAAATAATCACTTACTTCTAAACTCAAAAAACAAATCAAAGACAGCCTGGCATATAATAAACAACAATAATAATATAAATGAACCCATCTCTAAGATAAAAAATCATGACGTAATAATAACTAACCCTAAAGATATAGCTGAATCGTTTAATGAGTTTTTCGTTGATCAAGTCTCAGTTTCGACAAAATCTACGTCTCATTGTATTAAGGAAATAGATCATATTCCAAATTCGTTTTTTATGTCCCCAGTTGTATCGCATGATGTATCAAGGGTAATAGGATCTTTAAAAAATAAAAAAAGCTTTGGTTACGACGGGATTTCAACAAAAGTCATAAAATTCGTTTCTGATGTGGTTTCTGGTCCTTTAAGTCACATTATCAATACAAGCGTATCTTCTGGAGTATTTCCTAAGAGTCTCAAAACAGTTATTGTGAAACCTCTTCATAAAAAAAACAATAAAGAAGATATGTCAAATTACAGACCCATTGCTCTTATTCCTGTGTTCTCTAAGATAATAGAAAAAATTATATATGAACAAATTTACAATTTTTTGACAAAATTTAACTTACTTTGTAACGAACAAAAAGGTTTCCGTAAAGATAAAAATATTAATATGGCTATATTTGATTTATTAAAAACTATAATGGTAAACGTAGATAATAAGACACCAGTTTGCGCCATTTTCACGGATATGACAAAGGCCTTTGACTACGTAGATCATGAGACACTTATAAACAAACTTCAAGCTTACGGGATTCGAGGAAATGCCTTAAATTTAATTAAATCCTATCTTACTGGTCGTATGAAATATACTGAAATTTCTAACATTTGCTTAAATTCAAAGCGCGAAGTAAAATTCCGATCTTCTCCAAGAAACATCAAATATGGCGTCCCACAAGGAAGCGTTCTCGGTCCGCCTTTATTTTTAATTTATATAAACGACCTTCCACTCCAAATAGACCATCCAATCATATTGTTTGCTGACGACAGTACAGCACTAGTAAAATGCACAAGTAAAGAAAGCTATGAAAATGATATTAATAACACTCTTAAATCTATAGTTAATTGGCTTAATTACAACAATTTAAAAATAAATATACAAAAAACGAACATCATGCATTTTTATCAACGAATTACTCCCGAAGACTTAAACGCTAATTATGACGGTCATAAGATTGAAAGTGTTAAGGTAGCTAAATTTTTGGGAATTTTAATTGACAATCAATTAACATGGAAACCTCAAGCTGAATATATTTGTAAAAAGTTAAGTACTTACGCCTACATGTTATACAACCTATCCAAAAAAGTTAATATCAATACAGTCCTCGTTGCTTACCATGGTTTCGTTATTTCAACGTTAAGATTTGGCATTATTTTCTGGGGTAACAGTAGCGAAAGAGAAAACATTTTCAAAGCCCAAAAACGATGCGTTAGATCAATTTTCAACTTACAGGTTACAGACAGCTGTGTTCCTATTTTTAAATTACATAAATTACTAACGTTTCCCTGTCTTTATATTCTCGAAATAGCCATTTTTGTAAAAACCAACCTGCATCTGTTTCCATCGTTAAACGAGACACGAAAGAGGACGAATTCTATGAGATCTCAGTATCAAAATTTATTGCACACAGGTAGCTATAACACCACACTGTTAAAGAAAAGCGTAATGTGTATGGCGCCAAAGGTATACAATAAGTTACCCAACATTGTTAAAGAACAGCCATTTAGAATATTCAAAAAACGACTTACCGACTTATTGCTACAAAAATGTTACTATTCTATATCAGATTTTTTGAATGATGATTTTTGATGCTTGTATACATATTTTATTTGCACTGATAGGCTATGTGTGTAATGTTTTAAGTATGTACTTGTGTCTATATAAAAATATTTGTATGCCGAAAGGCAGAATGTACAAGGACTCTTGAACTTTGTGAACACCTTATTGTTATACCTACATTCAATACAAATAAAAACTTCTTATTCTTATTCTTATTCTTAAAGTATTTACTTAAAAATAAGAAACGAAAATTTTGTTACATAAGGGAATACCAAACATTGGATTTGGACGTACTAGTATGAAGACATTTCCTAAGTAAGTATGAAATAATCAGCGTAGTCCTAACTTCATATCTCACAATTGAACTGCCTTACCTGCCCAATAAGTTAATCACGGCATCAGTAGCATTCTTAAGGTCATTAGAGGTACAAGTGATTGGGCACTTACGACACTTCAGCAACTGGGACATGATCTGATTAGAAACACCGCATTCACACTAAGGTTTGGTCAGTAATCCTCCACTCAGCCAAATTGCATTTGCTGCAGTCCACTTGATTACGCAATCGATTGAAAGCATTCTCTATAAGCCAGTAACCGGGAGGCAAATGTTCTAGGGGTATATCGAAGTTGGGGAGTGGTGAATAAGCATTTACTACCTCCTGACTTCGTCCCACATTTCAGTTCTCTTTGGGTAGTTTTTCCTGTATGGCTTTAAGTAAAACTTGCACGAAGATCGGAATTGGGAGATGGTACATGGGCATTCAAAGTCGAATCATTTATTTTTATTAGACCCATAGCAGTATAGCAGTGATAGCCTAGTGGTGTGACCGGTGGATTGCCAAATCATAGGTCTCGAGTTCGAACCCAAGGCACGCACCTCTGACTTTTCGGATTAATGTGCGAATTGTATAATTATCACATGCTTCAAAAATGGTGAAGGAAAACATCGTGAGGAAACCGGCATGCCTGATAGATATTTCTCGAGGGCATGTGATGCCGAGTCAGAAGCCCATGGGCGGCATTGAAACTCTGACACCAGGTTAGTTACTAACCACACAATAAGAAGAAGATTCATAGACCCATAAAAGGCACTTTTGAACGTCAGACTTAGAAATTAAATAAATGACCTAAGATAATGATTCTAGTTGCACATTCCAAAAGGTAGTTTCATATGGAGAAGAATGTTGCAAGAAACATCATTTTGGTATACATGATTATATGTGAAGACGCTATACTATACGTCCTCCATCTTTGATAATTAATGTAACTCTGTGCTAACCGTGAGAGAGCACTGGTACCCATAACACAAGTTAAATCTTACCTTGGGTACCAGAGTTCATTTTACTACTTACAATTTTTTACAAACTTGAGTTATATAAAACTTAATAGATTATAAAATTATTAGTCTGTAAGTGGAACTGTACATTCTATCTGGAAATAAAAAAATATCTTATATCTTATACTGTACTGAGATAGAGGTGCAAGGTGATATAAAATGAGCATCGCAGCAGCATGGCGCAGCTTGATAAGTGTATTGATAGATGCATGGTGCTCACATATTTACAAATATTTGACGATTATTAAAAAAAGTAATAATCATACAATTAATGAAATATATTCATGAGACTTCGTCACACATGTAAGCTGGCACGTCCTTTTTACTTAGAGGCTTGTATTTTTTCAGTTTGTTGTAAGTTTTTGCTTGACTTTAGTTGTCAATGTCGGTTCCTACTATTATTATTACTACTATCAAATATATTGGCGTAGCTAACATTTAGCAAATTATTTAATGTAAATGATTATGTTACCAGTATTTCAAGTTCTTCTTACATACCAGATAAACGTTGCTGGGGATTTTGTTGCGCCGCTTCTTCTGCCCAGCGAAAATACTTGGAAATAGTAAAAAACTTTTGACGTTCAAAAAGTGATGATTCTCAGCCTAATTAAAATATGAGTTTTGATTTTGTATGGGTTTTTCCTAAGGCTTGCATAAACTACTATCTCAAAATCAATTAGAGATTTAACTTTCCATCCAGCAAAAAGCCAGAAAGCCACTTCCAAAGCGAAAGACGAAGAAAAATTGCATTCTTTATATAAAATTGCAAGGAAATTTAATTAAAACTAGATAGGTAGTAATACTGTTGCTTACCTTGAAACAAATATTAATTACTTAGAACACGAGGCCTCTCAGTGTTTATAAGGACTTAGTGCAAGTATAATACTTCAGAGTTCAGTCGAACGACTTGGGAAGAAATAATTGGAAAATACTGAAACGAACTTAATAGTTTTACTTTGTCGATGAACATCAAAGACATTCAATATTTCATTATTCATTCATTCAAATTACTATAATAACATCTCGAACAAAACTTTGATCCGAACTAAACAATGGACCTAATTCTCTAATTCTCCATCATTTTCCTCATTCCAAATTTAATCCCGTCATTAGTCAACAGCTTGCAATTTTATAGTCGCAAGCGCTACTGCGCGGTCCCGAGTTCGATCCCCGGGTCGGACAAAGTGTTATTGAGTTTTTCTATCTAAAATTTATCAATAGCAGCCCGGAATCTAGATTTGTGTCCGATTGATGGCAACAGGCTCGCCCCCTGTAACCTGTTACATGGGACTTTAACATAACTAGTGATATGTGGCTGTACCTACTACAGGTAGGTACACCTCTGTGTCAAACCCTTGTATTCAGATGTCTGCCCACCCTTATTTCATGTTTATGTATTATTTATTTATCCATAGCACTGTACAATCTTGCACAAAATGTACAATTTCCCATACCACTTCCACCGTTATTTTTTACCCCCTACCCTCCTCAGTCTTAAGCACCGTTGAGGCTTTCCCGAGTCGTTTGCAACAAACATCTTATTTCAAGATGAAAGTCAAATAGCATGCGATTTATAACATACTTCTCAAGTTGCAAGTTGAGCTCACGATTACATGCAAATGCTTGCACTGACTGATCTAGTTGTCTCATATCTGAGTGTTTTTTTTCTTCAAAAGGCCATTTGAGACACTGATCTGCATGGTTCAATTAAAAATATCATTTACTCCAATTGCGTGCTTAAGTTGGTGGGATATAGATTCAACCTTCCGCGAACTGTGCAAGTTATAATTGAAGAACAATATCGTTCTAAGACTTTATTATGATCTATTCCCATCCAATACCAAGAGATAATACCATTCGGTATTAGTTTATTTCCGAATTTGTTTTTATTCCCAACGAGTACCACAACCACATTTAAATAAAAAAAAATGTTACTAACGAATACCAAAACGTGACGTTTTGAACACTCAGCTACACAAAGTTTTATTTTATTTTGTAACATTTACATACTATATATATACTATAGTAATTGAATGCTAAAAGTCTAAAACTTTCGGCAACCGAAAATTTTGCGAGGCTTTCGCATGCGCTGTGATTTACGGTACCTAATTTCTTCAAACTTGTTTTGGTATTGGTTTTAAAATGTGGTACTCGTTGGGAATAGAAACAAATTCGGAAATAAACTAATACCAAATGGTATTAGTTCTTGATATTGGATGGGAATAGAATTGAAAGTGAATTTAATAAAGTATGCGCTTATAGAGTAATCGGTCCGGTATTGTTAAGTTTATTCATTACGTACAAAAATACAAATCTTTCCCGTTTATAACATTACTAAAGATGTTATTAGTAAATTGTAATTTCGTTCTGGTGACTGATAAAAATAAATACAGAAAAGCGGTGACACCGGCCATACATTTTCCGTACTTATTTGAGTACAACCGACCCTTAAGTACTCTCACTGATCATCACACATTTTACGAAGGAATTTTCATATTATTCGCACCATGTTTACCTACACGATAGACATGTTCAGTCTAAGGGAGAGAGTTTCTAACTTCACCGGTGCATGCATTAGCATCGCTCGAACTTGGCGAACTATCTGTAAGTGTTCGCAAACGACGGGCACTTGCTACCAGAGCATCTATCTTTTATGTGTTCTATCAAATTTCAGTTAGGAATGTATTCTTGATAGACTTCGTGGCAAAAGTGTATTACGTAACTGCTTAGGGCTGTAAAACATAAGATTACGCCTATATTTCCAGAAAGGTTAAGAAGGAGCTTGTGGCTAAATAATAATAGCCTTTCGGGTCGATCGAAGGGTAAACCACGCTTGACGAGGTTGATCAGTGGATGGGTGACCACTGGGTGATTACATATAGGTACATACAGCGGTTGGTCCCAGATGTCATTTGGTAAAAATTTAAAAAGTTAAAACTAACACTTTCCTATCGTTGAGCCATGAAATTTTACGTAACGTCAGGGTACCGCTAAAATAAGTACCCACATACAAACTTTTTAAATGTTTTACTTTTTTGCGGTGGTGGTTATCTACATTTTAAATGTAATTTTTATTTTTAAAATTTTAAACACAATAATTTTGTTTTTTATAGTTTAAAGTTATGAGAATGTTTCAGTACATTGTATGTAGAGTCAAATGCTGCTGGTTAAAACAAATCCAAACACGACATAATATCTGCTCTTATTTTGTTAAGAGTCTACCCACTGGTGAATTGATACCCTGGCTGCAGCATCAGCTCATCCTGTTGCCATCAGTGCAATGTGTGCAGAATCAAATGCTGGTTAAAATAAATTCAAACACGACATATCTGCTAATATACCAAAATCTTGCTTATTAATATGACACACATGGGTGTTTGAAATTTTAAGCCACACATATGTTTGTAAGTAAAGTTAATACACATAGACGTCTAAAATAGCAACGGTAGCTAACACAAAAGAGCTGATAACCTTAAAACGGCTTACCGATTTTGATGAATCATGTCTAAGAATCATCGCAAGAAACCCTGCCTATAAAAAAAACCGCTACTAAATCGGTTCACCCGTTTAGGCGCTACGATGCCACAGACAGACAGACACACACATAGCGGTGAAACTTATAACACCCCTCTTTTTGCGTCGGGGGTTAAAAAAAAACAGGACTGATTTGAAAAATTATTTCACTTTTGGGAAGCTACACTATCCTCGAGTAACATAGGTTATTTTTATCCCTGTATTCCCATGGGAACAGAAGATACGTGAGTGAAACCGCGTGACGTACTCTTATGGTGTACTTACAATAAAGAATATATTATTTTCTATTCCAAAATATGAATTAATAAACCCGAGTCTAGACATCTTATTCCTGACCGAATAGGTTTTTTCAAGAAATCGTGAGTGTAAATCCTGCAATTTCAAACAAACTTCGTCTACTTATACTGCATGTCAGCAAATCAGTTATTTTTCTCCTCCATTTCTAAACAGCATTGTACCCACACTACGGACACACAGATTATCGACCGTGTTTTGTTATTAGTAGATAGAAGGACGCAGCTGTTCTCCGCTTGTCTAATAATATCATAATGTCTTATCTTGTATCACCGACGACGTGTCAGAAGCGAGACCACAATAAAATACTCCATACTTAAAATTATATTGTTTTTTTTTGGGCTCGTAAATAAAAGTCTTTTTCTATAGGTTTTCAGAAACGTTTTAAAACAGAATATATTGATTATAATATGTTTATTGTACCCTGACCACAGACCGTCTCTGTTGCATGGGGGTCATTTATAAATTATGTAAAATTAAAATGTAGTTTTAGTAAATACATGTTCAAATATATTGTTATGCAAATTGTTCATATTTCATTTTAAGTCTAAATGCCAAATATATGCTATGTATGTTTCACTCAGAAACTTAATCTATTCTGTTCTTAGTATAAAATGTCTTGAACCACAAACCGGATTAGCATTTTCGGATGAAACTTCCTACAGTTATACTTTTAAACTTTACCACATACACACATAAAGTCCTGCCTTTATCCATGGGGGTAGGCAGAATCTACAGAACGCTACTATTCTTACACACTATTTTGCTTCTTTAACGTTCATACCACGCCGGTTAAGAATACTACGAACCTTTTGAAGGAAACTTTAGCCTTTATTTTAAATCAGTAGCAGTTCGTAGGGTGCTGTTACATAGTATTTTACCTTCCTCAAGAATCGACCTATCAAATGCAATAAATTATTTCAATCAGACTGACAGTGTCAGACAAAAATTACTGCGCTTAAGCAAAACAAACTTATCAGCTTCATTATATTGGAAAAAAAAGATATAAAAATATTTTAAAATATTTTTTATAAGTGTTGATATACTATATCTACCTTCCTTTATTAATTACGCGGCTTCACCCGTGTATTTCCGTTTCCATAGTATGGTTTCCCTACGGTAAAAGAGTTTTTCAAATGGTTCCAGTAGTTTTTTGAGTTTATTTGTTATACAGGGTGTAACGGAAAGGGTATATACATACAAACAGGGTGAATAGAGTATTTAATAACGAGTCTTTCCTCAAAATTTCAGCTCCCAACTAATAACTTTGAAACTTCACGATATTATTTAATATCGACAGTTTATTAAATGCAAAATCATAACAAACGTGTCACCGCATTATGAGGGTCATAATCCTGTCCGGCAAGGTTCAAGTATATCTATCTCGGGTTCTGCGCGCCTAGTACAGACCTATCGGGCTCTGCCTAACCGACGAAGGCGCGACGGCGCGGGCGGGCTCAACTTTACAATTATTATGTATGTATATGTATAAAAACGTTGCCCTGTCGTTTCTTATCACCGAGAGAATCCGTGCCCTTCGGATGTATATACCCTTTCCGTTACACCCTGTATACAAAAAAAAACAAATCTTTTCTCTTTATAATATCAGAACAGACCATGTAATAAATTCAATTTTCGATTACGTCAGCAAAATATTGTAAGTAAATTGTAATCGAAACCACACCTTACGAACAGAAAAATGATCACAGATTATTTGTTAATGTCAAACAGCTTCCTTATCGGTTAATTTCCTTTAACACGATCCACAGATGAGGCAAAGCAATTATGTAGCCAAACACATCGAGCGATGTGATTTGTGAACCTTTGTTATTCGAACAACACCCTAAATCAATGCCTTCCTTATATAAAAATAATGTATCCCTTTCTTTTTCCGTAAATAAGGCCGAAAACAACGAAATGGTGGATCATTATTTTTTGTAGGTGTCTTCAAGGCTAGAGTGAATAGGCTCTTAATAAACTAGTGTGCTTCACCATCACTGATTGCATCTCTGCTTACCATCAGGTGGGATTGCAGTCAAGCACTGGTTTATAAAATTTGAAACTCCATTCCGCCTCAAACTCAATTAATTAGTTTTCGTCTTATTCTTCTACACACAAAATTTAATAAGGATCGGTCAAGCCGTTACAAAGGAGTAACCAACACTGAGACACGAAATTAAAATAGGATAAGATATAGATTTTATGGCATAGTCGGACGTTTGATAACTAAGCTTGCTGTCAAAATGTATGTCGAATGACGAAAAAGCTTCATTCATATGCCAAACTTACCCAATTGGACATGAACCTTTATGTGTTTAGAATAAAGTTATAGTATATTTAAATAATTGACGATTGATTTGATTTTTTTTATTGATTTGACTGCCTCGTTGGTCTAGTCACTAGTGGATGCAAGCGCTACTGCTGAGCATGAGGTCCCGGGTTCGATCCCCAGGACGGGCAAAGTGATATTGAGTTTTCCCATCTAGAACTTTTCAATAGCAGCCCGGAGTCTGGATTTGTGCCCGATCTATGGCATAGGCCCCTATATTACATGTGACTTAAACATAACCGGCGAAATGTGGGTGTACTACAAATACACCTCTGCCTTACCCTTCGGGGATTACAGGCGTGATAAGTTATGTTATTTGAATAATCTAATTGAAATAAATGATTTCACGTTGACATTTTTGGTTTTACAGAAAATCGAGCAGCCGTTCTTGCAAGCCGCTCAAACGACTCTCGGCGAGAGATACACTTCAAACATAGAAGCCATTTACAAGAAGACTATCAGATTCATCTTGGAGAACCTCGTGAAAGGATATGAAGACTCCAAAGTGGAAAACGGGAAGGCACAATCTTGACAGGAGAAATTTTGAGACTTTTGTTAGTTTTAGTGTAATTAAAATATGTTTACCTTATAATAATAGGAATGAAGGCGGAAGTTAAAGTTAAGATTATTGTATTTTTTTGATAATTGGTTTTCAAAACACTTCACGTTATCATGCTACTGCCCTAATCCCAATTAACCTTTCAATCGTGTCAATTAGAGACACAATAGAAAAACAATGACAGCGCGGATACCGGTGTCTTCTTGGGGTTTATTGAATTGAGCGCCCATTGAATAGTTTATTTCTCCATACAACTCTAGTTGCTGTCATTTTAATTATCACCTCATTCCTATTTCCTATCCGTATCATGTCTTCTACAATCCTTTGTTTCTTTGCTCCCATGTTCTTCACATTAATTATCACAACCGATTTCTTTTTCTTAGTACTATTTTTAGAATTCCTCTAGCAGGCTCATTTTTAATTATTTTTCAAGTGATGACAAAACTGAATGAAACCCACATTTTGTTGCTGATATCTGTAATACAAGACACCGTAACAGGCTCCGAGCTTACAAAAGTCTTTTGATCAGATCGATGATAATAAGTATATGAAGACTGTACTGATTAGTGTATTTGATGATCATTCCCTTTGGGTAAAGAACAGTTAATATTTTTCTATATCTACATGTAAAGATACATGCATGTATACGATCAGACATCATGTCAATTTTCAATCTATAAAAGCCATATAGTTTATTGTCATCTTTCACACAACTCCATTTATAGTTTATTTAGCCTTCCTTTAACCTAACAGACATCCAAACAGCAAATCCCAAATCACCGCTGAACTAACAATAACGACTTTTTCTTGGAAGAAGTTTTCTCATATTTTCTCAGAGCGTTAAAATAATTTAATTCACTTTTATAAACACTAAACTTGGGACCCCTGCCAAGACCTGGGGCGAACTTTCGTGAAGTCTTAGCTCTAACTTCCAGCCGTGGAATTACTTAAGTTTATTTATTGAATTTTAGTTTTGTGTTCAATTGACAATATTTCCGAAGTACTAAGCCCTTGAATCCAAGAGAGATCTTATGTTTTGAAGTAAAATGATGCATGTGACGTCACTTACTCGGCTACAAAATGATAAAATAAAAATACTAAATTATATTTATTTCTAAAAAAGATTTTTACTAACATCTACACGTCCTTTTTAAATAGTAGATGAGATCGGTGTTTCACTATCTTACTGCTCTGGGAAGAAACACCGAAAGAAACTCAGAGGCCAGTCTCTTTTAAAGTCCAGACAAAATGAAGCGAGCAGATTTGACTCTAACTACATATTATTATTATTTATCTTTATCACAAGTAACATTGACTCATTGTGTTAGTAACAATTTTTCTTAATCCTATGTTAGTATTCCTATTCTAATTACTTAACCTAAAACCATGAATACATATGAGTCACTGCCACACGCTTATCACAGATGTGGACAGTTTGCAGCAGCGACTCACATACAGACAATCGAGTCTGCTCGCCATACAGCGCAGGATGATGTTGGGGCTGGCCCGCACGCGGCGCACCAGGGTGGCGTATCGCTTCCTCATCGAAACACACACATACATACACATACATACATATGTGGTAATATAATAATTATGTATCTAGAAAATATTAAATATATTCAATTTAATTTAAGATAATAAATAATAAAATTATCTTGTTATATGAAATGTTATCAATACCTACTTAATAGCTTGGTAAAGAAATTTAACACAGACTGTTTAAATGTAAAAAGACTAAGATTTTTTTTGTAATAGAAACACTATTTTAAAAAATAGGCGATATGTACCTCTTTTTGGTTTGCTATAATATTGTTTAATAACTATCGTTTCCACTCGATTTAGCCAAGCTATTGTTAATTAAAGATTCAAGTTATTGTTCGGAAAATATGGTCCATGTTTCATTAACTAGAGTTTTGTTTATTGAAAACTACTCCACCGCATGAACAAAAACACGAATTTACAAACTGAAGCGTATCATTAAAATGCATGCACGGCTTTTCCAATACATCCGAATTTCCACACAGAAATCCTTTTATAAGATTTTCAGAAGCACGAAATGTCATTGAATTATTCACTGCAAACATTCAATATGAATTTATGATTTCGTCTCTGAATGTCGAACCGCGTCGATTCGAATCATGAGGTCAGAGGAAAATCTGAACAAGCATTTTGCTTTTTGCGGCAACTGCACGTGAATTTCTGGAACTTTTTAATGCTTTAAAAGTGCTGCTCTAAACATAATAATTCGCACTGATGACGTATGTTTTTGATAAGCGCGCTTTCTGCGCATCGTCACGCGTATTAGCAGATAGTTCATGTATGCACGAGTATAGTTTCAACTGACCGACCGGCTTAAGATAAGACAAGATACCGGGCTGGTATCCGCAACTCCACGTCAAAGCGCGTATTTTGCTTAGGGGCCATAATCTACCACGCGGGCCCAGTGCGAATTGGTAGATGTCTTCGAATTTTTGGTTCTAATGCTGGTTTCCTCACAATGTTTTCCTTCACCGTTTTTGAGAGCAGTGGGGATCAAGTTAATTACACAAAGTAATGCGCCTACTATTCGTACCCACGACTTACTATTCGTAAGTCGGGGCCGCCACCACTGGCTTGCGTTTGCTGAGCGTACCGATTGTGGTGGAAAACGCCCTATGAAGTACTTAAATTCATTTGCAAAACTGCCTCGTTAGTCTAGTGGTCGCAAGCAGTATGCTGCGCATGAGGTCCCGGATACAATCCCCGGGTCGGGCGAGGTGTTTTTTCATCTAGAATTTTGTCAGTAGCAGCCCGGAGGATCCGAGCCGGATTGATCGGATTAAGGCTCGCCCCTTATTACAACTGATGAAATGTGGGTGTACTACCGGGGTGTGGGTACACCTCTGCCTAACCCATTGGGAATTACGTGATGATATACTCAATTCAGAGTAAATTATACCTAAACATTCTAACATTAAGTGCTAAGTAAAAGGTGTTTCAGATTTATGTGTGTGTTTTCTGCTTTCTGCACAAAAACTTTATAACATTTCTAAGATTTTATCAAACAATGCTGTATAATTAAATAGGTATGATATCATTTTTAAGGCATTTAATGTAGTCGATAAGGTTTAAAAGTAACTTTAGGAGCACAGATTGTGCTGTGAAGTATCTTTACAGAAATATGAATCTTGTAGCAAATATTTTGCCTTTTTACACTCAACCAATTTTTCCTGTATTTCTAGTTTAAAGAAATAAAGAGTATATTAACTCGTACATTAGTTGATTCAATACTTGCAAGATATGTTTCTAGCAAATAAGGTTTTGATTTTTCAACACATTTCTTTGAAAAGTGGTTGCTGTTGCAACCTAGGATTACAGTGCAGTGTATTTTACACTCGTGCTTATTTTAGAATTTTTCCGCATCAGTTAACAACTATGACTGGAAAAGTAGTTTTAGTATCTAATTTTGCTTTAATCATAGCAAACAGTATTTTTGTATTTTATTAATAAGTTTAATTGTATGTGTAACAACTAAACATGATTTTCTTCAAATTATTTATTTTTGTCTACAAATTAACTTCAATCAGTAAGCTCTAAATATAAATACCTAATTAGTTAAACAAAAATTAACATTAGACTTATTGGTGGCTTAGAGTCGGCCCCATCTGCAAGCAAGTGTGTTGATAAAATCGTTTAAGATAATATTTATTTCCAAGTATATGGTACATTTAGGTCTTAAATTATATATTGCATCACACATACTACCATTACTGGTGTAGAAATATTATAGAGATATTACAAGAATTATAGTAAATTGAGATTTCAGAATAATATATTATTTGTAATGTCAGAATATTAATTAATTAATATTATGTCAAAAGAATACAATCATAGTCAAAATATAATAAGTTATGTTAAAAATATGCTCCAATGTCAAAAAATTAATTATAATGTCAAAAGTTATGATTTAAATATTCATTCACGGAATAAAAACACATATCTAAGAGCCAAGCAAACAATACAGATTTAAATTTATTTATTGGTAACATTCTTAGGGCAGCTGGTAGTTTATTATAATTTTTTATAGTCATACAACTAGCAAAGATAAAATCGTTTAAAACGATAAAGTATTGGTCATTGCACAGCTGTTGCACACTATCTTCTAAATGTAGTAGGTACATTTTAAACATAATGTGCAATGACAAAATGCGTTCTAGAATGTTTAAAAGCAATGTCATATTTTAAAACTACTCTTAATTAGTATTATGAAACAGTATCTTACGTTACGTAGCTGTATGACTTAAGTTGAAAAATACAATTAAAAATGTTATTTAGTTTCTATATATTAAATGCTAACTTTAATCATATTTCTAAATTGTATTAAATATGTGCATAATATTTACACTGGTTTAAGGTAGATAACTTTTGGATGATGAATGAAAATTCTGGTCATTACCTATACTTTTAAAGAATGTTTATTAAAATGTTAATATTTTTCATAATTAATATATTTTTTTATGTATGGCATGCTTTTGTGTTTTTTATCCTATTTCTATCCAATCAACGCTACCTGGGACTGAGAGTTATAGGGGCCAGACTGGAAAACCTCTAGATTAAATATATTAACACAAACTTAATACGACTTATGTTTTGCACTCTTTTTTGTTTTATGAACAAGAGTACGGCCAAGAGTTTTATGTACAGACGCCAGCACGTCAAGTTACCCCAATTGAATTTGAACCTTATTCTGTTTCTCATAAAGTTGAAAAACGATCAAAGAATTTTGACACATTGGGGTAACTTGATATGCTGGCGTTTGTACAAGGTACAAGGCTGTGATCCAAATTCGTACAAGAAGCAATGTGACTTTTTCAATGAATATCTAGGTATTTTCTAAGTTTATCGTAGACATCACTGACATCGGTGAAGAAAAAAGATGCAAGAAAACCTGGACTAATAAACTTATTATTATGTAAGTTCCAAATCTTTAATGCACCCCGACCAAGTATGGTGATTAACGGACGTACCTTATCTGCATGAGAAGAAGCCTTAATCCTGCACGCGTAGCATGATCACCGAAGAAACGGTCTTTGTCGTGTCTCGGAAGAAAAGAAATTAAGTGTTCATGCTACGCAGGCAGGTTTATTGAAAGAAATTTGACAGATTGAGGTTCCTGTCTATATAATCTGTCACTTTGCCGATTCGTCTGTAGACAAAGGCCGTTTCTTCGGTGTTCAATGTGTTCATGCTACGCGTGCTGGAGTGGGACAGAAAATAGGCTAACATAATGTTATCATGTTTTATTCTATTCGACCGATTCTTTATCTAACCTCCATAACTTATTTACCGCGAATACAGCAACTCTTGGTAAGACTAGTTGCTATCCTTTTAGACTACTGAGTACTCGGAACGCCTGTCAAGATACCTACATACATACAAATGAACTATCTACTACTAAGTACTTTCCAAGGCATGGAGGAGTCTTGATATCTAATGGATTGTCCAGAACTTTGATCGATCAGTGCTCTTGTAATTTTTTGTCGCGAACTACACTACGTATGTACCTAGCTATTATCTATACATATAATAAGACTGTAAAAAAACTGTGTCTGTACATTGAATATATTTAAAAAATAATAATTGAGGGGGGTTTAGAAAAAGTAATAGAGCACGAATCCAAAAAAAAAAGTCTGTCTGTTTGTCTGTTTGTCTGTTTGTCTGTTTGTCTGTTTGTTTGCACACGCTAATCTTCGGAACTACTGAACGGATTTGAATGATTTTTTTTTTGTTGTATAGATATTAAGTTTGGTCAACACATAGGCTATAATTTATCTTGGAAACTGGAACACCTGATGCAGAACCGCAACAGACCAGCTAAACTATAGGCGATACAAAAATGGTCCCATAGCAAAAATTGTTCCACGTGATGAGCATTTTCTGCTGAGAGAATAAATTTAAAGATCCGGAACACCTGATGCAGAACCGCAACAGACCAGCTAAACTATAGGCGATACAAAAATGGCCCCATAGCAAAAATTGTTCCACGTAATGAGCATTTTCTGCTGAGAGAATAAATTTGAAGATCCGGAACACCTGATGCAGAACCGCAACAGACCAGCTAAACTATAGGAGATACAAAAAGGGTCCCATAGCAAAAATTGTTCCACGTGATGAGCATTTTCTGCTGAGAGAATAAATTTGAAGATCCGGAACACCTGATGCAGAACCGCAACAGACCAGCTAAACTATAGGAGATACAAAAATGGTCCCATAGCAAAAATTGTTCCACGTGATGAGCATTTTCTGCTGAGAGAATAAATTTAAAGATCCGGAACACCTGATGCAGAACCGCAACAGACCAGCTAAACTATAGGCGATACAAAAATGGCCCCATACCAAAAATTGTTCCACGTAATGAGCATTTTCTGCTGAGAGAATAAATTTGAAGATCCGGAACACCTGATGCAGAACCGCAACAGACCAGCTAAACTATAGGAGATACAAAAATGGTCCCATAGCAAAAATTGTTCCACGTGATGAGCATTTTCTGCTGAGAGAATAAATTTGAAGATCCGGAACACCTGATGCAGAACCGCAACAGACCAGCTAAACTATAGGAGATACAAAAATGGTCCCATAGCAAAAATTGTTCCACGTGATGAGCATTTTCTGCTGAGAGAATAAATTTGAAGATCCGGAACACCTGATGCAGAACCGCAACAGACCATCTAAACTATAGGAGATACAAAAATGGTCCCATAGCAAAAATTGTTCCACGTGATGAGCATTTTCTGCTGAGAGAATAAATTTGAAGATCCGGAACACCTGATGCAGAACCGCAACAGACCATCTAAACTATAGGAGATACAAAAATGGTACCATAGCAAAAATTGTTCCACGTTATGAGCATTTTCTGCTGAGAGAATAAATTTGAAGATCCGGAACACCTGATGTGGAACTTCAAGAGCCCAGCTACACTATAACATATATTGGAATGACGACTTAGCAAGAGTTGTTCAGCCTTATGAGCACTCGCTGTTGACGTATAAAAATCGAAGATCTGGAACACCTGTTGTGGAACTCCAAGAGCCTAGCTACACCGTAACTCAAATAGGAATGACGTCTTAGCAAAAGTTGTTCGGTCTGATAGGCATTTCCTGTTGACTTATAAAAATCGAAGATCAGAAACATTTGATATAGAAATTAAAACTATCACTAATTTCATTGCATAATTATAAAATAACATAAGTAGGAGGTACTACGCGGTGAAGGCGGGAACAGTTCAGGACTGATTTTCGATGACGATGGTATATCGTTGAAAATTAGACTCTACTGGCTAAAACTCCTATTTTTTTTATCGTATGCCTTCGGGCTTATGTTATTTGAGTGTTTAATTTCCTTTTCCATTTATCTTCGTTACACGGTAGCTTACCCTGTAACGCAGGGGAGCAGCCACTTAGATTTTAATTGATCAGGTATCATCACAATAAAACTATAACCATGCCTAGAAAGAGGTCAAATTTTTCCCAATGTTCCAAAGGTGCTAAATGATTAAAGACCATAAGATCCCAACAATCTACCGAAGAGCGTTAGGAGAGACTTGATGTTGTTCGAGAACATGAGGCTGCAACTCGCTCCGTGGAAACTTCTTGGGATCGCGAAGCACGCCTGCATTCTCAGCGTATTTACGCATCTACATCCAGGTCTCTAGAGACCAGTGAAGAATATGTGCGCGACTGACCGCTAATCGTGAACATCATGCACTGTCTCGCGAGTTGGAGACGTTCACGGAAAAAGCATGACGCTCGAGTTTTCAGCGTATATACGCATCGACTCTAGAGATAAGTGGGGGAAGGAGATGCGCGAGTGACCGCTGATCGTGAACGTCACGCAACATATTATAGGCTATAATTTATTTTGGAAAATGGAACACCTAAAGTAAAAGAGATATAAAAATGGTGCCATTGCAAAAACTATTCCAAGTGAAGAGTGTTTTCTGCAGTGAGACTAAATTTGAAGATCTGGAGCACCTGTAGGGGAACTCCAAAGCCCAGAGACAATATAACATATATACATAATAGAAATGGCGTCTTAGCAAAAGTTGTTAAGTCTGATGGCATTTCCTGTTGACCAACAAAAATAAAAAATCTGGAACATCTTGAATCGTCTCGCGCATCCCATTGATTTCCCGTCCCCGGGCTTATAGAATTCGACATCAGATGTTTCAGATCTTCGATTTTGACAACCCCGTTGTCGCTGGTATAAGCAACAGGATCCGCGTACGAAGTCGCGGGCAGAAGCTAGTGTATAATATAATCCGTGAGTTAATCCCGCAATGCGTCGAAAAATGCCTTTGTTTCTCTTAGTATAAGCTTGGTAGGAAATCTTCAGCGGTGCTCAGGAAACCTTGAGAATGCCTTTGAACGTCGACTGAATCCAGATCAAAGATTCGAACTAAGTATTTTTATTTCAGTTACGTTTTACATTTTTGATATTCGTGTATGGAATGTCTTAAGCGTTTGAGAGAAGTCGATTTCTTTACTAAACGTTATTTGTTCATTTTGTACTTCTAACCTGAGTCTTAGGTCTAACTCCTGAGTTTAATGAAAAAATACGTCATAATCAAACCGAAGCCAAATCAAAAGGATTTATGTTTATCGGCACTCGCAATTAATATACCAAGTTTGGAAGTGTGCACAACACGTTTAACGCTAAGAGTACCAAGATCTTGTTCAAGAGTACAAGATTTTGGTACTCTACGGTACGTTCATGTGACATACCTACACTTGAAACGAAGACGTTTCAAGTGTATGTCACATAAACGTACCGGTATCACTAAATCCCCCTTTTCTTAAATCTGTACTTTTTTGGTTTTCTGTCTCTATACTGATATTAGTGCTGGAGACTCATCGTGACCGGCAAAGTGAAAGGGAAAAGACCTCGTGAACGAAGCCCAATACGTTGGTCCGACCAGATCCGCACCACTCTTGACTCTTCGGTATACGATGCCCTTCACACCGCCAGAGACAGAAGCAGATGGAGGAACATCGTAAAAAAAAACGTGATGAAGCAGGGAGGTGACGACCCTCAGCATTGAGGAGTACGACGCAAGGAGGATACTGATTTTATAAAGAAAAACGATTTGATTGTTTGTTTGTTTGTATTTATTAGGCTCAGCATTGAGGAGTACGACGCAAGGAGGATACTGATTTTATAAAGATGAAAGATTTGATTGTTTGTTTGTTTGTATTGATTAGGCTCAGAAACTACTGGACACATTTGAAAAATTCTATCACCATTGGGAAGCCACGAGTACACTATCTCCGGGTGAACTATCTCCCAAGGAAACCGGAACAACTCCGGTAACGCCTGCTAAATTAATATAACTGTATTAAAATACTTTGATACCACACAGGTGGTCATAATATTCACAGTTAATTACTGCGCCAAACGTAATAAAATTCATAAACATGACTGTATCGCATTGTGCTCTGTGCCAAAAGATATGCCATCTATGCCAAACGATCTCCTAAAAGGGTTGTGACATAGGGGCAGATGGCCAAGTAAGATAGTTATTTGGCAGCAAACAATAGATAGGGTAAAAGTGGCTATAAGTAGGTATAGTAGGCTGAATGTCGGCTACATCAATCTTAAGGTGAGGTTGCAAGTATAATCATGATGTTGTGTAAAGACAAAAAAGTGACTTAAAAAAGTGTTTTTGTACTTATAGGTCACTTCGAGCGCCTACTAAAATAAATTAAAGTATGTGGAAACAATGCATTTTATTCATTTTAGACATCATGTCTCATACAGACATTTACTGCTTAAGACCTACACAATCGATATCTAAATAGAAATAGTTTAGGTTTCTTTTATCAAAATAACCGGGTTCGATTCCCGAACGGAGTACAGATGTTTTTTTTTAAATGTATGAATGCAGTTTTTCTTGTTATTAAAATCGATGACATGGTTCCTCAGAACAGATCTTCGTATGTCTTATAGTTTCAGACTTTCCCATACTGACCGATTTGAATGAGACACCCTGTATAACATGAAATTTAACCATACAAAATTTGATGTACCTACTGGTGGAGGTCAAATAGGCAGTCACTCCATGTAATACGATGGTATTCCGCCGTATCCAATTAAACTGCAAGCCGACCCCAACATGGTTGGAGGAAGACAGTCGAATGATGATGAGCAGTATACAGATTCAACCTTTTAACTGCAAATTCATATCGGTTAGATTAAAACCAACAAAGGATCATTTACAAGATAAACAGCGTTCACAGCAAAACGTTCATGTTTCTCGGGTTCTAGAAACAACAAACAATTAAGTTTGTGCTATGATATACATAATGCACGAAGGAAGGAATGTACGAATAATGTATGCAGATGTTATCATGAAGATATATTAAAGTTTGTGTACATTTATATGCAAAATACCTAGTTTAGTTTTCAGTTTAATTTCTCATTATTATATTTACATAATAATTCTAAATGCTTCAAAAGCCATACACGTAGATATTATACTATGTTGTAACTATACAGAATCGTAGTTTTATATTCACTTATGTAATTTTTACAGAACAACTTTTAGTATCATGGGACAAAATTTCAAAGCGATAAATAAAACTAGCTATGCTGTGATTTATTTTTCGTGCTTTGAGAATCAGCCCTTATGAAAATTGACAGGCCTGGTGGTCTAGTAGTTAGTGACCCTAACTGCAATGCGGAGGTCGTGGGTTCGATTCCTACCCAGGACAAATGTTTGTGTGATGAGCACGATCATTTGTTCTGTGTCTTGGTGTAATTTATCTATAATATGTATATATTTAGAAATATATAAGTACTAGCTGTACCCTGCCACGCTTTGCTGTGGCACATTGTGATTGAATGGTTAAAAAAAAAAAGAGGAAGTGACGTGTGGCACTCGGAGACTGCCGCGGTAAAGTTATTGCATAGCATTTTTTATCAACTCCTCCAAGATATGATAATCCGTTCGAACCACATCTGTCATACCGGTATGATGCTGTCATTGTTGTTCTGACAGCCGGGCCTCAAGTAATTAATTAAGTGATTTTTCTGTAAACCTAAAATACAATCAAATTACAATGATTAATTTATTTTATATAAAAGGTTATAACCTTTTAAATAAAAAAAAATTATTAAGCATCTTTCGCAAACTAAGAAAAAATATTAATACGAATTTTAAGAATTATAATACTTGCAGCCACAAAACATTAATTCGAAAGTCTAATCATTTTTTTCTGAAACAAAAGACAATTGACGGAATAAACAACGTTGATGTTAAAGAGAATTTAGGAACTTCATTTCTAAGAATGACCAGTATTAAGTTTACATTAATTAACTCAAAGCTTCCTTGGCTTTGATTTTCTAATTAGATTCGGCCTGTAATTGGAGAGGCCCTTTAGTATTATCTAATCTAAATTACGAAATACATTATTATTTATTTCATTAAATTTAACACGGTTTCTAAGAAATAATATTTATTGGCCACAAATAAAAATATGCACGACCTGTAAAACATGAAATTAACAAAAAAATAACAGTAAAAAATAAATGGCAGGTCCGTCATGGTGACCAAAGCTCATGAGAAGACGACTTTAATCTGCAGAGGGACAATAACAGGCCAGGTTATCATTATTATTTATTATTTTGAACGGCTCCATGACATCACATCCGTCACGTGACGTCAGGGCTACGTGCAAAGATCCTTTAAAAAAAAGTATTGATCGAAGAAAAAAAGTGTAGCGTCAGTTAAAGGTTTTATTAACCTAGTTCAGGAAAGTCGCTAATTATATAATATAACTAGCTGCCCCGGCAAACTTCGTTGTGCCTTAGAGTCAATTTATTGCTCTTATCATTTTTTTTTAAATTAGATATACATACGTTTAATAAGACGACAACAAATAGATTCAACTACTACTACTTTTTATGTAGCGAGTCTATACTGTGATCTTATTTAAACATTTTGTGTTCAATAGAATTAAAATTACAACATGTATATATAACCTAACCTAAGTGACCATACCTATCCTACTATCCTATAGCTAACCTAACTACCTAACCTAACTACCTTACTAAAATGCATTGATTTAAAAAATTCTAAATTCATAATTTTAAACTGAACTATTGCCTTTAATGTTACATACAATTTATACCTATAGTTTTCCCGGTCTACTTTAATTAAAGTCCTAACAGTGAAATAATTTCTCTTTGCATAGAATTATTAAAGTTCGTCTCTGTCGTCATTATTAATTACGTAAATTGATTTCTGAAATATAAGACTTTTTTACCTAAAACCTCTTAGTTTAGTAACAAAATAAATTTCAGAACGTAGTTACGTATAAATTGACAACCTTACCTTCTTAGGTTTAGCTTAATACTTGTCAGTGTCAAAATGTCACCTGATGGTGAACTGGGAAGTTTGACTCCTGTCATGTCATCCAAGATGGCGCTACGTTTGAAAACTGTTTGAGACAACGAATATTCTTGATATTTATTTTTTCGAGGACTTTTCATGTTTTTTATTAATTATTATGCTAAATGCTATTCCGGACAAAGACAAATACAAAAAGACCAAAATCATTCAAATTGATCCCGCCGTTCTTGAGTTATAAATGGTGTAACTAACACGACTTTCTTTTACATATATAGATTCTAGGTTTAAATAAGTTTTCCAAAAGGCCTGATTGTTAGTTTAGTTAATATACTCATAATATATGTATGTAGTGTAGGTTATATACATATCTGTTGGGTACTAGAATAGTTATCTATTTAAGCTTTATTTTGTGGTCTTTATATGAAACTGGGTATATTGTGTAAAAGATTTAATAAAGATTTAAGATTTAATGGAGCGCTTATTCCCCGACCCTTGCTCCGACCAGCCTGCGCTGATAGTAGCCCACTAGACACAACACCCGTCTTTTCTTTAGTGTGTAGTGAACTTCTACGCCCTGCTCTATACAACGTTAAATATGAACGTTAGCATATCCTTAGTGCAGAGCTATTATGTAAAATCGTCATCACTAACGTCGCCTTAAGTCGAGGTCTGTACCCAACACCCGGCTTAGTCTGTTTTTCACTAGAGGCCTTAATTTGTTAAGGCATAACAGGATTCAGTACAGTTAAGGTGCCGACAAACTCTCTCTCTCCTTCACGTCCGATATTAATCGGTAACTGATTCCTTGTAGGGCAAAAATAGAACGTTCAGATGGCAATAGTGCAACGCACACTTCCTACAATAATCGATCAGAAATTATATGGTGCATATCTTGACAAATTCGATTATCAGTCCTATAAAAAGTCTGTCTTGTTGACTTGCGATATACCAATCCAAAAACAACCAAAAATGTTGGAATTGGCTTCTAGTCTAACCCGACGCAGCTACATAACAATATTTTACATTCAGCAAAAGCGTAAGATTCCCTTGGTAAGATCGTCAGTCGTTACGTGAAGTCAGAAGTCTGACTAAATGTCAGACTTCTGACTTCACGTATGGGTATCGGTTAAGATGGACGGTAACCCATCCACGGACCTAGTTCGGCAAGCGCTGTTTAATCACAAGACTGGAGTTGGGGTTTTTTTAATTTCTTTTTTCGAAAACTTGAAAATAAAAACTCCCACTGTCATTCAACTTTTCATTTTTAAACTCTCATAGCGACCCCACAATTGTGTATTCTGTGAAGGCGACATGACGATAATTAATCGTTCCACCCACAAGCGAGGACGGATGGATGAAATTATTCCTTGTCCGTTGTCATTACTCGCATACCTTCACAGATTCTTAATTTACGTTCCCAGGTTAGAAATTTGCGGCGAATTTTTGTTAGCATTGTTGAAAGGTAAATGTTGGGTTTCTTCTATATTTAGAATCAACTTTTATTACAATAAAAAAAATTATTTTGTCATGTCAGAATAACAGCTTTTTACTTTGAGCATAATATTTATGTTGCTAGACACAAAAAAAGAAATCATTTTCATTTGTCAGTTATTGTTGGCTGAAGTGATTTGGACGGGATTTTCACGGGCTAATAAAATAAGGAGTAACTTTGAAACTATTTTTTTTAATAATTAGCATTCCGCGAAAAACAATAAATTGCATCGCCGGTTTTAATAAATCGTGTCATTCCGAGCGGTCAAAGTCGCGGCAACAGCTAGAAAAAACATATAAATATAGGTAAGTCACTTCAATTCAGAGGAAGGTGAAAAGTACCACACTCAATTTAATCATGAGCTGCCTAGCCATTTCTTATTCGAGGCCGGCTGCCAGTCTAACTAGATGCACTTTAAATACCCAGAACCTATTTACTGCGTATCTGGATACCATTTAGTAAGACTTTTTGTCAAGACTTTCGGGCTCCTGACTACCAACTGTCAAAATGCTTAGAAAACTAAAACTGAAAATCTTTATTGCATTCATGTGTACATTTTGTTGTTACATTTAATATAAGTTCAAAGATGAAACACATCTATATATATAAAAGAAAGTCGTGTTAGTTACACCACTTATAACTCAAGAACGGCTGGATTGAATTTGAATGATTTTGGTCTTTTTTGATTTGTCTTTGTCCGGAATAGCATTTAGCATAATAATTAATAAAAAACATGAAAAGTCCTCGAAAAAATAAATATTAAGAATATTCGTTGTCTCAAACATTTTTCAAACGCAGCGCCATCTTGGATGACATGACAGGAGTCAAACTTCCCAGTTCATTACCAGGTGACAATTTGACATTGACAAGTCTTAAGCTAAACCTAACAAGGTAAGGTTGTCAACTTATACAATTTATTTTGTTACTAAACTTAGAGGTTTTATGTAGCATAAAAAAGTCTTATATTTCAGAAATCAATTTACGTAATTATGAATGACGACAGAGACAAACTTTAATAATTCTTTGCAAATAGAACTTATTCTACTGTTAAGACTTTAATTAAAGTAGACCGGGAAAACTATAAGTATAAATTGTATGTAACATAGAGACAATAGTTCAGATTAAAATTATGAATTTAGTATTTTTTAAATCAATGCATTTTAGTAAGGTAGTTAGGTTAGGTAGTTAGGTTAGCTATAGGATAGGTATGGTAAGTTAGGTTAGTTTATAATTTTAATTCTATCGAACACAAAAATGTTTAAATAAGATTGCAGTAGAGACTCGCTACATAAAAAGTAGTAGTAGTTATTATTGGTTTGGATCTATTAGTTGTCATCTTATTGAACGTATGTAGGTATATCTAATATTTTAATTAAAATGATAAGAGCAATAAATTGACTCTAGGGCACAACGAAGTTTGCCGGGGCAGCTAGTAATAAATAAATTGGAAAAAAAAACTTAAATTACTATGTTTATTATTGGCATGATGTAATATTTAATACATTATTTTATTTACATGTTATTATAATTTTTTTTTGGTACGTGTGTAGGTGTATGTAAAAAAAAAAGATTAAAGATACCGGGCTGGTATCCGCAACTCCACGTCAAAGCGCGTATTTTGCGTATGGGCTATAATCTACCACGCGGGCCCAGTGCGAATTGGTAGATGTCACAAGTCTTCGAGTTTTTGGTTCTAGGACATGCCGGTTTCCTCACGATGTTTTCCTTCACCGTTTTTGAGAGCAGTGGTGATCGAATAAATTACACAAAGTAATGCGCCTGCTTGGGTTCGAACCCACGACTTACTGTTCGTTAGTCGGGGCCGCCACCACTGGGCCACCGCTGCTCTATAGGTGTATGTATAAGTAGTTTTGTGTAAGTCTTGTTACAATTGCTATTAGTATGTGTATTAGTAATGTAGGTAGTAGTAGCGTAGTGTGTGTGGTGTAGTAGTAAGCATGGCTATTAATTATATACGAATATTTTATTCTAAGTATTCTGAGTCCGATTAAAAGCATTTTTGTATTAAATAATCTTTTAATGTTCTATTAAATATATTGAATTAAGGTTCTACTTTAATTTGTTCGGGTAATTTGTTATAGAATGACTAGCTAGAAAGATTTCGAGTTAATTATGTTTCCGAGGTTTGGAGAACGACACTTAATTGAGTCAATTTCAAAAATAAATAACACATCGACACCGGAAATTTCAATTGTCGTAAAGGACATTTTGCCGAAAATGAGTTATATATATATTTGGAATCAGCGTCGCGAGCTCTATCGATTGGTAGTATTAAAAAAATTCTATCTCTAAAAGAAAGCCCCTTACGACCTGGCTTTTCAACATTTCTAGCGTGATTTTTTTTACTATTTGGGATGTATCGTAAAAATAATTTTCAATACGGAGCGTAAAGTCATGTTTTAATTATTTTATAGGTCGTAAGCCTCATTTTTGCATTTAACTTTTTATACGACATTATAATAATATTGATACTGTTTAATGATCTCTAACATTTTACTGTTTAACCTTTCAATTTCCATGTCTACATACATGGAATTTGAAAGGTTAACAATATTTTTTTTATCAAGTCACTTAAATAATTATTTATGGTAAGTTACTTCACTTAAAAGTACTAGCCTTACAAAAAGGTCAAATAATTAGACCTCCAACTTATTTGACCATTTGTGAGACTAACAAAGAAGAAAGAACCTAATTTCATAATAATAAAAGGCTGAAAATACTTGTCATTATTACTTTAATAATAAGTTAATACTTTAGAATGTATTTTTTTTTTAGTTTTAAGCTCTTGAGGGCAAAATTTGTTATTATTTTGTTTATTTTAAGTTTATTATGTTTAAGTCCGTGCTGTTGTTTGAGTTCCACTAATATTGTTAAAAAAATTAATAGTAAATTAGTTTATTAGGTGATTATTAAAAATAAACAGTACCTTTATCATTTATTGCTAATAATTTCAAAGGCTGATTTTACTTTAAATTTAATTAATTTTTTGGCAGTCAAGTTTTTCAATTTGTTTATTTGTTTAAAATAAACAAATTGAGAAACATGACTTAAGTTTTATTAATTAAAGATTTCTGCAAATAAACAGACTGGTCTGATAGTTATTGTTTGAGATTCAGTTTAAAAAGTAGTTAGTAGATAAGTTTATTAGCTGATTATTCTAAAACTTCAGTTGTTTTCTGCATCGCAACGATTCCTAGAGATTTAAATTTAAAAAAGTTGCATAAAATTGTGAGTTCCTATTAGAATAATATTTTTGTTACTTTCTTTTTACTAATTCTTTGAATAATAAATAAAAAATAATAAAAAAACTCTTGGTTTTACTACCAATTGTAGGCATTTGTATTTAGAACTTTCGGTTTTTTGTTCCTTTTACCTCCTTTAGTTTTTGATTTAATTGACTTGTACTACCCATTGATGATCAAGATTAATCCTTTACGAGTTTTACGACATATCTGACTTTATCAATACTAATTTTTCGTGGCTGTAAAGTACTACAGTTATTATTTTTTTGGGTTGTAAAGGACGCTCATTTTGGTAAATAATTAAGTTTGGTTTATTCTGTTAATTAATATGGATAGAACGTGAAAAAATAGTTAGGGTTTCTTTTGACGTCTCGAATATAGCACTTTGTTTGAGAAAGATATAAGACAAAAACATTTTTGTTTTTTGTTTTTTGGCTCTGCTGTAAACTCGTGTTTTGTCCTTTACGACAATTGAAATTTCCGGTATCGACATTTTATAAGTAAGTAGCTACCTCCTAATTGCGGCGTAAAGGGAAATAAATAGGTTTACATAATTAATATATACAGACTAATTAATACTTGCCTCTTTGGTGAACATAATTAGAAATTTAATTAAGTTCTAAATCTCAGGGCACGTGTTGCGTACTCGTATTTAAATACGTGTACTTAAATGCCTACAACACAAAATAAAATATATTTTGTGTTGTAGGCATTTAAGTAAAAGATTTAGGAGATAAAAGGAAGTAATGAAAAAATATATATATACATACATAAATACACGCCTTTTTCCCATTGGGGTAGGCAGAAACTACAGAGCGCCATATGCTACGATTCTTACATACTTCTTTTGCTTCGTTTACATTCATACATGTTGTCATACACACACGCCGGTTGCGAGTACTACGCACCTGACCTTTCTGAAGAACCTCACCAATAAGGTCTAAGTATGTCCTTCTAGGGTGTCCCCTCCCGGCGTTCCCACTTACATTTGCCTTGTACCTTTCGTTAGTCGCCTTTCATCCATCCTTTCAACGTGACCAAACCATCTAAGCATACTCTTTTCAATTTTTGTTACTACATCTTCTTTCAAACCACAACGTTGCTTTATCACATCATTCCTCAATCTGTCATTCATTGTTACACCACACATACTTCGCAAGGAACGCATTTCTACAGCATTTATTCTACTTTCATGTCTCTTTTGCCACGCCCAACATTCACTTCCATACGTTAGTGTAGGCACCAGCACACCATTGTGAACAGCCAGTCGTGCCTTTTCGGACATCGATTGGCTGGTCACAACGCCATGTACGGCACAATTCACTTTATTTCCTGCATTCACTCTCCTTTCCACATCCGAATCAATCTTTCCATCCCTTGTAAACAGACTTCCCAGATATACAAAGTCATTCACTTGTTCTACACTCATTTCGTTTATTTTCACATTGCACAACGACACGTTTTCGTCTCTTTCAAACACCATTACTTTCGTCTTATTCACATTTATATTCATCCCTTTCATCTTACATAAAAAAATATGAGCAAATATATATAGGGTGACTGGTAATTAGTGACCGATACTTAAACACGTGATTGTATTCATGATTTCAATAAACTTTCCCAAAGTTTTTTCTTATACAATACACAATAACTTATTACACAATTAAATAACAAAAACGCTGTTTGAAATTTCAGCGCGAGCGCCTGTGTTCGATTAAAAAAAAATATGGCAAAAGCGTGTATGTGTTAAAGCGGGCATCATCCTAGCCTTTTAACATTTATACGGATGCAGCTGTATAATACCAGTGTCACAAGCAGTTGCTTTGCCAATGGAGCAACAGCCAATCTGAACTCCACAACCCAGTTATTGGGTAACCCGATACCCCTTGGTTTAACGTGTAGTCAGACTTTCGGGCTTCTGACTACCCGAACGACTATCAAAAACCTACAAATAACAGCCGGGTCCAACGAGTTAAATAAAATATGCTTTTCAAGGCACGCAGGAGTCTTGCTATGTAATTGATGGTCACCCATCAACGGATCAACCTCGTCAAGCGTAGCCACAAGCTCCTCCGCATGTGGTAAATTAATGACATACATAAAGGGTGAAAATTTCATACAAAACAATAAAATGAGCAGTCTAACGGAAGTTTCATTATTAAAAGTGACTCAACAGTTTTTATATACCAGTTTTGTATAAAATTTATGTCAATAGCGATAAAATTCCCCTGTGTATTTATAAATTGGTTTTTTCTTCTTCCTTATCCAATTACTGTCTAAGCAGGAAAAAAGGGATTAAGGTTGAGTGGTTATTATGGAAAAATAGCGCTGTGTGGGCGTTTTTAGAGTTCCGTGTCTTGCAAGACACGGAACACGGACAGAAACCCCGTTATATCTGAAATTTTGTTTAAAAATATTTCTATGATCGTTTTCCAACTCGCAGTCCTAAAGTCAAATCAAAAAGATTTTAGTTTTTTCACTGTTTTCTTTTTAAACATGTTAAACACGTACACTCACCCATACATTCGGACACTCACCCATCCACATACACCCACCCATAATTATTACTGATAAATACATACATACATAGATACATGCACGCACTTACACGCTACTCCTACCGTAACATATAACGATATAATAATTAGGAAAAATTATTTTGTAACCTTATGCACCGTGCAGCGACAAATTTTTCACAATATTTCACCTTTGTCCTCAAGCATCAATCAATATATATGTATTGTATGTCATCACTATGACTGAACATTGTTTCCCAAAATACAAGCTCTAGCTTAGTTTGGGAATCAATATCAGCATGTATTGTACTATACATTTCAATTGTTACCCGCTTTAGCCTGCAAAGTTGTGAATGTATCTGGTATCAATAAACAATTTTTTTTTTAAACATACATAACTTTTTTTTAGCCGTGCGTGTAGAGCGGTATTAACTACAGTTAATAGCACTTGGACACAAGTGTGTTAAGTTTGTTAAATTTAAGCACTCTTGTTGAGATTGTAGCCTAAGCTGAAGTAGAATAGAGAGTAATTAAACCTGAAATGTATGAAATTAAGTTTGTCATAGGTCGTGTGACACGAATAGAGCTGCGGTCGGCCAGAGTTTTGATACGGAACCCGGAGACCGCACGCCTTACTCATACTTGTTCGGATATTTTTTTTATATTTTTCTCATTTTCTTTCAGTGCTTTCATGCTTTATCTGCAAGTTAAAGATATAATAAGTACCCACTTATCCTAATTAGATTTATGTATTATTTTTGTTAATAAAATCTGTTACTTATTTATATTGCTAACTAACTGTCACAGGACACTTCATTCCACCTTAGTATAAATTTCTAAGTCTTATTTAGTTTTTATTAGTTTAAATTCTATTCTCAAACGTGTTCTGAATGTACACACAAAATCTCACAAGAATCAGTTAAACCGTTTTGGAGGAGTTTGTAACAAAACTGTGACACGAGATTTTTATACATACATATACATGTAACACGCTTAATAAAATTTCAACAAATACTCGTAGATCCAAATCAATTATAATTACTACTACTTTTATTCAGCGAGTCTTTAATCTGCTCTTATTTAAACATTTTGTGTTAGATAGAATAAAAATGATAATATATCTACATATAACCTAACCTAACTTTCCATACCTATCCTATAGCTAACCTAACTACCTAACCTAACTACCTCACTGAAATGCAATGATTTTGAAATTTAAAAAATATAAGATTTTGAACTGAATTACTGATTATTAATTGTCTGAGTTTTCATTAAAGTTCAGGCAGTATTCATATATTCCTATTTGTAAAGAGAGTGATTGAAGTTCGTCTCAGTCGTCATTATTTATTACGTAAATTAGAACTATAAGGCCAATTTAAATACTTAATTTTATAGGTAAATGTATAGATGAATGGTAATTTGGTAATTTTGGTAATTTTATAGGTATAAAGCAATTTCAGTATCTGACTTTCTTATTTCGATATCCACATAGTCTAACAGCCAAAACAATATTAAATATTTACTCAGTCAGTCAAACAACATACCCCGACCACGTGATAATATAAATTTGAAAGCATCCTCTAAGAATACATGCAAACCTTAACAACATGTTTACGCAAATATGTTTTTTAGTAACTGATAAAATATTTAAGCAACCTCAAACAAAATCATTAAAATCTTCATACACTTTATAACAAAAGAAACTTCAATGTTGCAGCAACATTATCGCCCCAGTCAGCCACAAGTTCCGCTACAACAACAACGTCTACATACTAAAGAAACCGTAACGTCATTGAAAGCAATATTATAGTCAACAGGCTGGCTCAATGTGTCAAGCGAGCAATATTACTCGTTCCCCTTTTACTACTATCGAACATTTGGGGCGGAATTCGTGAAGCTATTATTGCCTAATATTTGGAGCGGAAACAGACATTTCTATTTTAATAGGGTGACTTGTAAAGGGTTATTTTAGAGGTTTTTTAGGGTCAACGGCTTTATTTAGGATGGTGATATTGTTGTTCTGTTGCAGAATGAATGTAAAAAAGATAGTTTCTTCCATAAATTACACACCAAAACTTTCGCTTTTTTGTTAAAGGGGCATGGCAAAATCTGCAAAACGTCAGTACCCCATTTAGAACGTTTCAATTGAAATTATTAGCAAACAATGACTGGCCTGTTGGTCTGACTGCTATGCAGAAGGTCACGGGTTTGATTCCCGCCCAAGACAAATGTAAGTATGTGTGATGAGCATGATCATTTGTTGTGTATCTGGGTGTAATTTATCTTTAATTATGTACCAAGTGTCATGTGAGTGGGTGGAGTGTGTGGTTGTGTTTGTGTATTGTGTATTTAGTAAGATATAAGTTTGTTTATCAGTTGTCTAGTACACATAGCACAAGCTTGCTTAATTTGGGATTGGATGGCGTTGTGTGAAAGTTGTGGAATATTTATTATTACCTATAAGTTTGTTACAAATGCAAGCTTACAGTGTTCAGAAGAAAAAGTTTCAGCAGTATTCAGAAAGAGGGAGAAGATCGGGGTCCACATTAACTTCAAACTTCAAATATTTATTGCGATCATGAGTAGAGACATAGGGTATTTTAAAAGGTAAAAGTACATACATGATACCCTGTTAGGGCGCAGCAACACAATTTCAATATAGAATTACTTACACACTATTTAATCAATCTTTTATTATAAAATATTATGTCTATTTATATATTATATTATTACATTTATATATACCTATGTTATTATTATATCATTATATTTATATCATTTTACTTTAATATATTATAAATATTTTTTTATATTTCACACTGTTTTACAGTTTAGTTCTGTCCTCTAAAAACTCTTTTATACTGTAATAGCTTTTTTTTGTCAAGTAGTTTTTTAATTTATTCTTGAATATATTGTAGCTGGAGGTTTCTTTTAGTTGTTGTGGTATTTTATTATATATTTTAATGCACATTACTTATGGCCCAGAACGAAATATAGACAACTTTGATGCCGGTAGAACGAGTGTGTTTTTATTTCTTGAGTTACGAGGTTGTGAGTAACGGTCTTTCTTTAAAATAAATAATTGAATGTGTTTTTAACGAACAGACAGATTTCAAAGATATAGGTATTAACATACATTAACTTTACTTTTGTCGTTCATCCAAATCTTCTCTCATCTCTTCGCTTCATTTACGTTCAAAAATGCAGGGCTATCTTTTCATTGCCAGTTAACAGTTGTTCATCAGACTTTGATGATAACTGTGATATTAGAATAAAATGGTAGGTATTGCTCTTTAATTGCACTTCTAGATATAGCCTGATCTCAAGGCTGATTACTCCTACCGAGTACCTAGAGTGGCGAGACAGTAAAATCCTTCTCGGCCGAGACAGTGATGCAACCGAGTAGCTGTTCACATGTATTTTTGAATTTGTGGCGAGACAGTCAGTCAGATCAGTTTACCGGACAGTACTGACGCGAAAATACATGAGAGCAAAACACGCGGTAAAAGTGACGTGCACTGACCGAGTGGCGAGTTGTTGACAAGTGACCGAAATGCAGGACATTGCAGGTGTTCACATTCACTGAGTGAGCGAGCGAGACAGCGCGGAAAAACGGGAGGGTGGGTACTTGGCCTAGTAAATAGAATGGGGTCCGAGTGGCTGTTTCGGCCTGTCGCTAGGCCGAGCGCTCGGCCGAGCATTCGGCTATGTGTTTACAAATACCGAGCACTCGGCCGAGGGCACTGTCTCGCCACTGTACACGGTAGGTGTAATCAGGCTATTACGGTGACTTTCAGACGGGGCACGGCGCGCTTCGTCATATCTCTGCGAGTGCTCATGACATCATCGTAGATACACACTGATGATAGCCAATACGAAACGAGCTGTTTGACAGTTTATCGTTGAACATTTTGTCCAGTAGTCATCACGGAACTGTCGACGGAGATGCGCCGATGCTAAGTACTACGCACCTGACGTTTCTGAATAACTTCATTAACAAAGTAACGAGGCTGCCTTTTTTTTTTGAGGGGTGGAAAATCCTCATGGATGTCCCCCGCCCGGGGAGGCGGAGGGGTCTGTCAGACTCTTACTGACTAAAAACCACCCCGTGTTCCTTCTCACACCTGCGCCGGGGGTCACGGGAACGGAAGATACTTCCGCGACCCCCGACTGGTGCCGGCCCCGCGGGCCTCGCCAAGTTTGCGAGGGGAGTGAGGTGTTAGACTCCCCTCGCGACGTCTAAGAGGGGCGCGCGAGATCACGACGCGCCGCCACCTCGGGTCCATGTACGTGGAGGCGGCGGACATCCCCGCGTCCGTCGCCCTGGATCCATTCAGGGGGGCTGGAAGAGGGCGTTGTCCACCCTCCGCCTGCGCCCGGTGCATCTGCTGCGGGCAGGGTGAGTGGAGGTAATCTGGTCTGCCTTTGTTAGGTTTTTTTTTCTTGTTCTAAAGTTTTTAATAAATAAATAAGGTCAGTGTTTGTCTTTCTAGGGCATCCCCTCCCGGCGTTTCGTTCCTTTTATAATGTTTTCCAAACAGTAAAACATGACTTTTTGGGCACGCGATAAGTGGTGTTTTGTAAAAGCTAAATCACTCAAGCCGAGGCACTCAACTCGAAGATTTCCTAAGAAGAAATTCTTAGTAATATATACTCTGAGGTCTTTTAGAATTTATAATGAAAAAGCAAGTCTTCCTACCGTGAAATTGAGGTTTAAGCGGCCGAAATTATAAAAGAAGAAAAATTGAATGGTTCTGAGTTTAATGTTCCTAAATTTTCTAAGAACCTTTGATTTATCGTAAATTGTGAAGTAGTAGGTGGGTACTTGAAAGTCACTTGTTCTTTGAAGTTTTTTTTTTTGCTTTAAGAACGCCTGAGGCGTTTTCTAATGACCGAATGTTACTCTCTATGAGCTACTTCTTAGAGTAACAAATAAGCAGGGTAATTGCTGAGAGAGGTCTGCTCGTCTATACTAATATTATAAAGAGGAAAGGTTTGATTGTTTGTTTGTTTGCATTGAATAGGCTCCGAAACTACTGGACCGATGAGAAAAAATCTTTCACCGTTGTAAAGCTACACTATCCCCGGGTGACATAGGCTACTTTTCTACCCTGTATTCTCACGAGACCGGGAACTACGCGGGAGAAAACTAGTGAGATAATAAAAGTAAAAGTTGTTTAATTTATTCAGTACTATCTATTTCGCGAGGTTTGGCCCCTGTGGTCTTAACTACAAGAGTCATGCTTTTCTAATGCCTATAATAATAATATTCCACAGCTTTTACACGCCGTCTAGTCTCAAGCTAAGCAGAGCTTGTGTTATGAGTACTAAACAACAGATAAACATACTTACCTATATATTTCTAAACATATAGGACTAGATAAATTACACCCAGATACAGAACTAAATGATCGTACTTATCCTACAAACAAATTGTTCTAGGTGGGAATCGAACCCACGTTCTCCGGCATAGCAGTATGGGCCACCAACTACTAGACCAACAAGCCAGTCAGTCTATAGTAACTATTTAAGAATAGAGTAGCTTTTTACTCAATAAATCTTTTTGTTTAGAACTGGATCATTACTTCCAAAGATCAGGTACCCCCTACAAACTTGCAAATAACGAACTTTCAGCTAACGAATAACATGAATTGATTACGATTACAGACTTACTTCATCATGTCGTCATTATACACATGACGACCATTTCCTCTGTCTGGCTTCCTTGGGTCGACTAGATATATATAATATCAATATTTTACTCTAGGTGACATCACGTGGTTTCACCCGCATAGTTTCCGTTCCCATAGACATATATGAAAAAGTAGACTATGTCATCCGGAGACAGTGTAGCTTCCCAATGGTAAAAGGATTTTCAAATTGGTCCAGTAGTTTCGAAGCCCATGCAATGCAAACAAACAAACAATCAAATAATTCCTCTTTATAATATCAGCTGTGCTGCACAGTTTCACTAGCTTCTAAGAGTCGTAGCGATATGTGATTCCTGCCTCAAAAGTTGAACATCAGAAAAAGGTTGATACTCATTCTACCTAAGTAAGTAAATTCAGTAAATCAACAACAGTAATATTAATTAGATCACAATCTACGGAACACGGAACGGGAATTAGTGAACTCCTTGACGATTCAATTATCTTGCCCCAGTACCTCACTACTCTGCTCTGAGTCAAATGAATAGGGCTGTGATTCAGGATTGCAGGTTTTGAAGTGATTATGGATTGAATGAAACTAATTTATAGAATTGCAATTTGATTTGGAGCTCTTATTTGTTGAAACACTAAATATAATAATATAGTAGTTAAATTAGGCTTTGAAATAACAACAAAAAGTTGTTGCGGAAGAATCATTCGTTCACTCGACCCCTAGCGCAGGTGTGACACCGGGATGGTTTTTAGTCAGTAAAAGTCTGGCAGACCACTCCATAGTCTTATAGAACACTGTCAGGGTGGAGGACATTCATGAGAATTTTCCATTGAACCAATAAAACGCTTTGAAATAACAGAAAGTGACTTGGTCATAAGAATTCTCCTACCCTGTCGTTCTATACCGCAAGAATCGTTCCAGGAAAAGTTAGATGAGGTGAGCATAAATGGTAGGTATCAGGTGTACTTTGCCTTCACTTCACCTTCATTTAAACAATGACTTCGTTTCAGAATAACACTTTTTATTTATTTATTATTTATTTATTTATTAAAACTTTATGCACTAATAAAATAAACTGTACAAAGGCGGACTTAATGCCTTAGGCATTTTCAGTCGATTCAATAAAACTCACCCTGTGAAAACATGAGCGAATGAATAGTCAATGTCTAAAATTAGTATCGAATGACAACTCAATAAAGCCCCGTATTCATGGTAAACATTTGTTGAGCAACAAAGTTGAATCAACGTGTTGCGGTCCGCAACATATCGAGCGAGAGCTGTTAATCTGTTATCAACTCTGCAACACACAGTGTTGCCAGCAACATGAAGACAGCAACTCCGCAACACGTTGATTCAACTTTGTTGTTAAACAAATGTTTACCATGAATACGGGGCTTAAGTCTTCACGTGACCTTTATTTTCACGGCTTAAGTTTTACAGAATCACGCTGTTGATTTCAATTATTTAGAGTGTTCGATTGCCGCTATAAAAACAAATTAAAGGAGGAAAACCAGATGAACATTTCTTGCAAGAACCGAGATTTTGGCTCGACAAAACACGAAACACGCTAGTTTGGCGTGCACTTGGCTCGATTTTCCTTTTTAATCGATATTAATTTGTATTGTGCCCTCAATAGGCTTTAGGAGGCTTCAGTTTACTCTCCCGTATAAGCCTTTAAAACCTGCTAGAACAAAGCGAGGCTATCGTTTGTAAACGAAGTTTAATGCATTTTTAAGCGCAATACGGAGAGTACCGTGTGCCCCCTGCGTTTGATGGCCTGCTCTTTGAGGAAAAAGGGATATTTAATGGTGTTTGCGCTCGATAGACGTTTTATTGGGAACCAGCAGTGCAATTCAGTAAAAACACACCTCGTGAAAATGTAAGTGAAGCGAACATCAATTGAGCTGTAATTCCGTACTAATGCCACAGTCTAAAAACATACAGTCGTCCGACGAAGCCGTCTAGACAGGGCAATCGTGCGGGGTGTGAGGGGCGAGACGCGGGAAAGCCGCTCCCGCACTGCGAACAAAACGATGTTCGTAGTTCGGAAGGTATTGTTCAGGGCTAACGCGTGTAGAAGTTGTTGGCATTTTTCCAGAGATCAAAGGCGTCGTCCTACTGTATTAATATTTATACTGTGCTAATGCTAAGCATTGACAGTTCACGTCACTAAGTTATCACTATTGGGCTATATTTTAATCTCATCTAACACGTGTCTCACCGTTGCAAGGTATAGTAGTTTAATGTAAGTACAGTACCACTGAACCCATTTTGATTATGTGTGTGCTCTATAGATGGTTTATTAGAAACCCTAGCAACACATCTGTCTTAGTTTGAATAACTTGAATCTAATTCTCAACAGTCTAGGTACGTCGTGAATGTGTTGGTCACAGCATGTTGTCATAGTTGTTAAATCTACTTAACTACTAAATCTATTCTGATGTGTATCTGGCTTTCAGCCTTCAAACATACCTTAATTCACTTTTACTCACACACACAGCTTTTGCCTGCGAGATTTTTCATTTCGGGATATTACAATAATCTGATCTTGTAAAAATAATGAGCTTAAAACTCGTAAAATAATAACTTTTCTTTAAAATAATTATTCGGCAACCCTACTTACAGTATGAGGAGCAATTAGGGTCCCGTGTCTACTAAAGTTCAAAATTAATTGTTCTTCGGTAGGTACTGTGTGAGATGAGATCTAAAGGGTTCTTTACATCATGTGGGACGATAACTGTGCTAGTTTTCTTTAAGTTCGTCTAACTTGAAATAAATTGGACAATTTTTCAATTTTTTATCACTTCGGTACCGCCTGCTATTACACCGTTTTGCTAAACGGAGTATTACCTTCGCTTACCGCTTACAACCAAAAATAATATTATATTATAAAGTCAAAGTCAAAGCCAAAGTCAAAGCCAAAGTCAAATCATTTATTTCAATTAGGCCATTATAAGGCACCTTGGAACGTCAAACAAAAGTTAACCTAAAAAATATTCTAGTTGCCCCTTCCAAAAAGTAGATTTGTATTGAGAAGAATGGGCAAGAAACTCCAAAATTACACAATATCATAACTTCTCGCCTGTAATCCCCAAAGGCTTAAACAGGGGTGTACTGTAGTACACCCACAACCCATGTTATAACTATTGTTTAATTATGAATACCACGTTGGTCTAGAAGTCGCAAAAGAAAGGAACGTAAATCTGGATTCTTTATGTTTGGTTGATGGCAATAGGCTTTCCCCTTGAAAAATAACTAATGTGGGCTTTGAGGCCTTAGCCCAACCGTGGCATTATGCAAGGTAGCAGCATCAGAATCGGTATGGGCCTAAACGTAACTTACAAAATGTAAATGTACAGACGCCAGCACATCAACCTACCCCAATGTGTCAATTTTTTTTTATAGGTTTTCAACTTTATCTTAAACACAATAAGGTTCATTTTCAATTGGGAAATTTTAACAATTTGGCGTAGGTTGATGTGCTGGTGTCTGTACCAGAACCCTTCGGTGTACACACGAGGTGTTATGGTAACAGTACTTAGTCTTAACTTATTAATAACTGACGCCGATTCGCGCCTTCTATCCATCAGGGTAGACAGAAACTACAAAACAATACCACCTACTTACGATCCTCACATATTCCTTCGCCCTTTTAGTCTCAATTAAAGCTCCTTATAAAAACTTGACGGTTTCATTTCTTTTAAAATAATTTCATTAAAAACACTGTTTACTTATTCAGGCAGGGAACTAATTATCTCTCTCTTGGGATTCTGCTCAGGTAATATAAAAAAAAACAAAGGTATTTACCGACGGTAAATGTTACCTCTTATTTTCAAGACTCATTAAATTTTTACGTTGTCGAAGTGGGCTTTTTACTTTTTTAATAAAGTGTAAAAAAAGAGTTTTATTTTTTAGTCCCTCGCCAAATGGCTCTTATCACAAGATTATTCTACCCAATTCTTCTTTTGTATCACAAACTAGATTAGACTCATCGTGGTCAAAAATTAAATACTAATAATTCATAACTTGTTTGTTTCAAAGTATTTAACTCCAAAACTACTGGACCGATTTCAAAAAATCCTTAACCATTACAAAGCTTTATTATCACCGAGTATAGGTTATATTTTATTTTCAATAGTATGGGAGGGTTGAGTGAAGGACTGTTAAAGTTTAAAGGGTACGAAATTTATCACTATTCATCACTAAAATATTGACTATCCGAAAATACCTGTGGCATTAAATTCACCACTGTACATTAATATCGCATGGTATTTTTCATAATTAAGATGAATCGAACTACCACCCACAAGTTTAATTTCATCATGCCGTTTATTTACGCTACAGGGTCAAAGGAATATGCACATACGTTCGTACATTCGAAAATTCTGGCGTAGTCGGGTAAAAAATTACATTATATGGCTACTAATGCTTGTCCGCGCATTACTTGGAAACGGCTTGACTGATTTCGCTAATGCTTTTTCTGTTGTGTTTGCAATTGTCAGGGCAAGGTTTGTATGACAAAAAATATTTGGACATCATTAAATGAGATGATACTTTCGTATGAAAATGTCAATAAAAAATATGTTTGAACCCGCGCAAAGCTAATAAGGAGTGGGTCGCTAGTAGTTAGAAACAGACTATCCATGGCGCAGACAAATATACAACCACCACCCGTGGATTCTATAGGTACCTACACATAATTGAACCCTCACAGCAATTGACCCGTTTTTCATTTCCAGTACTTCCCTCCCCGATCAAGATCGCCAGATTTCCGACACGTTAATAATTTCCAACGTGTCTGCTATTTCAATTAAAGTTAAACGGCTTACTAGAGCAAGCGTAGTGCTCTAAACTAAACTAAAATAGAACGGAATGAAGCTAGCATTGTCTAAACAAAATTTTATTGGAGTTTTAGACTCATGCTTTATGTTTAGACAAGAAGTTACAAATACCACAAGTTAGAATATGTGAACTAAAGACACACTGTATTTATTAACTTGTAATATTCATAACCTGACGCTGTATTCCTTAAAGATTAATACAGGAACCACAAATCAAAAATATCTTTCGTATAGTGGATTACCATCAATGGGATATGAATCCAGAAGCAAAGCAACAACAATGAACAAGTTTGGGACCTACTCTCAAATTACGGAAAATGTTTGCCGTTTTAAACAAAAAATTTAGTACCTAATACTTACGGTCATCGGTTCTGCGAAGAATGTGCCCAGACCGCTGTCATTCACATTTCTGATTCGACCACGCAGAGAAACTTTAAGCACAGCCTTTTCCATTGCCCTTAGTGTATGACCATGCACCTTCTTATGAGACCTATTGTGAGCAATCACGTCTCTGAGCCTTACGTCATTACACACTTGTTAATGAGTTGAAGACACTCACGCAGACCTAATAAAATCCTATGAAGAGCTCAAACACAACACTCAAATTCTTCACTTCTGATACTTTATGCGATATTGTTTTGATTGTTATTAATTATTTATTTATTCCTTTCCTTATCATTCTATATATACATATATCCTTTATAAGTTCCCACCTCTTGCACGTGGGTTTACCTATTTCATCAAACACTGAAGGATTACAAGTTAGGTACTGCGTCTGATCATGTTACCCGAAAGTTTTACTATGGCATTATATTGCCTGTGGTAAGTAGGTGTCGAATTTGACGTGGTAAACTAACTGATTACAAAGGATAATACGAGGTGCTAAACAGCCTGTCTGCTTTTTTTTGGTTTCTGATTTAAATGGCTAAAACCTTTATGATTTCGCCCAGTCCACGGCAGCATACACATCGTGTGTAGGAATTGCATCATATTTCTTAGAAGGCATACATAAAATAACCTACACTTGTCTTCATAGCATCGATAATTCGCGTTTATAACCAGCCTCTACAATTACGGATAAGCCATACAATATCTCTGAAAAATCATGTTCCATTTTTATAGAACTATGTAGTACCTACGAAAGTAAGTTATTGGCACGAGTTTCTGCAAAAAATAACCATTATTTTGAGAGGGAAAAGAGCCAAATTACAGATAAACTTAATTACAACGAGATTCGATGGTTTATGAGCTGACCTAGATACGGGATGGTAGTCTGTCGCCACGGGAGGCTTTGATCAGACGCCACCCACTGTATGATACAGATTATTCTCATTTGTTGGACGCCTGAAAGAGATTGATATAGAAATAATTTTGCTTCAATGTGATAAATCTTATTTAGATGGCCGGGTAATGTGTTGACCTATAACACAATACATGTATTCCATATGTATCTAAGGCAGCTGTCTCTCACAAATTTCAGAGCTCTTAAATGAGATTATTCTAAAGCTTCTTTAAAGCAGCAATAGCCCAACGGCTAGGCGTCAGCCTGGCGATCGAGAGGTCGTGAGTTCTATTCCACCCGCTTCAGACACAAGTATATTTAGCTTAGGGTTAATAAGACTACTAGTAATGTGGGACCCACACTGCTAGTAATTAAAGAAATTGTTCTTGCAACACGTGTAAAATCAAAATCAAAATCAAAAGTCATTTATTCAAATTAGGCTGAGGATCAGCACTTTTTGAACGTCGAAATTACAGAAGACAGTCCCCCAAAAAGCCCACCCTTCGTAATATAAGATGATATGTGTGTTTAAGTAACTTATCTATTTTGTATGTACCTACTTACAATAGTTATATAAGTTTTTTTTGTGTTACTAACAGTATATGGGCTACCTAGGTCTGAAATAAATGTCTTATTATTATTATTAATGTTCTAAAATCGTTAGTGGAAATACTTCAACTCACAGTTGTAGGTTTACCTGAAGATAGATATAAGAAGAATTAAAATTAAATAAACAAACTATTTAATAGTTTGCATGTTTAAATAGTAATGGTACCTGCCAGTAACTAACCCGCTGCAGAGCAAATACCACTTTTCATACAGAGAAAGCATGAGCATTTCAACATAGTTGCCCAAAGCTGGTTTGCCATTCCAGACTCGAATTGTAAATTACAAATCTAGACTTCCTCAGGATCTTTTCCTTCATCTCAGTGTTGTCTAAGATAAACTTACGTATGGATTCACAAAGCCACATTGGTGGTCACCTGGTTACTCCACCAATAATTTTAGTTGATGCTTGTTTTAACGCACCAACTAAAATGCATCATCTTCGTATCGAGGAGGTCATGCATGAGTTTGCTTCCCACCCAGGACAAATGTTTGTGTGATGAGCTCTTCCATTTGTTCTGTTTCTGGCTAAATATATAAATATATAAGTATATATAATATCAGTTGTTTAGTACCCGTAACACAAGTTCTGCTTAGCTTAGGACTAGATGGAGTTGTGTGCAAGTTGTGGAATTATTATTATTATCGTGTAGTTAGTGACTAATCTAGTCTTCCACCTGGCGTTAATCCCGGCTATGCCAGGGTCCGCCTTCCAACTGAGCTTCTTCCACTTTGCCCGATCTTCAACATCCTTTTCAGTCAGGCCATTGGCTCTCATGCCGGGCTTGACGACGTCCAGCCAGCGTTTGTGAGGGAGACCAAGGGACCTAGCCCATATACATATATATACTATACATGCATCTCCGACCAACGTACTTGATAGGGCCGCGCATGATGTGGCCATACCATTGCAGACGATACTCTTGCAGTTTTTCTCCCACGTGGCGGACACCAAGACTACCCCGGATGAATGAGTTGCGTATGCGATCGGATCGCGTTGTGACTAACTTAGTGTCAGAGTTTAACCCGCCCATAGCTTCTGACTTTGCTTCAAAAGCCGTTGAAAAATATCTCTCAGGCACTGCACGCAGAATGGTCCAGACTTGGATTAAGTGCTGAAACCGAATCCTGATAGATCTCTCAGGCACGCTGATTTCCTCACGATATTTTCCTTCACCGTTTTTTAAAGCAAATGATTTATTTATACTTGACTCTGAAAAGTCAGAGGTGTGTGTGTGAGTGCCTTGGGTTTAAACTCAAGTCCTATGACTTAGCAGTCTCCCGGTAACACCACTAAGCTATCACCGTTTGTAACTAAAATGAATGTATATAAGCATGCGACTCTCAAATCACCTTGGTACGATGTAGCAATACTTTACGTGTTTCTTTCGCATTCAGAATCAAATTCCCAATACGGTTTCCCTCGTTTCTACATGTTTGGATTTCAATCTGTATTTTTATTTGGTTTTAAAGAAGTTCTCTTTTCAGTATATCATGGCATCAAAGGCAAGTCTTGAAGATTTTGAAAGTAGTTGCGTTCACAATTCGGTTCCTCGGTACAATTAGGTATTTGGATGGTCTTCAGAATTACTCTGGGTGCCAGACCCGGAACAGTTCTGAAGACCTTCCAAATATTTGTGTATGTAAGTTTAACCATCTGTAAATACACCAACGATGTAGGTAAAGTTCCTAGTTTTTCTAAACAAAACGAAAAACATATTCAGCTTCTCAAGAAGAAACATTATCGATAAGTAACAAATTGCTTGAGACTTTATCCGCCTCATATTCCGTAGAAATGGTTATAACAAATCCTTTTCCTAGCCATGAAAACCACAGTTATACACAGCTTTCTATTCTATGTTAACAAACATTGCTTTATTCCAATACGAATTAAGTTACTAGTGCGAATTTTTAAAAATATAGAATTGAAAATATGTGTGTGTTTTTTTCAAACAATGCACTTTTCATAATTATTTACTTACAGCGAAGTAGGAATATGTCGACAAAAATTATAAAATCTACAATCCACCTTCCAAACTAGCCATCTTTGTAAACTAGAAAGATAAAAAATAAACTTTATATTATGGTCCTGTCTAAAACATGAAAGCGCATACAAAAAGTGAGAAAATAATCTGTTTACTCTACAGTAAGCAGAACGCAAAAGAGATAAGTACTTTGTTGGGTATGTTTGTTTCGTTTCTTTCTTTCTTTGTTTTTGAATAAAAAGGTAATTTTAATGAGACTTTTAGTTATTAAATAATCAACTGCCTAGTCTTGGGGTATATGCCCTACTATGGGGTAGGCTTCCAGTTCTACCAGATGCAGCTGAATACCAGTGTTTTACATGAAGCGACTGCCTGTCAGACCTCCACAACCCAGTTACTGGGTAACACGATACTCCTTGGTTAAACTGGCTGTCGCATTTTCGGGCTTCTGACTATCTGTAACGACTGTCATAGATCTACCAATGACAGCCGGGACCAACGGCTTTAGGTACTTTCCGAAGCACGGTGAACTCTTGATATGTAATGAATGGTCACATTGGTCACCCATCCACAGAGATTTCAAGGCATAAAAATATGTGCCGTATGAGTTCCTTAATTAAAAGTAAATTGCTGAGTAGAATACCTATTCTGCTCAGCAATTATTTAACATAATTATTTAATTGAGAAGCCACAATTAACTCTCCATAAGATAATCTCGCTCGAATACCTCCACCGATCCTCGATTTAATTCCACCAAGCCCTTTTCATCATCGGACCACCAGACGTACGGCACTGCGCCACCGGTAGGTAAATGGTAGATATCCCAACCATACGTACTAAACGCTTTGGAAACACATTAATTGTGCGAACAGCTAAAGAGTGGAATTCCCTGCCGGAGTCGGTGTTTCCTGATAGCTACAACCTAGGGGTCTTCAAGTCAATAGTAAACAGGTTGCTTCTAGGCAAGCGTGCTTCATCGTCGACCACATCATCGCTTACCATCAGGTGAGATAGTGGTCGAACGCGTGCCTATTAATAATGTTGGCAATTGAGAACGCAACCTCATTTGTGTACTGTCTGGTTAAACTGTTTGTTTATTAAATAGTATATTGTGTCCTGTCAATTCTGTTGTACGAAACAATATAGACGCGTTTTGCATTTTTCAATGCTTCTAGTTTTATTTTCCAATAATAATTCAACATGGTAGCAGAGCGTGGTTCCGATCCACGGACCTCTAACAAAAAAAAAAAAACAAAAAACAAAACCTGTTCCAATCCAATCGAAATGTACCAAAAAACCAAAAAACCCGATGTCGGTGTAAAAACCAGAATTTTGAACAGTTAAATTAATTCACTCCAAAGAAACGCTGGATGAATTGTGGGAAAAATTATATTATAGTCACCCTATTGAGATGACGGCTGATATAGATGTATGGAAGAAGAAGATAGTAAATAAATAAAATAAATAAATAAATATTCCACAACTTTTCACACAACGCCATTTAGTCCCAAGTTAAGCTTTAGAGCTTGTGTTATGGAGCTGATAAACATACTTATATATTTCTAAATACATACATTTTATAGATAAATTACACCCAGACACAGAACAAATGATCGTACTCATCACACAAACATTTGTCCTGGGTGGGAATCGAACCCACGACCTATAGTCTGCGCCAACATTAACCAAATAAAGAAAACTTGTGAAAGTGTGTGTACTTCATAACAATTTGATATCACTAACACTTCTCAAACACAACACCAACATTATTACATAAACGCATCTTCTTGTTTAGGTGCCATCGTCGGAAAAAGCAACAAAATAACAATACGAATCTTTTGTTTGTATAACAATCAACAAAGATGTTCGCAGAATGAAAAAATATGATACATCCCTAGGGCAAAGGTTTGATTGAGAGCGGGAAGCGAGCGTACCATCAAGAGCTCGCCATCGAGACATAACGAAAATAAAAACTAGCTCAAGAAGTAACAATGCAGCAGTGCCAGTCTGATTTTTCAATTCATATTTATTTTCTAAGGTCATCTTAGACATCATTGACATGGACGTGAAGGAAAACATCATAAGGAAATCTGGAATGGTAGTTAGTATAAGTTTGAAATCGCCAAACCACCTTATGCAAACGTGGTGATCATTGCTTGTGCCTTTTCTTTATTATGATAGAACTTTTGCCCAGCAGTGGGACACTAACAGGCTGGTATTGTTATTAAAATATAATATCTTATAATTACTGTCGGTTTTACATTTACAAACGCTAGACAAGTCAGAAACGATACAACCAAAGACATTCAATACATTCAGATAGGACATCACGAACAAAATTTTCAAATGCAAATAATTTATTGTTTAACACAGGTTCATAAGATGTTGTGATAAATACAGGTGTCTGCTATGTCCCGCCATTGAGGCATACAAAATTAATGTCACAAGTTTGGTACAAAAATACAATACTATTAGTTAATTAATTAAATTCAATTAAATTTAGATACAATAAAATTAAAATACAATACATTTTTGTCAGGCAACACATTATGATTAAATTAGCAAAATATTTATGTTAGATCAGCAAATATTCATTCGATGGATTTCAAATTCAAATAACTTAATTGAAGTCCCGCCATTGAGGCGTACACAATTAATGTCACAGGTTCGGTAAATATTTAATTTTCATACAATATTTGTGTTCTAGTGGACACAAGTCTGTGTCTAGTTCAGTACGCTCCTCTGCCGGTCCAATATTGCTAAATTGTGCTAGATGACCTTATTGAGACATGGAATCATAGTTTTACTTGAACATTTCCTCGCATGAACTCTCTAAAGTACCATAAATCTCTTTGGATACCCTGAATAATACCTCCCGAACTACGAACATTGTTTTGTTCGCAGTTCGGCGGGAGCGGCTTTCCCGCCTCTCGCCCTCACACCCCGCACGATTGACCTGTCTGAGACGACTGTAGGTTATTAGACTGTGATACAACGAAACCTTTGCTTAGTAAGCTATTATTTTATTGTTGTCCCTTAACACGCTTACACTATGACCGTATCCCACCCATCGTATTTCATATCGCGTAACTTGAAACACTGATTTTCCGCGAGCAAAGGGAAATATTTGCGCGTAAAAAGTGGTTTCAGCAAACAAATCAAGTAACACGATTGGATGAAACTGGGCGTCAAAGCGAGTACCTTCATAAAGGTATTTATAGACACCCGGGGACTGTTACAATGGCCTGTACCTACATAATTATATACAGGCTGTTTGCTGTGTTGGACAGAATTTTAAAGCATGAATTTTACTTATATTTTTATTAAGTTAACGGTTGGAGGACACGCGGCGCGTTTGTTAATATACAAACGTAGCTTAAGTTACATTTGTTGAGGTAAACTTTTGGATTGGTCTTCGTCTTCATATCGTGTGGTTAGTCACAAACCTGGATTCTGAATTTTAATGCCGCGCATGGGCCTCTGACTTGGCATCACATTGTCATGTCTGGCAGAAATATCTCTAAGGCATGCCAGTTTCCTCACGATGTTTTCATTCACCTTTAAATAATAAATGATATTTATTTCTGTAAATGGGTTCATACAAACACTTTTACATGTCATTTTTTAATAAGATGAGATCAGTATTTCTAGATAATTACAAGCCCCCTCTCCTCAACTTTAATGCGCTTACCTAATCTAAGTAGTTTTCCATCAATTTGAAAAAGAAAAAAAATCTTGTGTATAATATTTTTATAATCTAACTGGTGGACTAATTATATATTCATGTTCATATTCTGTCAGGTACCCTATTAGGTTGCAGAGGTCAGTTGCTTCATTTGAAATACTTGTTGCTGTTTAACTTCATCTGGTTAGTCCGAACATCAACCTTAACTTAGTCGGGGAAAGGGTTGGGTTACCCATTCACTCACCTGAAGGGTACAATACCTAGCACTATAATTATGGTTTACTTATTTAACGTGACCGTTTGCCAACTGGTGACCCCGACGTGATATGAACACTCAACCTTCTAATCTCGATAAGGATTCCTTCAATCGACCCGTGCAGCTAGCTATAATTTCTTAACCACCAGCACCTCAATAATTAATTGTTCATTCCTCAAGTAAAACCTAATACAGATGAAAAACTTTCCAAAATGCCTACTAGCTAAATGACTACATCGCTTACTATTGTTATAACTCAAGAGAGCTCATAATAAAGTTGGTTAGATAAACCTCCATCAACTCAATAGCCTGGAGATATTCCGAAAATTTAATACAAACACCAAGTCGTTAAAGAAAAGATTATTATTACAGAGAAGAACCAATCACTAGTTAATAAAGTTTTCCTTTAAGCCTAAGAATCCTTAGCTCAAACAATTATTTAAAGATGGCTCCCCTTAAGCCTGGTATACAAAGGCTGCTGTCGATAGCAACAAGTTCAAACAAAACAACGGAAAACAGTATTCAGACTGTTTAACAAGAAGCTGTATAGCAAAATCGGTTACTTGATAAACATCTTATGTATTTTATAGCTTAGGTATCATGATTTGAAAATTACATTGAAAGACTTTTGTAAAAAAAAGCTAACGGCAGGGAATTTCTCCTGAATCGTGAGTGTGTTTACAAACATTCAAACTCACTCACAAACAAACACACAAACTATCAACCCCAGAACAACTACATGTAGGTAAGCCATACAATTATTTGATACGTGTGAGAATCAAACCCGTGGCACGCAGCACAGCAGAGCTAACTGCTAAGCCACTACACCAACCATGTCGTAGTTATTTAATGCCTCTAAAACAGCAAAAAGAAATTGCATAGCCAAAAATTTTTAAAAATATTTTCTGGAGTAAAACCGGAATTGGGAGAACATTAACTTTTATATGAAAGTCAAATCATTTATTTCAATAGTACCATTAAACAGGCACTTTTAAATGTCAAATTAATTAGTAATACAATATAAAAAATGTTTTAGCAGCCCCTCATAAAGCGTAGACGTGTATAGAGACGAATGGACTAGAAACTCCATACTTACTGTTTTAAATAGGGTTTTGCGTCTATTTCTGGTTAACAGTGGACAACTTAATAACAAAATAATACCCCTAACATCCCTTGACACAACCCCACTAGAATATAATCTAGTAGGCTTAGACCTAATCAAATAACCGTCAATTCAACAATCACAATGGGGAACGTCTTAAACGCAAAAGAGATGAGAATATGCAAGAAACTTCTCAAGCAACTATTTTCAGAGTTCCTCGGAACATTTCTGTTTTTATCCCTAGTGTTATCTTCTGGTATAGCGTACGGAAACAACAATGCGAATGTTGCTATAGCCTTGGCCCATGGTTTCATCGTAGCTACATTGGTGCAGATATTTGGACATGTTTCCGGGGGACACATAAATCCGGCTGTAACGGTTGGGGCTTTGGTGTGTGGACGAATAAAGCCTTTGAAAGCTGTGTGTTATGTTATTATGCATGTTTTGGGAAGCATTGCAGGTGAGTCGTGTTTTGTGTTGCGATGATTTTGAGTCAGAAATATATTCACACCGAAACTCACGCTTATATCTCAGAGATTAGGCAGACACTACACAACGTTACCTGCTACGATACAAGAAGTAAAAGAAGTATTGAACTTCTTTTGCTTCAGTCAGACACACATGTTCATACATTTAGTCAGACACGCATGCTGGTTGCGATTACTACACACACACCTAACCTTTCTCAGATAAGAACTAATTAAGAAGCTTTTAGATCGATTAAAATCGGCAGCTCTCATTATTTTTCGTCCCATTCCTGTTTGCTTGTATTTTTCCCTATATACATATGTGGAAAAAAGATGCAACAGCAAAAATAGCTTGTGAACAATTGACTTGATACTAATTACTTACTCAAAGTGAAACTTCCTTTCCGTAATAAAGTCTTCTTTATTTAATTGCTACATCACTTATGTAGCCGTATGTTCAAAATAATTGTTAAATTATTACTCGATGCAATATTTTCCTTTTTTACTAAACTGATAAAAATCAAAATAGTTCAAAATTACTACAATCCCTCCTTATTAACATACGTCACCCGAAGCAGTTAACAAATATCTTACTTCAGTAATAAACAAGAAACATTATTAAGTTCTCTTAATTACACGAGACTTCAATTATCTCGCGTCAAATTAAATGTCTCTCACAAGACGCCAGGCAATAAATTAATGTAGTCTTAACTTTTCTAGTAATTTAATTTTAATTATCTTTTAGCAGACAGAACTCATTATAGTTATTCTTGTATAATATTGCACCTATATTCTCCAAAAGTTTTGGCAGAGGTGTAACTATAGACATGAAGCTATCCAAAATTGTAAAATTTTCCCAATTGAATATGAACCTTATTCCGTACATCCAGATATCCGTCTACTTCTGTTATGGTCAAGTCCTAATTAGTAAGGGGCGATCTGAGCTAATTAGTAAGGGGCGATCTGAGCTCTAAGCTATTGACAGGGCACAAATATACAAGACAGTTACTTCTTCTTCTTCTTTCATATTATGGTTACTCACTAACCTTGTGTTAATTTTATTATGCCTCTAACTTGGCCTTACATGCCGTTGAGAAATAGCTCGCGAGCATGCTGGTTTCCTCACGATGCTCTGAGGGCTGTAAAGATTTTTTTTTCCAAATTCAAATTCAAATCCTTTATTTGCAGAATATGGGTGGGTATACAGGTGTTAAAATTGAGATATATCGCCATACTCAGGCTCATGCCATGCAAATTTAAAAGCAAATTACAAATGAATAACCTAATAAAACTCCCCGACACAAGAATTGCAGTAACCATATGCTCAGCAGCAGCGCTTACTAGGCAAGACTAAAGACCATAAGACCCTTCGACACCTTCATCGATTAAGAAAATAGTGACCATCGGCTAACTACAATTAATTATACATGAGTTACCTACTCAATACCAAAGACTGAAGCATGCATGCCGTCTGTCGGGAACTCAAAGCTGTATTGATTATTTTTTTAAAAGGCTTTTCCAGACTTTTCCCTGCATCGTTAGACTCGCATAATATATTCGTACAATCTTATGTCTGGACTTTAAAAGAGGCCATGACCTCTGAGTTTCTTTCAGCATGTCTACTCAGGGATCAGTCATTTTGGAAATGCCTGTGCCATTTAGTTTAAAAAAAAATACATGTAAAAGTATCTGGAAAGATCTATTTACAGAAAGAAATATCATTTCATTTCATTTCAAAGACTAATTAATAAGGGTGCGCACTTGAAGAATGTTCTCCACTTTCAGGCTCGGGAGTGGCTGCAGTATCAGCGGAAACAATCCGAGGTGACCTCGGAGCCACAATACCTTACAAGTACACCACCCTGGAACAAGTCTTCGCTCTGGAGTTCCTGATGACCTTCTTGCTTGTAGCAGTTGTTCTCAGCGTCACAGACTACAATAGGGGAGCGAGAGGTCTTGGGTCCTCATCTCTAGCTATAGGCCTTTGTGTATCAGGGTGTTTATGCTCCTGTCTGCCTTATACAGGGTCCTTGAATCCGGTGCGAACCTTAGGACCAGCTATTGTAATGGGGATCTATGACTTTCATTGGGTTTACTGGGTGGCACCCTTATTGGGTGGTGTTATAGCTGGAGTAGTATATAGATTTATGTTAGAAGTGGAATTGGGAGAACATTAAGATGATAATGTTAGTTAAGCCAGTGGGCCGCCGGTACAGGGGCAAAAATACAAGTGTAAGATGACCTCGTGCTCTAAGAAAACTCCTTACGACGCTAGGTCAACGGGTTATCACGAGCGTGCGGATAACTGTACCTATTAAACCAAGTGTTCCATTTGTTTTTCTGCAGAGGGGCTCAAGCTCAAAATGTGACCTAACTGAGAAGCAATCTGTGAGCCTCTGGAGACTTGCACTTGTATCAGTAAACTAAAATGCAAAACTAATTCTGATTACCCTTTTGTAATGTTAGTTATGTATGTAAAAGACTGGGCAAGAAAATTTCTTATTCCTAACAGTGTAATGTTTTATAAATTTTACGTTAAATGAGATTAATTAAATATTATTAATCAATGAAAATCAGTACAAAAACGGTTTGTTCCGTCCACTATTATTTTTTTGCCCAACTCCGAACTTGCCGAATGATTAGTTTAATTTCTGAAAGCTATATTATTATCTTGTCTGATAAACTCGGAGAAAAAACTTAGTTGAGTTCGCCTTTGTTCTTTTCCTTCCAGTATAGCGTTATCTGTGTTAGATAAGAGAAGATAATTAATGTTATATAAGTTTAAGAGAGTAGGAAAAAAAAGTATATAGGTTCACTTAAACTTTAGTTTGCGTGTTTAAAGTTTTACTTTAAATCAACATTAACATTAGAAAGCAAATTTAAAAATTGAAAAACTGGTGAATAAGTTTAACACTAGGGTTTCCAGAATCAACCTACAAAAATCTTGGTTTCTGAATATGCGATGATTTTTCTTTCACCCTCCTATAACTACGTACATACTCACGCCTTTATCCCATAAGGATAGATAGAAACTGCAAAGCCCTATTTAATTATTCTTACATACTACTTCTTTTGCTTCGTTTACGTTCATACGTTCATACATAGTCATACACATATCACCCCGATTGCGACGCTCCTGACCTTTCTGAAGAAACTCACCAATGAGGTCGAAGTATGGGTCCTATACTTCTATTGCAAACAATTGCCAAAAGCAGTAATTAAGGCTCAATTCACACCAAAAGAGCGTCGAAACGCAGCGAAGCGGAGCGCAGTTTCAGTGTCATATGAATTTTAACTTTATTTTTATTACTATAATACTTATTATCGCATGAGAAACTCGAACGAGTCGCGCAGATGCCCGCGGCGCCGCGGGAATTCCGGCGAATTCCATAAACGGAGCCGTGCTCGCTGCGCTTCGCTGCCCTTCGCCGCTGTTTCGGTATGAGTTGACCCTAATTGTTAGTAGTAGTAAATGTGACATTACAGCTACTACTATTAAAATATTGAAGGATATACTCGTAATAATACTCAATATCTTGCCTCAATCGCTTAATCAATCCGCCATTGACAACATACATTTAATTGCGAAACAAACAGGAACAAGCTGTGATTAACTTAAATACCGAACTACATAATATTATAGATGCTTGTGGTTCAATAATAACAGCCTCAGTGCCACACGGGTCGATTCAAGGTTAAGCTACCCTTGACGAGGTCAATTCGTGAATGGCCAGTAGTTATTACATATCTAGACCCCGTTAAGCCTCAGAAAGCACGTTAAGCAGTATTGGTCTCGGCTCTCATTTTCAGATCTTTAACAGTCATTACGAATGGTCAGAACGACGAAAGTCTCACAACCAGTTTATTTAATCAAAGAAAGAAAGAAAGAAAAATGCGTTTATTGGCATTACAACAAAGATACTCCTTAAAACTATAAAATAGAGGGATTGCAATGCCAAAAGGGCCTCAGCTCAACATTATGTCAGATGAGAAAACAGAGTGAAAGAAAGAAATAAAATACATTTATTGGCAACAGCTGGATACACGTACAGCTTATAAAACACAATAACACAAAAAAAGAGACAAAAACGGCATGTCTCACGGTTGCGCCAAAAGGTTCATTTCAGTGGTAATGCCAGACAATTGCTGAGATCCTGCCTGACGCTGATTTTCAAATGAACCTTTGGGACAAGTGACGGATGAGTAACACTATCTGACGGGTGTACTATCTGACGCTGATTTTCAGCTGCAACCCACGAGTGCCACACGCAAGAATAATTAACACAAAATAGGGGGGTATTGTGCTACCCAGTTACTGGGTTGTGGAGGTCAAATAGGCAGCCGCTCTGCTGGCATCGTGTTGAGATAGGGTCCTTTTTAACCTTCCACAGGTGTTTTGTTAAAAATCCTGTGCGTGTCTCAAATAAATGTGTTACTTTCTTTCTTTCTCTGAGTACAATACTGGTAGTCAGCTTCAATCGGTAAGACTGGAGGGTGACCCAAATTCGTTGGTACAAGGCTCCTGCCTTTATGGTAGTTCGGTCCTCATTTGCCTGATGATGACCGAACTACCATTTTTAATGGTGTTGATAACTGTCCGAGTATTATCAAGTGTTAATAAACTTATTACGACCGAGAGCGGTGTATGGATTTCATATTTTAATTACGTGCCTTTTACATTCCTTAACGAGTGGCAGTAATCATTGAAAATTGGGAGGTTTGCAAAGGCAGTGCAATTGGCACTCAATTTTAATTTTTGCTTTTGATAATTAGGTAGGTGGTTAATTAATATCTGTAAATAATCCCTTCCGTGAAAATACTCTTAAGTTTATCAAACAGTAATCATAGTTGTTTATATCAATATGAGATTCTTACAAGGGATTTTTATACAGATTAAATGTTTAGGGGACAGATTAATGGTTCTTAAAACCGCAGACTTCTGACAAGTACCTACCTACGCAATATATTACTTACTTTTTGCACTATTGCGTGAATGCAAAGCAAAATAAACATGTGTTAAAAAGACTATAGGTAATACTGTAAACTTGGAAGAAAAGCAATAAGAAACAATTTCTAGTGCGTGGAAAAAGTACAAATTGTATCGCTACTAAGAAAAGTGTTCAGGAAACAAACAATAAACATTATAATTTAAAACAGTTAGGTAAGCTGGCAACACTGGGGACTATCTACATTAATTTCTACACGAAAGCTTTATCTTGAGCTGTTTATCGTGGAACGTTTTCCCCTTTTGTTTTCCTACTTTTAAGTTACAGTTTTAAGTTAAAGTTCGTGTAAACTAGCAGTTATTTAGAGCTCGTAGTTCGCACGATAAAATTATTTAAGTGGTGGTAAATACAGAGTATGGAGTATAAAAATATTTCAAGAGAACCTAAGTTTTAAAGAATGTGCTTGAGACACGGAGGTTCACGAACTAGTCTGGGATTGAAATATGTTAAGCACTGCACCAGCACACACACATCAGTGCACAGTAAAATAGAACGCTTGTTAAATACAACTACATTTCAAACTTAAAAGTGGTGCAACAAGAATCACTTTCAAACAAAAATGTGTTGAATTACAATCCTATCTTGCTAGAATTTTTCCGTTTACAGCGATGCGGATGCACCTTGATGCTCTATTGGTAATTATTTGAAATTAAATTAAATCAAATCAATTTATTTGTGAAACATAGGTATTGCCATTTTAGATGGATCTTAAGAACTAGATAGTGCGCTATATAATTAAAATAAATATATAATTAATATAAATAAAATCAATAAAATAAAATAATTATGTTTTGTCAATTTTGACATACTTACAAATATTTATAGAAAAAACATGCGTGCATGCGTTGTTATTTTGAACTTTATATAATAATAAATTTCACTTCACTTCACTTCATTCACTTCATTCACTTCATTTCACTTTTCTTTTTTTTTATTACGGAAGAAAATAAGTATGTTATACAATAATGTAATAGAGCAATCCTACACAAGCATGTTTTCTATCTCTACGTTCGTTCACTATGGCTAGAACTGCATTAAGTAAATTAATTTAAAACTGCTGGTCTATTCTGTAAAATGTCTTCTTAAAAACTTGAGGGAAGGGAGCGTGAAGTAATTTTAAATCCTTATTTATATTTTTTTGTAATATCGAACCTTTATGCTGAGTAAGTTTAGCTTTGGTTTCTATTTTTGTGTAGTACAGATTCTTTACGAAAACAATAACCCCGGCATAATGCTTACGGTTCTTTTTACCCACAGAGACTTGAATAGCCGCAATGCCAGCGACTGGTCTATCTCCTTCTGTTTTGGAAAATTATGGCTTGTGCCGTTTCATGATTGTCGCACAAACTTAATGTATCTACTTAAATGTTAGTCACGTTATAGTTCCAGGAACATTAAATGGTCAAGCCATATTTTAGTTAGCAAGATGTAGAGGATGAAATTTTAGCTTTCAAGAACTAAGAGGCATTCAAATTATACTTAATATCATTAAGACCAAAGCTGAGTTCGAAAATAAGACGAATCACTTTTTCTAAATCTTGACGGGACACTACAGTGCATACAGATAAGCAACTTTCAGCTGTCACAGACATAGTTACGATTGTCCCTAACCGTCAGTTATTATTAGTCATTAGTGACAATCACTGACACGCTCGGTTTGAATTCATATCGTTGACAAAACCGTCTGCAGCAGCACCCAACGATACAACTCCATGGTCTGTGGTCGTATCGGAACAGTTTGCTCGAGCAACACTCAACTAATACGAGTCGACACGAGTATCGATTCCTGCCTAACTTTTAATTGAGAAAGTTGACACACGGGGGCGTGAGGGAAACTCAATTTTGTTAGTGACATCTTCATTTCGACGTCAAAGCTTATTGGGACTTTGCTTAAAAACCTCGTCAAGTGCGAACAGGACTTCCCTATCCGTAATTATTATATATAGTCTATTCTTAGGTCCCTACTTAAGTCTCTCACATTCGTTTAACTAAATCTAAATAGCGTAACATTACTTTACCCTGCAATTCGGGTAAAAAATGCATTTGTCATTAAGTCCGTCTTTGTATGTACGATTCATTTTTAACTGACTTCAAAAAATGAAGGAGGTTCCCAATTCGACTGAATGTTTTTTTTTGTGTTCGTTACCTCATTTCTCCGTCATTTAAGGGCCGTTTCATCTTTTATTTGATAGGGTTACTATAGGTTTCTACCAGGTCGGTCTCATTGTTCAAATCCCAATCATCAAATCTCAGATCTGATGATGGGATCCTCGAGAAATTGAGGGAACTCCTCAAATAATATAGGTATACATGTACCGATGTTTACATTTTTAGTAACAAATCAAGCATTTTCATTTAGGAAGTATCATTTGGTGAAGAAAACCTGATGAAGAAGAGAGGCGACGGAACTCTTCAACGCATTACTGCAAATTGTTCGCGATTACTACATACATTTGTCTATGCAGGGTGTTTGTATTTCTACAACATTACGCCTGTCTATATTAAAAGGTACCCGGCAGCGATGTACAGATTAATGTTTACAAAGAACTTTTTTAGCAATTGTTAATTGATTTGAATGATTCTTTCAAGTATTGATAGACTTTCTGTACATACGAAGAAACTAAAAATTGCCAAATAAAAAAAAATACAAAAAAAACTACAGACTTCTTTAAAAAAACACTAAAACTGGTGAAAAATAATTCCAGTCAGAAGTCGGTGGCCAATAATGACTATATAAACAAAACCACCAAAGCCACAGACTTCCGAAACTGGAGTTATTTTTCACCTGTTTAGTGTTTTTCATCATTGTGAAGCTACACTATCCCCGGGTGACATCTGAGGCTACTTTTCATTCCAGTATTTTTACGGGATCGGGGAGTTTAAACTAGGGTTTCCTCACGACGTTTTCCTTCACCAATGTCAATGATGTCTAAGATAAACTTAGAAAGTACAAATGGATTGAAAAAGTCACATTGGCACTTGAAGGCTCAATTATTTTAGGAGGAAAGCCGAGCAAAAAGAACTGAGTAGGTATTATATGTATCCCTATTGTATCTCTTGAAGGCATCGGTCTACCCACCACCCATATCTACTTACCTTTGGTGTAAATATAGTTTATTCTAAGAGTTAAGTAGGTTTGTGTTAAATAGATTTAGAATGACGACATATATGTATATGTATAACCTAACCTAACTTATCATACCTATCCTATAGCGAACCTAACTACCGAACCTAACTACCTTACTGAAATGCATTGATTTTGAAAGATACAAAAAACATCATTTTAGAGTGAATTACTGTGCTACGTGTTTCTATGTTGCTAACGATACTAGATTAAGTAGTAGTACTTGAAGTAGTAGTGTTAGTATTTAATCATTTAACCCGGAAGTCTGTGGCTTAGTGGTTTTGTTTCGATCATTATTGGCCACCGGCTTCCGAAACTGGTGTTATTTTTTAAGAAGTCGGTTATTTTTCATGACTATACTTAAACTACACTTACTTAAAAGTTAATTCATCGCGCTATCTACTACCCAGTACTTACGTATTATATATTACCAACAAAATATTTTCTCAAAAATAACGTTGACGATATTGACGGCATACAAACGAAAAACGAACGATCTATCAAAAATGTATGAACACGACTAACACACGCAAAGCATCTTGTGCAAACTTACGTAAAAAATATTACTTGGAGCAAACTTTCTGTGAATAGAAAGGACTTACTGCGATGATTGATTCCCGAAGACCGATTTCTGCTTACTTCGAAAGCAGAAATAAATATGAAAACAGTTTAGTAGGTAGGTATCCATCATGGAAATAAAATTTGGGAAAATGATAATGGGAAATGAGCAGCTTATACTATATATACTTATAGTAAAAAGAAAGCTAACCCGCTCTCGTATGGTGAAATGAAAAAAAGATTGGTAACAATAGAAAAGGTTGTGTCTAGTTAGTCACAGTTGAGCTCATGACTTATTATGATAAAATGAAAATATAGATGCTCTAAATAAGATAAATAAAAAAATAATAATAAATATTCCACAACTTTTTCACACAACGCCATCTAGTCCCAAGCTAAGCTAAGAGCTTGTGTTATTGGTACTAAACAGCTGATAAACATACTTATATATTTCTAAATACATACATGTTATAGATAAATTACACCCAGACATAGAACAGATGATCGTACTCATCACACAAACTTTTGTCCTGGGTGGGAATTAAAGCCACGACCTCCGGCATAGCAGTCAGGGTCACTAACTACTAGACCAACAGGCCAGTCAAGTAGATAGTATATTATATCGAACAGGTTGAATGCTAACCTAAACAAATTTTGTATTGTTCCTTTTGACCGTCGGCGTCGAGGAGTTCCTTAGTCGGGAGCTTATACCCTCGGTGCAGCAGTCATGTCATGATAAAGCAAAAGAATCCTTGACATATCAATTTTATCAGCGGTTGAGTGATTGGCTGCTGTGTATTAAGAATATTTCAGCAGTAACAGTTTTTAAATTAAAGCTCCAGGAATTTGTTATATGCAAAACATATTACTCAATTAATGAATTTTTAAATGACAGAATTATTGATTAAAATTGTTTTTCTCTTATTTAATGTAAATTTTATGATTGTAATATTAATGTCCAAATGAATGCAGTATATATAGGTTGACTAAAACATAACATGTTAATAATAATATAAAAAATTGTACACCCCATGGGTATGTTACAGTGATACACTAACACTAATTGTAAGATCTTCTATTTACCTGTGACAAACAATAAATAAATGAATTATGAATTATTATGAATTATGCAGCGTGAGCCTAGGTTTCGATTCCCGAACGAATCACATACAACATAAGGCCTACAAAAAGATGTTCCGGTCTGGTTGTTTTTGAATGCAAGTTTAAGTGTTTGTAAACGCACCCACTGGCCACGATGCATGAAAAAATCCTAGTTTGAGGCAATGTTTTTTTTTAATTAAAAGAATTTACCGTTGTGCAGTTTATCTCGTGGGAGAAGAATCGAGTCGCACTTACCATAAATATGTATTGTCATTGGAACTGAACCAACACGTAAAATTTTAACTCCGTAGGATTAGAGGAAGTGATTCTAATTTAGCTTGCAAGATTAAACCCCAAGAAAAACTACTTATAAAGCTTGTAATTAAGAGATGAATAGTAAAATACAATAATACAATACAATGCAACACAACACTAATGAATTAATGTGTAAGCCTAAGCAAAGAGATTTAAAATACTATAGAGCGGGCATGTCAAGGAAATGTCATAGAAAAACTTTGATCCCATGTCTCAGTAACGCCATCTAGAATAATATTTGAATTTTGGAGCGGCAGCGGAGCGTACTACAAAAACTCATAGACTTGTATCCAGCAAGACACGCTTTTTCGGACGAAAATTTTGATCGTGATGTCCGGTATATTAGGTATTGAATGTCTTTGTGTGTAAGTGAGCAAATACATCACTTATGGAGACTCCTATTGCACCCTTGAGTAATAAATTAAACTTATAGCTTTTCCTCATAACTTAGGTACCATTGGACTAACGTGATGGAAACCTTCAAAATTGGATATTTGTTAATCAATCACGCCAAAACCGTATCTTGCCACGGGTAGACCATTGACCCGGATTAGGACATGGGAATACTTTTTAGCCCGATAGTACGTTCCTGTAGGATAATTTACGGCCTTTACCCGGGCGATACCGTGGGCAAGAGTTAGTTATGTATAACTCAAGCCCGTTATTGCGCCATACGATATGGATATTACAGGGCAGGGATAGCGAACCATAGCTATTATGGGTACGGCTTTTAATTAATTGAGGTAACTAATCCATAGAAAATATTAAGGGTTGTCAGACAACAATTTACTATGGTATTATAAATAGGCAATTCAATGGTAACATTCCTGAGGGACTTAAACGGTAGACACTATTATGTAATTTTTTTGGACAGTCCGAAACCCAGGGGTGCAATATATCTAGAAATAAATCAGATGGCATAGTTGCCCCGCTCGGCCCGCTTGCTCCCACGCACCGCACTGGCGCTCGCTCGCTCACAATTCCAAATCTCTATTAGCAAAGGAAGGTTGTTTTTATTTATTTTTTTACTTTTTAAAGAATTTTTTAAAGTATAAGCTGTCTGTTGAAAATTCGAAATAATCCTGAAATTTCATGAGATTTGCAAAAGCCGGCTATATATGGTAAGTATTTTTTCGGAAACGAATCTCTATACTATTAAAGAACCCAACGTGTTATACTTACGTTGGTACTTATGTTATTTATTGCAAACTGTCTGGTTTTGTAAAATCGTGGCTGAGGCCAAGCCGCGGACAAAATGTTGTAGATACACATACACGGTTCAGCCACCCCTGTAGGTATTAGAGGGGAACATTTTCCTAATGACCTACTTTCAACACCGGCTAATTAATTACGGCTCGTCTCGACAATACGCGGATATCGTTCACTTGTTAGAGAGGTTTAAGTACTCATACACGTGTAGAAATTTGAGGGCTTTAATTATTATTAAATAGTATTAGGTTCAGTACTTAATACTATTTGGTTACTAGGCTATAGATCGAAGAGATTTAAACTACTAGGTAAGTATAGAGTGGACATGCGAGGAAATGTTATAGAAAAACTTTGATCCCATGTCTCAGTAACGTCATTTAGAGCTCAAAAGCTCATAGACTTTTGTCCATAGGACACAAGTTTCGGATGAAAATTTTGTTCGTGATGTCCCCTCTATAGGTATTGAATGTCTTTGCTATAATACTTAGTAAAATACTGTTTATGGCTAAAGAAATACGCGCACGGGTTCATCGAAGGTTAAGCATTCATTATGTAAGTAGGTAATTTATAATTCAGAACAAATGCGATTAAACCAAAAACGCACCGTGCATTCAACTGCGTTTGTGGTACTAATCTTGCACTATTGTGTACCACAAAGTATAACTTGAAGGTTTTTAAAAGCGTCTAATTCAAATTATTTACCTAGATTTTTCTTGGTTTCAAGAAACAGAGCTACCTATACCGATCAAAGAGAAAAATCAACCAAACTAACCACATATGAACCACAGATTTCGAAAAAAGAAAATGATGTGCTTAAAATGAATTCGAATTTAGAATTTTTAATTCAATGTTGGATAATAATATCGACTTTTACTTACAGCTAATCTATACATATAATAAAATTGTAGAAAAGTGGTGTCTGTACAATGGAAATATATAAAAAAAAAGTAGCAGGGGTTGTTATTATATCGGTGCCGAACACGAAATTGTAATTATTATTTTTTTTGTCTGTTTGTCTGTTTGTCTGTTTGTCGGTTTGTCTGTTTGTCGGTATGTTTGTGCACGCTAATATCAGAAACGGCGTATTCGATTCAGATGCGGTTTTCACTAATATATTGTTGTAAGCCTCACTTAACATTTAGTGTTTATTTCATGTTAATCGGTTCATAAATAAAAAAGTTATGTCAATTTAAAGAATCACGGCGAACATTTGTTAAGGTATTCTACCAGAGTACGTACACGCCTCGCGCCTGCGGGTCCGTGGCTATATGTATGAAGCGCGCTGAGAGCCGCGCCGCTGCCATTGGCTTGGAGGTCTTAATTTTTTAAGTCATCTCCACAGGAATGCCCGGTTATGCTGTACACGTCCTCTTCTGCGACACGACAGCGAGCTGCCCCTCAAATAAAAAAAAACGCGCCGCTGCCATAAGGATTCAGTTATTCGTAGCGAACGCACGTACCCTGGAGAGTATTATCATCTACGTATGGAAACGCAACGCAAATACCAACTTGCAAAAATTCTATTTACTTTGCGAAAGAGCTATTTTGACGCCACGAAACGTCCAAGCAGCAACAATAAACGCTGAAATTTTGAGCTATGTTCTGGGGGATTATGTTGAGTAAATCTCCATTAACAGAGTCATGGAAGAAGGAGAATCTACAAGCTACCCAGTAGACTTTTTAGAATCTCTCAATGCTCCTGGACTACCAGCACATGAAATAAAATTAAAAGTAGGCGTACCCATAATGCTTCTTATAAATTCAAGCACCCCAAAACTTTGCAATGGCACCAGGTTAAAAGTGACCAATGTACAACGAAATCTGATAGAAGCAGAGATTTTAACAGGGTGTGGAAAAGGTGAAAGTGTTTTCATTCCTCGGATTCCTCTCATTCCAAACAATTTTCCATTTAGTTTTAAACGAGTCCAGTTTCCAGTCAGCCTATGTTTTGCGATGACAATTAATAAAGCCCAAGGTCAGACGCTGAAAGTTGTGGGTGGTAGAGATCTAAGTATCAGCTGTTTCTCGCACGGTCAGTTGTACGTGGCTCTGTCAAGGGTTAGCAATCCAAGGAGCCTGTATGCTTTCATCCCCGATGGCCATACGTCAATTAATATCATGTTCAGAGAAGCATTACTGTAAAGTAAATTTTTAGCTACCCAAACGACGGTATATGTAATTCAAAATATGCTGTCCGAAAGGTCACTATTCCACGTGGACGAAGTCGCGGGCACAGCTAGTTTAAAATAAAACAGCTACATTTAGGTCGGGACCCAAGAAAATCGCAAGAAACAGCTTCGTCAATTAAAGAAAAATAGAACGGCGCGCGGCGCGGGCGGGTGGCGGGAAAACAAATGAACCGCAGATTTGAAAAATAGAACATATTGTTGTGCATCAGAATGATTTTGAATTTAGAATTCTCAATTCAATGTCGAATTCGGACAACATCGATTTTCACACTAGATAATATCATAATTCGCAAATTTCATAGGTAAAGGCCCAATAATTATGCATAATTATTGTATGTAGGAAGGATAATAAATAGTCTTCTACTCACGGTTAGATTATGTTGCTGTATATTCTCCGGAAACACAGGAACTACACAGTTACACACACTAATTGTTAGGTAGCTGCAGAAGCTAGCTAATTAATTAGTTAATTAACACATACACAAAGTAAGAAGGCACAGTTACGCAAACACACAAGCACAGCAAGTTTTTTTAACTGTAAACCATTTTAATTAGGTTTTCAGTGTAACAAACAATGTCACTAATTTTTGCTTAAGGTAGGTAGGTACATTGAACAAAGCACCCATCTGCAGGTATGCAAATAAATTTAACTTTACTTTACCAGTTAGTAGCAAGAACACAAATTGCTTTAACATAACATCACTCCGGTAATCTCCAAGGGGTTAGGCAGAAGTGTACCTATTATACTACACTCACATATTATCGCCAGCCATGTTAAAGTTCCACATAATAGGCGCGGCTGCGGTTTTGCTCCATAATAAATTACAAATGACAGATTACTTTATGGCAATAACCGACTAGTGATGAGGGTCATGTCATAATGTTAATCTTGAAGCAAGATAATTATGTTGATTATAAATTATCGACTACGAATAATAATGATTTATGCATTACGTTGTTTTTTATAACGTATTAACTACTGAGATTAAAATAAATTTTAGAAGTTATGTAAGTAAATTAATTTTGTGGAAATGTATATAATTAACAAATACGTCATTTAGTTTTTTATTTCTTTGGCTACTGAGTGGATGCTATTTAATTATTCTGCCAGCGTATAAATATTTATTAATTATGTATCATTGTTAAGTTAAGGGTGAAATATTGTAACTATATATTTTCGTGATTCAATTCACCAGATTATTTTTATATCACAAATAAATATATTTGAATTCGAATTTGAAGATTGTTTTTATTATCGGATTTACCGGATTCGGTGCCCGATACTATTTACGGTTTATTACTTCAGAACATAAAGAACTCGAGAAAAGCACATAGCTCCATCCACCTTGAATTTTCATTACAAATTTTATTCCTTTTCCCTGCCATCTCCTGAATGTAAAAAAAACATTTGCCGCTTCAAGGGAAGAAAGACTTAACGTATTGCGGTCGGTGTAGTTTGCTCGAGTAAAAACTTCCACATCTTAAGCTAGATGGCGCTGTTATCAAGTATAGTGTTGCTATAACTAGGGTTTTGAGTAATTTTGAAATAAATATAGGTTGTAGCAGATAATAACAATTTCATTTTATTGGAAATACACATTAAATAAAATAAACACTGATTTGAATAAACAGTAACAAATATACCATGTAACCTAACCAAATAGGTAAGTTCATAATAGGGTGTTCCAAGGATAAGACCCAGGAAGCTCATCTACGACCATAAGTTGTGTCGATAAATACTGTGGTAAACATCCATAGATTCTACTAAAAATTAATATATCTGGTTTCATATGTGAAACTATAGGTAACTGAAATTTGTTGTATTAAATATAGAAAATACAATCTACAATCGCTTTAACCCCTAAATAAAGGATGACTTCAGCCATTCCGTTTCTGTGGTCTACTTAGGTCCCAACATGTCCTGAGGTCTGACCCATTGGTCGAACTGTTCTGCAGTGAGGATGTTCAGCTTGATTGCGGTTTCCTTCAGATTGCCACCTTCCTTGTGGGCAGTTTTCGCAATTAGAGCAGACTGAAACATAAAATGTTCAACATAAATTATTTCAAGTACTTGTTTTACTTTTGGAGCTTGTGGCTAAACGATATAACAGCCTCACAGGACGCTACTCTTTACATGGTAAGTTAGTAGATGGGTGACCATTGTACATAAAGTCACCTCCGTGCCTTGGAAAGCTCGTAAACCTGTTAGCAGTCGTTATAGCCAGAAGCCCGAAAGTCGGACAGCCAGTTTAACCAAGGGGTACCGTGTTACCCAGTAGCTGGGTTGGGGAGGAAGGTAGACAGCAAGTCGCTACATGGAAAGTGGTATTCAGCTTCATCCAGGTATATTGGGAGCCGACCTCACCATAGTTTGTAAAGACAGATATTTTTTTTTTAAATATTGTAAACCAGTGCTTGACTGCAATCCCACCTGATGGTAAGCTGAGATGCAATCAGTGAAGGTGAAGCGCACTAGTTTATTAAGAGCCTATTCACTCTAGCCTTGAAGACACCAACAATCGCTTATTTTAATTTCAGTCTGAAGCGTAGCTACGCTTCTATTACTTACATGCCAGCAAAACAAAATATTAGAAGATTATGTAACGTCAAATTTTTCAAAGGCGGCCTTAAGCCAATATTAACCTTTCCATCGTGTCAATTAAAGACACAATGACAACGCGGATGCCAGTGTCCGCTTGGGGTTTAATGAATTAAGTAATTGGCGAACACCAGAAAGCGCCGGAACTAACAAACCCGATGAGTCCAGACAAATTGATTCATCTACACTTCAGCGAGGGAGTTAGGAAAACATAGTATCCACAACCAAGGCTTAGAGCCCCTTGCTGAGCAGTAAAATGACGATCGCTTGAGAAGAACCATGCTTACATTGCCTAGCATAAAAACAGAGGCGGAGGAGTTTGTTTTCATGATTGATTGATAATACCAGCCGAGTTATTTATTACCTATCAGACACTCAAACTTAGTACGCACCGAATAGTATATTAGGTCTGCTTCTTACAGATGCCAGCTCAAGCAACCCCAAACTGTGAAATTTCCACATAGAACGTAACCTTGTGAGTGTGAGCGGGGCGAACGCATCAGGAGAATTCTGTTTAGCACACTAAATATGTTTGGAATCGGTATTTAACAGTTTCTTAGCTAAGCCTTTGTCCGACGAGGCAAGAACTCTTTATAAAATTTATTATAATCATTTAAAATAATTTAAAAATACAAAATTTGGCTACGATGGAGCGACATAGTCAATATTGTGACAAAGCTCCTTAATATAGAAAAAAAAAAACGTAACCTTATTCTGTTTGAAATAAAGTTGAAAAACTATCAAAGAAATTTGACACATTGGGGCTTCGATCAATAATAGTACCTACCATTGGGGTGGCTTGATATGCTGGCCTCTTTACATATTCTGTTTAGTAGAATTTTCGAGGAAAAAGACATAATATCTCACCTTATCGTATCCAATATGTGGGTTGAGCGCTGTGACCAACATGAGAGACTCGTTCATGATCTTGTCTATTGCCGCAGAGTTAGCCTTGATGCCACTTGCACAGTTCTTGGTGAACGCCTGGCAACCGTCACCTGGAAAGATTGCAAGTTACAGTCAATGATCTAAGAGCCCTACCGCACCGAGATACTATCATGGCGATGCAGCCAGGTGGACTTGTCCACTTTATTTTTCCTCCACTCTTCACTGATACTCTTATTTCAAACAGCATTTAGCATAGCTCACTCCTTAGTTTCTTGTTTTGGTGACAAACTGGTACAAGATCTCCAACTTCTTCAAGAATGAGCTGATTGTATTTAGGAACATTTTTAACGTACCAATTAGTCTGATAGATCGCAGCACGTTCGACACAATCATGGGCTTGAACACGTTGAGTTCGAAGTGTCCATTACTTCCGCCGATGGTGACGGCCACGTGGTTGCCCATTACCTGCGCCGCGATCATCGTCAGCGACTCGCACTGTGTGGGGTTCACCTTACCTGGAATATTGTAAAATAACGTCAGTACAAACAAATTAGTCACTAAACTACCATTGCAGAACATGTAATTAGTTAAAAATTCCTCACCAGGCATGATGGATGATCCAGGCTCGTTCTCCGGCAGCATCAGCTCACCCAGACCACACCTAGGCCCGGACGCCAGCAGGCGAATGTCATTAGCGATCTTCATCAAAGAACATGCGATGACGTTGAGTGCTCCTGACACCTCCACCATAGCATCGTGGGCAGCCAAAGCTTCAAACTTATTTGGAGCTGATTCAAAGGGAATGCCTGAAAAAATTGTGAATTCCGATTATTAAAAAAAAAATGGTGATAGAATTTTGCTTGGGTCAAGCCCATCCAGGCAAGATTTCTTATTACTTAGACTAAAAAATAGAAAGGTCATTCCCATATGTAAAGAATTATTTAATTATTAATCGGTCAAAAATACGTCTTATTTCTCTCACGTCAAAAATGTATCAAAATGTGAAAAATATCTGACATGACAGTCGCTGAGACGAGATTTGATCGACCAAACATTGATCGTTTTAAATTTCTGGATTTTTCTGATTGCAAATGAGTGGGTATTGGCATTGTCATACCAGTGATAGAAGCGATTTCAGCGGCGCATTTCTCTGCGAAGCCGATGCGTGTATTAAGTCCCGTGCCCACGGCCGTGCCGCCCAGCGCCAGGTAGTGCAGGCGCGGCAGCGTGGCGCATATGCGCTCGATGCCGTACGTGAGCTGCGCCGCGTATCCACTGAACTCCTGGCCCAGCGTCAGAGGCACAGCATCCATCAAATGTGTTCTGTAACGTTACAAACTTGTAGCGACATCTATTCCGCCACATTCGAACTAAAACTACTGACATCCTAAATCGCGAAATTAAAGTTATCCGCGCGATTTTCCGACAACAATCGTCGGGTACTAATAAGCCCACCAGACACAACACAGTCGTGTTCCTCAAACCTCTAACTCATTAAAAACGTAACTAACTCAAAGCATTTATACAGGGTGTAACGGAAAGGGTATATACATACAAACAGGGTGAATAGAGTATTTAATGCCTATAAAAAGAAATGGATATGTCCGGAATGTATATGTGCTAGGCCAAAGAGAGGTGACAGTGAAACCCCGGTCCGAATTAACACCCCTAACTTTAATGCGATGACTCCAGTAAACAATGTAAGCAGTCAGCGTGGAGTTCGGACTCAGTATTCACCCATAACTATGGATTCTGATTCTCTACTACTCGAAGAATTGAGAGAATTTAAAGCTGACATGATAGCTCGTATGGACAGCCAGGCAAATGCGATATCCCTTCTCCTAAATGAATTTACTCAAACAAAAACCGAGTTAGGCAACATAATTAAAATGATGGGGGTACTCGAAGAAAAAGTAGAAGCCAAGCTAACTCAGAACAACCATATCCAAGTAATAGCAACTGATAGTCCACAAAATCCACCTTCTACATCTTCTTTTGCCGAGGTCGTAAGTCGGCAAAATAATTGCAACGTTTCCAAGAAAACGCTTCATACCTACAACAAATCACAGAAGGTAAACAAAGGTGGGGCCACGAAGTCTACCGAAATTATACCGGAGAAAACTTTGTGTAGTGCTAGCTCACTGAAGACTAGTGAACCACCTAAAGATGAAGCAGAGAAGATCGAATCAGGGTGGACGACTGTTCGAAATAAAAAAAATAATAACAGGCTACTTAAAGAGGTCAGAGTGGGAACGAATACAGAATTGAAGGCAATTCAAGTTACGGATCGGAAGAAGTATCTTCATGTTTGGCGACTGCATCCGGATACCACTCTTGAAACCATAGCTGATCACGTGAAAAATGTATGTGACTCAGATATTCAAATTAAAGTTGATAAAATTAAACACAAAATAGAGAGAGATTATTCGTCGTTTGTTATTGGAGTACCGGAAAAGAGTTTTGATAAGCTGAACCAGGCCGAAGTGTGGCCAATGAATGCGGAATTTAGTGAGTGGATTTGGTTTCGGAACTCAAATAGAACAAACCCAAGCATATTATAGCCATAACATCGATATATTCTATCAAAACGTCAGAGGTCTACGAACTAAATTGGATGAATTCCGAACCAACATTGAGGCATTGGGTTTTGATATATGTGCTATAACAGAATCTGGTTGCAATAATTCCATTGCAGATCCTGAAATAATACCTCCGGGTTATCAGATATTACGTTGCGATCGAGCGGATGGTCGGAAGCAGGGAGGAGCGTTTTTAGTGGCCACACACCAATATGAGCTGCGACAAGTTCAAATAAAGGACACGTCGATAGACACCTGCATTTTTGAAATGGTTAGTGCAACGGTATATTTTAAAAATAGATTTTTGTTTTTATGTTGTGTTGTTTACATACCACCAGGGAGTTCTGAGAATGACTACTTGACTTTATTTAGATTAATAGAAAAATTATGTGATAGATATAGAGAAATAATTGTTATTGGTGATTTTAATTTGTTTTCGTGTCCTGTAAATGTTAAAAATTATTATGAATATTTTGTGGCCTATTGTGAATTCACTCAAAGCAACACAGTGCCAAACTATCTAGGGCGTCAGTTGGATTTGGTTCTGAGCACAGGTTTTAGCGGGGAGGTGTCGGTGGTGGCGGCCGACGACGCGCTCGTGCCTGTCGACGCGCATCACCCGCCGCTCGCAGTCAGCGTGCACTGTGCGCGCTCGCTCCCCGTACCCGCCGCTTCCGTGTCGCCGCGGCAGGCGCCTTTACCCGGGGACAGCGACAGTCTCGCAGCACATAGTGTTAGGCCTCAGTGGAACTTTTATCGAGCCGACTATGAGATGTTATATTCAATGCTGACTCACGCTGATTGGAGTGTAATTTACGAAATGCACGAGTTGGAGGATATGTTGAATATTTTTTATGATAAACTGAGTGATATTTTAGATAGTAACGTTCCCCGAAAAAAGCTTAAGCGTGAGAATTCCCGATACGTTTATCCCGAATGGTACACTGCAGATATTATAACAGATATAAAGAATAAAGCTAGATGTCACAAAACATACAAAAAAACGAAGTTGGACAGTGATTATTTAAAATTTTCGATTTGCAGAGCTCGTATTAAAAAATCTATAGAAATAGCACACATAGAACACAAGTTTAAAATACAAAATCAATTTTTAAAAGATCCAAAATCATTCTGGCAGTATATTAGGTCGAAACGAAGTAGGTTAAACAGGCAAGTTATCATAAAGGATGGTCAACATCTTTCGGATGAGGAGAGTGCTCAACAATTTGCGTCTTTTTTTGAATCGGTGTATAATAAAGAGCGACCACAACTGGAGGCGCGGGCGGCGGAGGCGGAGGCGGAAGCGACCAGTGCGCGAGTGCATATTGCGAACCTCAGTCTTCAAGACGTAAGGGAAGCGCTCATAAAGCTTAAGCCAAAGCGCTCATCTGGCCCCGATGGAATTCCAGCTTTCCTCTTTCGAGACTGTGGCAGGGTACTGGCGGAACCCTTGCGTCATATATTTAATACTTGTTTAAAACAAGAAACGTTTCCGCCTAGATGGAAAATCACCCGAGTGATTCCGGTTCCCAAGGGCAAGTCAGGTACGGATGTCAGTGGCTACAGACCGGTGGCAGTGTTGTCGACACCTGCAAAAGTGTTCGAGTCTGCCATCCAACGATGCGTGCAGGTTCAAGTGAGCGCACAGCTATCGGACGCGCAACACGGGTTCCGGCCGGCACGCAGTACTGCCACTAATTTGCTTAACTTCATGGCGCGAGTGTTACCGGCCGTCGATGCTGGTGTGCAGGTAGACGTGGCATATTTTGATTTTAAGAAGGCGTTTGATACCGTTGACAATGACGTACTGCTAATGAAGCTGGCAAAAATTGGCTGCACACCGCACCTCTTACATTTCTTCGCCAGCTACTTGAAAGACCGACAGCAGTACGTTGACTTCAACGGATTCGAATCAGAGCCATACTACACCAGGTCAGGCGTGAGTCAGGGCAGCAATTTGGGTCCTCTCGAATTTATTTTAATGATAAATGACCTGCCAGGCGTAGTCAAACATAGTTTATGTTTATTATTTGCAGATGACCTCAAATTGCTGCTTGAGGTAAAGGGTGAGTCGGACTGTGAGAGATTGCAAGAAGATATAGACAGAGTGGTAGAGTGGAGTTATAAAAATAAACTTTATTTCAACACGGAAAAATGCTCAGTGATGACATTCTCGCGCGCGAAGACTCCTTTTGCCTACAAATATAAAGTAGAGGAAGGGCCGATGCAGCGAGTGTCTCAAGTACGAGATCTAGGGGTTCTGCTTACACCAGATCTAACTTTTCGGGAGCATATTGTTAACATTTGTAAAAAGGCGTACAGAAACCTGGGATTCGTCTTGAGACAGTCGCAAGGATTCACCAACGTTACCACCCTCAGGGTGCTGTACGACGCTTTGGTAAGGAGCCACCTGGAACACAGTGCGGTGATTTGGGCGCCCCATGAAGCGAAATACATTACAATGCTGGAGCGAGTGCAAAATAAATTTACAAGACACTTGTATTTCAAACTTTATGGGGTGTACCCATTTTACCCACTGATGTATCCTACACTTTTTGTGCTGGGTATGGTGAGGTACAACGAACTTAGAGTTCGCCGAGATTTTACACTCGCGATGTATGCACTAAAGCTCCTGCGTGGAGTAGCACATAACCCGGGTGTGTTGCGTCATCTGCAGCTGTGCGTGCCAGACCGGTACGTTTGGCGGCGGCGACGACCGCCACTGCTGGCCGTGCCTACTGCTAAAACCAATCTGCTGACAAAAACACCCCTCACTCGAACAATATGTGCTCTCAATGAAGTTCACGAAAGGATGGACTTATTTGAGTGCAATTTGAGTGAATTCGCAAGGGTTTTGTTAAATTTTGTTAGTTACAATTAATCTTTGTATAGTTTAAGTTTTTAATAGAATTTAAGTAGTCTTTTTTGTTTGTATTATTATTTTTAAGTTTAGATAAAGTAGTTTTTTTTTTATTTTTTTTATTAGATATTAAGTAAATGCATGTTTTGTACTTTGTTTGGGTGGAAACCACTGTCGAATTGGGGACACCTGTAAAGACTGTAGGTTTATGTTTAATAAATAAATAAATAAATAAATAAATAACGAGTCTTTCCTCAAAATTTCAGCTCCCAACTAATAACTTTGAATCTTCACGATATTATTTAATATCGACAGTTTATTAAATGCAAAATCAAAACAAACGTGTCATCGCACTATGGGGTCATAATCCTGTCCGGCAAGGTTCAAGTATATCTATCTCGGGTTTTGCGCGCCTAGTACAGACCTATCGGGCTCTGCCTAACCGCCGAAGGCGTGACGGCGCGGCGGGCTCAACTTTACAATTATGTATGTATATGTATAAAAACGTTGCCATGTCGTTTCTTATCACCAAGAGAATCCGTGCCCTTCGGATGTATATACCCTTTCCGTTACACCCTGTATAAGCTTCATGGTATTAACCAACCTGCCGATCTTGATGATCTTCGCGAACTCCTTGGACTTGGCTTCCAAGGTATCCCTGAGTACTACGAGTCCGGGCATAAGTCTGTCTCTTAGCTCCATTGCCACAGCGATGTGCATGGCTGTAGGGTACGTGTCGTTGGAGCTCTGGGACTTGTTCACGTGGTCGTTGGGGTGTATTGGGGTTTTACTGCCCAACTTGCCTCCCAAGCTTTGGATTGCGCGGTTTGCGATCACCTACATAAAAATAGTTTTTATTTAAACATCACAACACGGAGTGTCCTATCGTATGTTCTAGATCATAAAGCTATGTATCATAGGCCTAAAGATGATAAGGTTTCACATCATAAGGCTACAAATATGATTAGGATACATATAACATATCTGACAGTCGATCACATGATCACGATATTTGTCCGGGTTAAAATCCGGAACTATTAAACTAATTCATTTAAAATTTGGCTTACTGTGTGTTATTTGAAAGATAGTTTATACCCCGATAATTGATTTTACTAGTTTTTAGTTGCAAATTTAATGTTTTCCTATAACAATTTTTCAACAGATGGCAGTCTAAATTAACTTTTGAGCAGAAATGCATAGAGGTCAGCTAGTACTACAATAATTTTTTGTACCCATGAGGTTAAGGTCTACTGGATCACAGCTTACCTCATTCGCGTTCATGTTGGACTGTGTTCCAGATCCAGTCTGCCAGATGACTAGAGGGAAGTGCCCCTCTCTGTACAATTTGCCGGATATGACATCATCACAAGCCAGCATAATAGGTTCCGCTGTAACACATTCACAGGCAAATTAGTTAAAAGCTGCAATTATCTAATTATCTTATTTATTTTATTCTAGTGCTTTAGGAACCGAGTTTTAAACTGGCTAAAATGAATAAGAACAAGAGCAGGAGGATTATGATGAAGTGTGAGCTCCTGCACTAATTTATAACACGTTAAGATTGTATGGAGCCATCTCTTGCGTTTCATCTGTCAGTCCTGCCCCCCTAGCCAAGTTACAAACGATTCGTATCTATTCTCTTTCTACAATCGAGAACGCCTCAAATCCCTTTGTTTTGACCACGTGACTTATCACCTTTCGCTAAGTCACGTGGTAAAAACAAAGGGATTTGAGGCGTTCTCGATTGTAGAAAGAGAATAGATACGAATCGTTTGTAACTTGGCTAGGGGGGCTGCTCACATTATCCGATTGGATTGTAATGTAATTGACACCATCTTACTAATCTATATTTTAAATAATCTAAGTTTTACTGTAAGAATGTTTATAGTTCGGGGGCCTTTGACTCAAAGGCCCACTCACTCACTCAAGGGCCCTAGATTGACGGACGTCAATCTAGGGCCCGTGAGTCGGGTAACCCACTGACGGACCTGAACACTATCCCGATATCTCCGTAAAGGAAAGGTGAAACCGGAAAGCAAGTCTTTATACTTTCTGATGGGTAGAAAACAGATTTGTTGTAAGTAATATTTTTCTCACCGATGTTTTTTTCGAGACCAAATTCGATGTTCACTTTGGCGGCAGCTTTCTTTAGGATGCCAAAAGCGACGATGATAGGATACTGAAACAAGTGAATTAAAGGTCAAAATTATAAGTAAGCACCTATGGATAAATGGTAACAACTAGTTAAAATAAAGTATGGTGAAGACGTAATACTGATTTAGATTATTTTTATCAACACTCATTTTATAAATTTGTGAATACAATGTTATTCAATCGATGGTGCCGCCTACTGTATGAAGAACCCGCATAATGACATTCTCTGGACAACGGAGACGGAAACGGGGTGATAAGAACATGTCTACTTATTGATTTTATATGGTTTAATTAAATTTTCCTTCATATAATTCACTGGCACCTAAAAGAAGTACAAAAAATGATATAGAAAAATGATAGTTTTATTGACATTGACTACTCCGTCTCGCACCACATTTCCCTACCATGACAGATTGATCATATTGTTTAGAACTGTACAAGCACCGATATCAATGGAAACCCTTTCGCAGAACAATGACCCACATAAAGTACTTACACAGCCATTGTTTACTATTGTATAATATATGCTTGTGAAAGTGAGATTGAAGGTAGAACGCAAACGTTACAGTTTACGTTCATACCGAGATCGACGAAGTCTCGTTACGCTTGCAGGCTTGTTTGACACCTATTTACGTAATGAGAGTATGATTATGGTGAAGTACCATATAGCAAGGACGGCCAATTTATGAGCTGGTTCTTGTTAGGCAACTGGATCGATAGTTTTTACAGTGAATATAAAAATCAATAATCACATTATATCAGGTAATGACGTAGCAGTAATCTTTGTAATTTTTTTCCAAAAATTACTTTGTTTGTTACGAAGTTAATAGTGAATTAATAGTCAAGCTAGTATAAATCTTTCACAACTTTATTACAAACTAAAACGTAAAACAGTAACATTATATTATTTCCTTATCAATATGTGCAAGGCAATTCGGCAATGCCCTCCCCGCCCCGCCTCTCACTGATTTACTGCTTTTAACTAAAACCTGTTTAGTGTTTATTATGTTTATGTAGGACTAAGTAAATATCAGGTTTGACGACTTCCAGCCTCCCGAACATGCCGGTTCCGAAAAGGCTAACACAAACACGCTACACACATGGCACATACACACGCTGCGGCAGATTAAACAGAAGACCAAAGAGTAGAATCAGCAGTTATGCTTAACGTTCGTGGACTATGAGAAAGCCTTCGATTCGATCGATACCTGAGCCGAGCTATAGTGTCTCCAGAAGTGGAAGATTGCTATCGGTACATAGAAGTGCTGAAGCTTTTGTACGAAAATGCCACTTCAGTCTAAGTCCAGGACCAGAGCTGCAAACCTATATCTAATCGCAGGGAGTCATACCACAGGGAGATGTCATATCTCCTGTTTATCGCTGTATTGGAAGACCTTTTTTAATCGTTTGGACAAAAAAAAGGTTTCAGCATCAACGTCAACAGCAAATACATAAGTACCTTCGATTTGCTGACGACGATTTGTGGCCAAGTTTTTAACCAATTGGATCTAAAAACGATTATGGACAAAACAAACATCATGTCTCATGCCCATATTGTAGTACTCTTCTAAAATTTAGACAAATTAACACGGTAAGTTGTTGATGGACAAACTATCCAGCTGGGTAGGTTCAACTTCGGGAAAAAGGTTAAAAAAAGGCTTACTAGCAATGTGTATAATAATATTGTACATTAGAATTCAACTCGGCTGGCTGGCGTTGGAGCTAAGCAATATTCTCTCGTTCGAAACACTAGTGTCAAAAGACGAAAGTTTTCAATCAGTGTGTGTTGCCAGTAATAATATAACACACCGTTATTTAATTTTGCCACCAGCTCAATCAAGTCTTTTATAGTCAAATCATCTTTGAAACAATCCATCCATCGTTATTTTGTTCTTGTCCTACTCAATTTCGTTTCCTATATCGTCAAAATTGTGTTTAGTAAATACTAGAATGAGATAAAACCAAACAAAAATTACTTTAGGTATATCAACTTGTGACCAAGATATTTTTGTTGCGTCACACAAACAGGCATCGGGTCAACCTACACATCATTGATTGTAGTCTATTAAAAACAAGAGTATTTTATTATGTTTACGTCACATCTTATTGTAGATAACATAGGTAGCAACTGAATCGTTGCAGCCAAAATTTGCATCATGAATCACGTGGATGATACTTTTACGGTAAGGATACGGCCTTTACAGTACCTATCTGAGCCCAGACACCCACACACCCACCTTAGAATCCTTTGTTTCTGCGGTCATTCCCCGGCTAAACCAGATTGTCGCGTAATTAATGTGAACCTCACCAAATTCTGGTGATTTTGCATGTGGGCTCAAAATAATTTTACGAACTTTTAAATGTTTATAAGCCTTACAACCATACAAGTCCAAGCGATTATAGCTCATTGATAATCGCTTGCACCCGGCGTCCGAACTTAGAACTTGTCATTGTCGCTCATACGCAGGTTGAGTAGTTCAAAGCATTTCGCTAGCTGATTGATTCACAGCTAGTGGGGCCTATGGTACAATAAAAAAATATGCAAGGGCTTATCCCTTGCATATTTTCAAACTCACCGGCATCCGTTCCTCTGGGCCTCCAATGGGGAAGTTCATGACAGATCTGAGCGTCTGAGATCCATAGAGTCTGTCTTCTGGCACGTCCACCTCGCCCATTGTGTCGCGCTCCTTTCGCTGTAACAAGCATCACGAAATAAGTTTAGAAGATGCAGTAAGTCAGAATACAAAGGACCTCTATGTTTACTTGAATTTTTTAAGTAAAAAGAACAGAAATAACTTGGAAACTAGGAATTAATGCTCTGGGGATCCAGGATCCGGCAAAGAGATATATGTAGAGAGGACATGCAAAGAAAAGCAATAGAAAAACTGTGATACCATGTTTCACTGACGCCATCCTACTACTTAATATTATAAACGTGAAAGTTTGTGAGGGTGGATGGATGGATGGATGGATGTTACTCTTTCACGTAAAAACGACTGAATGGATTTTAATAAAATTTGGTATAGAGTTAGTTGACATCCTGGATTAACACATAGGCTACTTTTTATCTCTGTATTCCCACCGGAAACGGGACCTACGCGGGTGGAATCGCGGCACGTCTGCTAGTCTAAAATAATGTAGCAATATTGGAGAGGTAGCGGAGCGTACTAAATTAAACTCATCGACTTCTGTCCACTAGGACATAATTTAAGTATCAGATGGAAACTTTGTTCGTGATGTACCGTCTATTATTATAGTAAGTATTGAATATCTTTACACTGCACTATATACTTCCCTGTTATTATAAACTAGTCACTCACAGTTTTCGTAGATTTCCCTTCTGGGTCCGTACATATTGAGCAAGCCATCATTTTGACTGACTATATTGTAAATCAAAAAACCAAAAGCAACAACTACCTACTATAAAAATATTAAGTAATATAAAAATAAAATAATTAAATGACTCTTCATAATTTACAAAAATGACAATGTCAAGTCTAGTAGATTTGACGGGTACGTCAAAATCTCGGCAAAGTTTTTTTAAAACTAATGGTCAGTAACTACTTTTCGTCCTAGCAGGCTGCACTTTTACAAAGTTAATTATATCGAGAGTCGAACCCGAGACACTTAGCTAAGCAGCCAATCGTTTGACCACTGAGCCAACATTACTGTCAAATCAAAATGTAGGCACTTGTCGGTTTAAATCATCACGCAAATTGGTGAAATGAAACTACGTGGGAAAACTTAACAACCCGCCTTTAGCAACCGTGGTCAGGCTGTTATTATTCTTCGCATTCAATTTCATCCAGCTTTTGGCACCAAGCAATCTTGCGTAAGCTTCGCAAAAACAATGTCAAGGACTTTCAGTCTAGGACAAGCTAAGATTTGTTTATCGCTACTTTCCTCACCCAAACGGAATTGATAAAGTCTTCCACGACCTTGGTAAGTTGGTACAAATCGATTCAAAAGGATAGCACATTATATTTACGTGAATAAGGTCTTCTTCTATTCGTGATAATAGTTGGAATGGCATTATTTGTGATTGTGACCTATTTATGTTTATTTATTTTTTAATAGTTCAAGCATAGGTACTAATGTACAGAGGCGGACTCAATGCCAAAGGCATTTTCTACAAAGGAACCTTTAGGTGCTGCAGAGAAAAGCAGTGGTAGGTGCAATTTTAAACGAAAATAAAAGGAAGCAAAACAATACGTATTATAAATCTTTTATCGTATTTGGGTCATTGTCATAACCCTAAAAAAAACTGTTCATATGGATCAGTAAAGAAACTATTAACTTTTTTTAAAATTTAACATCATAATAGTAAAGTAAACAAAACATACTTCACCATACTGTAACAGATTTACTATAAATTTATTTATTTTTTACTTTATATCACCGAAATTCAAGTGAAAGTCCACTTCGGTGGACTGTTCGGGATCTACCTTTTAATAGAATGGAGCCTTTAAAAAATGTGTCTTTTGTTATTTTAAACTAAAATGAGTTATTTTCTTAATCTACGTAAGTTATTCTTTTAACTTTATCAGTATTAAAAAAATAGATAAAAAATAAACACACTTTTTGCATAATTGAATCGTGTTACAACATTTTTAGTCTTTTCGGTGGACATTACTTTCGATCTTGACTAAAATAAAGGAAATGTCAAAGGCATATGTAAAGAAGTAAAATTGAACGCTTCCAATATCGCACTGTCCCTGTCAGCGGTCATTTTGTCATGACTCGTACACAGAACACGATATTGTTCTATTAAGATTTTTTTTTTGGTGTGTCAAAGTTGAGTTGTCTTTTCGGTTACTGCTGTATTTTGGTAAATAAATCACTACAAATTATTTAAACATTCTGATTAACTAGTTAACCAATTAAACTTTACAAATATACCTTAGCTTTTAACGTAACCCGTAAACGGCGGGAGTTATGAGTGATTTTTTGAAAAAAGTCCATTCGGTGGACATCTTTTCGGTGGAACTTTGGTCCACCGAAACGACAAATGTCCACCGAGTGCAAGGTTTTCTTGAATGTTTATATGTAATGACTGGTAAAAGTGCTTCTGATTACTGTTGTTTTTATCAGAAAAGGATTAATGACCTATTTTTGTTTCATTCTCGCTTGGTTTTTATGTATAAAATAATACGAATATGTTGGTCAACATGGTATAGTAAAGCGTTAGGGAAGCAGTTCCCTGTTGCTTTAGGTTAAGACACTTAAGATCTAGAAGCATTGGAAAAATCAAAGAAAGAACGGAGAATATTATTATCATCGCAAGCCGAAAGGAAAATAAAAACTGCACAAGATTTACCAGATGTGCATAAAAACCGACGAAGAAATGGATTGTGAATACAAGACGCAGCAGACAAAAAGTTAAGAAACAAGAAGAAGCTGAAAAGAACATAGTATGCGAAACACCTCCCTTGAGTCTGGTAACTTCAGTATCACCAAGAGCTGAAATTGGTGCCCATATTGCAGTGTGAAACAGAAGATTAAAAGTAGAGAACAGATTACAGAAAAAAAAAGATGTTGATGGGTTTAGAATGTAAAGTTGCTAAGTATAGGATACGATTACACAAAGCCAATAGTTCTTCAGTTTTGTAGGTTGAGTTGTATGAAATGTAGTTCAGATAATACTTGTATAAATTACGGTTTAGGTTGCATAAAACTTGGCAAAGCACCATATCCCAGACCACTCTAAAATAATGTCCCTACTCTACCAAGTCCAGTCCGGTCGACTCCTCTGCAAAATCCTACCCGGGTAGGACTTTGCAGAGGAGTCGACCGGACTGCATAATTCCGGAATTATACCAGCTCCCACTGAGAGGATGAATTCACCAAGTCTAATCTTCCATTTCCGAGTGGCTTGATGCAGCAACCACTGAATTTTGGAAAGTGCAGTCCATCACTCCTGATTGGAGATGTTTATAAACGTATACGTGTTTTGGACGTGTATTCTAACAGCTAATATACGTCAACGTCCAAATTAAAAGAGCCAGCAATCCTCATAAATATGAGTGAACGCATTCAACGTCTGGTGGTCTTGACGACGAAGACATATTTTGTCCACCGAAACGAATTGTCTTTTCGGTAGACAGACTCAAAATATTTTTTATTTACTTTTTGATTGCCTATACGAGACCGATTGTTAGTGATTATGTGAATATAGCATTAACACTACTTTTGGTCTCGATTTTAATCGCATTTTGTTTTGTATTTTTGACATTATTTAACATTTTAGTCCACTCGGTGGACACATGAGTCTTTTCGGTTGAACCGAAATATCGTTATTTCTTTATAAATAGCTTTTTTTCAAATTATTGATCTCTGACTGATACTCATTTTTGTTTTTAAGTAAGTTATGAGTAATAATATGGCTTTGAACTTTATAAATCACGCGATTCATTTTTTTACGAAAAGAATACCCAGGTTTGACAATGACCCATTTATGGTTGGTATGGAGCCCCCCAAAATAGGTTTGAGCTACACGATGACTGAAGCATGCATGCTGTCTGTCGGGACAGGTTAACCGAAAGCTGAATTGGTTCTTTCTTCAGAAGACTTTTCCAGACTTTGTCCTGCATCGTTAGACTCGCTAAATATATTAATTTACAAACTTATGTCTGGACTTTAAAAGAGACCATGGCCCGACCCCTGAGTTTCTTTCAGCAGTCCTAGATGCAGGCCTGCATGAGGTATAGGATACTTTTTCGACATTTAAGCCTACAACTCCTACAAGGGGTAATTTTGAAACATTTTATTCTTGAAGTCAAATAAATGCTGCCCATAACGCTATACATTTCCAGTAGTCGCGAGGTCGGTGTAAACTGGAAATGTACCTATAGCTAGATGTGTAGCCGTGCGTAATACACTTGGACAAGTGTAAATATCTGCAGTATTACACGGCAGATTTTTGTCAAATACGATGAGATTATAGACAGATAAGTAGGATGTAAGTACATTAAATAGATAAAATGATAATTTATTAAAATATTGACGCATGTGAAGATGTATACAGGCACGTGGCAATTACTGATATCTATAAATAATCCTAATTAAGAATCTATTTTTATATAACACAACTTAGTTTTTTTTGTAAGAAGGAACGTTGAAAGCAGATGTGGGGTCTAGATAAAAATCGAATAACGAGGGAGACTTACAAAAGATATTTAAATAAGGCAGATGTAAGTGGATTGGATACACCAATAAGGGACCTTCTGGAAGGACATACACAGACCTTATTGGTAATGTTTTACAGAAAGGTCAGAAACATACAATATAGTAGGCGACCTAATTATATGAACATAAACAAAGCAAAAGAATAGTATGTAAGGAGGTGTAGTAGGTGGTATTCTGTAGTTTTTGTCTGCCGCCATTGTAAAAAGGTATGACTTTATGTATATGGATGGATGTACATATGTTGGATCCCATTACAACATGATATAGGCATTTTCAACCACTTGGTAGGGCACATACCCATACCTATTATAATTATACCCATCAACACATGGTACTTACTAACATGTCGCTGATGGATAATCCTGCAAGATAGATATATTTCTAAATACATCCATAATATAGATAAATTACACCCAGACAGAAAACAAATGATCGTGCTCATCACACAAACATTTGTCCTGGGTGGAATTAGAACCCGCGACCTCAGGCATAGGAGTCCACTAACTTCTAGACTAACATTGAATAGAAAATATGACGAACGACATTGTTAAGAACTTTTACGTCTGAGTACCAGTATGTCTCGCCACAACCATATTTCAAGCAATGATAACTACAAAACTGACGAATACTAATATCAATATCGATGTGCAGACAACAATGCAATACGCTCATACGCCTGTTGATGCACTAATTGACCTTGCCAACTCAATTCCATTTGTAAACTGAGCACATCCGTAGAGCAAAACTATACCTTTAAGCGGGGTCCAGACGTTTATAAAATGTGCAGTGTATCGCGTATTCTACATAATATTAGCGTTAGGTATAATGTAACGCTCTGGCTATTGCTCGCGCTGATCCACTGACTGTCAGTTTTCACATAAACTTACGACTTTTTCCTAGAATAACCACAGCAATGCTATTCTTCAATTATCACCCCCCGTGAAAATGTAGGTGAAGCGAGGGTGAATTTAGCTGTCATTCTGTACTAATGCTAGGAATTGACAGTACACTTCACTTAAGTTTTTAACGGGGTGACTTTTAGTAAATCGTCCGGCATCAAAGACATTCAATACCTATAGACCGGACATCACGAACAAAATTTTCGTCCGAAAAAGTGTGTCCTGCTGGATACAAGTCTATGAGTTTTTTGTAGTACGCTCCGATGCCGCTCCAATATTCATATATTATTCTAGATGGCGTTACTGAGACATGGGATCAAAGTTTTTCTATGACATTTCCTTGACATGCCCGCTCTATAGTATTTTAAATCTCTTTGTCCGGCATAAAGCCGCTACTGCTATCCTTAAAATAATCTTTTTGCTTCTTTTTTAAATATGCCTACTTAGCTTATGCCTATACCCTCGTCCCTTTATTACCACACTACACGTATTTTGGTCTTTACACTACTATAAGCTTTTATTCAATTATGAGAATCAGATCGAATCGCCCAAATCTTGATTGGCCTTTCATTTCTACTAAATGTTTTTGTTGGAAGGAAGAAGCGAGTTTGACTTATTTGTATTTTATAGTTTTAAGGTGTATTTATTTTGCTTTAATGCCAATAATAGTAGATTGTTTATCTAGGGAGCAAACAACTATTTTGAAGGCGAGAGTGTTTTTTTTAATCCAGAGCGGAGCGAAGGATTCTAGAGTAGAATCCCGAGCGGAGCGAGGGATTCTTAAGTAGAATCCTGAGCGCAGCAAGGGATTAAAAGTATGTCACTCGAGCTTAAAATAGTGTTGCTCCCGAGGTGGACACTCTACTTTTTATCACCCTCTATGAGAAAATAAGTAAGTGCAACTTATGAACAAGAATTTATTTACGTACAATTCAGAACCATAAGACATAAAAATAATATAAATAATTAGAGGCTGATGTTTATATTTTGAACAATTATGGAAGTGTATCGTAACAATTTTTGCTCTTCTTGCATTTTTCCAAAGGATGAAATAGTTGTATGCTTTGACATATTGTTCACGGGATTTTGTAGGTAAAAGACTTTCCATCACATTTTTAGCGTCCATACAATATTCTCTGGAGTCAATATAATACTTTCACTTGAGGAAGACGCACTCATTTTTTATAATTCTAAAATCTGAATATGAATCAACTCTACGAACGAAAGCAGATTGCATTTAATTTCGCGTGTTGTTTATTTTTCATCAACTTTTTTTTAAATTTGGCGCGCACGCAGTTTTTCAGCCAGTCACATATTCAATACATTGTTCCCGCATGGTTTGTGATTCACCTCTTTGCTGATTGAAACATTTACTAACAATATCCACATTCCAAATTCAAATAAATTTTGGTCCCTAGGGATTAATGAGCTATTTTGGTCCCTGTTTACGAGGAATAAACTAGCTATTTTTGAATAGATGTGATAAAAACTCATTTTTCTATTTTTCTATCAAAAAGTTCCTCAGCTACCACTACCATGAGTACCAATATTAAGTTATCGACCCTGTTTGCCATCAGTCTTCCACTGTTCCTTGATTATACGACGTGGAGCCTCTCAAGCTCCGAGTTGGGCTCACAATTTCCGACAAATACTTGCACTGATCTTCCCCAGAGTCCCCTCATATCGGTGTAGTTCTTTACTCAAAAGACTATTTCAGACACTAATCTGCATGGTTCTTACGTGTTCTGACCAAGATAATGTCTGGACTTTAAAAGAGCCTCTGAGTTTCTTTCGGTATTTCTTCTCAGAGTATTTGGCTTCTATCGTCATTTAGGTAGTTGTTCTGACTTTAAAGATCGCTTGTTTAGATGGCCATAATGTTGGCTGTTCTCGCTTTCCGTATGTGAACATAACATGTGTAGTAGTCATTTACTGCCAAACAATTTGGCAACCTTAAACCAATGAAAGTTTATTTCACTCCAGGTTTTTACTGAGAAATTCCCAATGAATTTACGCCATAATATTTTACCCAACCTGGGAATTGAACTGCGAACCTCATTCTCAGCAGTATGAGCAGTATATTGCAAGTGCCACTAGGCCAATGAGTCCTAAAAGAAGTATCACAGACAAAATAAGCCTATATTATGGTGTTCACAAATAAATGTTTTTCTTTCGTAGTTTCACTGCACCATTGTTTAGCAATACATTACATGGAATACGCCTTTCTTGTTTTCATCGATACAGTGCCAATTGGTGTCCGAGTAATGTCTGTGTGACATACCGAACAGACAGACAAACGGGACAGTTTTATAAATGTTTACATTTTTGCTATTTGGCTAGAAATATTACCTAGATAAATAATTAAATAAAACACGCATGGGAATGTACCAAATGAAATGAATGGAATGAATGATATTGTGTGTTTTGTAAACACTTTCTAATTACCTGCCCGTTTTAACTAATTATTTAACATCAATTGGGTTTCGTGAAAAGCTTGTGGCTAAATAACAACAACCTCGCAGGTCAAACAAAGGGTCAGCTACGTTTAACGGGGCTAAATTATCAAGACTCCTCCGTGCCTCGGAAACCACGTAAAGCCGTTGGTCCCGGCTGTCATTTGTAGATCTTTGACAGTTACAGGTAGTCAGAAGCCCGTAAGTCTGACAACCAGTTTAACCAAAGGGTATCGTGTTACCCAGTTACTGAGAGGTCAGACAGGAAGTTGCTCAAAGTCAAAAGTGAAATCGTTTATTTCAATTAGACCCGTAACATGCACTTTTGAACGTTATAGATACTTACAAATTAAATAAATTAAGAGAATGATTCTAGTTGGACATTCCAAATGGTAGTTCTGTATGGAGAAGAATGTGCAGGAAACTCCATACTTACTCTTTTAAAATAGGTTTACAATACTTAGTAATCTTAGTATACGGCAATCAGATTATGTATGTGAGGACGATGCACCTAGAGTAAAAGGAACTACCTGTAAGCGCTCTGTGTAAAACACTGGAATTCAGCTTCATCTGGTAAAACTGGAAGCTGACCACAACGTAGTTGGGAAAAGGCTAGGCATATTAAGGTTTCTTAATGCATTCGTTAACATTTCTATAAAATCGTAAAAGGATATTTTAATAGGATTTTTCTATTAAGATGATTTGTTTTAAATCGAAAACACTTTATCAACAGTGTTTCAAAGGAACAACCCAAAGATGTATTTGATGTAATAGTTACAGTTATTATGCAGTAATAGTATCATAAACTATATGAATCATACCAACGTTAGGAAAAATAACTTCTAACCTTTATCGACGAGGAATATCTAAGGGCAGGAGGACGGCGACCTTTCGTGTATATTGAATAATTTGGTAGCGTTCATTCATAGGTATAACTTTACTCAGTCGCCATGCTATTAAAGACAGTAGCAATATCGACTTTATACCACATATTGTTACTTATTATTTAGTAGATATAAATAACACAGTTTTTACAGTTTCCCGTCACTTGTTATTACCAATATCCAACCTCAATTTGACCTGGGTAACTTATGACATATCTGTACATTAATTAACAAGTATTTTTTGTGATGAACTTACCACTCCAACTGTCTTCTTCTCTCCGGTACAATCATCAGAACAGGGACAATCCATTTTGAAACTACAACAACTTAGTCTCACTCAAAATAACGAGACAATTTGATCGTGCAGTACCGTGTTATTTGCCGGCTCCGAATGTTTTATTAAGATTTTTTTTTGCGAGTATTTCTGATCGACACGTTCGTTCTTAGAAGGGTACGGAGTAACTTGTTGCCGACCGGTCTGTCACCCCACCACAACTGGTGATTGTTGGTCCCACGATATTTTATTTATACCAAAACCACTGGTACTGCTACCTATATAACGGGTGTATTATCAAATTGTAATAGAACCGCCCGCATAGAGAGCTGTGGCGAAACTGATTGTGAATGGTATATGAGAATGTGGTACGACTTATCAATTAACATGTTTGATTTAAGTTTTGACGATATTTGCATAATTTATTTTTGGTATCTAGTTACGCTTGTTTCTGTTACGAGATGTTGTGTAGATGTTTGATCAACTAACGCATGTATTCAGATATAACTATAGGATAGAATAGGACATGTAGGTAGATTTATCTTTACTTTAGTGAAACATCTGCTATTCCTGCCTACCTCCATAATTATGAAGTTAATTATGTCGTCGCTTTAGAGTGGATTCCCTTGTAGGTATATGCAAAAGAGGTATCTTTATACACGAAAGAAACAACAATGCGCTGTATAATTTTATTACGGTCTACCACAGCTTATTCGAATATGCGTATTTTTATTTGGATACATTTTCTGATACAGGTAGATACTATCGGCAGTCGGCACCACTAGAGGTGAATCAGTTAGCTTACAAAATGCTTTGAAGCAGTGGAAGCCAACTCCTTCATCGTTGAGAAAAGGCTAGGCGGATGATGATGATGTTTGCCTGTAATTAGGTTGTTATCGTAAAATCGTCGACAGGTAAACAAAATAAAAATAAATATTCCACAACTTTTCACACAACGCCATTACGTCCCAATTTAAGCTTGAGAGCTTGTGTTATGGGTACAAAACAGCTGATAAACATACTTATATATTTCTAAATACATTCTTATTATAGACTAGCTTCTGCCCGCGACTTCGTACGCGGATCCTCTTGCTTATGCCAGCGACAACGGGGTCGTCAAAATCGAAGATCTGAAACGTCTGACGTCGAATTGTAAAAGCCCGGGGACGGCAAAACAATGGAATGCGCGAGACGATCCAAGACGTTCCAGATTTTTTATTTTTGTTGGTCAACAGGAAATGCCATCAGACTTAACAACTTTTGCTAAGACGCCATTTTTATTATGTATATGCTATATTGTCGCTGGGCTTTAGAGTTCCACTACAGGTGCTCCAGATCTTCGAATTTAGTTTCACAGCAGAAAACACTCTTCACGTGAAATTCGGGCCCTATCAGAATAACAGCGCTGCGATATTTATATTTTTAAATGTCGCAGCTAATGCTGAGATAGGCGCCTTTTTGGTCTCGCACAGGTCTTTTTATTATTATTTTATTTTTTTTATTTCTGTCTTTATTTTTTTTAATCTTTTCTTTTTTTTTATCTGTATAAGTTCTGTGCGCCCAAATAAAATATTTTCTTTCTTTCTTTCTTTCTTTCTGAAATAGTTTTAGCAATGGCACCATTTTTATATCTCTTTTACTTTAGGTGTTCCATTTTCCAAAATAAATTATAGCCTATATGTTGCGTGACGTTCACGCTCAGCGGTCAGTCGCGCCTCTCCTTCCCCCACTTATCTCTAGAGTAGATGCGTATTTACGCTGAAAACTCAAGCGTCATGCTTTTTCCGTGAACGTCTCCAACTCGCGAGACAGTGTATGATGTTCATGATCAGCGGTCAGTCATATATTCTTCACTGGTGTCTAGAGACCTGGATACCTGGTAGATGCGTAAATACGCTGAGAATGCAGGCGTGCTTCGCGATCCCAAGAAGTTTCCACGGAGCGAGTTGCAACCTCATGTTGTCGAACAGCATCAAGTCCCTCCTAACGCTCTTCGGTAGATTGTTGGGATCTTATGATCTTTAATCATTTAGCACTTTTGGAACATTGAGAAAGATTTGACCTCTTTCTAGGTATGGTTATAGTTTTATTGTGATGATACCTGATCAATTAAAATCTAAGTGGCTGCTTCCCAGCGTTACCGGGTAGCCAACCATGTAACAAAGATAAATAGAAAAGGAAATTAAACACTGAAATAACATAAGCCCGAAGGCATATTTATACGATAAAAAAAAATGGAAGATTTGGCCAGTAGAGTCTAATTTTCAATGATATACCATCGTCATCGAAAATAAGCCCTGAACTGTTCCCGCCTTCACCGCGTGGAGGTACTTATGTTATTTGATAAATATGCAATGAAATTAGTGATAGCTTCAATTTCTATATCAAATGTATCTGATCTTCGATTTTTATAAGTCAACGGGAAATGCCTATCAGACCAAACAACTTTTGCTAAGATGTCATTCCTATGTGAGTTATGGTGTAGCTGGGCTCTTGGAGTTCCACAACAGGTGTTCCAGATCTTCGATATTTATACGTCAACAGCGAGTGCTCATAAGGCTGAACAACTCTTGCTAAGACGTCATTCCTATATATGTTATAGTGTAGCTGGGCACTTGAAGTTCCACATCAGGTGTTCCGGATCTTCAAATTTATTGTCTCAGCAGAAAATGCTCATCACGTGAAACAATTTTTGCTATGGTACCATTTTTGTATCTCCTATAGTTTAGCTGGTCTGTTGCGGTTCTGCATCAGGTGTTCCGGATCTTCAAATTTATTCTCTCAAGCAAAAAATGCTCATCACGTGGAACAATTTTTGCTATGGTACCATTTTTGTATCTCCTGTAGTTTAGCTGGTCTGTTGCGGTTCTGCATCAGGTGTTCCGGATCTTCAAATTTATTCTCTCAGCAAAAAATGCTCATCACGTGGAACAATTTTTGCTATGGTACCATTTTTGTATCTCCTATAGTTTAGCTGGTCTGTTGCGGTTCTGCATCAGGTGTTCCAGTTTCCAGGATAAATTATAGCCTATGTGTTGACCAGACTTAATATATATACAACAAAAAAAAAAATCATTCAAATCCGTCCAGTAGTTCCGAAGATTAGCGCGTGCAAACAAACAGACAAACAGACAAACAGACAAACAGACAAACAGACAAACAGACAGACTTTTTTTTTTGGATTCGTGCTCTATTATTGTTTCTAAACCCCCCTCAATTATTATTTTTTAAATATATTCAATGTACAGACACAGTTTTTTTACAGTCTTATTATATGTATAGATTAATTACACCTAGACACAGAACAAATGATCGTGCTCATCACACAAACATTTGTCCAGGGTGGGAATCGAACCCACGACCTCCGGCATAGCAGTCAGGGTCACAAACTACTAGACCAACAGGCCAGTCAAATAATGTTTATAATAGTAATAGTTTTTACTGAATTACTAATTACCCTGTAAACCTAGGTATAATAAATAGCGACGGATCGAGTCTCACAAATCTATTCTTCTGGACCAAAGACTCGCTAGCTCTTACGAGGTTCTCATTATCTTCATAGATGGCGGAGGTTCTCATTAGCCGTCATAGATGGCGTAACAAGCCATTCATTCTGTAAAAAACTCCCCGTGGTAATGTAGGTAGGTAAAGTGAAGGCAAAATGAGTAGACATCCCAAACCTACTCATCATCTGCCTAGCCTTTACCAAACTATGTCGGGGTCGGCTTCCAGTGTTTTACATGGAGCGACTGCCTTTCGGACCTCCACAACCCAGTTACTGGGTACCACGATACCCCTTGGTTAAACTGGTAATCAGATTTTCGGGCTTCTGACTATCTGCAACGACTATCATACATCAGTGCCCTAAGTGCGAGTTGATTTTACGCTAACGCGATCGAAATGTTCACCGCGTTTGGCTCTCTGATTGGTTAAAAGCTTGGAGCGGGCCAATCGGAGCGCCGAACGTCATGAACGTGTCGATCGCTTTTACGTAAAACAAACTCGCACTAGGCACTCTGATGTACAAAAGACAACCGGGACCAACGGCACCATCCCAAACTTACCTACTAATAAAAAAATTAAACCGACTTCAAAAAAAACACTAAACGGTGTAAAATAACTCTAAATTAGGAAGTCTGTGGCTTTGGTGGTTTTGTCTTATTCATGATGGGCCACCGACTTCCGAATTTAGAGTTATTTTACACCGTTTAGTGTTTTTTTTGAAGTCGGTTTAATTTTTTTTGCAAAAAAGTTTTTTATTTTTCCATTTTTAGTGGTTCCCATACAAATATTTGCTATATATATTGTTAATTGTAACAGTACATGTCATGATAATAGGGTTTTCCACTTATCCCTAATAAATGAAAATTAACATACCTAACTGTCGAAATCTAGGTATATTGTACACATCTGCGTACCCCTCAGAGCATACCAGGCGTGATGATACGTCATGATGTTGTATAAACAATAAACATCCAAGCGATTCCAGCAATCACGACAGATTTGCCGTCTATTTTTGAAGAGTTCCGTTGCATATCTCCGAAGATCAGCACCAGATCTTCACCAAATTAAAATGGGACCACCTCGGGAGTATACTCTTTCGAATAAAAAAAGAATTTCAAGAATCGGTCCACAAATGGGGGAGAAATCAGGTAACATACATAAAAAAAAAAAAAAAAAAAAAAAAAAAAAAAAAAAAATACATACACACGAACATAGAACCTCCTCCTTTTTTGAAAGTCGGTTAAAAATACATTTTGGCAGAATCGACCTTCTGATGCTAGGGGCAATTGACAATTTCACAAATGATGGGAAATCATCAAATTACTACTCCGGCTCTGGGTGAAGCGGAAGGGAGTGTCAGACTCTTAGGCGATTAACACACTGCCCCGCATGATGCAGCGTAGCGCGTGGATGCGTGTTCTTCCGTTGCTTGTAAGTATCTCCGTTTGTATGGAAAACACGCACAGTCCAACACACAGAAAATGCATCCACGCGCGTTCAATTCAGTTCAGAGACACGCAACATGCAGCGTGATGCGGGGCAGTGTGATAATCGCCTTACTGACTAAAACCCATCCGTGTTCCTCCTAGTGCCTTTTTCGTTCCAGGGCCGCGGTGACTCTTTTGAACAAATTCCGCGACCCTAGGTAAGTACTTGGCCTAGATATTTGAGGGGTGATTTTGACAGTAAAGACCCGGAAGGTTCCTAAACTATCATTGAATCTTTCTGTGCAACTAGAATACATATCAACATTCCTTTAGTCGAGCTTTTCACTCTAATAGGACTAGGTAGGTACCTATAGGATCCTCGTCCTAGTCTAGTGGTGCCTGGTATAATTATGTGGAGTGTAGGTATGTCAAATCTAGTGTCTTAGGTGGCTACTCAATCTGCGGTCAGTGTAGGGCGTAATTTCTTTAACTAGATTTTAGATTAATACTACAACTAGGTATAGGTACGAGTATAATTAGGTACCTAGGTACATAAAATCTGACTCCAATAATCAGGTAGGTAGGTAACACTTAGAGTAATCCGCAATCAAGTAGGTACCTACCTAGTAATAACTGCTGATTACTTTAGTCGTAAGCATGTCTTGATTTGTAAGTAAATAACGTAGGTAGATGATGTTCAATATTTACCAAGGTCCCAGTCAATATTATTCAATCATCACAATTCCTATAATTACCGCAAGATTGCCGCGGTACAGCATTCGACTAATTAAGGTTATTCAACAATTTTTATAAGGTAGGTAGGTAGTACCTTCTATGAAAACATATTCTTTCTATTTCAAGCGCCTAAAGGCAATATCAAATTAACACAAATTTGTTTCAGCCCACTTCTAGTTGTCAAAATATTGTACCTACACTTCAGCCTCAGTTCCAGTGAATCACCCTTAAGGCCATAATCGCTTGCACCCGGACGTGTACCGGTGTACCCTGTGTGACTTGTACCCTGGCACATCCCCCTAATCCCTCTTTTAAACGTTATTTTTCAATGTTACAACGGCAATAGAAAAATATACACTATTAAATCTATTCTGTCGACCTATTAGTTATTAGGTATCTATGAGAAACAGCCCGCTGAAATATGGACAGACGGATGAACGTAGAGCAAAGGCTTTCTAATAGGGAATTAGGGATTCGTTGATACCCGAATCACGTTTATAGACTGTGCCCGAATGGTACCTACAGAAACATAAACATAAAAATTGCAAGCCAGTTAAAGTGTTAGGTAATGGTCTTTCTTAATCATAAAAAAATAGTTCTGAGCAAGAAATTAAAGTTTAATCAGCAAGTATTTCTTAAATAGAAAAATCATGTAGGTAACCGTGACTGCAACTACATTCAATAGAAACTTTTAACTACTTTTCCTAATCTGTAATTTAGATTTAATACAAACTACAAAACATTGCAGTTACTAATCAGTAAATAGATTTTAGTTCTGCCCAACACGGCACGCGCACCCTGCCATCTTTTGAAAAAGTTCGGTATCTTTTGGTAGCTTGAAGTTTTATGTGGTTTTGGTAGATGTCACTTAAATGTTCAGATCAAATAAACATTGATGAATTTTATTATTGTTTGATAGCTGCAGTGCCAAGATCTAGTTGAATAACATAATAATATAGTAAATATTATGTTACCGATGTTTCCGTATTAATTTTTTACCAAGTCACCCTACGAATTATGTAAAAAAACAGTCAGATAAGGCAACTCTGATGTTAGGGATGTCGAAAGTGTCGAAACATATGGATGGATAATTTATGGACTGAAAAATATGTTTCAGTTTCAGGTTTTTTTTAGTGCAGTGTCTTTTCAGAGAATAACAAATGCTGCGTGTAAGAAGTTCTAAAGTCATTGCTGTTTTTCTAATCGTTAGATATCGTTATCAATCGTGCGTGCAACTTCACATTAAAATAACGTTTTTGATTCTCTAGTTTTAGTATTTCATTCTCTAGTTAACATTTTTATAATCTAATTAATGAAACGCAGTATTAACCTATACTTCATTTACAATAGCATTCGAAAAAAGAGGCTCGTAGAAGCAGGAATGTTGAACATTTTATTTTAAAGCTAAGTGAAAACAGTTTTTATTCAAATTGTTTAATTTAAAATTTAGAAGAAAAAAGTGTAACGAAGAACGTGTCCATTTATTATTCCTCCCTGCATCTTTGAGGTTTTTTCATTGACACTAAAATTTTCTACTAAAATGAAAAAATATTACATCAAATGAAATCCACATTTTTTCTCAAAATAAAATGTTGAAATGGAAATACAACTAAGTGTGACATCAGTAAAAATAGATAACAATAATTACGACGTCTACCGTAATTATAACATGCTTAATTTTATACTGCTTTCATTAAAAAGTATGCATTAAAAATAACCTTTTCTAACTTCTGTCGAATGCTATTGTAAATGTAAATGTAGTAAAGCGAAACATCACATTAATATAATATATCGATACTTGAATTCATCGATATTTTTCATAAAGCTGACAAGCACACTAACCATCTGATGACGTCAAAGAAAATGACATTTTCCTTTGTGACGTCTTTCTGTTCTATAATTTTCAAGCTTTTTCAGGAGTTTTGATTGGAAATCAATGAAACATGATGTTTCTTTATTCTTTGATTAATTAAATCCAACATAAACCAACCTGAACATGGACACACACGGTGAATACGAAGAAAATGATTATCCTATTTGGCAAGAACCACGGTGCGAGCCCTTGGGAGCGCCCAAGGAGACTCTTTGTGACGAAACCAGCCCGGAACAGGCACAAGGAGACAGACTACATGCTTTGGAAGAAGAACAGGAAATCTTATCATCATCTGTGTTCTCTCTGACCTCGCATCTCGCGCAGGTAGAGTTTCGTTTAAGACAAATTTTGAAAGCCCCGCCGGAAGAGAAAGATGAGATGCTCAAAGCTCTCGAAGAGTTCACATCACGTGGAGTGCCTGATTCACGAGCCGCCCCTCAGGGAAGCTCGGGCGAGGCGTCGTGCGGCGAATGTGTCGAGTTAGAACGGAAAATAAAACGCCAGCGAACAAAACAGGCACACTTTATTGACAGGCTTAAAGTACAGTTGAAAGAACTGGAGCATTTTACTGCAAACCCAGCCTCAATAGGCGACAGTAAACATAGGACACTGATAGATCATTTACGAAGTGAAATTGACCAAAATCTTGAGCAGGGATGCCACCAACCTCTCACTGCTGAAGAGCTCAGGCATCAGATCAACTGTGCAGTCCGGCAGTACGCAGATAAGCAGCTATCTAAAGATGAAATCATCAGCAAACTCCAGGCACACATAGAGGACATGCAGAAATTTATTAAGCTAATGAAAACTGAAGAACTTAAGAAATCTAAGCTAGCTCCAGAAACAAAAAACATTGGAAAATCTGAAAAATTCGAGAAAACCTTCAGCAGGAGTAAAAGCAATGATGATTTGAGAACTGAAACTATTAATTTAATGAGAAAAGCATCAACATTAATTCAAATTTTTACTGTGTCACAGTTTGGTTGCTCTGCCAACACAAATAGGAGGTACGAAGGAAAATCTTCACCGAATGTTACCCACTGGGGTAATTTACGAGCTAGACTTGAGATGTCTGTTGATGGGGTGCTTCATTTAGTATCAAGAGATAGACCATCTCACAACATGATTGATAACTATGACAGTGAATCTGAAGAAGGTGGTATTGTTATAAATGATGCTCCTCTCACGACCGCAGTACGTAGACATTTAGCTATTAACATGCGTGACTTACTGCACCACGGACTAACAGGTCCGGAATCTAACTCTCTTGTTCCTATTATTGGGTGCTTTCCTGTACGCAGATCTTCTTCTGCAAGGGCAACACATATCTGGGAGTTAATCCTCCGTTATTATCATCTGAATGATGGTGATAGATTTAATTCAACCCCGGCAAGAAAGTTAAGCCAAAGTTTTAACTTAGACATAGTGGGTGGAACAGCTATTACTAATAAGCAGAGTTTATTGAGTGCTATTGGCAGCATTGTGGCCTCTCATACACCTTACAAAAGAAGTTATGATGCCCACTTCAAAGCATTTGTTTGTGCGGCTTTAAACGCACACAAACTTGTTATTTGGTTAAATATTATTTTGAAAAGCCGATCCTTGATTGATGCTTACTATTCATCAACAAGCTATGTAGTGAATACTGGTTTCCAGGACGCTCTGCAAAGTTTAGACCGCTTGACTCCGTACAATTTTGAATTACCTGTCGACCTTGCCGTTAAACAGTTCCAAAATATCAAAGATGTATTTATGTAAATAAGTAAATTTTAAGAGTACAATTTTATACATTCCAACACTGTTTCTGTATGTGACAAGAGGCTATGGCAGTTGTAAGTAGGAATTATTTTAATCATAATATTAATTAGCCCTCAACAACATTGTTGTGGAGCTATTAACCAATAAATGATGGTAAGTGTTGAGTTCAAATTATAGCATCTTGTCACATCATTGAAAGCAGGCTTATGATGCCTTCCACAATATCAAACTATGCTGTATGCATTTATTGTAAATCTAGTCGATTAATGATCTGAATTAGTTATTGGTCCATCTATTTATTTAGGTAGGTACCTATCTTTAAGGCTGCCTTTTCACATGCATGGTTTTCTAATTCAATTTTATTATTTAAGCACCCAAGTGTGAGCATTTAATACTAAGTTTCCAACAGAGCTGGTATACTTGTATTTTCCATTTAGAAATAAATTCTGACATTGATTTGTACCTACTGGCATTGAAATATCCAAATGAATGTTTAAGTAAGAAAATATTGATATAAAATATTGCTTTATTGATTTAGAAATGAAAACCAAACATGTTTTTATAGAAAATATTTTAAGTGTCTCATTTCAAATAAACTTGTTTGGAAAACATAATTAGGTATATTGTGTCTTCAAAACGTAGTGTAACATAATAGTTGTAGCTTTCCCACTAAAATAAAGTACCTATCGATCCTGCAGCACAATGAATGCTTGTTAATATTATATTTTGTGAAGGAAACTGTGTATGTGTGCCCAGCAGTCATAGTTATGTAATTACCATGCTAGTAAAATTTTGTTGGCTGTCTACAAATTAGCAAAATTAATATCTGGTACCAATGCAAGGAAAGAGGACTACCAAAACAAAACGTCACGCCTGTTTTTACCAAAGGAATGTGCAGAGGTGTAACTTTAGTATACCCACATTTTGCCAGTTCCGTTTAAATTCCAAGACAACACTAACACTAAACCAGACTCCGGGCTCTAACTGAAAAATTCCAAACAATAAACCCATTAGCACTGCCCAACTCGGGAATGTATGTTCCACAATTGTATTTACCATCTCATATACCATGTTTTATGCAAATAAATGACATTCTTCACACATACATACATACATAAACTCACGCCTTTTTCCTATGGGGGTAGGCAGATACTACAGAGCACCATATGCTATGATTCTTACATACTTCTTTTGCTTCGTTTACATTCATACATGTTGTCATACCATTCTATTCTAGAATCCAGGGTCTCTAGCTCAGGTGATTACCATTGCCACAATGATTGTAACCTGCATATTTAACATTGAGTATTGGTATTGGGATTTAGGATTGTTTAACATTGAGTATACAAATCAACCCAATCAAATTATTACAACTCTTGGCTCTTCCAAATTATTGTGGAAATAGAGACATTGTATTGTATTTTTTTTCAAATCGGTATACCTATTCTATTTAGATCTCACATGGTAAATGTCCGGGTGATACCTTTACCAAAGATGTAACTTTAGTATTATGTGTATATTTATCATTGTTGCTAATTATAATGTAGTTGAAGCATGAATACCGAAGTTGTTTTATTTTTTGCGACCCGTTATTGAGATTTTGTTTCGTCTTAGGATCAATTCGTTAGTTTTTATTAGTTTGTCATATTCTCAGGCTTACTGAATATTTTTTATATTTTAGATAGGTACAATATAACCATATTAAGTAATAATAGCGTTCCACAGCTGACTACCGTGACATGACCGCACCGGCCGATCTCTGCCTTCCACATGCAATCCGTCCCAGTCGCTTTATCATTCATGCAGATTGCTTATCACTACCGCTATGCGGTCAGCGGTATCAGAGTGATAGGAGGAAGTAGGTGGAAACGGTAGCCGCAGCCTGACCTCACATATACATGATTACTAACCTACTAAGTACTTACCTACCTCAAAGTTTTATATGTTAAGATGTTATAAGCGTCTAGAGGGTTCCGATGTAAACCAATGAGCTGCGCTGTTCGACTATCTTGTTCGTTTGTGACTAAACTGGTGGGTGTCAGAGTTTTAATGCCGCCCATGGGCCTTTGACTTGGCACCAAATCAGGGCCGTAGCTAGATAAATTATTATACTTCATTATACTGTTTGTTCTATTTCGAGATAAAAATAAAAATTGTAATTCCATGGCGATTGATTTAGATTTCAATTACCTACTTTCTTATTACCTATATTTTTTTACTTCGACTCTAGCTACGGCGCTGCATCAAATGCCCTCGAGAAATGTCTCTCAAGCATGCCGTTTCGACTCACGATGTCTCCTGCACCGTTTATGAAGCAAGAGATAATTATACAATACAACTGCATGCTGATGTAAATTTATAGAAGAGTAATTAGGCAAGCCAAAAAGCAAGCTATATCATGTTATTTAAACAGCGCGAAAGATTTAGTTAAAGAAACATGGAGAATCGTCAACGAACATACCAAAAAGAAGAAAAACAAACATCATAAAAATCTTATCTTAAATATGAACAATAAGGTAATCACTGATCCTCAGGATGTTGCAAATATATTCTCTGATAGTTTTGTACTTAAATCCTCAATAGCTAATAAAGATAAAGATAGAGCTATGTCTTTTTTGATGGATTCGACGAAAAAAGTTGAAACTGATATCAGTTTTAACCCAACCACACCAAATGAAATTGCAAAGTTAGTTAGCAAAATGGCCAATAAACATTCTTGTGGTTTTGATGACGTACCGATATCGATTATAAAGGAGAATATAGATATACTAGCTACTCCTTTTTCTGATTTCTACAATAAATGCATCGATGAGTCAATCTTTCCTGACCAGTTGAAATTAGCTAAAGTGATTCCAATACACAAAAAGGGCACTAAGACTGATCCCAAAAATTATCGCCCCATTTCATTGTTACCTACCTTATCAAAACTCTTTGAAAAAATAATTAAAAATAGACTAATGGTACATTTAGGTATAAACAAAATTATTAATCTGCGACAATTTGGATATCAGAACGGCGTTGGTACCTCGGATGCTATGATTACTTTAATTAACGACATAGTTAGCAAATTAAATGAAAAAATGAAAGTAGCTGGACTATTTGTTGATCTCAGTTCCGCTTTTGACACCATAGATCATGAACTGCTACTTATGAAACTCGAACATTATGGTTTAAGAGGCAAGGCCTTGCAACTTATGAAGTCGTACTTACAAAATAGACGAATGTATGTAGAAATTAAAAATATGGATCAGAATAATTATGAAGTGGTATACAAGTCAAAAATGACTTATGTAAAACGTGGTGTGCCGCAAGGCTCAATTTTAGGACCTATACTATACATTATTTTTACAAATGACTTACTTAACTTCATGAACAAAACTCAGCCGAACGAGAAACTTGTTGTCTTTGCAGATGACACAAACATAGTAATTGGGGCAAAAGATTTAGAAAAATTGACATTAAATACAAAAATAGTAACAGAAATACTTTGCGAATGGTTTACTGCCAATAATTTATTGCTAAATACGGGTAAAACTAACCTAATATTATTTAAGACTACGACTCGTCATAATGACAACTTAGATATTCAAATAAATGGAGACAGTATCGAATTAGTAGACAAGGTTAAGTTCTTAGGGGTAAATGTAGATTCGCTCTTAAGTTGGAAACCGGAACTTGCTGTTGTTGAATCAACCATAGCGTCAGCATGCTACGCACTCAGGAGTCTAAGGGACGAACTTAACATTGAACAGCTAAAGGCTGTATATTATGCGCTGGTTGAGTCTAGGATACGACATAGCATCGTGCTCTGGGGAAACAGTTACAGCTATAACTGGCAGAGAGCGTTCATCTTACAAAAACGAGCCATAAGGACAATGGTTAGAATTGCACAACGTGTCTCATGCCGAGATTACTTTAAAAAAATGAGGATATTAACGGTACCTAGCCTATATATAATGGTCCTTTTAAGTCACTTCGCTAAGTATATACATACGCTCGAATCACAGGAAGAACGAGATATACGAGAGAGCACACGGAGAAAAGTTTTTAAGCAACTGATAGCTCCAAAATTAAATATTGTAGAACATTGCTCAAATTATCAAGCTGTAGAGATATTTAATAAGTTGCCTTCTGAGCTAAAGGTTCTAATTTATAACACCCACTCGTTTAAAACAAAATTAAAAGCCTTTTTACTCGAAAAATGTCTGTACAATATATCGGATTTAATGTCACACAATAATGAATGATTTAAATAATTATATATATTTTTGCTGTTTTGACATTATAATTTTGAATTTGTTGACTTTTTAACCAGTTTCTGACATTTCTATTTAAACGTGTTTGACATTAAATATCCATAACGATTTGACATTATATTTGTGAAGTTTTAGCACCTTATTTTAATTGCTCTAGAATGTCGAATAATATTATAATATAATTAGTACTTATTTTTGTATGTTGCATGTATAAATATTCAACACAATGTTAATTGTTTCATGAATAAATTGAAATTGAAATTGAAATTGTAAGAGTAGGTATAATTTGTGCAGACAACCCCTGGAACTTCTAGTCTCTGGATGTAAGCGGTAAGTTCTGTTTGAAGGTCTATCGGGGTAGATACCGCTAAGTATTGTAATGATGTGGTCAATCTCATCGGGCTACTGTCTCGTCACGAAAGTGCACGTCGCGCCTCGGTGGTAACATTTATATTACCTACTCTACTCTTTGGCGGTAAACACATGAGAAAAAACTGTGTTACATGTAACTAAACCAATGTAGCAACATCTTTGACGTCATATACGAACTGAACTGACGTATCCAACATCGCGATTACCTTTATTAACGTTATGTTCAATTTATCCACGTGATTGAACACATTATTATATGCACACGAACCCCGGAACAACTCTCATCGAGCAATAGCCCTCAAGACACTACACCCGTCTGGTCAGAGAATCGTCCCTCATCAAAGGATGATGAGGGTTGCTCCCTGATCTCGTGACCGTCAGGATGACTGGACCATACGAGATATGTTGAAACCACGTGCACTATTTAATACCTATTTACTACCTAAGTATAGTGAAATATTTGCGACCTTTAAGTAAAGAACTTTAACTTTACAAACTTTAGGAAGCTCCAATGAAAAGTTATGAAAGTTTTATATAATACGTTAAGAGAGTGCCTGCAAAACCATTATTAGCAATGTTACTAAAATAAAATTTGGTGTTATTCATTTATGTGCAGGCGTTTTAAAGTGATGGAGATACTTACTTCGATATCACAAAACGGGAACACTCACAATGATAATAATATTTACTGCACTATTTTAAATGATTGCAACACACAAAACACAATCGCTTCCGACACTTCAAGCAACAAATATTTTTTACTATCGCTTAAAAATTAGTTCGTGTGAGGGTACTGTATACTGATCAAGGTATTAACGAAATGTAACAAAATGATAGCTACCCTACAAAAATATAAAATCATTTTTTGCAGTAGGTATACCTTTATAGGAACGAATTTTATGTAACATTATCGTTAAAAAAATCTTATTCTACTTTGCTTTCATCTACCAGATTACCTAGTCGATAAAGTTGAAAAAATATTGGGCTCTCTCAGTTCATACGTTTTAGTAAGTTTCGACGTTCATTTACTTTTAAACAATTAACTTTTGTATCGTTATTTATTTTTAACAATTCACGCATATAACTAGAATAATTATGATATAGAATAATTATGAATTGAGGGCCCTAGATAAACCACCATACATTTTTAATGTATGCTGTGCAGATTTAAGAATTTCTTATTTTTTTTGAGAAAACCTTAACTAAATCTATACATATAATAAGACAGTAAAAAAACTGTGTCTGTACATTGAATATATTTAAAAAATAATGATTGAGGGGGGTTTAGAAACAGTAATAGAGCACGAATCCAAAAAAAAAGTCTGTCTGTCTGTTTGTTTGTACACGCTAATCTTCGGAACTACTGGACGAATTTGAATGATTTTTTTTTTGTTGTATAGATATTAAGTCTGGGCAACACATAGGCTATAATTTATCTTGGAAACTGGAACACCCGATGCAGAACCGCAACAGACCAGCTAAACTATAGGAGATACAAAAATGGTACCATAGCAAAAATTGTTCCACGTGATGAGCATTTTCTGCTAAGAGAATAAATTTGAAGATCCGGAACACCTGATGCAAAACCGCAACAGACCAGCTAAACTATTGGAGATACAAAAATGGTACCATAGCAAAAAATGTTCCACGTGATGAGCATTTTCTGCTGAGAGAATACATTTGAAGATCCGGAACACCTGATGCAGAACCGCAACAGACCAGCTAAACTATTGGAGATACAAAAATGGTACCATAGTAAAAAATGTTCCACGTGATGAGCATTTTCTGCTGAGAGAATAAATTTGAAGATCCGGAACACCTGATGTGGAACTTCAAGAGCCCAGCTACACTATAACATATATAGGTATGACGTCTTAGCAAGAGTTGTTCAGCCTTATGAGCACTAGCTGTTGACGTATAAAAATCGAAGACCTGGAACACCCGTTGTGGAACTCCAAGAGCCCAGCTACACCATAACTCACATAGGAATGACGTCTTAGCAAAAGTTGTTCAGTCTGATAGGCATTTCCTGTTGACTTATAAAAATCGAAGATCAGAAACATTTGATATAGAAATTAAAGCTATCACTTATTTCATTGCATAATTATAAAATAACTTAAGTACCTCCACGCGGTGAAGGCGGGAACAGTTCAGGACTGATTTTCGATGATAAATGATAAATGATAAATGATAAATGATATTTATTTTGTAAATAGGTTTTTACAAACACTTTTACACGTCGCCTTTTTTAATAAATGGGATCGGTATTTCACTATTTGACTACTCTGAGAAGAAACACCGAAAGAAACTCAGAGGTCATAGTCTCTTTTAAAGTCCAGACATTATCTTGGTCAAATCATGTAAGATCCATGCAGATTAGTGTCTGAGATGGTCTTTTGAGGAAAGAACCACACAGAATGAGGGGACCAGATCAGTCAGTGCAAGCATTTGTCAGTAATCGTGAGCTCAACTCGGAACTTGAGGAGCTCCACGTGCCGACGAACAATACCAAAGAAAGAACATTTGGGTTGGTCCCATAAAGAACTCAAACTGCCAGACAAAATGTAAAATAAATAAATTAAAGAACTTAAAAAGATTTAGAAACGACAATCTAAAAAAAAAATAAAAACAGAATCCACATAGTCCTTACATTCACAATAAAAAAAATATATAAAAATATAACATACTTTCAAAGTAAAAATACATGTCAATATACATTCAAATATGTCAACAGTGTAAATAATAACATAAAAACATTTGATAGAAAATCTTGGTCAAATCATGTAAGATCCACGCAGATTAGTGTCTGAGATGGTCTTTTGAGGAAAGAACCACACAGAATGAGGGGACCAGATCAGTCAGTGCAAGCATTTGTCAGTAATCGTGAGCTCAACTCGGAACTTGAGGAGCTCCACGTGCTGACGAACAATACCAAGGAAAGAACATTTGGGTTGGTCCCATAAAGAACTCAAACTGCCAGACAAAACATAGACTAAATAAAAAGAACCTAAAAGATTTAGAAAAGAACATATAAAAAAAAAAAGAATCCACGTAGTCCTTACATTCACAATAAAAAAAAAAAATCAAAAATAAAATACATAATTTACTTATAAAGTAAAAATACATGTCAATATACATTATATGTCAACAGTGTAGAAATAAAAAAATAAAAAAAAACATTTGATACATAATCTTGGTCAAATCGTATAAGATCCATGCAGATTTGTCTGAGATGGTCTTTTGAGGAAAGAACCACACAGAGTGAGGGGACAAGATCAGTCAGTGCAAGCATTTGTCAGTAATCGTGAGCTCAACTCGGAACTTGAGGAGCTCCACGTGCTGACGAACAATACCAAAGAAAGAACATTTGGGTTGGTCCCATAAAGAACTCAAACTAATAAGAAATTTAAAAAAAAAATTAAGAAGGTATAAAACAGGATAAAAAATGAAATCATGGTTTTAACGCAATTGGAGCAGCTCATTCCCAAGCCTTTTTATCCTCAAGGTAATCATTAACAGTATAATAAGCCTTTTGACATAGTTGTCGCTTTATGAATGATTTAAATTTATTCAGGCTTAGTTCTTGTATGCGGCTAGGAATTTTATTATAAAAGCGTATACATTGACATCTAAATGAGCCTCCTACTTTTTTAAGCCTGGTTACAGGTATAACAAAATTGTGTTTGTTTCTAGTATTTACATTATGGATATCACTGTATTTTTTAAAAAGATTAATATTTTTATGCGCATACAAAAGGTTTTCATAAATGTAATGGGAAGGCACAGTCATTATATTAATCTCTTTAAACTTATTTCTTAACGAGCATCTGGGACTTAACTTATAAATTGAACGGATAGCCCTTTTTTGCAATACAAAAATTGTCTGGATATCGGCAGCATTTCCCCACAATAAAATACCATACGACATGACACTATGGAAATAGCTGAAGTAAACTAAACGGGCTGTCTCTAAATCAGTCAAATTTCGAATTTTCCTAACAGCATACGCCGCGGAACTAAGTTTTTTGGACAATTTAAGTATGTGAGGGCCCCACTGAAGCTTAGCATCTAAAGTTATGCCCAAGAACACTGTAGTATCACCAGGATTCAACTCCTGACCCTTTATTAGTACTCTAGTTTCCACTTGCCTAACATGAGGAAGTGTAAACTTAATGCATTTAGTTTTATTCTCATTAAGAAGCAGGTTGTTAACATTAAACCAGTGTACTATTTTTGAAAGAGCGTTATTCACGTCATCAATAACATGCTGCTGACGTTTAAGTTTGAAAAAGAGTGACGTGTCATCTGCAAACAATACTATATCATGATTACCTTCTACAAGATAGGGTAAATCATTAATGTAAATAAGGAATAAAAAAGGGCCAAGAATCGAGCCCTGGGGAACTCCCATCGTAACCAAAGATCCAGGAGATCTTTTTCCGTTGACATCAACTCTCTGAATCCTATTACTCAAGTATGACGTAAGAAGATCCAGAGACTTGTTTCGGATTCCATAGTGGTAGAGTTTCTTGATTAATGTTTCATGAAAAACACAATCGAATGCCTTGGATAGATCGCAAAAAATACCCAAAGCATCACATTTGTTTTCCCATGCGTTATAAATATGTCCTAAAAGTTCAACACCGGCATCGGTTGTCGAACGACCCCTTGTAAATCCGAACTGTTTAGTGTGTAATAATTTATGTCTATTAAAAAATCTTTGCATCTGTTCTAAAATAAGTTTTTCAAATATTTTACTAAAAGTAGGTAGTACTGAAATTGGTCTATAATTAGTGGGGTCCGATGTACTACCAGATTTAAACAGTGGTATTATTTTACTATTTTTCATTAAATCTGGAAACTCACCACAATCAATACAATTATTGAAGATAAACGATAAAGTAGGAGCTACAATGTTAATAATAGACTTGGCAACGTCAACTGAGTTACCCCATAGATCTGCAGTCTTTTTTACATTCAAACTGTGAAAGGTTTTAACTATATCTCTACAAGTGACATGTTGAAAATGAAATTCAAAATCGCTAACCTTTACATTTTCTTTAAGCAAAGACTCTGCTGCAGTGGGTGATGAGTTCAAAGATTTAGTGGTTGTTATGGGAATCTCTGAAAAAAAGTTCTCAAACACAGAGGCAACTTCAGAGTCAGATTTAATTACATTGTCATTAATAGTAAGACTGTAGTCACTACATCGGTCAGTAGCCTTTCCAGTTTCACTATTAATAATATTCCACGTTGTTTTAATTACATTACTACTGTTTTTTATCTTTGAACTCAAATAACGCGATTTAGCTATACAACAAACTTTCTTAAATAATTTTGAATAATTTCTAACATATAAATTAAATTCCGCAGTGTTTACATATGTTCTTTCGTTGTACAGCTCATAAAGCCGCGTTCTGCTTCTATGAATACCAGTGGTAGCCCAATCACTGAAAGCTGCATTACTATTCACCGAGATAGTCTTGGGAGTAAAGGTAGAATTAAACTCATTGCAATACATACTAAAAAAGGAGTTATATTGGTGATTAGGGCTAACACCAGTTTTCAGAGCTGGTAGTTTATTAATGAGTCTAGATTTAAATGATTGTAAGCGACTTACAGTTTTAGGGTTGACAGTGATATCCTTTTTAGCCACTTTGTTGTTCCGGTACGGGAAACAAATTTTTTGCCCGCAGTGATCTGAATCTAGTATATCATTGAACTGACGAGAACTGATTGAGATGACGATGGTATATCATTGAAAATTAGACTCTACTGGCCAAAACTCCCATTTTTTTTTTATCTTATAAATATGCCTTCGGGCTTATGTTATTTGAGTGTTTAATTTCCTTTTCCATTTATCTTCGTTACACGGTAGCCTACCCGGTAACGCAGGGGAGCAGCCACTTAGATTTTAATTGATCAGGTATCATCATCACAATAAAACTATAACCATGCCTAGAAAGAGGTCAAATCTTTCCCAATGTTCCAAAGGTGATTGATGATTAAAGATCATAAGATCCCAACAATCTACCGAAGAGCGTTAGGAGAGACTTGATGCTGTTCGAGAACATGAGACTGCAACTCGCAGTCTCTGTGGAAACTTCTCGGGATCGCGAAGCACGCCTGCATTCTCAGCGTATTTACGCATCTACATCAAGGTCTCTAGACACCAGTGAAGAATATGTGCGCGACTGACCGCTGATCGTGAACATCATGCACTGTCTCGCAAATTGGAGACGTTCACGAAAAAAGCATGACGCTTGAGTTTTTAGCGTATATACGCATCGACTCTAGAGATAAGTGGGGAAAGGAGATGCGCGACTGACCGCTGATCGTGAACTTCACGCAACGTATAGGGTATAATTTATTTAAGATCTGGAGCACCTGTTGTGGAACTCCAAAGCCCAGCGACAATAAAACCAATATTGATAGAAATGGCGTCTTAGCAAAAGTTGTTAAGTCTGATGGCATTTCCTGTTGACCAACAAAAATGAAAAATCTGGAACGTCTAGAATCGTCTCGCGCATCTCATTGTTTTCCCGTCCCCGGGCATTTAGAATTCGACATCAGACGTTTCAGATCTTCAATTTTGACGATCCCGTTGTCGCTGGCATAAGCAACAGGATCCGCGTACGAAGTCGCGGGCAGAAGCTAGTTTTAAAATAAAATGATTAAATTGATAGTGTTTTTTGACATGCAGCCAATGCCACTATACGCAAGCGTCTGAATTGAGGGCCCAAGTTATTAACCAAAACAACTTTAATTCACGTTCAAGAAATTCATGGCCCATTGCTTTAAGTTTTTACTATTTTAAACTAATTTCCCTATGAATTAAAAAACATGGGCTCCCAAAATAGACATGCACGTTGTATCTCGTACCCCTAAACTAGTACCCCAATGTGCTCTCCCAAAACCAGTTAGGCTAGCATCTTGTATTAAATCTCCGTACTACGCTAGGCTAATTCAATGTTACCATCATCATTCAGCACACTGTTCTTTTAATTCCCCATAGACATTCCGAGAGGGCTGGTAAAATAAAAAAAAACTTTAAACTATCTTGATTTATATAATACGTATTGAGAAAACATATTAAAAAGAAAACATTGTAAAACCATTGTTAAAATTTAAATTCATGTTTGCACAATACTGACTGTCTTCGCTTTTATTAAAAAACGAATCGAAATTTAATATACATGATAAATAGACTAACAACGACATTAATTTATAAAACAAAACACTTAGTAGATGCATCTTTCTTAAATGCAGATTGAACTTTATTAATATTGACACCAAATGAGTGGAGATAGTTATTGGTGTACTTTGGCACTACGTTATAAATTTGTAGTACAGTTTAATTAGCAGTCAAATAATTTAAAACAAAGTTTCCCCTTCGCAGTATTAATACCGTTCAAAAATGATTAGCGTAACACGCTTTGCAAAGTCGTATTTGACGTTACGGGAAGCGTTTACGAATATCGTTATATAATAATATATCGCATTTCATAATTATGTTTAAAAAGTCTTTATGCGGTAGGGGAAACATGGAAAAATCGCAACACAACAAATTTCTTCATTCGTTCTGTGTCTGTAGATGAGTTTACTTAGGTCCCAGCATGTTTTCTGGCTTCACCCATTCGTCGAACTGTTCGGCGGTGAGGATGCCTAGCTTGATGGCTGTGTCTTTAAGAGTTCCTCCCTCTTTATGAGCTGTCTTGGCGATCTTTGCAGCCTGGAATAGAAATGAGAATAAGTAAATACCTATTATGTAGATTGGTTTAGATTTTTCACACAGATTCAAGTTACCAGTAACTGTTGGGCAACTTGCATAAACATAAAATCACGTCTGTAATCCCCAAAGGGCTAGGCAGAGGTGTACCTGGTAGTAACACCCATATTTCGCCAGTTATGTTTAAGTCCCATGTGACCCTATTGCCATCGATCGGGCACAAAAACAGACTCCGGGCTGCTACTGTGAAGTCCCAGATGGAAAAACTCAATAACACTGCCTGACCCGGGGATTGAAAACAGGACCTCCTGCTCAGCAGCAGCACTTGTGACCACTAGACCAACGAGGCAAGCCACTTGTGTTTACTATAAACTGCAAGAATCAGTCAAACATTGACGACACGGTTGACTAACGCCCGATATTAATATTCTATCTCAATCCAAATCCCGATCCTCTGTTTTTGACAGCTGCTTCTGATATCTTTAAGACTCGGATAGGCGAATTCGGTCGTTGATTGGTTACAGACAAAGATCGGGATCAAGATAGCAACCGAGATAGTTTATTAATATCCAGCGGTAGTGGGTGAGCGATAGGATAATGTGGACCAATATTTGTATGGGCTACAGGTAGCAGTTCCGAGTCTAGCATTTAGTGTAATTGAGTTTGAATGTTTTTAAAAGCACCCACGACAGTGTAGAGCGACAGTAATTGGATTCACCATCTGCCTAGCTTTATCCTAAATGCATCGGGGTCGGCTTCCAGTCTTAACCATATTAAGCTAAATACCAGTGTTTTACACAAAGCGACTGCCTATCTGACCTACTAAACTTTGTGATTAGTTAACACCATACTTCTTGGGATACATTTTCTATACGAAAAATTGCACTTAACTGGTAAGTAGATGTAGGCAAAGAGTTATTGACATTTTTCTATCTAGAATTTCTCAGCAGCAGAGCCCGGAGTCTGGATTTTTGCCCCATTGATGGCAATAGGCTCGTCCCCTATTACCTACATGGGGCTAAAACATGCCGAAATTTTGCTGTGCACCTCTCCCTAACCCTTTGAAGACTACAGGCGTGATTTTACGTAAGATATACTCACTCTCAAAATTGTACAGAGGCCAGCACATCAAGCTACCCCAATGTGTCAAATTTCTTTGATAGTTTTTCAACTTTATATAATACACTGAATGCTTGGACCTGTACAACAACTGGACAAGGTGTCCAGTACCTCGCATGTTGTGCTCCGCGTCCGAACTAACAACAGACTAAAGGTATCAGCGGATTTAAGTCACGATAATGCGACATTGATGTCCGCTTCACCGCTTGCCGCGGCGGTGCACGGTTCCGTGTATTAATCGCCTTAGCAATAAAGTTGAAAAATTATTAAAGACATTTGACAGATTGTATTAGGTTGATGCTTCCATGTTTTTGTAACCGTGAAAACAAACACACATGTCACCGTGGTCGTCATGTTACGGGTCACTATTATAAAGTTGTTATTTGTAAGTTTTTTTCATAAGAAGAAGATGATAGTTTTTATCCGTCACAATAATATAAAATTGTGAGCTGTCTCCCTAAATCTCTGTCTGAATGTGGTATATTTTTTTATTAACATACTAAAAATACTAACAATTAGAAATTTATGTAATTTAATTCTTTGTTTGTTTCAGTCCCATACTAACCCAAGAAGACCTACATTAAGTTCAACTATATCAATTGAAGATTTAATTTTTTTTTTACGCACTTGCTGTTCAATCCGCATTTGACATTGGCAGAATAGTCGACATCGGCTTTGTTTGCCATATAAAAAATAGAATAGAATAGACGTCACCTTATCGTATCCGATGTGTGGGTTGAGGGCTGTGACCAACATGAGCGACTCGCGCATGATCTTCTGTATCATCGCCTCGTTAGCTTTGATGCCGACTGCGCAGCCCTTGTTGAATGCGAGGCAGCCGTCACCTGGAAACATTAAAAAGATCATTATTACTAATGATTCGCATGAGAGATTGACGTATTTTATGTGCAATCTGAGTGAATTTGCATGGGTATTGTTTAATTTTGTAAGTTATACTTAAATATTAATATTTTGTATAGTTGTCTTTTTTTTTAATATTATAAAACCAGTGCTTGACTGCAATCCCACCTGATGGTAAGCAGAGATGCAATCAGTGATGGTGAAGCGCACTAGTTTATTAAGAGCCTATTCACTCTAGCCTTGAAGACACCTAAATTATAATCGGACGGGAAGACCGCAGCAGGCAAGTTGTTTGTCTGATTTTATATTTCAGGTTAAGATTTCATAGGAATAAAAAAATGTTAGGTATGATGTTTATTAAGTTGAAGTTTCAGTTTATTGTTGTTCAGAATTTCCTCTTGTATTGTGGTGGGGTGGGTAAAAATGAATGAGACATCGAATATTGTTTACCCTTCTGCTATTATGTGTCTACTCAAAACCAATGTTCTGCTGTAGGCCTTTAGGTGTATAAGAAACGGGTTGTAAAGTTTAGCAACGCTCACAGAACCTCGTAGCGCAGGATAATATGTCAGTTTTTTAAGCATGTCTGTGTGGATTTATCTTCTTGTAGTATGCACATCCATCATCATCTTCTTGGTCATGTGAAGGTGCATTTGAAAACCAGCATCAGACATCACCTGTCTAGCATTACCGCTGAAATGAGCATTTTGCCGCAGCCGTGAGAAAAGCCATTTATTTTTTACTGTTTTTGTTTGTTCATTTTATATTTGACAGTGTTTTTACCTGTTACCAATAAATATTGTTTCTTTCTTTCTTTCAATATCATTTCTCACACAATTAATCCATCTTTTCTTTAGTTTTCTTCTCCCTTTACAGTCATCAGCATCTAAATTCATCACTCTTTTGGTCACATGTGCTCCAGTACTACTTACCAATGAGAATGATTGACCGCAGCACATTGGCCACAATCATAGGCTTGAAAACGTTAAGTTCGAAGTGTCCGTTGCTTCCACCGACGGTGACGGCCACGTGGTTGCCCATCACCTGCGCCGCGATCATAGTCAGCGCCTCGCACTGTGTGGGGTTCACCTTGCCTGGAACATTATAAACTGACGTCAGCACAGACAGAAAAAAGTCACCTAGCAAACCTTTATCTAATTTAACGTATGGCAGACGTATTTCCTAGAAATAGACGAGATAACAGTGAACTCTGTCAGCATAGTTCTTGGACTGAATTTATGCGTAGGAGAGTTTTTTGCATGACATTTACATTAAGCTTCCCAATAGCTGGAGAAAACTAAACAAAGTTGCATTTAAGAGGACAGTAAAATCTTATTTAACTAGTAGCTATTAATCTATTTCAAAAAAAGCAAACTATAATGCAAATGAATTTACAAATAAATCTTTTTAATTTGACATCCTCTTGTTTGAATTTAGAATATAACTAGCTGTACCCTGCCACGCTTCGCTGTGGCACATTGTGATTGAATGGTTAAAAAAAAAGAGAAAATGACGTGTGGCCCTCGGAGACTGCCGCGGTCATTGAATTAGAAAAGCTATGGAAACAGCATTGCACTCAAAAAGTGGCACCACGAATAGTACGTCTAAGTAGGCGGGGCTTTAAAAGTACGTCTTTTTTGAGAACTAGTCTACTGCGCACTCAGTGACGGAAGGTCGCATTGATCAAAGCGTTTGACGTTTCATTATTTGGATAAAAACATTGGTGAAATTATAAAAAAATTACTTCTTGTGTAGTAAAGTGGTGCAAAAAATGCAAAGAAAGGCGGAAAAGTGATACTGGAATAAGTTTCATTGGTGAGTAAAAAGAAATCCTTTTATTTACTGTTTTACCAGTTCTAACAAATATTTGAATGACATTGACACTATAACCAAAAAATAGGTTTATTTAGTCAGCCTAAAAATAGGCAATTCTAAATTGTGTCTGGATTTTCCCTTATTGGCGAGTTATTAAGCGGTTAGAGTATAGCATTTAAATATTATGTATACTTATAAATACAAATGTGATTAAAACACTAACGAGTAATTCATTGTGGCCGGTGTTATGCAATAAGTGCTCGTAACCAGCCCAATTAATTATTCTTGTTTTTGTAAATAAGTAAATTTTATTTTTTGACAAACATAAGCTTGTGGGTTATTTTGAATACACGAGCATTATATAAACAGTAATTACCGATTAATTGTCTTTGTAATATTTTCAGTTTTCCTAAAAATGAACTAAAGCGACTGTTGTGGATAAAAGCTGTTCGTTTAGAAAGAAGACAGGAAGATTGGGCACCAAATAGATTCAGTAAGGTGTGCTCCATACATTTTGATGCTCAAGACATGTATCTGTCGAGTAAGGGTAATCGCTTGTTGAATAAATCTGCAGTACCTATTTGCACGGTAAATAATTTTCATATCAAAGGTTTAATTTTAATTATTATTTTTTTTTGTGTCGTCATTAACCTTATTTTTGGTCTTTTTAGATGGTTCATAGAAGAAGGAACGGTTGCGTCCGCAGACAGAATAATGGTAATAAATTATGGTCATTAACTTCTGTTTAGATCAGAAAATAGTTTACGAAGTAAAGTAGTAGTAGATTTAACATTGTATTAAAGTTCAAGTCTATGGTACGGCGTGTAATTCCAGTATACTTACCAGGTTATCATTAAATGTTTAAATAAAATTTTAACGTATCAATTTTAACCAGAAGAAGGACAAGACGGAGTATCAACAAATAATATTTCCGTGAATATTAAGGCTCACAAACATAAGCAAGTTAATTAATTTCGAGGAAGGTATTTTTTTATTGTAGTGACACGGTTCTCAAGTCACTATAAGTCATTTTTAGAATGAAGTTTGTACCAAAATATACCTATTTATTATTGAAAAAGAGTAACCATAAGAAGCGACTATTTAGAATGGGCTGTTGTCCGTTGAGCTTCACCTTTCTTACTAATTACTGTTAGAAATTTCAAAAATACCTACCTTGTTTTTTGTAAATTAAATTGAAATAAATGATTTTCACTTTCACTTATTGTTAACACTCGTTTGAACTAACATTGCAACAAACCGCGATGAGTGGAAGGACGGAAGGGAAGCCTTTGCCCTGTAATGGGACACAACAGGCACATAATAATAGATAATTATTATTATTGTTAAAATTCTTAATTTGTCAATAAATATATTTTTACTTTATCCGAATTTTATTTATCTTCATCGACCGCTTTAAAGTGATATCTTGAAAACTTCTAAACCAATTTTGATATATCTTGCATTTATACCTAATTACTCGTACCAATACCTGATTAAGGAATTTTGGGATAGAAGGTGTCCTACGGTCTTATCCAGGTGATAACATATACATGTGCCTAGTAATATTTAGGTACATAGACTATATTTTTTTAAATGTAAAAGACGTGTTGATTTGCTAAATAAATAGTAATATTAATTAGTGAAATAAAAAAACAACAAATCTCCCCACTGCTCTGGTTACGTATTATGCCTATGCATACGCATGGTTAAACTATGGCGTAATATTATGGGGAAATAGCACAGATGCACCAACACTTCACACTACAAAGAAGACCTGCATACCCCATTTCCAAGAACATAAAATTTTAACACTTCCTTGTATATATATGTCGCCGCCAGCGATGGCTGAGCGATGAGCTGACACCGATGGGGGTTTCGTGGTACAGAGTTCATAACGTAGAATAGCAATCTTCATTGCAGTAATAACCTCACTTAACAATCTTAATCACAAAACAACTCAAATCTAGGTAACTGACAGTTTCGTACTGGATGTGTGTCTTCGTCGGTGCCTCAAATCAATCTGAGCTCCGCCCAGCTCCCACGCACGAGCACGACTCTGTCCACGTGACATTACCGAAAACACATTCGCGCCATTTTCAAATGACAAGTAACGTCACGCTGGTCACCATAGACTCTGTACTAAGTTAATCAACTTCACAACTTATTATTCAAGAATATCGCTTGCCGCGACATATATATTGGAATTGTGCAAATTTGTCAGAAACAATCAAAAACTGTTTACTACACGCGAACACATACAGACTCACTACACACTACGACACAAAAATAGACTAAACATACCAAGCTCTAAGCTGAAAATACACTCCACAAGCACTTTAATAATGTCAATTAAAATAGTAGTAGAGATTAATATAAAATTTTTAAATATTTATAATAGCCCTCCTAGTAATTCTCCTAATTTTTATATTGTTATACCCGACAGGGCCCACAATGATGCATATTATTATTATATCCTTACGTACCTACCACCTAAGTTCACATTGTGGAATGCAATAAATATATTGAGTATTGATTAAAAAGAAACAATAGTATAGAAGTATCAATATAATTTGTATGTATGTATTGTATATAGATAATTTACATTTATATTCTGTCGGAATTCATTAAAAAAGTCATTGTTAAATATACACAAATAATTTAATTTAGCTAAGTATCTACTGCATAACACCATCCACGCTCGGCTCGCTGTCATCTTGACTCCGCCCAGTGACCTTGATGCACCCAATCGCGCACTAGCTTCGTCTATTATAGTGTGTCAGTTGTTTGCGTAAATGGAACCAAAATTGAAGCGTTTTTTGTATGAGAATTACGTTTCCATAGCTTTTCTAATTCAATGGCCGCGGTAAAGCTATTGCATAGCAATTTTATCAACTCCTCTCCCCCTCCCCCCTCCATTCCCTCCTTCTCAACCCCCTCCCTGTGTCCTGACCTCCCTCCTCTCCCACTCCCCATCCCTCCCCCACTCCTCTACCCATCCCTCCTCCCCTCCATTGTGACACGAGAATTTTATATATAAGATTTAAAAATTTTTTGAATGTGTGTAATGTATTAATGAGAGTCATAATGAATTTTGACTGAATAATTTTTGACCAACATTGACAGTTTGATTGTATTTTAGATTACTGTATTATTTTTGTTACTAAATCAATATTAATTTTTGTCGGTACACCATGATAATTGTAGTAAACATATTAGCACAATCCCACCTGTAACACCTTGCATGCATTTTTTCTAAATGATTAATTGTATGTTCACAGATGTTTGAGCAAATAAGGATATCTGAATCTGATTGCTACCATTGCATAACATGTAATCAGACGAAAATTCCTCACCAGGCATGATGGATGATCCAGGCTCGTTCTCCGGGAGCATCAGTTCACCCAGCCCACACCTAGGTCCGGACGCCAGCAGGCGAATGTCGTTAACGATCTTCATCAAGGAACATGCGATGACGTTGAGTGCTCCCGACACCTCCACCATGGCGTCGTGGGAGGCTAACGCTTCAAACTTGTTTGGTGCGGTTTCGAAAGGAATACCTGGTAATGTAACAAGTCATTAAGTTTTTGATGAAAAAATATCCAACAACTGAGAGCAAAAAGGTTTTGTGGAAGTAATTTTGAGAGAAGGGACTAAAATGGGTTACAGGAACCCGGGGAAGCGCGCGCTATGTGATTTAACCATTGAACACGCGTGTTGGTGGCGAGATGACCGTGAGATGATGCCAATTCATTTTGCGTGATGTTGGTACCACGTCGTACTTTCTGTGTTACCACGATAACCATACACATGTTGTTACTTGCGACAATTTGCGACTTTCTTGTTTTAGGGCTTTGTCATGGATACTCAGAAAAGCGGTCGGGGTTTTTTGTTTCTTAAATTACCGTTTTCTTTCTTTCTTTGTTTCTTCTTTCACTTACCGGTAATGGAAGCGATCTCGGCAGCGCACTTCTCCGCGAAGCCGATGCGCGTGTTGAGGCCCGTGCCCACGGCCGTGCCGCCCAGCGCCAGGTAGTGCAGGCGCGGCAGCGTGGCGCACACGCGCTCGATGCCGTACGTGAGCTGCGCCGCGTAGCCGCTGAACTCCTGGCCCAGCGACAGCGGCACCGCGTCCATCAAGTGGGTCCTACAGGACAGCGCGACTATTTGGAACCATTCTACATTTGACCTGCCCTAATAACTGGTTTGCACCCTCGAAAGGAGCCTGGACACGTAAATGCTCTGGACGTTTGCGCACAGCTCAGATTTTATTGTCTAGTAATTCGACTTAGTGCACATGTGGCCTTAGGGGCAAACATTTTAGAGGGCGTCACTAGGGGAAACAAATGTCCTGTGACTCGTTTCACCAGACTTCTAGTGAAGTGAGCGCTATTGCCAGACATGTCGAGCGAAAAACTTCTAAAGTGGTATCTTATACCTGCATAGGTATCTTGAAACCGAAGCCGGACGATTTCGCTTGAAATGTCGCCGACTTAGTGTATCCCTAGCTGTAGTTCAGTTTTCACTTGTCTGTATTGTCCATGCCTACTTATATTATATTTATCTCATTTTGTTTATATTTTTCTTTGTATGCATCCTATAACCGGAAGTAAGGCAGACGATACTTTGTTGGGATGTTAAAATTAGTATTTGATAATGAAACATATGAAATTAACCTACTGACATATACCAGGGTGAAGTGAATGAACCATAAACCAGAGCGTCCACTACGCAGGCAGGAAGCATGGCATCTTAGAGGTGAAAATACTACACACTAACGAGACTGCAGACCAAACATAACATAATGCTACATTTCAGAACGCTTTTAATCTGCGGTTGCTGATGTTGTCGCATGTATATTTTTACTTTATGTTTTTTTATAGAAATCTCGGAATTCACATGCTAGGATCCTTACATATTCCATTTGAACACAATCGGCTATTATGCAACGCATACGTAATGTATTCTGGGGCCTTTTTGGTCTGGCATAGGTCTTTTTTTTTTGTCTTTAGTATTTTAATCTTTTCTTGGATTTTTGTAGCCTCTATATTTTTGGTTCTTTTGTTTTATGTTCTGTCCGTCCGTATAAAGTATTTTCTTTCTTTATTTATTTATTGAAAGTATTCTGAAATATTGTTGTACGGAGTTCACTTACCTGCCGATTTTAATAATCTTTTCGAACTCCTTAGACTTGGCATCCAAGGTATCCCTGAGTGCCACGAGACCTGGCATAAGTCTGTCCCTCAGTGTCATGGCCACAGCGATGTGCATGGCTGTAGGGTACGTGTCGTTGGAGCTCTGGGACTTGTTCACGTGGTCGTTGGGGTGTACGGGCGTTTTACTGCCCAAGGTGCCACCCAGGGCCTTAATAGCGTGGTTGGATATCACCTGGGTACAATAACACATTAGTATGCTACAGTGGCGAACGGTCATATTTCTTAAGAGGGAAGCCAACACAAAAACAATTGTATTTGTATTCCTAATTTATGTTTCTCTAGAAATTAGAATCGGTCGGTCGGTATTGGTCTTCCTACTACCCTTTATTATAATAACAATAATATTTTTTCTTTATTGTATAATACAACCATACAAGTATTACATATATAATTTATTTGATAAACTTTAATTTTAACAACTGTTTATGCCTTTGGTGATTTGGAAGTATGAGGAACAGGGAGTAAAGTTCATCATCCGCATTGAAAGGGGAGGATCCTCCGAACAGACGGGTGTTGTGTCTGGTGGGCTAACTACTGCCCGACGGCCGTAGTCGGGAACTTGTATACGTTCAAACTGCGCGGATAACTTTAATAGCGCGATGTAGGATAGTTCGTATGTGGTGAGATAGATGTCGCTACAGTGTAAATAAGAAACCTTTAATATGTATATTTGATATTACTAGAGTCTAGCTGCCATTATACAAATTCAAAAGGGAGGCCCTTGGGAATCGAGTTGGATGGAGACATCGCCACTGTTATGCTATGGATAATAAAACGAGGCTGTACCTGTAATTACCGTGTAATTAAATGAGGCAGTTGTCTTTTATTCTCCTATAGGTGTTGCCAAGCTAATGGAAGCACGCGCTGTGAATGTTATGACTGTTCTGCGACGTGTCTACTACCACGAAAATCGGTTATCAACGATAACTGCCGAGGTAGCCCGAATCTGCCAGAAGCAGCTTTCAGGCGCCTGAAGCAGATCTCAGGCACCCGAAACAGATCTCAGGCGCCCGAAGCCGCCGTAAGGCACCCGAGCTTTACCGAGCCGCTCCGATGCGCACCAATAGTAGACGCAGCGCCTAACATAGTTTTAAAATTCTTTGTACACTAACTTGAGGACCTGATTTGTTGTCTCAGTAAATAAACAATTTATTTATTTAGCAGTAGTAGCACTGGCAATCATTAACCGAACGAGGCAGTCAACGTTTTTTTAATGTAACATATTATATATTATTACCTCATTTGCGTTCATGTTTGACTGTGTGCCAGATCCTGTCTGCCAGATGACGAGAGGGAAGTGACCCTCTTTGTACAGCTTGCCGTTGATGACGTCATCGCACGCCTTCATAATAGCATCCGCTGTAACAGATTTTTAGGTAAATTAGTCACAAGGATTTTGAAGGATGCACCAGCGAAATTGAAAGTTTTTGTTACTTTTTTACAAATTGTTTCTCAAAATTGGGTTTATGGAGAAAAAAAAATTAACAACCACGCACTAAGTTAGTATAAGTGGATAGGTATTGTAAATTCGACTTTATGTATACCAGTTTAAAGTTGACATTTTATTAAGAAAGAATAACATCTTTGCTTAACGAGTTCCTCATAACAATATTTTGTCTATTGAGTAGGTACCTATATAGTATCAACAATTTCTTACCAACTTTCTTGTCCAATCCAAACTCCACATTGACTTTGGCGGCAGCCTTCTTTAAAATACCAAAAGCGACGATCACGTTGTACTAAAAATAAAAAATAAATGTTTAGTAGTTATTTAGAGAATGAGGAACAGGGTGTGAAGTTCCTCACCTCCCATAGAAAAGGGAGGATCCTCGACGGTTGTTGTGTCTGGTGAGCTAAGTTACTACCACCCGACGATTGTTGTCGGGAACTTGTAAACCTACAAATCGCGCGGATAACTTTAATATCGCGATGTAGGATATCAGTCGTTAGTTCGTATGTGGCGAGATAGATGTCGCTACAGTTGCACTTTAAATAATATGATTTTTTTAAGGAGCAACATATTTTCAACACTTGCCACACAAATGAAGCAAGTCGGTGAGTGTAACTTAGTACCCAAATAAACTGACGACCTATGTAAGTTGATCATATAAAAATCTACTCATCAGAACATGGGTGAAGTGATTTAAAGGCTATCATGAATAGAGAGTTTGTTTTTCTTTTAAAAATCATGCCCACACTAGGAGCATTTCTTGTATTGTGGATGTGTTTACATACATTTAAACTCGCATACACAAATAGCGAGACCCGGTACAACTATTTCAAGCCATTCAAATGTTTGTTCCATGCGGTAATCGAACCCGCAACACACAGCGCTATTATAGCCATTATACCAACCTAACCCTGATGTCATAGCTCACATAGTTTTCAGTACTCCAACATTTATACAGGGAGAATATTACTGGAAAGACTAGGATCAGTATTTTGGAAATGTCATTTAGTTTTAAATAAATTTATATTATGTAAGAGTATCTGGGAATATCTACTTACAGAAATAATACAGAAATAAGTATCATTTCATTTCTTTCTAAAACGAAAGCAACATCATCTTCTACAGTTGTGCGTCAAATAGTGAATGTAACAAATGTACCTATGGACTATACATCTATGCAGGTTTTTTTTTATTAGTTAAGTGAAACACCACTCACCGGCATTCTTTCCTCAATGCCTCCGATGGGGAAGTTCATGACAGATCTAAGTGTCTGGCATCCATATAATCTGTCGTCTGCCACTTCCAACTCACCCATTGTGTCGCGCTCTTTCCGCTGTAACATATTAACGAAATAATGAGTATTTTTAATGAAAAAATATAGCATTTAATAGGAATATTGCTTTAAAATAATAGAAGCTATTTCTCTCTTCACAAAAAGTGGACTTAAGACAGATGTAGGTTTAAAACTATATAACTTTTTCCACCTTTGTGAGTGACTGGTGCCTGAAGTAGGTTTTGAGAGTAAAATCTATGCTATTAACTTTTTTTATGTTTTACTTTAGTAGCTGTTTCCCGCAGTTACACCAAAAGAACAAACCTTAGGAGATAGTCTTAATGAATAGACTAGGTATTTAATTTCTGTTCTAAAATTAAGCTCCAAAATCAGCTTAAAAATGAACTAAAGATCAGTCACAATAGAAAAGATAACTTTGTCTTATTAGACACATGAGCTCATAGGTCTATTAGTAATAACCTTCTTCAATATTATGCTCTAACTTGGTAAAAAAATCTTATTCAAGTGGTAGTTCCAGAAATTTGCTTATGATCAAACAATAAATCAAACTCTTGAGCTTTATAACATTTGTTTATATTAGACTGTTTTGAGTTTTTTATCATTTTCATTTTTATAAAATGCATTTTATTAAACCCTGCATGTCAACATTTACAATAGGAGGAAAACATAATAAATGTGTCAAAATTTCATATTGTTTTGACCAAACAATAATGTAAAATTTGAATGAAACATATTGTGCATGTATATTAAAATGATAACCAAATAACCACTACAGCAAATCAAGGCATTCTAATAATCTAGAAATTGAAATAAATCAGCAAGATGCAGCAAGGGTTGTATGCAGAAGACAGTACTGTTGGACACAGTTAAGTCAGAGGGTCTGCTTAGTTATATTCTAATCTAAGTAGGTATCCCTGACATTCCAACCAGCCCATATTCTGTCTACTTATGTTCTTGACTAGATAAGTAATAGGTACCTACAGTTAGGAAATCAACAGTTCATCAGTTTTTATTTATGTCAATTTAATAAAGATAACATGACATACTACATGTTTATTATAGAAGGAAACTCGCCGGTCACTGGTATATCACAAAGACCATCGCAAACAGGTCACGAGTCTTTACTTTTAGTTTTTTTGGAAACAACCTGAGATGATTTTAGAAACAACATTCAGATTACGCAACTTACCGCTAGTGCACTTGAAGTCGAGAAACTCGATCTCTCTATTGATCTGATGAGACATCTTAGGTTTCTTGAAGAGTTTAATATGGTAGAAGTCGTAAATTTAAAACAAATTGCCATGATTTAGAGAAAAAAACTCCTAAAGCCTGATCTGATTTTTCTGAAGAGTCAAATTATTTCAAAAATGTTCGACGAAGCAGATTCTCCTTGATATGTCACAGACTAAAAAAAATAAAAGTTAACTTCGTTTATGACTTTTGGAACAAAGACGAGAGTAACAAAGTTTTAATTTCTAGAGTAAGGATTACAATAAATTAAATAATATTGATCAATTATCTTCTTATCGTGTGGTTAGTAACTAACCTGGTGTCAGAGTTTTAATGCCGCCCATGGGCCTCTGACTTGGCATCACACGCCCGCCGCCGAGAAATATCTCTCAGGCAAGTCAGGCATGCCGGTTTCCTCACGATGTTTTTCTTCACCGCTTTTGAAGAAAGTCATTATTCACATGAATCTGAAAAGTCAGAGGTGCGTGCCTTGGGTTCGAACTCGAGACCAATGATTTGGCAATCCACCGGTCACAGTTACACTACTAGGCTATTACAGCTAATATTATTGAAATAGTTATGATTACAGCATGATACTATGGATGAGCCTGATATCTAGCTTTTCGACTCGTTGGTCGATAGTCAGACATGTCTGAAGGAGTTTGAAGATGGTGCCGCAATAAATATTCTTAAACAGTTGTCATGAAAGCAATTATTAAACAATATGGCTTTGTTTTCCGCAAAATCTGTTGACTATTAATAACAAAATTTTATTGTATTCGAAGCTTTTTAACCGACTTTCAAAAAAGGAGGAGGTTCTATGTTCGTGTGTATGTATTTTTTTTTTTTTTTTTTTTTTTTTATGTATGTTACCTGATTTCTCCCCCATTTGTGGACCGATTCTCAAAATTCTTTTTTTATTTGAAAGAGTATACTCCTGAGGTGGTCCCATTTTAATTTGGTGAAGATCTGGTGCTGATCTTCGGAGATATACAACGGAACTCTTCAAAAATAAACGGCATATCTGTCGTGATTGCTGGAATCGCTTGGATGTTTATTGTTTATACAACATAATGACATATCATCACGCCTGTATGCTCTGAGGGGTACGCAGGTGGGTACAATATACCTAGATTTCGTCAGTTAGGTATGTTAATTTTAATTTATTAGGGATTAGTGGAAAACCCTATTAAGCTGACATGTATTGTTAACAATTAACAATATAAAATAAATTCATGGCAAATATTTTTATGGTAACAACTAAAAATGGACGGTGGTGGTGGCCCATCATGAGTAAGACAAACCCACCAAAGCCACAGACTTCCGAATTTAGAGTTATTTTACACCGTTTAGTGTTTTTTTTGAAGTCGGTTTTATTTTTTGCAAAAAAGTTTTTATTCTTTAAATTTAAATAAAACATTTAAGTATTTTTCTATCGTACGTAGGTAGGTACATAAGCAACCATCACTGCTGCACTGATCAGTATTTTGTAACATATCACTCCAGCCAAGTACAAGTTGTAGTGCACACGTGATTAATTGACGTTTTCTTTCATTTTCTGAAACTGATCAACAAATTTAATAGCACTACTCTCACGAACTTGTCCGTTTTTATAGATATCTGCACACGGGCCCGCACATCAAGCTACCCCATTCTGTCAATTTTATTCCTTTGATAATTTTTCAACTATAATTAATTATAAAACTGTTAAGTTCATGTTCTCTCAGTGTGAAAACTGAAATGAATAAAATTCAGGATAATAAGCGGAGTTTTTTTTTGTAAACATTCAGCCTTTAAGTTTTCTCATTTTAAAAACGAGTTGGGCCGGGCCATTACCGTCGTAAAACCGTGTCGTGCCGTTGCCGTTTAGTAGTACAACATTGGTCAGTATTATTTTAGCATTATATGGCCACAATAATTCCCCTTTGAGGCCGCGTGATATGATTTTACAGGTGTTTTTGATCCGTAGACAATATGACAAAGTTGGAGAAATCTGTGTCTTATGTAGAAAAAAATGCGCATTGTTTTATTCTTCAAATCAAATTATTTCGTAATCTATGAACGCAACCAAACACATAAGCGCCTCTAGTGACCAATAAGGTTACTAGTATTTCTGAATCGGCTGAGTTCGGCTTTTGCTCGGGTCAGTCACGCCTAGACTCGTTCAAAAAGCGAAACCAAATCATTCCACGGCGATGTACGAAGACTGATGCTCTTGTCGTGGACTCTCTGAGCAAACGTGCTATTTTACTCATTGTAACGGGCTTTGATATCCGCCAGAGATATTTTTATAAGTATAATGTTGTGATTTAAACCGTCGCTTGTGGTGTTAAGTGTTCCTTACGTTTAAGTGAAAAAAAAAATATACAAAGAATATTGTGTGTGGTGCAATAGTGCTCACGGCAGTTCCCTTATCCTGGATTCTAAAGGATTGTTGTTTATCCAGCAAAGAGATAATCTGTAAAAAGGTGAGTTTAATACTTTTACTGTAGTGCAGTGCAGCGGACCTCTCGTGAAGAAAGAACGCGTGGCGTTTATTGGAATGGCTTCCGTTTATCGACTCGCGTGCGCGGTAATGGCTGACTTTCTTTTCTCTCACAGAAGGGATTTCGTTGATAGATTATGATAGAAATATAAGTCGGTATCATTAAATCGGCTTTTTTATCATTTTATTGTTTTTTGTGACATCAGTACGTAGGTGGTAGATTACTCGCGAGTGGGTGGAGGCAGGGAATGTAATCAAAATGTTGCGGCACGGCAGGCCTGAGACCGGTCGCGCGGTCCTCGGTCGTGCACCGTACTCTTAGTGTTGTCTGTTCGATAGGGTTAGTTAGTTTCGTTTTTGAACCCGATGAACGTTCATGTTGTGAATGACGTGAGCAGTTTTTTAAATCATAATGTTCATCAGAACCTTGCGGCCTCCCCGTTTAAATTCTGAGAGTTAAATTTAGCTGTGCGTCTACAATCCATAACAATAAACATACTTTGCTGGATAGTAATAATTTAATGTGTTCGAACTTTGAACCCAATTTATGAATGGAGTTTAGTAACTCATTCATGACTCAAGTTTATAAAAAAAAATGCTCTGATCATGTTCACTTGTCTATGCACTCTATGCTGTACCTAAAGTAATTTATGTTAGTGTAGGCTTTTGGGTACATTTTATAATGATTTTTGGACATATAATGAAGCAATTTAATTTTTATAGCTGAAATTTTCACCCAAAATCTTTAAATAAATACCTACATAATACAGTTACATCAAAATAATTATACTTGATAATAAGCTGCATTTTGAGAAACTGTAAATCACATTTTATAGTTTGTAGTCTGTGATTTGATGTATGAGGTACCTAGATTGAAGGCCAAATTATGAAAAAAATATTGTGATCCCAACTCAATTTATATACAATTTTGACTATACCTACCATAAATTCAATCTGCAACCACCATTCTTTTTAATTCATAATGAAACAGCCGTGTAATAGCAAATGGTAAATGTGCTCGACAATCATATTCCCTGGCTTGCAGCCACCTAAATTATATTTTAAACCAACACACCATCTTAATTAATTCTAGGTATTTTATTGTATTATAATAAATCAGGTTTTCTAATTTTGTTTACAATATTCAAAAAGGTATTAAAAGCATAATTAATTATACAATAATCTCTTTTAAAATAATCCTATGGCTTCTATGTGTGTTCAAATATAATATTTCTAGTTAATACTATTATAAGTCTTTGTAGTAGTGATCCTAATTAAAACTAACATGGTCACCTGTAAGGTATGTTCAGATTAAATATGTTCAGTCATTCTTCAGAAATTATTAATTAAATTGGCAAAATCAATTAATAATGCAAACAAAAATAATTATGCTAAACTGAAATGCTGATTTTAACTTGCAATAGTTGCCTTGTATCCTTGGAACAGGTAAAGCATATTTACATAAACTTTGAGGAAGTAAATAACATCTAATACGAGTGAATAAAACCTCTTCTGAAAACATACCAAAATGATATTCATTATAATTGAATCTCGGGATTTGTTTTCCGATATCTGCTTCTGAAGAATACTTATTAAAAATTAACTTTTTAGTAAGTAAATTAGTAGGTATAACCATGTCGGTTGTACAAGACATATCTATTTTTCAGTCACTGTTTGCACGGCTCCTTATCGATGACCACCTTTTGATCATGATCTACTTCTTCATGTTATAATACATGATCCGTAGAATGCCTCTATAAAATTCTAATCCTTTTGGTGATACCTACCTACCCATAGAATATGAATTTAATTCCATGCCTATATCAGGAATCGAGAATCTCAAATAAAACAAAAATGTTACATTTAATTCAATTATCTTCAGTAGGCATCAGTAGTTGATCCTTTTATGCATAATCAGCCTTACTTTCCCATTGCTGGGACATAGGTCTCTTCTCTGTGGGATGGACAGATCTCTTAATACTTACCTAGTCTATCTGAAATATGGTTTGGCTTTGTCTTTGAGGGACCGAGCCAATATCCATCACGCGGCGCCGTGCAAGTTGATTGATGTCACATAACTTCGATTCTTTCGTCTTAGGAGATTCTGCTTCCGTCACTGTGAAGAGAAGTCAGTGGCGATAATATAAATCACATAAAGTTCACGCACAAAGGTCCAATTCATGACTAACTAGGTACTTGAACACTTGATACTAAATTCCGATGGTGATAAACTGCCGCCCTGAATTAGAATCTACGGTTTTAAAGTCGTATATTCGTCCAGTGCAAGCCCAGTGGTAGAGGCCTCGCCACCGGACCACATCCTCACTCGATTGTATTGTTTTTTTACTAATGTGCTCTTAATTTAGATAAAGGGATTGAACAAAAAACTTGTGGGACACTTCGGTCTTTAATTTTGGACACGAACTTGGGTATTTCGGAGCCCAACGTCTTTAAACTCGTGACTAAGGGCTGTTTGTAACTCCAAATCTAGTCGGGCGAAACCCAACCATCTAAAAAAGGTATATATCTAGGTAGGTGCATTAAAAAACAATACCAGATGCAGTAAAACGAAAATTGATAAATCATTCGAGATAGGTATCTTCAATGTCTATGGTTGTGTTTTCTTCGAAATTATTCGGTGAACAGATAAAATATAATATTGATTACCTACGCAATGTCTTATGATTGGGATGACAATATTTCGTAAAAAGTCTGGGTGCAGATACCACGCAAAGAGGTCCAAATAATGTTAGTAGTTCATATTGTTTGGACCTTTTTTGTAGAATTGAATCTTCTTTCTATTGTCCATCATAAAAACCTACAAAAAATTACCTAAAGAGCAACATAGGGTGTTAAACTAGGCGGCCTGATCGCTAAAAGCGATCTCTTAAAGATAGCCTTTGGATGGACTTGATAGAGCAGGGGAATAGTTATGCAGGTAGTTTGTGGTGTTCAACAGCATACATAAGAATAGAAAAAACCCCCAAAATGCCTTAAAAGAATGACAAACTAATTCTACAAGTGCTCATTCACATCGCAAGCAACAACAAACTCTGTGATGAAATAGGGTTACTAGTTAATGCTGTACAAATCCCTGTATGGTGGCCAAGAATGATAAGTGGAGTAGGTCAGTCGAGATGGGTCGACGACACCGAAACCCACTTGGTAGTAAGGATGACTGAATGACTGAGAAAACAACTGAATGTATTCGACAATTTTTGTCAGAACACTTTGTAGGTAGTCTTGTCTTACGAAAATATTTCGGGGGGACAGAACCTAACATTGAAACGCATTCGAAGGTCACTAATGCAATGTCGAGAAATCCTATCTTTACGATACTTCTCCGTAATTCTTTTTGTCCGCTTTTTATCAGCCTCACCATAATGTGTTGATATTCAAAAATTGTTTGAACATTTTTCTGTCTTAGGCAAACACTAAAAAGTAATCAACAATACTTAATTTTAAATTAAAATACACGATAAAGATAGAGTTAACGGCGATGTCCGCGCTAATATGAATTGAGTGTCAGATTTCGACGCCTTCTTCCCAAAATTTTAAGTAACTAGGTACCTTCTCCCTACCAACTAAAACGATTAATATTACTGATGTCGTAAATGTTGAACAGATAGGCAAAAAAAATCGAAGTCAAAGGTTAACCTATTCGCCGTTTTCGGTTATATTCATTTAATACATATTTACTTTAAGTGTTTATTTCATCATTTGTTTATCAAAGAGTATTGCCATTTATCTATTGTCGTATATACCTATCATTAAATAGTACACATCATTAAAGTATCATGTGCTTAAGTCGAAATCTTTTGCAAATTAACTAGAAAAACAGTAGGTACCTACTTATAGTAACTTTTTTTGTAATAAGTAAAAGCAGCAAGGTAACAGCAGTCGGTCGCATCCATCACGTTATGTAATATTTTGTGACACATTATTAATATATCGTGTATATGTAGGTAATTCAATTTCTTGTAAGTCCATATAAAAAGTCTAATATGACAGCAAATATATGGTTATATTAAAATATCGATACATGTTTTAAATTTAACTTGTGAAATATGGTAAATGAGCTTGTAACGTGTTAGGGTTCAAATAATGGAACGTAAATCGACGCTCAAACTGGGCCCTAAAGGGCTTTAACATAACATTTGTTGTTTCAGGTCTCGCCTACGAGCTCGCAGCGCTGTTACCGCACTATGAGAGTGCACCTCCCATGCTTATGATCTCAATATAGAACAAAATACACGTTTGAAGCCCTCACACACCACAATGGCCTTTCTGTGAGTATACATTACTCGGTGTTTCGAATTCTCGATGTTTTTCTTTTCTCCGATTTTATTCTTTTTCATTATTTTATCGTTACGCTACCACGTTCACTCCCTCGTTGCGAACAGCATGCCAAATTATTATTTTAGTTATTTCCCTTTATGATGATGCTGAGGCTTTCGTCGGCGTGTGACTTATATCAGTGCACTGACCGCGTCGGGGTCGCCCGCGCTATCCTGGTACTAACCTATTTTTAACCGGTTCATTGATTAGTCACCGGCTTATGATTTAGTTTTGCTCGAATGATTAAACTCAACAGAAGGCTTAGTTATCAGTAATTCACGCTCGTTACATACCGACTAGGTACCTACAATCGGGAAACCAAATATGCTACAAACATCATGTAATTACTCAGATAAAAACAAAGTGACCGAATGATTATATGTATAGTTTAAAGTCATCAGGGCCAAGACCTTTCAATAAAAATAGGTTGGTACCGATATCGTTTATATGGGATAAGGGTGACCGCGTCTCCCCGCAACAGTTCGTGAATTCGCTCCGACCGCACTGGACCTCTCCGAGCCAATACGTGTACTCGTGCACACCGCGGTTAAATAAATTGTAAAAATATACGCGGTAGGTCCTCTTCGTTAAATCGTTGACAGGGTTCACTGGACCATTGTATAGTAGCACATAGGCGAGTAGCAGGCGGCGGAGTGGTGCGGTGCGATGGGAACGAAGCGGCGACAGCGGCTTGTCCGGCGCACGGGCGCGGACAGTGCGCCTGAGTGGGTGTCTCGCGTTGCAGATGTATGGGGCGGGCGGGCGGCAGCAGTGCAACGAGTGGGCGGCGGCGCGCGCGGTAGAGTGCCGGCCACATGCGCCCGCGCCATGTGGTGCGTGCTGCTGGCCCTGGGGGCCGCGTGCGCTGCCGCGCGCGCTTCGCAAGACGTGGTCCTCACCTTCAGCGACCCCGTGACGGCGCCCTATTCGTTCTTCAATCATCTGGCCGTCGACCGCAACACCGGCCGGGTGTACGTCGGCGCCGTCAACAGAATCTACCAACTCTCTCCCGATCTGGAAGTCGCACAGTCGATGATCACGGGCCCAGTCAACGATTCCGCCCTCTGCACCTTCGACTGCCCTTCTAATTATGTGAAAAAACCAACGGACAATGTGAATAAAGCTCTAGTGATTGACTACGCGACCAGCCGCCTGATAACATGTGGCTCGGTTCTGCAAGGGTTGTGTTCTGTAAGAAACTTGAATAACATTTCTCACGATGTGCGCGAAGTGCGTGAGCCAGTGGTGGCGAACAATGCGACAGCTTCCACAGTGGCGTTTATCGCGCCAGGACCGCCGAACCCTCCGATGACGCAAGTAATGTATGTAGGCGTCACCTTCACAGGCAACTCGCCCTACCGCTCAGAAGTTCCTACTGTAAGCAGTCGTTCGCTGGAAGACGACCGTCTATTTATGATAGCTAGAACAGCGGTTACGACTGGTACAAGGATGTTTGTCAATTCGCTGTCTCGCGAACGCTATCCTATTAATTATGTCTACGGTTTCAATTCGGAAGGATTCAGTTACTTTTTGACGACCCAGTTGAGAGGTGTTGGCTCTGACACATACTACAGCAAATTGGTCCGAGTTTGTCATGATGACGAGAATTATTATTCTTACACTGAAATCCCAATGTCATGTACCGGAGAAGGCGGTGGTAATTATGGATACAATCTAGTACAAGCAGCGTTTGTTGGAAAGGCCGGATCCGTACTAGCAGGAGAACTAGGAATAACTGCTCAACATGACGTGTTGTTCGCTGCATTCAGTCAGAGTGAATCAATTAATACAAACACTCCTTCTGATCTATCTGCGCTCTGTGTTTATTCGCTCAAAGCTATCCGACGTAAATTCATGCAAAATATAAAGACCTGCTTTAGTGGCAACGGTTCAAGAGGTCTAGACTTCATATCGCCTTCCCATGCATGTATTGGAACAAAACTACAATCAATTAGCGAGGATTTCTGCGGGCTAGATGTGAATACACCTTTAGGAGGCGAACAACCTGTGGAGGCGGTGCCTGTGGCAATATTTTCAAAGAGGCTAACAGCGGTTGCAGCGACGGCTACCGGTGATTACACTGTCGTGTTTGCCGGCACCGCTCAGGGGCACCTCAAGAAGATCGTCGTCGAGAGTGCCACCTCCGCGTTTGAGTACGGAGACATTGTCGTCGACGAGGGCTCCGCTGTCAACAAGGATTTGCATTTCGATACTCAATTTATGCATTTATATGTGATGACTGAACGTAAAGTGTCTAAAGTGAAAGTTCAAGAGTGTAGCGTCTATAAATCATGCTTAACATGTCTCGGAGCCAAAGACCCGTATTGTGGATGGTGTTCTTTAGAAAATAAGTGCAGCTTGCGATCGGACTGTCAAGACGCAGCTAAAGATCCACTGTATTGGATCTCGTACCGCAGCGGCCGTTGTACAACTATTACTCAAGTAACACCAAATCAATTGCAACGAACGACTGCTAGGACGTTAGATTTACTTATTGAAAACTTGCCAACGCTCAATGGACAATTCTTATGTGCATTTACAGCCTTAGATCGTACTCTGATAACCAATGCTACTAGGAAGCCTTATGGCGTTAATTGTACCACTCCGCGTACCGACACGCTGCCCTCGATTCCCACCGGCCAACATCACTTTACAGCGAAACTGTCGGTGCGCACCACACAAGGGCCTGATTTCGTTGCTACGAACTTCACATTTTTCGACTGCAATACGTACAGCTCGTGCACGCAATGCGTAAGCTCCTCCTTCCCATGTGACTGGTGTGTCGACGGACACCGATGTACCCATGACACTGCTGAAAACTGCCGAAACGATATTCTAGTCACCGGTGTCAGTAGAATCGGTCCCAGTTATCGCTCAGGGCCCGGCTTCTGTCCCACTATAAATTCAACGTCCGACGGCACAAACGAGATTTTAGTTCCATCCGGTGTAAAGAAAGCTATAAAAGTTAAAGTTCATATAATAGGTCAATTTATCGTTCAGACAAGGTTCGTTTGTCAATTTAATATAGAGGGGCGTGTGACTCATGTCAACGCTCAACTCCTCGCTGACACGATTTACTGTGAAGCCGTTGAATTTACTTACACATCGCGTGCTCCAAATATTACCGCTTCCTTCGCAGTTATATGGGGAGGATCGAAACCTTTAGATAATCCGGATAATACTCACATACTTATTTACCGTTGTAATGATATGGCAGATAACTGTGGCATGTGCCTCGCACTCCCAGAGAAATTTGGATGTGGCTGGTGCCAAGGATCGGATCGTTGCGAAGTTCAAGAACAGTGTGGTATTCCCAGTGTATGGTTGAATCGTACCCAGACTTGCCCTAACCCAGAGATCCACTCGTTTCGGCCCCAGTTAGGTCCTTGGGATGGAGGTACTAATATCACCATTGAAGGAATTAATTTAGGTCGAAATATATCTGATATATACAACGGCGTTACCATTGCGGGTATTAAATGTCAACCAATAATTGAACTTTATGTAAAAACTAAGCAAATCGTCTGTACCGTAGACGGACCGGGTGAAGAAGTACCTAGAGATGGCCCCGTGGTCGTTCGCGTCGCGGATTATCGCGGAGAATCCAAACATCACTATGCATTCGTAAATCCAAAAATAAATTCTATTCAACCGAAATATGGTCCACAATCCGGTGGTACTAAACTACGTATTACGGGTGAATATCTCAACGCAGGGAGTAACATACAAGCGTTTATAGACGACTTGCCGTGCGCTATACTATCGGTTTCGCACGAGGAGGCTGTTTGTAGAACTAGCCATTCGTATCAAATTAAAATGGGTACATTGAGAATGCGTTTCGATAACGGTATGCGAACTTTAGAGCGAGAAAAGTTTGAATATATGGAGGATCCTATTGTTGCATCTGTAGAGTCCGGCCCACCGCTAACAACTCAAAGAAAACAACCTAAGGGTATTCCATCCGGTGGAATAAACATCAAAGTAACTGGACAGAATTTCCATACAATTCAATTTCCACAGATATACGTGTACCATGATAATCGGCCTTACATCGCACCTTGCAACAGAGTTGATTTTCAATCGCATCTCATTTGTGAATCTCCAGGAATAGAAAGTGCTGGTCTCAATCTAGATCCGGATAGACCCTTAGAATTAGAATACGGTTTCAATATGGACGATGTTCAAAGTGTGCAAAATTTAACTAGCAAAAGGGGTGAACCATTCCTTCTATATCCAGATCCTATTTATGATAAATTCGACGAAGACGTTAAGTATTATAAGTCTGAATATTTAACTATAAACGGACAAAATCTGGACAGAGCGTGCACTGAACTAGATGTAGAGGTTCATATTGGCGAAAGTGTATGTAACGTGACGTCGTTGTCGCGACATCAATTGACGTGCCGTCCGCCTTCGCGAGATGAACTTCCAGACGGTATAGATACACCCGAAGTTGTAGTCAGAGTCGGACGTGCCCTCACGTACAAGATTGGTAAATTATCTTATTCATCACAGGCTGGTCTCCAAGCCGCGATTGGCAAGCCAGCCTTAATAGGCATCGGTGTCAGCGCCGGTATACTCCTTTTGATATTTTTCGGATTTTTAGTTATGTATAGGAGAAAATCAACTGAGAATATTAGGGTATTAAAAAATATGCAAGAGCAAATGGATATTCTAGAGTTAAGAGTAGCTGCTGAATGTAAAGAAGCGTTTGCTGAGTTGCAAACAGAAATGACCGATTTGACTGGAGATGTGACTGGCGGTATACCTTTCTTAGATTACCGTACGTATGCTATGAAAATATTGTTCCCTAACATCGACGACCATGCCGTCCTGCAATGGGAGCGCCCAGAGCTTATTAGAAAAGACAAAGGTCTCAGAATGTTTGGGCAGTTAATTATGAACAAAACATTCCTTCTATTATTTATTCGTACTTTAGAAAGCAATAGATATTTTTCAATGCGCGATCGTGTTAATGTAGCTTCTCTTATTATGGTTACTCTTCAGAGTAAGATGGAGTATTGTACTGATGTATTAAAGACATTATTAGCGGAGTTAATAGAAAAGTGTATGGAAGGAAAGAATCACCCCAAGTTGTTGTTGAGACGTACCGAGAGCGTCGCTGAGAAAATGCTGAGTGCTTGGTTCACTTTCCTGTTGTATAAATTCCTTCGTGAGTGCGCTGGCGAACCTCTGTACCTGTTGTTTAGGTCGATGAAAGGTCAAGTCGACAAAGGGCCCGTGGACGCGATAACTTCTGAAGCACGATATTCCCTAAGCGAGGAAAAGCTCATTAGGCAGTCCATAGATTTCAAACCAATGACCGTTAGCGTGTCGATCTCGCAACAGACATTATTCGTTAGTGGTTTAGAGGCTACTACTGAAAACGTTCACGTTAAAGTTCTCGACTGTGATACGATAAGTCAAGTGAAAGAAAAGTGTTTAGATGCAATTTACCGTGCAACTCCGTATTCCCAGAGACCAAGTCGTGATGACCTCGACTTGGAGTGGCGTACGGGCGCCTGCGGACGACTTATCCTCTACGACGAGGATAGCACTACTAAATGCGAGGGCGAATGGCGCAAGCTCAATACTCTTAATCATTACCGCGTACCGGACGGTGCCTGTCTTAGTCTCGTTGCTAAACAAAGCTCCGTATACAATCTCTCGAACATGGAGAAGAACGATAAATCCCACACGTATGAAACACTCAATCGCGGTAAATACGGTTCGGCTAGTCCACCAGCCAGCCCCCTCAAATACGAACATGGCGGCGGTTTCAAATACTGGCATTTAGTGCGCCACCACGACGATGACGCACGCAAAGAGGGAGAGCGTGGCAATAAAATGGTCTCGGAAATATATCTCACCCGTCTTCTCGCCACCAAGGGTACTCTGCAAAAGTTTGTCGATGATTTATTCGAGACTATTTTTAGCACAGCGCACCGTGGCTCGGCGCTTCCTCTCGCTATAAAGTACATGTTTGACTTCCTCGACGATCAGGCGTTGCAGCACACGATCTCCGATCCGGAGGTGGTGCACACCTGGAAGAGTAATTCCCTTCCGCTGCGTTTCTGGGTCAATCTAATTAAGAATCCCAACTTCGTTTTTGACGTTCACAAGTCCAACACGGTAGATTCTTGCTTATCAGTTATCGCGCAAACGTTTATGGACTCGTGCTCCACATCCGACCACATTCTCGGTAAAGACTCGCCGTCGTCCAAGCTTCTTTACGCGAAAGACATACCGGTATACAAGGAGTGGGTGGAGCGTTACTATGCGGATATTAAGTTAATGCCAGCAATATCCGATCAGGATATGAACGCTATGCTCGCGGAGGAGTCGCGTCTCCACACTAAAGAGTTCAACACGAATTGTGCGTTGAACGAGCTGTACGCGTATGCAGAGAGGTACAACGAACAGCTTACGGTGACCCTCGAGGAGGACGAGTTCTCGCAGAAGCAGCGGCTCGCGTACCGCCTCGAGCAGGTGCACGGGCTGATGTCGCACGACTATAACGTGTGAGCGCCCGTGTGGGAGCCCCGTGACACCAACCCCACCGCCCTGTATATAAAGCCCCCGCACATATCTATGCTGGCAAATATTGTATATATTAGATAGTGTACAGTCATTAATATTGTAATTTTTGTATCATTTCTGCGGTCCGATGTCGTTTTTTAATTTTATATAATGAAATTTGTATTAATTTTACACGACGAGCTCGGCCGGCCGCGGTCGTGCCACAGTAAGCATCGTAATAAAAATTGTGTATGTCTGTCTATGTGTGCTCGCGTCGTACGAGTTAATGTTACGTCGATCGGTGTAAAATGTGTGTCGCAAACGAAATCGCATGTGAGCTCGCCGGCGAGCGAGGTCGTCGCTCGCCGACGGGCGATTTTAAAATTTGTACTCACTACTTAACGAAATATCCGACAGTGATGCCCTGAACGATTCCAATAAATAAATATCGTCGAATATAAACATTTTGTTTGATTTGTCGGCGGTAGTGAGCAGCGCCATTGTCGCGCACGACGAAAGCCCCCGCGTCTCGGCAGCTGTCGGCAGGGTGAGCGCGGTACGGCCATGCCGCCTCGTCTCGCTAGCTCGCGGAACCCTTGTCGGTCGCGTCACTCAACTGTGGTGTCCAGCACGTCACATCTCATATCACCAATCATGTGTATGTCGTTGCGTTGAGGCACGTCGCCGGCCCACGAGGGTTGTTCGCGCGCCGCGCGGCGAGACGGTCATGGATGAACCTACGCGGCCCTGCTGTTTCAGCCGGTACGTGCGGATCGTGGCAAGAACGACATTCGCGGTCGTCAACAACCTTTACTGCATCCCCGCTTACGTGGTGTGGATGATGGCGCTGCGCCTCGTCAAACCCTTGTACGCCCCCCTCTATTGGAAGATCGAAGGACTCATGTATCACTGGCTGCTGGCGATGGTCTCCCTGTGGTCCTGGACGGCTGGATATGAAAGTAAGTCAGTTTTGTTGTTCAGAGAGGGCGCGCCAAATATCACGAGAACCGACCGGCTAATTGTCGGCCTCTTAAGCATCTTAGTGGAAGTAACTACTTTTAGTTTTGAATAGTGTAATTAGTATCTGTGTGGTAATATGTTCAGATTGCGTTTAAGATAAGTTAAAAGCGTATAGCAGCTTAAAAACTTTTACCATTGTTCTTTATGGACCGCATTGTTGGAAAGAAGTATGCATAAGAGTTTTGTCACATGGCGCGCCTCTCATAATACATATGGCTCTGCAAATTACCGTACCTACACGTATGAAGATAATTACCTGAATGTTGCTAGAACGAGTACTCAATATAACACGGAATAATGTTTTGTTACGCATTAGTGAATTCTGATTGCATTACGAGACTATACTTTCAAGGAACTTATTAAATCTGCGGTAACTCGGCGAACGTAAATGCAATGTATGCCGATACTTTATGTAAAGCAACCGGATATCGAAACAATAAACCCAAGCCGACGCCTTGTGATAACTTGTGTAAGGTACACTTATTTCAAGAACGATTCCTGCCACAAAGGTAAGTACAAAACTTGTTATACTTTTAATCGGATACTGGTTAAAACTATCGTTTGCAAATTAAACAAATCAACGTGTAAATAGCTGCTTTGGAGTCACCATTGCTTTGTGACTTAGTAGTGTATGTCATTTAAGTTACTATAATACTAGCCCGAATGGTCCCACCTCTGGGCAAAGGCGTCCCTCCATTCCTTCCATAGGTCACGATTCTGCTCGACGTCTTCTCAATTCTCTAGCATCGTGTTGCTGTTACAGGGAACCTATCTAGTACTATACGTACGGGCTCAATGCTCGAACGGCAGACAACTAACTATCTCGCATACTAAATTGATTTAAAACGTCTGGTTTCTTATACCTACTATTCTTGATAAATAAATAATAACTATCGCGACCAAATTTAAACTTTATGGCGAACAGTTTAAAACTATGCCATATTACTATCTTATCTTCAGATTTATGATATCATTTAGGAAATATTCAAGATTGCTTCTGTGACCACTTAAAATTTGTTGAGCAAACGATGTTATCATAAAATAACTCGCATTATTATTCTCGCACAGGTTTTGTGATCACCATGACTGATGTCTGTGGTGTAGGTACTTATGACTCATTGGATCAGGTGACACGTCAGGGGCACATGTGTTGTGCAAGGTGACGCAACGCACACAGCATCTACAGAAAAAAAACTACGTAATCCGTCAAATTGTCATTGGAAGTGTAATAGCTCCATTCACGCGACTGTCAGCTTAATCGCGTTGTAAAAATAGGCTACCGTCTGGCGACAACTAAACGGATTACCCACCAATCATTTCTAGATAACACGCCTATGTAATATGTTACTCAATACTACAAATTAAGTTTCGCATGTGGCGACTACGTCAGCTAAGTAATTGATTTTCGAATGAACAATAGTGTTTCGAAATGTTCTGGTCGCGAGTGGTCGGAGACCGGTCGTGGATGGCGCGCGCTGTATTGACCTTATGCGGCTGCGTAGTTTATGCGCGGCCGCCTGAGGACGGTCGATGACCGTCGTCGCCCGCGCGCTGCCCCCGCGCTAGGAATGCTACCTCCCCCCACGTCATGTCACGTTGCATTTCGAGTGGCGAATTTGCATGTTGTTGTCGAGTCAGCGTGCTCACGATCGACATTTCAAGTCGCTTAGATTTTACACGTGGTGAAAGTACGATGCTGGATCGTTTTTCACGAAGCGGTAAACCGATTTAGATCAAGCTTTGTACACTTTAAGGTTCCGTAGCGGAATAGTAATAGCAAAAACTAAGTGTTCGTCACAGTTATTTTACTCCCAGACAATTGGTACCTACTACCTGTAACAATGTCGTAATAAAAATAATATAGGGTATTGTTAGGATCTAAATCCTATAATCAAAGTCACCGTTGATGTCTCTGATTACTTTTTGTTTCAGTCATAGTTATTGAGATGGGATATTAGCGTTGACAAACGCAGACCGCAATCGTTTTCCATAGTGAAACTGATAAACAAAGTTCTTTACAAGACTCAAAGTTCTTCAAGACTTCAGTCTTTTAGAAAGTGCAACTTATTTTTGCTGTCGATAGAATCTATACATGCGTAAACAATTATTCCTACTACGGAACTGTACCGTGAGTTGGTCGCCACGCACTAAGTGGTTCTTTTTTTATTAATGGTGGAAGCAACAAACCAGTACCTACCTACATTTGTTTAGCACACTTTCGCTTCTGGGTTATTCAAAGTGAAAGACAGCGATAATCTGTTTCACTATTAATTCGTTTAATAATTATTAACGCCCGAACTAGTTACAATAATTTGTAAACGATTCTTGTCCACATTGAATTTCCAAACTTGTCCAGGGCCCCTGAAACATCGACCCATTCAAATTCCGTTCACACCAGACCTCCGGAGATAAATTAACATTGAAAGACATAACACAAACAAATGATATTCAGACGGTGTCTACCTACAATCATTATTGGTGGATTGCGTAGTATCATTCTCGGAGTTATAAATTCCTTTTGGTACATCCTTCGATTGTGGCGGTTCGCGTTTCAAATTGAGACCTTCCTGTATATTAATCAGACGGCGGGTAAGCTTGTCGAAAATATAACGATGTATCGATGTTTTTCATTCGAAGTATCGATAAAGGGTTAAAAAATAAGGAGTAAGTACCTATCGAAATTGTCTCAAAAGCTTGATTATTACACCCATCTTAAAAGGCTGGAGTTTAGAATCTTAAAGAAAATATAGCTTCCTCGATGCTTGCCCATAAATATCTATGTAAAGCGATATCAATACATTATATTTCGACATTTCTTGACAATTCCGACATCCTTAGCGGCGCGGGCGGGAGCATGCGACATATCTTGATGGGAAATGGTCCCTAACATGGTAAAAATGACGCTCATTGAGATTGAGGCCACAACGCCAGATGTCTGCACGAGAACTCGTAATACCATTTCCACGCATCTGCAAACCTGTATGTAGGTATTTATGGTTGTAGCGCAATGCTTTACATACTGCTCCAGTAATTAAGAACTATGTTATACTAGACGTTAACACGCAATGCTGATTCAATCGTAAAAAAACATTGGTTGTATGTTTTCTATTGCTATTTCTTTCCTTATTCGTAGCATAGCTGCAATATGCTTTTTAACCGACTTCAAAAAAGGAGGAGGTTCTATGTTCGTGTGTATGTATTTTTTTTTTTTTTTTTTATGTATGTGTCCTGATTTCTCCGCCATTTGTGGACCGATTCTCAAAATATTTGAAAGAGTATACTCCTGAAGTGGTCCCATTTTAATTTGGTGAAGATCTGGTGCTGATCTTCGGAGATATACAACGGAACTCTTCAAAAATAGACGGCAAATCTGTCGTGATTGCTGGAATCGCTTGGATGTTTATTGTTTATACAACATCTTGACGTGTCATCACGACAGTATGCTCTGAGGGGTACGCAGATGTACGAGTATAACAATATAAAAAAGAACATGGCAAATATTTGTATGGGAACTACTAAAAATGGAAAAATAAAAAACTTTTTTGCAAAAAATTAAACCGACTTCAAAAAAAACACTAAACGGTGTAAAATAACTCTAAATTAGGAAGTCTGTGGCTTTTGTGGTTTTGTCTTATTCATGATGGGCCACCGACTTTTTTTGCAAAAAAGTTTTCGAGCATTGACGTTTGTACATAACAGTAAGTCCAATAATTAAATGATTCCTTATAAAATGTGTAAAACCTGCCTAGCCGTTTCCCAACTATGTTGGGGTCTACTTCCAGTCTATCCAGGTGCAGCGGAATACATGGAGCAACTGTCTATCTGATCTCCACAACAGTCACTAGGTAACACGTAGGTACCTACTTCTTGGTAAGACTGACCCTCGGACTTGCGGGTTTCTGACTATTTACAAAGACTGTGGAAGGTCTACAATTGACAGCTGGTACCACAACTGAACAGGCTTTCCGAGGCACGAAGGGGTCTAAATAAATAAATAAATAAATAAATAAATAAATAAATATTCCACAACTTTTCACACAACGCCATCTAGTCCCAAGCTAAGCTAAGAGCTTGTGTTATGGGTACTAAACAGCTGATAAACATACTTAAATACTTCTAAATACATACATCGGTAAGTAATGCATCGTAAGGCCATTCACGGTCCGACCTCGGCAAGCATTGCTTAACCTTGAAGATCGACCCTCGAGTGATTACTAAGCCGCAGACCCTATTTTCGTTAACTAAACAACGTTATTATGTTTTGACAATTGAACTCTAGCGATTTTGAAACAAGATTGATAACTACAACATTGTTGGAAAGAGTTCTGGCCATCATGAAAATATAACCGGTATGGCATTGGTTTAGTCACACGCCAAAATAACAATGGTCTTACGATGCGTGGCGTCATTTCCTTGTTATATCACATTTAGTTTTGTTACAAAAATCACATTGAAAAAATTTATCAGTGGGTTAGTACTGTACAGCTGACAGTATGTCGGTGGTACGCACCTTGAGATGACCTAGCGTAGTACGGGTTTATAATAGAAGAAGAGGTCACTCTACACTGGTTTTGTTACCACAGATTTGAATAGATGACTTGTAGGAAAGGTAATTTGTCTTAAATTAGGTAAGTATGACACAATTTGAAAGCAACAAACTTTTTAACCATGTTTCGCAATTCCGGTCTTACGCATCATTGGGTGCGTTGAACAAAGTCGGATTTCACAAATTACAATAAAAGTCATTCTCATTATTCTACGTTTCTGTAAATTCGTTTTTACGAACTCTTTTATTTGCAAACTTGTACCTACAATATTCTTAAAACTTACTTATAAGTCGGTTTTTCCCCACTTGACTAACTGAGCACTCAGAGGAGAAAACCCGAAACCAACTCAGTGTTCAGAGGTCACATCTCAGAGACAACAGTCCAGCACGCGTAGCATGATCACCGAAGAAACGGTCTTTGTCGTGTCTCGGAAGAAAAGAAATTAAGTGTTCATGCTACGCAGGCAGGTTTATTGAAAGAAATTTGACAGATTGAGGTTCCTGTCTATATAATTTGTCACTTTGCCGATTCGTCTGTAGACCAAGGCCGTTTCTTCGGTGTTCAATGTGTTCATGCTACGCATGCAGGCACGATCTTGTAATTGGGTTTTTCATCTGTAATTTCTCAATAGCAGCTCGGAGCCGAGATTTGTGCCTGACTGATGCCAATAGGTTCACTCCCTTTTACATGGCACTTAAACATGACTGGTGAACTGCAGGTGTACTGAACATCTTCAGTAGCCTAATCACGATTTCAGTTGTAACAAAACCAGTAAGTAGATATAAACCAGTGTCCAATTCTAATGAAACTAGGTACGTTCGACGTGGTGCTGACACGGTCAGTGTCACTACTCACATGCGCCTACTGTACTCTCTAGTTAGATCCTGCTACTTAATTGTATTTGCCTACTTACTAAGCTTGAACGACTTAAACACTGCTTAGCACTTCATTTAATTTTCTGTACCAATGTAGGTATGTAGGTATGTCACTGAACTCCCAAACGGCTGAATTGAGTTTTAATGAAGTATTCTTGTGTGTGTTTGTGTGAGTGAGACCTTGGAGGGTTTAGACACTCTTTCGTCTGGATTCTGTCGGGCCCGCTAGTGTTAAATGTAAAGGTTCACAAGTCTTACTGAACTATCAATCGAACCAGCTGATATAAACAAGTGAGGTTACCAAGACGTTAAATCTAATTTTAAATGTATTATTTTTCCATCATGCATGATTCATGCATCCTGCATATGAACCGACGTTTGATTGGACAGTAAAGAACCTGCTATAATGTATTTTTATGTCTGAATCATCTTCCGGTCACTCCGTGGCGCCATTTTTTTTCTTACCGGCTTTATTTACCCATGAATAGTTAAAACTGGTTTGGTTTCCGTCGGATTATGCAGAAAGTTGGTCTAGACCGTTACTTAATTACCGTGAAGGTGTATTCCAGCCTGGCCTTATGCACCGTGAATACAGTAATTATTTCGGAACTATAAAACGAAAATGATGTTGGAACTATTTTTGGACGGGTCCATGAATAACTCATGGGTACTGGGAGATCGAACTAAGCAAATCCTCAAGTACCTATGTATGTATGAATAAATACCGACTGATTTACTTAGTGACATCCAGTTGAAGGCCTAGACCAAAGTTGTATGACTGACGCACTTGCCTAAAAAAACTTGCCGAACGAATAAACAAGACAAAGTAAATAAGTAGGCATACGTATTTCATAACATTCACTCTTCCGTATGCACCCAGGCTAAAAGCACCGTATTTTCATTTCAGAACGGAACACAATTCATGAATTTATTAGCAACCACCGCTGCGTCTAGATAATTTCTAGTTTCCCTCAGTGCATCAACAGAGATGAGAAACTGTATTATTTCCTGCGATTACATTTACAACGGAGATGCAATCCAGATCTGTTTCCGTTCAGAAACGTAGATAAAGACTCGAGCATGTTATTGCGCGTCCTCGTTCTAAAACAGTCGTTTCTCTGCGTCAAGGACGTTCGCGTTGTGTACTCTCGTACTGAGAGATCGTGACAATTCGTGATAGCGACTTTTCTCAATTGAAACAAGTGTATCGTTCCGTATATTGCCGCGCAAACGATCTCCCCTCGTACCAGAAAAAACATGTACTGTAAACTCGTTTTTAGATCCGATCTCATGGTACGCGGGTACGTAAGCTAACTACGGAGGTAACAAAGAACTGGTTTGCGCCGCGGCTTTATGGACCATCTTTCAGAGAGGCTGGAGAACAACTAATTTTAGATTGCCATTTAATGAGCACTTAACTCCGTCTTTGACTTTGAATGCCGAAGTTCCTGTTGCTTTAAAGTATGGTTTTGGGTTCAGAACTCAGAGCATAAGAAGTCTTACGTCCTATAGAGAGCTTACCTACTTCTAATTTCTGTATCGGTACGTACGTGTGCCTGTTCGCACTCGTGTATGTTATCATGTCATGTCGTGAGTTACAAACAGAGATAAGAAAAACACACCTGTAATTTTGGGTCCGCTTTTATAAATATCATCCCGTACAATCTTAATTAAACGACTGCCAACCTGATACTTTACGGCTAACAGTAAAATATCATTAACTTTCTACCCATCACAAACTGTACCAAACATGAAAAACGTTGCTGCATTTAATACTGTCATTCTTTTTGTCAAACAGGTAAAAATAAACTCAAAATCAGTAACAAAGATCATGTGCCAACGGTCTTTTTATTTTCCTCACTCGACTCGTACAGCATCAGTTTCAATATAAAACTCGACGTCAAACATTAACTTGAGACATGTGCGTACATTAGTACACCACAAGAGCACTAGAGCAGAGCGAGTTCTTGCAATAAAACCACATTGGCCGTGTGTTGTGGTCTGTCCGACTTTCTAACCAATAGGAGGGCGCATATTGTAGTGTGTGTGCCCCGTACATACGTATTAGGACCATTGTTTGGTATAGTATCCGTATGGTATGTCTGATCATGTTTTTTGAGCGTACAAAGATGGGCGACATTTTTAAATTTGAAAAGCGAAAGTGTGTAGGGCTTCGAGCCCAGATTTAACTGCATTGCTTAATAAGGAATGATCCAGTAATGTGGGTTGTGTGTGGAGCTCCGAAACCAGTAGGTAGGTATGAGTTTCTTTATAATTATATGAATAAAATTTATTAACTGGGGCTTTTTCGTTTCTGGCATATGGGTAGTTGATAGGGTACCTACTGTAGTGAAATCTTACGATTATTGTCAAGCCAAGCTCGAGGAAGGGTAGAAAATCATCTGCTCTTGTTAGGTTCTCCTCATTTCAAATGATAGAGTGACGAGGAAGGATCATGCGGAGTGCTCGACAAACGTTGAGTTGCAACATTTCCGAGACCTAAGAATGTAATATCTAGCCATTTTTGCATTACAAATTCATACTTAACTTATTTAATTAAAACGAGTATCGTATGCCTAATTAAAACGAGTAGGTAGTAAAGTAGGCGCATTTGCAATCAAATTTATAACTTCAATCGTTTTCAACGGAACGCTTGATTCTAAACAGTGTAACCACGAACGCATTCAAGCTCCTGTCCAAAATCCCGCCGTTCAAAATGGCGGTAATTATTTCCCGAGCACCCGCTTCAAGCGCTTTAACAGGAATTCCAAGCATTAAACATTCAAACTAAAATCCGCTTCATAAATACGGGTCTTATCCTAATACCCTTTCATTATAATTGTTTGCGTTCGTATTACTCAGAAGTGACGAAAAGGGCATGAAATTAATTGGTGAAGGCTGACTCATTTCACAACAGATTTCTTTAGAAGAAGTCTGGGAGCTGCTAGTGGCACCGATTCAGTTGAACAGAAAACTAAACTTAATTGACACAAATTGATACATTTCTAAAAAAGGATGGAACACTAAAGTAACGGTGCTAGATAAGAACTAAGTACCTAATGAAAAAATAGTTTTTGTTTTAATCTCGCCTTATTTTTTGGCCGGTACGTTTGAAATGTAAACTATATAGTGTATAGATGCTTTAGTTCCACTCAAATGACTGATTCTTATAATGGTATACCCTTTTTTGTTTCATTAGAGAGAAAAAGTTGTTAATAACCTAGATTAAGATAAGTTTTTAAGCAAGGGAATATGCACCATTTCAAGATTATAAACCCCCAACGCCGAAAAGAAAAGCACAAGTTTAAAAAGTTAAAAATAACATTTTCCTATTGTTGAGCCCACTGCGGACCCTGGCCGTACCCCTGGTGGTGCGGTGGGTACAGCTAACACAAAAGAGCTGATAACATTGTATTGATTTGAATGAATCATATCTAAGAACCATCGCAAGAAACACTGCATTCAAATAAAAAAACCGCATCTAAATCGGTTCACCTGTTTAAGCGCTACGCTGCCACAGACAGACACACACACACACACACACACACACACGCATAGCGGTCAAACTTATGACACCCCCTCTTTTTGCGTCGGCGGTTAAAAAAGGCGAGGAGGATTTAAGTATTTTTTTTTATTTATTTGATACTATTCGGAAAACTAACGGCAGTTAGGTACAATAGTTAATTAGTTTTTAACATGATGATGTCCAATTACAATTTAAACAAACAGAATAAGAATTAGGTATAATAATTATTTTTATAAATGTCTATTGCTTGTCTATTGTAATCTACGTATACTTAACCATTTACCAAATAACCTCATTTGACATTATTTTTAAACAGCTGTCCAAATTATTGTAATTATTTTAAAAATATACAGCAGTAACGATTATTTAGAACTTATGTCGATTTATTTTTTTAATTTAATTAATTACTTAATTGACATCGCATCACTAACGTTTACAAATCAATTAGATGCTAAATTAATCTTGTAAGCGCTTTGGATGTATGTCTGTTAGCTTGTAAGACCAAATGATTTCATAAATAAATAAATAAATAAACAGTGAATAAATAAATTAGCTGTAAGTTCTCGTGTTCCATTTTATAATAAATAAACATCTTTTATTTAATTCAGGTAGATGGAAGGTAAGATACTGATTGGTAAGCATTGGTTTGACGAATAGGCAACCTTATTAGTTAAACTTAGGCTACTAACAACTAAGTCGTCGCCACGTGTAATTTGTTTACCTTTGAAATAAGGAAATAGCGATTGAGTTTACTTCCTTTGTTTGTGAATACCTAAGCATGTTGTTTGTTACCCGACTGCCCCAGAAAGAGGGTCATGCTTTAGTATATGTATCTACACATAGTGGCGGATATTCTAGTTTAATATTAAGACTGCTTGAAATACGATGTTCCTTTTCGCAGTCGAGGCTTTTTTGTCCTTAACATTTTAAATCTTTTGGCAGTTATATTTTAAGATTTCAAATTTACGATAGCTTATAATACGACTATATTAATGTAATAACTGTAAGTATTTTATTTAAACACTAAATAAAGACATTCTTATTCGTAGATAATTAAAAAATAAAAGTGTTTTTGAAGTTAATGTGTACTTAATTCTTTTAACAATACTAATAGTGATAAATATTAATACTCTGTAAGTCTAGAATAACTTACTTCTATGTACCTAAACGTTTCCATTTCATCTCCTAAACCAACTCGATTGTGCTAAGAGTTCACCATAGTTCAAGTATAAGGAATTTGAACTTTCAACCGCACGACTGCTATTAATTTTAGTTGTTAGGCTTATGGTTTAGTAGCTTAGGCTTTTCTAACTATTCTTTGTACTCAATAATAAACATGGTTGGGCAAGAAAAATGCCCTGCATCTGTTGTTATAATCTCAATATGAAATTAAGGGGCTCAATAATAACCGACGCACGGGTGGGTAAGCTATACTTGTAAAGGTCAGTCCCTGACGGGCTGACCATTCAATACATTTCAGTACCACTGAAAGTCCAGTAAGCCGTTGTTCTCCGCTATCATTTGACCAACTGAAACATCAAATTTGGTACTAAGATATTTGGCAGTCGTCACAAGTTGTCAGGACCCAGAAAGTCTGGCAGCCAGTTTAACCAAGGGGTATTGTGTCCCAGACCTTGGGTTGTGGAAGACTGGTATGCAGTTGCATCTAGTTAAACTGGAACCTGACCCCAACTGGTTGGGAAAGGCTAGGCAGATGGTCATGAATCATAATGTCATAAATAAGTGGTCGTTAAAATCGAGACCTTAAACTTTGCAGCGTTAATCAAATGCTACCTTCAATTCTTATCACATACAAATGTCTAGCTATATCTTCAAGACATCACACACATGGGGAGCAGAAAGGAAACTACGAAGGTAGGTGATACAATACCTACTTAGGTACAGAGGCCAGCACATCAAGGTACCCCAATGTGTCAAATTTCTTTGTTAGTTTTTCAACTTTATTATGAACGATCTATGGTTCATTTTCAATTTGGGGTTGCTTGATGTGCTGCTGTCTGTAACTACCTAGGTACCTACTTACTTGTAATTTTATGTGGGTAAAGGTCAGTCACTCACACAAGTCTAACAATGAGGCCTATCAAAGTGGATCGAGTAAAATGGGCTAAGGGAGCGAAGCCATGGTTAAAAACTGTTCACTATTAAGCTGCACCCGGTCAGGCATTTCGATTTGATATAGATAGGCGCTTACTCAAAAGAACTATGAGCTCTCAAATTGTTTCAGAACAAATTTTTCACTGTACAACATGTGAGTTATAACAATCTACAAGCTATTGTACGTTGCACGTGCATTGTACTATAAAACACGTGTCAGCAGGTACAATAGCTTGTTTGGATTTGATGATTCTTTGTAGGTACCTGCTAGCACGTTTTGTCTTTAGACAATCCATAAACAAGTGAATGATGGATAGAGAGGTAGGTATTTTTGTAGAGTGTGATAGTCTGAGTCTGGGCTATGTGTTTGAAGAGTGAGCTGGACTCCCATTTGGAGTCATCCAAAATTATCGTCATAATAATTTACGATTGTCCCTTTGTCTTTTGTGTTCATTCAAATTTTCAGTTATCGCGGTTTAACGAACCTTAGCCAATTACGATGAAAGCATGCTTCTAGCTCAATCGGCCCTTTGACAGACACAGTTACGTGTATATGAAGAAAGTCGGTTAAAAACAAAAATGTGTCCAGGGCGCCACGCGTCACGACTGCATAAAAAGGCGAAGCTTGGCGCCGGGGAAGTGTTTGCTTTTTTTGGGCATGGGCAGTCAAAAGGTCATCATCTGCTTAGCCTTTTCACAACTATGTTAAGGTAGGCATCCAGCTGCTTCCACTCACCCTGCCCGCAGCAGACGCACCAGGCGCAGGCGGAGGGCGGACAACGCCCTCTTCCAGCCCCCCTAATTGGGTCCAGGGGCGAAGGACGCGGGGATGTCCGCCGCCCCCCACGTGCATGGACCCGAGATGGTGGCGCGTCGTGTTGACGCGCGCCCCTCTTAGACGTCGCGAGGGGAGTCTAACACCTCACTCCCCTCGCTGACCTGGCGAGGCCCGCGGGGCCGGCACCAGTCGGGGGTCGCGGAAGTATCTTCCGTTCCCGTGACCCCCGGCGCAGGTGTGAGAAGGAACACGGGGTGGTTTTTAGTCAGTAAGAGTCTGACAGACCCCTCCGCCTCCCCGGGCGGGGGACATCCATGAGGATTTTCCACCCCTAAAAAAAAAAAAAGGCATCCAGCTGCTGCTGCAGCAGCTGAATACTAATCTTTTGCATGGAGTGACTGCCTGTCTCACTTCTACAACTCAGTTACCGGTTAACACAATACCACTTGGCTCAGCTGGTTGTCAGACTTCCAGGGCTCTGAGACTTCCCGTAACGAACGTCATAGATCTACAAATGATAACCGGAGCTTAACGTTCTTTCCGAGGCACGTATGAGTCTTGATATCTAATGAATGGTTACGCATCAACGGACCGACCTTCGATCGACCCGTGTACTATGCGTTTCAAATAAGAATAGGAACATCAATGACCTCTATCTGTCAAATGTCGCTTAAAAAGTACGGCCTGCAACGAAACCTTAATCGCGTATCAATTACATTCTTTTTTTTGTTTTACTGAGTCGAAGTTTCATTCAAAATGAAAAAATATCTTATTAATAAGCTTTGTGGAGTGCTTACTTTTTATTTATTAATTCTGTTTGTTACACGGTTGTTTGTTGTTGTTGTTGATACTTGTTTTTGTTTTCATCTCCCTGACTGCTCGAAAATATGTGAATGAGTCGCTGTTGTGCATGGGACTGGGAGGGCTTGAGAGATTATCTCCAATGTGAACAAATACTTTGACAGTACAATTTAGAAAATTATTCGTTTGTGATTCGGAAAAAAATAAATATTTAAAAAAAAACCTTGTTCTGCTGATCTTACCCAATTTATTCGAATTGACAGCAATGGCGTCACATCATGGCGCAAGGTCATTCCTATTCTCGTTTGAAACGCATAATAGTTGGTATTATTTAGTCAGTCCTAACTATCCACCAACTCAATTAGCATAATATAAAGCAGATGCGTCCCTTATCGCTTATTTCAAAGCCACAGACGTACTTTAACTTGAAAGTATTTGTCAATACACACTTAGTAATGTAGGTACCTATCTGTGAAAGAGTCTGTATTCATTTCTTTAAATATTTACTTTGGACTGAGTTGTACTGTAGCTTATCAAGTTGTTTGCTTTACGGACAAACGTATTCTTATAAAAATTTGTTTCTTGGAGAAGTTCCTAATGCAATTATCGAAAATTGTTGAATGAATTCGAGATACCTATACCTACTTAGTAGTTTGTTCACGATTGTTGTGACATGTTTGTAAACTTATTGTAAGTATGCGATGAGAGTGAACTATATGAAAAGTAAAGCTTTTAGCCAATGATATTTAAGTAAAAGGTGTAGATAGGTTACCTAAACAACATTCGATTTTCAAAAACGGCACACTAACGCACGCACGCGTTCGTTGATGGCGCGACGCGATTTTGAGGTAAAGTGTGGCTAGTAAGCCACATTATAACGTCTGAGCGCTTATAACCTATCTACACCTTTTTACTTAGAATATAATTGCTTTAAGCATTAAAATTTGAAAGTCCTCCACACCAAATCATAATTAACTAATTGGTCAGCTTCCGAGTTAAAAACAAAAAAACCAACATTAATTTAAAACAAATGTGTAAAACTATCTAAAAGATTGTCAGTGTTGTCACCCAAAAAAATATAAGAAATTATATTACATACCTACATACTTACATACATAAACTCACGCCTTTTTCTCATGATGGGTAGGCAGAAACTACTTACAGAGCGCCATATGCTACGACTCTTATATACTTCTTTTGCTTCGTTTACATTCATACATGTTGTCCTACACACACGCCGGCTGCGAGTACTACCTACGCACCTGTCCTTTCTGAAGAACTAAATTATATTACTAGAAATTATTTGAATAATAAGAAACTAGGACCTACTTATTGATAGGCTAGTCCCATTTACCTACCTGTTAATTATTTCTGTTCGAAATGCCTGTTCATGTTTTCCCATCTGAGTTACATATTATTATAATATATTGATAAAACATAACTTCGGTACTTTGAAGATTCCCATCATCAATTTGTAGGTAGGTAGGTACTAGTCAGGTACCATATTGAGCCGAGAAGCGTGACAATGGATGCTTGAAAGGGCTTAAAGCTCTGCTAAAAATAAAACATCTAAGCCTATATTTATTAAAACTAGGCAACACCGCCATGAAAACCTAAACATTATTACACAGTCGAAATTTCAACTCCCTGTGCTAAACTCAGTGATCCAACGTGCTTTAATTTAGGCGTTGCGTAATTAATTATAGTAGAAATATGTTTCTATAGTTGGAAATTATCTAGACGCACTTTTATTAAGATTTCTGTACCTCGTTGACTTTAAAAACCGTCTGTTGAGGATTCAATATGTGTTATTGCGTCATTACTCATTAAGTATTATTTTTAAGCTATTGCATAGCTTCTATCGCGGGCCTTGAGCGCGGGGACCGAATCCAGAAATTCCGTAACGAAAAAACCTCACGCTCCCCACTCCGACGGGCAAGGTGTGGCTTGAAGGCCGAAGCTATTGCATATATATTTATATATATATTATATATTTATATTGCAGGCATAGTGGTGATAGTGGGGAGGGGAAAGGGGAGGGAAGTGGGAGGGGAGGGGGGAGGGGGGGGGAGAGGAGGGGAGGGGGAGGGACGGGAAGAGGCAGGGGTCGGGAGGGGTTAGGGAGGGGTGAGGGACGGGAAGGGAGGGAGGGGTGATGGGGAGGAGAGGAATGGGGAGGGGGAGAGGAGAGGAGTTGATAAAAAATGCTATGCAATAGCTTTACCGCGGCAGTCTCCGAGTGCCACACGTCTTTTTTTAGTATTGGCTACTGGCTTTTGTACCGTAAGTACTATGAGTAATATCTCTCGTGATTCAATGGTAATAGATGCACGGGTAGGTCAAAGGATAACCTACGCTTACCAACGCCTCGGTCCAAATATGCCTGACCATCCATAACTTAAGTATCTTATTGTTTTTTGTAAACGTTTCCCACATTTCAACTCAAAAACAGAAAAGCCCGACCTGGAATAACAAAATCTTCAGCTTCTTGTTTCAACAGTCGTCTTATGGGTATATCATCCTGAAAGTATTACCAAGGGGTATCGTTTTACCAGAGTTTGAGTTTTGGAAGTCGGATAGTCGTTCCATTCATGTCAAATGCTGGTGTTCAGCTGTGTTTGATTAAACAGATTGGAAGCAGTCTTCAAAACACCTGGGTAGGCAGGTGGTAGGCATTCTACGGTGGCGTAGTTAGTATTAAAGATGCCCAATATCTAAACTTGTTGAATGCGACTAGGACGGTTACTAAAAGGAATGGTTTTTGCCGGACATCGACAACCTCTTAGCCTGTAGTGCAACTGTTAGTCACACAATTGAATCGACATCTTCGTATGACATCATTATAATTCTAATATTGTTTTCCTGTCCAAAACTAATAGCGTTTTATAAAGTTTTTGAGCCCGACTGCTTTTGTGTTTCTCATCAGGATTAGTCACAGGAGTTTCATCGAAAACCAAGTTAACTCACTTTACCGATGACGAACAGTTTCTTACTTTGTCCGAGTATTTTGTTTTACTCATTAACATTGAAACGTGTTCTTGAAACTTGTTGTTTATTTAACTTTTATTTTCTCGTTGAACTACTTAGTTGATTACCGTATAAACTACGTAGGTAGACACTTAAAATGGATTTAAGGGTCTATGGCATCTTGACCTTTCAATTGGTGATCTTGAATTGAGGTGGCAATAGAATAAAAATATAGGTATAAGAGTTATTAAAAGAAACGAACGTAAACGAGGCAAACGAAGTATGTTTGGCTCCTAGCTGGTAACATTTTGTAAATTCAGCCTACCCTGAAGGTATTTTGAAACATTTTATACGGATACCTACAAGCCTCCCCAAACAAACAAACAAACTCCGTTCCGTCTTAGAATATATGTTTTAGTTATTATTAGCTGTCGTCATTCTCAGACTTACTAGAATACACACCCTCAATTTCATTAGAATTGGTTAACTCGTTTCGGAAGAGTTTTGTTACAAACACGAGAATTTAATGTAATAGATACAAATCAAACTCCTATTTCATAGGTGTAGCGACAACTGAACTCTTTAACTTTCGTACATTAAAAAGTTCACATATAAGCCAATATACGTAACATTACATCGCACCAAACAGAAGCCTACGTCTATCACAAATCCCAAATCCCCTTTGAAATCATCCAAAACCCAAAATGCAAACATTCGGCTTTCCAAACATTACATCTCTCAACATTAGGGCTGCAGTCCATATCATCCATACCGCATTATTTACAATTACTGTCAGCGTGTTTATTGTTGCCACGCCAGGGTTCTGTAGACCTGTGCCATGTCATTTCACGAACATTCGGGAGGTAACCGTACCTACTATAAATAGCTGCTCCTTCATCCTTGCTTATGCGGTTTCGTTGTCTGATTTATGTGTTTCTTTTGACGGTGTGAGATTGGAAGATGTTGCTTCTTTTGCCGGTATGTCATTTGCGAAATTCAAATTTTGTTACGTTTTTATCAAACTCAATATTAACAACACAACGCTAGCTCAGCGGACTTACAATTTCAGACTTATATCCTAGTGTAAGTAATTCAATCCCTAACTATTTTAACTTAATGTTATAAATGCGAATGTAAGTTTGTTTGTTACGCTTTATAAATTAACGGACGAACTGATTTGGAATTTGGATAAAGTTTGGTACACAGATAGACTATGACCTGCGTCAGTACAAAGGATAGGTAGTTTAAATACATATACTGGTAATACGTTCCCTTTTCACTATTAACTCAAAACGTGCAAAATCTATAAATAAATGCATATCAGCTTCAGTTCTGTTAAAGTTTGTTTCACAAATGCAAGCTTCGGCTCCATGCACTTCAACTTGTCAATATTTTTTGTCAGCACATCTTATTTTCAACGTCCGTTGGGACTGAAAGACGTCGATTGTGTGAAACGTAACTTTTGTCTTTCCTTTCAAGTTGGTTTATTTCTTTTGCGGATCTTAATCTACAGGAAATAGGTACAGTAGGCTGCACGTCAGTGTTTAACGACCTTGATTGGGGTAGCGTAGAAATTATAAGGTTTGCGAGGTCAGCTTATAATAGTTTTCTTACTCCGCGTTCTAGTGTAGATATCTACGCTACAAGTAGTTATGTTCTGTTACTTACTTCTTAAAAGGATTCGTGATTTAAAATATGAACGTATATTTAGTTTTAAGAACAGAAACCAGCACGTCAAGCTACCCCAATGTGTCAAAATTCTTTGATAGTTTTTCAACTTTATTGCAAACAGAATAAGGATCATGTTCAATTGGATTAGTTTAGGGTATCTTGATGTGCTGGGGCCTGTACAATCGTAGGTATATACATATTAATAAAATACACGATAATCGTTAATCTCTTTGAAAGCAAACCTAATTAACTTCGGTATTTTTTTGTTATCTCCATCTTGACGTTTATTTCTTGAATAAATAAATAGTTAGATAACGCTTTCACTTGAGTCTCCACTTTTGATATGACTCACCGGATTTGCTTTACGTTTAATTCAATAATGTTTTAGAGTTACTTTTGAGACGGTAACGTTCTTAAATATATACCTATTTGCTGTGACTAATAGTAATAAGAAGTACAGTCAGTAGAATCAAAACTAGTAAAAGTTGACCCCATATGCTATTCAAACTTCATACTTTGTTAGGTCAGCTCAAGGTCATACTGTTACCTCAGACATGCGGTCGACTGTACATATTATTTCTTCTATGAGTACTTTTATTATATTTCATACAGTCTGAATCATTGTTATTTCTCCGTGCGTCGTCAGTTTAAAATGCGACGCATTGAAGCTATAGTTTTCTAGAAGAGCGTGTTGGATATGATCTTAAGAACTATTGCTATGAAAAAGTTAGTTAATATTCATATCACAAGACGAGTATTAAGTTACGTTAACTTTTTCGGGTTCTGTACCAAAGTTGTTAAGTTCTTTCCTACCTTTTGTGCTGTTACGCACCTTACGGTACGGTTTTGATAGTTCGTCTCTATAACAGTTTAGTAAAAAATGAGTAACTTTAAGTGCTCAAACTGCCAGACACAAGAATAACTAAGCTTTTATTAACAACCAATTAGCTATATTACCAGCCAACGCTAGACAGAATACAGACAATAATATACTAATAAAACATAGACTAACACAAGCCACTCTTAAGGCCGACCAAAAAGTCTAAAACCGATCAATCATTAACCGTCTGCAACACCAGGCTGAACGCTCATCGTCACATGGTAGAAAAAAAAAGAACAAAAAACAAAAGATAAAAGCTCTCGAGGATCGGATTCCCGAAGCAACCGGTTTTGAGTCTCACGAACCTTGAATGAACGTACGAAAGTATTCGATGGCGGCCTCAAAAGGTTATGATGATTTTCGAACGTTTTTTCAAATTTTTGAACCGTTCTCTGGAATTTTGGAGAATAGAGATTGCGGTTTGAATTTGTAGACGTTAATGTTGTTAGACACAAAACTCTGTGGGAGATTTGTCACGTTACTTTTTCATTGTAGAACGTTTTTTTTTATTAAATGAACAATTGTTGGTGACAATTAATTAAATTACATTTATTATTTTCAAGTGTTGAGTTTTAATTACCATCTTCTCTTATCATCTTCAGTCCTAACTTGCAGGGTCCTAATATGTGTCACAAGACATTTCTAATTTGTTAAAGAAACACAAAAATCACTATTGAAGTTTTAATTTCCCTCTTAGCAAAGTTAAAATATAAGTTAATCTTAATTGGATCTAGATAACGATTTTATTTTTAAGACAAAATTAACATATCTATTTGAATAGGTAGGTACTCAGAAGATGACGATACAGCAATGAAGTTGAAAATAGTATCCCCCAATTTAATTTGTTTTTTAGGTAAAGAAGTTTTTTCTTGTATCGTACCTACCCCAACTCCAGATAAAGAGACTGTGACCTACCATGGAACAATTTAATTGCCTGCCTTATCTCCCTTCATCCTTATCTGCGAAGGTTAATTGTCTCAGATAAAGTGTCTTGTAATTGGTAACAACAGGCAGTTACTAACTGTGCGTGCTTTTAATCGAAACTATGTTTTGAAGTATTTAGGCCCTTTAGGGTTTGGCGTATGAGACTTGAATGTAATGGTAGGCACCTAGGTATTAAGTTTTAGTCTAGCCTGGAATGTAGTCTGCAGTAAGAGAAGTGACAATCAACCTTCACCTTTGTACATGTAGATCTAACTGGGATTGGAAAATCCTGGCCTTTTTTAAAAGCAGGTTAATTTTTTTTCGATTGTCTGTTTGTATGAATGCTTATTTCCTTTGGACGCGGTAAGTGTTGGTATGTGAGATATCGCTTGATTTGTCTTGTCTCCCTGAGTGTCACAGTTTGTATGAATCTGGTGTTTTAAACTCAACATGGCGGCCGCGGCTATTTCGTTTAGTCGTATTTTTTGAGAAATGTTCCTAATTAAACAAAATGCTAGAGGAGACGATTTCAAAAAAGTAATTTACCAAAAAGTAAGGGCAGACAAATTAGAGGTTCTAGTTTAATCTTGGATTTTATGCCACCATGCATCAGAATCCTTGATAAATGATTTGAGTTATTTTTTGTTGACGATTTTGTTCTGCCTAGGTAATATTTTTTTAAGTTTCCATTAAGTAGATAGATAAAAAAGTGTTGTCAGAAGTGTGAACGGTCATCAGATTAAATACAAGTTTCTTATCATTCCCAATAACTTGTTTGTATGACTAAACCGATTAGGTTTCTGATATCTCGCATTTTTATCGATAAAATTGCTAATTCTTATCTTCTCGCGACAGGTATATCATTAAAGAGGTCACTTAGTAAATCTTTTAGTGGGATCTTTACATCTGTTTTATTAGTTATGGCGTTGAGATCCTGGACCAGTTTCTTCTTTAGCTAAACTTTAGAAATATCAAGTAGTTTATCTTCATTCTGATAAAAATCGTCAGTGTCTGTCTACTAACAATTTCTCGATACTTATCTTTCAATACGGCATGATGGCTTCACGTGGTCTTTACTGTAATATTTTATCGCGTGAAGTTAAATGGTCAATTTTAAAACAAGAATAACATGAGCATAAAGGCTCGTTTACCTACTGATGTAATATGTTACTGAACGTTTAAATTTCTAGGTTATGATACAGATTATTTCACTACGTAAGCACTAACTATTGACCTTCATTCATAGTATTAGAAAAAAAGTAAGTCTTCTTTTCAGTTGGCGTAAAAACGCCTTGCATCAGTTTTATTTAATTTCATGTCATTTCATTAGGCCCACGGATCTTCATAAAGCGTTCCATTACCAATGTCAGCGATGTCTCAGTTAAACTTAGAATGAAGATAGGATTATCAGGATACTAGGATAATTACCCAATTCCAAAATGCTAGGAAGTTATGCTACAAATTAGGATTGGAAGAATAATTGCGAATACATTATATGTATAGACACACCAATCTATCAAATTTCTTTGATAGAGTTTCTCAACTTTATTATAAACGAATAAGGTTCATGTTCAATTGTGTATTAGATAGTTTGGGATAGCTTGATGTGCTGACCTAAATCAAGATTCCGACCCGTCCTTTAGCAGCGAAGTTCCAGAGAAGGGATGATAAATCGTAGAACACGAGGGTAACCAAGTAAGATTACCCTGATTTCCTCGATGTATGGCGTCTCTGTGTCACATTCTACAGGAACCACTAGAACTATTAGTCTGGCTAACTCGCTCATTCATAAAGATAAGAACATCCTGATAGGATATCTCAGTCTACGTAGTTGCTTCCGACTGATTAGTGTTCGCTGCAACTACTTTATTGGTCGTTGCATGCGTGTTTGTCTTATGTGGCAATGGCACTGTTCTTACATAAGCATGTAATGCACTAACTGTGTTACCGTTGTCACCTGCATTCTTTGTTTGAACCTATTGTTCTGGTTCCGTCTTATTTACATCGAATGTAGAACAGTTTTGCTTCTAGACGTCCTAATTGTACAATTTGTTAATCAAATTTCAAGCTATTAGTACAATTCTAATAAATGTTTAGTTAGTGTGACATGGACATATATCCCATTAATTTATTACTATGCATACTACTACTATACCTTACTAGACTCTACTTTACGATACCTATACTACTTTACTGCTATTTACATTTTTGTTGTTTATGGCTTTAAATTAACTAACTAATATAATCCTCACAATACGTCTTCTCACAGAATCGCAAACGTTGCAAGTGTTGCAACTTCATCTTGTATCTTTCATTAATGAGCTAAGAAGTTCATAGTTAGAGATAAAAAAAAAGGTGATGAGGACAATAAATTCTCTTCTGTCTATCCTTTCGGTTAGAACAAGCTTCACCTCTATGTTTAAGCAGCCAAGTCATCAGTATAAAAACTTAGCCAACGGCGACACCGTTTCAATCAAAAGTAATTTCTTTTCAATCATACCTACTAGATGTTGATGACGGCAATTTTATCGTTTTGTAGTTAGTCGTTACTTGCGCTCTGTGTTACTAATAGTTGTACTGAATGAGATTGTTGATTAATTATCAGGTTTATAATAGATATACATATGTGTGTAGTAGGTACAAAGTCTCAAATTTAATTTGTCTCTACTGTGTGCACTTATCTTGGAAATTACTCTAGCTAACTAGCTTCTCCGTTCACACTCCAGGAAGTCTATCAATCAAGTGAGCCTACCGCGATCCATTGCTAATCGCGGCCACCGCACTCCTCATACCAGGTTTTATCTTAAGCTCTCCAATGTTTTCTTGGTACCTAGAGCGTGGTTACTATCAATGCTGAAATGCTATATAATATGGGATTTTTGGAATAAATTCGGGTAAAATTAAAATCAATTATATTTTTTAAATAGACATTGTTTAGGCAAATATTAAGTGGTAAGTCTTATGTTGACAAGATACATTGTGCAGGGCCATCATGGTCTGCGTTGAGATTTTTTCCGGATTGTTCGGATTTCGAATATAGTTCGTAGGTCTATTAATATGTCGTCGGCATAGATGTCATGTACAGGTATAATAAAGAATAACTTTAAATCATTGTGTTCAAATATTAAGCGTCATTTGTTTGGCGCAACCTCAAGTTATATCTAAGTACGTAAGTTAAAATATCAGTGGTTGTGCTTAAAGCACCCAAGATGTGACAGCGAGCGCACGGAGCTCTAAACATTTAGCTCCTCAGTACAACACTTTAAACCGTCTCCGTTATTTATGACTTAATCTAATATAAAAAATAAACCGAACCGAATAAATTATTCGGTTATCTTAAAACTCCTAACCGAAGACTGATAATTAAATTCACAAGACTACTCAAACACCAGCTGTTGCCATGCCACCAACAAAATACAAATAATATAATGATATCAGAATGTAAACGAAGAAAAAAATAGTTAAACATATCACAAATCAAGAGTTTGAACAACATTTTGGTCATATCACATCCGACAGACACCGATTAGATAGTATTCGCCAAACTGCACTGGGCTCGTTCACTGTATCGCTTGACATATATATTTTTTACGTGATATCTATGCGGCGAAAATAAACTGTCACTTCAAACACAATTCTAGTTTTTATAAGGAAGTAATTCCGACATGGTGCATGGGTGTTAGATTCTCAGTATAATATAGATTCATTTTTATTTTTACTGAAACATTTTATTATTAGCTACGTTTTAGTAGCAAAGTATCCCACACTTTTCTAACTGTTAAGCATTGAATTCTTTAACTTGTTTCAGAGCATTACCTTTTTCTTTGATAGAAATATCTTAAATTCTATTGATAGATTCTTTATCAACTTTTATCTCTTGAACGTGTCTGATATCATTTGTGTCCAACCTTTTGTATTGTAACCCACATACAAACGTCCCTTTCAACACTATCAATGATAAACAGGTTACCTACTTATTTCTTTATTCCCTGATAGCGATACGGTGTACCTACGTTTAACATTACATTATTATGATTTCATCATTTACTCATGTGGATAAATCTGCATAAATTTAACGTGTGAAGGTAAATGTTAAAACAGTGATTCATCCATTATTATGGCTATAATTCAATAACACCAAGGCCTCACACTGTGATGGTACTTACGGCTCAGTCCCGTTAAAGCAGATCTTACAGTCAATTAAACTTTAACGATGCAGCTTACGCAACATGTTCCAAAAACGGCGAAACGGCGGAACAAGTTACACCCTGTCACCTTGCAATGTTTGCAGAAGACCCATTCTCATTACTTACAAAGCGTGGATATATCGCTTAGAGGTGCTACAGTACAGGAAAATAAGGTGGAAGAGTACCTACTGTTGTTCCAAATATGGTTAGTAATAGCTGTTCTCAGGACCATAGGTCCTGTCTTCTATTTGTCCTTTGTTCTATTTGACAAACTATGAATTAATATTAAACTGTATGTCTCTTTGGTTATAATTTTCTTTCTTTCCTTTACTCCATATTCCGCCTTTACGATCTGCAAATTACTGATTCGATCTTCTGTATCTTACTCTTATGCAACCTCTACCCCTCCCTCCCTCGGATGTGGATCGTCAGTTGTCAAGCTGCGTCCGCGCAGGAATTTGTTTGCCCTTTGCTTGACGCCGCATTCCTTTAAGAGTACAGGGCTGGCACGTGGGCGTCTTTCATCTTTTCGATAATTTTATGATGGTGTTTGAAAAGCTGTTAAAGGCCCTCTAATAGGTAAGTTAGACATATCTGCATATTTAAAACTAGCTTCTGCCCGCGACTTCGTACGCGGATCCTGTTGCTTATGCCAGCGACAACGGGGTCGTCAAAATCGAAGATCTGAAACGTCTGATGTCGAATTCTAAAAGCCCGGGGACGGGAAAACAATGGGATGCGCGAAACGATTTAAGACGTTCCAGATTTTTTATTTTTGTTGGTCAACAGGAAATGCAATGCCAATGCCAGACTTCACAACTTTTGCTAAGACACCATTTCTATTATGTATATGTTATATTGTCGCTGGGCTTTGGAGTTCCACTACAGGTGCTCGAGATCTTCAAATTTAGTCTCACAGCAGAAAAACCTCTTAACGGGGAATACTTTTTGCAATGGCACCATTTTTATATCTCTTTTACTTTAGGTGATCCATTTTCCAAAATGAATTATAGCCTATATGCTGCGTGACGTTCACGATCAGCGGTCAGTCGCGCATCTCCTTCCCCCACTTATCTCTAGAGTCGATGCGTATATACGCTAAAAACTCAAGCGTCATGCTTTTTCCGTGAACGTCTCAAACTCGCGAGACAGTGCATGATGTTCACGATCAGCGGTCAGTCGCGCACATATTCTTCACTGGTGTCTAGAGACCTGGATGTAGATGCGTAAATACGCTGAGAATACAGGCGTGCTTCGCGATCCCAAGAAGTTTCCACGGAGCGAGTTGCAGCCTCATGTTCTCGAACAGCATCAAGTCTCTCCTAACGCTCTTCGGTAGAATGTTGGGATCTTATGATCTTTAATTATTTAGCACCTTTGGAACATTGGGAAAGATTTGACCTCTTTTTAGGCATGGTTATAGTTTTATTGTGATGATACCTACCTGATCAATTAAAATCTAAGTGGCTGCTCCCCTGCGTTACCGGGTAGGCTACCACGTAACGAAGATAAATGGAAAAGGAAATTAAACACTCAAATGACATAAGCCCGAAGGCAAATTAATACGATAAAAAAATGGGAGTTTTAGCCAGTAGAGTCTAATTTTCAATGATATACCATCGTCATCGAAAATCAGTCCTGAACTGTTCCCGCCTTCACCGCGTGGAGGTACTTATGTTATTTTATTATTAAGCAATGAAATTAGTGATAGGTAGCTTTCATTTCTATATCAAATGTTTCTGATCTTTGATTTTTATAAGTCAACAGGAAATGCCTATCAGACCGAACAACTTTTGCTAAGACGTCATTCCTATATATGTTATAGTGTAGCTGGGCTCTTGAAGTTCCACATCAGGTGTTCCGGATCTTCAAATTTATTCTCTCAGCAGAAAATGCTCATCACGTGGAACAATTTTTGCTATGGTACCATTTTTGTATCTCCTATAGTTAAGCTGGTCTGTTGCGGTTCTGCATCAGGTGTTCCAGTTTCCAAGATAAATTATAGCCTATGTGTTGACCAGTATTAATATCTATACAACAAAAAAAAAATCATTCAAATCCGTCTAGTAGTTCCGAAGATTAGCGCGTGCAAACAAACAGACAAACAGACAAACAGACAAACAGACAAACTTTTTTTTTTGGATTCGTGCTCTATTACTGTTTCTAAACCCCCCTCAATTATTATTTTTTAAATATATTCAATGTACAGACACAGTTTTTTTACAGTCTTATTATATGTATATAGATATATAGATGTGTGGGCCGTAAAACTTGGTATGCATTTAAAATGATTCATAAGAAATTTCCTTGCATACAAATTGATTATTTCCTCTCCATGAACAGTAAACATCGACAGGATTTTATTTTACCAGCTGTGTTAATTATAAAATGTGTTAATGTACAGATGCCAGCACATCAAGCTACCCCAATGTGTCAAATTTATTTTATAGTTATTCAACTTTACTACATACGAAACCGGTTCATATTCAATTGTGAAAATTTGGCATTTTTAGTTTGATGTGCTGACGTCTGTACAAGCTTCTTCGTCATCTTCTTTTCGTATGGTTAGCAATTAAACTGGTGTAAGAGTTTTAATACTGTCTATGAGCCTTTGAATTAGCTTGTTCAAACAGTCTGTGTTTTAATTTAAAGTCTTGTCTTTCTACTTTCTTGTAAGAAGTAGTTTTTTTTTATTGTTTATATAAGGAGCATTTTCGCTAATGCGAGTATGGCATTCTGTAGATAAACAATAGTGTGGTCTGTCTAGTGTAGAAAGCATCTACAATTCCCCTTGTTTTTCACCGTAGGTGCAGCTATCTATAAATAAGTAAGAGCTTGCGCCGCCCCTGTTTCTAGGCAGACGTGTTCCGATATGGGAGAGGGAGGATGTGGTATGAATGTGTAAATATTATGAGAAAAAAACGTACCATCATTAAGAATATTGTTGTAGTAGGTCTGTCGGGGAATTTTTAGGGGTGCTGTGTTCGCGTTCCACGGAAAGTTCGTTTTTTTTCGACATGTTTGCATTCTTGTTACAGGGTGTATGTAAATGAGCTCGATTCGAATTCTTGAAGCTTGTTTTTCTAAACATATTTTTTGTTAGAGTGTCTTTGCAGTTAATGTGCAGTGAACGAGTTGTTAGAATTAGCTGCTTTATAGTTCTTTAAACTTAAAAAAAAACACGTATAAAATAACAATTTCTCGGAAGTGAGTGGTAAAAGTTTAATTAACAAAATAACTAAAGCCTTTTTATTAACACCTGTTTGTGTTATTATAAAGTTGGTTGTGTTTTTACATATCATTAAGGAAGGTACCTACCTAAGCTAAATCGCAAGCTTTTACTTTATTTCCTCAGCCTATTATTATTCAGCATCCGTTGGTAAGTTGCTGGCTTAGATCATATCACCACCTCCATAAATTTAACACGGATGAGCATAATTTAAGCAGTTGCATTATGCAATAGTAGGTACATCCGTAGTCTTTTTATTCTTTTTATTCATAGGAAGAAATTGCTCTAATCAGTTGTTGGCAGAAACGGGAACATCATGACATAAGCTTGAGATACTGAATCTTTAAAAGTAGATTAAGTATCTATGTAGTGACGTGACGTTTCGACGTGATTTTGACAAATCGAAGCGTAAGTTGGTGCTAAATTATATATATAGCTATCTTGTCCTAAAATTTCCTTACAGCAATCTTTTGCTTTGACGAGATTATATTTAACACATAGGTTAATAGATAAATTTCTAACGAACGTCCATAAGATGTTTGTTTATTTGTGATTTATTATTTTGACCATTTACATTACTCACAATAAGTCAAATATTTTAAAAAAAGGTTTTTATACCCTGGACAAAAACGGAGAAGCGATATTTTGATGTCTAAAGAAAAGATTTTGTAGGTATCTACTTAGGTAACTCAAATACATATGTATAATTATTATACTTAGACTGTACTGTCCCACTGCTGGGCAAAGGTCTCCCCCCATTCCTTACATCTATCGCGATTCTGCGCCACCTCTCTCCAATTCTCAAGGAAGTCATCCAGGCCGTATCAAATACATACTAAATATAACTTTAATGAAAATGCAATCCCCAAAATTTAATAATGCCTACATTGTTTCATATAAGGCCATGATAAGCTTACAATAAGCCTACTAGAGCTATCAGCCAAATAAATATTTAGCAACAAGCCGGTAACATGACAGGATAAGAAACAAAACAATGTTACCAACTGACAATTAATTTGGTTATAATCTTAACTACCTATTCATAATAACTTTGGAACTGCCTAAACGAGTTTGTGACTAAAAAGGGCTTGACAACGGGTATATAGCAATTAGCTATCTACTAGACTAAGTTTTAGTGTTATAAATCTATGCAAGACAATAAGTAAAATGGAAGTGTTTGTCGTTAACAAAAATTCACCCTCAAATTCAAGGTTTGGAATACCTACTGAAAACTGAAATGTAGACCACCAGCGACCCCAAGGATTTCCGAACGAAAATTGTTACTAGAAAAAAATTGCCGTGACAACCCCTTTTTTAATGTAATTCAATTAGACTGTTTCATTCTCACGTATTTTTTGTGCGTTTTATAATCTGGATTTTTACTAACATTAGTTAAATTTTAAATTCTTGATACTAACAACTTTTATGGACTGTTTTGTCTGAAATAAAACATTTTTATTTTTTTTATTTGTAATAATTAAGTAAGTAAGCTTAATATAACTATACACTCCACGTCTTTGTCTGCAATACCTAGGGTTTCCATCTATACTGTAAGTTAAAAACAATGTTATACTGTGTATACTACTATATGTAACATGAAATTAAAAGGTATTGTCTACATTATAACTTTTACTGTCGGTATAAATGTGATTTTTAGAAATGACATGTTGGCGAGTGGCGACCCCAGCAATACCTATGTAGGTCCTGTATAACCCTTCCCCATAGTCTATGGCCGCAACCGCGCCTGCCCCGAAGTTTCCAATTCCAACGAAGAATTAATAGATATTTAACCATGCAAGAACTTACATAACCGATTGGCCAATATCAAACTCATTGGTTTCAATTAATCTAGAGGTCGGTTGACCACAATAGTAGTAATTGTATTGTCGATATATTTTGGTCTTTACATTTGAATAATGCGATCTAGCCCGCGGCGGACATGTTTAATCGACTGTCAATCATAGTGGTTGGGACATGACAGTTTAGGCATTGTGTTTATGTCAGGTAGCACTAATACAGTATCATTTTGGAGATAATTCATACGTAGGAGGTCTGTAATTTTGGCCGGGTTTAACAGGACTGTTAGTCTTGTGATCGCAACTTCTACTGCTGAGCTTTAGGTTGAGGATTTCCTCTTCGGGTCAATGAATTAAGGATTGATGTTGTAATCAATCGAACCTAACCTGAGCGAACCTAACTTGAATGGGAAATAGAATTTGTGTATTGTTCTAACGCCACCAATGTTCTTCTTTCATTCATTCCAATACGGGATCCAAGACAGTTGAATCGTTGTTCCGAAACTCGTCAAACTTCACTTGACTTGATTCTTTTCTTGTGGTTGCCACTGTTGATTCTGACTTTTTAGAGTTGCAGTAGCTTAGTAATAGTGTGGCGAGCTTGTCCTACAGCGGGCACAAATCTTACAAAGTGATTCAGGTTTAACCTACCAACTCTGTCCTCACGTCCTTAGATCCGGGTTTTAGCTTTGCTGTTCTGCAGCGGCAAAAGACACGACAGCAGACTGTCTTTCACAAGGAGCTGCAATAAACAAGGCATGTTCTGTGATTCTGTCCTCGAGAATAGATTGCGGTTACAGCCCAGTAAGCCATATATTCTCCACTTTCAATGCGAACCTGGATTTATTATCAAACGTACGTTTATTCCCCGACGTGTTGTGCTCGTATGGAATTGATTTGGATTTCCTACGTGAAAACGAAAAATATGGATCGATATCCAAAATCAAACAATGTAAGTGAGCTGCGACTTTTATTCGAATAGCGATAAATTGTGAGCTTTGACCTATAGATAGCATCACAAACATTAAAATAATGTTCGGAGATATGGTACAAGATTTAGATAACAGAGTGTTTTGTTTCATCATTTAGATTTAAACCTTGAAATTAAGCTTATCGTAAGTACTTAAAAATATGTTCTTCCAATATTTTTAAACATAAAAAAAACTTAATTAACTGAAACTCCGCTATCAGACCACCTTTCAGTAACCCTGGACATCGCTTTTAATGACCACAAAATGCTGGTTATCTGCCATGTAGGCAAGCAAAATTATAACTTAAACATCCAATATATCTAGACCTCTTATAGTTTTGTTTTTCCAACAGTTACTAGCTCTATTAATTTGGTTGTGTATCAACGGTGGTTTGGTTTCCACTGTTAGCGTTGTTGCTATAAAAGTGTTTGGGCTAGAGAGCGATTTATTTGCAATATATTTTGAAGTTTATGAGTTTAATGATCTGAGATAATCTCCGGAACCACTCAGTTGGTTGTTAAATTTTGTTATTTGTGTTTTTCTTCTGAAAAGTTATGCTATTTTGGGACGAATTTGTGTTAGCTTAAATTTTAAAACAGGGTCGATGCGACTTCTATAAAACGTCCCTCTGGCCTAACTTTTTTTCTGATTACTATCTTCGTTTATTTGAATTTCGTTGCGGGATCCAAGACAGTTGCTTCCTTTCTCCATGACACGTCGACCGCCATTGACTCGACGCTTTCTGGTAGTCGCCACTGTAGATTTTGGTATTAAGGAGTTGCAGTGGTTTGAAATGATAAAAACGCTGCCATGCAGTAAAAGAAAGGTCCATCCAACTAGTCATGAAGACTATTAAACCTTCTCGATTCGTTGTTATAACATTGACTGTGATGGCTTTTTCTGAAGTCATATGGTGTTTAATCTAGGAACTGTCCTGTGCCCAGTTTTAACCAGAGAGAGAGAGTGAGAGATATCCCACACAATAACATATTCAGAGAACACTAATTATGCCCCGCCGCTTACAGCCACACCACAGCCTCCCTAGAGATAAAGGACAGTACAGACGGTCGGTAGGTTATCGCCGGACAGATATCACCCGTCCGGTGTCCGGCGAGCACGAACGATGACCTCAACTTATCATTTGTTTCGCTTTGATTTACTTGTTATTATTACGTTACATTTTATTCGCCATTTTGCGCTTCGGGTTGGAATGCTGTAATGAGGTGTGGGTACGGAGATAAGGCGGTGTCTCGAAGTAGTATAAAGTTAGGCCTACTTAATATTGTTCTAATTATCAAAGATTTTGTTATAATTTCCACAGATTCCACCTGCTAATCGTTTCAGTAAAAGTCACCTCGTGAAAACTTGGAGAGAAGTGAACCGTCAATGCCTAGCATTAGTGTGGATTGACAACACAATTTGCCTATAGGTACTTCACCTATATTTCTACGGGATAATTTTTACATAATAATAACTGCTGTTTTAGTCACGGATCAATATTTAAATCGTTCACTTTCATTATCTACGCTATCGATTTTAATATCAATTAGGTAAGTGAGACACGCACACATAATGTATTATTATTCAACTTATGATTTTAATCATATTAATATTTAAAGTTGATTTGGCAAGGACGTGTCGACTGCGGGTAATGATCCCAATACAACTAAAATATATGTATAATAACATCAACATCAAGTTTATAGTCTGTGAAGAGTTAGGCAGAAATGTAGGTATCTATGGTACACACGGCTACACTCCAAGCTATATAAATTTCCAGTTAACACTGACCTCGCATTGTACGAAAATCTATACAATGCGAGATCAGCTTATTGTAACTGGAAATTTATAGCTTGATTTGCAGCCGTGTGTACACTAGCATTATTTTCACTAGTAATGTTTCAGTCTATTGTAATAAGGGGTGAGCCTATCGCCATCGGCCGGAAACAAATCCATACTTCGAGCTGTTTTTGAGATTTCTTGATAGAAAAACCTAATTCTTATTGTCTTACTTGGCTTGTGAATCAAATTCAGATTATAGAGACATCATGATCATCAATTTGTACCACGCAGCAGGCGGGTATTTCCAAATGCCGTCTGCCTTCTGTCTGTATAATTAATTTACTGATATTGTACAAAAAATAGAATCTAGAATTTACTTCTCTCCATCTAACCTAAGTTGCGCACACTGCACAGGTGTCTTTTAATTTATTAATTAAATTTTAAAAATATACTGCTCCATAAATTGTCCAAAGCAGTTGACACCTGATGCCGTTCGGAGTTCCGGTTCATTCATCCTGAAATGAGAATAACAAAGCATTAAAAACATTTTGATAGATTCAGGTTGGATTTGCATTAAGTTGCATATTTTTATATCTAAGAATGATTCCGTGACACTATTTCTGGCCAAACGCTCAGCCTACACTTAAAAACATACAGAAAAAAAAACATTCTAATAAGTAATACATATTGCTGTCAACAGTGGACGAAAAATACAGGGTATCCAATGGCTAAGGCGTCGGCCTGGAAATTGAGAGGTCGTGAGTTCGATCTCCACCTATTGCACTATTGACGTGGACCCACTCCAGACACAAGCATATTTAGCTTATTTGGAGGGGTTAACAAGACTACTAGTAATTCACTACCCACATTGCTAGTAAGCTTTTTACCTAAAAGCTATAAGTTCAGTCTATGATTCTTCAACCTTTTACCTAGTTTACATTTTTTCTGTCCGATGTGGTTTTGATTTTTCATCTGTTCTCTTCTTTCTCTATCATGTTTCTTTTATGGTTTGAATTTAGTCTATCATAATACCCCCTCTTTTTTAAAGTTGGATAAAAAATATATTGCCCAAAAAATCAGTGGTTGCGTGTAATTGGCCTAGTTCAACAAAATATCCAAAAAAAATAGTGCCTGACGCCAGTTTCTAACTGTGGTGTCAAATACACATTAAATAATACTAAGTGACGACTAAAACAAGGCACACTAAACTTAAAGATTGTTTTTTCGTCTTTTTGAAAACTAAAATGGCGGTGGCGACACTCTTGACAACAAGGACCCGTGATTAGTTTTTAATGACCACTGACAAAGTTTTTAATGACAAATGAACTATATTTATAGTAACTAGGTAACATATATCGTCGCCTGCTTTTAATATAATTTAAATAAACAAGAACTTGATAAATTCTGCTTTAGCAAAATCAAAATGGTAAAAATAAATGAAAAAAAAAAACTGGCAAAAAAGCACGTTCAGAAAAACAACAACGAAAAACGAAATAAAAAAATCTAGCTCAGCTGATAATAATAATAAAAGACCTATGCAAGGCCAAAAGGCTCCTATTACAGCATGAGGCTATGATATTTGAAAAAAAAAACAGCAAATAAATAGCTTAATGCTGTTCTTCCGCTGCGTCGTAATTGCTTTATTTCGTGTAAATAATAAACATGTGCTAGCTCCTATATTATATCTACATCAGTATGAGGAAAACATTGGTCTGCACAGTATGATGCAGCTCAATAATAATTTAATTTTGTAATAATTAGGTAGGTTCAAATGCCTTCGTGAGTTGGCACCTATTTTTTACCCGACTTCAGCGAAGCAAAAATAAAGGTTCTTGAGGATATTCCTAAGAGAATAACCATGGATGGATGAAAGATCGTATGACAGCTGTCCTAACAAAACAATGCATTCTAACAGTTTATAAGCTATTCGAAGCAAATTCCTCATAAGAGAATTATTTTGCTTGTTTCATACTTTTTAGAACGTGTTTTCTGAGTCGTCGGGTTTTAGTTTTTGACCTTATTTTTTTGTGTAATACCAGCCCGCAACTTCGTTCGCGTGGAAGACACCTAACATCATGATTTCATGTCCCAATTTATTCTGCGTCTTTGTTTTATACTAAGTAGATATTATTTAGTTGAAAATGACTACCGTTATACCTAATTCAATTATTTATTTTAGCTTGATGATGAATAATCAGTCTTACATCCATAATTCAATTTACAAAACAATCGCCCACGTGCCGTCGTAAAATTTTGATGTTACTTTACTACAAAGGTCGTTGCTATGACATCATAAATATAGAAATTGAATATTTAATGTAACAGTGACGTCATGCCGACCTTAATTGTCCATAATAAATAAAAATGTCTTAAAACAAATGAAGGTAGACAAATTTATGGCTAATTATGTTACTGATCAATAACACACATGTCTTCAACTTACTTTGCATAGAAAGGGTGATGATAAAGACACAAAACATAAAAATAAATAACCACACTCGCACATTACAGCCATTGCTCCTATGTAGGATATTGAAAATAAAAGTTACAATAGTACAGACGCCAGCACATCAAGTTACTCCAATGTGTCAAATTTTCCCAGTTTAATATGAACCTTATTCAAGACAAAGTTGAAAAACGATCTAAGAAATTTTACACATTGTGGTAACTTGATGTGCTGGCGTCTGTACATTGTGATAGTACTCTAGAGTAGTAGGTACTAGTAAATACCGAGCCACGGACCAATCTCTTCAACCGTTGCTTAAAAGATCGACCCACGCATCTGATAATATTAACCCACGAACCCACTAAACAAATCCCCTCAACCAACATCTGAATGACAAGACATCTATTTGTTATTGTATGTAGACAATTGTTGAAAATATTTCTTATGTTTAGATACACGTACTACAAACAAACCACATTGTGTCGCGAGTTGATGACGTAACAGCTCTGGCAACACTGACTCATCGTCATTGCCCGCTTGACCGGTCACACTGCGACGATTAAACAAGATAAAAATATCGTTTGAACTAGCCACGTGTGGACACGGCCGTTAAGATTTTGTTAGGAGCGTGGGTGTTTGTGTACTTCTGCGTATTATTTATTAGTGGATCGTATTAAAATAGTCTAATACTGGTCTTTATGTGGCTATTTGAAGACGGTAGGTAATGAATTGTTTGTTTACGCTTCTTTGTACTAGGTACACAAAGGCGGAGAGTAGCGGTCTCTAGTTCGAACCCAAGGTTCTCTCACTCTTCGGATTCATTTGCCTATTACCTATATAATATTATCGCATAGGTACAGCACGTGTACCATGATCAGCGTCGAAATGAGTACCGACTATGCGTTTCAAATGAGAATAGGAACATTAATGACTCTATCTGTCAGATGTGACTTGAAAAGTACGGTCCACAAGACTAATAAATTTATCTAAATGTTTTTTCATTTTGATTAACTGCAACTCGTTAAAAAAATAAAAATAAAAATAATTGATACGCGATTGCAGACCGTACCTACTTTTCAAGTGACATCTGACAGATAGAGGTCATTGACGTTCCTATTCTCATTTGAAACGCATAGTATGTTGACGAAAGAATCGACAAAGTGACAAATGATAGGAAGAAACATTTCTGCCGATTATAGAAGAGATAATGCTCGAAATTGTAGACTATTGTCGACAGAAAAGTCTACACATTTGTTCTCTTCGTTCCTAACTTTGTCGTGCTCAAACAAATGAAATATTTCTACAATCTGCCCCTTTGTCTATTTTTCTGTAGACAAAATCTGTTTCTACTGCGGTCATGCTTCGCTTGCTGGTGAAGTAAAACATTTTAAGGAACCTGAGATATTTCTCAACGGCACGTGAAGCCAAGTCTGACGGCCATGGGCGGCATAGAAACGCTGACTCTAAGTTAGTCACTGAAGAAAAAAGAAACGGATGGTTTGGAAAGGATTCGTCTTAGTTTATAGGGTCAGCACTAGGCATGTACGCGGGGGAAACTAGGTCACTGATGGGGCCAGCCGACCGTACGGCGCACCGTTGGTAAAGTGGGTAAACTATGAGCTCCATCTCCTCGTGTTTCAGGTTTATCACACCGAAATATATTTGTATAGCTTATAGTCTCTCTAGACCTTTTGTGGTTTTTCGTGGCACCGTTATAACGGGGTAAATAATAGGGAGGCTTAGAAACAAAACATTAAACTGAGATTTCAGTGGTTTTTAAATGCCTTTGCGTTGAAAATAACATAACAGAACGTCACGCCCGTAATCTCCGGAGGGCTAGACAGAAGTTTACCTGGCAGTACATTCACATTTTGCCAGCTATGTTAACACGAGTTGTGTTATGGTGATTCGCTTTATAATAAAGAGCGAAGTATTTCTGATATAAGTTATTTTATAGATGTAGATAAGTGAATTATTGTAATCAAAACAAGAACAAAAGTCAAAATATTAAAACTCACATTGGGTATTAGTAATGTGGCTTATCGTCCCCGCATATTTTTTGTCTATGTTGCAGTAGGTACCAATGAGAGATCCAAAGAGCAGCACAGGTACCTATTCTGTAAAAATCACTCGTGAAAACGTAGTTGAAGTGAGTTTCGGAGAGATCTTAACAGAATAGCTCTGCAAAAAACCAAAATTTGTCTTTACTTAATGTAAATCCACATGAACTGCAACTTAATTACTTAACTATTATTTCCAATATGCGTATGGATTTAAAATGCGGTAATACGAGGAAATAATCGCCTTAATAATGGCGACTGCACGAATGAAACGATAAACTGTATCACACAATTGAACTGAAATGAGGAAGTGCTCCACAATTTGTGCGAGGTGAGGAGATTGTGTCTCGTTCTGAATCTGGAAAATACAGGATATTATGTATTAACTTGAAAGGTTTTAATAAACAACCAGACCTTATCTTCTTTAATAGAATATTAACATTACGCCAGGTGCTCCTAGAGTATTTTAAGTCTACTGTAGTTTGGACGAGTATATTATTTTCAACCGGGCTTGAAGTCTTCACTGCGAAAACTCATAAACATCAGGTGGAACTATGTTTTTCTCCTTACATCCCCGCTTTCCTTTTACCTTTTTCTTTACTTCCTTAATTCTTTGTTTTATAACAACATGGTCAGTTGTGTAGCGTTTACATGCAATATGCCAACGAAGCACTTAATTTCATCAACATTAAGACTTTCTTGTCTTTTTTGATCCTCCATTGCATTTGGTTCTAAATGCACGTATAATTTGTACCCTATTCCTAAATCGCTCCTAGACTATTTGCTCCAGAGAAATATCTTGAAAGAACACCATGATATGATAATTTACCTCAAGAGAACAACGCTAATAAGTTGTAGCCCCACCTTTGGTGCCTCTTGGTACAACCAAGTTATATATTTCCAATTATTTTACCCACAATGATACTATATTTCGGCGCGATACATCAGTGAACATTAATGCAGTCCTTAGTCCGAAGAATCAACAAAATGAAATCAGAAGAACCATTTCGTTCCCCCACCAATTGACTACTATTAAACTAAACTAAACTATTACTAGTTTGTTGCCTTCAGAGGAAACTATTAACTCATTGCTGTGGATAAGGCAACAGGTACATACACTGACTTTATTGGTAATGTTCTTCAGAAAAGTCAGGTGTGTAGTAGATACTGGCATGCGTGTATGTCTAGATGACGTAAACAATGTAACAGACAGAAGTGTGTAAGCATTGTAGCAGGTGACGTTCTTTATTGTTGAAAGTACGCAGCATGAGTTTGCTGTATGCTGTGTTACGGTTTGAAGAGTAGGTACCTAGCCCATGTGTAATTATAGGCACATGAGACGTTTCAGCTTAGTTCTGGGTTGGCAACGTATCTGGGAAGCCTCTGGTATTACATAATTATGTCCATAAGTGGTAGTGAACACTTATCATTAAATGGCCCGCTTACTGGTATTCATCTGCATTTGATTAGAATGAAAATTGCCCTCAACATAGAGAAGAAAAGCTTAGGTATCTATATGATGATATCAATAAATCTCCTAATCCTTTTGGTTTAGACTTCACTGGCTCGCCTTATTGATTCATTGAGAGTTGCCACGTTTAATTGCCTACAAACTCAGGACTCACAGGACATGTCATTGTCATGTATTTCGACGTTAGCTTCTTTCGGTTAACGCTCAGAAATTGTTTAGTTATCTAGACCTGCTGACTAATTGTCCTTCTGTTCCACTCTGTCCAATGGTTATATACTTGTGTAGTATCGACCTCGTTACATTAAACATACGCTCTCCGCTCCTCTGGCTAAATATCGTGGGTTCAGATCTAGCGAGTATTGATGGAGTGCTGTTATTGCGAGGCGTTCAGCTTTACATATGTATTAGGCTTAACTACTTGAGAGAAGCGGGAAATGTAAGAATAAGGATGTAGGGGAAAATATTATAGAAGTTTCTTTTTAGGGAGATGAGGGAACAGGATTTGAATATTTGATTCGAATAGCAAATAAATGTGTTTTGATTAGACTTTTTTACTTTTGTATAATTAAGCTTTTAAACACCAGATTTTCTATACCAGGTTTCAACACAGGGTTACCCATACCCTGGGGGGGGGGGGGGGTTACCCTTGGGGTGTGTTAGCTATACCCTTTATGTACAGGTCCACGCACCTTTAGTTTTTACCTGAACTCATCACTATCTGCCAAGCCATTTCCAAACTATTATATGTTGGGATCTGCTTCCAGTCTAACCGAATGCAGCTAAATACCCTTGTATTCAGCTGCATTTTACATAATGCTATACAACCGCAGTAACTGGGTAAACCGCGACCTCATATTAGACTGGTTGTCAAACTGTCGAGGTTCAGACTTCTCGTGGCGACAAAGTTCTACAAGCCGGGGCTAACATGTTTGTAATGAATGGTCTCCCATTTACAGACAGAACTTGACAAACGTAGCTTACCCTTCAATCGACCTATACGGCTGTTATTATTTACCCAAATGCCTCTCTTACCAGAACTGAACTCCATCCCCTTTCTTCCATCGGGAATCCAGACGTACTGCAGGTTATCACCCATTCCTTGCAGATGTTCCACACATTCGCACGAAGCGCATTGCCTGTTCCTTCATTATACGCACAGCCAAGGAGTGGAATTCCCTGCCTGCATCAGTGTTCCCGAGTTCATATACCCCAATCTGTTTAAGGCTTTTTTTGGGTAAGCTCGTTCCATTGTCGACCTCATCTCTGACCGCAGGACAAGATTGAGGTCAAGAGTAGACCTATTATATATATATATATAAAAAAAAAACTGAACAACTACGACACTTCTGGTAAAAGGAGCAATATAGACTCCAGATATATTACCATCTGGCAAATTCAACAAGTTAGCTGCTACATCAACACATGCTAGTATTAGTTAGAACATTGCACTGGAGGCACGGCTCCAGGTTATCGAGTGCAAAGGTTAGCAAAGTAATGAGGGGTCGCCCTCTGCGAATAGAATAGTGATTCTTCTTAAATGGTATAGATTTATACTGTACCATTTGTTTCGACAGGGCAATGTTTGTAGTGTAAGATACCTTGTATAGGTAGTCAATTGTATTGGACGATTTAAGATGGAGTAACTTTATTTATGCCTGAAATACTAAATGGCCTAATAATAACAGCTGCTTTGGTCGTTCGAAGGTTAAGCCACGCTTGCTGAGGTAGGTACGCAGATAGGGTTACCAAATGGAAGAATCAAAAGTCCGGAGAAGGACCCTGATTTCCATTGAAAAATCCTGAGATTTGTTACAGTTCGTCATTTTTTTCTCAAACGTACTTAACAATTTAAAAAAGTTGTAATTTTGTCGGTTTTACGCACTCCGGATCTCTTTTTACTAAAGAGATTTTTTATATGTAATAATTGAAAACTATAAAAATCCTGAGATTTCAAGAGACTTGTAAAATCGGGCCGCAAATCTCAGAACAGTCCAAAAATCCTGAGATTTCAGGACAAATTCTGAGATATGGCAACCCAATACGCAGATTCATTACTTATCAAGACTCCTCTGTGCCCCGGAAACGTTGGTCCCGGCTTTAATATTTAGATCTTAAACACTCGTCAAGAGTCGTCCGAACCCCGAAAATCTGACTTCCAGTCTTACCAAAAGGTATAAGGTATTTATTGTGTTACCCAGTCACTGGATTGTGGAGATCAGACAGGCAGTCGCTTCATGTAAAATACTGGTATTCTGATGTATTCGGTCAGACTCAAAGTAGATCATAACACACGTAGTTGGGCAAGGGCTAGGAAGACGATGGTAAGGTTACTTAACACTCTCACTGCCAGCAATACACAGCATGGTTCCAGTTCAGCAAGCCATGGAGTCCGCCGGCGGGTGCCAAAAAATCTGCTGCGGTAGGCCGTCATCCCTTTGCACTCAAAAACTTGGGTCCCGCCAGCGGATCCCATGGCAGTGAGTGTTAAATGGTTTCATGTCACAATAATATTTACTGGATTGGACAGTGTTAATGGATCTGCGTAGTTATGATGGGATCCAAATTTTAACAAGACTTGTGGGAAATAAATTGACTTCATAAGATTTGAGAGGTACACCTAGTGAAGATGTAATACTATGTCACTGTCAGGCATGAGGCAACAGTTGAATGGCATTTTTGCGGAACTGGACCCATTTGGCATAGCCGCAAGTTAGGTAAAGCTTTTTTCATACTACGCCAAAATATAATAGCAAGGTTCATAGCACAACAATATCGCGCACAATACATTATTAAGGTCACGTTCACACTTGACTATATTCTTAGCTTATTAAACGATAAAAAATTGAGCGTGTGCTATTATATTACTAGATATTTTTGAATTTTTACTGTTTTTTAACCTTGTTATTTTTTGTTTTTTATTTATTTATTATTGTATGCCGAGTCTTGAGTCCACAGATATAGATAGACCTAGAAAACGCAAGTATTATGATCTATGAAACTACTACTACGCAATTTAATATGAATGTTTTGTTTTTCTTAAAATTGGTATTATCTGGTGTTACTGAGGATATTCGATTTTAAATAACTGTTTATTAAATTAATTACGCAGATTAAAAATCACAAATGACTTACCAATGGAAGGAAACGGAGCGCGAAAGTGACCATTTACTGTTTTTGTACGTAAGCTAGGCACGCGAATTGGCACGCGAAGTAGTTGCTCTTGTATTATCTAGGTCTATCTAAATCTGGGCTTGTGTCAAATAAATGCTTTTTCTTTCTTTCTTATTTTTGTTACCCACTGCAACGTCTTTAGAAACCAGTAGAAAACATCTGGTTTTATTTTCTTTTACTCCTGCCCACACTTGTCTTACTAATCGTATGGTGTGTGTAGGTAATAGTAGGTAATCAGAATAAGAATTTTATTTGCTATAAATGTAGGTACAGACATAAGATGTTGTAGGTAAATTAAAGAGATCAGCCACAGTCTACCTTATGGCATGCAAATTATTAAATAAGTTAAAATAAACAATGTCAACAAAACAATGAAGTCAAGTAATAATCATACTAAGTAGTAGTAAAGATGCCAGCACATCAAGTTACCCCTATGTGTCAAATTTTCCCAATTGAATATGAACATTATTCTGTTTGACATAAAGTTGAAAAACGATCAAAGAAATTTGGCACATTGAGGTAACTTGACGTGCTGACGTCTGTACATATCTACCTTATAGTGCAACAGACGGGAGCACGGAAATTACAGTCTAGGTTTATCCGGAATGATAACTGCAAGCCACAGTTGATTAGTCAGTCAGTGATAAGGTAACGGTTAATCTGAAATGGTCTAATTTAGACTGAACTGAAGCATGTTAGTCTTAAGGGGTGATTCCCATGGCCGATAAGCGACTTCTACGGAAGGTATGCAAGTTCACTTTATTTGTTTTTTTAGTTAATCAATCCCTCAAAGGTTTAGTGGCTATGGCCTCTATCTAATGTACAGACGCCAGCACGTCAAGTTACCCCAATGAGTCAAATTTCTTTGATCGTTTTTCAACTTTACGGCAAACAGAATAAGGTTTATATTCAATTGGGGAAATTTGACACATTGGAGTAACTTGATGTGCTGTCGTCTGTACCAAGGTGTTGTGGCTTTTTTAACTCATAATATTTACATCTAAATTAATTCCTTTCGTTTGCATTGGCAACTGGATTTTGCAATCAGTTGTGAAAAAGGAATTTTTAATCTTTCTTCGCAACTAGTTGCGGCAGAAGAATTTGTTTTCTTCATACGCAACCAGTTGCCAACAAAAAGTTTTAGAAAAACCCGAGATTCAACAGAAGAATTTCTTGTCTTCTTACATTAAGGTAAATCCTCATCTAATAAAATGTAATATTTTTTAGTGTGAAACCGATCCATTAGTTTATTAAAATGTGGACCGTTTCGTGCTGAAGCAGCAGTTGAGTGTAGTGATTAATGTTTGTGACTTCTACAAATAAGAAGTCTTTATCCAGTATTGGACCTTAAACAGAACAGACCGTAATAATACTATCTGTCCATAACTTTCCTGACCCATATATCCCAGCCCATAATTCACAAAACCGAAATAAAAACGTAAATTGAATTCACCAATACATCACGAAAGCGCTCAGTTCGTTCGGATGCATGTAACACATGCAAATGGATAGATTACACCACGCTGCAATGTTGCAGAATGTTATTTGCAACTGTACCAGCAGTTATATGCAATCAATTGTTACATAAAAAATGTTTTATGGGGATCGAGTGTTGTTTGTTCATTGGCTAGAGCAACGAATAGGAATCCGCTTATCTCATAAATGATCGTTATCATACTAATTTAATTGAAATTGACGCAGCATGTGTGTTTCTTACATACATTGCTTTTTGCCGTCATCTCAATAGGCACCTTCTTTCTAGGTTTCTAATGTCCTATTTACCTAATAAGTCTACTTCACTGGCACACACTAAACTTAAACCTATACATATAATTTTGTACAAGTCTGAGACCAAGCCTTCTTTATAAGAGTAGTAAGCATTAAAAGGGATTTTTTTAAATGTTTCCCACTGTTACTGTTACTGTTAGCCTGCATCATCCCACTCCCACTGCTGGACATAGGCCTCTCCCAATGACTTTTTCGATTCAGGGCTAAAAGCCAGGCCTAGGCCAAGGTTTCTGGTTGTTTATTTTGTCCTGCCTGGTCGTCTCGCCATCTTCTTCGGGATTCAAAGTTTATAAGTAAAAAGTTAGTTTTATTCATCTTTTTTTTTAATTTATTTTATTTTCAATGGAATGGAGATGAACGTGTGCCACTATTGTTTAAGTTAAAAACGTTTAAAAATGGTGGTTAAACTTCTGTTTATAAAATGATGTTAGTTGTAGGTCATGTAGAATTGCCGATGGGAAACCACACGTAGGTATTTTAGCTGAAAATCGTGGTCTAGCGAAAGATTTTTCTTCACCCTTAATCCGTTTTTCACAATTATTTTACTGTTGACGAGACAACCTGAAAAGCATAGAACATCCATTATATAACAAACTTAATAAGAACTAGTTATCATCCTACTTATAAAAATATCTTGTTTTTAAAAAGAATATACTGTTCCAGCTGCCATCCACGTTTCTTGGATCTGTTTTCAAAACTCATGTTAATTTATTGGTATTGACCTCTTAGAATAGGTATTATGAATAGGATGTTCAACTCTTAGCATAGATTATAAGATAAGAATTGATTAGACCATAAATAAATGTATAATGAGAAGATATACAGAAGAGGCGTTAGACAGGACACGCTGCAGACAAGGCAGAGACTGGGCACGGATTCAAATTATAAAGAAGAGTCGAGTTCCGGAAAGATTACGAATTTGACGTGACATTAGAGACGTCTGCGACAAGTGGTATGTCCCCGTGCCCTATCTGCCACGCAGCCACGTCTGTACGCTGTCCTCAGGCTGTCTTTAAGAACGCCTCATCGCCCTAGTGTCGTTTACCGTAAGATAAAGACGCATCGACTAACGATGCATCGGATCTGACTTCCATACTCTTTAAAGGTATTCTTTGTATTGCAAGACTTCCTGACATTTAGTATGAAAGTCCATTTTAAAGTCGGTACAGTACCTATACAGTTGTCCACCCCTTACGTCCTTTCTGTTTGACTTACACCTAAGGATGTATCCTGGCTCTGATAGTAAGTTGGTTGGACACGCGTTTATATGGTCGTTGATAGGAAGTTGTGCCACTTCTTCTTCCCAACGTAGGTAAACACATGTGGTGTAGGGCGGGCGTGTTGGAGAACTGTCTTACGTATTTGTTGTAAAAAAAGTACTGATTCTCAACCTAATTTGAATAAATTAATTAAGATTTTAGTATTGAAACAGTCACCTTTCAAGAGAAGTAATGTACTAACTTAGTTAAACAAGTTTTTGATACACTCGGCTACACATCAAACTATCTATACATTTCCAGTAGGTATAAGCTGATCCCGCATTGTATGTATAGCTTGATGTGTAGCCGTGTGTATTAATAGTATTTATGGGTAACTTATGTATTCTGTTCCGATATTTGTCTTTTAAATTTAGTGATTGAGTTCTGTTGTAATATTTACTTGTGTTGCCGACATAAATGCACTTTTATACGAGTATTTCTTCTGCTAATCAATCTAACAGCATGTGCATTAGCAAGAATAAATACAGGGTTATAATGCTTCCGATTTTGTCTACAGCATTGATCTTGTAGTCGCAACTTTACTGCTGAGCGTAGGTACTTGTACACTAAAATTCTTCGCACCCCTTCGGGGAAAATATAATATGTATGGGTATTAAATATGTCCATATATTAATTATCAGTAAGGTGAAAACTAGGTTAATTCACACGAACTGGTCGTGTGAATTAACCCTAGTTTTCACCGAAGCATGCCTCACCCCGGCTATATAATATTCAATGTTTGTTTTGTCACACACTCAAGGTGACCAGACAATGCGGTCTATTTGTTTTTTCATAATTATGGTAGACAGGTGGCTCGTCTATAAACTTGATTGATATGAAAGTACTAAGTATACAAATATGTAGAGTAAATGTCTATTTGTCATCCATGGGAGGCCTTGTATATTTGTGAGCATTTTATTTTCATATACATATACATATTTAATTCATATTGTCACTGTAATGTAGGTAAGTATCCCGAGAAAAAAAAACTGAATTTAAATAACAAGAATTTTTTAAGTAAGTATAAACATATCGCTGATATAACAGTGCAAAGTGCGATCATCTTTTTTAGTTATACGAAACAACAATCCAGTGTCTCAAGTTCCGACTTGTATGACACTGAAGTATTTTGTTTGCTTGTAATATTTTTAACGTGAAAATAACTCAAATAAGGCGTGAGTGAGTGTTATGCGCATTTCTATGGTAAAGGTTTACGGGAATATGCAGACCCATACAATAAGTGCATGTCTACGTGAGCGTTTGACTGGCTCAATTAGCAATGATGTTTACGAGTTTTTATGGGTATCTTCGCTTACTATCTAAACCCCAGCGTGGTCGGAACAAAACCAAGGGGTCGTGCCATTTGAATGACACGCATCGCCGCGGCCGCGGCGCGCGTTGCATCGCTCTGTAGCTAAGAATTTGTATGTGAGTTTGCCCATAATCCCGATGTCGGCGACTCTGTGTCGCGCGGCCGGGAGGCGTGGCTTCTCAGGACAGTGGCGGGCGGCGCCGCCGAGCCGCGTCAGTAACGTAGCGGGCGAGCCGCGCGACTCACTACTGTTGAACCAGACGTTGCGCGCGAAATTTTCAAAATGGCGTCGTTTAATGATCTTGAAGATGAATATTTAGTGAACTTTATTTCTGAAAATCCTTGTCTGTATAATGCTCGACACAAATCCTATAAAGACAATGTGGTTCGTGATAAAATTTGGGAGAATATTGCAAAACATGTGAACAAGAAAAGTAAGTACTAACAACCTATATTTTTTATGATAATAGAAGTGAGAATCTTGTGAGTTTGATCAAGCTTGTGAAGGATTACCATTAGCGTAGGTTGGGGTAAGTGTAGCGTTCTTCAGTCTTGCTTGTTCTTTGTTTATTTTACTTGTTCTAAATACTCGTTCGGCTTTCGAGATAAAAAATCTCCGTACCCTAAACTACCTGTGCGCTAAGTGCGAGTTGTTTTTACGCTAACACGATCGAAACGTTCACCGCGTTTGGCTCTCTGATTGGTTGAAAGCTTGGAGCGGGCCAATCGGAGCGCCGAACGGCATAAACGTGTCGATCGCGTTAACGTAAAACAAACTTGCACTAGGCACTCTGTTCTTAATTGTAAACAAAACACGTCTGCGTTTCATAATCCTTTGCTTGGCAACGAAATCTAAGTATAAATATTATAATAATTATGTTCTGTTAATTTTCGGGATATCTTAGTAGGTAAATTGTGATATGGAATCCCGTTTTATTTTACATTACTGCCCCACAGTAAATAATGAAGGTAGGGTAAGCAGGTGATTACCTACATACTTTTGGTTGGTGATTTAGTTTAAATCAATAGACTTGACTCACATTTCAAAAGTATTATCAGAGACGCCTGGCTGATATGATAGTTAAAATTACCATTATCACGATCGTTTATACCTAATAGTAGGTATAGTTGTAATTACGTATTTTTCGAAGCGTTTAATATGGAAGATACCTAGATAGATAAAACATTAAACACATTTTTTTTTATTTTAAACATAAGATATCATTACCAATTGAATAATCAAAAGGAGTCCCTCGTGAAGGTGCCCATAGTGGTACGGAGTAGGCCACACGTCAGGGTTTTAGTCAGGAACAAAGTCAGTATACCTAGGTACCTACTTAGGTAACTTTAGGCGGACGTCGCGTACGTCGTCGTATTCTATTGAAACTCCGTACCAAGGTACCTACTACGCTTGGCCCACTCAACGTGTTAGCACTGACAAGCGAATGACTGTATTATGCGTTTCAAATGAGATAAGGAATGACCTTGCGCCATTTTGTGACGTCATTGCTGTCAATTCGAATAAATTGGGTAAGATCAGCCAAACAAGGTTTTTTCTAAATAGGTATATTTTTTTTTACGAATCACGAACGAATCATTTTCTAAATTGTACTGTCAAAGTACCTACCTATTTGTTTACATTGGAGATAATCTCTCGAGCCCTCCATGCAACACAGCGCCTCGTTCACACATTTTCGAGCAGTCAGGGAGATGAAAACAAAAACAAACTTCGACTCAGTAAAGCAAAGAAAAGAAAATAATTGATACGCGATTAAGGTTTCTTTGCAGGTCGTACTTTTTAAGCGACATTTAACAGATAGAGGTCATTGACGTTTCTATTCTTATTTGAAACGTATCTAAGTAGGTACCTAGGTACTTACTAGGGAATGGTAAATATTCTTTCTCAGAACTGTGGAATATAACTCGGCTCCTTTCTTTTCTATACGAACCTACAACAACGGCAACTTTATAATTGTCAGTTTTATATTAGAATAGTCCTACCTAGTCTGAGTACCTAATTATAGAACATCGACCCAAAGTGTTGTGGAGACCTAATATGGATCTGCTTACCATACAAAACAATTTGAACTGTTTCAATTATTCCATGAATTTTCTTCATTAGATTTTATCTTAGCATAGGCAGGAAAAGAACAATGTTAGATGTCCATTAGTAACTTTGGCTCAATATTAATTTGTCATGGACAGTGAATATTCTTACGTTTTTTTTTTGTTTGTTTAATGTCCGAAGCATTTCTCACTTTTACATTGAACTTCTAAAAAAGAAGTTACCTATTCAGACATTTTAAATTGGCGGTTAGGTATTTTACGGAGAGTAAAACTACAAATATGTAGTTGAATGGTCTTATTATTATTTAACAATATCATTCAGTCTATAACGCAAACGCAGAGGAATTCCAGAAGGAAACAAACATACACCGACAACAACACCGATAACAATACAAGACATTATTATAATACTATTTGATAGGTATAAGTTGTGTCTCTGTCATGTCAGTTTAAGCGCGCGCGATCTTGACAACAGGGTTGCTATTATAAGGCGATTAAGTTATCGATCACAGATTAAGAAAATCGATTTCTTGAATTTCGTTTTTTATAATATTGTTTACAAAATTTTAAATGTATTTAAAATAAACACGATTAACGTATCATTTAAGTAACAAATAAATAATAAAAGACAATAATGCGGTGGTAAATAAAAAGTAAAGAGTATTTTTCAACAACATACAACAACATAACGTCACGCCTGTAATCCCCGAAGGGCTAGGCAGAGGTGTACCTGGTAGTACACCCACATTACGCCAGTTATGTTTAAGTCCCATGTAATAGGGGGCGAGCCTATTGCCATCAATCGGGCACAAATCCAGACTCCGGGCTGCTACTGAGAAATCCCAGATGGAAAAACCCGATAACACTTTGCCCGACCCGGGGATCGAACCCGGGACCTCATGCTCAGCAGTAGCGCTTGCGACCACTAGACCAACGAGGCGGTATTTTTCATTATTTAGAAATATCGATTACAGTAGCAAGACTGGCAACTTTTTTATTTAAATCTATAATTCAAGTAGGGTCATTGCGCCGGTTACGCGACCACCTCCAGTACCTATGCGACCATTTGACTGGCTAAGTTTCTTGAAATCAAGATAATAGCACTTCTAGAGGAAAAAATTATGAATAATTCAACAACAATTTACATACTTTGAAACAAAAGGTTTAACCCATCGATGAAGAAAAATTGTTCAATACCCGTAATGATTTAGTGGGTGTGCAATTCTATGGTGTTTTGAGAAAAAAATTGCACGACGCGCGGCGCTCAAACTTATGTTTTATAACCTAATCCATATTGTAGTACACACAAGATGGTTGTTTAATTAGTACAATATTTAAGTCTTCCTTATTATTTTGATGTATTTTGTTATTTTTATGCTCAAAATTATAATAAAATCCAGCGGTTGGGAACCGAATTGTATATTTACCAAATATGCTGGATTGCGTCCGCACGGTCGCAATGCCACGAATATAGCACTATTTTGTTATACTTATTATGATCATAATGGTTTACACGGGACTATCGCAATTTAAGGTATAGGTATTAGTATTGTTAGAGTGTAAGGATGCAATTCTGTGGTATGCGACCACCAGTTTCTATGAAGGAATTTTGAGAAATTTACCTACAAACATTGGGTGGCAAAGGTGGTCGTTAACACACTTTATCGAAATCAAAGACATTAGTTTGCGACCACCATATTTTAGTATGAGAGTACAATAGCCGCAAACCCAAATAAGTTAATAAGTTTATTGTGTATGCGACCACGGGTGATATTTTTTTAATTTAGTTGGTTATTGAAATGCCAGTTTGATATTTTTTTTCTGTTTACGGCTTACGGTACTGTCGAGGGTTGGGGTTGGGTTCCCACCTTCCTTCAAATATGGCGATGGGATAGGCTGATCTTTGCGTTACGCTCGTGAACGGGTGCTGCTTGTGGTAACTGGACGTCTAATTGATTTAACTTCAATGGTCCTACATTATGTTGTACATTATGTTGCAGGAACTATGGATATAATCCAACACTGCATTAGTAAGCGGACACGTTCTTTATACCTGGAGGCTTCTTTTTAGTCAGTTTAATGGTAGACTTCTGTTTGAGTTTAGCTGTCAATGTCAGCCCGGTAGCTATACATTACTAGTACTATATTATATTGCTAGTGAGGGTGCTAGCTAACATCTAGCAAAATAATTTAATTTAAATTAATAGATTTATAAGTAATGTGAACTAATTATTGAAAAACTCAATTCTTCTAACTTATCAAATTGGCATGTTTTTGGGGAGTTTGTTCTGCCATTTCTTATTCCCAGTATAAACACTGGGAAAAGATATAGGGCGGGTATTTTGGGGGACTGTCAGGATATGTGAAACGTGTAGACTGTATGAGATCCCTCAAACGACAATTTAAGATCGGTTTAGTGGGAAGACATGTGAGAATTCGAGATAAGGGGGCCAGATCCTCTGCAAGGCAAAGAAGGCGAAAAGCAGGTTAAGAAATGGACTTTGTGAACAATTATTGTTTCTATAATTATAATTAATTAAAAACCAAAATTAGGAACATCTTAAAATCAATTTAATTGTTTTATTGTCATATTTTTAATATTAAAATAGTGGTACTAAACTAGCTTACTGGTGGTCGTTCACTAATGAAAGTGGTCGCAAACTGACGTTTTGGCTATATTTTCACTTTTACAGCACTCATCTGAAGTGGACAACTCAGCCAACTGGTCGCTAACCGGCGCAATGACCCTAATACCTACCTATATTAAAATAATTACTTTTTAAATTATTTTCTTTTCGACTAGTTCTCGAAAAGCACAAAATATATTTTCATAAGTTTGTATCTTATAATATTGTTGGAGGTAAAATCTTTGTGTCCGCGTGAATTTATTTTTAAAAGTTGTGAAGTCCGAAAGCTGTCATTGTTCTTTAAAGTTCAATATAGACACTTAAATGTAAACCAGTTGCAAATAACAAAAATAAATCTGATTTTTTTTTTTTTTAGGTGAAGAATGCAGAAAACGATGGAAATGCATCAGAGATTCATATCAAAGAATCAAACGCAAAAATAAATTATCTACCGAATCAGCAACAGGCGTCAAATCTAAATGGCCTTTACTTGATAAACTTTCTTTTTTGGATGGATTTCCCACCGAAAGAAAGGGTAAAAATACAGTTGAAATGGACACCCCCAACGATACTAACGACAGTGAAAACGAAGTATCAAACGATGACTATTCGTTCGAAGAAACGAATAATGATGACAGAAGTAATGAAGAAATATCAAGCAGTACAAGGTTTAGTGACGACAATGGTGAAGGAACAAGTGAGGTTGCCATAATCGAAGTAGATACGGGTGCTATAGAAATACTAAGTGAAGGAGAAGCAGCTGATGCATATGAAACATTTTACAAAACTGCAAGACCATCAAGCGGGAGAGTAACGAAAAAAAAGAAGCAAAATAGTAGTAATTCAATGCAAACAGCCCTCATGACGTATTGGAAAGAAAGAGAGAGCGAAAAACGAGCCCCTGCTCAAGTCCTCCCATTTCAGCCTATTTCAATTCAAGAGCTGGAACCAGATGTGGATGGCATCAAGTCCTTTTGTTCGCACGTCGGTAAAATGTTGAGTAAACTTACACCTGCATTGAGAGTACAAGCCAAAACTGACGTTTTTAATACTTTAGCAGAATATGAATTGGTGAGCCTAGACCAGACCCTGGCTTGTGTTTCTTCAGATGAACCCCAAGACATTGACTATTTATCATCAAGCACATAGTTAAGCAAAAGAACCCTCCGTTCCGTGATCCGCTGAGTCTAGAATCATGAAATTCTATTGAACTTAATTGTCCCATTTGAAAGTTGCCCCTTGCTTTCTGCCTCCCTTAAATTAATAAGAATCTTGCCCATTTTCCAAGACGAGTAGCAGTTCACAAATGGCTACATGACCTTGTTATGTATGAGTAAGCAATGATCGCAAGATATGAAAATGGATGATAATAAAAAAAAATAACTATGCGCAGTTTGAACAAATCACCAAGCATAATGTTAAATGTCTACAATAAGATCTAAAAGTCACTAATGTGTCCTGTTTGTGTGAAAGTCAAATCCATGGAACTTAGCTACCTCAACAGCGTTGCCGTTTGTATGTCACCCTATTTTTTCTAGCTTATCTTTAGTTTCGGTTTTAACAAAAAAAGGCAACTGACGAGCAATAGTGAAGTGGCATTGAACTTGTTTTTTCAAACAAGCATCCTTCGTAGGGCACTCGCAGAAATGTAGAACAGGCCTGGCACCTGCCCCGCTATATTTAAACCTAAACGGTCTCATCCGCTTATATGGACATGTTCATACATGACATGTGAAACAAGTTGTTACGGGACTGACGAGACGATGTCCATACTTTGTCTTGCACTGACAAAGGAATGTCAGTTTGTTGTCTGTAAACGCTAAAGGGTTGATTAGCTCTGATTTATAACTCAATTACTGGCACTTTTATGAATATATTAGAATAAAATAGGATAGAATAGAATACCTACTATTGATTGGATTCCATTAAAACCCACATAAGAACTACATAGGGTGTTACAATGGGCGATCTCCTTCAGACAGCCTTGGAATGGACTTGACAGAGAAGAAAACATATCGACCAATCATTTGGTGTATGACGAAAGAGTAAGATAAAACCAATGAAACAGTGTGGTACGTGATGTGGTAGAAACTAAGATGTCGACTAATTGATATTTATCGAAGAAAAAGACATGCCGTACCGACCCCAAAATGAATTGGAATGAGGATAGCTAAATATCTCAATGTTATATAAACTTTAGTGGGTTACTAGGAAGACAGAAGTACGGTAAAACGTTATTAGCTAGTGTGGATGTCAGTGTGTTGTATTCTCTAAGGCCACGGACACAAAGTCAGCGGGCAGCGGGGCGCCAAACGCTCGAGGCGGACAGCGCTCGTCTGGCGCGTAACGCTCGAACAGTGCTCACCGCTCCGCCCCTGCCCGCTGCCTTCGAGGCTAGTGACATATAAATCTATGATTCGAACGTGCTGCGCCAACTCCGCTCCGCCTGGCTCGCGCCGCGCTGCCCGCTGACTTCGTGTCCGTAGCCTAAGAGATAATTCCATTGACTTGACTGATTTCATATTTTCTGTATACATTTCGTATAACTCGGTGTATTATTTAGTAAGCGATTGTACTGTTAGAAACAAATATGTTTTGTTCATGTAAGAATAATATTAGGTGACAATATAACTAATTCTAATACATAAATGTTTTATTTATCTACTCAAGAGTCAGTACGGATGGGAACATGAACTGTCTTCGTCGTACCTGATTTAGGACGACTAACTTGGCAAAGTTATAAAGCACTTCAAAATGTTGCTAGCATGAAAATGCTAATGAGACTTCGTAACTTGTTACCTTAATATACATAATGTAAGCAATCCATCTGGACAAGACTGGATGTTGAAGCTTTATGAGCGGACGTTTGGCGTGCCTTGGGAGCTGCCTATGTCCAGCAGATGATTGAGAATTGACAGTTTCCAATAAATACAATAGTATACGTGACTTCCTTCTTAGTTTAAAGTCAGTTGCAAACGCGACTACTGCGCATGAGGTTTTAGGCCTTAACTAGATATACGCGCAAGTTTGATGCGTTTTATAATACATTGCTCTTCAGCTTCTAGCTCTGTAAGTAATGCATGCAACGTTCATAGCATTGAACTTTAAATCGCGAGTCAATTCGCAGCGAATTCGTTTCTTCTGGACAAGGACTTAGGTTCAATTTGTCGGGCAAAGTAAGAATAGATGTCAATAGGTTCGCCCTCAATTACAAGGCTCAACCATAAGAGCGAGGCAGTTTAGCAGTTTTACAACCAATCAGCTTGCGTCATTTTGACCGCTCAGTTCTTAGCTTCAGCGCAATACAATATCCTATTGGTTAATTACCAGGCATTTCCTCTCGTCTCCGCTTTGGTGGAGTCTCGCCCTTAATTACGAAATGTGGGTGTACCTACTATTATGTACAAACGCCAGCACATCAAGTTACCCCAATGTGTCAAATTTCTTTGATCGTTTTTCAACTTTATGTCAAACAGAATAAGGTTCATATTCAATTAGGAAAATTTGACACATTGTGCAATGGGGTGACTTGATGTGCTGGCGTCTGTACTAACACCTCTGTCTATCTTTTTAGGGATTACAAGCGTAATGTCCCGCTATGAGATAAGTTATTTTGTTACATGACACAATAGTATAGTTAACTTTAATACAACGATATGCAAGCGGCCTAATTAATTTTAGTTGTTAAATGTAACTCGGGCAGACATAGTTTTGACTCATAAATTTTAATGCATGATATCATTTTAGTGCAAACTAATGACCGGAATTGCTCGTTGAAAATGTAACATTTGTATGCAAAAGCCATTCTTCGAAGTTTTTTAATTTGGGTCAAGATTACTGATTAAATAATAGTCGAATAATCGACCAAGAATGTTTAAAGATCAGTTAGTTGTGTATATTGTCGAGTTTCTTTACTTTTCGCATCTTTTCGGACATTGATTATGTTGTCTAGCTACGGTTCGTCATATATTAACGTAAATTTTAAATATTCATTTTAGTAGTTAATGTATTCAAATACCTACACATGAAACGTCTATTGAGATATATTTAAGTAAATGTAAATTAATTCTTTTTTATGTCTTTCGAGATTGCGCCCACCACTTTTGTCTCTTCCATCACCCAAAGGATGACCGGTAGCCTACCTGGGGTACAAAGGCAGGTAAAGTTACCTACAAAGGTAGATATTACAGGTAAAAAATCTGTCTTCGTAGGTCCATTTGTTTACTTGAACTCGAAACTAATTTACTAATGCTCATTACCAATACAATATATTTATGAACTTGAATTATTACTAAACAGAGGTAAACAACACAAACGGTAACAAAACTACTTATATGTATCACCATGATATGATTATGTCATAATATGTGTAACTATATGTAGGTATTCATCCGATTGCAAAGAAAAAATCACTAATGAAACGACAGATAGTACAATATTGTATTATTAAGTCACACGCTGAGCGAAGCGGTGCCAAAGGATAAGTTATATGTATAATGTCACAAGTTCTCATCCACACGGACGCATGCAGAAGTTAGTATTAAAGATATAAATAATATATTCACTACTGATTGGGGTCAGTTTAATGGGCTCATTTGCCAGGTGTTAACTATACAAAATAGAGCATTCATATTAATTATTTAGTAGGTCTAGCACGCGCTACGTGTCACGTGTATCATAGATTATGCTAAAACGAATGTGGCTTCTAATACCATATTTGTGTGTGCGTGTCTATGGTCTACTTATCAATATGATGGATTAGTTAGTCAAATGTTTTCCAGGGCAGCAATGTGTTCTTACGTTTGTGGCCAGTTGATCACGATATTGGGACTAACTACTAACAAAACTAGCGAAATGTGAGTGTGTGTATAGTACAGACGCCAGCACATCAAGTTACCCCAATGTGTCAAAATTTCCCTATTGAATATGAACCTTATTCTGTTTATCATAAAGTTGAAAAACGATTAAAGATATTTGACACATTGGTGTAACTTGACGTGCAGGCTGGCGTTTGTACATTTGTGCCTAAACCTTAAAGAAAAACAGCCGTTGTAGAAAGATAATAGGTACCTAATTAACACTAACCTCGAAATACACGATTTCTGGAAATAATTTACCTACTCAGGCATTACAAATTGAAACATAATTCAAGTTAAAGATTCATTCAACCAATCACAGCAGTTACCGCACATTTAACCATTCGTCACATTTATTTTTCGTTAATTTTCGTCCCAGATACTTGGCCTAAAGCAACTGCCAGTAAGTTGAGAGACCATCTTACGTGAAAAAATAATAAAAACAACACTGCCCTAAGATACTGATTAACTATCTAATTTGGGGCTCACTAGTACGTAATAATAATAAAACACTTTAGCCATAAGGTAATAGATAGTATTACTGTTTAATGACCAAGTTTACCTGTATAAACCAGCGTATGTTATTACATTACCTGGTAAATAAATGTCTTTCTAAAACTAAGTTCTTACTCAAATTAGATAATTTCTACTCGCGTCGTTTTTAAAACCAATCAGACTCATTGAGCAAGCACAGAATCCAAACGAGTTATTAAGGCACGTTGACATTCAATTAATTCGTAAAACTAATTAAGACAGGACGCGATTGCGTTGCATAAAACCGCGAAGTTCTTTAGCAATTCGCGAAACGTCCTCTTCACGGTCCGTTTGCTGTAGAACGAATAATGCGACCTCTTATTTGTAATGGCCCTGCTGTTATAAATATTAACTATTTACTGTATAGTAGAAAATGGATAATAATAATAATAATAATAATAATTTATTTAGGTCCTTTTACACATTATTACATTTGTAAACTTAAAATACATAGTCGAACCAAGTTTTTTTTAAACAAAATAGCTTAAAAACTTATAATTGTAAAAAACGAGTTTAATTAACACATATCTCTAAATATCTAAACGAAGGTGCGGTGGAACTGACATTATCTTGTGGCGACCTACCTGAGCTAGGTTAATAAAAACCTGTGTTTCAGGCCATCCCCAGACTAAGCGAACAGCTGACTACAGTTAATACATTGAATTGAATTACATTTCCACTATGCTACTTATGCAAATACAATATAAACAAAAAATACCTTAATAATAATATCTATAGAGTTATTGAAGTACTACTAGAAGTTTTTCTGTATCAGCGTAATCAAGTTTACCCAGATATTCGCACAGCTTTAGACTACAATCTTTGTAGCTAGCACTATAAATATCAAGTATTCTATTGAGCTTATTATATAAAACGGGTCCTAAATAGATATAGAATCGGGTTACAAAAGCATGTCTAGTTTGAGACTTTATGCAGACCAAATCTTTCCTTCTCTTGTCAGAAGGTACTGGTATGTAAGTGATTTCAACGTGCTGATATAAAATTATGTGCAGGATAAATAATTGGCGTACTGTTAGCACGTGACATGCAATGTAAAGCTGGTGCGTAGGAAATCTGAAAGGCTTAAAAGTGGCTACCTTTAGGATAGCTCTTTGAGCGCGTTCTAGATGAATTAAAATTGATTTTGCAGCACCTCCCCATGAAGTTATGCAGTAGGTAAGAACAGATTGGCACAAAGCTAAATATACCTGTTTAATTAATGTGAAGTCAGCAATGTAACGTAAGTTTTTAAAGACATACATTAATTTACGAACTCGAGTACATAGTAACTCAATGTGTTTTCGGAAATTGAGGTTTGCGTCAATCGTAATACCTAAATATTTTATATAATCGGCTTTTGCTAGAGCAGGACACGGGCATGCAGTGTCAGCGTCTGTCGTGCAGTTATGAACATAAATGGTAAGGTTAGTAAGTGGTATGTTAGTGTTTCTCATACTAAATAAAATGTATTTAGTTTTATCTGCATTTAATGTTAGTAGATTCTCACGTAGCCAATTAGACACAATGTTAAAGTTACTCTGAGCATATTTATAGACCTCATCCCGTGATTTAGCCGAGAACAACAGGGCTGTGTCATCTGCATATGACATAACTATACCATTTGATAATTTTAGGTTGCACAGTTCATTTATGTAAATTAAAAACAACGTTGGTCCCAAAATACTTCCTTGGGGAATGCCGTAACAGCTATTTTTAATATCCGAACTTTTATACTGACCGAGTTTTACACACTGATAACGATTACTAAGATAATCAGAAAAAAGTAGGAGTTGTGTTCCTCTTATTCCAAGTGTTTCGAGCTTGTGCAATAGTTTAGAACAGGAAATAGTATCGAAAGCCTTGGCAAGATCCAAGAAAATTCCCATACAATGTAAGCCATTATCCAGATTAGTCGTAATATAATTTGTCAATTTGTGTACTGCTTGGCAGGTTGATCTTTTAGGTCTGAAACCAAATTGACTATCTGAAAGTAAATTGTTGTCCTCAAGATATTTTATCAATCTATTATTTATAATTCTCTCCAAAATTTTCGAGAGGCCTGTCAAGACTGAAATGGGTCTGTAATTATTGACGCAGTTCTTGTCTCCAGATTTAAATACAGGGGTGACCACTGCTTTTTTAAGTAAGCTAGGAAAAACTCCATTAGACAGACATAACTGAATATAAGTATTAAGAGTGCGTATAAACACAGTCAAATTTTTACTCTTGTACACACGGCTAAATGTCAAGCTATACGGTTCCAGTCCAGTATTAGCTAATCTCGAATTTTAAGTCTAGAATTTCCGTACAGTGACAGAAAGAAAGAAAAACAAAATAAAAAATTGTAGACAAGGCAAATATAAAAAAATAAATAGTTACAATTTTATTTTATTTTACAAGTCCACCGATGCAGGACAAAGTCTAGCGAAAACATAAGTAAATAGCTATGGCTAAGTTTTATATGTATCTCAAATAAACGATTTTCATTTTGACCCTTGAAAGGATCGTGATTTATTCTATTATATTATATTTATAGTATATTTATTGCCATTAATCGGGCACCTGATTGAGAATTTCATATGTAATGATTTTCGGACCGCGGTTGACTGGAATCCTAGAAATGATACGGTCGGTAATTCAAGCTATCGTTCCATCATTCAATGTATGATAGAATCCCATCACATCGTATCGAATTTTGGGGTGTGAAATTAGATCCTTTGTACAAACCTAAATCCTTCAACCTAATTTAGAAGCCCGTTGATTGGAATTGAGGCTCCACGTAATTCTGTGGTATACAGTTGCCTTCATTTAGCAATATGTATACATATAATACTGCGTTTGTGATTTATTTTCCAGACACGTGTAAGTCATTGTTAAAAGAATAACTGTAATTTCTACGTATACAGTTTGCGTTAGGTACTATATTATATATCTTCAAAATGTCTGTATGCCCATTTCATTAGTATGTACCTATTAACGATTCTGTAATCAACTTAATTTGAACAACCTCAAAGTAGATATTTGTTTAAGTGGATATATCATCAATTAGAACCAAAGATTTGACTATGTAATAGCTTGTTTGTCTTCAACAAGATGCAATTACCATAATTTTGAAGACTATAAATTTCCCATAATAGTTCCCTAAGTTTCTATAACTTCAGATTTACCGCGATTTATTACCGCTGAATCGCTGTGGGCATTCAACAGTATTGAGGTGATACTAACGGCCCTTATTTACGTTGACACTTTATTACTAAAATAGGTTTCAATTAGTACAAAATGCTCGAGGACTTTGGTCAGCCCGTTAGGGACAAAAGCATTTATGAGAGATACTTTCGTTATAATGACTGGTTACAAATAGTTTTGAAATGTTTATACATTAAACATGGTCATTAGTCCTAACGAAGACATAAAAACAATATCACTAGGTTCTCCACTTTTTAAAAGTACTGTTAGTTTCAATTTGGACACCTAAAGTATGTAATGTCAACGTCTTCAAGCTGACCTCAATCGACATTTATCATTAGCAAAGAATTTTTCTTTAACACCTAAATGACCGTAAAAGAAACGTGTGTAATACGTAGTTACCGCAACAAACTTTCGTAAACCGAAAACATTTCTGGAATGCATTAATTGCCGAAAAATTTTTCGGCAATTAATTCCGTGGTTACTGAATCAAATGCATTTGCTGAGGGTACTATCTTAAATCGTGCTGTGTCTCAGTCGTCTTCAGTCGCCGTGAGTTAAGACGCCAATTATGGAGCAACGCTAACGATCTCACTAATTGGTCCCTACGAACCTTTATCTTTATGATCGGTACCATGAACTGATGCTCGTGACAAATCGAGGGACTATTGTAACTGTTCCTCTTTGTAAGCCGGTTCAATATAAGAATTGAGCTATTATATGAGTTCCACATTGGTGTATACTTCACCTTTTCTCCAGGGGCGTAGGCAAAAACTATAGAACGCCAACTGCTACGATCTTTACATACTTCTTTTGCTACGCTGACGTTGATACATCTGGTCATACAATCAATTGAAAAAGAAATCATCGGGTCATTTATAAGCACGGTCGCCTTATAAGCACCTTTAGTTAGTCGGCTCTTATCTTTCCTCTCAAAGTGACCAAACTATCTATCTAAACATACTCTTTGAAATTCTGAGAATATGAAATGAAATGTATGATATGTTCTTTTAAATCACTTTGTTATTTTACACCCCAATAACTGAAGGTTTATCCATTTCCGTAATTAAAAATAGCTAAGATCTTGTCGCTCAGTGATAATCAATGTCAAAAACCTGTCAAAAATGTAGGTAAATTAGACGTATTTTTGACAAATGTAAACTGGGTTTAAAAATTGCAATCGTTCTTAAAAATACGAGAGTAAATTGTTCACCGATATCAGTCATTACTGCTGCGGCATTGTAAAAAAAAACAAGTCGTCACAATCAATACATCTCTAAAACAAAATTTCCGCCGCCTCTATGTGTCCGCCTGTCCCGCGTTTTATGCTATTTCACCAATCAATAGAGCGGCTCTTGAGAAAGGTTTCGTATATAATTTGTCAAGTTTTTGTGTACATTGGCTAAAATAGAATGATATTTGTTAGAGGTGTCGGGAAAAAATAAGCCGTCTGGGATTTTTTTTAACGAAAACGCTGTCTCAACCCTTTGAAATATTACAAAATGATGTATGGTGGATTAAGATGAGACATTAAGATGATCCACGCAGGCAAAGTCGTGGGCATCAGCTAGTAAATAAATAAATTACAAACAGTGACAAAACACCTCTGAAATATTTATAGGTGTCCCCAGTTCACGTCCAACTTTCCAATTTATGCTATCTTCGTCCCAAATAGTGCTCTGTGCTCCCAACTGACCTACTACTCAGATTTGCGACCTTAGATAATGGTATCTAGCAGCTTTGCAGATTCAGCCATGAGTGTGAACTAGGCCACCTGGAAACGCTGGCAATATGTTCAATCTTTGTAATATAACAATACCGGACTGATTGTGTTTCTAAGAAGGATATTAGAGGAACGAAAGATGAATAGAAAATCTCTTTTGTATTGTTGTTCCTTTTAGGTAAAAAATAAAGTTAGGCATAGTATTAATGCTGAACATCTGATGTATTCTAGCTAGTAGCGTCATTTGAGGATGTTTAAATAAAATAAATATAAATATTCCACAACTTTTCACACAATGCTATTTAGTCCCAAGTTAAGCTTGAGAGCTTGTGTTATGGGTACTAAATAGCTGATAAACATACTTATATATTTCTAAATACATACATATTAAAGATAAATTACACTCAGGCACATAACAAATGATCGTGCTCATCACACAAACATTTGTCCTGGGTGGGAATCGAACCCACGACCTCCGGCATAGCAGTCAGGGTCACTAACTACTAGAGACCAACAGGCCAGTCAAATTTATCTTAGTCATACAAAGGATTACATAACAACACGCCTGTGTTCCCCGAAGGGTAAGGCAGATGTACGGACAATACACCCACATTTTACCAGTTCAGTATGTTTAAGTCCCTTGAATTCGAAGAGCCTCCATCTTCGTCAATCAGAATTTGAGATTGACCAGATGGAAAACAACCAATAACATTTGCTTTAACCGGGAATCAAAGCTAGGACCTCATGCTCAGCAGTATTGGTTGTGACAGCTAGACCGACAAGGCACTATAATCTTAATAAATTGGCTTATATTAGGCGGAATCTTTCGACACATTACTGTTATAGGTACTGAATTATTTTATAATATACACCGCGAGGAACCATGTCATTCTTATCTTACCACCAACAAGCCAGTAGTCTAGCTAATTTTATAAAATAACTAAATGCCCCGGCAGAATTCGTTTCGTCTTAGAATCAATTATCAGTTTACTTCCTATTCTTGGACCTCCTCAGTGGAGTTTGGTTAGAAACGCTGTGACACGAGAATTATGTATATTAGATATACACATTTTGATGATAACAAATATCCAAAACACTACTACTACTACTTTTTCTAAGAAAATGTTTTAAACATTTTTTGTTAGATAGAATTAGAATGACAACATATATACCTAACCTAACCTAACTGACCATACCTATCCTATAGCTAACCTAACTACCGAACCTAAGTACCTTATTGAAATGCATTGATTTTAAAAGATATAAAATACATAATTTAAACCAAACTACAGCGCCGCGTGTCTACGTTACATAAAATTTACTTAGATTTACGAGAGACGAAACGAACATCAAATGTTTGACATGTTGCAACAGATTGTATGGGTACTTAAATTGTTGTTTTTGGTACTTTCCTCAAAATTTTTGAATATTTCTTTCACCATTTAAACCTCCTTAGACTTTCACGGATATTTCAAGATTTTCTAGTCATTTTCTAGTTTTAGTGATATTAATTAACAAACGACATTTCATTTTAATATATAGATAAAGTAATAAATATCTATCGATGCGACGTCGCCCTTGCCATAACGGTCTCAATCGTTTACATTTTTCACCGAACTAATACTTTGGCGGTACCTAGTGTAGACGAAAACACAATGACAGATTACACGACCATAAATAATAATAATAATAATAAATCTTTTATTTCAAGCACAGTAGCCCATTTGGTTAGTATACACAACGACTTACAAACTAGTGTTAGTACTTACATCTACCAGAAACACAAATTATTAATTACTACCTACGCCACAATGGCATGTAGGCGTATCCAATGCCCCAGTATAGGGCTGTCCCACCTGTCAGCTAATGTTTTCAGGATACTGTTGGGGCTGGCGCGCACCCTGCGCATAGTGGAAGCGCAACGCTTTCGCATTATGGCATGAAAACCGTCTATTCGCGCCTCTGCGAACATGCCGGAAGCACTGCAGTAACGCGGCAGCCCCAACAACACCCTGAACGCATTGTTGTATTGAACGCGCAGAGCGCTGTATGCCCTCCGCGTGTAGTTGACCCACAGACTGCATGTATAGAACGACTGACAGTACGCTGTAAATAGTGAAGCCTTTACTTCAGTCGTGCATCCCGCAAATCTACGGGCCAACATATTGCAGCGGACAGCCAACGCCCTGCGCTCTCGCTCAATGTCTAGGCTGTCTTTTAGATCTTCGGAAACCCAGTGGCCCAGATACTTGAAAGAAGTGACTTGCTCTAAGAAACTTCCGCATAGTTTTAACTGTGGTTCAATCGGGTAGGTTTTAGTGCCTGCCTTGAAGACTAGTACCTCACTTTTCTTAACATTGTACCTGAGCCCATGAGTCTCCGCGTACCTCTCACATGTCTTAAGCAGGCTCATCATTGCGTTGATCGAAGGGCTCAGCAACACCATATCATCAGCATAACTTATATTGTTGACGCATACTCCGTCTACATAACAACCCTGATAAGTATTGCTGAGCTCGACGATCAACCGGTTTATGTACAGACTGAAGAGGCGAGGTGAGGTCAAGCCGCCCTGCCTCACCCCACACTCCAGCCTATACACATCCGATAATGAGCCTGCCCACCGTACACAGTTGATTTGATTGCTGTACCAAAACCGTAGAATTGATACAACTTCTCTATCCACTGAAGTATCATTCAATAGCTTCTGCCACAGCATTTTGTACGACACCAGATCAAACGCTTTGGAAAGGTCTAGGAAACAAGCATTAACAGGCGTTTTCCTAGACGTATAATACTGGACAGTATGCTTGAGAGATAGTATGGCACTTTCTGTGGAAAGACCGGGTCGGAACCCAAACTGCGCATCATGCAGTTCGATGCGGGTCGCCATATGCCTATCAAGCAAACTGTCCAGCACCTTGGCAATGATAGTAGCCAGGGATATAGGCCTATAGTTCGAGAGATCTGATGTGTCCCCAGTTTTATCCTTCACAATAGGTACAACCACAGTTTTCATAAGGTCACTAGGCAAATGTGCGTGGCTTAGACAGAGCGAGAAGAACATCGCCAGTACTCTAGGCAGGTGAACTCCTGCATGCTGCAGGTGCTCGATGCTTAGGTAGTCATGCCCTGGTGACTTGCCCCTAACCATAGTTTTAATAACAGTAGTGACATCTTTTGCTGAAAACCTGACATTTAATTCCTGAGGGCAATCCTCAGCATCGACCACCTGCGATGGGAATCCAAGAGGAGATTCAACTTTAAAGTGTTTCACAAACAAGTTCGCTATCGCAGTAGGCTCATGTTGCCCTGCCACGCTCACGGGGACGCCCGGCTTCGGATTCAATTTATTCACACTTTTCCAAAACTTCGAAAAATCTTTAGATTTGTGATTGTCAGCAATAATGTCCATTTTAATTTTATTTTGATTGTTCTGACACCATCTTAACTTAGATTTAAAGACTTTTCTTGTCTCGTACATATGTTCATAGACAGAACCAGACGTTGATTTACACGACATATTCCAGACTTGAAAAGCAAGCCGGGCATCCGCGTGAGCCTGCTTAACATGCCTATTCCAACCAACAACACGTTTGTTCCTTCTACCCCCTCCCGCAAATACATGACTGGGACATTGGGCAGCCTCCGTAAGTATAAACACTATGTTTTTATACATTTTGTCCAATATGACTCTGTGATTGGAATCCTTACAACAACCGTTAGCACATTCTTTAAATTCTTCTGGAAAATTAACTTTCCTTAACATTGTATGACATATTTCTTTGTATTGACTTATTTGCCTAGCATTCCGTTCACCCCATATTGCAAAGTTCTTGCTCAGATTAGGCGTTACAATTGTAGGTCTTATCATATTAAAATTACACTTTAATTGTATAGGCATGTGATCTGACCAATACGTATCATACAATACGGTCGCACTAACGAGCAGACGCCTCGCGGCCTCGGTCACTACACAGTGGTCGAGCCAGCGGTGGCAACCGTGCACGTCACTCACAAAAGTGTACGTACCTTGCGGAAATAAACAAGACACATCTTTTGTTGGCAACAAAGATGGCTCCTGCCAAAATGGCGGAACGTTACCGATACGAAATTGGCGGTAATTGACGCCTTTGTCGGCGGCATAGGGCTGCTATCCCGGCGCTTCTTAAAGTGTCCTATCATTTCATGTTTTTTAATTGTTCTGTTAAATAGTTGGTTCGTGTAATGGGGCTTGGGGTTCGATAATGCGCTTGCCGACGTCGTCGGTCCTTGGATGGGTGTGCTCTCCGTTCCGCGAAAAGCACGTTAAATTGTTAGTCCTGGCTGTCGTTTGTGGATCATTCATAGTTGTTACGTGTAAGACAGTCAGAAACCTGAAAGTCCGACAGCCAGTTTAACCAAGGGGGGTTTAACCCAGTCTCTGCGTTGTGGAGGTCAAATAGTCAGTAGCTCCACGTTAAACAGTACTCAACAGAATTCATCCGAAACTGCATTTGAAATTAAAATTTCATGTGGTTTCGTCTTGCATAGTTTTGTTAACTGATTCACAAACTTAGGTCTTATTCTTATGTAATACAAGTTATCACTTACGGTTTCTTTAAATGGCAAACTATTTGTTTTTTGTACAGATATTCAAGGTTATGTTTCCGCATGTGGAATTCTTAGAAAACTTTTTTGTTCTCTAGTCATTCGCTCATGGCAAACACATATCTATGCTAATATTATGAAACTGAAGAGTTTGTTTGATTGAACGCGCTAATCTCAGGAACTACTGGTCTGATTTGGTGTTAGATATAGAAAAAATCATTTAGTGTTAGATGGTCTATTTATCGTGGAAGGCTATAATATCATTACGTTAAGACTCTTTGGAGCAAAGCACCAATGAAAAATGTTTTAAAATGGGGTTTTTTTTTCCTGTAACTATTCCACGCGGACGAAGTCGCAAGCAGAAGCTAGTACATTATAAAAATGGATGACGCACTAATATAAATATTATTACAGCTTTAAAATAGAAATATATTTAAAATGAACTGTACTTACAATTATTTAAGTCGTAAAAACTGTCTATTTATCGGAAATTCTTTTACAAATTCAATCAATTTCAAGGCCCATATGTGAACGCGGTCCTTTTGTAGTGAAGCGCCGACAGTTATTATAATGGCCGTTTCGTTTTCATTTAATTTGTTTAAATTAACTCAATATGTCTACCATATTATTTTTTGCTTCATAGAAGACAGTGAATAGTTTTTTTTTGTCTCTAGTCTCTAATCAAGTTCTTTGGTGGTCGTTGTTTTTTGCTAACTGATCTGATGTACATTGGCTTAGAATATTTCTGTCTTTTTATTCCAAAGCAATTCATATTTTAACCAATTTCGGCCTCTGATTGAGTTCAAGTTTGGCATACTTTTCTATTCAATGTTTTTAGACTGTGATGTCATGGTACCATCAAGCTGATCTCATGATGGTAACGAAAGGTGGCCATCGTGTTTGAGATTGTTTTTTTAATAACAACTTAAGACTTTAAATTACATAGCCGTTGAGTTAGTTATGATAATAAAATCAACATAACCGAATACTTTTTTACTCAAATGTGGTTCAGTAGCACGACCTTGCGTAACTCGCCTAGCTCCAAAGTAGCTCTTATACCTAATAATAGTAACCTATATTTTATTTATGTTTTTTTTTATATAAATAGTTCTCCATCACTATTAATTTGTTTATTGGCAAGCCTACAAGAAAAAAGTTATATCATTTGCTTCTAGGTCATTCAACTATGAAAATATGATTCCGTCTCACGTAAGATTATTACGAAACGGGATTTTTACGATTTTTAGTTTTAGGAACAAAAAAAACTAAACTCTTAGGTACATAACTACTACACCACCGCTTAACATCACTACATTATAGAAACAAAAGATGGACATGTTAAGGCGTATTGTTACTGGAGTCGCCTTCTTGGAGGCATGTGATACTGTTTATTTCAAAAGACCTTTGGCAAAACGGTCTTCCATAATCGTTGATCAGGTCTTCATTCAGGATCTGGATAAGATTCTACATTTTAAACGATAAACAAGTCCAGAACCAAAACCAGAAAAAAACAAGTGAAGGTCAAACAAAAACAAAAGAATGGATTACTCCTGGGAAGCGTTTTAGCACCCGCCTTCTTTAATATTCACTTCCAAACTACTATTAATTACTGCGAGAAATTTCTTTAAGATGGTGACCTCGCCGTGTAGCGGAAGGTCATCACTGCTGCAGGGCCAGACTCACGACCAGGGGCTCGAGTCTGCTATTGCAATCGTGCCTCAATGATCGGTTAATGATCAATTTTTTACGTATAACGTCAAACTTATGACACATTTCCCAAACAAAAACTGTCAAAGTTGTCAAATATTCGATCAATGACCGGTCATTGAGACACGATTGCAATAGCAGACTCGAGCCCCAGGATTTCGAGACAGTTTAGCTTTGCCTTTATGATTTTCCAAACTACTGTTGAGTAGGTACTGCGAAAGATTTCTCTACAAACGCCGAAGTCATGAGCAGTTAGAGACATTTCTGCTTAGCCTTTGGGACGGCAAATAAAGACATGCTGTTCCTCTGGCATTGCCGATGTACAATGGTGGCGGTGAACTCTATCACCGTTACATGCCGATTGACATTGGACATAATGTACAAATTAAAATTAATCAACCTTGTTCTTAGCAGTTTCCTGGACACAGGCCTCAATCGCATAACTACAGATATCTTCTATAAAGGATAGATAGCCCTAATCAATTAACTGGTCTATATCGGTCCGTTTTGTAATTGTTTTCAATTAATATCGTTCATTGACGTAAAGTGTGGTCCCCATCATCTGAACTGTGCAATTGAACTTAGCCGCAGACAGTTTTGATGATAGTCACGAAGTAATTGTCCAGTTATGGTGGTGTTCGTTTTGGTGCTATGTTTGGCCCTTAGAATGTAATGAGTTACTTGTGTACACAGGCTATTCAACCGTTGTTGGTATCGATGATTTCTAGGTTTAATAGGAACATATTTATATCTAGTTTGAGAATCGTATTGATCTATATTATTAAGTTTTTTTACTTGTTTATTTTTCTATTGAGGGTGAGCGCACTGCCAAAAGTGTCTGTACTTTGTACACATCTGCCTAACCCTTATGGAATTACAGGCGTGGTGATAAGTAATGTTTATTTAGTATTTTCTGGATTTTTGTTATTAACCTTTTTATTGTTCTTGTTTATCGATAGATAGTCCAGCATGTTAAACATTACCTTGAATTAGATAAAAGTATTACCATTTTATCGACATGTATATTAATCATAGTTCTAAAAACTATAATTATTTCCTATATCATGTCACCAAATGTAATAGACTAAGACCACAGTACTTGAAGGTTCTTGTATTAAACCAAACGCAATGGAAAGATATCTATATCTGTGTAACTGTTCAACTCCAAATACTTCACAATTCCCTTCGTCGAATTAAGAATCATAAAACAAACATGGACTGCCTGAACACAATTTCACAATAGCACTTTCCACGAAGTACAAACAAATAAAACTGAATGTACTAATTGTTACAATTCTAAATACTAGTTTAAATAGCAATTGAGGGATACTATTGTCGCATAAATGTACGTGCGTGCAACATGACACTACTTAGTACTTATGCGCAGCTGTCATCGTTGAATTCAATGCTGGCGTACTCTGTAATTACATACCTAGTACTTATGTCACGCTATTAGCTAGCAGTAACTATAGTGCTATTCTTTAGTTATTCTCCCCGTGTGACTTGGGTGAAGTAAGCTGTCTGAGCCGCAAGAATCGAGATGACCTAAGATTATTTTTATACTGATGTGGTTGACCGAAAGTAAATCGTTAATCGTTAAATGAGATGGATAATAAAGATGAAGTGGCCGAATAACTACTCATTATGTATGTAATGGCACGCTCTTTATGTGATTTCTTCAATTATGTTGCATGCAACATCGTTTTACATACGTTGTATAGATACGTTGATCAAATCAACAAGCAGCTATTGGGATAAAATAACTATGAACCGAGTTAAATCAAATTGAGATATCAATATAGCTCACGGTGTAATACATACATGCTTATATGCCACAAATCTTCCCGTTTTCTTCAAATCATAATATGCAGTAAAATATAGTTTATGTTTGGCGGAATCTTTCTTATATATCCTGTCGCCATGTGTAATGAATAGAACACAGTATAGTAGATCTTATGTACGAAGTGAGTGATAGTCAGAATACTACTGGAATCACATGCGGAGTTATGTTATCAACATATCACTCTGAAACATCCGTTGCTGTACACGGGCTTAATGACTGATACGATTATCGGCACCGGGAATATGTAGCATTGTAGCTATTCGCTGGGTAGGTAGTATACATACATGAGGGGATGGTATGCAGTATATTGTGGAATATGTTAAATAATTATGCCGATTTTCACTAAAGCTTCAACCTCTATAGCGTTTTCTCTCTTTTATCTACAAAAAGAAAGGGTAGGACATATAGGTACAAGACCTGTCAATTACAGTTTAGCTTTAGTTTCATACTGACTTCAGTTTATGTTTCGAACGCGTCGACCAAAGACATTGCGAAGTACAAGTTTTTTTCTTGTTTTATTTATCTAACATCTCTAACTTAGTTCACATCTGTCAATTTTCTAAATTTAGTTTAGTTTTAGAACAAGGGAATCGACATCAATGTATCGCTTAAATATACATAGTTCTGCAGTTCTTCTGAACTGCATAACTATCGCGAGATCTTAATGTGACGGGCTCACTTTTATTTAGACGCACATTAAGACCCCGTCTTGTGTTTGTCAAAGTGGACATTTAATTTTGGTTTAAGGTAAGATAGAATATAATGCTCTTTATTCTAATTTAATAACTTTCAGCGCAATATGGATGGTACATACCTACCTTGTAAAATTATCCTATTGCTTTTGTGTAGTGAAGTAAGGTAATAATACTCTATACTGTACACTATTTACTTAAACTGTTCTTCTAACATATCAGACAGACGTGTTGCTGGGGATTTGTTCCGCCACTTCTTCTTCCCAGCAAAAACACTTTTGGGGCGTTTTGGGGGACTGTCTTATGTAATTTTTGACGTTCAAAAAGTGCTGATCCTCAGCCTAATTTGAATAAATGACTTTTGATTTTGATTTTGATTTAACTTGTAAATATTTCTTTTGAGAGCTAGAGTGTTGGCCTGATCACTGAAAGACAGATCTCTAACATACAACTTATGAATGGAGTTGATAAAGAAGGAGAAAATTGTTAAGGCTACTTCTTGCAACACTTTGTAGCTATTATTCAAATTGCAAGATAAACACCGTTCTTCAGTATAGTACTCGTTAGAAGTTACTCAACGCACCAAACTTTTCATCCAAAAACGTACAAATTCTAGTTACAATCTTATCTTACCGACAATCAGCACCCTCCCTATGTAGCCCTTAAAGTTATTATTTGTAAGTTTTTATGGTGTACAATAAAGAGTATTCTATTCTATTCTATCAGTGTCAAACACTTGTCCAAAATGTAGGGAAATTAGACGTTTTCTTGTCAGATTGAGACAGATTTTACGTTCTTAAAAATACGAAAATTATCCCTCAGTTAAATTAAATCTTAAATGCGAAAAAACAAATGGCACGGCGCCAGTTTCCTGTCAACTAGTACTTCAATAAACAATAGATAACTCCCAGGCTCCCACCCTCCACCATTAATAAAACTATTGTCATGAATTAATATTATATTCACAGTGCAATGTCCTACGATAATATGCTGTTTATCCTGTGGTTTTAATAATATTAACCGCAGACGTCCGTTCGTGTCGATAATGGCCGCCGTAGAATGCTTTCACATTTATGTAGAGCGACTAATTGCAGTATGAGTGTCTGGCTATTTAATAATTTTTTATCTAGTGTGCCGCTAGTATGCATTTATGGGCACTGGGAAACATAGCAACATACCTGAATTCTCCAAACGGTTAGGCAGGAAGAAACAGTAGTACTGACGCCTTTAAGCTACCCCAATGTGTCCAATTTCTTTGATAGTTTTGCAACTTTATTATAAGCAGAGTAAGGTTCATATTCAATCGGAAGAATTTTATGGCTTGACGTGCGTGGCGTCTGTACCGAGACCCATATTTCGCCAGTTATTTTTAAGTCCTATGTCTCTTTTTAGTGTGTAGGAAGTGATTGACGTAGTGTCAGAGTTTACGCCGCCCATTGCCCTCTGAGACTTTACCATGACAACAGTATTACTAGGTACAGTCAACCTCATAAATCGATGAACATATCCATATTTCCTAAACTCATGAACACTTACACAAATTGCTAAACAAGAGTAGTGAATTTTGAACCTATAAGACGTTAATTAAATCCTGGCACTAGTCTTGTTTAGCAATTTCATTTTCAGCATTTCCTAAACTCATGAACACCTTAGTTTACACAAGCTAAGGTGTTCATGAGTTTAGGAAATATGGATATGTTCATCGACTTATGAGGCTGACTGTACCTAAGTACCAATATACATTCGGTTCCAAAACAAATATCTTTATCGGACATAAATCCAGACTTCGGGCTACTGAGCAAATTGAGATGGAAAAAAAGCCAGCAACACTTTGCTCTTGCTAGAAATTTGACCCAGGATCAAATTCTTGGCAGTGAAAAGTCGTTCCCTAAAAATAAAGGTCCCTTAAAATACTTCCTGCAGAAACACAAACACGTTAATCAACAGGATATAAACCCGAACAGACTAAATTATTAAGAAGACGAAAACAAAAACGAAACTCAACTAATATTACCTCCGTAAACAGTACAATTCCAACAGCCTTCATTACGTGAAAGCAGTAATATCTTAGTAAAGTAACAAGTTTATCGCGATAACACAAGTTTCAGACTTATTATTCATCAAACTTGAACATTGTTTATCATGATAATGCAGGTGCGAAGTTGCTCCGAACTTGGAACAGGTGGTGCGAATCGCAGTAATGCAATAGCGAACTAAGATGTAATCCATTTTACTTTGTTGATGCTCGGCGTGCGCTCGGGACACGGTCGATGGGATAAATCGAGAAGTTTTATTCGATTCTGTTTATATTTTTTTTTGTCACGATTCGTTAGGAGAAAACTGCTGCCATTTGTCGGTTGCTGTAATAGAAACATTTTGGTGTATTGTCAAAAATGAAACGTTGTAATAATACTTTTGTATATCTGTACATAGGTGGGATTAAACATTTCAAACATTTGCTGCTTCTGTACGCTTAGATCTTTTAAACAACGCAACGATTCTTAGTGAAGTTTTCGTCAATAGATATAATGAATTAAAATGGAAGGTTTACATCTACATATTTTGCACACATGCAAAGTAAGAGCGGATCGCTAGTTTTCAAATTACTGTTCAGATATGCGTCGTGTGATAGTGGCTCTAGCATGAACGTGCTACTTAAACTTAATGTAAATCTTATATTATTATTTTGGTCTAAATGTATGTCCTATATAACCCAAAGATATTAATTAAAACTGAATAAGTATTACGAAAGGCGAAATAAGTATTGAAAATCGTTCGAATTTACCTCGTAAGTTTATTTTGTTGCGCATTATGCCCATGGAATATTTTCCTTAACTTTCACTTCAGTCAATCGAAATCAAATCAATCTTTACACAGCCCTATAATTAACTGCTGGACATAAAGACAGTATCACCAACAGTCTACCAATAAATCTATTGATTTTGATCAAAATAGACCTCAAAACTCACCGCATCATACTTTGACACCTGTCATTAAAAAAGCGAAACTACCCACGTAGGATAATTTCAATGAATAAATCAATATTGTCGTGTTGAAAGCAGGTTTTCCCTAGGGGCAGTAAACTTGTTTTACGTGTGCGGTACAATCTGTGTTATTGCTACGTTAAATGTTGTATTGTTTGAAAAATGGAATTGTTTCATCTGGAAGTGGGTGGGTGTGATGTGGGATGTGGAAGGTGGTGTGGGGTTTGAGATGGTATCAAGTCCATTTCATTATGGTTACCTACCTACTCGTATATACCTCTATTAGATTAGACTATGTCAGTCTTTTTTGGATATAATCGTATTTGAAACAAATCTGTTTGTAGGATTGGTCAGAAAAGTAAATCTAAGTACTTCGCCATCTGTATGTTATGAGCTGTAACTTTCAATAAAATAGAAATATTTAGATCAATAATTCCTAAACACAGGTTGCGTTGCAACTTAGCTAGGAGAACAGAACTACACCCACAGATTTGTTTAACCTACATGTTTCAAATAGATTTAGTGCCCTCTATTTTGTACAAATACTTGTTATTGGAAAATAAATTATTATTATTATTAAAAAAATATTATTAGTATAATCGAGATCGCAAACTGTAATTTCTTAAATTTGACCAAATTACACACGGTACGCAAAATTTCATTAAAATGGGTTGTGTAATGGCGGAGTTTATGGAAGACATGTGCCGTGAAATATTAATAATTAAAGCTAAATATCACAGTAAAGTAGAAAAATCTCTATTTGAAATTTAATATTATGAAATTCTCAATATCCTTGTTATCGAAGATGGTGGCTATTCTTATATATTATGCCGCTAGATCGATGACACATATTTTGAGTGCTAAAACTTTTTTAATAGATCCGCTGAGGAGTGGATATGGATTCATGACGCATCATACGCTCATCTGTGCATGTGTGATACCACTAGATGAAAAAACAAGAATATTTTTAATTGTATGAATATAGTCATCCCTGATTCTGTCCCCTTTTGAAGCTCCTTCGAGTGAATTGGTCTTTTAAAAATAAAACTACCTGGTCTTTTGATAAGTATACTTATCAAAAGACCGGGCATTTATTTTCGATATGCATTCTTCGTGGTGTCAATGATGGCATATCGCTATCGCTATTCATTTCAATAAGTAAGTAATAAACCTCTCTAATAATGTACAGACGCCAGCACGTCAAGTTACCCCAATGTGTCAAATTTCTTTGATCGTTTTTCAACTTTATGTTAAACAGAATAAGGTTCTTATTCAATTGGGAAAATTTGACACATTGGGGTAACTTGATGTGCTGGCGTCTGTACCACAATGATATAGAGCCCTATCATAATGTCACATCAAACCTTAATAAACATTCATTCGGTACAATCAATCTAGTTGATGATCACATTAATCACACAGACCATCGTTATAAAGAAACATAATTTTTGACTATTAAAAAACTACATTAATAGTAATACAAAAGCCTAATACAAAAGTAGCTATTGAGAGCTGAGATACAAGTGTATAATCTAAGAACTAGGCAGTTAAACTATATAAACTTCCATACTAAGTAAAAGCCTGATTCTTGGAAATCAGGACCAATATTCCATATAAATGTGGGTCCTACTTAATAGCTACGTAATCTAAAAATTACGGTAAGAAAAAGAATAAAAGAATTCTTGGCACAGTAATCTTTTGCTCTAATGTGAATATTCATGCTCGACAAAATCGTACCTTACATCGGCTACAGCGAAGTCTCATTTGACTCGTGAAATTAACATACGCTGTATAAAATCGATGTTTTTAATAGGATACATCAAAAGGAAAGGTTTGCGACTGAGTATGATAACATATTTAAGGCTGGTTTTTGATCTTGTTGGCTTGCTTAACATGACTTGTTTGGTCTTACGAGTCGACTCAATGTAAGAAGAAAAGACGTGTACTTTACACTTAGGTACTAGAGGTAGGTACTAGAGGTAAGTAAGTGGTGCTAAAAGTGCCTCACTACTCATAGATAAATTCTAGTCTTAGTCATATAATTTATATCAAATTGAACAGTTAAATAAAATACATCAATGATTCTAGTTCCGCTTTTAAAAGGTAGTTTAGAAATGCATACTAGCTCTTTTAAAATAAATTCAAATCAGATAATGATTAATGCGAAGAAAATGTACCTAGAGTAAAAAAAATACTACTCGTATAGTAAAATAGGTAAATGACATCGATATCGCAACTTGTGTTACACGCCCAAACGACTGCCAGCAAATAGCTGTCTAATCGCTGTAAATATAAATTAGAATTTTTTTAATCGATAAACTTATGTATATATAGACTGGAACTCTCTAATTTGTACCTACACTATAAAAAAACTTATCAATAATAACTTAAAGAAAGACATACAGTGTTATGATGGGCGGCCTTATCGCTAAATTCGATCTCTAACAGACAGCCTTTGCAGAAAAGGAGAAGAATATACTGGCAGGGGTACCTACTATACAATACATAAGTATTTGAGAAAATACTTTAAATGAAAATAAATAAGGTGACATGTGTGTGTGGTTCCTTCTCAAACGAGAACGTGACATTTATCAATGTATCTTACTCTAAAAGACCAGCAAAGGAAGTATTCCCATGAACACCACATTTACTTGGGGTTTCGTAATTGCAGTATGATGTTACTATTTGTTCACAGGTGGTCCTTTGCCCTTCCCCTAGAACCTATTACTCCTTAGTTGCCTTTTACGATACCCATGGGGAGACACGGGCCGACCATTGCTGGATTGATGGGCTTATTGCAGGCAACGGTCAACATTAAATATACATTAATTTATTAGGAAGACTGCGTATTATCATCTTTGTTTTTGTTAAAGGTTCGTACATTTTGTCCTAACGTTATGTTAGTAAGATAATATTAGCGATCGGTTCTGTAAAAATCTGTTCGAACTTGAGTGAGGTAACCGTAAAGTGCGCTGTCTTTTCGTGGGGTTAGGGAATAACCTGGTGTCAGGTCATGGGCCTCTGATTTGGCTGCATAGTTGCCGAGAAGTATACGAGTATTTAAGGTACGCCGGTTTCCTGACGAGATTTTCTTTTACCATGAATCCAAAAAGTCAGTGGTGCTTTGGGTAGCATTAGTATAAGAAGACAACACTAATCTGCATAGTTGTTATAAGATCTGACCAAGATAATGTTTGGACTTTAAAAAAGACTATGTCCTCTGAGTTTCTTCTCCGAGTAGTCAGATCAGATAGTGAAACGCCGACCACCTAAAAAATACGGGTTCATACATACACTTTTAGTGTTTGTATGAAACAACCTATTTACAGACATAAAAATATTTTTTTTCATTTTAACTTCTTCGCCTTCCCTGCAAACTACCTAAATCTTCAAGGGAAGACTGGTTTTATAGACTAAGTTCATTGTTAATCGACCATTATTATTAATTATTACTCGTATCCGTGCATTGGTTTCAATTTGCAAATATTTCGTTTTTAAATATTTACACGGTCAACACTACTTCGAAAGATATTTGTTTTGGAGCCGAATGTATGTTAATGTTATTTGTGCATGTAATAACACTGCTTGTGCGGTAAAGTCCAAGGTCACGATTTCAAACACCTCCAAACAGTTATAATATGCTTCCTTACGTAAAATTGACTGCCTCCTTGGTTAGTGTTCGCAAGTGCTACTGCTAAGCTATTGATCTTGGGCACGTTCAAGCTAACTGTTATTGGGTTTTCCATCTGGAATACCTCAGTAACAGCCTGGATTTCTGATGTAATGGCAATAAGGTCGCCTTCTATTATATAGGACTTAACATTACTAGCGAGCACACACACAGGCGCGATATTATGTTTTTATAACTAGCCTAAAGGCTAAGGCGTGTGGCTGTAGTTCGATCCTCTCCCATCGCACTGTTGACGTAAATTCCCTCTAAACACAAGCATATTTAGCTTAGTTGAAGAGAGGTTAACGAGACTAGTACTACTATTGAACTTAATTTTGACATTATGTAATTTTTTATTTTTAGACATTATTATTCTTTCATGTTTCAATTTTTAGACATTTTATTGTTATACGTTTTAATTTTTTTTTTATGGACATTTGTTTTTTATATTATTTGTTATTTACGTAATTGACATATTATAAATAGGATTGATTATTGTTAAGAATTAAATAATTGTTTGGTAATTTAGAGCTATAGACATATACCTACACAAAAATTTGCATGCTGACTATGAGGCGGAATATGAAGAACTATATATTGTTTTCTAAGACCTGTACCACCATATTTCTAGCAAATAAATGATTATTATTATTATTATTATCAAAAATGCTAATAAGCTTAATAAAAAAAAAGAATATTTTGAATCACTTGCTCCTTCCATTCCATTATGTCAAACATCGGACATAACATGGGAACTCAGGTCAATAGCAGTCGAACAATGGGCATGACCTTCGTGATGGAACAATTAAAACTGTCCAACGGATCCATTGGATGGACGTGACAGATTGGCATGTCGATGACTCATGGAATCTATAGGCTTTTGTGAAATTATGAGCATTGCTTTCGTGTTTTATTTCCTTATCCGGTTGGAAATAAAATTATTATGTTTACGATGCGTAAATTAAATTTCGTACGGTCTCGGCGGTCAAATTTATAACTGGTTTGATTATTGTGTTGTATCGGGTTATCGTTATTGGGAAATTATTAGCACCGCATACATACACACGCACATAATCTAACGACATTTACCCATGGGGGTAGGCAGAAACTACTGAGCGCCATATGCTACAATTATCACATACTTCTTTTGCTTCGTTTACATTCATACATGTCATAAACACAGGTTGCAACTACTACGCACCTGACCTTTCTGAAGAACCTTACCAATAAGGTCTATGTATGTCCTTCTAGGGCCCTCCCGGCGCTTCCACAACATATCGTACCGTACCGTGTTAGTACTGCTAAGTTTAAAATTATGCCTGTTAATAATCTTGCTACAATGCTGTCATGCAATAAGACTGCCATCATGTCCGTGGATACAAGCCCTACTGCTAATCATGTGGTTCTGTATTTAATTCGTAGTTTGGAATAGTTTTATTGAAGGAAAATGATCTTTACATAGAACTGTGGGTGTATTTATAGGCACACCACTGACCAAACCTTCATCTTCACCCAGAAAATACTTCGTCTTCGGTTTGGGAAATACCAGTATAAGGTATGACGTGTTCTTTAATTTAATTTAATGAATATTTTACCAAAACTGCATTAATAGTATTATCCTCTTATACTCACTTCTATTTTTGGCAATATTATAATATGGTCAGGATAGGAAGTGAACGTTTTTTGCTTGACATTGATTTGCAAGGTCACTCCGTTGGTATTGAGGATATTTATTGTAGTTCAAGAGGGTCATTTTGTATGCTCAAATTATTGTTATCTTGTTAATATGTAAATGTGGTTGCATCAGCGCCCAAAGACATTGGATTCTTTTGGTTAAAAGTTTCGTCTAGACGACTTAGAAAAACTGTAATTTATTTGAGGCACTCATATTATTTGAATATTGAAATATAATAGTTAGCTTGGGATCTGCGTTTGATATTCTCAATGCCAGACGGGAATCTAGACATAAAAACAATTTTTAATGTTCATATTTAGTAGGAGTAGAAGTATCTTGCAGAAATTCTTGACATAATGTATTTTTCACATAGTAAGTAAGTTTATTGGGTATTATTATATCATCAACATATAATAAATGTATAATATCGAGTATTACTCAAAAGCTACTCAGTCAGACCATGATTAATATTCTATGGGACCAACATTCTTTCCAATAAAAAGGAATGATAAAAATCGGTTCACAATCAACAAAGATTATATTGTGTCATATATAGGTACACAAAAAAACAGTCCAATTTAGAAGCTTATCCTTTTTGAAGTCGGTTAAAAAGTCTTTTTAAGTATTCTTACTTAGAAAGACTTTCTCTATTTTAAATTTCTACTAGTATTCAACCTTTTCAACATTACCAACATCTGCCAAGTGAATGCTCCAATATTTCTCAAATATGTCTAAGTGGTTTTAATGTTGTATTCGCTGTAGCGTGCAAAGTATTACAAAGCGTTGCGTTAGTAATTCAATGGTCGGGTGACTAATTGCTTAATTGACTATTTCTTTGTATCATACCCCACATTGAGTTTTAATTACTAGAGTTACCAGGTTTAGGTAATATTTTTTTAGGACGTATCGATGTGTAGGTTTTATGGCCCAATGATTATACCCTGTGAGACTCCTTAAGCATCGAAGACTTTTTTATTGTTATTTGATCTATTTGAAATATTGTTTCTGATTGTTCTTTTTTATTAATTTAGGAACCAAAGGTACTAAGGACTAGTTTGTATATATTAAAAAAGTGTCTTTGTCTTTTAATACGTTGGTTCGTTTTCATATTTTATTGGTATAACCATAAAGTAGTTCTCTTATTTGGCAGAAACCCAGATTTGCCCATTCAAATATAGCCCCGTTTATTATCTTACACACATGTCAGCATTAAAAGCAACTTAATATAAAACCAATTCAATAACCTTACTTTACCATTGACCAAATGTTAACGGTAAAAGTCAAAGTAAAAAAAAATCTATTGATAACTCATTGTGCTTATTGAATTATTCAGCTATTAACCGTTAAGTAAGGGTCAGCGCAGACGAGGATACAAATACTTGAGGATCCGCGCGCGTTTCTCTTGCGGACTCAGTGGATTTTCGAGAAACCACGGGTCGTCTCGCTGTACCTGTCAGTACCGGTAAGCCGGTGTCATTGTTGTTTTAATAGCCGGGCCGTAAGTTATATTTATATACTATAATTAGTATAATAAATCTGAAGCATTTCGTCATGAAAGTAATAATGTTTCTAGAACTATAAATCGGATTTGTTTGTATCAGCCTAGTTCATGAGGAATCGCATTAGCTTTTGAAAAGTATAAATGCTGGGGTCCAGAATCATGTACAGATAACACGGTATCAGTATTTACGACCATATTCCTTCCACTCTGTGTACAGCCTGTTGACGGACAGACGGACAGTCGGACAGTGAAGGCTTAGTAGTAGGGTTCCTTGCGAACCATTTGGGTACAGAATCTTCAGGATTCTGTAACAAAGTGAGTGTCTCGCTCCTCCGTCTGCGCTGATCCTAAAGGCTTTGTTTTGTTAGCGAAGTTTTTGACGTCCATTTTGTTCGTATGTTTCTGCTCTACTTATTAAGAGTAGAAACGTGGTTAATATGCCAGCGGGAGGTTGAAGCCTGTCATAACTTATGCATTGTTGCAATCTGTTGAGTGAAACATGTTATGGTTACGTTTGACTCGAACCTTTTGTTTGCGGGGTTACGTGCAGGTGAAATTTTTGGTTGCGTCAAATTTAAAAAGAGTGTTTTTGAAATTATGATAATTTAATTAAACATGTACGAAACTTTTGATAATGTCCCTTGATAAATTGTATTTCTTTCTGTGAATTGGTTTTTACAATCTCTTCAAAATAAAAACTATTATCGTAATGAGGTCTGTGACTAGCTGTCTACCCGGTGAAGAAACATCGTATGAAAAAATCAGGGGTCACAGATCTCGGAGAGATAAGAGCGTGTGAGGATTGTGCAGAGCTCAGAGCATGTCGGAACTAGCAGATAGTCTTCTGAGAAGAGAACCACACAGATGTGAGTGGACCTATCCAACCAAAGCACGTTTTGTAAGTAATCTTAGGCTCTACGACTCGACGAACAAATACCAAAGTTCATTTGTGTAGGCTGCATAAAGTACCCAAACTGTGCCGTCTGTTGCTTCGTTTTCTTGGTTTTAGTTTTGGAATTGCACACATTATTCTCATAGCGAAACACACATACAAAACCACAACAAATGCCATGATTATTTTTACAACAACCAACGTGTTTTTTCTTCTCAGTCTCTTGCAATTCCTCCACCAGGCAACTCGGCTTTCGCTCCAAAACACATTCTCATAAAAACACAGACATTATCCGTTTCCACCCCGCTTCCGTACAAAGATCTTAAGATCAGTAGGTCCTTTCAAAAAACGTATAAACAAGGATTGAAGGAGCACCTTCATTGTCCGAACTCGTAATATCGTTGGTCTTTTGAGTCGGGAAGGGAAGCGCTTTGTCCTCCCACTAATTAAACCCTCTCGGCTTGTCGCGGCGACGAACTTGCGGAGATGCGCTAAAGGGTTGGGCAGACGGGCCACTAAGATTTTTACAGGCAACTAAAAAGCCGAATCCCATTAATTTAAGTTGGCCTTCTTAAGTAAGAAAGTATCCTTTTAAAAAACTGTTTTATACGAGGATTCTAATTCTAAAAAAAAATATCGTGAGAAGACCTGAACTTATCTATACTAATATTACAAAGAGAAAAGATTGAATTGAAAAGGCTCTGAAACTACTGGACCGATTTGAAAAAGTCTTTAACCGTTGGGCAGCTACACTATTTATTTATTTATTTCTTATGGCACTTCAACGACTTACTCACTAAAAATGTACATAAACACACTTCGCAACATTTATAAGTATAGTGAATTCGTCACTTACAGAAATGCACAGCACTCGCTAATACAATAACTAATAATTACTAATAACTAAGAAGTACACTATTCTCGGGTGACAAAGGTTACTTTTTATCCCTTTGCGGAACTTTGCGGGTGAATCCGCGTGACATGCGCAAGTAGTTAATATAAGTTTGAAATCGCCAATCCGCCTTGAGCAAGCATGGTGATTAACGTACTTTCTCTGGACGAGAGGTATTTTCCCTGCAGTAAGACAGTAATAGGCTAGTAGTAACTAAAAAGACGAATTTCATTTACGTATTTTGGCCTGTGTTAGTAAGTATGTATTAACGGAAAATAGATATTCTATCTTCTAATTAATTAGGCTAAACTTAAGTATTTAGTGAATAGATGAGTGAGGATGAGGAGTTCAGATATAAGCATTCATTCCTAGTAAAATTACTAGTAAGTATTCAGCTGCATTCGGTTTGACTCAACAGATTTATGGAAAGGCTAGGCAAGTGCTGGCATAGGTAATTGGTGGTCTTTAATCATACAAACTGTTTAAAGTTATTCAGCCTACTCGAGAAGCAGGAAAAATATATGTCAAATGAAGTTGTCTGCTTATTGTACGTGTATTAGTGACAAAAGAATGTGTATTTATTTTGGTAACATATTTATGTCACGACTGTCAATTGTTAATCCGCGATATGTCAATTGGCAAATTGAACGGTCATATTTTTATTATGTTTATTGCGATTGATTTCGGACTTTATGTGTTTAGCAGAAGGTTTAATTTTCAGTGAATTATAATTTAATCTGATTGACAGTTAAGAACTCAAGCGGATACAAATAATATTAGCATTTCTCTTATTACGTAAGCAGGAATAATTTACATATAAAAGTAGCGAGCCTATTGCCATCAATCATTTCTAGACTCCGGGCTGGTACTAAAAAATCTTAGTTATAAACTCATTGCTCCCTGACCCGGGAATTAAACCCAGGTGCCCAACAGTAGCGCTTACGACTACTAAACCAACGAAGCATTAAATCAAAATTAGCTTACGAATAATTTCGCGGTCTCCGACTTGATTAATTAATCAGAATAGTTTGAGTCATTACAAGGTGTACGCACGGCTACACTTGAAGCTATTCATTTCCACAACGATGACCTCGCATTGTGCGAAAATTCTATTCAATGCGAGATCAGCTTATACTAGAAAATTACAGCTTGATGTGTAGCCGTGTTTACCTACAACAAAAACGTATTCATTTAAGTACTGTTATTCTAAATGATTGAAACAATGTCAATGTAATTGATTCATGACCTTTTTCTGTTTCCTTGAAATCTCTAAACAACAATATTAGTAACTGAAAACTGACTAAATAATTGCTTTTATGGTGAGGTTAACCGCAGAGTTAAGTGTTGCAATTTGAAAATTAATAATAATAAAAGTTTTCGTTTCGGTGTGGTGTTTATGTGAAATACTAAATTGAATTTATGAATCAACTTAAATAAATAATGCAACTGGATTTTATTGTATTTATCATTTTGTTTAGTCATTAGTGTTGTTGCTAAAACTGTTAGGTTATGTCACTGTTACTCTACAGACGGCTTTTGTTGGAAGTACATTAAAGTAAAACATTTAGAAAAATGGAGAGGGACAGTGGCGATTTTTCCATTTTGTGTTTTTTTGTAGAAGCGCGATGTCTGGGTAAAAGCTTGGTTGATGGTTATCAGGCTCGTCCTTACACAACAGAGAATTATGTCTTGCATGATGTCAGCATCTGCCAAACTTAAACCCCATGAGGACACCGGTGTCCGCGCTGTCATTGTCTTTCTATTGTGTCTCTAATTGACACGATTGAACGGTTAATGGGCTGCGGGCGTAATGTTTTGTTTATACTTAAACTAGCTGACCCGACAGACTTCGTACTGCCTAATTAAATTGCAATAAATTCCTGTCAAAATGATTTGTAAAGTGACATTTTTTTGTTCCTACATATTTTACAGTCGGGGCAAAAAATTATCCTGAACAGAACTGTCACCCTGGTGATAGGGCGTAGTGAATAAGAAATACAACTAAATAAAACATATATAAGCATTTAAAAATAAGTAATCCCTTTATTGTTAATCATGTGAATCATAATTATTAACAAAAATCAGTTTTATTTTCATTGTAGTGCTTTGTGATAGACGATGTTTTTTGTTTGATTATCTGGCGCATAGACAAACAAATCTGATGGTTTTCCAACACGGGAACAGGCAACATACAATTGACCATGTGAGAAACACTGGTTTCCAGATTAATACCACAAACACAATGATTGCCCCTGGGACTTGTTTATGGTCATAGCAAAAGCAAGCCGAACTGGAAACTGTAGTCGTTTAAAGTCAAACGGCACATCATTTGGAATAATTGAGATGTGCGGTATAAGAACGTCTTCTCCTTTATTTGGAATAATTGAGATGTGCGGTATGAGAACGTCTTCTCCTTTATACTTTCCTTTCAGTATAGTTGCTTCTATCACGTTGTTTAGTAATTTTTTATCGCTAACCGTGTGTTGTTGCAAAGACGCGGTTGGTTGATATTTCGCAACATTATAACTACCGATCCAACTGGCAAATCCAGCGAGTTTAAACATTCTGGTGGATAGTTCACTACATAATCTTGGTTAGTAGCCGAATCAACTGATTTATATTATCCTCGATTCGCTTGTAATTTGTTCTTGCATTTTTAAATTTAATTCATTTATATCTATGTTTTTTGCAGCCAATAAGTATAGCTCGTTCGCTCAACCAATCGTGGTTCCTGTAATTTTGAGAAACATCTGGAAACACCTTCTGGATAAGTTCATCTTTTGATAGAGTTAAGTGACAAAAACTTTGAGAAATGTTATTGCAGCCAGTCAACATGTCTATAGGAAATTTGCCACTACCAATGTCAATAAGTTGTTTAGAGAATATGTTTCCAGATTGGTCATTTTGCAATTTGACATGCATATTCTTGCTTAAATTAAGTACTTTGACATGTTTCCACAATTGGAGGACTTTAGACATGCATTGAGTTCATCAGCTGGTTTTGATCGTGGAATCACTGGCAATGTTTGACGAAAATCTCCTGCTAATAAAACCATTGCACCACCAAATTGGTTATGATTGCTCCGTATATCTTTTAATGTGCAAATTGACTCTTTGACGTTAGGAACATACCTACATTGTTTAAACAACAGTGAGTACTTGTAATTCAATATCAACTTTATGTAATAGCAATAAAGCTCATTTTAGTTATAAAACGTTTGTATGGGAAAAAGAAAAAGAGGTTTTCCGGCAATTATTCGAATTTTTCTCGCCGTAAAAACCATCTTTGAACTTCAACGAACATTTAAAAAAAAGAATTGGCCAAATTTGTCCAGGCGTTGATGAGTTATGCGCTTACCAACACATTTTGCGATTCATTTTTATATTATAGACAGGCATTTTCTCTTATTATATTTTGTCTTTCTTCGCTTAAGTTCTGTGAATACACTTGTTGCTGGCTTGCATGTCTTGTGCGGCGGCCGATGTTCGCACGTCGTCCTCTAGGCATTTTGGACTATGGACAGAGTGGTGAATTTAACCTCAAATGCACGATCCACATAATTTACATAGTTCAACTTACCACCTTAAAGACAAATGCCTGCTGTTGAAATTAAAAAAGAATTTGCACAATAGGTACACGTTATTGATTTGATGGTTTCCAATTGAAATATTAGGAAACGAATAACTTATATTTTTTTTACTTTTTTTTCACAATTTCACAGTGAACACAATACTTTTCAATATTTACTTTTTGCCTGACATTATGTCAGTTGTCAATCTGTCATTTACTTTTCTCTAATTTTGTGTCATAGTTTTTCATAGTGACTATGAAGGTTGCATCTGATTTATGTAATTTAATTTATTTTTATTAGTATGTTAGCTCTAATAATGTAATTTATTGTTATTTTTCCTGAATTTTCTTTGCTATAAACCTCACGGAGCCCGAGACCTTTCCAACGAATGCAAAACCGTGCAAATCGGTTCGTGCGTTCTGGAGTTATATCGTCAGGAAGGAAAACCCGACTTATTTTTATATAGTAGATATACATACTTAACTACACGTACGTATACGTACTGTACTTTATTAGCTATTAGGTTTACCTTTATTAGGTATTTAATTCACTGTAGTAAGATTCATGTAGTCGTAAGTAGATTAACATTAGTTCTCAACAACATTAACAATTCTTTTCTTCTTGAATACAGGGTCAAAGGATATCCACAATTTAATCTTTAATATTTTTTTCTTTATTTTCTAAATATTGTAATATTTATTCTGCTATTCGAGGCGAAAACAAATCCAGCAAATCATAAACCATGAAAATCGATCCAGCAGTTCTCGAGTTTATAAATGTTGTAACAACCCGTAGTTTAAGATTATACTTTAAACTTCGAAGGTTGTGCGTAGATGTCCCTTCAATCTTAATCTTTCAATCGTGTCAATTAGAGACACAATAGAAAGACAATGACACCGGTGTCTTCTAGGGGTTTAATGAATTAATAAAATCAGCAAAGCGCGCCACTTTTTTGTTGCTCGCCTTTAGTTCGTCAGTCGCCAGTCTGCACTACACTAACTCTTCCCTCTGGCTATGTTCCAAAACAACTGACGCTTGTTTCAACGCTATCTACAAGGTTTTAGATGTGTTATTTACTTCGGTTATTACATTGAAGACGAACAATCGACTACTGGTGGTTTGAAAATGTGTCGTATTTTTTTTACGTTATCTATTTTAGTGACATGATGTGTGGGATATTACGGTAATGAATGAGTAATCTTCTAGTCTAATTTGTTTCCGGAGTTCAGTGTGAATGAAAATATTCATTCATTATTTTTAAACAGTGGGAGCATTACTGAAATTTTAGAAGTTTATAGGTACATTACACAGTAGCATCAGTGGTAACAAAACCTGAATAAGCTGGCCTTGAATTCTTTGGACATACAGTACCCTGCTAATGTGTAGCCTACTGTACAAAATTTGTTGAGCTCCTTAAGTTCCGAGTTAAGCTGACGATTACCTACTAACAAACGCGGTCACTGACTGGACAGGTCCACTCATATCTGTGTGATTATTTCCTTAAAAGACCATCTCAGACGCTAATTTGCATGTTTCGCATATGACTTGACCAAGATAATGTCTAGACTTTAAAAGAGACTGTGGCCTCCGAGATTCTTTCGATGTTTTCTTAAGAGTAATCCGATAGTGAAACACTGACCAAAAGTGTGAAAGTGTTTCTAAAAACCAATTTACAGAAATGAAAACAATAAGAAACTTGCAATATAATAACAAGTGAACTGTCTGTGTTGGTCTAGCGGTCGAGTTAGATTTGATTCCCGGTCGGACAATTTTTGTTATTGGGGCTTATCCTGCTCCTGGAATTACTCAGTAGCAGTCCAAAATCTGGATTTGTATTTGGACTTAAATATAACTGGCTCGATGTGGGTGATAATTAGATAAAACTCTACTTTACCTTTTTGTTAGGTTATGATATGTGTGGTGTCCACAGTCCATACCATAGATAATAGTTGTATTAGTTCTTAAGTCAAGCACTATGGATGTGTGAGCCTAGCTCCGAGTAGCGTTTTGAGTCTCGATAAATAAAAGAACATGGCAGACATCAAGTTATTTTAATGATTGGATATAATTCAATAAATCCTGGAGCATCACCTAGTAAGATTTCTGGTCGAACCACGAACACAACATTATGTCACAGTACTTATAAATATTAATACAGTAGGACGACGCCTTTGATCTCTGGAAAAATTCCGACAACGTCTACACGCGTTAGCCCTGGATAATACCTCCCGGACTACGAACATCGTTTTGTTCGCAGTTCGGGAGCGGCTTTCCCGCGCCTCGCCTCGCACACCCCGCACGATTGCCCTGTCTAGACGGCTTCGTCGGACGACTGTAGGTTTTTAGACTGTGAATATGTAATGTTTAAATAACAGGAAGATACAATTAAATGTTGTTTCTGTGTGTGTTTGACTTCGGAAACATTATGTAGAACCATGCCACCTGAAATGACGAGTAAATAAAATCATATTTTATGAGTTTGGCCCGCAGAAACCTTATATAGTAATACCAGATTTAAACATTACAATACCATAATCAGATACGCAGGTGAAACTGTAATAATGCTAAATGGAACACAGATTTATATCGGGTTGATATTTATCAGTAACTCGATGGAATATTCAACAATTCTATAGGAGTCAATGTAAGGACAAAGATTGATAAAATGAGAGGCCTTTTGTCTGCAGTCGTACTTTATATGCGATAAAGCCTTCTTGGGAAACTAATCCTTTTAACTTCGAACATTATGTTAATAATAAAACGTGAGATAACAGAACCACTCCATCACACTATGCAAAATAGTTTTTTTAATGAGACACTAATACTAAAATGTAATGATTTGCCTTTTAAATTATAATTTGACATCATTGAATTATTACCCATAAGAGATTTTGTAGATAAGCATTATATCATACGATCGTTTTAGAGTTTGGTCACATTAATCGACGGCGTTCGTCGGTTTGTCTATACAAAATTGAAGCTTGTAATTAGCATTAATTTACCCAATTTATGCATAATATTTAAAATTGTTATTAGTCTGTAAGCTTTCTTTAAAATAAAATAAATAAATATAAACAACCGAATTGAGAACCTCCTCCTTTTTTTGAAGTGGGTTAAAAGTAGAGCAAAGTCTACCTATGGAACGACGCGCGACGTACGCATCCTTTTGCATCGACGCGGCGGACTCATACAAAACGCGATCGCGAAGTCACCCATGTTAAATACTTTATACTGGTACTTAGCTGTATACGGTAAACCGACTCTTATACAGGGTGTAACGGAAAGGGTATATACATACAAACAGGGTGAATAGAGTATTTAATAACGAGTCTTTCCTCAAAATTTCAGCTCCCAACTAATAACTTTGAAACTTCACGATATTATTTAATATCGACAGTTTATTAAATGCAAAATCATAACAAACGTGTCACCGCACTATGAGGGTCATAATCCTGTCCGGCAAGGTTCAAGTATATCTATCTCGGGTTCTGCGCGCCTAGTACAGACCTATCGGGCTCTGCCTAACCGACGAAGGCGCGACGGCGCGGGCGGGCTCAACTTTACAATTATGTATGTATATGTATAAAACGTTGCCATGTCGTTTCTTATCACCAATAGAATCCGTGCCCTTTGGATGTATATAGGTACCCTTTCCGTTACACCCTGTATAGTTGGGACTACTTGGGACAAGGCTAGACAGTGATGATGGATGAAAAGTTTCGGAGATTATATCGCTTCTGTATAATATGAGTACAGATTTAAAATATCTAGAAATATTTTATATATTTAAACACTGTTCAAGTAGGTACAATATAGATTTATTTATGTTTGAACGCAAAAAATCGTGCAGCGCTCTGCGTAGACGCATAGAAGTGGCGCCTGCCATCGCGCGTTAGTTTACGCACACATACAACCACGGGACGCGATTGGTGAAAATATGTAAACACGTACTGTTTATAAGGCCTCGTACACACAAGCGTTGCGCCTGAGTCATTATTTTACTGCGGATTAAGTAAACGAAGTGTAAATGGAAATTCGATTCGGTTTCAAAGCGTATACAATTTGATGGCTAACGCTTATAGCATAGTAAATTAGAAAAATGTTAAAAACCTTCGCAAGCAAAGCTAAAGGTGACATACATACATAAACTCACGCCTTTTTTCCATGGGGGTAGGCAGAAACTACAGAGCGCCATATGCCACGATTCTTACATACTTCTTTTGCTTCGTTTACATTCATACATGTTGTCATACACACACGCTGGTTACAAGTAGGTACTTACTACGCACCTTTCTGAAGAACTTCACCAATAAGGTCTATGTATGTCCTTCTAGGGCGTCCCCTCCCAGCGTTCCCACTTACAGCTGCCTTGTAAATAAATACCTTTCGTTAGTCGCTAAAGGTGAGTTTACATTAAAAAAATACATAAACCCGGAACAACAACAGGATAAAGTCACGTGACCTAACATCAGATGTGAACGCTCTCCTACAACGTATTAAAGATTCGACCTTGTGAGGCAAACGTGAGTAACGCCGGTCGTCAAACCGCCGACCGAATATTTTCTAAACGTTTTTAGAGCTTCGTGTAATCGTGTCATTGATACTTCGCTATAAATAACTGACATTGCCACTAAATCTAGTGAATTGAAATCTCGTTTACACATTGAAACCTAAATGCATAGTTAACTTACGCCTTTTCCTATGGGAGTAGGCAGACACTACAGAGCGCCATCTGCTGCGATTCTTACAGACTTCGTTTGCTTCGATTACGTTCATATAATATTATGTAGTCATACAAGCACGCCGGTTGCGAGTACTAATACATAATATATACACATAATAAAGTGGGACACTTGGGATCCGTAGGTAGTAAAAGTGGAGTCCCACTTGTACTACCTACGGATCCCAAGTGTCCCACTGAGATGTACAGTACAAGAGATGTAATGTGTGTGTATGTGTGATGTGTGTGTGAGATGTGTAGTTTATCCAACATGCAGCAGAGGCTGCATGTTGGATAAACTGTAGGCTCAAGAATCACAGAGCTGGTGCCCTGAGACAGGGAGACAAGGTCGCGGCAGACCACGAAGCAGAGGGCGGGACGAATTTGACAAATTTCTACAGACCTGGATACTTGTAGAAGAAGCGGGAAATCGCGAATGATGGTAGAATGGGACAGAACAGGCTAACAAATAATAACATAGCATTACACCACGCCTGTAATCCCGGGGTAAGACAGGTGAACCTGTAGTACACTCACATTTTGCCAGTTATTTAAAGTCCCATGTAATAGGGGGCGAGCTTATTTCCATTCATCGAGCATAAATCCTGACTCTGGGCTGCTACTGAAAAGTTCCAGACAAAGTCAAAGTCATTCATTTGCAGACTAAGTGTACATGTTGGTGTTATTTATATAATTTGTTTAAATTTAAAAAGTTGTAAGTTCCTACGAACTTACAACTTAGCGGCCTTTTTCGGGCATAGCAAATTTGAGGGTTAGTAACATTCTTAAAATAGTTGAATAGTTATTTAGTCAATTTTACAATAATAAATTCAATAATAATCATTAACATTAAAATATAATTAAACATTAGGTATTTCTGATGACCGATGGGGTCGAAAGGTTCTCGAGTGGAGGCCACGTATCGACAAGCGCAGCGTAGGACGTCCACCCACAAGGTGGACAGACGACCTCATTAAGGATGCGAGCCGCTTCCAACCGGTCTTATTGGAGATCTATAGGGGAGGTCTATGTCCAGCAGTGGATTTCCTATGGCTAAAATGATGATGATGATGATTAGGTATTCATAAATTCTTAGTATTATAATTATTATTACTATTTTTAATAACACTTTGCCCGACTCGTGGATCGAGACCGGGACCTCATGGTCAGCAGTAGCGACCACTAGACCAACGAGGCAGTCTACAAAATGTTTAGGCTTGAGAGTAGTTTATCACTTTCTATTTAAAACTAGGTTACTTATTATATCGTCAACTAATTCCACAATTCACATATTCCGGTCCTTTATGGGAAAACTCAACTAAAAACCAAACATTTACTCAAATTATACACAAAGTTTGTAAAAGCCAGTTGGTATACATCAATGAGCGCTTTATAAAGTTAGCCATGGAAAGGTAAAGTAATATTTATAATTATACGTTTCATACAGTTGAACATTATTTTGTTTGGTATGGTATTAATGGAGCCATGTTTCCTTATTGATGTAAAGTGATATGAATCATGGTTGGTTTTGTTCATACATATACCATTAAGGAAAATGGGTTAGTAAAGAACTTTGGAATGAAATTAAGTTTGATAATTAGGCTAGGAACAGTAGGCATAATACTAATGGCCTAATGTTTTCTGTTAAAAAAAATCGAATTATGTGGGTAGTAATAATTTTGTATCTAGCAGTGGCGAATTGTCAAAATACAATTCGATTTCTATCAGTTTCCCTTTGGAGGTTCGGAAGAGCAACTCTACCAGTATGGAATAATGATTCTGTTATTGCCAAATATACCATGGTATTAAATCAAAGGTATACAGGGTGGAAGGTAGACCGATGACTTCAAGAGACAACAAAATGTATAATAGTGATATAAATACTAAGTTTTTTTTGGTCGGCTTCCCTCTTAAGACAATTGAACTTTCGCCACTGGTAGGAGGTAAACGTTAGACGAAATATAAACCACAACAGTACGTCTAGCACGAATTCTTGACGAAAATGTAACGTCGATACGACATACCTACTTACATATATAAACTCCACCAGCCACGATTTTTACACACTTCTTTTGCTTCGTTTATATTCATACATCTTGTCATACACACGCCATCTAATCCCAAACTAAGCAAAACTGGTGCCATGAGTACTACCTATATAACTTTACAAAAATGTAAGTTATTAGTCTTAATTTTTACACATTGAGACTAAGATAAAAATGAGACCGTTTTAAAAAAAATACTGAAATTGGTTCTCATGTATCTGAACGAGGCATAAAATTTAAATTAGATTTCGAAAACGTTATCTTCTTTTTACTGATAATACGTAGTTCCTTCCCTGTTCGCACCAATCAGAACATAGTTATAAAATTAGCTAATAATTCAATGATAAAACTCTTGATACCCGAAGAATAAGAAATGAGTCCATAAATTCAATTCGGGGCTCTTCCTCGGAATTTATCTGGCATATTTACGAGCAAGATAACAAAAATGTCGGATATTTAACGATGCCTGTATTAAAACTATTCGTGTACATATCTGTTAGATTAATAAGCCCATTCGATTTCCTCTTATCATATGTTCTTATCAAAGATATTCCGTCTATTGGTAACGCTGCCGTGGTAGTTATTTTGTTTATTTTAATTGCTGTTAACGTTTAGTTATGTAAATGAATGTATTTATTACCGATTGCTTCTGTAGAAGCTCGCGTGGCTACATAGATTTGCCTTTATTTACTGTTTCTTGACCTCGCATAAATATGCATAATGCATGTCAAAATTGTAAAAACCCATTAGGCGGTACGAATGCATTTGTAGTATGTTTAAATTGAACATTACTCCATACTATAAACGTAATAACGTTTCAGTAGTGCCGTATTGTTTATAATTAATCCATTATTAAATATCTTCCGCTTGAAATTCCCAGTAACTTTATCAGCACCAATCCACCAATACTTTAGCGTTTTTCATACTTTTTTTGTGACTGTTTCGCCTAATACCTACTTGCAGTGCTATTGCCGAGTATAGTTTCCTAGGTATGATTCCTAGGTCTTGCGATATTATTGGGTTTTTAATCTGGATTTTTTTTGTTAGCAGCTCAGAGCTTTAATTTGGACCCGATTAATGGCGATAGGTGCACCCCATTATATGAGGCTAAAACGTGGCTGTACCTATTAGAATACACTTACCAAATCCTGCGGAGACTCAGGCATAACGATGACGTGTTGCTACTTTTTTGATTGATTCCCAAAATACTTCCGTGTTCATAGTAGATACTGATAATTCTGAACGTAATTCCACATTCAGTTCACGAAATCTTCATTCAAATGATGCCCTTAATGAGATTTCTCCAAAATCGAAAAGAGCGTGACTTCTCTTTGCATTACGTTCTATCTTCATTAGACATCTAAGTAGGTTAAACGGTTATAACGCTTTCTTCCAACACTTTTTCATTGCAACACTCATTATTATCAGCGCCATTAATATGTGTAACATGATCATCTGTATTTCTTAATGCATTGACAGTTCTATGTGTTTCTTTATCTTCATATATTCTGAATAAATTATGTTATTTCGTTAACATTCTTTATTCGCACCATAACACTTGTGTTGTTTATGTTGGTTTGATAGTAATCTTGGAGTTCAAGCGGATGATTACTCTGGCTTTAGTTTATGCCATATAGTTATAAAGTGATTCCGGCTGTCATCTATAGATCTTTGACTGTTGCTTAAGTGGTCCAAAATTGCAAAAGGCTGACAACTAGTCCAACCAAGGTGTGTTACCCAGTAATTGGTTTGTGGAGGTCAGAAAGTCTCTCCTTGTAAAACACTTGTATTAGACTGGACACTGACTCTGACGCCAACGTAGTTGGGAAATGGCTAACTAGATACTAATGTGCTATCGTGCTAAAAAGTCTAACTGACGTGTATACCATCTTTATTATTTAACAGTTCAAAGTTGATGTTGTTGTTACTAGCGGATCCGACAGAAATTGTCCTGTCCTATCGTTGGCTTCGAACACGATCACAGCAACATAATCCGGGCCTAATATAAACCATCAAAAAATCACCATGAATACAAAAATAAAGAATTATCCAATTTGGTGCTGTGGTTTGGACGTAATGCCCTTGAACACATTTCGTCGATTAATTTTTATTTTTGTAAATAGATTTTTTAAATCTAATTGTACGTTAAATTCAATATTATAGACATAGTAGAACTCACATGTTACAAGTAACTAGGGTCGTGATTTCTAATTCGCTCCCAAAGAATTTATATGAGGTTCCTATCCAATTTAATTGTATGTCCTCCTTAATTGGAAGCTTAAAGTATTGGAACGTATATTTTAAACGAAACTATCTTACTTCCTGCAAGAACACTAGTACTTAATCTAATCACCATCCATTTTCGTAAAGGAAATGTTCCTTCGTTGGTATTTTAATTAATAAACGCATAATTTCTAACTAAACTGTCTCTTAACGGGATAAGATGTATCTACACTATAAATATCTCTATCTATCATGAGAAAGGGATGAGTTGAGTTTGAGTTCGAAGATTCATTGATAATTCAATCTAAAAGCATTAGCTTGTGATTATGAATATTTTAGTAGAGGCTCTTGCACTTTTTATTTTTAGGGTTCTCCGTTTTGTCGATTGCGATTTGTGATTCAATATTTACCATTCCATTTTCTATTAAGATAAAATAATTAATCAGCTCTGATCAATGTCATATGTCTCCCGTTCCAGAACATTTGATCTCACTTTGATCACCTGCAATCTATACTTGATTAACTTTGCAGACACGATTTACATCAAAGGATTATTTAAACACCTTCGTCTTCGTATAACCGTTCATCTTTCCCACTAAAAGATTCTATAATGTTCGCCATCTATATTGGTCTTATGGCTCACAGTAAATCTCCATTAATATGCGTTTGACATGCGGTAATGTGACCGTGCCCTATATCATTATCAGCTATGGTGGAAGCTCTCATATCTATATATCAACCTTATAGCGGGGACGTGGGCGAAGAATGTTTCACTTTATTTGTTTTAAGGTAAAAGGTTGGAATTCATTATGAATATTATATTACGAAGCTACTATTGACTTTGTGTGAAGTTGGCGTTCAATTGTTCAGGCTTCTGTTTTGTATTATGTCTTCGTCTTGATTGCTTCATTGGTCTAGCACATGCTCCTGCTTTTAGTTCTTCGGTGTGAACTCCGGGTTGAGCATTGCGTTTTTGATTTTTCCATCTGGAATCTCGCCTCTCTTTACATGGGACTTAAAAACATAAGTGGTGAATGTGGATGCACTAGAGGAACACACCTCTGCCTAACCCTTTGAGAATAGTACGTGCGATTTCATGTTTTTTTCATCTTCCTTCCTTCTCATTTTGCTAGCCCCGAAATATTTTTGGAAAAAGAATGTTCGATATCAATATTTTCCCGGTGTCCGAGCAGCCCCAATTAGAGCGACCTGATTTCCAGCTGTCCTTTTTTGCAGACAAAACAATGTACCTAAATCAAAAAGTCTTAGGTAAACACGAAATAATTTGGACATCGGTAGTCACTTAAGGACAGATATATGTGGGAAGGGCTGAATATTTAACAAGGGACGTTGGTCCGGTCGCCGTGTCCGGCCACACGGTTCCGTAAAAGCCCTGCAGGAATCTTAGTTGCTTATTTATTAATGATACGTGGACGTTTCTCGTTTTCGTTTCCTTTTTATTTTATTGTTTTATTAAAGAGGTACCAAAATACTGCAGCTATTTTTAGACATAGAAATTAGGTTGGAGTATTTTTCTCGCTCACCAAATCTTGTATAACCGTCAATGGTTTTGGGTTGACATAAAATTCGGACAAACGATGCGGCACTTAGGTTTTTGGGTCTAGAGCCGATCTGGCGTCTAGATTTTATTGTCACCCTCAATTTACATTTCGTAAATTATTCTTCTAGACTTGGTGTCGATTCTGATTGAGATGGTTTTGTGACTAAAAAACTCCATAGTTGTAATTTTTATCTAGTAGATGAGATCGGTGTTTCGCTACCATTAAAAGAAAGTACTTATATAGTAAATTAAACTTATTATAATAACATTAAATTACTATACACTTTAAAGCTCATAACAGAATTTCCAAACTTACGAGATGCAAATATCATTCCTGACCACAGCATCGACGACGTATTGGAATCCAATAGCTATATTCAGCTGACAGCTTAAAATCCTATCGCCTGCATACAATTCACCTGACTTGCGAACAATAACATATATCACGGTGATCCTACGATGTAATATCAGAAGCGAGAATTGTGAGATAAATTCAAGCAGTCCGAGAATATTTGCTGCTATTAATATTTGTGGAGCACTGGCCAGCTCCGGTGACATAATGGATTGGATAGCAAAAGGTGGTTCTTGATATTCATTGAATGAACAGAAGCGTACAGCTGGGCTACCTTTTGCGATTATACACATGCATATTATGTGTATTGTTGTCATTAATTTCACCATTTTCTTATGTGTATTACTTTGCTTGATTATTTGTAAGTTATCTAAATATATGTATAACCTGCTTTTTCGATATTTCGTTTAAAAATTGCAATAAAAAATATTATCAAACATGATGATTGAAACAAAATTATAATCTTGGAGCATGTTCAAAGTAGTTGTAATAAGCAAGTTCTAAAATATTAGGAATTTTGACATAGGTAAATTAGATGCGGAAGGCGGGAAACTGGCTGTTATGACGGAAATTGGGAAAGGGCTTTATCCAGCAGTCGACTGTGATAGAACTGAGTTGATTGATTGATTGACGTAGGTACGCCAAGAGTTTAAAATAATCAGGGGTTTTACAGCCAGACAAAAAATTGTACCGAGGGAAGCAAACGGATCTTACCTATTTCTTAGGAATTTTACTCATAACCTTTTTGAAATTCAAGGTAATGAATGCGGTCGTAACGTTATCTGCTTCTATTAATATCAGCTGTCTCTATACAAAGTTATATCATTGAAGGCATAACTCATAAACGATCAGGACTGAGTCGCCTTGGCCGGTGATTACGATTAATTATTGGAAAAGAGGCTGCGTTTAGATTAAGATTAGGATTAGTTTTGATGGGGAGTTTATCGTATTTTGACAAAAAAATCTGTTACTTTTTTTAGACAAGAGACCTCTCCTCTCCTCACAACTAGGTTTAGTTGAAATCCAGCGTCAGGCACTAGGTTTCTGTGTTTTTTTCTGAACTGGAGGTCCAGTTCAGAAAATTATTATTAACTAAATTCTTTATTATTGTTTATTTTGTAACATGTGATAGTCGGAATTTAGTTATTTTTTTATAAATTTTCTTTATGTTGCCTTTATATTCGCCTGCTACTGAAGTTAGATTCTACAACTTCAGATTAATGTCCTCTTTGTGAATTCTCATATTTGATAAGATAATGGAAAAAATGTATGGTAAGAAGATAAATGATAAATCAAATTGTTTTGGCTACATGTAATGTATAAACCATTTGCCCTTATATGATTAACTCTTGTATTATTAACGTTAAAACGAATTATACTACTAGTCTACACAGTATATAAGCCATTGTCAGTAAACTCTCTATAGTCTTCAAGACGAATGTTGCTTTTACACGCTTTAGAAGATCTCAATACTATAGATTTTATTTAATTAAATCCACGATTGTTTACAGCTAGCAATTACGCGTCCTAGATCAGCATAGCAACAGCTGTTGCCAACTTAATGATCACAATTATCGTTTCGTGTATTGCTTGTATTTTCCCACGAGATGCAAACTGTGCCAATTGACCCTTGCACTTTAATGTCAGTGTAATGTTATTTGATTGGAAATTTGTTAATAATTATATTATTTGATTGTTTTACAAATTACTTTTATTTTACACTGTTGAGGTATTTTGATGATATCATCTAAATAAATATAAACATTGAATATCGCCAACCAACCAACCAACCAATGTAGGCACGCTTGATCAATTTCTAGAGTTTCCCTACCATCTGTCGCAAGAAAACACTTTCGCTCTTATACATACACTTATATAGAATCTATTGTGTGCACTTATCTGCTAAACTCTGCAATAATGGCAGTGTTATCATCTCTAAATCTTTGTTATACTCGTCGGAAGGTCACGTCCGCAGTGCATAAACTGCCTAAGTATCTACTACTAGATTTTTCTCAATATTCCGCAAGTTACGTCATTAATGACACACATTTTGCACTCTCTGTGAGAAACATCTGGCTTTTTCTTATAAACCTGCAAATCATCGATTATCACGCGATTACACCCATCAATTGTACGATTGGAACTCGCCAACCTGTACTTAATGATACTCAAATAGTACCTTAAGTACTCAGAAGCAATAAACAGAAATATTCAATCATGTTATTAGCAGTCGTTAAGCCTAGCATAGCGTCTAGGTCGTATGACTTATGATAAACTGAGTCAATGACATTATATGCGTTCACGATCTGCTGCAATCATTTGCGTTCACTAAAAATAATTATGAACTTTATTAAGTGCATCGCAAAGCTCAAATTTGAATATTCGAACTCTCCATTAGTTGTAATCACGCCTTTGTGTTCATGTCCATTGAGTGCTCACATTACTGCACGAAGTCTATCTTTCATTGTTGACATGAGACGTTCTCCATCCCTTTCCGATGCACCATTGACTTGCATCAACCCATCTTATTCTGCCATTGCATTCTTTACAAGTTCTTTAGATGTCCGTACGACTGTTCGTCTTGTTTTCATCACCATTGAAAAGTTATTCAGTTGTGGACAATGAAAGCTCCTTTCTAGAGAGCAACGCTTTTTGTTTTTAAATTTATTTCACTTTTTTTGTGGGCGTGAATACCGGTTGTAATTTGACCAAGTTGTTTGATTGTTAGATATAGGTGGAATTCCGTGGGTGGTTGTACAAGTAATTGAGAAGCTAGGTATCCACCGAAGTCATGTCAAAACCGGTGTTCATGTACATTTTGTTACCTTGTTTGTTACAGACATTAGACAGGAGTTACTATGTACCTTACCTATGTTATAGACAGACAATGATATGGTAATGTCTGTGACGCCATATTACGCAAAGAACTTGTAACTAATACCGCATACAGGTTGTATAACCTAGAAACGGAGCATGTGGGCAGTAAGTGCTAATTTGTTCGTAACATTACGCTTATCATCCGTAACTGTTGGTGGTGTAGATAGGGCAGCATTTCTTTGAATACGAAATTGTTGAAATCGTACCTCATCGCATCATATTACGACAACGTGTAAGCTCACTACTGTTCTATATCACCATTTAGTAAAACTGCTTGATCGTGAAAGCCAACAACTTTAATTATTTTTACTTCAAACTCAGTGAAGATATGCTACAGAATGTTTTCAATATAGAGATCAGCCTCCACAACCCTTAAAAGAAGAAGAGCCTCATCTTGCACAATATAGTACAAGGCAACACGATTAACTTCACTTATCTGCGATATCGTCCCCTTTAAATGACTCGTACGAAACACAAGGGTTACAAGATAGCTTGGAGCTAAGAAGATAAGGATGTGACAACACATTCTGGACATTAAGAAACTTTGAGATCAATTGCATCTACGCATGGAAATAAACAAAAATTGTTTAAAGAGGGAATAAAAATACAAATATAGGAAGAAGAATTAAACACAAACAAGTTTTATCCTTGGGGGCAATAAAATGCAATACAACCTTATACATAATATGCTTCTAAACTAGGGGTTTAAGTTCTTAATACTCATTTAATGTATATTTTTACTACCTATTGTATGTCCAATACATTTTCATACCGGGCATTTCGAAACAACATCGATTTAGCGTTGAGTTTTTGTGTATGAGAAACACATTTGGTATTACTGGTAGCATTTCGCAAGTAGAAATCGTGAGATCGCGCTTTTAATGCTCGGGGTTGTGCATTAGATCGTTACAAGCAGCCAGGTAGATAGTTATAGACTGTATCGCCGAACAACGATGTGAACTATAAAGTTTTATTTGATCTTACACGATAACAGTAATGATCCTTTATGAAAGTGGGATTAGCCCATTATTATATCTTCTGTTATGCTTGTTGTTTAACATGTGCTCAAAAGACTAAACTCAGCTTGGTTATAGCATAAATTATATTTAACTAGCATCCCCGGCACACTTCGTTCTGCCTTTATCATCATCATCATCATCATCATCATCATCATCAACCACAGCGCGACTTCACCCGCTGCCGGGTGTAGGCCTCTCTTTTTAGGTACTTCGTTCAGCCTTAAAATCAATTTATAAGTCTTAATTAGTTGTTGCTCAGACCTACTGGATATACACACAAAATATCATAAGAATCAGTCAAGCCGTTTCGGAGGAGTTTTGTTACAAACACTGTGTGACACGAGCGACAATTTTAAATATTTGATACATACGTTTAATAGGATGACAACACATAGATCCAAACCAATACACATACTACTAGTTTTTATTAAGCGAGTCTCTAATGTGATCTTATCTAAACATTTTGTGTTCGATAGAATTGAAAAGACAACACGTATGTATAACCTAACCTAACTTACCATACCTATCCTATAGCTAACCTAACTACCTAACCTAACTACCTTACTGAAATGCATTGATTTAAAAAATACTAAATTCATAACTTTAAACTGAACTACTGCGCTGCGTGCCTCTATGTAACATACAATGTATATAGTTTTCCAGGTCTACTTTAATTAAAGGCTAAACAGTAAAAAAAGTTCTTTTTGCAAAGAATTATTGAAGTTTGTGTCTGTCGTCATTATTATTTACGTAAATTGATTTCTGAAATACAAGACTTTTTTATGCCTCATAAAACCTCTTACTAAGTTAAGTAACAAAATAAATTCCAGATCGTACGCATTCATTGACAACCAAAATTAATTCTGTTGATCCATTGTCATGGTGACACTATTTAATTTTTCGTATTTTTTAATACGTAATAATAACGTAATAGCCCCAATATTTTACATATATGTTGTTGATTAAAAATCCTTATTTAAATACGTTCTTTAATTAATTTGAGAAGAGAATACTGTACCGACAACGAGACGACCATCAAATGTTTTACAGGTAGGAATAGTTTCTAAGGGAAAAACGAAATTATTGTTTTTACTATTACTACTATTACAAGCGTTTTTTTCATATTTACTCTTTTTTAAACCCTCCCTGGACTTCCACAAACATTTGAAAACAAAAATCAGATAAATCGGCCCAGCTGTTTTTGAGTTTTAGCCGGACTAACGAACAGCAATTGGTTTATATATATACACACTTAAGTCGGTTCTTGATTCTTGATTCAGTTCGTTTCGAGCTTTAGCTAATCCAAGTTCGACAATGTTTTCTTTCTTTAAACAAATAGCTTTCTTCCTCGTACTAATACAAAAAAACGAACACGCACGTAGCTTCTCCAGTTCCACTAACATATCCTTCGCTTCTATGTTCCAAGTTCTCCAACGAAGTATTAGCGACAATGGAGAGGGGTGGAGCTATTGTCACTACACCTAGATCGTTCTAGGCGACTTGTTTCGTAAATATCGCTTCAAGGACTATGGTGGCACATGGTGAGTTCAGCTGGAGGTATTGAGTCGTAGTGTGTACCTACTTTTGTACAAGTTTAGTATTTGTAATGTTCGTAATAGTTGAGATTGTTAGTTGTAGCGTTATTTGCAACAAATTTGTGCTACGCAAATGATATTACAAATTAGCATCTTACGTACAGAGGCCAGCCAATCAAGATACCCCAATGACGCCCAATGTGTCAAATTTCTTTGATATTTTTTTAGCTTTATTACATATCAATAAGGTTTATGTTCAATTCGGAAAAAAATACTGCTTGTGGTAGTTTGTGTGCTTGCGTCTGTGCAAGCTCAACAATATCTCCAAATATGTTTCTAAAATCAATCTCAAAGTTTAATTTTCTGTTCATAAATATATCATTAAGAAACCAATCTGCATCAATCAGATCACGCATCCCTTCATTTCGTAACTGAATTTATTTCATATCTCATCAGCTTCATGCCCATACAATATGTAATCGTCGAAGGGCTAAATCAGGGCACGATTTTCGCGTCTCAAAAATACATTAAAATGTAACAAATGAACGTTCAGAATCTCCTGACGATTGCTGCAACCCTTACAACGGTCCCCACCAAATGCAATATTACCTTGTCTTTGTAAATTTATTATTATTATACAACATTGCAGTTCGAGGGTTGAAATCGCATAGTGCATTTGATGGCAGCTGCTTCTGCGTCCAGTGTAGGGTAGAAATTTGAAACTGGCAACCTATTTCAAACCTTAAAGCAACATAGATAAAACTCAATTTTGTATAAGGCCGGTCAAAATCCCATAGGCACATATGGGATGCCCACCCTCAAAATTAGATTTAGGCAGAAAAAATTACTTAATGGGGTGTTTTCTGTATGAACGGAGAGAGAAGACGGTGTCGTATTTTTTCTAAATCTGTCCGTATCCGAGAATTCACGTTGATATATGGGAAGCTAGGGGATTGCAAGCCTGATTAGTTTTGCCCGAATTTGCTGTAGATTGAAATACATAACCATTGTAGAAGTTCCTGTAAGTGATATTAAATTAATAATTTAGTAGTAAAGCAACGTTGTCTTGCAATATATTATTTAAGTGGAGATCTTTCAGCAATTGCTTTAATTTAAAGCTACTGTTTTACGAGGAAAAATTTTATCAAGTGTCCACATCTCTCCTACAGACTGTCAAAACAAGTATGTTGACGTATTGAGGTCCTTGATCCTTTCGATTAGACGATATAATGACTTACTGGGAATATTTATTGTGTGCCACAAAAAGAATATAAATAAATATTCTACAACATTCACACAACGCCATCTAGTCCCAAGCTAAGCAGAGCTCTGTTTTGGGTACTAAACAGCTGATAAACATACTTATATATTATAGATAGATAAATTACACCCAGACACAGAACAAAATGATCGTGATAATCACACAAACATTTGTCCTGGGTGGGAATCAAACCCATGACCTTCGGCAGAGCAGTCAGGGACACTATCTACTAGACTTAGCAAGACTAACTGGCAACCAAGTAGAATAGGATGAACTCTTAACATATATTTTCCCAGACAGTTTTTCTAAAACATTCGCAAAGTAAACAATTCCTTTACACAAACAATGCAAATACCATAGTTGTAATATAAGCAATTTGAATAATATTTGCCGAGACCGAAAGCTGTTCTTTCGCGTCGTCGATCCAATTGCACTTGTGGGAATATCTAGTATTACCAATCATGACTCATAATAGCTGGCTAGTTATTTTTTAATACATGAAATAGTCTTGAAATGGTAGACTGTGAAGGCTATAATATTGATTTTAGTGAGAATTAAGCCATATGGTTAATAGCAATGGCAAGGTCGGGAATGCATTGTGAACTTTCTTGGTGTTGTATGTGTCTAGAATACTAGATTCTTAGCAGAAAGTCGACTTAAAATTTAGAGCCTACTTAGCTTGTTTCCCCAGTTATGTGTATGTTGAACTACAAACGGTAAAGTAAGTATTCAAGGGATGAATATTAACTACTACTACTATTACTTTTTTATATACATCGTTGCGTTATGCTCAGATAGAAAGTGTTCTCGCATTGCTCTGGTCTGTATTTTAAAGATTGTTAGATGCAGTTTTGTCGTTAGGTTTTCAAGGCGTGTCCCTTCATCCTAAATGATGTTCCTTCTTTATTTCTTTTACTTTTCTTATTGACTTTATAAATAAGTTATATGTGTATATATTTTTATTATTGTTGATAGGATTGTGTTTGATGACTATCTCACGAGGTTGACGATGAAGCACGCTTGCCTAGAAGTAACCTATTCACTCTTGACTTAAAGATTCTAGGTTGTAGCTGTCAGGAAACACCGACTCCTGCGGGGGATTCCACTCCTTAGCTGTATGCACAATGAATGTGTTCCCAAAACTATAAGTACGAAGGTACTTCTACTCTAAGGCTTATTTGACCTTACAAACATTAATTTAAAAGCGACTGTTGAAATGTAACGTATAATGTATGAACGCTTTTCGACTATCAGAAATTTACCAAAAGACACTGTGACAGAATTACATTGCCAAAATGAAAGCTGTAGAAAGTAGACATTCGTATCTGCTCCCAAAGCTCCCCAATGTCAGAATTAATTCCCATTGTGTGATCCGCGGCCTGTGGTGAAAGGGGGCGAGATTATACTCATTTACCGTGAACAGTTTTAATCCCGAGTTTTAACGGAGTAACTGAAGGAAATAAATAGGAGTAGAAACCTTGTGAAATGGTCAAAATACTTTTGGTATATCAATGTAATTTTTAGCCATATAATTAGACTTTGCCAGAGTTGGTCAATGGATTTGTAGTTCTGGGCTACCAGGATAATAAAGTAATTTTGCTTTTAACATTTTTTTTTGAAGATTACGTTTTATTAGCACCTGCAAAGGTTACAATATAACATGCTATTACTTAGTGTTTAGTTTTTCACTCAACGTACATTTTTGTTTAAGTAGGTACAAAAACTTTATTATTGAATCTATGCTAATAATTTCTTAGCGCTCTGTGCGTATTTTAAATATGAAAATGTTGAATAATGCTAGCAACAGGTAATTTTATTCATTTTCCCAAGCCATTATTAACCAATTCTCCGACACTCATGTTAAACGACACTTATTCACGGATTTACTTTAAATTAACAAGGAATTCCTCTAGACACCGTTCGTAGTGTCACCGCAGGCGTCAGCATGAACCGCAACAATGCGCGGTAATCTATTTGCACAGAGCGTCAACCGTACAATACCATGAGCTCTCACAAAAGGGTGTTTACTTAAACCCCTTTCACACCTCCATTGTTCATTGACCACGCAGCTAAGACCTCCGAGTTTGCTTAAAAATTTACCTCTAAACTCTTCAGCCAACAGAGAATCGGAGCGGCGCGGTAGATCAACACAAAATGGCCGACGCGACACTGAATGGCCGTAATGCTGAATCGAGTGGTCCTTGCGAAGTGAGCAGGAATTTTAAACATACGACGTTGATAATATATTCCAATGCGACGAGATTTGTATGTTGGAGGATGCTCATCAAAAGTGTGTATGAGTGGGGTTTGAAAGCCTTGGGATTTTTGGGTGTTTGACAACACCTTTTTAACCGACTTCAAAAAAAGGAGGAGGTTCTCAATTCGACGGTATGTTTATGATTGTGTTTAGTGAGACTGAATGTATTCGTGGAGTGAGAGTCTGTTGAGGAAGTTTGGCCATGGTAAGATGCTAATGCTTGTAAACAGTTTTACTTCTAAAAATGCTGCTGAACTAGTTACATTACATATAGCTTAGATAAATGTAGATCCAAGCAAATTCCAGAGTCGCGTTCAACATTTAAATTTTCTCTTACTTGAACAGGAAAAATCGTTTCGCCAGTGCCGTAACTTGTGTCTCAAACAAGCTTCATAGGAAATTCTAACAATAATCTTCTCCTGAAATGAAACCCTGCATCTTTTGATGTGAGCCCCTTACTTATCCAATACCCTTTGGTACACTCATCACATAAATAAACAATAGCTTGAGACGTTTTTAAACTTTGATATGAACAGTGTACCAACACACACAAACATCTATTGGAAGACAACGAGAGTACTTCTAAAGACTTACGCACTCCTAACAGCTGTTACGACCGTCCATTATGACATGACCTCTCTCTCTTGTAGAAAGTCCCGTTTTACGTCTAATTTTGGGAGAACAGAGAGGGGAAAGAAGGACCAGGTTATTTTGGTACTCCGGTACAAGGGTCGTTGAAGGGGCGCCATTGTCCCACGTGTGGGACCCCACGCGTCGCGACAAGTGATTTAGTAGTTGTTACAAAAAACTTTGGTTTTGAAGATAGTTACTGTCGTGTATGTGAGAGATAAGTACTATCGATTTTAAGGGGTAGTTTTGCTACTTGGGCGCTCACTTGGGAATTTTACGAAAATCTGGTACCATAACTACAGATTAGGAGAACTAGAAGCTGCTAGTTTTGGCCTTACACTTTTGTAGCTTTAATTAAAATTTATGTATTCTAAGAAATGTATATGAAAATGTATAAAAATGTATATGAGAATGTATAAGAATGTATATGAGAATGTATAAGATAAACAGAAAATACATAATTAATGAATTGAATGAATATCAAGTTCATAGATGTAGTGATAACATTACATCACGCCTGTAATCCCTAAAGGGCTAGGCAGAGGTGTACCTGGTAGTTCCTAAACACCTACATTTTGCAAGTTGTGTAGTTGTGTTGTGTGTTTGACGCAGTGAAATTTCGATCAATATTTTAATACACACATGTATTAAAATATTGATCGAAATTTGTTTGTGTGTATTGATTTTTTTTTATTTGATTTGATTTGATTTAATCGCGTCTCTGATGAAAATATGTATGGAAAAAGCTTTCCAGGAATGTTAGTGTATCTTACGTCCTTACTGCTTAGCATGAGGTCCCGGGTTCTTTCCTAGGTCGTACAAAAAAGTTACTGTGTTTTTCCATCTTGTATTTCTTAGTAACAGCCCGGAGACTGGATTTCTGCCCGATTGATAGCAATAGGCTCGCTCCCTATTACATAGGACTTAAACATAACTGATGAAATGCAGGCTACAGGTACCTATACTTCTGCTAAACTCTTTGAAGATTACAGGCGTAATGTTAAGTTTTTGTTGTGCCCTTACATTAATTGTCATATTCTTAGCCTCGAACTAAACAGTTGAGTTCAAATCAACATCATTCAATCAATCAGTTTGCTGCAACGTCCAAAATACAAGCTCAAGTTTAGATTGGGAACCAGACCCTTTGTGCAATACATAATACGATGCGTATGTTTCCTTTACCCTAAGATTGTGTGAATGTATTAACTAGAGATTTTATTTAAGAATGTTTGCTTAATATTTTTATGAATTGTAAATCGACAGTAACATACGCATATAAAATAAAACCTCGATAATTTGTTGCGATATTGAGATAGATTAATAGCACTAGTTTAAACCTTAGTGGTTTTTGGTTGCTATTTAAACTAAGATAGATAATAAGATTCTTTTGTAAAATGGTAAATAAATAATAAAAAAAAAAATATTTATTAGTCTGCAAATTGTCAGGCCGTCACGATGCACTATATTTTGATAGCTCAGCTCAATAACTCATCAATATGACCCAGCTGACTGGCTCAGTGTCCTAGGGTTGGCCACTCGTGAATATTAACGATCTGATTAACACACTGTCTGAGACCGGTTGCGGGCTGACGCTGCGTTTAAAATAAATAATTTGTGCCTTTTTTAAGTTTTAAGATCATATGAGCAATTCTCGTATTTTTTAAAACGTTTGCATCTTTAACTTAGTCTCTATATGTCCAAAATACGTTTAATTTTTTCCACATTTTTGACATCAAAATAGCAGCTGTGATCTGCACAGCTGTGTGTGTTGGCTTTCTGTTACAAGTTCTATATTAATTTCTAGTCTAGCCGTTTGTTATCAAATAAATTGTTAACGCGTGGTTACATAAAAAAACAAAGCTTTAGAAAATCTAGGTTCATTTATGCAGTCTTCTATTAAAACTTAGCAGTTTAAGTAAGCTGGGATTTAAACTAACAAACAACAACTTATCTTTGGATGTCTTGCGATTCTGTTTTAGGCAATTATATATGTTTTGAGCTATGTAAATGCATCCACGATATAGAAATTCAAACTTTAGATGCAGTAGCGTCTGTCAGTGTTAGTAAAACTAATGAAAGCTGGCGTTGCTTTCCATTGAAGAAACACGCCACGTTAGGCCACCGGAAGGTGTTAAGAGCAACGTTTTTTATAAGTTAATCTTAGACATCATTGACATCGGTGAAGGAAGACATCCTAAGAAAACTTAGACTTACAGTTAATTTAATATAGGTATGTAAGTCTGAAATCACCAATCTGCCTTGACCAAGCGCGGGGACCAATGTTCGTGCCCTAATTGCATGAGAAGAGGCCTTTGCCCTGCGACGGGAAAGGACAGGCTTGAATCAAATGTTTCCCAAGACAAGTTCGTAAAAAGTACACAGCCAACACGAGCTTCTGTAATGAACCCTCAGTTCTCAGAATAAAACTGTCTCAGTCACTAACAAAATCAATAGCATTATAATACCCGCACCGAATGTTAATCAATATGTCAACAGTGTGTCTGTGAGCGTGTCTTCGCGGCGACGACGGAATGTCAAGTGTTCTCAGAACTTGTGACATCAGCCTTGACTGTGTTGGGTTTAGTGTTTACTCGATATTAGACCAAATGAAAAAAAAAACTGTCGCTTCGGTACCTACGTCATTTTCTAAAGGTCAACATTTTGTGAGTAATACGATCGTTTTAGAACGCTTAAGGCTCCAGCACATTTGTAACACCCGACGCCACCCCACGCGGTTCTATTGGTCAAATCTGAAAAAGGTGCTTAAAGTAACCATTGAGAACACTATATTGACGTCGCTTGGCATGGCGTGTTATAAGTCTGTTGCTTGCCTTATCCTAACTTTAATTGACTGAATACCATTGGCTTTTTTTCATTTAAACAATTCTTATTGTGTTAACTGTTCTTATTAATCAATAATCACTTTTATTTGTGTTACATAGGCAGTGAATATAGTTTTGCATTTAAGTTCATTGGTCGCTATATTATGCCAAAAGGCGTACAAAAATGGTCGGTCATGCGAGTTATTTGTAAGGTGTATCAAAAATTATATACCGTTTTAGTTGTTGTCAACGAAACAGGTAAAAATATTCGAAAAAGTTGTGGAATATTTTCACACAACGCTATCTAACCCCAAACTAAGCGGAGCATGTGCTATGAGTGCTATTATAGCACTATACTATACAATAAATATGCTCATCAGTTGTATAATACAACTGATGAGCATATTTATACATTTCTGAATACATACTCTTTATAGATAAATACAGCCAGACACAGAACAAAAATTATAGTGCTCATCACACAAACATTTGTCTTGGGTGGAAATCGAACCTACGACCTCCGGCATAACAGTCAGGGTCACTAACCAACCACTATACTAACAGGTTGGCTGCTGTTTTATAAGTTTGTCATCTTAAAAGTATCTTCTACCTCTTACCTAGTACCTACTCCTACCTTTGTGAAGGATGAATACATAACACTTTCATCTAACCAACTCCTGCTAATTCTGTTATATGCAAATTATAACACAACCAATTTGGGTAGGTAATTAAGTCAGTTCAAATTTTACGTCCGTGTAGCCAAATTTCATTACTTGGGTGTTACAACGGTGGATTTAGCGCTAGGCGTCAACGGTGGCGCCGCCACAATGCCTGTGAGTAGGACTTAAGACTGACGTCACATGGTAGTGTAACCTTTATAAAAAGTATTAGGTACAGACGCCAGCACGTCAAGTTACCCCAATGTGTCAAATTTCTTTAATCGTTTATCAACTTCATGACGAACAGAATAAGGTTCATATTCAATTGGGAAAATTTTACACATTGGGGTAACATGATGTGCTGGCTGGCGTCTGTACATATGGAAGCGATGTTGCACAAATTGATTGAATGTCGTTGACATACATTGTATCTAGGTTCTATTTTTCCCTAAGCCATCAGGTCTAGGTCATTGTTTGATTTTTAACGTCAGATAGTTATCAATATCTAAACATTATAAAATATACATAGATAGGTAGTAGTAATTTATAGAAGTGTAGTTTTAGTCAGTAGTTATATACTCTTGGACCAGTTGTACGTTCGGATCGAAAGGAAAGTTCATCTATTCAAATTAGGCTGATAAACAGCAAAAGAAAGCTCGCCCTTCACCACAGTTTTTTAATAATAAAAAATAATAATAATACCAGCCTCTTACTGTCCCATTGCAAGACAAAGGAGTCTTCTCATACAGAGAAGGCACGAGCTTTGATCACCACGCTTGCTCAAGGCGGATTGGCGATTTCAAACTTATAATTAACTATAAGTCCAGGTTTCCTCACGATGTTTTTACATCACCGATGCCGATGATGTCTAAGATAAACTAAGATAAACTAAGAAAGTACCTACTTACATATGAATTGAAAACGTCACATTGGTACTTGCCCGGATTTGAACCACATCCTCGTGCATGGAAGGTAGGCGCCTTAACCTCTGTGCCATCACGACTTTTAATTTAATAATAAAATAAATAATAATAATATAGACAACGCAATCTAGTCCCAAGCTAAGCAGAGCTTGTGTTATGGGTATTGAACAAGTGATAAACATACTTACATATGACTAAATTCTTACACACAAGTATTATAAGTAGATAAATTACACCTAGACACAGAACAAATGATCGTGCTCATCACACAAACATTTGTCTTGGGTGGGAATTCAACCCACGATCTCCGGCTTGCAGTCAGGGCCACTATCTACTAGATCCAGATACTAGATAGGCCAGTCAATCCTAGGTATATCACTATTATGTATATCATTCTAACAGCTTAAGAACCTACTCTCTGTAAGTAATTCAAATACTGTGTTACACTACGGTGTAAACGGCGCCCGTTTATTCCCCTAAGCGATCGTCTTCCAGTCTGGAGACAAATCCATGTGCTAACTTAAACCTTGTTTGACAAAGGATTATCTGACGTGCAGTTTGCATCATTACTATGTACAGACGCCAGCACATCAAGTTACCCCAATATGTCAAATTTCTTTGATCGTTTTTCAACTGTATGCTAAACAAAATAAGGTTCATATTCAATTGGGAAAATTTGACACATTGGGGTAGCTTGTTGTGCTGGCGTCTGTACCTTTAAAGGCACGGTGGAGCATGTGAACATGATGATATTGTTGTGAAATTTAAGGAGCTCGTAGTAAATAGAAACATCTGCACGAGATGGTCGTCGGTTAAGATACTCTTGCTAAAGTCGGTCCGGATACACGGCTACCCAGCCGTGGATATCATACCTCCGTGCTTTTGAAAGTACGTCAAACAGTTGACTATTACAGCACGTGTTAAAAAAAAGTGTTAAAAAATATCTAGCACTAAGAAACACAAAATAGCTAACAAAACGGCATGTGAGGCTTACAGACTGTTTTAGTCGTAAAGTTAAATCCGAGAGCCAACTTCTGGTCGTTTTAGCCCCTCGTTCGACAGCCGGCTTAGCTGACGGCGACTTTGTATAATTAAAGCAAGTTAGCGCCCCACGGCGTCGCTCGTGGTCCTGTTTACTTATACATATACTTTGTGGGGTAAGTGCATCGGGTGGTATGTGGTGATAGGTGAAAACCAACAAAAGTCCCAAAATGTACAGACGCCAGCACTTCAAGTTACCCCAAACCGTCAAATTTTCCCAATTGAACATGAACCTTTTAGTTTTGTAATAAAGATAAAAATCTATCACAGAGAGACACATTGAGGTAGCTGGGTGTATTGTCCTCTGTATCTTCCATAAATTCTTGTTCAAAATTAAAATTCATTTAATAATTTTGTGAACACATGGTAGCCAGCACATCAAGTTACTCCAATGTGTCAAATTTTCATAATTGAATATGAACCTTATTTTGTTTGACATAAAGTTGAAAAAGGATCAAAGAAATTTGACACATTGGGGTAACTTGACGTGCTGGCGTCTGTACAATGATCTTTTATGTTCTTGTTTCAATGATCTTGTATGTGGTGCAAAGTTTGCAGTGTTTGTAGTAATACATAGTGAAGAAAGGATAATAAGATTCTGGACCTCCTATTTACCTACCATTAGTACAGTAAGATAACTCAATTTTGCATTCACTTCGACAATATTGTCACTGAGTGGTCTCTAAACAATAGCACTGCTATTCTAATTATTAAATTGACACATAAGTAGAACTAAATGTGTTGTGGTGCAACTTGGGAGAGGCATAATGTCCACTTTTGGACGGCTTTCGTATCTCGCGTACCTATTCCGTATTTAAATCATTTGATCCAACCGATTTGCTTTCAAGTTAATACTTTAACAACTACTTCATCTAAAAAAGTAATACAATTTTTTAAAGTTGTAACGTAAACTGTAGCTTAGGTGTAAGTGTTAAAGTTTATTTTCTGATGAGATATTTTTGTTCACATCTTTGAAAGATAAATCGTAAATGCGGATTAGTTTGGTATTTACTATTAGGTGTCTTTGAAAAGCTGTAGTACAGCCGCCAGCACAAGTTAAGCTATCCCAAATGATCAAATCCCATGCAAAAAGAATAGGCTCCAAAACTCCTGAACCGATTTGAAAAATTCCTACACTATCCCCGGGTGACATAGGCTACTTTTTATCCCTGTATTCCCACGGGAATGGGAACTACGTGGGTGAAATCGCGTGACGTCTGCTAGTTTGTATTAAAGTAAAAAAACTATTAAAGTAATTCGGAAGCTTGATAGTGTGTAGGTTTTCTGTACATTCTACCCCTGTTTCCCTCCACAATTCATAAAGCAATTGGAAGACCCACAAAACTTCACTTTTTTAATTTCAAAGATTGTCTCTTAGGGCTGTGCAGAGTTAAATCCGTACGCCAAGTTCGTACACTCGGCTTAGGCTTACAGTGTGTATAATTAAATGCGATGACACCCCTAGGCGCCTAGCGAGCTAGTAGGCAGGATTTGTATTAACACCTTCGTGTTTTGGCAGAATAGAGGATTAGGGGCCATGTTGGAATGTATTCTGGTACGTAATTGAGGTTTGAGATAGATACTGACTGAGATTTCAGGACTTAGCACTGTTTTTGGTGTTTTTTTTGTCGTGTGTAAAGGGCTTATTAGACTTTTCAATTTGTAGGAAACCTGACTCGGAAATCGGTGGGTATAATCGCAGTTAGGACAGATTGGATCCGATTTAGGGTACCGATTGCTTGGTTGCTTCCTAACTAGGGTGCTAGTTTGGATCCTTTAAGTTGAACAGTGTTATAACTGTTATAAGCCCTTAAGTTTTGCTCAAAAGGCTACTGCTTTGCATGACATGCAAATATTTGTGCAGATATTTGTGTAACAAAACAGTAGTAACATTGTTACTACTGTTTTGTTACACAAATATCTCGATAATATTTCTAATGTCTGGATTTAAAAAGAGGCGATGATCCCCGAAATTGTTTCGACTTTTCTTCTCAGAGGTAAAAGTGATTTTCATATCCTTCTTGAAAATAATTCATTTCATTTCATTTGCTGTCTTGAAGTGAGGAGGAGTTCTGAAGCACATGTGACTACAAGAGTGATGAATTTAAGTGCTGATGGATGAAGAGGGGGAGGAAGACCAAATAAAAGATGGATGAATTGTATGAGAAATTATATGTTGGCGAAGATGAATATAGTATGACGAATGCTACCTTTTGGAATGTGCATCTAGAGTCATTCTCTTAGTTTATTGAATTTGTTAGCATGACGTTCAAAAGTGCTTGGGTCTAATTGAAATGAATGATTTGACTGTGACTTTTTGACTTTGAACGACTGAGGTGAATGGAAGAAAAAAATACGTGTTGCATCGATCCTTAATATAATGAGACTAGGGTAGGAAGATAATGTGTAAGTTTTTTGGTAATTTTAAGGCACCTACCTTTCATACACGAGGTACCAATACATATGACTTTATAATATCAATTCAAATGATGTACTTTCTAAGTTGATCTTAGACATCATTGACATCGGTGAAGGAAAACATCGTAAGAAAACCTGGTACTTACAGTTGATATAGATTTAAAATCGCCAATCCGCCTTGAGCAAGCGTGGTGATCAATGCTCGTTCTCTGTATGAGATGAGGCCTTTACTCTGCAGTGTGATAGTAACAGGCTGGTGTTATTATAGTCTACCAATTGTCTTCGATTTTTACTATTGATTAAAAAACAAACAACCTACTTATATTTTATGTCCTACCAGTCATCGTTCTTGGCGATATTTCATTGATATCGGGATTGTTTTTCAATATCTTAGACTTTAGAATATCTCTATATCCCACCAAAACATTTCATATAAAATGTTGCCAAGACGACCACATAAGGTTTGCCCTGTGAAAAAAATCAGATCTCATGTAGAGCCATGCTTCTGAATCTACACGGCCTAACTACCGACCCTAACATCACAAATTCTACATATCAGTAAAAATGTATGGCTTCGTCGTTTCGCTTCCGTCGTGGAGGTGATGTGAATATTTAGTTTCTGAAGTAAGTAACGAAACAGCCAAGCTAAACCTAACAACCAACTCAAATAGGACGTAATTTTTTTTCTTTATGATCACTATTAGTAACTTTCTTATCACAAAACTTGTCAGTCAGACCCTTATCTTCTAAAAGTTAAACAGGATGTAAGATTATCGAATCACAATAATTCATTACTTTAATTTCATTCATTCTTTCGTCATCATTGTTTGTATCACAAAAGGCTTACTTAGTTCTTTTATTTATCACACTACCATAAAAGTAAAACAGGCACAGACTCGTCTGCCAGTAGGTACTTTCCGAGAACTATACATGACTCAATGTTTACGTGACGTCATGTTCCAAGCCAGCCTGATAACGTGAGTAACGATAACACTGACTCAGCCTTCAACGTTGAGCATTATTGGTCGATATGTTATTATGCTTGGATAAATATATTATTTAACTTCAATGGGTCCTAGTTTAATCTTTGTCGTGATACAAAGACATTTAATACTTACTTATAGACGGGCCATCGCGAAAAAAACCTTCATCTTCTGTCAGTATCTTTATCCTCTTCAGTCTATGAGTCCATTATTGCTATATTGTTCTAGTTTTTTTTTATATACTTATACATGGGTATATATGGTATAATGGGTCTACCCTTGCCTAATCGCGAAAATAAAATCAGCTGTTCCCTACATTTTTGGTCACGTGATTCGTCGAAATGTAGAGAGATATAAAATACTATAGAGCGGGCATGTCAAGGAAATGTCATAGAAAAACTTTGATCCCATGTCTCGGTAACGCCATCTAGAATAATATATGAATATTGGAGCGGCAGCGGAGCGTAGGTACTACAAAAAACTCATAGACTTGTATCCAGCAGGACACAATTTTTCGGACGAAAATTTTGTTCATGATGTCCGGTCTATAGGTATTGAATGTCTTTGAGGGAACAGCTGATTTTATTTTCGCGATTTTGGAGTTTGTCCCATAGTAAAAGATGTTTATAATGATGAGTAAAATGACCTCTTAAGAGGATGGCAGATATTTAGAAAGCACCTTTTATAGTATCTTAAATTTCTTCCGTTCCGTCACTTCTTCCCAGCAAAAACACTAGGATTTAGCGAAAGGAGCCCGCCTTTCAGTCATTCAAAGGTCAGTGTGCAACTGGGCGTTTGTCAGTATCTGGCAATGAAAAGATAGCCTGTTGGCTATCTTGGCCCTGCTGGCTATTTTCCGAACGCGAGGTACTGTTATATCTTCACTGTTAAATTCCGACGAAGTTCGTACCTACACTGAACGTTTCAAAACAACACCATGGTGTGAATTGTCACATACTGTAATTCTCAGCGGATATAATAAATTATAACGGGTAAGTGAATCCGATACAATCAATAGCGTATTAAACTTTAGGCTCCACTCAAACCTGCACAGTGCACACGTGCGGGGCTGTTAAAATGGGGTGCTTTAGTAATCACCAGGATCACAAGCGAATATGATGCACTTAATACATGGATGGGCAGTTCTCGTCCACTTGATTAGCCTTAGTCTCTTATTTAGAAAAATAGGGGTCTATTGGGACGCAAGAACCATTAATAAGACAATAAGTTTTTAGGCGCGGGCACAATTTATTGATATTTTAAAAAAACGATCGGCGTGTGTGTTTGACAACATTGAATGTAAACTAAGCAAAAGAAGTATCTAAGAATCGTGGCAAGAAAGAAAGGAAATACTTTGTTTGGACGCACAGAACATAAAACAAAAGAACAACAATACAGATAATAAAAAAAAAACAAGAACAGATTAAAAAACTAAAGACAATAATAAACAAAATAATAATTTAAAGTCCAGACAGCAGATGGCGCTCTGTAGTTTTGCCTACCCCCTTGGGAAAAGGCGTGAGTTTATGTATGGAAAGAAACGATGAACAGGTGAAATATATCATTACAAACAAAAGAGAAACTTCAAAATATGCGTCATAGGTGTAAAATAATATTTGTGCGAACTACATTTCCTTAGTAGCTCTTCCTCCTTCCTCGTCCTCCTTCCTATCCTTTATTTTGGATGTAGATCCCGCATCCCGACCATCTTGCAATTCGCCTCTATGCTGTGCACTATGCAGGCTTCCGTGCCGTAAATTGTTAGGTGCATGCATGTTATTTCATACCGTTCTAATTGCACCTTACTGCATCTCCCTTAGACCTTTGTGCCAAACATAAACATATCATCCATTTGCTTCACCTTCACCTTCACCAACTAAGTATAATGGGATCGGCTTCGCAATTTTACATGTGGCGACTGCTTATCTGATCTTAACAACCCTGTAATGATGTAGCATAATGCTCTTGGTCTTATATTAAGTCTGGTTGTCAAAATTTTGGGGAGATCGTAACGATTGTCAAAGATGTACATATGAGAATTATATTGCGATATACTTACATATAAGGTCCGTATATGCCCTACTAGCTTTTGCCCGCGGCTTCGCTCGCGTTAAGGAGTATTATTATTAATAAGGTATGGGTTTCTTTCTTAGGGAATGCCTATACGTCATAGTAGTTTTATGCATGCAAAGTCTCAGCCCGATCGGTTTAAAATTGACAAAGTTTCATATAAAGTTTCATTCCCTATTTTATCCCCTCGGGGATAGAATTGATCAAAATCCTTTCTTAGCAGATGCCTAGGTCATAACATCTACCTGCATGTCAAATTTCAGCTCGATCCGTCTAGTGGTTTGGGCTGTGCGTTCATAGATCACTATGTCAGTCAGTCACCTTTCAGTAATATATATTTATATTTCATGGGACTTAGAGATAACTGGTGCAATATGGGTATACTGCAGGTGTACCTGCAGTATACCCATATTGCACCAGTTATCTCTCAGTATCCTCTGCATAACTCTTCAGGGATAACAGGCGTGATGGTATGTTATGTTATTACGATAAACGGAGACCTGGGTTAGATCTTCGGGTATAGGAAAGTGTTACATGAGTTCATCTGCAATATCTAAAGACTTGTCCGGAGTATGAATTTATGCCCATTTAATAACAAAAGATACGTTTCGCCTCTTATGTTTAAGTCACATGTAATAAGGAGCCCTACTATATGCGACTTAAAAATAACTGGCAAAATGTGAGCGCATTAAAGGTACACCTTTGCCTAACCCTTCAAATAATGCAGTCGTGGTTTTATGTACGTTTTACGATATAATTTGGGATAGGTACCAACCAAACTCATACGCTAGTATATCGTCATATGATGCCGGATGATATCCTAGAGCATCAAAACCCCCATTCGCTCATCAGAACAACGAAACTTCCAGACGTAATCAATAGAATTAAGCTGTAAACTGCTCCGAATCCAAGAGCACATGTGGTTCAAAGGGGTGCAGTTCAAATAAGAGCTGCGATTAAGCACCCCGGCGGCGCCTTTGATTCTACTACAACGTTGTAATCGGGGTAACGTTCTCACGGTAACACGCGATGTTAGGCTGCGGTCTGACATGTAGCGATTTTGTATGAGAGATGGAAGATGGAGACGGGTTTTTAGACTGGGTTTCTGAAACACTTATGGTAACAATACAGGTAAGAACAAAATGTTTCTGCAGAGTTTAAAAAATTATATCTTGAGTCAATTTACACGGCGAACGAAGACGAAGCTATTTGATTTTCAGGCAGTTTTCCTGAGTTTCTTTTAATATCAACGATTTCCACGTAATTTTTGAGGTAAAAACCATTAAAGCTAAATTTCCAAATGTTTTGCAACATCTAACAAGCCACACAGTTTTTTTTCGTTTTGTCACGCTGTTTTCAGTTTATACTATCAGATTGTGGTACTAAAAGTAAGTAGTAGGTTCAGAAAAGTAGCTAATTATATAAAATTGTAGGTTTAAAATAAATTTTCCATAAGTCTTGGTTGTTAATTTAGTTACATACAGATATGTAGTTATTTGTTGGGTGCAAGAATAATTATTTATCTATTCAAGATTTATTTGTGGCCTTTATATGTAACGTATATTGTGTAAAAGTTTTTTTTTAGATCAAAGAAAGATAAGATCAGTATATGTAAATAAATCGTGGGCTACATTAAGCAGATGTTTAAGCACAAATTCAAATTCATTTTGTACATAGGTTAGAAGATGTTAAAATAATGATGTTGTTTGCTCTTGGAATTTATTTTCCGCGCGATCGCTCACAGTGAAACCAAAGCCCACTGCAGCTTTGAAGATTTAAAAGAAGGGTAGCTTTTTTATAATATTTAATTTTGTAGTAAAAGCTCATTTTTGTATGACGTGTTGTTTGTTATTAAACATGACTATGAGAAATACGTTCGTTGAGATAACATTCTTGCCTATTTTATGTGCGGTTCCCTTAATATTTTATAAATTCTGATTTGTGGTTGACCTTTATCCGTGTTTTCCATATAGAGTGAAGGTATATCTAGCTTGTAAAAGTTCATTGACTGCGGAGTCTTTGTCCTCATAGAAAATGAATAGTTGCAAATATAAGAGAACAAACTTTGAGGATAAATAATGTTAATTATTGTTTTAAACTCGAAACAGATTTGTTATATTATTCTGTTCCAGAAATAGTCAATTGATCAGACAATAATATACCACAACTTTCACACAACGCCGTCTAGTCCCAAGCTAAGCAGAGCTTTGGTCTGGGTACTAAACAGCTGATAAACATACTGATATATTTCTTAATACTTATTATAGATAAATTACACACAGACACAGAACAAATGATCGTGTTCATCACACAAACATTTATATTGGGTGGGAAACGAACCATCGGTATAACAGTCAGAGCCACTAACTACTAGACCAACAGACCCAATTAATAAAAAGAATAAAAGTTTGTTGTCTCTAGTATTACAGCTAATAGTAGTAACATTAATAGTTATTTATTTATTTATTTATTTATTTAGGTTAACCAACAATTGTTTACACTATGTAGGTACATTTCTGACTTAATGACTAGAGTAACATTTACAAGTGCAAGAATTAATTACAGGTTAACACCACATGAACAAAAACGGTTTAACATTACATAATATTATTATTATGTTATTGACATTAGGACTTATACATGCAAAGAAAAATTAAAACAATAATAGAGGAAACTATCAAATCATTAATTCAATGTTGCCTACAATACTGATTAAATTGTGATTAATTGATTGGATTATAAATGAATAAAAAATAGTAGAAAAAAAATTTAAAAAACCCCCACCGCAAAAATGTAAACATTTAAAAAGTTAAAAATAACACTTTAGCCATGAAATTTTACTTCACGTCGGGGTACCGCTTAAGTAAGGAATGTTCCTAGTATTGTAGGTATGTCTTACTTTAACGTTACCCCGACGTTACGTAAAATTTCATGGCTAAAGTGTTATTTTTAACTTTTTAAATGTTTACATTTTTGCGGTGGGGGTTTTTTAAATTTTTAATTTAATTTTTATTTTAAAATTTTTAAACGCATTAATTTTGTTTTACAGAGTAAATAGTATGAGAATTTTCAGTGCATTGTATGTAGAGTCAAATGCTGGTTAAAACGAATCCAAACACGACATATCTGCTATTATTTCAAGAGTCTACCTACTGGTGTGCTGGATAGCCTGGCTGCACCATCAGCTCATCCTGTCGCCATCAGTGCATTGTGTTTAAAATCAAATGCTGGTTGAAATGAATCCAAACACGACATATCTGCTATTATTTTGTCAAGAGTCTACCTACTGGTGTGCTGGATAGCCTGGCTGCAACATCAGCTCATCCTGTTGCCATCAGTGCATTGTGTTTAGAATCAAATGCTGGTTGAAATGAATCCAAACACGACATATCTGCTATTATTTTGTCAAGAGTCTACCTACTGGTGTGCTGAATCGCCTGGCTGCAGCATCAGCTCATCCTGTTGCCATCAATGCATTGTGTGCAAAATCAAATGCTGGTAAAAATGAATCCAAACACGACATATCTGCTGTTATTTTCCGAAGAGTGTATTAGCCTGCTAGATATCCTGGCTGCATCAGACCAAATACACCATAATGTTGCTTATTAATCTTACACACATGGGTGTTTGAAATTTTAAGACACACATATGTTTTTAAGTAAAGTTAATACCCATAGACGTCTAAACCAGCAACGGTAGCTAACACAAAAGAGCTGATAACCTTGAAACGGCTGAACCGATTTTGATGAAATATGTCTAAGAACCATCGCAAGAAACCCTGCTTTCAAATAAAAAAAACCGCATCTAAATCGGTTCACCCGTTTGGGCGCTACGGTGCCACAGACAGACAGACAGACAGACAGACAGACAGACAGACAGACAGACAGACACACACACACACACACACACATAGCGGTGAAACTTATAACACCCCTCTTTTTGCGTCGGGGGTTAAAAAACAGGCAACAGCATTTGAAAACAGGTTTGAAATAAGATTAGAATCAAAATTAACATCAAAATTGAAATCAAAATCAAAATACAAAACAAAATAAAAATTAAAAATTTAAAAAACCCCCACCGCAAAAAAGTAAAACATTTAAAAAGTTAAAAATAACACTTTAGCCATGAAATTTTACTGCACGTCGGGGTACCGCTTAAGTAAGGAATGTTCCTAGTACTTGTAGGTATGTAGGTACTTATTTTAACGGTACCCCGACGTTACGTAAAATTTCATGGCTAAAGTGTTATTTTTAACTTTTTAAATGTTTTACTTTTTTGCGGTGGGGGTTTTTTAAATTTTTAATTTAATTTTATTTTTAAATTTTTAAACGCATTAATTTTGTTTTATAGATTATACAGTTTTGAGAATTTTTCAGTTAATTGTATGTAGACTCAAATGCTGGTTAAAACGAATCCAAACACGACATATCTGCTATTATTTTGACAAGAGTCTACCTACTGGTATGCTGGATAGCCTGGCTGCAGCATCAGCTCATCCTATTGCCATCAGTGCATTGTATTTAGAATCAAATGCTGATTGAAATGAATCCAAACACGACATATCTGCTATTATTTTGTCAAGAGTCTACCTACTGGTGTGCTGGATAGCCTGGCTGCAGCATCAGCTCATCCTGTTGCCATCAAGGCATTGTATGCAGAATCAAATGCTGGTTGAAATGAATCCAAACACGACATATCTGCTATTATTTTGTCAAGAGTTTACCTACTGGTGTACTGGATAGCCTGGCTGCAGCATCAGCTCATCCAGTTGCAATCCAGTGCATTGTGTGCAGTTGATTCTCATCCTATTGCCATCAGTGCATTGTATTAAGAATCAAATGCTGGTTTAAATGAATCCAAACACGACATTTCTGCTATTATTTTGTCAAGAGTCTACCTACTGGTGTGCTGGATAGCCTGGCTGCAGCATCAGCTCATCCTGTTGCCATCAAGGCATTGTATGCAGAATCAAATGCAGGTTAAAATGAATCCAAACACGACATATCTGCTGTTATTTTCCCTAGAGTGTATTAGTCTGCTAGATATCCTGGCTGCATCAGACCAAATACACCATAATGTTGCTTATTAATATTACACACATGGGTGTTTGAAATGTTAAGACACACATATGTTTTTAAGTATAGGTTAATACCCATAGAAGTCTAAAATAGCAACGGTAGCTAGCACAAAAGAGCTGATAACCTTGAAACGGCTGAACCGATTTTGATGAATCATGTCTAAGAACCATCGCAAGAAACCCTGCTTTCAAATAAAAAAAACCGCATCCAAATCGGTTCACCCGTTTGGGCGCTACGGTGCCACAGACAGACAGACAGACAGACAGACAGACAGACAGACAGACAGACAGACACACACACATAGCGGTGAAACTTATAACACCCCTCTTTTTGCGTCGGGGGTTAAAAATTAAAATCAAATACAAAATGTTGGTATACCACTTACAAAATCAACGAAAAACACAATGATTAATTAAATCATAATCACATTGCATTCACATCTATTTCCCCATATCTTTATGGCCCTAAAAGAATTTTTACCCATCGCTTTGCCCATAAATTGTCCATGTACATGGCGAGTAATTTCTTTGTTCCAGTACGTCCCCTCGGTAGGACCTTCATTGTTTGTGTACGAAACTGAATTATTCCTATATTGTGTTCTACATTTTTGTATTTTTTTTCTGTATTCATTCTTTCAACAGATTTTTATTTAATTGTCTTTGTTGTGTTTTATGGTGGGTTTTTTTTGGGGGATGGTTTATCTTGTGCGGTTGCTGGTAACCCGAGTTGTTTGTGTCTCTTTCTATAGGATCATTTCTGCTGATACCTTAACGCATTGCTTAATAAATGAACGCAAAGGACTACCCTTTGCGTGCTAAATACTTAGTTCATTTTGATTAGTTTGACATTAAGTCACAAATTTTGGTTCTCTCGAAAGTTTGTATATATTAAGTCTTGTAACTATCTACATGTCGTGATGGCCCAGAGTTTAAGGAGCCTACCTCTCATGCACGAGGTTGAGGTTCAAATCCGGGCAAGTACCAATGTGACTTTTTCAATTCATATGTACTTTTACTTTCTAAGTTTATCTCAGACAGAAATAATAAATAAATATTCCACAACTTTTCGCACAACGCCATTTAGTCCCAAGTTAAGCTTGAGAGCTGAAACATCGTGGGGAAACCTGGACTTATAGTTAATATAAGTTTGAAATCGCTAATCCGCCTTGAGCAAGCGTGGTGATCAATGCTCGTGCCTTCTCGGTATAAGAAGAGGCCATTGCCCTGCAGTGGGACACATTATTATTATTAACTATCTAAAAACAGTACCTAGTCATTATAAACTTGTAACTAATTACTTTTGTCGATCTCTCATAAGCACTATCTCCCATCTTCATAAAGAACATCGCTTATGCATTGTAGTAGATCATTACAAAAGCCGAAGAAGCAAATTTTCAAATTGCTTAATAGATAATTATCTAATGAGGAATCCATGTTTTATATTAGACGCTAACAAATGGATGTACCGAGAACAATTTAGATAAGAAATCGCGATTGTCAGACTATCTCACATAGAGGTTACACATTAATTTTCTTGGCAACATCAAAGGCTAATGTTTCAAGTGTTATAAAAAAAAAAGTGAATGATTACCTACCATTATTGGTATCATTGTACTGTCACGCCGCGGATTGATCTCATCAATACGTTATTCACAAATTAAAAGATTTGGGAGGATACTTTTTATTCGAACCAGTAAGAAAGTATTGCCATCCCGCTCTGACTTATGGAAGACGGTATATTGAAGTCCATTCATTTCAAATCATGGCGTGAAATGAAATGCTCACTGCAAGTAGTGACATCTATTATCCGTTGCTTGAAACATGTACAAATAACAAAGGTACTTTGAGTGGCAAAAAACGCCCTTACTGGTATGAGATTAAGGTGCAGTCAATGTATATTTTTTACATTAAACGTGAAGTCAACCGTACGTCCCTTTCGTTCCTTCAATAAGGAGTCGGCAGCGCATAACTTTGCTCACGCGCATCTGGCAGATCTTTCACGTGATCCTCTTCAAATATCAACTTTATTTTCTAGGGAATAGGAGTGAATATTAGTTATAACAATGTGGAAAAGATTCCGGCTTTATTTATGTCTGTCGTGACTGCACTGCTTATACCTCAGCAGTATCTTCAACTACATAAAATTTCTTTCCGTTTGCATATTTGATTGTATCAAGCGAATTATTGATCAGATGTTTTTATAAATTAATTTAATGTTAGTTTACATTAGTATTTATTATCTGTAGAATATGCATACATATTTATTAGTAAACATAGTTTTGATCCTTTAAATGTAAGGGACGTTCAGTAGTAACACTAATACTCCTTTTGTATTGAAAAGGTTAAGGTTTTAATGTGACCACCGACGTGCGACACAGAACATTTTAAACATAAACTAAACACGTCAACGAGCTTCTTTTATTTAGAAATCTAAACAAATAATCTTTCCATTTATCTCAATACTCATAAATCAGGAGTTAACAACTTTTAGTAAGGATAAAAAATTATACATGCAGGCAGCGTCGGGTAATCCTCTAATATTAGGTAGGTACACTATGATATCTCCGTTTTGGATTTGTTGTGTTGAAATGAGATACACGATCCCTATATTCATAGAAATGCCAACTTCGACTCTTGGAACTTACGGTTGATTTTTGAACGGCTGCCTCAAAAGTCGTGGGTATACCCTCGGGGTGAAGGTATCGCTGGACGAGCATTGTGCAACGCCACAGGAGAGCAAATACGTCGTTATTCTGACCGATTTCGTTGAAATACTGTTTCTAAATCGTGCGATTGTTACTGGTCTATGCGTGAACTGTCGAAAGTTACCCATCTTCTTAAGAAGGCAAGTTTTTGTTCCTTGTAGATGAATCATGTGCTACTAGTACATTTTTTGCTCAATTTTACTAGGACAGATAATTTTTGTATTATGTATTTAAATGATGAGAGTATACCTTACTGACTTATGTCCGATTCTTGCCGGGTCTGGCACAATATCTGCCAATAATGCAAATGGGGTCTAAAAAGAGTAAAAAGGAACAAAACCTGTAGGGGATTTTCACGTTTGTAAGAGTTAATTTTACACTTAAACAAAAGTACACCTTGTCAGTAACAAATAATAAACAATTAACTTAGTAAATTAAAACAAAAATCTTTAGTTCTCACTTCAAGTTTTTTGTTTCAATTTACCTTTGTGTTTCAATCACCCCGGTATTGCCTGCTTCGTTCCACCTGTCTGTATTCATTATCAAGGATCAATTTTACACGAATATTGACTTCAGTAACAGACAATGGATAATTACGGATTCATTCTGGTCAGCCCTATCATTACAAAGTATCCGCTTGCTGCAAAGGCTTCTTACTCGACCATTTTAAAGAGACACATGAACCCTCATATAGCGCATAAAACGTAAGCATAGAAGAAATAGAAGAATGGAACATTAAAGGTCTGGTTAACCTGGTCGGTCCAAATGTTATAGTTAACGGTTTTGGAATTCTCTTGGCGATCGCGAAGTTCAGGTTTGCATAAGCCCTGCGTTGACCTTTCGTAAGATAAACATGAAAAGGTCAGTATAATGTCTGTTATAGCAGAAACCCATTCTGTTGTTGCAATTTGTTCGTAAGTTATGTCTTCTGATATGGCTCGTGTAAGGTGGCATTAGTTTAGACCTTGTGGAGGGCAAGTAGACAATGATATCTCAATTCAATAAAAGTTACTACTAACCCGTTAGCTTCACTTTTATCCAATCAAAGAAAAAGGTTATAAAAGACTAAATTAAACTTACCCAGTGATAAAAATCAAATCAATTACAACTTTCATCAGACATCCTTTCTGCAAAAAATTAAAGTGGTCCAATGAATAAAGTTTTGACAAAGAGATCTGGGAAAAAAGTTGAAGAAGTCAAATGAAATAAGTTTGGGGACCACTGGTTTGTGAGCTAACAGTTTCGTGATTGAAATTTAAGATTCGATGCTAAGAAATTAAATTATTTTAAATTATTCCAGCTTCTAGGTTTTAAAGGAGGCTGGCTATGTAAGATTAGCGTCTACATCTGTTTTCATGTCTACGTTGCAAACATGTAAATTAAGCATAGTATCTAGTTGTCTTTATGGAAGTAACTATTAAATACCATAAAAGGGCAGGAAACTTTTAGTAAAGATGTTCAGGGTTTCTACTAGTTTTAATTCCTTTCCGCTTACCATAGCCATCTATCAGCTAAGGACTCCTCAGAGGTCACATCTTCCTTTTTCTCGAAGCGTTTTATAATGTGCATGGAAGTTTTACATGGCATAATAAGTGTTATGTTAGTCATTGAAGAAATGTTTGTGCGACAATCACGAAACGATGCCATATTGATGACCAAGATTACGGCCTGAGCTAGAGGTACAGTTATTTGTGATTTCATTGCTATAATTGTGGTAGTCAGTCTTATAGCTAACATACTTTTGACTTGGGACAAGCTTCGTAGGCTATGGATACGCTGCACAAATCGAAGCCCAGTTACGGCCTTAACTCTATTGAGATCACATAACGTTTTGTCAGTAAAATAATAAAATGAACTTCGTAAGTCTTTGCACCTGTTTTACATTCAATATGTTTGGTCAGATCTTGATGCCTTGATGCCTTACCAACCACACATACATCGAAGGATTGCATAGGATACTCGGAACACATGACATTTTCTTTAAAGACTCAATATAAAATGCATATTTAATTCCTATTTTAATTGACAGATTATTTGTAAACAAATCCTATGACGAATCGTTTCCACAAATCGCGCGTATGTATCGCTAAATTCAATATATGAAGCTAAGGAAATGATGAACGCTTATGAATAATTTAACGTACATTGTCTGGTACACAAAGACTAGTAAATACTTGTGGTTTTCCTCCTGTCCTGGTTTCAGGAGCACATTCAACTTTGTATTGCAGATAAGTTCCAGATTTTTATAGAATGGGTATGCTTTAAAGGAACTTGAAAATATTCTTCAAGGATTGGTCATGCGGTACCATGTTTAGTTAGATAAGGTTGTCATAATATGGCCATGTAATGCGATAAAATGAGGATCATGTTGTTAGAAAAGCTATGAGTATGAACGTGGAGGGTTATAAAAGTGGAGATGGAGAAAAGAAACGATGCATGGATTTTGCAAAAGATGATGTGGTCATGAAAGAGGAGGCTATTTAAGTGACGGCAAATATGTAGAAATATATAAAAAAGAAGACATGCATGCTGCGCCCCCAAATTTGGGGTAATTGATGGTGATGATGATGATACATAGTTTTATGAGCATACGCAGTCAACACAGGAAATGTGTTACTTCTTGAACAATCCGGAATAATTCACGTATGATACAGCTATAGTTAAGAAGCACATCATGTCCAATTCTAAGCCATGTGTACCTTATTACGGAAATATTTTGTTTGCGTTGGCTCGATCCGGTTCAAGGAATAGGGTCCAGGTAATAAAAGCTAATAGGAAGGAAGGAAAGGGACGAAGTCGTAAAAAGGTTGTTAAAAAAATGTTTAACGTTTATTTTGTACATGTTTAGGAAGTTGTCCCTAATAACATAAAGATTTTCGAAGGGAGTTACAGCGTAAGTGTACTGTGTTTGTATTTGTAACTGTATTATTTTATATTAGAACTTTACCCGCTGCTCATTTCGCGTAGGTTTCGAACTTTTACATCCCGTTCAACTCCTCGCAGTTTTGCAAATAAGATATTACTTATGTTTCTCGGAAATAATATATAGCCATCAAATGTTGCAAGAATTTTCCAAATCGGTAGAAGAGTTTTAATCAAATTCTTACTTACAAACAAACTACAAAAGCAACAAAAATGACATTTTAAGAAGTTTTCAGATGATTCATGCACAGTGCAATACTTACCAGATAAAATTAAATGAAATAACTACATAATATATATCTGATTTACGTCCGTGTCATCTCATTACCTCTGGTCCAGTTGAAAATCAGCGTCTAACAGTTGTCTGGCTTTTTTCTAAGCAGGAACTATTTAATGTAGGACACATATCTAATAAGTCTTATTTTTTTCTTTTCTTCAACATTTTTGTTTCTATACTTACATTCCAATAGGAACTATTTAATGTAGGACACATATCTAATAAGTCTTATTTTTTTCTTTTCTTCAACATTTTTGTTTCTATATTTACATTCCAATAAGCAATGAATGTTACTACCTCACCTAGTACTAAATTCTAGATGCAAATGAAATCCCAATATTCAGATTGGAAATAAAAGTAATTGGATGGCTTGATTTCAAATCCTTCGTTAGCCGTGAGTATAGATCAATAAAGTCTGTTCATTTGGGACCTAACTATGGAACGCCAAGCTGATGGGAAAATTGTGATTGCGTAACACCAACCTTTTCACAACTATGTTACGAGTCTGCTTCAAACTTAATTGAACGCGGTTTAAAAGGAACCACCACATTTTCCATGAATCAACTACCTATCTGACCTCCACTATCCAGCTATTGAGTAATATTGCATTTATTGCCTAGAGATCCGCAAGCAGGTTCTGACTTTTACCACTCATATCCTTCATAGAGAAGTCACTGCCAGGTGTCAGTAACAAGTTCATAGGTTCAGCTTGGTTGGTGGGTGCGCACAGGTGCAGGGATTCGAAACTATTAATACAAGTTAGCACTCCCCATCTTTCTGCTCAATTCATCACAAACCCAAAAATTCACTCAATTCATATCAATAACGTCAAAATTGCTACTTTAAGAACCGCACATACACTCAGGCGTCAATATATCAATGTGGGTGACGTATTAGTTCTTACACTTTTTACTAATGACCCTTGTCACGTCAGGGTTATTCCCTTTTTACGGAGGGTGAAAATAAGGGCTAAAACACAATAGATGTTTGACCGTACAGCAGTTTTGTCTATGGTTAAAAGTAATAAGGAAATGATGCTAATAAGGATACGATCGATTGAACTGTTTAATAAAATGATAAACGTTGAGAGAGCTAGGACCTAGTTGCATATCGGGCATTCAATTATCTACAATTAGGGCAGTTATAATGGTGCATTATATTTATAGTCAAGAGATTCATTTGCCATGGCGTTTATCGATGAAAGTTAGCCGCTGCTTCCGCTACTGGGAGAACCTAGTGTATCTCATTTCCGAAAGGTCGCATTCCATTCTGATGATAAATCATATAATAACAATCACATCCATACATATCTGTTACGTTTAAATGACCCTGCCTGTAATTTCACTTTCGCTAGGTGACGTTAAAGTATATGTTTTTTGGGCAGCCTGTGTTAAGGGGGACTGGTCACTATAAACTTGCTGATCATTATCAGTATCATTTTTGGGTGTTATCAAAACCATCGAATAAATAAAAAGTTTAGCAATCCATGCTCCAGCACGGAGATTCATGCATGTGCACTTTTTTACATGGAAGTAGGCTGAAACTACAGAACGCCTCCGCAGCGACTTCTACACACGCCTTTCGTTTCGTATACGTTCATACATATCTGGTCATACATAGATGTCTTTCTGAAGAAAATCACCAGCAAAATCAGTGTATGGCTTTCTAGAGTGTCCCCTCTTGGCGCGGCGTTTTTACTACCATCTTGCACTCGTTGTCACCTTTCATTCATCTTCACAACGTGAACAAATCATCTAAGCATACTCTTTTCAACTTTTGTCACTACATCTCCTATTAATCAAAAGCTATAATTCATCACATCATTTCTCAATCTATCACTCGTAGTAACACTACCCATACTTCGTAAGAAACTTCACTAACGTGGAAAATCATGATAAACTGTCAATTCGGCCAAAAATCGTCTGGCTAAACCCTTAGGGTAATATTTGTAGAATCCACGACAGAGTAACTTATGGCCGACTTAGCTTCAGAATGAATTCCTTTTCAAATATTACTCTGGCAATGTGGTGTTGGACAAATAAAACCTTTCGGTGTCCCGGATTGAAGATTAATGGTGTCGGAGGAGATTAATTTGGGTGTTATCTGTAGGGTCAGGTCGAGAAGTGATAGTATTCCAGTGTTCGATTTGATTGATCGTCGTGTACTATAATTAGGTTCAGCTAATTGATTACGTTCGCTAGCTCACGGAATATGAATTTGATGATAGTTATTTTGATTGATTTGTTTCTTTCACGTTATACGGTATCAATTTTAGCTTAGCTTCTTCAAAAGGTTTGCAATGCTAGCGACAAACAAAAAATCCATTAATTTGATGATTGTTCTTTAAATTGCCTATAGGTGTCAATTGTTACTTAAAACAATGGTCTGTAGTGTAATAGTAATAAATATTTTTTTTATGGAAAGAAATTATTTGACTTGTGGTTTTATCATTGTCAATGGTTTCTTATTGTTTAAAGAATAAGGTTAAAAGTGGGACTTACCCGATTGTCTTCTTGTTTAGATTTTTATTTTAAACGGCTTTATTATGTTATTTTATTTTGATTCATGCTTCTTTATTGTTCGATATTGTTCTACTAGTGAATCCCTCTATTTGTTCAATAATTATCATTCTTTTATTGATAGTGTAACAGAACAAAGACATTTCATATTCATATTCTGATTACCAAATCCATTGAATTACGATTTAAATATGTAAATAGGTATGAACTTTACATAAGTGTAAATTAAGTTGTATTTAAAATGACTTGATCTACTGAATACGTTATAATAAAAAAAAGTTGTTGTGCAAACTAAACTTTATGTTGCACTCAGATAGAGTAGGTTTTCATAAAATATCCTATTCGTTAACATGTTTGGAAGATAAATCGTAAACAATATATTAATTGCTATTCATTTTCACATACAAAATCCGACAGTTCTAGATTAGTTATATGCTTCCTAAGTTGATACTATTCTCTACGTTCCCTTCTTGCCTTTTTCTAAATATTATAAATATTTCAGAAATGAAATATTATAATTTATTATACTTAATACTTATTTGTATTTTTTTTTATTTATTTATTTATTATTAGAAAGTGCAGTGCATATTAAAATATGGACATAAACGTCGAAATATCAGGTACGAATGAAGGCTTGTTTTCGTCAATTCCATAATTTCCATATGGCAACGTCACTGCAAGTCGAACAATATAATTGAATTTATGTACCTAATTGAACCCATAGGATTGGATGATTGAATGGATTAATTCCATTAATTTAATTAAACCGTTATGAAATTTTATTGGAAATTTACAGATTTAATTATCGCTTTAAGCTGGATTGGTTGATCCATGATTGTTGCTTTAAATATTTAAGTACCACCTCAGCCTAATTTGTGAAATGCAATAAAGAATTCAGTATTGAGTAGGTACCTAAAAGATAAACATACCGGGCTGGTATCCGCTACTCCACGTCAAAGCGCGTATTTTGCGTGTAGGCCATAATCTACCACGCGGACCTAGTGCGAATTGGTAGATGTCACATGACTTCGAATTTTTGGTTGTTGAACATGCCGGTTTCCTCACGATGTTTTCCTTGACCGTTAAGTACCTATTAAGTTAAAATATTTCTACCATAATTTTTTTATCAATTTTGGTCCTGCATAGACTAAGACAACAAATGATGAACAAGTGCTTTATTGTGATAATCTCACCCCTCTGTCTTTATGCCAATTAAGTTGGGGTCGGCCAAGAATAGAATACATTCATTCCTGCATATTTTCTTCTTTATTATATCTGCAGCATCCAGCTATGTAAAACTGAAGCTTTCTATTGTAATTCTTTTTGCTTTATACCTACATATGAATTTTAAATTCGAACCTCCCCTTGATTCAAACTTCTATACACGTATGGTCACGGCTGAAAGGTCTGCTTACTCCATAAATTTAAAAGAGCGTAAAGATAAGTGTAAAAAGTAAATACTATGGGGTAATTACCCGTGACCGACGCCCACTACCATGACCCGTGTGTTTTTGCGCCATGAATGAAGAGTGGTATCGTCCGCTACTTGTTCTACGCGTCTAATAAATATATTTAAGTACTTTACTAAATAAAACAGAAACTGTAAAAAGTTATCACAGTTCAAGTTCATAAACAAGTTTTATTGATGATCTTATTGGATTAGATTACGGGAAGTCAGAAGCCCGAAAGTCTGACAACCAATTTTTCGACACAATTATGATTGTTCTGAATATAGATACTACTACTACTGCTATAGTAAATTATCAGAATGAGTTATCATTATACAGGGTGACTTTGAATAAATGCGACAAAATAAAAGCTTCAGTTATAGTAACATAGTAATTTTCAACTGTATTTTCTACAATCTAAATCGTAAAACAAATACGTGATTATCATTTTAAAATAGTCTATTGACGTTGTTATCTTTATTTCAGTACCAATTATCGGTATTCCAGAAAAATAAATAATATGCAAAATAATAAGAAAAACTAAAGTATCAAAAATCGCGTCCGACTCATCGCAATGCTATAATAATCGTCGTCGAGTACTCATGTTATTAAACGTTGCCGCTCATAGCGGTCATATACTTAATTTTGCCTAATTTCTAGTGAAGTATCGCGCAACTTTAATTATTTTAACGTTTTTCATAACACTGTTAAAAGTTAAATAATTTTACATTTGATATGTTCTAAATTTTCTTGACGACACATAGTATTGTATATTTAAATTTGTCGCATTTATTCAATTTCACCCTTTAAACTAATGCTAGGAGTTGACAGCTCAGCTCATCCAAATTTTCACGAGGTGACTTTTAGTGAATCGACCTGCTGGTGTCCAGTCCAGAGTTCAATTCAGTATACCAATATTTAAAAAAAATGAAAAGTAGTGGGTATAGTCGGTGACTTAATAATTTTAAATTAACAATAAAATAGAAACCTGTCATGTTGAATTTGAATTCCATACCGCTGAATTTACGACCTACTTTTCGCACACCATTTTGTTTTGATATATTTCCGGACCGTAACGTTACTATTGAAGCAATAGTGAAAATGCTTTCACTGTTAGCTAAGCTGTGTTTCCTGCTTCCAATCGATGTAGTTTTTGCATGTTTTCACTTTTTCTCGGCGTGAGAATTAGATACAGTAACCGTAAATCCACTTGTTAAAGCAGCATTGTGTTGGTGATAGGCATGGCATTTATCGTAATAGGGAGAAAACACGTGGAATGTGAATCTCACTAACTGTGGGACAGCATAAGTTACAACAGACTCTTCGGAGACACTGGATGAATATTTTTTTCCGTGAAAACTAACAATAATAACATACTTATTTAAGCACCATTCTTACTAACGCGCGTAGCTATTAGCATTATTTTAAGATCTTTATGGAATTACTTTGTGGAATTTAATGATGAATATGAATAAAACACCAAAATACATAAATGTATGTACCTTATCTAGGCTGAAAATAAATGGTACTTCACGAACTGACCAAATAATGTCTGGACTATAAAAGAGACTTTAACCTCTGAGTTTCTTACAGTGTTTCTTTTCAGAATATTCAGATAGTGAAACGCTGACCTCGCCTTCTAGCTAAAAAATGACGTTTTTTTGTATGAACCTTTTTTACAGAAATAAATAACATTTAACTTTTATCATTTAAAGATTTTATTATTATTTATGGTCTAGTCATTGTAAGTGTTACTGCTGAGAATGAGGTTATTGATTTTTTCCGTCTGTGGTTGCAGTTGATGACAGTAGAGCCTAAGAAGTACGGGCTAAACAGAACTGGCGAAATGCGAGTATATTAACGCTCACTTTTTTAAACAGAACTGGCGGTTTACCTCCTCGGGTACACGTCTGCCTAACCCTTTGTTGAACTCAAGTTTGATAGTATGACAAATTTAAAGAGAAATAGCACACACAAGTTCAATAGTTCACAAAACATTCGGATGAATAACAAAATCTCTTTTCAGGCCGCCAAAAAGCCAAACCGATTTAATATATTTGACCTATTTACTCTGTGACCTAGCTTTTGAGACCACAGACGAAACGGTTATGTTTGGTACTAGATATAAATACCTTGTTTTGTGGCTTTTTAGGGGTATTTTGAACCGGGTGTAAAGTTCCACTTACTAAATAGAAAAGAGAGAATACTTCAATCAGACGGGTGTTGTGTCTGATGGGCTACTAATGACCGTCGGCGTCGGTTCAAAATAATTAGGCTGACGACAGCTTTTTTTTAACGTCAAAATTACGGTAAGTCGGTTTTATTTTTTGCAAAAAAGTCTTCTATTTTTCCATATTTAGTTGTTCCCATATACAAATATTTGCCATGAATTTATTTTATATATTGTTAATTGTTAACAAAACATGTCATGATAATAGGGTTATCCACTTATCCCTAATAAATGAAAACTAACATACCTAACTGTCGAAATCTAGGTATATTGTACACATCTGCGTACCCCTCAGTGTGATGATACGTCATGATGTTGTATAAACAATAAACATCCAAGCGATTCCAGCAATCACGACAGATTTGCCGTCTATTTTTGAAGAGTTCCGTTGTATATCTCCGAAGATCAGCACCAGATGTTCACCAAATTAAAATGGTACCACCTCAAGAGTATACTCTTTCAAATTAAAAAAGAATTTTGAGAATCGGTCCACAAATGAGGTAGTAATCAGGTATCATGCAAAAATAATAAAAAAAATACATACACACGAACATAGAACCTCCTCCTTATTTGAAGTCGGTTAAAAAAGCCCGCTATTCAGTTTTTTTTTCATTTGTTGTCGGGATCTAATAAAAAAAACTTGTATGTTGATGTTATCCACGTAATTGTTCAATCACGTGGATAACTTCAACATCGCGATGTAGGATCTGTCAGTTTAGTTTGTATTTGGCGAGATAGATGTCGCTACAGTTATGCTAAGTACAGCACGACGTAATTTAAAACCGTGACTGATGTGCGCTGTCATGACCTATGAGTATTTTGGAACACGTCTGCGACGAACAGACAATATGGAGGCGCGTGACGAATATTTTTTACCGGGAAAAACATTTTGAACAAACATGCTCTATTGAATAAGAGGGTCTTGCAGCTAAATTACAGCCGGCAAAAGAGTCGATCAAAGGTTAAGGTATGTTTGCAAAGTGAAGGTTAGTTTTGATTTAGTTTTAGTAACTATTTGCCTCGATAATATGCATATCGTTGAAACATAGTCAACACTAAGTATTTGTAAATAGCTTTAAATGTATGGAAGCTTGTATTTAGCAATCTTTTCAGCTAAGAATTATTTTCAAGTATGTTATTACTACTTCAAAGTTTATCTGACACATCATTGACATCGGTGGAGGAAATCATCGTTAGGAAACCTGAAGTTACAGGTAATGATATAATCTTGAAATCGCCAGTCCACCTTGAGCAAGCATGGTGATCAATGATCGTGCCTTCTCTGTATGAGAAGAGACCGCAGTGAGAACAGTAACAGGCTGGTATTATAATATTGTTTATTAGTCTGTTTCTTTCTGTAAAGAAGTAACTTTCCGTAAAAATAAAATTGGGTGTTAGTTATAGGCTATTTGACAAAATTTTAGTTTTTAGTCTCTCATCTAGATTACAAAAAAATAATCGACACGTATTTTTTCTTTTTGCACGTAATCAAAAAATAACGGCAAAAACTTGAGAGGTGTCAAGGGACACCCGGATGGAACGAAGTTCCCTTCGATTGATTAGTGAACTAATCAATCTTCTCTCTCTCCCCCTTCCCCTCCATCTTCCTCCTCCCGTTCCCCTCCCTCCCTCCCCCTCTCCCTCCCTCCCCCAACACTCCCCATATCCCCCTCTCCTTCTCCCTCTCCCTCTCCCTCTCCCTCTCCCTCTCCCTCCCCCTCTCCCTCCACCTCCACCTCTCCCTCTCCCTCTCCCTCTCCCTCTACCTGCGAACATGCGACGCCGCACAGCTTACTATAGCAAAAACGTGTCGTGACAACTTTTCGTAAGAATTTTTTCCGTCCTTTCACAATAAGGAACTTCGCGCGATAAGGAACTTCGTTCCAATAAATCGATTTAAAATGTCGTATGACGTCAGTAGCCAGTACAGTTTATGCGAACTTTTATGCGCTTAATCTAAGTAGTTTTCCATCAATTTGAAGAAGAAAAAAATATGTGTCGAATATTTTCTTGTTATCTAGATTAGGGACTTAAAACTAAGATGTTGTCAAATAGGCCATTAATGTGTGATATACACAGCCAGGATGTTAACATTTCTAAACAAAGAGAACACGTGTATAATAAGACACACTTAAATAATTAGTAAGTGCGTCAGTTTCTTCGTCATCCTGATAAAGTTGTGGCAATCACTAAATCCACATTACATAGTCATAATTATTTAATCACAGGTGATTTCTTGAGCGTGTGATTTCTCAGCGGAACAGAGTTACCGATGCATAATATTGACTTTAAAAGGAAGAATTAGATTATCGGCAGAATCATTTTTTGTTCATTACGTTCTTAACTACCTTGATTGTGGTCGATGATTCTCCTTTAGTTGAAAGTTATTTATTTATTTTTAAAAGGAACACTAACGACATAATTTTAAGATCTTATACAGGTACAAATTATATAAACATCCAATTCTGTGTAAGTATGTCAGTTTAAGGCGTACACGGCTTATACAATATGACAATACATTTTATATAAATAAATATTTATAAATTTAGTTAAATTGAATTAATATTGGATACACATAAGATAAAAAAAAAAGAAAAATTAAATTATTAAATTAAATTAAATTAAAATTGTATTAAATAAGGTTGATATGAGCGATAAATTTATACGAACGAATGCAAGCATGTGTCTGGATCCATAAACATTAGGTCAAGTTCTGAGTTAATATTAATAATTACATATTTTATCCACTGCATCTATGTTGATAATTTTATAATATTCATCATCTACCTAGCCTTTTCTCAACTATTTAATAATTCATTTATTTCAAAAAGGTTTGGTCAGTTACAATAGATAGATAGGTTTGCCAAATTAGAAGGTAATACAAAAGTGACTCAGCTTCCTTGCTAAGTTACATAGTAACTATGTTCTAGTCTAACTGGATACCAGTATTTAAAAGGAGCCACTGTCTATCTGGAATCCACAACCTAGTGACTACGGAACCCGATACCTCTTAGTTGTCAGACTTGTTGGCAGACTTTCGGGTTTCTGATTACCCCTAACGACTGTCCAAGATCTACAAATGACAGCCGGGACCCCAACGCCTTTCCGAGGTACGGAGGAGTCTTGGTAGGTAATTAATGGTCACCCGACCACGGAACAGCCTCGCCATGCGTAGCTTAACCTTTGATCGATTCGTGCGGCTGTTCGTTTGTTGCCACAAGGTATAATGTCTCTACGTATAGGTACTAATTTGTTTGGGCCATACACAACTGAGGATGAAACGATCAACTTCCAAAAAGACATAACATTTTAAAACAATTGTGACTAACGGTAGTAGGTACTCATCTATGTAGTCAATGATATTCTAAGTAAAAAGGTGGAGATAGGTTTTAAGCGCTCAGAAAGCGACACGTTAAAATCTGGCTAACTAGCCACACTTTACCTTAGTGTCGCCTCGCGCCGTCAACGAATACGTGCGTGCGGTGTGCCGTTTTTGAAAATCGAATGATGTTTAGGTAACCTTTCTACACCTTTTTACTTATAATATCATTGTATAGGTAACGTATCTACACCTAGGTTCTTCAGAAAGGTCAGGTGCGTAGTACTCGCAACCGGCGTGCGTGTATGACAACATGTATGAATGTAAACGAAGCAAAAGAAGTATGTAAGAATCGTAGCACATGCCGCTCTGTAGTTTCTGCCTACCCCCGTGGGAAAAAGGCGTGAGTTTATGTATATGTTATGTTATCTACACCTTTTTACTTATAATATCATTGTATATACTTGCGCGTTTCTGATCCTTAGTATTTCTTTTCTGCAATATTTCCTTCATTGCAGAATTTTCAAATAAACTATCCTAGCGTCCACAATAAACCCTCAGGATATTTAATCTGCCATTTAAAACATTTCTTATTCAACAACTATTCGAAATGCAACAATAATTTTATAGCGTGTACCTTTTATAATGACTTCTAATGAAATAGCGATTATTCCCGTTAGGCCGTGCGCACGCGAGCTTATTGTACTTTTTATATAGGTACGCCTTCCAGGAAATAACATTCTTTGTACTGGATACTCGTGTGTCGGTTGCTTGCGAATGACGTTTCGTTTGTACAACCTTTTGTGCAGGATTTGTTTGTGGAAAGTTTAATTTATGTAGCTTTACGTACTGCAGCCTGAGGAGTATTGCATACTTCTGTGGTAAAAGGATGGTGAATATTGTTAACTTGGATAATTTTTCTTTCGGTTGTTTATTTAAGCTTACTCTTTAGTTTTTTCAAGTTGTAATAATATATCGAAACATTAACTGTGGGGATGTTGCATAGATGGCGCTCTGGCAGCACAATATTTGTCGGCTCTGCTAAGTTTAGTACAAAATATAGTACTTAAAGCTCAAGATTTTGTTTTTTTTATTATTTTAAAACGCAAATCTCAAGTTGAATTAGAATTAAATGCTTACCTCAAATCTCTCTTCAAAATTGTCTGGAGGGAGGTTTGAGACTGTTTGACACCACACTACGACCTTTAGTAGCACAGCAGTGCCATTATGTAAAAATCACGAATCAGAAGTCACTAGCATATGACGTCACACTTGCTCAAAGCTGCAAATGCTATTCTGTGAAAACCACCATGTAAAAGTGTAGGTGAAGTGAAGGCGAATTCCATGCTCATTCTAAGCATTAATAGTTCACTTAGATCAGGTTTTTATCTGGACACAGCTAGTTCACTATCTATCACTTTTAGCCGTCATCTGCCTAGCCTTTTCCCAACTATGTATGGGTCGGCTTGCAGTTGAAACGGATGCAGCTGAGTACCAGTGTTTTACATGGAGCGTCTGCCTGTCAGACTTCCACAACCCAGTAACTGGGTATCATGATACCCCTTGGTTAAACTGGCTGTCAGACTTTCGGGCTTCTGACTACAAGTAACGACTGTCAAAGATCTACAAATGACAGCCGGGACCAACGGCTTAACGTGCTTTCCGAGGCACGGAGGAGTCTTGGTATGTAATAAATGGTCGCCCATCCACGGACCGACCTCGTCAAGCGTAGCTTAACCTTCGACGGACCCATGCGGCTGTTATAATTTAGCCACAAGCTCCTCTAGGACACAAAATAAATGCTATTATTCGATACAACATTTTTTAGTTGATCAGAGTGCCTAGTGCGAGTTTGTTTTACGCTAACGCGATCGACACGTTTATGCCGTTCGGCGCTCCGATTGGCCCGCTCCAAGCTTTTAACCAATCAGAGCCAAACGCGGTGAACGTTTCGATCGCATTAGCGTAAAAACAACTCGCCCTTAGCGCAAAGAGTTTTTAATGCTACCCGTTCTGTGTGTTGGAACTGTGTTTACAGCTTATTTTGTACCCACATTCATAGCAAATAAATGATTTCTGATTTCTGACACAGCTAAGTCTTGTTTGGTATATATTTATGTAAATAGTACACCACACACTGCCTACTCATCTTTTCTCCTCCACTATCAAGTCCATCAAAAGGTTGTCTGTAAGAGATCGCTTGTAGCGATATGGCCGCACATTGTATCACCGTTTGTAGCCCTTAAAATTATAATTTGTAAGTTTTTATGGTGTACGATAAAGAGTATTCTATTCTTTTCTAAGTAGTGAAACTGAAGTAGTATATTATGCGTTTCAAATGAGAATAGGAATGACTTTGCGCCATGTTGTGACGCCATAGCTGTCAATTGAAATAAATTGGGTAAGATCAACAAAACAAGGTTTTTCAAAATATTATTTATTTACGAATTACGAACAAATAATTTTCTAAATTGTATTATCAAATTATTTGTTTACATTGGAGATAATCTCTCGAGCTCTCCCATGCAAAACAGCGCCTCATTCACACATTTTCGTGCAGTCAGAGAGATGAAAACAAAACAAATGTCAACAACAACAACAAACAACCGTGAAACAAACAGAATTAAAAAATAAAACGTAAGCACTCCACAAGACTCATTAATTTAAGACGTTTTTATATTTTGAATAACTTCGACTCAGTCAAACAAAAAAAAGAAAATAATTGAAAAGTGATTAAGGTTTTGTTGCAGACCGTACTTTTCAAGTGATATCTGACAGATAGAGGTCATTGACGTTCCTATTCTCATTTGAAACGCATAGTAATTCTTGATATTTCTCCAATATTGTCTAGTTCGCGTCATCAAGTCTGTCACACAATCTCTCCTTATCAGAGGATTTCCTGGAGCTCTGACCCGCGATACACTATCACTGACGGAACAGTTACACTGCGAGGAATTTGTTAGTAAATAGAGGAAGTAACGGCTGTGTAGTGTTGACAAGCGATATGGGATGTACACTGTTTGTTTTAGAGTGTGAGACCGATTCCGTGATGAGTGTGTTGTCGGCTTGTGGTTTATTTTCGTCTTCTTATGTGTACCTACTTACTTCATATAGTGGAAGGGACATCGATGTCGTACAACTTGATACCACTTACTGAACAAAATTTTGTCAAATACCCCTTTATTTGACAACATTTTAGTCCGTCATCTAGATTACTTACAAGAAAATATTCGACACGTATTTTATTCTTTGTGAAATTGATAGAAAACTGCTTAGATTAAGCGCATATAAGTTGAGGAGAGGGAGCTTGTAACGTCATTATCTAGTAGGTATAAACTGTACTGGCTAGTGACGTCATGCGGCATTTTTACTCGATGTAACAGTTATTTTTTGATTACGCGAAAGAAGATATAATACCTATGTGTCGAATATTTTCTTGTTATCTAGATGAGGGACTAAAAATTAAATTTTGTCAAATAGCCCATTCAGTACTTACCTTCATGACTCTGTAAGAAAACGTACGAATAACTTTTCCTCAGCTTTTTCCTAACTTTTGCACCTTTTTTCTGATGTTCTTTTTACTTCAATTCATTAAACCCCGAGAGGACAACGCGGTGTCCGCGCTGTCATTGTCTTTCTATGGTGTCTCTTATTGACCCAATTGAAAGGTTAAACTGTAAACTGTCACTGTAACTGTCATTTCTGTCTAATACAATTATACTTTTAATCAATAATTTACTCATTGGATCGAACAGACATAAACATAGAATACAGACACATTGGCTATATGTCTCTATCTGGTATTAAAATTCTCGTATCATACAGTGTTTGTTACAACGCTCCTCCGAAACTGGCTTCACCGATTCTTATGAAATTTTGTGCGTATATTCAGTAGGTCTAAGAAAGGGAATTAAACTCATAATAACATTAATAACCTGATTCTTAGGCGGACCAAAGCTTGTCGGGACAGCTAGTAACGTACACTCAAACAATTTAAAAAAACACACCATATTTTTAACGCCATGAACTTTTCCTTCAAACGCAGACTACGATAATCTTATTACAATGAAACCTAACCTAGATAAAGTTAAAACTGCAGAAATCTGTGACAACCTATAAACCAGCTCCATATTCCGATAGGTATAAACCTAGAAATCTTCACGACAGCAAGAGTACTGTCGGCGCCAGTCGTGTCGGCGCCTCTCAAATGAATGCAAACGACTTAATGCATGCTACTATAAAACTTAACAATACCTACATTACTAAACTGTTTTTATTTGGTAACAGATTGTTTTAGTTTGGTTATGTTAAGTGAAGTGCGGTTGTTTATCCTTTTTGGGTTATGTAACCCTGCTCTTTACGTTTCTAGTAATAATCTACATTTAAAGTTTTCAATTTCGTCAATGATTAGGATTCTGGGGACAGTATTAAATCTTACTCCACAACTTTCACACAATGCTATCTAGTCCCAAGCTTTTGTTATGTGTACTAAACAACAGAACTGATAAACATACTTAAATATTTCTAAATACATACATATTATAGATAAATTCCACCGAGACACAGAAAAAATGATCGTGCTCATCACATAACATTTGTCTTGGGTGGGAATCGAACCCACGACCTCCGGCATAGCAGTCAGGGCCACTGACTACTAGACCAACAGGCCAGTCAAAATGATGTCATATGTGTATTGTATATTGTCTACTTCATTCTTTTATCTCAGAGAGTACAGAACGCCACCTGCTACGATTTTAACACTTACTCCTTTTACTTAGTTTTTGTTCATATATCTTGAGTCAAACAAGCTTGCCGATTTCGAGTACTACGCACCTGAACTTAGAAGAACATTACCAATAAGGCTAGTTTATGTCCTTCTAGGGCGTCCCCTCTCGGCGTTTCCATTTACATCTGCCTTTTAAATACTTTTTGTTTGTCACCCTTTATTGATCTTCTCAACATGCGCTTATTATTTTCTAATTTGGCTACTCCTAAAAAGGTTAGCGCTTATTTCATGGTCTTGCTGACATGGCGATCATGGCTAGCATAACTCTGTCAAATATCTGGGTCAATTTTTCAACTTCAGTCTCCAAAAAATAAAAAGGTTCAAGTTCCATTGGGAAAATTTGATAGTTTAAAGAGTAGCTGTTCTGGCGTTTACATTGAAGGGAGTAAGGACGTAATTGTAAGGTTTAATCATAGCATCGAAATCTAAGATTTTTAACATTTTCCCTGTCCAAACATGACAGCGATTAAAATAAACTTTATGTAACATCTTGCATTTATGTGTATACTCATTGTTTTTAGAAAAAAAAAGAATTTTGTATCTCAAAAAGTAGACAAAATAGTTAAGCTAAACAATTAACATGAGTCATATGTGACTCATGGGACAGGGAAGTGGTTAAGCCAAATTAGAGGTCCATGAGGCATATAACTTTGACACTAGCTTAGTTACTAACCACAAAAAAACCGCATCTAAGTCGGTTCACCCGTTTAAGCGCTACGGTGCCACAGACAGACAGACAGACAGACAGATACACACACATAGCGGTCAAACTTATAACACCCCTCTTTTTGCGTCGGGGGTTAAAAATAAGAAGAAGATAACATGTTACAACCTTCCAGGAATTACCTACTTACAATTTACTTTCCCGGTCAAACCAGACGCAAGAAAAACTCGTGCCAAAATAATTTTCAAACATAATATCTCCTTTCGTAACAAAGTTGGAAACTAATGTTACAGCACAAAGAACGAGCGACAAATAAATCCGAGTCTAAGAAGTGTATCTGAGTGTCGACACGTGTGTTAGACACCGGTGCCGGCTGCTCTACGTGCTGGCGAGGATATTCCTTAATTTATATGTTACGACGCTGTTCAGATAATACTTTGGTGTTGTTATCCATATATTTTGTTGCTTTTTCTGTCAGAGAAGGAAAATCTTCTAGAAGTTAACTTAACATAAAACCCGTAAGTCCCTAACGCCCGATATTAATATTCTATCTCAATCCAAATCCCGATCCTTTGTTTTTGACGGCTGCTTCTGATTGGACAGGATAGGCGAATTCGGTCGTTGCTTGGTTACAGATAAAGATCGGGATCAAGATAGCAACCGAGATAGATTAATAATATCCAGCGTAAGAGAAACTTTGGTTTATCTGTTGTACAGACGCCAGCACATCAAGTTACCCTAATGTGTAAAATTTTCCCAATTCAATATTAACCTTATTCTGTTTGACATAAAGTTAAAAATCGATCAAAGAAATTTGACACATTGGGGTAACTTATGATGTTAGCACATCATAAGTTAGCGTCTGTACACTAACATGTCACTAGTTTTGTTTCTGTCCGATGTAATAAGGAGCAAGCCTATGGTCACCATTCGGACTCAAATCTAGACTACGGGCTGCTTTTGAGAAGTTCATCATAGAAAATCACGTCTCCATTTCCCGATGAACTCATCGGGAAATGGAGACGCCTAACCTCCCCTAACCCTGCCTAACTAGGCAGGGTTGAACCTGTAGCCCACTCACATTTCATGAAGTATGTTTAAGTCCTATGTAATAGGGAGCGAGCCTTTGGCCATGAATCGGGCACAAAACCATACTCCGGGCTACTACTGAGAAATTCTAGATAGAAAAATCCAATGACAATTAGCTCGAAGCTGCAACAGCCTAAGGGCTAAGCCGTCGGCCTGGCGATTGAGAGATAGTGAGCTGGATCTTAACCAATTGCACTATTGACGTGAACCCACTCCAGACACAAGTAGCTATGGGTAATCACCCGGGTTAAAACCCAGTTTTGGGTTATAACCCAGTTATCGCGCGTTTCATTCCACTTACTGGGTGGTTTGGCGGGGTGAAAACAAAAAAAATCTGATTCTTGAAAATATGTCGGGTTAAAACTGGGTTAAAACCCAAATCACCTAGTTTTTACTCGAATGGGAAGATTGGGTTTTAACCCACTACCATTCTCAAGACACAAGCATATGGGCTAAGTTGGAGAGGTTGACAAGACTACTAGTAATGAGCAACCTACATTGCTAGTTTGGACTGCTTAGCAGTAGCGCTTCCAAATTCGTGACAGTGTTAACCTGTTAAAAACAATACAATTGATACTAATTCCTGCGGCTTTGACTCATTTACTAATAACCTACCATTCTTGCCATTTTCCTGTTTAGTTGTAACAAATTGGAAGACAATTTGAACTGCCTATGTGTCAGACTACAAATGTTCATTCATTGAGTATACAATTCGGTAGGTACAGTCAGCAGTAGCTGCTGCCTGACTCACCCTAAAAACGAGCGATTTTGAACTCTCTGGCTATAACATAAAAATACGCAAATTTGATCTTTAAAATGTTAGCGTTAGAACATTATACATAGTTGTAATGCTATTTTGATTTTTATGCAGTAAGATTTAAAGTTATTACTGTATTGTTACATAACAATTCGTGTCATTGCTACTAATGCTTTAATTTGACAACTTTATCTAAGTCGATCTGGTCTCATACCTCCATGATCCGTGTATAAGACTAAGAGCAAAGACATTCAATACCTATAGACCGGACATCACGAACAAAATTTTCGTCCGAAAAAGTGTGTCCTGCTGGATACAAGTCTATGAGTTTTTTGTAGTACGCTCCGCTGCCGCTCCAATATTCATATATTATTCTAGATGGCGTTACTGAGACATGGGATCAAAGTTTTTCTATGACATTTCCTTGACATGCCCGCTCTATAGTATTTTAAATCTCTTTGACTAAGACGAACGAAGTTCAAATTTGTTAACTTTTACTGGTTTAGTTAGGTGGGTCAGACAACAGCTATTGGCGGCTGAACAAAAGCATGATATATTTAACCATAATCAAAAGAAAAAGTAACGATCTCTTGGAAACAATTCACTTACCCATCTGTCCAATATCATATAGAATTGCAATAAAAATGTATCCCAAACCACTAAACCCAAAGATTTAAACTCAAATAAAACCTACCTGTTGTGCAACAAAGTATCAGATATCAAGATTGAAACGTGTAAAGGTGTTCACAAGGCAATAATGTGACGTCACCGGCACCGAGTGCGCCCGACGACGTCGACATGGAGAGATGGTTTGTCTTCGACCCGATTTTGATCGATCGATTTCTAATAGCTGGATTTGTGTTAAAGGAAATGGAACGATGTAGCTTCTTGGCGAGATTTTTAATCAGATCTTTTACAGTTTTCATTAAAGTATTACTTCTTCTTAAAATCGAATCGCCAAACTTAAGTGGCAGTGGGTAGGGCACATTGCTCGGAGAACAGATGGTTGTTGGAGCCGTAAAGTTCTGTAGTGGCGACCACGTATGTGAAGGCGCAGCGTTGGAAGACCTCCCTCAAGAAGGACCGACGACATTAAGTGTGTCATTTTGGCTAATCTACATTTGTGTCTGAGATTTCAATGTCGTTTTCTGCTTGCCAAGTTGTAAGGCTGATTTTACCTTACCCAACCGACTATGCCAGTGATAGTTTGCATGAGACTATGAGTGCGTTAGGCTAGAGAAGTCACAAATGAAACACAGTGGTGCGGTCATACAATGTTGTTTATTACACTAAGCTTACACATACAATCTTGGTCTTCTTGGTTTATACCTACACAATGGAAGTCACAAATACGCAGTTTTACACTTACTGATTTTGACGCATTACATTGCCCTCATAATAGCACAGGGAACACGCTGTCGCAAGAGTACCGCTGTGCAGCGTGGTACTGGATTATATTATTTGATAATGGTCGCAGGATATCTATGGATGCGAGACGCAAAGGACTGATCGTTGTGGCAACACTTGGGGGTGGCCTATGTCCAGCAGTGTAGGTCTTTTGGCTGAAATGATAATACTGACTTCTTCTTCCTCTTTTCATGGTGTCAGAGTTTTTATGCTGCTCATGGGCCTCTGTTTTGGCTTCACGTGTCCTCGAGAAATATTTCTCAGGCATGTCGATTTCGCTACGATGTTTTGAAGCTAAACTGATACTGATACTGCTAGCCTGCATCATCCCACTACTAGGCAAGGGCCTCTCTTCATGACTTCCAGTTTATTCAATCCAGGGCTTAAGGAGGCCTCTGGTCGTTTAATATGAAGAGTCTAGAGACTTATAATTTGGCAGTCCGCCTGGTGCACAACTAGACTATGGCTACTACAAGTAGGTTCTTTTAATTCAATGACTGTTTTTTTGTACTTGCATGGTAATCCTCCTCTTGGATATCCTACGGCCTCAGGCAGTAGAAAAGGCCCGATATCGTACTGAGATGGATTTCTCTTAGACCAGGTTTTGATCGGGCGATTCTTAACAGGGTATACTATTTCCTTGCAAGTAGTTGGGTTACAATCCGTGTTTCGTTCCAGTCATTTGGTCGTTTTAGAGATCAGATTTTCGGATCCCATTTTAAGAATTGCGAGTACAAAGGAGTGTGACTTTCGGCACAGTTTAAGTATTATTAATTAGCGTAGAAGTGCAATAAAGCTAAAAACGTCGAATTTTTATCACCAGTATCTATTAATAAGTATGTCGGCATCACTACCACCATACAAAGCTGCAATAACTGCAACAGTAAAATAAATTACGACAAATATATTCGTAATTTTCCGCCTCATTAACAAATCAAAGGGAAATGTCTAATAAAAGTCCCATTAAGACACTAATTAGCTACATTTCAAATACGTGTAATGATTACAATGAAAATACATTAAATTACGTAGTATTCATTGTGATATGAACTGACAGGCGCCTTGCGCGGGCGCAGTAACTACACTGCTTTACGATTGTAATAAAGTTTAATTCTATAAACGACCACACGTGACGTTCATTCCTACTAATTTAACTCAAGCTAATTTAAACCTTGTTGTTAAAAACACACGGATAATTTCCTTCTTGAACTTAGCGCTTTTTTTACTGCGTGCCTACTACGAATTTTGAATCTTAACTAAATAAAGCCAAAGTTGGTTTACGTTTGTGGGTTTCGAAGCAGAAAGATGTAAATTTTTTGCCCTTGTTCTCACTTTAACTGCGCTAGCAGACAAACGGACAAAGACTTTTTATTCGGTGATGACTGATGAGTGTTAATCATATAATTGACGTAATCTTTCTACTCCTTGCTGTTTTAAAAGCCCCGTTGGTATAACTTAATGATGACTCAATTATGAATAAGGCGATTCGCACACTGCACCGCATCACGCAGCGCAACGCGGTAATGCTTGTTCTTACAGCCTTACTTTGCTGGGGAGTTTTGCGCCACATCTTCTTCTCAGCAAAAACAAAAGGAAGTGGCGATGGGCGGGCTTATTGGACGACTGTCTCATGTAATTTTGACGTTCAAAAAGTGCCAATTCTCAGCCTAATTTGACAGTTTTTTTTTATTTGATTTGACGCTCTGGATTTTATTTGCGGGTCAGGCAAAAAAAAACCCGCCCTTCCTCACGCTCGGCAGTGGTGCTTGCGACCAATTGATCTATTTGACAACATATTAGTTTTTAGTTCCTCATCTGAATAACAAAAAAATATTCGACACATATTTTTTTCTTTTTCAAATTGATGGAAAACTGCTTAGATTAAGCGCATTAAAGTTGAGAAGTGGGCCTTGTAACGTTATTAGCTAGCATAAACTGTACTGGCTAGCGACGTCATGCGACATTTTAACTCAATTTATCACCGTTATTTTTTGATTACGCGAAAAAAGAAAAAATACGTGTCGGATATTTTCTTGTAATCTAAATGAGGGACTAAAACTAAAATTTTGTCAAATTGCCCATTCAACTTACTTTCTCCACTTCTCTAATTTATCAGGTCTGAATTATTATACAGATCCATAAACCCTTCCATTTGTATCTGCAATGCTTGGTAGTAAAACATAAAACATCGTGTTATCTCCTCGTTGTATGAGTCGGCTCAGAGCTTGTAAACTGTCGGTCTTTATGCTTTAGTGCCACTGCAGTACATAACAATTGTTATATGTGGATTGGTGTAGAAAATACTGTCGACTATGTGAAACTCGGATTGAACGAACATGGATACTCGATTAGGAAAGGTTTCTTGGGCTAGCAATAGTTTTAGGTAAAGATAAGGGTTATTTTATTTTATTTTATATTAATATAATAGACTGCCTCGTTGGTCTAGTGGTCGCGCAAGCGCCACTACAGAGCTTGAGGTCTCGGGTTCGATCCCCGGGTCGGGCAAAGTGTTATTGAGTTTTTCTATCTGGAATTTCTCAGTAGCAGCCCGGAGTCTGGATTTGTGCCCGATTGATGGCAATAGGTTCATTACATGGGACTTAAACATAACTGGCGAAATGTGGATGTACTACCAGGTACACCTCTGCCTAGCCCTTCGGGGATTACAGGCGTGACGTTATGTATGTATGTATGTATTTATCTCCCAAACATGTTACATATGTGAATCTGAGGTCCAATTATTACTGTACACAGCGTTCAATGTTAACTAAGCTTCCTTAGTGACATTTTACAAATGTTTAAAAATAAGAAAAAAGAAATATGGAATTAATTAATTACACCTCTAATTAGAGTTTATATAAAGTATTGTATTGTAAGTATTGTATTTGCAAAGATATGTGTAGATAACAGCTTGGAGGAGCTTGTGACTAAATTATAACAGCCGCATGGGTCAATCGAAGGCGCGCGCGGTCGACGAGGTCGGTCCGTGGATGGGTGACCATTTATTACATACCAAGACCCGTCCGTGCCTCGGAAAGCACGTTAATCCGTTGGTCCCGGCTGTCATTTGTAGATCTTTGACAGTCGTTACTTGTAGTCAGAAGCCCGAAAGTCTGACAACCAGTTTAACCAAGGGGTATCATGTTACCCAGTTCCTGGGTTGTAGATGTCTGACAGGCAGTTGCTCCATGTAAAACGCTGATATTCAGCTGCATTCGGTTAAACTGGAAGCCGACCCCAACATAGTTGGGAAAAGGCTAGGCAGATGATTATGTGCAGATAACATAATTATGTACAGACGCCAGCACATCAAGTTACCCCAATGTGTCAAAATTTCTTTGATCGTTTTTCAACTTTAAAGGTTCATATTCAATTGGGAACATTTGACACATTGGGGTACCTTGATGTGCTGGCATCTGTGCATGATGCATACATTATTCTTTGGTTTATAACAATTTGATTATGGGCCGGAATAAAAAAAAATACATAGAACAATATTATAAACTTGCTTTGTTGCTGGGGAGTTTGTTCCGCCACTTTCTTCTTCCTTCGTCTTATGTATTTATGTATTTATTGACCTTCAATAAGTGCTGATTCTCAGCCTAATTTTGATAAAGACTGATTTTGATATTGAAACAAAAATAATTCAAAAATAAATTTGCTAATATTTTAAGAAGTAGTTGTTGCGCCCAGCCTCAGTATGTCCTATCTTGTAGCCCTCGCCGCACTTTTCTTGTCTGACTGATCCTTGAGTAGAAAAGCAGAAACAAACTTACGTACTTTCTCCATCTAGTCTACGCTTTATCGTCGATATAATATTAAACAAACTGCGAAGACAGTCCTGCTTCTATAGGCATGGCTGCACATAGCATAGCTACTGTAGCATAGCTTGGAGTCAAATTATATGCCCCTACAAGCAATTTCAATTTTACCCAAGCTATGCTATTTATGACAGTAAAGACTGTAGTATTTGCCATCAAAGAGCTTGACCTTACAATTTCGCCGTTCACAAAACATTTCAAAGTCTTTCAGTCCTGCGTCTTCTCAAATTCGTACTCCACTTACAATCAAAGTAAACCACTACAAAATGTTAGTTTTAAGTGTAGAACCTCTTGGAAATGCATTAGGATTGCCAACATTACTGAATGGTTCCGTTCAGAGCTGCATCTCATGAACGTACACTCATTCGCTACGACTACGGAACCAGTAAAAATGTTTGCATTTCTGCATGTGTGGAGCCAATCAGCTTGAGTATCTGATTGGGGCTCGGAAACTTACGGGTGACGCATAAGCGCTTATCTGCTTAAAGCGGTTATGTCTGTAAGAATATACGTCGTGAGGAAACCGACATGTGGCATTATAACATTGTAACGAACCACCTGAACCAACTGAAAATTAAGCTTATTGACTAGAAACAGCGTCTCTTCGTAATGCAAGTGAGAATTTACACAAATGCGATGAAGGTTTTATCTAATTATGATGTTCCTAAGAATTAAGTATTAATAGTGTTATTGTTTGTTTCAGGTAAGTAAATATTTCGTTTGAATGATGCTGAGTGACGAGAACTGCAACGGGTAAGTACCCTATAATAAATCCAAGTATTAAGAATCAAAAATGTAAACCAATTCGTAAGCAAAACAATTACAGACAATTTCATTGCACTTTTTAGCAACAATATTTGTTTTAAACTCGTTTTAACCTATTAAAAAAGTACAATCAAATTAATGACTGTTAGTAGGAGACACAAATGTCTTTTTAAAAATACACTTTACGCTCCGCTCTTACACCCGCTGACTTCAAGGCCTCACACTTTTAGTATCAGCAGAACATCACCAGAGCGATCCACAAGCGATCCTTTACTACTTTATTATCCTGCATACCTAGATATCTGTAGTAGGTACACTACGGTCTGTTTTATTTACCAAATCCTTGTTACATGAATTATCCTTTAGGGTTCCGTCTTGAAGGGTTTTGGCTGGTAACGAGGAATTCATAGAAGAACAAACGTAATTTTGATTACCTTCTATGCTTCATGTATTTGTGATTAGGTACTATTATATTCCACCTAGATTACCTCGAATATAGGATGAAAAGGTTGTATTATATTTTGATCGTTCACAAGACTGCTATTTATGTAGATACATGTATAAATTCCGTTTTATTTATTTTAAAAATCGGCAAGAGGCGGGTTTCGTTTTATAAAGGGTGTACGCCCTTATCGGAAGGATAGTTTGGATATCCACCTGTCTTGTAAATATTGTTTAGTGTATTGTTTATCTAGGGTTCTGTATCCAAACAATAAACCTTTACATGTTTTACCATGTCCATGTGTGTGTTGCGTGGTAGGTTTTACAATCAAAAAATGAATTTAGTGACAATAGTGCTTATTTTTCTACCACGATATAAGTATGATCTTTTACATCGAATTCCATTAATTGTTAACCGGTGCTGGCAGAGTTTCATACTTTGGCTGTGCGCATATTTAATATCGAGAATAGGCACTGTGTTCTTACCGCTAAATATATCATTGCGATGCTTTACTTACAAAAAAACGATACTGGTTACAGGAGCCTTCTACAAATTAATAGTAGTCTATTTATTATCTTGCTAAAGATTTATAGTTTCCTCATACCAGATTTCGTAATACTATACGTAGCCCTAAAGTTATGTTTTGCAAATTTTTGTGGGTGTACAATGAAGAGTTACATTAAATTCTATTTAGCACAAACACATACGCTTTTTTTTCTAGTTATTGGGTGAAATAAGCACTAATCCGCCCAATTTATAGATTAAATAAGTAAATAATAAATAAATAAATATTCCACAACTTTTCACACATCACCATTTAGTCCCAAGTTAAGCTTGAGAGCTTGTGTTATGGGTACTAAACAGCTAATAAACATACTTATATATTTCTAAATACACACATATTATAGATAAATTACACCCAGACACAGAACAAAATATGATCGTGCTCATCACACAAGCATTTGTCCTGGGTGGGAATCGAACCCACGACCGGGGATAGGTTACAAAGTAAATAGAAGGAGTATTCGACAAGACTAACTAGAGCGGTTCGATGCCACTCGTGAAGATAGCCAAAACGCTGTTACTTCTAACTAGGTTGACACTATTTGTACAGTAACTGTTAACGGGACAGCAGATCTTTGAGAAAGTTTGGTAACCCACAGATTGGAATCAATTTATCAATTGCCTGTTGTTCTCCAACGATGTAAGTGAGGCGAAGAATGGCACGATTTCGCAAAGATTCTGCAAAACGTGGATTAGGATCTAAGCTTTAATGTTATCAGAAATTTTCTAGCTAGCGTTTATAGTCTGGTTTTCACGTAGGTAGCTCAAAATATTATTCAGGGAACCTTTTGTGGATTTGGACCTGTGGCTAAATGATAACAGCCACTTACCATACGGGATCATCAGGTCAAGCTACGTTTATCAAGGTCGGTTCGTGGATTATTGAAGTATTACATACCAGAACCACAGTATAAATATTAATACAGTAGGACGACGCCTTTGATCTCTGGAAAAATGCCGACAACTTCTACACGCGTTAGACTTGAATAATACCTCCCGCACTACGAACATCGTTTTGTTCGCAGTGCGGCTTTCCCGCGTCTCGCACCTCACACCCTGCACGATTGCCCTGTCTAGACGGTTTCGTCGGACGACTGTATGTTTTTAGACTGTGCCAGAACCATAAAAAGTATGAGCTGGCAAGTGCTAAAGGTAAGTTGACGAATAATGTTGAATGGACTCATTAGTCGACTGTCATTACTAGTCACAATATCTTTCAGAGAGTCAGAAGCCCGAAAGTCTGACAACTAGGGTATCGTGTTACCCAGGAACTGAGTTGAAGTGGTCTGACAGACAGTCGATCAGGGTAAGATAATGCCATTATAAAATAGTGCAAATTAAAAACCCACCTATTGTGTGTAAAACTTTGTGTTTTTTGGATTAAGACCCAACGGGGTAAATAATTGTGGTATTCAAAATATTATTAAATGTATTTGATGAAGTATTGTTGACCAGTGTTAAAGTATTTAACCTTAAAATTAGTAGCATCTAGACAGAAAGCGCGACCCTAAAAATGGCTAGGCATGGTGATATTTATTCTAAGAAAGTACCTACCAATGACTTAAGACGTGTAAACGACCTATCACTGCCACATTTCTCCCAGTGCAAGTCAGGCCAATAAAAGGGTTACCTACGATTGCACTAGAAGTTAGGTTTATGCTAGTAACTTGTCCCTAAGATATAGCCCTATCAACCTTTACACTGCATTCTCATAAAATGCGGTCATTTTATGACACACGTGGTTGCTACAAGTGCTTTGGCATTCAATGTAAATCTGTTCAAACTATTTTGGTTTGATTACTATGTTATTGATCGTGGTATTTATTTCTCATCTAGATGCCTTCAGAAATTTTACTATAATACACCGTCTATGGTTATTGCTAAAAAAAAAAATAGATGCCGTTGGAAGTAGTGTTCAAAATAATACTTTGTGCGAAATAAGTACTATAAATTTTAGTATTATTTTACGTTATGTTGAGAAAGAAGAAAAAAATAGGTGCGTAATGATTAAGTAAAAGAATTAAAAAATAAACTCATGATAGGGTTAGTAATTATTTTTTAAGTAGGTACATACGTGTAAGTTTAAAGTGGAAACGCCGGGAGGGTACGCCCTAGAAGGATATACATACCTTACTGGCGAGGTTCTTCAGATAGGTAAGGTGCGTAGTAGGTACTCGCAACTGGCAATGCAATGTATGACAACATGTATGAATGTAAACGAAGCAAAAGAAGTATGTAAGAATCGTAGCATATGGTGCTCTGTAGTTTCTGCCTACCCCCATGAGAAAAGGCGTTAGTTTATGTATGTTTGTAAATTGTATATGTATACATATATAAACTCACGCTTTTTCCATGGAAATATTCAAAAGTATAATACAAAAAATGTAGTGTACTTCAAGCGTTTTAGCAACGCACACAAATCTTCACTGAGGATACTTACAGGCAAGTTCAAAGCCTATCTATTACACTTTCAGCAAACAAAAAGAACCCATTTTGTGTGTAAACAGTTTCAATATTAAACGAATAATCTAGCGGGCAGCCGGACGGGGATCACAAAAGGCTTGTGTCCGAAATGGCACAAGAATTCCACACCCCGTGGGAAATAACGGTGTTTCTTTTTGTAGTCGTCGTATCGAAGATCGTATCGGCTGTCCGAAGCTTTTGGTGGGGACCGAGTCACAAGCGGTAGCGGGTTATGTTGAATAAACTGACATAAAGCTACCCTTAACTGTCAAATTTTTAAAGCGAGTAATCCAATAAGCTTATTTTAAATACAATCAAATAAGAAAATGTCGTGATAGCCCAGAGGTTAAGACGCCTACCTCTCATGCACGAGGTTGTGGTTCAAATCCGGGCAACCTGGACTTATAGTTAATATAAGTTTGAAATCGCCAATCCGCCTTGAGCAAGCGTGGTGATCAATGCTCGAGCCTTCTCTGTATGAGAAGAGGCCTTTGCCCTGCAGTGGGACAGTAACAGGCTGGTATTATTATTATTATTATTATTAATTAAGAAAATAATAGATATTAATATATAAAATAATAATAGATATTAATAATAATAATAGATATTAATAATATTAAAAGATAATAAAAGATATTAGTAAAATAAGTTAATAAATGAAAATATAAAATACTTAATAGGATACAAAACATTTTAAACTGAAAATTAATATAGCGCTCTTCCTCTGTACATATTTACAAAATTTGCTGTGCCCGACGGGGTCCATAATTGTTTCTATTTTTTTATTTACCTCCTTAAATAAATGATTTGATTTGATTTGAACCTTATTCTTTTGTAATAAAGTTGAAAAACTATAAAGACTTGCCAGATTGGGGTAGCTTGATATACTGGCCTTTGTACTGATGCTAGCTTAGCTTAGTGTGGTGAATGAGATCATTTTTGTGGGGAACCTGAACCTATTCATATATTTGTTTTTGATTGAACGGGATAATCTCTGATACTATTTTTCTTTGCATTTAACATCATTAATTTATCAATTACTAGCAGCAGTCACGCTGTTTCACCGGCGTAGTTCCTGTTCCCGTGAGATTACAGAGATAAAAAGTATACCATTCCCTATCTTTCCACCAGTGCAATAATTTTTAAAATTGGATCATTAGTTTCGAAGATTACCCCATAAAAACACACACTACACACGCACTCTTTATAATATTCGTATAGATTTAACTCTTGAGAAACGTAGTTTAAATCACGCTACGACCCTTGTGTGTTTTCTATTGTGAGAAAAGGTTTTTAAGACGCCTTTGTATATGAAGTCTCTGAGTTCATTGCCATAATACATATAGTGCCTTATGTTAATAGTGCTAGAGATAGATAATAGAGTGTTTAGAGATAGGTAATTGTTTCATGTTGATTGTAGATATATGGCGTTAAGTAATTTTTATTATGTGAAATGATGAAGATTTTGTTCGTTCAAAACTGCAGTCATCATTATTAATAGTAATGTAAATTAGGTAGGTATAAGGTTAATGAATTTAATAATTTTTATAACCAGTTAAGAAATAATCAAGTTCTTATACAATTTTTGAGTTCAAAGACCGTGAGAACGACTTAGAGATTGGAATTTTATTAATATTAACGATTTATTTTAAATGTAACAGCGATAGCTTGTAGTTTTTCAAAATACGTAATCTTGTTTTTAAACTTATCTTATACAGAATCTCTTATCTAGATTTTAACATGCGAAACCCATTAACATACCTACCTAGTTTAATTTGACAAATTAAAAAAGTGTGAGTTGAACTCGCGTGGAGCGGGTTTCGTACTTCATTAAGCTGTGTACCAATTAGTCTTTAAATCTGACAACAAAATCAGAGTAGTTGAAAAACATGTTCTCCTAAACGTTTCAACTGCAAATGTAAGTTTGTACTAAAAATGCTTAGGCATGTTATTTCAAAACTGTACTTTTTTATGTTTTTCTGTAAATTTAAAGAGTTTTCATATTTAGGTCTTCTACTTGATATCCCACACATCATGTTTATTCATTTGGATGTACATAACCTTAAAAATAGATTCAGTTTTGACAGGCAACTTGTATAAAATTTGAAAAATTTATAATGAGATAATATTTCAAGAGATTAAAAATCTAGTGGTTAGATAACATTCCATACTAGACTAGTTTAGCTACTTATGACTAACTTCTATTCGCATTCTTGTTTAGTTCATTGATCCAGGTCGGTTAAACTTGTGGATTTTATACTAGATACTATGTAGTTTCTGCCGGCAGGTTCGTTTGCATGAAAGAAACCTAACTTATAGCTATTTTATCTGTAAAATAATTTATGGAATCGGGTGAGTGGGTTTTGAGATTACACAATTTTACCTCTTTATAACATTAGTAGTATAGATTTGTGATTTGCAATCTACAGGCATAGCGCCGTATACATTGTCCGCCGATTTAAAATACCAGCCTATATTCTGTACAGTGTCCTTCGTCATAAATTCTCACACTATCACAAGTTTTGTTGGGTGTAGAGGTAGGTGGCAAATGTTTTTTTCTTCCTGTTCGTATTTTACTTTCTTTTGCCTGTGACTTGCACCACACCCCATATTATTGTGTCGTGTTGTTATTATGACGGGCGGTGTCGGCGGGCGAAATTATGCAATTTGCGGTCGATACTCCACCGCGGTGATTTGAGAAAGTGCCGTGTCAAATGGTCAGAGTTTTCAATGTAACAGTATTGTAATTTGTTCTACCGTTTTTGGGAACAGTTTTGTGGCGCTAAGTGAGGTTTAATTGTGATATTTTTGTGATATAAGCAAAAGTGGTAGTGTCAATTTGGAGAATACATTTTGTTAATGCAGTGAGACGATGTATTTAATTGTGGGAATCGTGAGGCGCTATTTATCTCATCACATATACAAGATAAAGGTCTAAACTAAGCTGGACCAGGTAAACGGGCAGCGCCATATCTAATCCTCATTACTTTATTTTTAAAGGGTTCTCCGATGTAAATAGGTTATAACCATTAACATATTTTTTGTTATCTTACGCTTTTTTTACCACTGTGGTTGGTAGGAGTCTCAAAATCTGCCACAATTCTTACTCATATACTGAGTTTATGTTCATCGTTGAGAGTGCTACGCACCTACCCTTTCTGTAGAATATTACCAATAAGCTCAGTGTACGTCCTTTCAGGGCGCACTTGCTGGCGTTCCCACTTCCATCTGCCTTAGTTCTTTTACACTAAAATAAAATCACAAAACCTGCTTTCCATTAGATACGAGCACGAGGTTAACAGCCGTGTGCAGACCCTTAGACCTCACTCGTTTTCAAAATGACTAGAAGCCGTTGTACCCTTTAGCAGAATACTTAGAACTAAGATTATGACAAAACAGAATTAATATTACTATAATATCACGTGAAACACTTACACTCATTACACCTGCATACATAACACACTTACACACAACACGTTACATTCAACTCACACAACGCACTCACTACTCTCACACACACTACATACGCACCACACAATCACACGCATCCACAAATCCCACACATAGCTTAGTAAGAGGTATATTATTGTCACAGCAATTTTACTGCTTTTGTTCGCATAGAATTATTGTTTTATCACTTAAGTATGAGAGAGGATACTGATTTCTGTAACACAGGTCTTCGAACATAGCACAGAAATCAGTCAAAGAATTGTGGCAGATTCTGAGACTCCTACGAACTTCCGTAGTAAAAAAGAGATAACAAAAAATATGTTAATTGTATTATATTGTTATACCTATTTACATCAGAGAACAGGACTTCGAACATAGCACGGAAATCAGAGACTTAATTATTTTTGTAACATTTTTTGTGAATAAACATTTTATTATAAACATTCTGCTTCTTCTTATCGTGTAGTTGGTAACTAATCTGGTGTCAGAGCTTCAATGCTGGCCCTCTAACTTAGCTTCAGATGCCGTTGATGAATGCCGCATGCCGTGCCGTAAAGAACGGTGAAGAAAAACACCATGAGGAAACCTCAAGATGTTTTTCTTTACCGATTCGAAGCAAGTGATAAATATACAATACGTACATGAATCTGACAAGTCTGCGTGTGATCCGAAGTATCATCTGCCTAGCCTTTTCCCAACTTTGTTGCGGTCGGCTTCCAATTTACTCGGATGAAGCTGAATACCTGGGTTTTACATGGAGCGACTGCCTGTCAGACCTCCACAACCCAGTTACTGGGTAACACGATACTCCTTAGTTAAACTAGTTGTCAGATTGTCGGGCTTCTGACTATCTGTAACAACGGTCATAAATCTACTAATACCAGCAGCCGGAACCAACGGTTTTACGTGATTCCGAGGTACGAAGACATCTTGATATGACGTAATAAAAGATATTATGATGTAATGTTCACCCATTCACGTACCAAACTCGGCAAGCGTTGCTTAACTTTGTATCGACCCTTGGGGCTGGTATAATTTAGCCACAAGCTCCTCGTGAACGCGATAAGAATTACATAAGTGATATTGATATTTCTGTCCAATACTTCAAAGTATTCAAAATGGTCTTCAATATAATAAATAAATATAAATAAATATTCCACAACTTTTTCACACTACACCATTTAGTCCCAAGTTAAGCTTGAGAGCTTGAGTTATGGGTACTAAACAGCGGATAAACATACTTATATATTTCTAAATACATACATACTAAAGATAAATTACACCCAGACACAGAACAAATGATCGTGCTCATCACACAAACATTTGTCCTGGGTGGAAATCGAAACCACGACCTCCGACATAGCAGTCAGGGTCACTAACTACTAGACCAACAGGCCAGTCAAATAATAATTTGTCATTTTATTGCAGTCTACCAAACGCAACATTGGCATCGCCATTACCAGAACACTTAAAGCCGGTAATACCTACATATACGTTTAGCGTTGATACATTGTATGAAACACGTAATTTCATTTCCATACATTTTATGGCACATAAAGCCAGCTTTATACTTAATTTCTGGGAGAATTGTATAATATATTGATGTACGAATCGCTTGTAATAATACCCTTTGGGAATAAAAGGGAATTCCGAACTGGATTGAGGATTTTTGCTGTAATATAACGCGGTTGAAAGAAATAATTAGGATCCTTTACAGAGAGAGCGTGAGATGTAACATCACGCACGTATTTGCAGAAGGGTTGGGCAGAGGTGCACCTATAGGAACAACACCTACCTACAATTTGCCAGTTATGTTCAAGTTTGATGTAATAGGAGGCGAATCTATTGCTATCAACCGGGCACAAATTAATACTCCGGGCTGCGACTGACAAATTTCGAATCAAACTCAAGACTTCATGCTTCATAGTAGAACTTGAGATAACTAAATCAAAAAGGCAGTCACGAGGCAGTGTGGTTTTTGGAAACAGTAAAAAATCACAAAGAAAGTTCAGTCAACAAGTAATAATGTGACATTTACCGTCATTCTCCTGCTAGAGTACCTACTGTCAATCGTATTTCGAAATACCTACTTAAAACATAAAAAGGAATCCAATCACTGGCACACAACAGCGCCTCCAAATGACAATAACGAAATCACGGCCCTAAAAAATAAACTCAATTTTGAAATTGGAACTGTTATCTTTGGCCGTTACGAAATCATGTCGGGACCTGTCGGATTCGTTCGACAAGTTCAGACAAGTGAGGAAAAAAAAAGCTTATAAACAGTCGTTGACAATAGACAGACGTTGTAAAAAGGTCGGACCGGCCCTGGTTAGAAAGGGTCCTATTGTGAGATCTGTGAGGCGACAAGAGCAAAAAATAAAAGGGACTATTAAGGGATTTGAAATGGTTCCCGAGAAATTAGTAGACGGTTAAGTGGTCAACGATTTATTGGAAACACGAGGCCAAAATTTGGCGTTGATTTATAAGTACTTTGTCCAACATTTAGAACTAAAATAAGTTGTAACGTCTGTAATTTGCAAATATTGGGAAAAAAATATCGGTACAACGATGATACCCGGTTCCTTGGCTAAATTTAAAGCAGAAAATTCGCACAAGCATACTGTTTATTTTATTTCTTTGTAGCGCTTACACCAGTTTTACGGAAACTATCTAGTAAGATGTTGATAGGAATAATTTAAAGTGTTTCTCAAACAAAGGTAATGTAGTGCATGGTATAAAAAATATGATTCGCCGTGCATGGCGTACAATTTGAATTAAGGTAATAAAAAAATTATTAGAATTCATTATTTATTGGGAAATATAATTAACAACAAAATAGAATACTAAGTAAATCGAACAGAGTTTTATTTCATGCTTACATTATCTAGAAACTCATTGATAGAGTAAAATCTAATTAAAATGCAGCAAGCCCGAATGTTTGGTAGTAACAGATTAAATAAGGACACATGGTTCGTGTAGGAAATAATTTTTGTACTCAAACTAGCATTCACCCATGGCTGCGCCTGCGTGAATGCCAGCCATTGCGCCCAGCTCCCAGACGGCTGCTTTTTTTCCGACACATCCAACAAATATCATCATTATATTTTAGCCAATGTTTACAAAAACTTGATAAATTATTTATTAAAACCTTCCCCGAATACCACCCTATCCATTAGTGGAAACAGCATGAAAGTCGGTGCAGTAGTTTTTAAGTTTAGTGCGGACGAAGAGACGCTTCAGAGGATTTTGTTTTATAATTGTAGTGATTTATTCCACCAAAGACAAAGAAAGGTCTATAAATGGCAAAGCAACAATAATCCAGCGTTTCTTTAATCGGAAGCCTATAAATCTATAAATAAATCGCACCTGATTAGCATCCCAGCTGTTATTCACGTCCACTGTCTTGCGTTTATTTCCAAGTAAAGAAAACGCCTTAGGGCATCACTTAGTGCTGTCTGGAACACTGAAGGTGTCTAGAAAATTTATGAGAAACTAGACGGCTGCTTTATTAAACTAGGAAAGCTTTGGACCATGTTTGTGTTCTTTGAAAGCTTAGGGAGTGCAGGAACTTTGTTAATTAAGAATTTAATAGTTCTGGTTTTCTTTGCGGTGTATTTCGATCTTTGGTGAAAGGTGGATGAAGTATCTTTGCCTTTGTTTGGTAATTTCTACCATCTTTGTCATTATTATTATTACTAGACAATTTCGTTTACTTCAGAGCAAAGGCCTTCCTATTTTCTTTCCATCTCTCTCAGTCAAGGGCTTTTCGGGACCAGACCTTATCGAAAGAGTCCAGCTCGTGCCGCCATCTTAGCTCGGCCCTACCGCGATGTTGTGTGCCATGTAAGGGAATCCATTGGGTTGTGCGTTCGGGCCACTGATAACCCGACATGCGGCAGATGTGTCCAGCCCAGTTCCATTTTAGCGTGGAAGTTTTTTGAGCGACGATTATCTTCGTCTATACGGCTGAATTTTTCTTCTGTTAGCTTTATCCGAGTGCTTGACAAAACTTGGTTATCAAAGAGTTCTGTGTCATCCAGTTACTGGGTTCTGCAAATCAAACGGGCCGTCGTTCTATGCCGTACCTATGCGGTTTTCTTAAAGCTGCCCCGAAATATAGTTAAGAAAACGATGGGCAGATGATAATGGTTGTAGCTTAGCTACATATAATATCTGTTTGAATGCTTACAACCAATGTACAGACGCCAGCACATCAAGTTACCCCAATGTGTCAAATTTCTTTGATCGTTTTACAACTTTATGTCGAATAGAATAAGGTTCATGTTCAATTGGGAAAATTTGACACATTGGGGTAATTTGATGTGCTGGCGTCTGTACGTTAAAAGTTACTATATTAATCTCTTCAAAATATACTTTCCTGTCGACTTAACTTCGAAGATAAGAATACTCATGAATGGAACGTTAAAACAGTGAAACGAGAGAATGAACGTAATGATAATGATAGATGTGAAGCATAAACGAGTGAAAGATATGAATGTATAATATAATGTTGAATAGAGATAGAAAATGAATGTTTAAAATGTAGAATAAGAAAAAAAAGGGAAAGACGTCCTAACCAGGCCATCAAAGCAAATAAAATATACCTACCTAAATATAAATAAATATTCCACAACTTTTACACAACGCTATCTAGTCCCAAACTAAGCAGAGCTTGTGCAATGAGTACAAAATAACTGATAAATGTCCTGCTATGTTTCGGTATCATAGGTAAATTACACCCAGACACAAAACAAATGATCGTGCCAAAGACATTCAATACCTATAGACCGGACATCACGAAAAAAATTTCGTCCGAAAAAGTGTGTCCTGTTGGATACAAGTCTATGAGTTTTTTACGCTCCGCTGCGGCTCCAATATTCATATATTGTTCTAGATGGCGTTACTGAGACATGGGATCAAAATTTTTCTATGATATTTGCTTGACATGCCCGCTCTATAGTATTTTAAATCTCTTTGGATCGTGCTCATCACACAAACATTAAATTTGTCTTGGGTGGGAATCGTACTCGGCATTGCAGTCAGGGCCACTTAGGTACTGCTCGACCAAGAGGATTTGTAATTTTTCTTTTTACTACACATATTTTTTTATTTCATTTTCAGCCATATTACAAATTCTACTCGTTAACACTTGACAGTTGACAAACAGCCGATTCCATATACGCCATTTTCTTTCTATTGTCGCAATAGAATAGAAATAGAATTTGTAATATGGCTAGGCCCGCTGAATACACTAACGACACAAACTTCTGATAGAAATACGCTTTTAAATTCAAGCTTAAAAATATCTTCATTCATGATCACTGCTGTTTATATTCCAGTAGCTCACCCCATCCCGTATACCTTATCTTACCCAGGTAAATACAATTCTACACCGTCCAAGGTAAAGTTTATGTATGTGTCCTTTCTATTTTACTTTGTTATCTGTCTACCAAGTTGGACCTGTGTGTCTTCGCGATGCATATTCAAACACTGTGCGGTCGTGAGCCGCGGTACTGGATGTAATATTTATGTTTGCAGGTCCCTGCAGCTTTCAGCGCTATAATTAATTGAAATTCTCTATTTACGTTTCACTTGAAATTAAGTCTTCTTAGTGTGTCTTATTGACTTGAAAGGTTCAATTTGCTCATAGTGTTGTGTTTTGATAGTTTGAAACTACTCGTTTGTAAAGTGGTCGCAATTGCTTGTCCTCGTCATCATCTGCCTAGCCTTTTCCTAACCTTGTTAGGGTCGACTACCAGTCCAATCAGTTGCAGCTGAATACCAGTGTATTATCTGGAGCGACTGCCTGTTGGAACTCCACAACCCAGCTACTGGGTAACACAGTACCGCTTGGTTAAGCTGTTTGTCAGCTTTCGGGCTTCTGACTACCCGTAATGAATGTCAAAGAGCTACAAATGATAGCCAGGACCAACGGCTCATCGTGATTTCCGGGCCACGGGGATTTCTTGGTAAGTAATTTCAATTTCAATTTATTTATTTCAGACAAACGTCCATAGGGTTAGCATTACAAAATTACTTAAAGACTAGTGTTAGTGATACAAAAAGAAATTTAACTGGTGTGGATCCTTATCCAGTGGCGCAGCAGAGGGGACTCCCATGCACCTATCTCGAAACACGCTCAAAAGACTGTTAGTGTTGGTACGCAGCCGGTCGGCCATGGATGCGGTCCTTTTTCTTATTATTGCGTAAAAGTCATCGGTACGCGCCTCCGCAAACATACCGGACGCACTACAACGCCACGACCGCCCCAACAGTATTCTGAATGCCTGCACGTGTAAAAGGACTGGCAGAAGGCTTTAAAAAGCGTTACCTTTACTTGATGGCCCCCAATTCACGCGCCAACATCGTCAAGCGAAGCTTAACCGACGATCGATCCATGCAGTTGATATGATTTAGCCAGAAATTCCCTTTAAAAACTATTTAGTGGTAGGATATGAACACATTATTTATTTATCCAATACCATGATTTTCCATACGATCCCGTCTGCCGCTAAAGTTGCAGGTTGATTATTCTGTTTTACGATGGCCACTGGGAATCATAGTTAGGAAATACAATTTGTACCAGCTTCCGTTGCTCCAAACTTTATCATGCATGCATTTGAAATGTGAATGCATTATGATATCCTTCCTCTGTAGGATTTTGCTGGAATATTACTCATATTTTGTTTTAAGAAACTGCGAGGTATTAGCATTAAAGACATGGCCAGTTAGTTCTTTTAGGCATGCTAGTGAGATTCTTTAGTTTTGTAAGTATATATTAGTTTTATTTTAAGTCTTTGAACGCCACGTCGGTCACACGTTGACCGCGAACAATTAAATTTCTATTGTGTCTGGTAGTTGGCAGTCAATGTGTACCAACCGACGTCTAGTCTGTACCTCGCAACTCTGACTGTGACGCCATATATGTGAAGACAATGTACATATATTATGCCAGCACATCAGGCTTCGCTTGCCGAGGTCGGTCCCTGGATGGGTGACCATTCACTACATATCAAGGCTCCTCCGTTTCTAGAAGCCGTTAAGCTGTTGGTTTCTACTGTCATTTGAAGACTGTCAGAGCCCCGAAAGTCTGACGACCAGTTTAATGCATGCATGCCGTCTGTCGGGACAGGTCAACTCAAAGCTGAATTGGTTCTTTCTTCAAAAGGCCTTTCCAGACTTTGCCCTGCATCGTGAGACTCGCATAATACATGTATACAATCTTATGTCTGGACTATGACCCCTGAGTTTCTTTCAGCATTTTTTCTCAGGGATTAGTCACTTTGGAAATGCCAATTAGTGCCATTTAGTTTAAAAAAATGACATGTAAAAGTATCTGAGAAGATCTACTTACAGAAATAAATATGTTTTCATCATTTCATTTCATTTCATCATTTCATTTCATTAATGTTTGTACACGCGGCTACACATCAAGCTACAAATTTCGCTGACCTTCGTATATTACAAAATCTTGTACAATGTGAGATCAGCTTATACTGGTAGCGTATAGCTTAATGTGTGGCCGTGTTCACCTACTTACCTATGTTTGCAAATTAAATAGGTAAATGATTTGATTTTTTATTTGAATCAAGGGATATCGGGAACCCAAACACTGGGTTGTGCAAGTCAAATAAGCAGTTGCTCTATGTAAAATACTAGTACTCTACTGGAAGCCGACCCTAACATAGTTGGGAAAAGGCTAGGCAGACTGACGACAGTGCGAATTCTATGCTTCAAAAGAAAAAATCAAATTCAAATTCCCACGGTATTGCTAGTGTTAGTTATCCTTTGCATATATAATTTCTACTATTACATCTTAAACGGCAGATGTATTCGATGGTATCGCCAACCAACACTCCTACTTCCAGTCAATTAACTTTGCTGACAATAGTCACTTGCACGCAGATGAGAATATGATTGCTACCAGTGACGGAATTTCTTTGACGTCTACTGTTATTAAGTGCCGTTGTGGATGTAGCTTTTAATACGTGTTTTTTTGTCGTTGTTAGAACTGCAAGTAACGTCATTCTTATTGGAGGCATTGATTTGTCAATAAATAAATAAATAATATTCCACAACTTTTTCACACAACGCCATTTAATCCCAATTTAAGCTTGAGAGCTTGTGTTATGGGTACTAAACAGCTGATAAACATACTTATATACTTCTAAATACATACATATAATAGATAAATTACACCCAGACACAGAACAAATAATCGTGCTCATCACTCAAACATTTATCCTGGGTGGGAATCGAACCCACGACCTCCGGCATAGCAGTAATAATAATAATAATAATAATAATAATAATAATAATAATAATAATAATTTTAGAAAACAGAAATTACAAAATCTATTGGGACCGAACAATAATCACAGACAAAACTATACATTACAATAGACCTGACATCACCGTGCAAGACAAATCCAATAAAACAGTTTACATAATAGATATAGCTATACCTAACTCGCACAATATCCAAACTACAATATCCGAAAAACTAAGTAAATATCAAGACCTCGCCATTGAAATAAAGACCCAATGGAGAGCACAAACCGTACACATAGTCCCAATAGTACTGTCCTCCACCGGTGCTATACCAAAAGCTCTCACACAAAGCCTTAACACTCTACACATGCCATCTCACACACTTTACATGCTCCAAAAAGCAACTATACTCAACACGTGTCGCATCACCCGAAAATTTTTAACATCTTCTACACTGTCATCTACATATTCAATATAAATTTCCCCTTACACACTTGGTTCCGGCCCGTGTGTAAGGTCGTAAACTCTCCTCAAGGAGAAGAAAAATCAAGATTTCAATATAATAATAATAATAATAATTTATTTCCAAAAAACTTAGTTACTACTTTACAATATCCATGTGGCAAAAATTTCGATATAGGCAAAGAGATTAGCGTCTGTAACCGAACTAGGCAAAGCCTGTATTTCGGCTATCAGCACCATTCCCCACGAGTTATATTACAATAAAAAAGAGATGCCAAGCAGTGGAAGAATTCAAAACAATAAGATCTAAAAATATAAAATAAGTAGGTACTACAAAACATGGTTTTATGAAGGTAAATATTCCTTAGCTAGTAAATTGTAAGTAAGGATAAGTAAATGATTTTAGTATTAGTTTAATCCATTTTAATAGATTGAGTGTTGTGTGTGTGTGGGAGTGCGAGTGTGTGAGTAAGTGTGTGTCTATGTGAGTGTGAGTCTGCGTGTGTATTAGAATGCGTTTAGGTGTGTGTGTTGAGTAGTTGTATATTGTGGAGTATAATTAAGTGGTGAGTGTATGTAAGCAATGTAGATTGTATATATGTTTTATGTGCACGTGTGCTTCGTTCTTAGTGTGATATGAATAGCAATTGTTCAGTCTCCTCGTAACTTAATTTCTGTAAGTACTGGCATACTTTTAATTTGCATTGTTTTCTAGATAGCGGGTATATATGTAATGTTTTGTTAAGCTTATTGTATAGATAAGGACCTAGGAAACTAACAAATCTTTTACCAAATATTGTTTTAAATGTGGTAACATAATCACATACATGATGTTTACGCCGTCGCTGTAGTAATGTTCGATTATAAAACTGATTGCTGTGTCAGGGTCTGACTGGCCTGTTGGTCTAGTAGTTAGTGACCCTGAATGCTATGCCGGAAGTCGTGGGTTCGATTCCCACCCAAGACAAAACTTTGTGTGCTGAGCACGATCATTTGTGCTCAGTATGTTTATCAGTTGTTTAGTAATTGTTGTACAGACGCCAGCACATCAAGCCACCCCTATGTGTCAAATTTCTTTGATAGTTGTACAACTTCATTACAAACAGAATAAGGTTCATGTTCAATTGGGAAAATTTTACAGTTTGAGGAGCGTGATGTGCAGGCGTCTGTACCTACGTCATTTAGAAGATTGTCACCTTTTAAACTTTTCTATGCATCTTTAAGCAAAGTCTTAGGTAGATGCGAGACTTCACCTACATCACAAGGAATGACTGCGATTTGACCTCTGAGTCCTTTGGTTTGGCCAAAGGAAGGTACCGATATTTCATTGTTGGCTTTTGTCCCTTTTAAGGGTCCAAAAGGAAACGAAAGCGATTACTCGAGGGAAGTGATTGAATAATCCACACACGTTGACTTTCGGCTGCTCTCGAGTTCACGGGTTTGTTGAACCGATGGTTTTATGGTTTCCTGGTACATTTAATGATCGGGACCGTTATTGGGATTCGTCATAGGTCCTTGGTTCTTATTAAATGAGCCGTTGGGAGAACAAGACGCACTTAATCACAAGCCTTTGATGAAGTTCTTACATCAAACATGACAAATCATTTTTATAATGTTTAAAGATCGCTTGCAATATTCCACTATTGGATATTTTTACCCGGAAGGTGCCAACGGGGTAGAGTTATTAAGCCACCGATTTCAATCGGTGCGTCTGTCTTAGCGTAACCTGTGCTAGATTGAGAGTTGAAATTTTCACTGAGTGCGTATAATTCTGTTGACGCTAAAACAACAAAATATGTCAAAAAAAAATAACAATAAAGAGGGCTCATACAATAACATGATGTTTAATTCGTGTGCAATGGTACAGCAAACACAACGTAACCCTTTGTGTTTGATTCGGTCTCGCACTTCGGTTGTTTTTTAAATAGGTACTTACCGTTATATTAATTTCCAAATGGGCTGATTAATTTTAGATTCCAATAATTATCAGAATTCTAAATAGTCAACTACCTTAGGTGATATAATATTTCGTCTGAGAATTGTTATCACTATGTGAAGATGTTTTTAATAAAAGTAGGGCGGGCTTTTAGGGGATTGTTTTATATAATTTTGACGTTTGAAAAGTGCTGATCTTCAGTTTAATTTTGATTTCGAAAGATTTCTGTTTTAAAAAGAAAAAAGACAGGAAGAAATAATGCATGAAAGAAAAAGCATTTATCTGACACAACACAACACACTGTTTGTCTCTGCATGACCTAAAGGTTGACAGGTACAGAATGCCTAAGGCATTAAGTCCGCCTATGTACATTTGTGTGCTTGAAGTATTAAATAAATAAATAAATAAATAAACACAGGCACTCGATCCTACTAATATTATAAACGCGAAAGTTTGTGAGGATGGATGGAGGGATGGATGTTTGTTACTCTTTCACGTAAAAGCTAATGAATGTATTTTAATAAAATTTGGTATGGAGTTAGCTGACACCCTGGATTAACACATAGGCTACTTTTTATCCCTGTATTCCCACGGGAACGGGATCTACGCGGGTGAAACCGCGGGACGTCTGATAGTAATACATAAAAGTACAAAAGAAAAGAATTAAACTAAAAGAAATTAAACAATAGAAATAAAAAAAAAACAAAGAACTACTTATACACCAGTGGTATTTTTGGTGTGATCCAAAAATGCCTATTGATTAATCAGTATCTGTGGTGGATTGCAAACAAAAAAGGGTGCCTTATCATAAAAAAAACTCAAGTAGGTATATCTGGTAGTATATTTGGTGACTGGCTGTTGGTCTAGCAGTTAGTGGCCCTGACTGCTGTGCTGAAGAAGGTCGAGGGTTAAATTCCCATCCAAGAAAAATGTCTGGGTGAATTTATCTGTATTTACAAATATATTAGTATGTTCATCAATTGTTAAGTACACATAACAAAAGTTCTGCTTAGCTTCGGACTAGTTGGCCTTGTGTGAAAGTTTTACAATTATATTATTATCGCTGCTAACTACGCAAGTACCTGTTAAAGTTTTACATAATAATATATCGTAGGTAGGCGGATAGTCGCGTCACAATATTCGTCCTGCTTGAAGGATGCCCGCCGTACGTGTCGCTTCGTTGTGTACCCCGCCTGAATAATAATGATGTTGTGTGCGATATTCTGGCGGGGACACTTAAAGAGACAGAAAGAAAGAAAAAAAAAATATTTTGGCATCTAAGCTCACGTTAGTAAATAAAAGCAAGAAATTAAATCATTTAATTAAAAGACAGTAAAAATAGAAAATAAATAATCACAAACCTTAATTATGATGAGGGGATGCGAAAGGACAAACTAGCTACTGTCTCCGACTTGCAAGGAGGTCTACTAAACCATAAAACATATCCACAGTAGTCGTTGATGATGTAGTTTTTTATTAGTGAAAATTATGGTAAAATAGGATGAAAAATTTCGGACATTACCCGGTATATACAATTGTACATACTACCTAGTTATTCCTCTTTACAATAGTGTAGAAGCATAGATAGAACGATGATTATTAGTTTAGATGAACGTTGATTTATTTGTGAAGATTTTTAATTGGCACAAAATTATTTATACTGTAAGATCTTACTTGCAGTATAATAATGAATCACGCTACATTATCACCAAGATCATTAGAGCCTTTTTGCCTCATACAAGTCTGTTTACGGGGTTTGTTGGTTTTTCGTTTTATATTTTCCTTGTTTTTATTTTTTTGTGTTCATGTGTTGTGTGTCAAGAAAATTGATTTTCTTTCTTTCTTTCTCCACACGCAACCGCCACTCTGACGCACACGCCTCACAAACTTACCCGTACTCGATATTTCACACACGAGAACCCACTTATTTAAAGGATCAGAGGTGCCCTGGCTGATTTATTCACGGGACTACTCTAGATTGTTGCTTGACGTCGGGAAATGGCGGACGCTGGGCGATAACGTTAGATTTAATGTCAGTTAGGCGTAATGGTGTGTGAGTGACGTTTGAGTTGATGGCCTCGTGTTTCGATGTTTCCTTGTGGAACTAAGGGCGGGTCAAATTGGTTTTGTTTCGGGATTATTTCTTGTGTTGTGTTTCTGATACGGACATACGTACCAAGGGGTTGTGTATGTTGGTATTGTTAAAGATACACAAACATATAGAATGTTTAAACTCATGTTCAAACATTCAGAAGTTCTCACATGATCTGACCAAGATAATGTCCTTAAAAGACACTGTGATCTCTGTGTTTCTTTCATTGCCTCTTCTCACAGCAGTCAGATAGAGAAACACCGACCTCATATCATATACTAGTTTAAAATTTTGTGTAAATGTGTTTGTAAAACTAATAACAGAACTTTAAAAAATTGAATAACATACTACTCATCTCTATTATATAAAATACTCGTGTCACTGTGTTTGTTACAAAACTCTTCCGAAACGTCATGACCGATTCTAATGAAATGTTGAGTGTATATTCAGTAAGTCTGTGAATAAGACGTAATGTAGGAACCAAAATAAAAGTCATAAATTGATTTTAACTTATTCTTACTGTAAAAACATGCTTAAATCTACTATTGGCAATATTAGATATCGTCCAAAATAAACCACTGGCAATACCTCGCACTTCCATCCATAAAATTCCACTGCTGGACAAAAACTTAACCATGTCCTTATTTTGACAATAGTATTTACTTAGTAAACAATACAGAACACAATAGAAAACCCTTTGTTGTATACAAAAAAAAAACTTGCAAATATCGTTTATAAGCAGTATTCATCTCACCCTTATCCATTTTATCCCAAAGGTAGACAAAAGCCTCGTTTTAGATTTTAAAACATAAAATACAGTATACCACGCTATTAAGAAAACTATTCTCCCATACGAGTTCCATAACAACATCGTGGTAAGACTATAACATAAGATTATATGCCCGTTCAGTGTAATGTAGTGAGAATGACGTCGATACTACCCTGCTACCCTGTTTTTGATGGGGTTGAGTCGTGAACGTTTCTCGGTAAAAGGTTCATTAAACTGTAACAAACTGAAATTAGTGCCAACATGTAACGTAGTTTATTTTTGTGTGCAACAAAGTGTGTGGGTACTTATTAAAATATGGAAGTTTAAAGGTCTTTTCTTGATATTATATCACAGTAAGTTAGTTCCTCAGGGAGTACCAGGATTTACCTGAATAATTGAGCTAATATTACCTGTATTTAAAAGAAATTGTGAAGTTATTGTATTAAGAAGGCCTATAAAAATGTGTCATCTTGTTGATTACAAAACTAACAAAACTATAAAGTTGGTTGTTAGCACTCTGTAATTTAATAAAATTTATTAATAAGGCACTTCAACGATTTACTCACTAAAGTATATTCTAACAAGAATCACTTTTAATTGTAGGCATAGTGAATTTGTAACTTACAGTATTGCACAGCACTGTTAGGGAACCTACTTAACAAATAGGTTGAACAAATCATAAAAATTAAACAAGTCTAAAAATAAAAATCCACTTATACAACTGAGAGTTGTAAAAACTGCTATATTTGTTATTTGTATGAAATGAATGTATTGTTTTAAACACCAATCATGCAACATCATGTTTATATGCTTAATTAAAATTAAATAATTAAGGTATATCAATCAAAACATGCAGCCGACGAAATTATACTTCCTGGTAATCATCATATTTTCTAGTGAACGGAATGTACCTAGGTATGCTATTAGGTACACACGCCTGTGCCTTCCCGTTCGGCGAATAACAGGCGTGATGAAAGCCTTGGAAAGATAATGATAATAATAAGTTAATTTGAATTGAATAGTTTAAGTGTGCGTAGCGACATCTATCTCGCCACATGCAAACTAATGACCGATATCCTACATCGCGGTATAAGAGTTATCCGCGCAATTTGAACGAATACAAGTTCCCGACTACGACCGTCGGGATGTAGTTAGCCCACCAGACACAACACCCGTCTTTCGGTCGGAGGATCCTCCCTTTTCAATGGTGGATGAGGAACTTTACACCCTGTTCCTCATACTTTCAAATGTGTTTAGTTTATTAAGAGCTAAGACACAAATGTACCTACAGTCTAAGAACCAGGCAGCTTAAAAAAATGCCTATTTATTTATTACCTATTTTGGAAGTTGGATTAACGTCCCAAATAGGTAAAAACCTGTAATATATCTAGCAAGTGATTTTTTTTTTAGAATTAAGCATACATTCACACAAAACGCTGTCTGCAACGGAACAGCAATTAAACTGTGACCTACATTCAGGGTGGTTAGCTCAAAGAGTAATATATTGTTGGACATCGCAATAGCTCCAACACTGGTAACTATTTTATTGTGACTTTGACAGGGTCTTTATTTCCTAGCAGTAAAGGTTTGAAGCAGTAAAACATAGCTTTGAAGTCTTTATTTATCTGGATATCCACCTTCACTTTAATATACAAATATTAAACCGAAAAGTCAATAATATACTAATTAACATTATAAACTCGAAAGTCAAATTGTTTGTTTGGTTGTCCAGCTTTCACACATATACCATTAAACTGATTTAAAATAAAACCAAAGTCATATCAACAAGCAACATAGGCTGTATTTTTTTTGGATATTTGTAACTCTCACGCAAAAACTACTGAATGCATAATGAAACTGTATAAGTAATAGAGGACAGTTAGTTGTGTTATATTTTAAAAGCAATTACATCTCATTGATGATAGATGTCATCACATCTGAGTGTTTGTTGGCGGTATGGTCGCGGAGGACGTTGATTCACCAGATGATGAATCACAGCCTTGGGAAAAGTCTAGGCAGATGCCTAGCCTGTCCTTTTCCCAACTATGTTGAATATCAGTGTTGTACAGACGCCAGCACATCAACCTACTACAATCTGTCAGATTTCTTTATTGTTAAATTTTCAACTTGGTTCCTAAATCATACGGTTTAAAATTGATTGAAGAAATTTGACAGTTTCGGGTAGGTTGAAGTACTGGCGTCTGTACAAAGAGCGACTGCCTGTCTGACCTTCACGACCCAGTTACTAGGTAACACGATACCCCTTGGTTAGACTGCTTGTCAGACTCAGGCTTCTGACTACTCGTAGGTAACTATTGTCACAGATCTACAAATGACAGATAGGACCAATGAATTAACTTTGCTTTCCGAAACACGGAGGAGTCTTGATATATATGTAATGAATGTTCAATCATCCACGGACTAACCTTATCAAGCGTAACTTAACCTTCCATCGACCTGTGAGGCAGTTATTATTTAATCACAATCTCCTCCCGGTGGTGGACGTTGATTATCCTACCAATATTATAAACGCGAAAGTTTGTGAGTATGGATAGATGGATGGATGGATGTTTGTTACTCTTTCACGTGAAAACTACTGAATGGATTTTAATCAAATTTGGTATGGTGTTAGCTGACACCCTGGATTAACACATAGGTCACTTTTTAACCCTGTATTCCTATAGGAACAGGACCTACGCGGGTGAAACTGCGGGACATCTGCTAGTACTCTTATACATTTTGAGTCCAGTGGTGCCATTCATAAAAATACAAATGCTAGTAAATTGTCCTCTGCTTCATCTCAATGGTATGTCAGCCTCTAATCTGGACTCGTACTGAGACGGTTCCCGTGCGGGATGCGGGACGCGTGTTTCAATTTCTACAAAGATTGCACGTCGTACTTTTATCCTGAGCGGGATCTAACTTGTCTTAGTCTACAGCTAGACGTAACCTTCATAGGAAAGCTGTGTTGTCCATATTATACGGGTTGGGCGTTGATTTATATCTAGATTCTAATAGGACAGATTGAGGTTCTTCAAAAAGGTCAGGTGCATAGTACTCGCAACTGGCGTGTGTGTATGACAATGTATGAAGGTAAACGAAGCACAAGAAGTATATAAGAATTTCTGACTACTCCCATGGGAAAAGGTGTGAGTGTATATAATGTATGTGTTATATGTATAATATGACACACAATTGAAACCGCAAGATTTTGGTACAACAATTAAATGCTTTATTCATTGTCTATTAGCTTACACGTTACTAATAAAGTAGGTTAGAAAAATACATGTTCTTACCTGTAGAATAAAGTTGTAAAGATACAAGATAAAAATAAACCGATAAAACAATAAAACTGTATCTGAAATATAAACTTAAAAACTTATTATTTAATTGTATACAATTCTTACACCTAAGGAAAACTACAGAATTGGCAAATAATGTGTTTATTTTTTACTTGCCAATACCTATTGTTGTTCTGCTGTTTTACGTATTTATTTTTTATATTAAGATCTCACAAATATTCTTCCCCATATTAGTATTTGTTAGCTTGCGCTGCGAATACTATTGTTCAAGCACAAAATGATAAACTGACTTATTTACCAGATTAATCATTACGAAGAAGAATACCGCGATATCCAGCGTTTGGCTCACACAAATAATGTTTCTATTATTTTAATATATCAGTGATTATATAATTCTTATAATATTTTATATTATTGTCATTAATACAAGTCTGAAATAGAATTCAACATCCATTTGAGACTTCTTTGCATTAGGAGAAGCCTTTACTTTACACTGGGGTATTATAGACATAAAAAAGATTCTAAAATATATTACATAAGAGGCCTAAAGAGGTCTTGCCCAGTTACTGCATCAGGTAATCAGGTTACACTGGAAGCCAACCCTATCTTAGTTGCAAAAAGGTAGACAGATTATAAAAGGAATTATAGGAAACATTTAAGTGTCTTCAAATCCAACATTGTCAGAACATGGCACGCATACCATAGAACTACACTGCAAGCAAATCGGAATCTTGCAAACCAAGCAGAAGTGGTAAGTTTTCCTTTTTCTTACTGGAGGACACATTCTGCACACCTTCCTATTACTGTGGTTTCTTTCTGGGGTTTCCTTGCCCACGGCGTCACTTGGTGCCTGCAGTGGTGGTGCATCGTTACCCAATACTCGACGAATTGAAAGTCGATAATCAAAAGGCAGTCGGCAAAAGTTAACTTTAGTCAGCAGTTGCTTTAAGACAAGACTGTGAGCAAGATCTTTGAGAAATTCTTCCATATTTCCTGTATCACCAGCTTTATTTTGGTATAGGACATATGAATTGACAGTGCTTATGTCCAATAAATAGTAGAAAACACTCATTTGGAAAATCGCCGTCTTTCGACGCCTGCAAGTGTAAATAACACTTTTCCTAAAAACTTCGCCCAAATTTTTCGCTTTCACGAATTGGTGGGGTGGCTTTTTCTCAACCGGTTCTAGCTCTTGACTATCCTTATCGGTGAAGATTTCCTTCTCCTCACAGTCTTCGGTGCAGAGATGCCCATCGTAAAAGTAATTAGTCTCAGCATCGCATAGGAACTGAATCTTAATACCATGTGCACTAGTCTTCTGGTTCAAATGTGTGCCAGAATAGAAATTATTATCAGCTCTAAAGTATTGTTCATCAATTGTGACTACTGGACCGATAGTATAGTTTCTCTTACAATTTTCTACAAATTTGTTGAAAATGTAGGTGACTGGGGCAAGCTTTTCTTCTTTAGGACTCCACTCTTGACCTTCCGATTTTGATGAATCATAACATAACAATCTCAGTAATGATTTGAAACGCGCTCTAGTCATCACTAACTTATAAATTTCTCGTGCAGTACCATCCGTGGCAAATAAGTCATTAATATTTTCATCATTTGACTTAAAAACAGCCGTATAAATAAGTAGGCCTAGAAATGCGTGCAGCTCATCCATTGTCAATAGAGGCATGTACAGTTTTGATGGATCCATCTTTTTGTTAGTGCATTCTAAAATATGCGCAAGAATCGAATCATCCATAAACAAGTTCCAGAAAGTAAAAGGGTTTTTGGTTTCTTTCGTAGATGTTTTAAAATCCTTTGGACGTTGCTTTTTAGTTTTTGTTTTGACTACTTCTTCTTGTTCTTCATGGCTATCAGAGTCAATATCAGTGTCGATATATAGTACAGAGTCATCGGAGTCTTGATCAGAGTGGCTTTTCAATACTGGGCACGATATGTGGGCATTCGCAATCTGCTTTGCTATCTCTTGTGTGTTTGCTGAAGTACTTGGACCATACATGTTTAAAATCAGCTAAAACAAAAGGAAATACATAATAAAACATACTTAAGCTTTCGTATCTAAGACATTTAAGGTACACAATTCGGTTTAGTAATCGTGAAGCAGTAAGAAACGCAATAATTTTACCTGTGGTGCGCTGGCAGGCGGACGAACAAGCTAGTCTGTGTGTATTTACGCCGAGGCACCTTCCAATCTTATTTCCAGTCAAAAGTCACTCGTTGTCGCGGGTATTTGCTGAACAGGACTTCTTTAATGCAGCTGCAAAGAACATCCTTCTTTCTTCCCTTCACTCACAGGCGAAAATGCCAGCCTGTGTCAACGTTTTAGCACTACTGCGTGCTAAGGGAAGCCAGCCAGGGAGGGCTTCTAGTCGTCATCTCGTTGATGCCCTGTCCTGCTCTCTCCTCAATCTGGAGATAGGGTGAGTGCGGGACAGGGTGGCGGGCGGTGGGGTGCGGTGTGCGTCGCGGACAGACAGAGATAGGAAATATATCGCTGTTGCCGCACGCGATAGGTGCGAGCGGTTTCGAATACAGCGATCCGCCCGGTATCAGACTCAAGGGTGCACAAGGTCATACCCAGGCAATACGCGAGGTTGTATTTTAGAATCTGTATACTAAGATTTATGTATAAAAATAACAAATGTCATTTTACCATGCCACATTTTTAAGGGAATATAAGTTACATTTACCTGACCAGTATCGAATAGACTGTTTGAAGTAGACCATTGGAAAATTGGAAAGAAATCAAGGTGACAATTTAGTTTGAAAGTTTTGCCTTGTAATTATAAATCTACTTTAAATTGCTTATAAAAAGTTTGGCCTGTATAGTGTATACTATAAAATAATTCAAAGTGGGTAGTTTGAAAGATCCCTTTTTGGACGAATTCCAAACTCGACCCTGATTACGTCACAATGAAGGCTCGCTTTCATCACAACACAGAAATGAAAATACAAAAGGTCCACTTTGTTCAGTCTCTTGAACTACTGAACTCTCAATTCAACAATATGAAAAGAAGTCAAATTGGTGCTATAGATATGCTTACACAAAAACACGAAGAATCACAGTTACGTGTTTAATATAAATAGAATTGTGTGTAAATAATAATTTCTCAACCTAGGCTCTGACGACTAGTCTAGACGAGTACTAGACAGATACCATTTTCTTCTTAAAATACAAGCCAGTTACTGTTTAACTGCAAAGCAAACGCCCCTCCTCATACAGAAAAGACATAAGCATTAACCATTAGGCTTGCTCGTGCTAAATTTGTGATTTTAGACTTTTTTCCTATTACTTCTGTTGATACAGTTTTTGCTGCAGTATTATTTTGTCAAAATAACCTCGTGAAAATCTTAAATCAGCGATCCAGCTTCAGCAAGATAAGATAATATTAATACTCGTGTCTTTTCTGGATGAGAAGGCCTTGCAGTAGGACACTAACAGGCTGGTATTATTATCATAAAAGATATTTTTACTTTGGCTGCTGGTTTTATTTCGTGTGCAATCTAGCATACACCTTCTGCACCTAACCTTTTATGTGTCCTCAGGTCTTAGTAAATTATTCATAACATTGGTCTTTAATTAGCATGCACTGAACGCCTACCAACCTAATAAAGTTTTATGTTGATTTATTTGTTGCTTCTCCTTCAGAATGGCTGAAAACGGGTGCCGCATTGGCCTTGATAGTTTTACTGTAGCAACTGAAATATTTTGCCTGTTTGTTATGATAAGTGTAAGCCAGTTTTATTATTTGTTGCTTTGTTAGAATAGTTTATCGTTTCAAAAGTCTAGCTTTGTCTAGCTAAAGTACTGAATGTGACGACAGACCTGTGTTCTCAAAAGGTTAGGAGGAGGTTTACCTACAGTATCCGTAAGTTATATTTAAGACTTCCACAACCCAGTTATAAAATAAATGTTCCACAACTTTCACACAACGCCATTTAGTCCAAAGTTAAGCTTGAGAGCTTGTGTTATGGGTACTAAACAGCTGATAAACATACTTATATATTTCTTAATACATGCATATTCAAGATAAATTACACCCAGACACAGAACAAATGATCGTGCCACTAACTACTAGACCAACAGACCAGTTACTGGGCCGCAGCCTTTCAGGCTCCTGACTGCTCGTAAGGATGGTGGAAAACGTACTCGCCTTTAGATGATATAGGAATAGTTTTGACTGACTAAGCAGAACTGAACTAGCAGACGTCCAGCGGTTCCACCCGCGTTGGTCCCGTTCTCGTGGGAATACAGAGATAAAACATAGCCTATGTTTTAATCCAGGGTGTCAGCTAACTGCATACCAAATTTTATTAAAATCCATTCAGTAGTTTTTTCGTGAAAGAGTAACAAACATCCATCCATCCATCCATCCTCACAAACTTTCGCGTTTATAATATTAGTAGGATAGTAGGAAGTAGGTTAATGAGTATATTCTTTTACTAAATGATATTTGTTTTTGTAACTAGGTTTTCACAAACACTTTTACACGTCATTTGTTTTTAGTAAATGAGATCTGTGTTTAACAATTTGACTACTCTAAGAAGAAACGCCGAAAGAAACTCAGAGGTCACAGTCTCTTTTAAAGTCCAGACATTATCTTGGTCAAATCATGTAAGATCCATACAGATTAGTATCTGAGATGGTTTGCTGCTGTGCCTCGCAGTTTCACCTGCTTATCGTAGAGGTTATTGTAAACTTGTCAAGAATCAAATATAACAAACGATTTTTTAATGCAATGTACCTAGTTGAGATTAGCACCTTCAAGCAAACACACTCATCAGCTTCATAATATAATATTAGTACAAATTTAAATTATTCAATTTCTATTACAAACACATATTACCTCAAACTATATAGACCCGGAGACCACAACAGCGCATCAGCCCAAACAATGATCCGAATTTATGTAATTAGATCCACCATCGCAATGTTCTGCTGCTATTTAGGCATCCTCTAAATGTTTAGCTAGGTTAATGATGGCCACGGAATCCCAGCTATTCATCATGTATTCAGTTTGATGTAATTAGTACATTGTATCGGTTTAGTGGCCATTGTGGAGATGCCAATTAATTGTACTTACAATGTATGGACAGCGGTGGAGTGGATGATTATTGTGGGGCGTAAAATCAAGTGGTGTGTTTGTGGAAACTATGTACTGTGTAGGTTTAATTTAATTGACAATGCAACTAACTGGGCTTGCTATTAACAGCCGCACGTGTCGAACTAAGGTTAAGCTACGCATGGCGAGCCCGGTTGGTGGATGAGCGACTATTCATCATCATGATCATTTCAGCCATAGGAAGTCCACTCCTGGACATAGGCCTCCCCTATAGATCTCCAATAAGACCGGTCGGAAGCGTCTCGCATCCAGCGCGTTCCCGCGGCCTTAATGAGGTCGTATGTCCACCTTGTGGGTGGACGTCCTACGCTGCGCTTGCCGATACGTGGCCTCCACTCGAGAACCGACCCCGTCGGTCATCAGTCCTCCGTGCTATGTGCCCCGCCCACTGCCACTTCAACCTGCTAATCCGCTGGGCTATGTTGGTAACCCTGGTTCTTCTACGGATCTCCTCATTTCTGATTCGATCTCGCAGAGAGACCCCGAGCATAGCCCTCTCCATAGCTCGTTGGGCTACTTTGAGCTTAGCTATGAGCGACTATTAATTGCATTATATCAAGACCCTTTCGTGCCTCGAGAAGCTGATGCTCCGGGCTATCAAAAGTAGGTCTTTGACAGTAGTTACGCTTAGTCAGAAGCCCGAAAGTCTGACAACCTGTTTTACCAATGGGTTTAGTTTTACCTAATCTCGGAGTTGTGGAGGTCATGTCTGAGAGTCACTTCATAAAAAGATATTCAGCTGCATTCGGGAAGACGACCCCGACATGGTTGGTAAAGGGTTACGCAAATATTTCGCCACAAACTTGAGAAACATGAAATTGCCATAACAGCACACTACTACATACACATTAATTTTTATATGTAAATTAGTATTTATCTTAAAAAAAGATGTTAACTGCCGACAAACTGTTCAGCAGTTTGTCAGACCCTTTGTATGTTTTTGTTGTACAGATTTTGAATGAAGAAAATAAAAACTCAATGAAAGTCCAAAGACGCTATAGTAATTCCATAAACAAAATCCTTTAATACGAGTTATTAACTTCTAAAATATGTAAACTTGTAGCGCAATTAACTAGAACTAAATTCCTCAAATAATAATCAAATCAAAATCATTAAATTCGTTCAAGTTATTGTAACACCTTTTTGGAAGTAGGTACTATGTTCTTAAAATTAACGTTTCTTTCTTTCTTTAAGATAACAACCGTCGGGCAGTAGCCCACTAGCCACAACTCCCGTCTGGACAGTTTCTCTGACCAGACGGGTGTTGTGGCTACTTTCAATGGAGGATGAAGAACTGCACACTATGTTTCTCATTCCCCTAAATAAACTTAGATGAACCTCACACGGCACGAACCAATCCCACTTTCCACATAATATCAAGATAATATAATATATTATAATATCATCATAATATCTTTCCATATACATATTCTTCGTGCTGTGCCGGCGCTGCTGCTGCGGCTGCGGAGAACCTCAAGCGGCAGAAACATAAGAACCTCGTTGAACATTATATTTTCGAGCCGTTTTGGGTTGAAACTCTCGGGTCGTGGGGTACGAGTGCTCATAGCTTGTACAAAGATCTTTCAAGACGCTTAATAATTGACACTTCGCATGACCTAAAGGCTGGTTTTTACCTTGGTCAAAGGATAGGCATTGCCATACAACGTGGCAATGCTGCCAGCCTTTTGGGTACACTTCCAGTGGACAGCGATGCGGATGAGTTTTTTGACGCCATAATTTAGATTTAGTTTTCAGATTTTATTTTAATTTCTATTGTATAAAGTTAAGTATTGTGAATAAATAAACCTCCCTCCTATGTGTTAATCTTTCTATATCAAGATAAAAACAGAAAATCTAAAAGCTAATAATATGCTAATGATCCCAGTTTCGCGGACTTTCAGAGGTCCAATTTAGAGTCGTTTGGAGACTCCATAGGCGCTCTTGTACCATTCTCTAATTATAAATTACCATTTCAAAGAACTGCAAACAAACCGAAGGGTGTAAGGCTGAGTTTACACTGAATGTTTAAGGTCACATGTGGTAAGGGCTGTCAGAGATTTCATTAGGTTTTTAAGCGAGATATTAACGGATTTTGATTAAGTGAATCCATTGGGAATCCATTGGGTTATTAGTTGAAGTATTGTATACCGTGTCCGTGACTAACCCCGAGGAGGACATCATAAGGAATTCTAACCCAGCACAAAAAAAAATTTTTCATTAGTACGGAATGACAGCTCAATTCACCTTAACTTCACCTACATTTTCACGCAGTGATTTTATCACGTCACATTGCTGATCAAAGAAACTTTAACCTTATCTATCCTTGGAATTAAAGCAAAAATCAAAATACTTACTACGCAAAGTAAAGTTAAGTGTGCATAAACACCTTAGTCTACAAAATATAATAATAGTTATCACGACGTGATATATTAAACACCTAGTTATTTATTTTTCAAATCAAAATTAATGTACAATTTAATCTTCAGCTTAAGCTACTTTGATTCCACGAACTAATTACACAAAGAAATAATCAACTGTCTGAAATCTAAACTAAAACAGGCTTATTACGTCTTGCCAACCCTAAAGTGTTTTGAATGTGACATAAGAGGTCACAAAGGTCGTGGAGGTCGATAGTCCAAGATTGTCAAAGAAACTTCAATTTGTGCCAGATTTTGGTAGAAATTGTAAATAAATTACTCTACAGGATCGGTAGGTGGATCATACTAAAGGACAAAAAATATATTGCAATTTGAAGCAAGATAATTGGATAACTTAAGAGATTTTCTTTAGATTTATTTGTTTTTGATACAGATATTCTGCCGAGCTAAACGTAAAAACGGTATCTCAGGGAAAGCTAGTTTCGAGAAAATTTAACAACATAACACAACTTCATGCCAGTAATCCACGAAGAGCTAGGCAGAGGTGTTATGTTTAAGCCCCATGTAATAGGGGGCGAGCCTATTGCCATCAATCGGGCACAAATCCAGACTCCTGGCTGCTTCTGAGAAAGTCCAGATGGAATAACTCAATAAAGCTCGCGAAAACATTTAAATTTTGTAATGTAGTTTTCTTTACACTTTACAGGTCGATTGAACTTATACAAGGTTCTTTCATATGTTTTGAATAAGATACCGCTTATTGCCTTATTAGTTTATTAGAAGTGCCTTAAAAAGCCATCCGATGTCATAAAAATCAACTTTGTGATTTTGTTTGAGGTATCGCTTTTGAGCTTATCGCGACAGTATTTATTTATTTATTAAAACTTTATGTTTTATTTCTTTTTAACCGACTTTCAAAAAAGGAGGAGGTTCTATGTTCGTGTGTATGTATTTTTTTTTTTTTTTTATGTATGTTACCTGATTTCTCCCCCATTTGTGGACCGATTCTCAAAATTCTTTTTTTATTTGAAAGAGTACACTCCTGAGGTGGTCCCATTTTAATTTGGTGAAGATCTGGTGCTGATCTTCGGAGATATACAACGGAACTCTTCAAAAATGAACGGCAAATCTGTCGTGATTGCTGGAATCGCTTGGATGTTTATTGTTTATACAACATAATGACGTATCATCACGCCTGTATGCTCTGAGGGGTACGCAGGTGGGTACAATATACCTAGATTTCGTCAGTTAGGTTTGTTAATTTAAATTTATTAAGGATTAGTGGAAAACCCTATTATGATGACATGTATTGTTAACAAATTAACACTGTAAAATAAATTCATGGCAAATGTTTTAATGTTTTTATACTAAAAATGGAAAAATAAAAAACTTTTTTGCAAAAAATAAAACCGACTTCAAAAAAACACTAAACGGTGTAAAATAACTCTAAATTCGGAAGTCGGTGGCCCATCATGAGTAAGACAAACCCACCAAAGCCACAGACTTCCGAATTTAGAGTTATTTTACACCGTTTAGTGTTTTTTTGAAGTCGGTTTTATTTTTTGCAAAAAAGTTTTTTAATTAAAAAAAAACTGTATTAAGGCGTACTTAATGCCTTAGACATTTCCTAGCAGTTTACCTTAAGGTAATGCAGAGATAGAACAAGGTAGTATTGGTATGGTTTGTTTTGCTTTTCGATTAGCTTGGTAGTGAAGTAATTATAGTGTGCCTGTAATAACATAACTACCAATAAAGTAATGTTGGTCCTTAGTCTGGAGGTTAAAAATTTGGTCTAGAATTCAATAGCTACTTTAAGAAAATTATCGAACTCGTCAACCCAAGTGACACTTAAGGTTAAAAAGTTTAACCCGGTCGTCTAGTGTCTGTAAATAAGAAAATTGAAAATAAGTAAGTAAACTAAATGCGATTTCGTTGTAAATACCTCTACAGAAAATACGATGTAATGTGTTCGAGTTAAAACGATTAGTGTTAAATTATTTATTTTTTATTACTCGTAGGGTGTCTATGCAACATTTTATTTGAATAATGATTTTAAGTAAATAGAAATGGAATATAAAATGATTAGCACATACACTACAGACCTTATTGGTGATGTCCTTCAGAAAGGTCAAGTGTGTAATAGTCTCACCGAGTAGTCTTACCGGTAGTGCGTGTATGATGAAGCGAATTAAGGGTCGGTACATATCGTACGGAAGATGAGTCGCGTATTATCGGCCGTGTTACGCCAGAACAAAAAAATACTTAATAAAACATTCAACTTTTCACACTCAACCGATGATGCGTTAGAGCGTCGAGGTACAGTGTCGCATAAGCTCGGTGCACCTTCCATCAAATATGTACCGACCCTAAGTATGTAAGAATCGAAGTGTAAATTCTGCTTACCTCCGTGAAAAAAGGTATGTGTGTACATTTATTTATAGCTACGTTTCTATGTAGCTTTGCAGCATCGAAATCTCTGTTTGTGCTCATAAAGAAACCACACAGCACTGGGGTGCAAATAAAACAATACCCGGTCCCTCCAATCAATACCAAACCACTATAAAACCATAAACACATCAGCTTCCCACAAAATATAAACGCTAAAGCCAACATTTGCCGACGCAACGGTAAACAACGACAACAAAAGTGCATTTGCGAGAGAGCACGTCTGCTTGAACCAATACAAGTGAATACCGCATCGGGTCGCTGCCGCCGCGCAATCGAATTTTCACGTCCGTTCGAAAACTATTCGGATCTATTCGAATAGTCGCGCGTGTGGTCGTAGCTTTACAACTCCGATTATGTTTTAATTTTCGATGTGTATCTGGATTTATTGTATTGCAGGCTAACTAAATTACATGAGTCCGTAACTGTCTGGCGGTTTTGAGTACTTTACGTGGCTTACGCAAATGACCGGCAGATAGCGTCGTGTGAGGGGGGGTTGTCGAGCTCCCTTTAAATAGGTTTAACGATGACTTAAGCATGCATGCCGTCTGTCGGGACAGGTCAAGCTGAATTGGTTCTTTCTTCAGAAGGCTTTTTGCATCATTAGACTCGCATAATAAATTAATACAATCTTATGTCTGGACTTTAAAAAAGAGACCATGACCATGACCCCTGAGTTTCTTTTGGCATTTCTTCTCAGGGATCATTCACTTTGTGAGATGCAAAGTGTTATTAAGTTTTTCCTTCTGGAATCCCTTAGTAGCATACAGAAGTCTAGATTTGTGCCTGGTCGATGTCATTAGACTGACCCCCTTTTACATGGTATTTGAACATCACTGGCAAAACGTGTGTATACTATTATACGCACAGCTCTGCCTAACTCTTCAGAGAGTACAAGCGTGATGTTCTGTTAATCTTAAAAGATTTAAACCCTTACAGATCCTGACTTCAAGATTCCGCGGTCACATTTACAATAATTGATTTATGAATTTCGATAAACTTGACTGTAGTTCAACACTTAGTATCAGTGTTCGTATCGACACGAGTTACAATAATAATAAACAACAACTGAATAAAATTTAAGTATCTACGCTTAGATCTGTAATGACCACATAATTATTGCGATTACTATAAAGGTCAATAATAAAATATAATGATTATTGCACCACTTCGTTATGGTTCACAGAAATCAATTTAATTTGATTTCTGTGTTTTTGTTATTATCCAAGGAGCAGTGTTGGGCCAGTGGTAACAGTCGCGACTTATAAAAAGTAATAATAATACTATTCCACAACTTTCAAAGAATGCCACCTAGTCCCAAGCTAAGCAGAGCTTGTGTTATGTATACTAAACAACTAAACAACAGCCCAGTCAAGTATATGACTTGTAGGCCGTAGGTTCGTATCCAGACAGGCGCTTTAGGGTCAGCACACAGCAGAGTATGGGACGAGATAGCGCATTCTTTCCTATCGACGCAATGAACGCTCCCTGATGGCGGACGGACACAATTCGCGATCGGTCGACGACGGCCTCTGTAAGCGATGGATAATGCATACAATTAGGGTTCTCCTTTAATCTGCAAAATGCGAAAGCCAGTCGACCGATGTGTCTTTACCCTTAGTTTGTGATACCACTGTCACCATTGTTGTCTAGACGGGAAGAACAGCATTGTAAGGAATCTGGCATGTCCTAGAACAAAAAATGCGAGGACATGACATGCTACATCTACCAACCTGCAATGGCCCCGCGGGTTGGATTACGCCCCACTCCAAGACGGGATTACGGTCCAAGAGAAGAGGCCTGTGCTGTGTCCCAACAGTGGGACATTACTGGAAAATTATTTAGGTATCTATTGTAAGATACTTGAAAGTGCTTCCACAGGCCTAGTTGAATTAGAGTTGAAGTTGAAGTCAATTAGAGACACAATAGAAAGACAATGACGGCGCGTTTAATAAATTAATGATACCTGTCATTGATACTGTACTAATTTATTTATATTTATTTATTTAGGGAACGTCTTTTGCTTTAGCACGAAGGCAGTTACATGTAACTGACATGAGGATTCTGAAGGGAATATGTGGTGTGACGCAAATGGATAGTGTAGAAAATTTGTATGTAGTAGAGGAAATCTGAAAATGGCGCGTTTGTGTATGTTTGTCCATATTTTATCACATATAATCTCTTCTAGACTAGTAACATACTTCAAACTATAATAAACTAGCTGCCCCGGCAAACTTCGTTGTGCCCTTAGAGTCAATTTATTGCTCTTATCAATTTTTTTAAATATTATATATACATACGTTTAATAAGGTGACAACTAATAGATCCAAACCAATAATAACTACTACTACTTTTATGTAGCGAGTCTCTACAGTACTGTGATCTTATTTAAACATTTTGTGTTCGATAGAATTAAAATTACAACATGTATATATGTATAACCTAACCTCACTGACCATACCTATCCTATAGCTAACCTAACTACCTAACCTAATTACCTTACTAAAATGCATTGATTTAAAAAATACTAAATTCATAATTTTAAACTGAACTATTGCCTTTAATGTATGCAATTTATACCTATAGTTTTCCCGGTCTACTTTAATTAAAGTCCTAACAGTAAAATAAGTTCTATTTACATAGAATTATTAAAGTTCGTCTCTGTCGTCATTGTTAATTACGTAAATTGATTTCTGAAATATAAGACTTTTTTATGCTACATAAAACCTCTTAGTTTAGTAACAAAATAAATTTCAGAACGTAGGTGCGTATTATAAATTGACAACCTACCTTCTTGGGTTTAGCTTAAGACTTGTCAATGTCAAATTGTCACCTGATAATGAACTGAGAAGTTTGACTCCTGTCATGTCATCCAAGATGGCGCTGCGTTTGAAAAATGTTTGAGACAACCGATATTCTTGATATTTATATATATATATTTATATATATAATTATGAAATGGCTACTAGCTTTTGCAGAGACAAACAAAGAGGTGGCACGTGTATATTAGTAAAAAAAGGATACATTTATAAAGAATTATCATTCGTAAAAAGCTTTGCAACACAATACACATTTGAAGCTTGTGGTCTGGAGTTAATGTGTGGCAGATTAGTCGTCATATGTGTCTATAGAACACCCCAATCCGATCCGAACCAGTTCTTAATAAAATTACATATGCTCTTACATGATCTGCTAAAAAAATACAAAACCAAAATAAAAATTATCATTGCCGGTGACTTCAATATAAACACACTACAAAAAGGCAACATTACAAATGAGTTGCGAGACATGGCCAACAACTATAACCTTAAAATCCACATCAATGTTCCTACACGAAAATTATCTTGTATTGACCAAATTTTAAGTAACATTTCTAATGCAACTGCAACTGTTTTGCCACTGCATCTCTCAGATCATGACACAGGACAAATGTTAAGCTTTCCTACTCATCATAAACCAAACAAGGTACCAATATTTTACATTTATAAACGAGACTATCACTTAGACTATGTCCAGAAATTCAAAGAATGCCTTAAAAACCTTTCTTGGTCTGAAATATATAATAACGCTGACGTAAATTCTGCTTTCAATGATTTTCATAATACCTTGTGCCTATTTTACAACCTCTGCTTCCCCAAGATAAGAGTAAAAGTCAATCTAAATAATAAAAACACACAAAAATGGATAACCAAAGGACTGAAACAAAGCTGTAAAACCAAACGAAAACTACGCTACCAATACTACAAGAATAAAAACACATCTAACAAAACCAAATATAACAATTACTCCAGTTTGCTAAAGAAATGTATTTATGGCTCAAAAAAGAACGCAAACATAAAATATATTAATACACATGATAATAAATGCAAAGCCACTTGGACTGTAATAAAACACGGATTTAGTACGACTACCCCTAAAGAAAACATCGAAACCATAAAGGTACAAGATAATGTAGTAACAGACCCTGCAGAAATTGCTTCAATATTCAACAACCATTATGTCAACTTCACACGAATACCCGCGCAACCAAGTTCTGTACAAAGCTTTAGGAAAAAAAATAATAATTATGTTAATTCAATGTTTCTCAAGCCAATGTTAGAAAGTGAGGTTCGCGAGGAAATAATGTCTTTATCTAACACAAAATCGGAGGGCTATGATGAAATTAACACAAAAATAGTAAAAGCGTGCTATTATGAACTGAGCAGCATCTTGACTCACCTAATTAATACGTCGTTTCTAGATGGAACTTTTCCCGATAAATTAAAACTGTCCATAATAAAGCCGATATTCAAAAAAGGAGACAAATGTGATATCGATAACTATCGTCCTATTACTTTGATTCCGATCTTGTCTAAAATATATGAAAAGTGTATGTATAAAAGACTTGCTGATTTTTGCAATAAATTTGAAATAATATGTAACGAACAGTTTGGATTCCAAAAAAATAAATCAACTTCATTAGCTATTTTCTCTCTTATAAAGTCAATTCTTACAAATATTAACAATAATCACCTGACGACGGGTCTTTTCTTTGACTTATCTAAGGCCTTTGACCTAGTATCGCACGATATATTACAAAACAAGTTAGAGTCGATCGGAGTCAGGGGACCTGCTCTTCAGTGGATATCATCATATTTAAGTAACAGACAACAATGTGTCATTATCAATAAAGTCAACAAAAATAAAGAAATTACTCCCTACTCATCACAATATAAACATAACAAGTATGGCGTTCCCCAAGGAAGCATATTAGGCCCAATTTTATTTCTCATATATATAAATGACATTATAACCATAACCAATCATAATTGCATTCTATTTGCCGATGACATTTCTATTATAGTTACATCTGATAAAAAGAAAAATACAATTGCAGACCAGGAGGTCGAAATAAATAACACGATAGACACGCTATTGCAATGGCTATACATAAACAGCTTGAAAATTAATCTAGAAAAATCAGTTTACATTCAATTTAACCAATCCAATAATTATAAAAATAGCATTAATCTTAATATAAATAAAATTAGGCAGGTAACACACACAAGGTTTCTGGGAGTAACTATAGATAAGGATATAAACTGGAAAGAACACGTGGATGGAATTAGCACGAGAATCAATAAGTTTGTATACGCACTAAAACAAGTTAAAAATGTAACAAATATTAAAACTGCCATTATATCGTACCACGCGTATGTAGAATCACTCCTCCGCTATGGTTTAGTAATGTGGGGCAATAGTGTCGATATGAATAGAGCATTTATCGCTCAAAAAAAGTGCATAAGAGCAATGTATAGACTTCAACCTGACGACTCTTGTCGACCATTGTTCATAAAACTTGGTTTGCTACCTCTACCATCTCTATATATTTATGAAACGTGTATGTTTGTAACAAAGAACAAGGAGCTATTTAAGACAGCAAACGATGTATGCCCTCGGAGCAGGCGAGATCCTTATAAATTAGTACTTAATGATTTACCGAGACTTACTAAATACAACAAAAACTGCCTAGCTCTGTGTGTGCGAATCTATAATAAGATACCAAACCACTTCAAAACATTAAATAGCAGATTGTTAAAAATTAAATTACACAAGTGGTTAAGTGATAGTTGTTTTTATAATTTAAAAGAATTTATGGATCAGAAATGTTAGTGTAATACAAGAAGCTTTACATTTCTGATCGAAACCTCAAATTTTTGCATGCTACGTAATAACCTAGCTGAACATGTTTGTACTTTATTTTATGTTTAACACCTTTTTTATACCATGTTTTACGCAAATAAATGATTTATTATTTATTATTATTATTTTGATACGCTTGCATTTCTCGGAACCCTTGGGTTTGGGTTCCGGACCTTTGGAAGGCGTACGAGGGGCCTAAGCCAACTCGCAGAGGCCCTTTGTCGTTTTTAATGCAGTGAGGCACCAATCGCAGATTTTCCCTATATGCATTATGCAAATGCACCCAAGGAAAACCTACGACTAGTGCAGGACTATTGCAGACTAAAGCAACAAATGTATTGGGCTATGGGTTAGGGGTGGATAAGGTGAACTGGTTACCTAGTACTATGGAAGGACTATGGCCCCTGCCTCATCAATGCTTTATAAATACACGAATAAAATGGCAGGGGGTGACTTGCACACTCAGTAATGGGCCCTCTGAAACGACCGCTAGCACACAGTGACGTAGTGACAAGAGGGCAACATAACCTGAGGTGCTTGAGGAGTGGAGAGGCATTCCACGGCTATCAGGACAATCCCGGAAGTACGGTCAAGATCCCTACCAGCACCTTACTGGAATGCTTCCTTCCTCCGAGCACGTTTGCTCTTGCGAATCTCCACTCTAGCCGGCCAACTAAGGCAAGAAAGAAGTGGGAGCTCCGTTCCTCGTCAGTGCTCACTCTAGCCGGCCAATAAAGGCAAGCCAGAGATGAGGAACAAGACTTCTCCCGGGAGCTCGCCACAAGCTGCCCTTATTATTATTATTATTATTATTATTATTATTTTTTCGAGGATTTTTCATGTTTTTTATTAATTATTATGGTATATGCTATTCCGTACAAAGACAAATCCAAAAAGACCAAAATCGTTCACATTGATTCAGCTGTTCTTGAGTTATAAATGGTGTAACTAACACGACTTTCTTTTATATAATATAGATTTAAAATCCAAAATGGCCACCACCACACTTTGGCGATTTTCATGTTTTTTATACAATCTTTATGTGTTGAGGGTTTTTCAAGTTTCCATTATAGAGAGCAAAGGGCCTCGTTTCACAGCTCAGCACGTCCAACTTCCCGAAGTAACTATCACTTCCAGTACCTCTACCATGAGTTGCCATCTAAAAATTGCTCGCTAGCGTTGAAATCGCTAGCGTGCTAACGTGGATCGAATAGATTTCGATAATGCTTGCACCATGAGATTTACGTAGTCTTACGCAGGCGCTAAGGTAAGCTCGATAGATCGTGTCGTCTAGCTAACTTCACTCTAATCTTTAGAATACTTTCGTCTATGCTTCATTACTTATGTTTTGTTTCTTTCTTTCCCACGAATAAGAAGAGAGAACGTCTCTTAAAAGCTCAAAATGTCTGTTATCGCTATGCTAAAAATTAGACGACAGTCAATGTCACACATAAACCGACCGTTTGTTTACGTTGTGTGTTGTGTACTTGAGTCGCTGAGCTGCGCGGTGTTGTTTATAAGTTTAAAGATTATTTAATACAATGAGGAACACAGTGTCACAGTGTCTCACAGTTTCAATTGTTGGTGGAGTTCATGTGGAAAGGTACCTATGTTTTAACTTTCTATTCAATGTATTGTATGGATTAAAAATTATTATACCTACGTTTAACTAAGTTTGATGATTGTTCCATGGGATCTTACTACCGAGATAAAAAGTATTCAAATGATTCTTTAGAGAGCAAAGTTTAATAAACTTTATTTCACTTATATTTTCCATTCGGTGTCCAACATGAATACTCATTTTTGCTTTAAATTCCCGCTGTTCACGTCGTTGGTCTTCAAATTCAGTGGCCACTAACATATTCCATGCTAAATAAGCAGTTGAGCTCTTGCAGACATTATTTTGACTGGTATTACTTGTTTTCGACTCAAAAACGTATATGATTTTAATGTAAATATATGTTTCACACGTTAAAATGCTAGTGAGCTACGTAACTACTATCGTAAGCGTATTATTCGATAGCGTCAGTGAAATTAATGACTCATGGTACCGTTTTGTATGGTGACAGCTGTAAAACGTTAGTGACTATCGAATAGATTACGTTAGGTTTTTAACCTATCGAAATCTATAGTGCTCATGGTAAGAATTTTAATTCTATCTGTGACCGCTAGGGGCGCTGTACAATATTTCATACAAATAATTTACGGAGACGCTAGCGAGTTTTGGCGGTGTAAACTCATGGTAGAGGTACAGGACAGTTCCGAAGTTTTCCTTACCCTGAGTAGTTCAGTAACCAATACTCGCGTTATTACATCAACTTGTCACAACATAACGCCACGGTGACATTTCGGCGACACCATTACACGGCCCTTTTGTATGCGTAATTAATTCCTACAATGTTCCTCCTTTGACCACTAATATATAATACGAACAAAGGAATATAGACCTTATTTGTGGCCTTATATAAGGTCTAAAACACGTCTGTTGTAAATCGCGAAGGGCCTATTATTTACGAAACTCGAGTTACTCATGAGTTACGGTCTTTAGTGAGCCTTTCGGGTTGTCGTTTTGACAAATTTATATGTGACATTTAGATGAAGCCTTTAAATAAACGCAAGCCGGAGTTAAAATATTGTAGGGATTTACTTGAGCTAAGAAGTTATTTGCGTGAGAATATTTTTATTTTCGTTAGCGAATTTCTTAGACGGGACAACCCCAAGTTTTTCTGTGCGTTTGGGTCGTAGAATAAGTAGACCTAGCATAAAGGAATAAAAATAATAATATGCCGCAGATGACGTGCATATCTGCATATTGTAAGAAGAATAGTAAAATCAATCAAGCAATCTTTACTCAATCTTATACTATTGCATATACTGTGAACAACGCTGTAGATTACACATTTGTTAGATATAAGGTTATTTTTCTGTAATATTTATTTTATTTAATTTATGGATAACAAACTCACCTTCAACTTTACTGTGTAATTGTAATTGTTTGTTAAACCAAATAGAAATAAAATAAACTAAGAAAATACTACTGCTACTACTGCTACTACTACTTGTACTGTCGTGATGGCCCAGAGGTTAAGGCGCCTGCCTCTCATGCACGAGGTTGTGCTTCAAATCCGGGCAAGTACCAATGTGACTCTTTCAATTCATATGTACTTTCTAAGTTTATCTTAGACATCATTGACATCGGTGAAGGAAAACATCGTGAGGAAACCTGGACTTATAGTCAATATAAGTTTGAATTCGCCAATCCGCCTTGAGCAAGCGTGGCGATCAATGCTCAAAACCTTCTCTGTATGAGAAGAGGCCTTTGCCCTGCAGTGGGACAGTAACAGGCTGGTATTATTATTTTATTATTTTAAGAAAATACTAGAAACCTTAATATAAGGAATTTCTAATAATATGGTCAATATAGATATACAAACGTACATAAATGTCTTTTCATGGAGGTAGGCAGAAACTACAGAACGCCATCTCCTACGCTTCTTACATACTCCTTTTGCTTTGTTTACATTCATACATGTTGTCATACACACACGCCCGGTTGCGAGTAAGTAACGTCACCAATAAGGTAATGTATGTCACGAACTATTCTGCTAAATTTATGTTGTAAATTAAGACTATTATACATATACAAACATATGTTACGCACGGCCACACATCAAGCTATGCATTTCCAGTATAAACTGATCTCGCATTGTACAGAATTTTCGTAGAATGCGAGGTCAGTGTAAACTGGAAACGTATAGCTTGATGTGTGGCTGTGTGTACAACACAGAAAATTATCTGCAGTGACTGATAGTAACCTAGAAGCTGGATTTCGTGCGCACGTGATTAAAATATATAGTTTCACATAGGAATATAGATATACTGTGCTACTCTTAATACAAAATGGAGGCAATATTGCCAGTCGGAACCAAAAAATAACGATATCGATACGGTCAAACATGACATACTTCAGAGTCCTTCTTTTCCAATTGTACAAATATTGGCGTAGCGAATTAAAGTAGCGGTACCCGTTCAACTTGCGACCAACATTGTAGCATGAGTACACGAGCTTGACCCCTTTTTCGTGATTACGGGTCTTTCTTACCAATCCCGGGATTTATATAAAATTGATTGGGAATTATACTTTGTAAAGGGCGCGCGTGTCCGCAGCCAGATGTATGAGCGTGGATGAAGTAAGAAGAGTAAGTTTCAGGCCGGCCATAATGTCTATATTAATATTGATTTTAATCAATAATGTAAAAGATAAGAATAATAATACACACATCAAAAGTGTCTAGGGATCAAGCATTTTTATGCGGATTTCTTGAGATTGAGATGTGGCTTTGTAATAAATTTATGATTTTATAAATTTATATGGATCCTTTTTGGTGCATTTCATAATTTGAATCAGGAACTGTGAATCAAATTCGAGTAAAAGATGAAAATCAGCTGTCAATATTTTCCCTATAAAAACATACAACGCATTGAAGACATTATTAGTGCTACTGTTTCCCTACTACTGATTAAAACCAACGTTATTATGGACCGGCGACGTCATTTAAGCAGGGAAGAAATGCTCAGAGCCGTGGGAATGATTGAAGCTGGTTCCCGGCAACGTACTGTGGCTTTAGCTCTGAATACAAGTCAGAGTGTTATCAGTCGACTTTGGACACGTTACCGAAGCACTGGTACCGTGGCTGTGCGCCATGGAGGACGGTATCGCTGCACCACACGGAGACAAGACCGATACATTCAAATCTTAACTCGAAGAGCTCCAACAATAACCGCCATGATGTTAGCCGTGAGGCTTCATCACTCTTCAGGGAACTTAATTAGCGACCAAACAGTCAGAAACCGCTTGCATGAAGTGAACCTTCATTCCCGAAGACCGCTACGGGTACCACCTATAGCAATGCACAATCGTAGAATTCGATATCAATGGGCTCTTGAACACAGAAATTGGGCAGAAGAACAATGGCGTTTCGTGTGCTTTTCTGATGAGTCTCGTTTTGGTATGAGACCGGATACAAGACGTATACGACACTGGAGAACCCCTGGACGCCAACAGCGATTAAAATCCTGCCAGGAAGTCCATCTTTATAGTGGTGGAACCATCATGGTATGGGCGGGTATTTGGATCGGCGGAAGAACTGAGTTGATTTGGATCAGAGGCAACCTCAACGCTCAAATTTATGCTAAAACGATTGTATCAGACGTCATCGTTCCTCTACAAGTGCAAATCGGTCCCTTATTTCAGTTAATGCATGATAATGCACGACCGCACACCGCAAAAGTTGTAAGACAGACTCTCGCCGCAGCTAACATCAATGTCCTGCCCTGGCCTGCTCAGTCGCCAGACTTGAACCCGATTGAGCATGCATGGGATATGCTACAGAGAAGAGCTCTGCTGAATATGGAGGGTATCCAGTCGCAAGAAGACCTTTTTTTGTTGTTGCAACGAACATGGGCGGCCATTCCACAGCGTGATTTGGATGAACTCATTTTGAGTATGCCAAACCGATGTTCTTGTGTTGTTAGTGTTCGCGGTAGAAACACGGATTATTAATTGTTTAAGTTACCCAATAAAATTTTAAAGAAAACTGTTATTTCAGTCTTTTTTTCGAACTTTAATGTTAGTGGTTCAAATGTCAAAAATCCCTTTATTAGGAAAATGGCAAATTTCTTTATTAATGCAAAGGTGACTTGGTTTATCGTTACTGTGACAAACGAAAACACTTTATTTGATGAATCCTTAAAGAAAATTTTAATTAATATCAATCAGGAGAAAAGTTATTGCAAAAATATATGTTGATCCCTAGACACTTTTGATGTGTGTAGTAGCCCCGCAGGGCAACTTGTGGCCCCGCACGGCAGCTTGTGGCCCCGCAGGGCAGCTTGTGGCGAGCTGTTGGGCAGAAGCGACCCCACGGACCTGATCTCCCGGGAGATGTCTTGTTCCTCACCTGGCTTGCCTTAATTGGCCGGCCAGAGTGAACTCTGACGAGGAATGGAGCTCCCACCTCTTTCTCAGAATAATTTTATTATCTTTTTTGTGCGGGACAGTCAAAACAGCATCCTGAAAACTGTAGCTGAGAGCTTTGGCTCCCCGATTGTAAAGCAGTTTGTGCGGAGATAAATTGTTACTAACACTAGGTAATAAGTTTTTTTCTGTTACTAACACAATATGGAATATTTTGTCCGAAATAAAGTAATTATTATTATTATTATTTTTACTTTCACTACGTACTTTATCTTTGGCTAAGAATAGCCCACCCACTGTTTTCTATGGGTGTTATTTAATGTTCTCCTCATTAAATTGTTTGGATCTAAAATTTTTATTATACTGCCAATTTTTATTTTTAGTTACTACCTTTTATTTTGTTTCTCATGGCTGTAGTTTCTGAAGTAGATAAAATGAGTGTAGATGAATAAGGCATTATGAAATAAGCTACTGACTTCGTTACCTCATTGTAACTACACCATCCTTTGTTCATCCTTAACACTTTCACTGTAGACAAAGTAGGCTCAATAGATAAACAATCAACATGAGTCATATGTGACTTATGAGACAGGGAAGTGGTTAAACTAATAATTTATTGTGATAGTTTAAATTTATATTTATTTTTCTCTAACACACATGTTACAATACAGAAAGTGCTATGTGAACTAAGACTGGAACAACTTGTCTGCTGCGGTCTTCCCGTCCGATTATAATTTAGGTGTCTTCAAGGAATAGGCTCTTAATAAACTAGTGCGCTTCACCATCACTGTTTGCATCTCTGCTTACCATCAGGTGGGATTGCAGTCAAGCACTGGTTTATAATATTAAAAAAAAAAGACATTTGCGGGAGACTGGTGAAATAGGTATAGATTACTTAATATCACTGTTCATCAGTCTCCTTAGACTGACTGACAAACAACTATATGATCAAGTATGAACAAGTGCTTAAAGTATGTTAAGATACTACCTTGATAACGAATATTAAAAAGCAAACTAAAATAGAATAAGCAAATACATCCTCGAAAATACAAGTGGTTCGATACAGCTTCAAAAACTCCGCCTACATAAAAACTTGCTACATCCACAGAGTAACTCAAACAGTCGCTCAGTGGAACGTGCCGTCCGCCCACTCGTTACGCTATCAATCCGAAGACTTAATTCATCAAATGTACGGCGCAAGGCGTCTGTCAACACGACCTGTTTGTATAAGGAATTGTATTGAGTGTACATTGCTGGGTATGTTCGTGAAATATCTTAATAGAAGTTGATTTCTGTTTACTAGTGGAGTAATGAATGAAAAATTATGTTTCAGTGTTGTAGGTGTTAAAAGTCGATACGATTTGATAAGTTTTGATTTAAGGATGAGGAAGGACAAAGAGATTTAAGGTACTATGTAATAATAATAATAAGAGAGTATTGAGAGTATATGTCTTTGGTTATGAATGGTTTATGTATTACACGTGAGTATGTTTACGAATTGTAGCAAGATATGTGAAGGACGAGCCTTCGCTGCGATGAGTCAGCACATCAAATGAAACAAATGGTGTTTGACAGCTGAACCATAAGAATGAACGGTGATTTTCATTCTTATGTTCATTGCTTATGGGATTTTTCGCTTTCCTCGGATAAGTTTCAGTTATGCACATTCGAATACGATTTCCCTTCACTATACATCACCAGAACTAATAATATTTTTTTACGCAGGACTGTATCAAACTTTAGTAAAAAATAAATTAAAAGTCATATTATAATCAAACGAAGCTTTTTTAACGTTAAAACTACTTAAGACAGTCCCTTAAAAGCCCACCTTTCGCTACTTCCTAGAAGATTTGCTGGGAATAAGACGTGGCGAAACAAACTCTCATAGCAAGAGTCGCAGTGGGTGGGGCACAACGCTCGCAGAATTGAAAGCAGATGGTCCAAAAAGGTTTTATTTTGCGATTTTATATGCGAAAACACAGCATAAGTAAGACCTCTACAAGGGAGAAAAATAATATGGTATTGACCGTAAATACCCGATGGATGAGAGTTGCGCAAATCTTTAATGGAGGTCCATGTCCAGCAGTGGACGTCTTTCGTCTGTAATGATGGCGATAATTCAGGACTTCTAATAACATTGTAACACCACCTTTACACAAGCATATTGGTGAAGCGTCAATGCCTATTTGCAATATCAAATACTTTCAAATAAATAAATAAAAATAAAATAGGAATTTTCCACACATTTCATAATATATTTAGTTATCTATTATAAAAAAAGTAACACAATTAAGTGTCCGTTTGATGAATCCTTTCGCCAATTACCTCGTACCGCAGCGCCCATTGGATGCGATGCGTGGCGATATGCGTGATATTGAGTGTTTCCTCCGAGACGCCCGCAGTTGGCCAATAGAGGGAGCTTTCCGCAATTAGTACTTCCGTTACGTCTGCTATTCGCGATACGTTATGTGCGCACCGCTCCGCGATTAAAAAATGCTTTTTTGGTGAAACCCTGATGATATTTGTAAAATACCTGGACCTGCATCTGTGCTTCACTGAGAACTTTAGTGCAGTGTTGATTTTTGGAGTTTGAACGATTCCACCGGTGGATTTACGTGGATTTAGCTTGCCGGCTGGCAGCCCAGAACGACCACGCGCTCACGAGGAAGAATCCACGCAAGCTTCCATCTCCCTGGATCTGAGTGGAGTCTCAGGATATATCGAAGGTACGTGGGCATTTTGTGCCGCAAATCGATGTGCTAGGTATTGGTTTCTCGGGGATTCATCAATAGGAAATTTAGTTTTAATTTCTGAAATCCGCCATTCTTAATTTAAAATTTGGTAGTTCCTAAAAACACCGTTCTGAAGGTGCAGGTTATTAACACGCCTTCACCACATATAAAACCGAAACTTTATGCCTTTCACACCTAATTTGCAGCTTACTCTAAACCCGGACAACACGCCAAGTGCGGGTCGTACTCGTAAGTCGACTTAATACATCAAATGCACGACACACGCTTTTGTCAACAGTTCCTCTGACCGGAGCTATTTGTACACGCTATGACAGGGGACTATACTGGCAGGGGAGATTGTAGGTGCAGTACATTGCTCGATTTAAACAATCAATATGTGATTGGGTTTCAATTCAATTCATATAAAATATTTCAGACTTTTCGGTCCGTAGAATACATCAAGATAGCTTAAATCTAGGTTAGTAATTTACACGAACCGAGAGAATAATAAAATACATACTGGAAAGAAAACGCAGCAAACGCGATTCTCCGATTTTCATTTGTTTTCGCTCGTGTCGTCACGATCTTTAAGACAATAACTGCACACCACATGACATGATGATGTTGAATGTCATAACATGATGATTGCTTTAAGTCGTTCTCGTGAATACAGCAATAATCTTTCTGTAAGTTACATTGAAATAATCGCAAATAGTTCAAACAAACCAAAACGTTATTCCTTGCAAAAACAACAATCAGAGTTTATATTTTAATGTTGCTGACCATCAATAGACTCAAGAATTTTCTTTGCAACTAAACCAGCAATGTACCTCATCTCACATAAAAGCCACACACTCGCTCTTGGTCCGAGTTCTATGCATTTTCGAAATGCTATGTCGACGCTATCTGGGAATTTTGATGCATGGCTGGTGTGTTATGGTCACCGGTTGGCAGTGAAACTTGAGCCCAGTCAATAGCCCTCCCATTCGTATGTGAATAGAACTCATATCGCTATACACAAGTGGCTATACCGCTTTATACGCCATCCAAGGAAGCGTCCTAACTCAAATGGTTCAAACTTTTAGAATTAGAACCAGCAGTGGAAATCTGTTCAAGCGAAATTCTTGTTGCTTTATGAGGTGTAAGTAAGAGGTTTACGGTGCCCGTCGTTGAAATGTTAGTCCGTGGGCGTCCTAATATATGTCTTGTGGTGTTGGTGTTATATTCAAAGGCGCCAGAGTATAAGTAAATAGAGAGATTTGTGATGTAGGTGTGTTTACGGAATCTAAGGTACCTAAGGTGTGTATTGCTTATTTCGATAGACATCTCACTATCACAATCACACCATTATTTTGCGGGACGAATCGATTATAATCCTTGCAATGGAAATGAGAAAAGATTCTAACTTAGTACATTGTAAACTAACTGTGCCTCGCTAGTTCACCCGCATATTCGTGTGACTCTTACGGTTTTTGCAGCGCACGCTTAAAACCCTCGCACATGATGGCATAATTTTACCCGAATTATTTGGCGTTTTTTTGTTAAATTTCGACCGAATTTTGCATTATCTTAATAAATTTTGAGTCTAAATGTTAGGCCGATGTATGAGCTAGCTATAACTGTTAAGGTTTATTAAAAGCTATTTAGTATTTAGCTTTCATGTGAAAGAGGAACATCTTCACAAACTTGAAATTTATTTAAGTGTAACGTAGTATTAGTTACCAAACATAATTACGAACATGTAGCATAAGGCAATTATGAATGTGTAAGACAAGAACTAAACGTCGATTGTTTGATCGATAACATAACCAAAAATACATAAGCAAATACTGAATTGATCGGATACGAATTAAAGCAACGCAAGCTTCTTGTTTTGCTATTCTTAACAAAACAAGAAGCTAGCAAGAGTTAGCTTCTGCATTAACTGTTTCAACATTCACTTAAAGTAAACTGTTCAATTCCCTACACAATTCCATACAGCACACCCTCCTTTGTACGTTACCAATTAAACTGTCCGGGACAAGTATATGGCGATGGCATAGTAATTCTGCCTTCAATGTCCATGGGCCGTCTGTGTGTATTTTGGCTAGCCAAAGGCAACGGATTGTTGACGAACGTAGACGTAGCTAATTCAGGCGTTCCAAGGCATATAGGTGCTTTAGATTAGGAGAATTCAGACCGGGTGTTGGATGTAATTATGATCTATCAAGATATATGTTATCTCGTTTGTGTAGTTTAGTTTCTGTGGTGTCAGAGCAGACATTTTGGCAATGTTAACTATTTGAAGCTAATGGTCAAATTTAAGGTTAAGTATTATTTGTGAAAGTTTATTTTTTTATCTACTAACTTCTGCCAGCAACTTCCTTAATTTATAGATAGTGTCCATTGGTCAAAGAATTTTTGGAATTGGGTGAACAATTCCAGAGATTTGCTACCCCAAACAAACAGATTTATAAATAAATTTCTCTCGTTAAAATATTAGGATATACAACTCTGGTTATTGACCATGTACTTAGGTCGAAAGTTTTTTTTACACTGACTGTGTTTTTATTACCAAAATAATATGCTTCATCATCTATTTGGATAGAATAAATCGTCGGTCTTTTAGTTAAATCAATTTAATCCAGCAAAAAAACTGACGTATTTCTGCTTCCGAAACGGTACGTTATTTGTCTAACAGATACTGATGTACCCACTCTTACACACATACAACTATCTGACATCTTACTGCAACCTTTAACCTCAGACATTTTGGCACTAAGACAGCTTTCCGGATTAGATGTCTACATCCCTTTATGTACCAGTTTCTCAGTAACGTCCAGGTGTATCTATATATAACTTTGAATATATACGTCCTTTAGCTTCGTTCACACAGTGTTGTGTATTTTAGCTACCCACATTTAGGCTACCCACTGTCTTTGCTGTGTTAATGTTTGGTGCTCAAGTGATCTTTGGTACATGCTTTAGTGCTTCATGATGATGGACAAACGTCTATCTTCGTTACATGCTGTACTATGTTAGTCTGGATTTTGAGGGTTAATTTTGTTCCGTCACATGATCAGTGGGAACATTCTCAACCTTTGTATATAATTTGTTCCTGAGTATTTTCGCATGGTAATCCTTGATTATGCAATTGATGAAATTCGGTGGTAATATTAATTTGGTAGCTTTCGTTCTGAGTTTTCTTAGTTCCACTTTTAGTAATAGTTATTTGTACTGCGATCATCAATTTAACTAAAGAGGGACGATTTATTTCTACCTTGTTTGTTAGGTGATCGATAGTGGACGACGATTTGAGGACCACAGATCAAATTCCGGTTCCGGCATATTATGTCATCACAGAGTTTTTCCAGCTAGAATTTTTCATTGTCATCACTGACTCTGGATTTGTGCATTTTGGGACTAGAACATAACTAGCGAAATTAAGCAAAAAAGAAAAATGGCTAAAGCGTCCGCCAATATTTCGCTTAGTTGTCCCCTACAACAAGTCTACTAGTAATGTAAAACTCATAATACTGGTAAGTTTTAAATAAATGTTGGGATACTGTTAATACCCTTAGGGAAATACAGGCGTGATGTTGTGGTGGTATATAATGACGTCATACTATTTCTATTTCCAAGTAATTAACCACAATTTTGTTTTATAAATGAAGGATGTTTTTAGTGCAGTATTGTCTTGAATCATTACTTCACATCGTACAACTTCTTCGAAACGAATTCTGTACCTTAACAACATTGTAACTCAACACCCAGATATGAATCTTTAGCCAGTTAAACACCGTAACTCAATACCCATATTACTTCCCTCCATTGAACAAATCAAGAACAATTTCTCGATATAAAATCTGGAGTATTGTTGCAGCTATATAAACTACATATTAGTAAGTATGAGGTCGTGACCGCGGCCCGTATACTCTAATCTGATTAACGGAGGGCACTTCCCTCCCCAGACTATTGAACTATATGGTTATGACGTGAGGTTTCATTAGGATACTATTGAAGATATTGTTAGGACTGTGCTTCATTCATCGGTTTTGAATAGGGATTAGTTTGTGATACTTCGTTCATATGGTTTTATTTTTCTCTTGTAACACGTATAGATAAGGTGACTGGTAATTAGTGATCGATACTTAAACACGTGATTGTATTCATGATTTCTTTGGGGAAGTTATTCGTATTCATGAGTACAATCACTTGTTTTAGTATCGGTCACTAATTACCAGTCACCATATATGTATACAGAGTCCTCACATATCTTAGTATAAACGAGCCGTAAGATAATTGAAATCTGTGAATGGATTTTTTTTTAAATAAAATGTTTCCTTTAAGTAAAATAAATCTATCTTAAGAATCTCAAATCTTTTTTGCATCCCATAATGTATACAGGTGGCAGGTGTTTAAAATAGAAACAACTATGGACCCTGTTGGGCACAGCAAAATTTTAAAAGAAGAGTAACTAGTAGGGGAGGATTTAAAGTGCCTTTGCTCATTATCTTCAGTACTAGGGCCATCGATTTTTTTCTGCCCAGTATTGTATGTAGTTTTATGATGACTGCCCCATTGGTCTAGTGGTCGCAAGCGCTACTACTGAGTATGAGGTCCCTGGTTCGATCCCCAGGTCGGGCAAAATGTTATTGAGTTTTCTATCAGGAATTTCTCAGTAGCAGCCCGGAGTCTGGATTTGTGCCCGATTGATGGCAATAGGCTCGCCCCCTATTACATGGGACTGAAACATAACTGGCGAAATGTGAGTGTACTACCAGGTAAACTTCTGCCTAGCCCTTCGGGGATTATAGGCGTGACGTTATGTATGTATGTATGTATATTCTTAAGACAAATTTTTCAAAGATTAATTTTCTGGCTTCAAAACATTCCTTGCCTTACTTAGGTACACTTGACTGAAAAACAGAGGTTCAGAGGTTAAGAACAAGTGCAAAATGACTGCAATCTTGCCTTTACTATCGACAGATAGATGTAATACATTGTCTTCTCACCACTATCCTAGATTTGCATGATTCTCCTGAGCTCTAATAACACACAGTGCTCATTAATTTGACTGCCAATTGTGATAATTATCGTCTTACGTATCCCGCGGGATATAGGTATGCTACAGATGTTATAGTCGATAATTGCACAGATGTTGTTGCGTTAATTTAAACGTTAATGACTAGAACTACTATTGTAGGTTTACTTCGGTCCTTCTATTTAAAACCTCTGAGGGCTTTGAAAATTCGGTTTAATGCTCGTTACCACTACCGCTGAGCAAGGGGTTGTTGAGTTATGCCATCTGGGATTTTTCAGTATCAGTTCTAAGTTTAGGCAGTTGAATTGCTCATCAGTAGCGCTTGCCAACAAGCGCTTCTGTTGAGCAATTCATTCCCCAATTCCTAGAACAATGCAGCAGCAAGTTGGATCCTAATTCTACTTGACAATTCTCAAACAATGTACTTATTTTATAAAGATACTCCGTTTCATAGAACCACCAAAAAGAAAAATACACTTCCTACTAGTAGAACTACGCGATCGAACTACGGCAATAAAATAAACAGCGTTACGTCACCATTATCTCCCATTGCAAAACAGAACATGAAATAGGCCAGTTTCCCAGAGTCGTCACAAACTCACAATTAATCAATTGTTTAACAGGATACGTTCATTACGGCCGGGACCACCTACAGAATACGCTTATAAGGATGTGAACAGATATCAGCTTATTTTGATATTTACCAAATAACTGGAGGTGGGCGGCCATACTTGTGACCCAGTATATAATGGGCCGTGTCACTCATAGTCTTGGGAACTCATTTTTGTATAAGCAAGAGCTATGGGCTGTCTAGATGTGGCTATAACTGTCACTTTAGATTTAAACACATCTGTTTGTGTTTGCAAATGTTTCACTATAAAAGTACCTATATGTCTTAATGTAATAGGCTATAAAACATTTAGATTGCTGTTTTAAACTGTTTTTATGACTCCAAGTGTCAAGGTTGTAGTTGTGATTTATCAGCAAAATGCGAGTTAAAAATAGGAGCTAAGAATTTGTGTATTAAGACCAGAAGTCGTTTTTCTTACTTAAAATATCACCCCGTCGAAATGTGAGTGAAGTTAAGGTGAATTGAGCTGTCATTCCATGCCATTGACAGTTCACTTCACTCAAATTTTCACGTGGTATTCTGAATCGACTGGTTGTTATATTCTTTTTGCAGCCAATGTCGTGAGACTACTCCCTTGATGGAAATACTGTATTCAACTTTACTTTTTATCTAATATCTCATTCTTTAAGGCTTAGATATAGAGACATCTCCGTAGAACCTCCTCCGACATTTCGCCAACTATGTTTTGGCCCCATTTAATAGGAAGTCGGTCTATTGCCAACAGCCAATAAGGAAGAGCTAGAATTTCCAACTGGAATAACTTAGTAACACCGGCTCGGGAATCAAACTCAGGACATCTTGCTCAGTATTAGTGATTAAGACTACTAGACCATCGACGCACTTTACTTTTAAACATACGAATTAGTTTCTTCTCTACTTAATCTCGAAGTATACTTGTAAAGTAAACTCAATTTCCATACCCTTTACCTACATTGTCTTCCGTTGATCATCAATAGTTAGTTTCTTGTTTTAATTATATTGCATGACATAATTATTATTAAAAGAAAAGAAAGAAAGAAAGAAAAATATTTATTTGACATCAGTCATTAACACACATACACGCAATAATTTATGAAACGTACAAAATATACAACACTTATTTGGTAGGTACACATTATGTGCTGTGTGCCTCACGGCTGCGCCAAAAAAGTCCATTTCAGCATTCATGCCAGACAGGTGATGCTGTCTGACGCTGGTCTTCCAATGAACCTTGAGGGGTACCCAGTAACGGAAAGAAATAAATAGAAAACGAGTAAGTAAATCATTTAAGTGTGTATTCAAGAGGTCGGTTATACATAAATGTAAAAAACTTAACGCCCGCGTACTTTTGTACGCTCTAGAGGCAAAACATAGCGCCTTCAATGTATTGCCCTAATTGTGCCAATTAGAGACACAATAGAAAGACAATGACAGCGCAGACACCGGTGTCCTCTTGGGGTTTAATGAATGAATAAATTAAAATGCACCCATTTGTAACAATGAATAGATGAATCTTGAAACATATTCCTATTATTAATTAAACGTATTCGATGAAAATAGTAGATTGTTTATCTAGGGAGCAAACAACAATTTTAAAGGCGAGAGTGTTTTTTTTAATCCAGAGCGGAGCGAAGGATTCTAGAGTAGAATCCCGAGCGGAGCGAGGGATTCTTAACTAGAATCCTGAGCGCAGCGAGGGATTAAAAGTATGTCACTCGAGCTTAAAATAGTGTTGCTCCCGAGGTGGATCACCCTCTATGAGAAAATAAGTAAGTGCAACTTATGAACAAGAATTTATTTACGTACAATTCAGAACCATAAGACATAAACACATTTTCCGAAAAAGATTTTGCTCTTCTTGCATTTTTTCAAAGGATGAAATTGTTGTATGCTTTGACATATTGTTCAAGGGATTTTGTAGGTAAAAGACTTTCCATCACATTTTTAGCGTCCGATACAATATTCTCTGGAGTCAATATAATACTTTCACTTGAGGAAGACGCACTCATTTTTTATAATTCTAAAATCTGAATATGAATCAACTACGAACGAAAGCAGAATGCATTTCAGTTCGCGCGTTGTTTATTTTTCATCAACTTTTTTTAAAATTTGGCGCGCTCGCAGTTTTTCAGCCAGTCACATATTCAATACATTGTTCCCGCATGGTTTGTGTTTCACCTCTTTGCTGATTGAAACATTTACTTACAATATCCACATTCCAATTTCAAATCAATTTTGGTCCCTAGGGATTAATGAGCTATTTTGGTCCCTGTTTACGAGGAATAAACTAGCTCTTTTTGAATAGATGTGATAAAAACACTCTTTTTTCATCACCCAAGCTGAAGTAGTGACGATATAACACACCGGAGGAGTCTCATTGGCCAATCGATAACGTCGCGGCTTCAACAAACTAAATCAGTCCCCCGCGTCACCCTCTGACCGGTGATGGCGATATTTACAGGCTAGCCCACTTAAATGCTGTTTACTTTGGACTTGTATGGATGTAAGGACTTGTAGTGGGTAATATATTGCATGTAGGTAGATTTGGGACGTCTGTATGAGGCCTTTCAATGAACTAACGTTAGAGATTTTCCTGTTTAGCTTTAGCACTAGTTTATTTAAAAGTCTTTTAAGCAGTAACTTATTTGGAAGTTAAATATTGTAAGTACCATTGTCAACCACATAATCGCTTAACATCAGGTAAGTTAGAGGCCAAATGTGCAAAGGCTACAATTTTTTCTATCATCAGCTCTATTACTAACCCTCGATGCAAAAAGAGGGATGTTATATGTTTGACGTGTATCTGGATGGTTATAAGTGTGTTTGTCTGTGATATTGTAGGTTCGAAACGCATGGACTGATTGTGATAGGGTGTTTTTTTTCTTAGCTTTGTATTAGTTGAAACTAATCAGAAAATACGAGAATGCGTGAATGTAACGCATTCTTGTATTTCTGATTAGTTGCTTACCTACCTTTTTAACCTCCTCTTTGTTTATCTACTCACAAACTTATTTTAAATAAATATTGATCGATATTTCTACACTAGCATGACTTAAAATAAAACAAACAACTGTAAATTACCTGAATTAACACTTTCATACAAAAATAAATATTAAAACATATTGACCTCCGGTGGGGGTTATTATTGTTCGCTTATAAATAATTCAGTTATTTAAATATTAAACCTCTTTATATTTAAAAATAAACCCATTTGTAGCGTAAATAAAAGTAAAATTTTAGGGTTCCGCGACCTTAAAAGCAAAACTTCTTGTTCGCCACACAAGTTTTTTTTTTGTGACACGAACACAACGAATATAACACGTAAACAATAAAAGAATATTGGGCGGACCCCCACATCTTGTTAAATTATATAAACACTCTCTGCAAATCAAAATGCTTGCACTAGAAACCTAGATGAGAGTGAGTTAGTGACTTCAGAAAAGTTACGTTATTAACCGACTTCAAAAAAAGGAGGAGGTTCTCTATTCGACGGTATGTTTTTTTTTTATTTACTTTAACAAGTTAAAAATACGACAAATAAAAATCATTAGGTTATCACACAGCGTAGAAATTTATTTTTTCTCACACCATATCATTTAGATGTAAGTATAGTTTTAGAACTAACGTATGCTTATTTACTATCCGCACTATAATAATTACGACATACCAGCGACTATCATATACACTGCTCAGTGTAGTATTGTTCGGAACCCAAATTTTGCAACCTAACTGGATCTTTACTGGTTTTCATCTCTGAAATTACGTGAAAAGCCTTTCATTCAATATTCTCATGGGAAAAATAAAAATAGTGCTACTTTTTACTCTGTTATTAATAAATGCATTGTTTTCGCTTTGTTTAATTAAACAGAATAAAGAGAAAATGGAATATTGTGAACACTGCTGAACTGATGGTAGGTAGGTACTGTGTTTTCAATTCACACGCGTCAGCAATGATTTAATTGATATTGTCAGTAGGAAGTATTTGTTTTCGATATGAAGCACGTAATTTTTCAAATAATATTTAAAAAAATTACTTTAGTGAAGGTTCAAAAAGGGTTTTCTATGATATTTGCTTAAATGATAAACAAAGCTGTTCTTGACCATGACTCTGGCAAAGTCTAAAAGGAATTGGAATAACCAGTGTGTTTAAGTAAAAAAAACAACTGTAGTGTAGACATAAATAAATATCTTCGATTTATTCAGTTATAATCAGTGTAGATCTTAACGTATTAGTGTGAGACTCAAAAAAACTGAAATAACAGTAAAGAAATTTACATTAACTTTATTTATACTAATATCACAAAGAGGAAAGAAAGTTTTTTTTAGTATGTAGCGAATAAACGAAACCTACTGGATCGATTACTATAAGGCTACTTTTATTCCTGTATTTCCAAGGGAACGGGAATTATACGGGTGAAACCGCATGTCGTCTGCTAGAATATTAAACAGACAGACTAAGACCTTGCACAACGTTTCGAATTCCATTGACTGACTGATTGTAAATAAATTTCGTTGCAATATTGACCTCTGAAAGCAACTCATCAGTGGAAACGACCATATACTGGTCTAATTAGTGATGTCCTTCAATATGCTCAGATGCGTAGTTCTCGCAACTAGTATATGTATATGAACTAAACAGGAGTATTTGAGTTTTGCGTATTTATGCAAAAAGGCATAAGTTTATCAATTTATCAGATCAAACCTTCACCAACCTATGGCTACAAGAATAAAGACCACTGTAATGCTAAATCAGAGGTAAAATGTACATACAAGAACTTATCATATGTAGGCATACACTTCAAAAATACATCACCTACATAACAATATTATCCTTAAATACACATCACTAAAACATCTAAAATAATATTTACTGCCACAATAAAAAGCGGGACTCGTACAGGGAAAACAAACAAATCTAATCGATTTATAATAACGGACTTGCCATGGGGTGGTGGAGCTATAATAATAGATAGCCAGTAGCCACCGAACTGATTCGATGCACAAAATAGATGAGTCTGTACAGAAGGTCAGTTTGATACAATAAGCGAACACGCACGGGGAACATGATTGTGTGCAAATACTCTACACGTAGGTAGCAAACTCGCTACCAGTAAATGTCTTTTGAGATCTCCGCACGTCCGCTTTCGTCTTCACAACTTTAGGTTCAGTTGAAAGCCAGCGTCAGGCATTAGTTGTGTAGCGTTTTTTTTCGAACTAAACCTACTTGTAACAGCTGTGAGGTGCACATCTTTTGTTTTTTGTTTCGTATTAACATTAGTCTTAATGCCTTTGAATTGGTCCCCGAGGAATTTAACAATCTATTGTTAAAAGCGGAACCCTCTTTATTTTTTAAAAAAAAAGTACGAATTCCTCCTCCTTCTTTAAGTAAAAGTGCCGTCAAAATTAGTTCAACCGTTTCCCGATACGATTATCTCAAGCAAACAAACAGACATTCAGACAATAATGATTTAAAAACTTATTGATAAACCAACATTAAGATTATATGTTCTTTCATTTTAGGTTTTTTTTTTAATATTATAAACCAGTGCTTGACTGCAATCCCACCAGAGAGAGAGAGAGAGGAGGTATTATGTAAAAACTATTATTATTACAGTACATACAGAAACTTCAATTTTATTTTTTTGCATAGATTGTGTGTCGGGGCTACTTTATTGATTTTTCTTCCCTTTTTATTTTATTTCCTTGCTTTATTTTTTTTCTTGTGTGCACCTGTATTTGCTTATTGAACCTTCTGTAGGTACTATTTGTTTAGTGTCCGGGGGTACAATTACTAATTCCTTTTTTGTGATGGGTTTCCCTTGTTTATGTGGAAAAACTATGGGAAATAGGAAATAAATTACTTAAGTACAATGTCATTTGTGTTTCCGATGGCCCTAATCAGACACTATATATGGTAAATTCAGGAGAATTTCGAAAAAGTTTGGTTAGTTAATGTGTTTACCTGTTTTCTTATATGAATGAATGGTGTACAAAGTGTAATGGCAGTAATCTAAAGTTTTGTGTACCTATTGGATTGTTTTTAAACTTAGACTTTCATTTGTGTATATTAACGTATACGTACGTAAATATGGCAAAAAAAAAAATCATTGTGATTAATATAACCATCTTTTCAGAAAAAAACTGAGTTTCATTTTAGGATTTTATAACCAAAGTACTTTGAAGTCCAAAAGGTTCTTCATTTTAATAAAATCCTAGAGTAATCAAGTGTTTACTTACGTATTTTTGTGCGTAAATATAGAAAAAAAATACTGTGTTACTTCTATAAAAATCTTTCCCGTAAAAACTGAGGTCCAATTTTATAATACATTCTGTAACACAAGTACTTTGGTGCCTAAAAGGGTTTTAGTTCAAATAAAATTATAGTAAAAATCTTTATTACAAGAATTTTACCTCCAAACTATTTTTAAAACTAACCCGTACCTTAGAAAACAAAAGCCTTACTTCGTCAAGTACCCAAGAGGACTCTAAATCGTTCACACAAGGGACTTAGCAACCTCAAGAATTTTATACTCCCTCATATTACAGTGTTGGACGAAGATTACTGTAATAAACTTTGAGAACTACGAAAGGGTACAGTTGTATAAGTGAAATCATCACGCTGTGTCCCATGGGAGTAGACAGATAAGTTCTATCCGTGACTTTGAGATACACGCACAGTCGTTTTGGCTTTGTTACTTGAAATGAACTTGAAACTTGGAAAATGGGAAGGTTGGAAATATGATTAGATACTAGATAGATGTTTTATTGAATGGCATTTTTTAAATATTTTATACAATTTTATACCTATATGACGATACTAATCATACATTGAAGAAAAACACAGCAAAATTAACACATGACGTGTTGAGACCGGCTTCTAGTCTAACCGTATTATGCTGAATTTTATATTACATGACAGGACTATCAATATGTTCCCAAAAACTCATTTTTTGGGTGACATCCCTTTGAAGGCAGGTTATCAGACTTTCAAGCTTCAGAGTACCCGTAACAATTGCCAAAATCCACAAAGCTGGGTGCAATTATGTATGCTTTTAATCAAACCGTTAGGCAAATCACAAGCCCCCTCCAATGAAATAAAATAAAGATGTTACTCAAATAGGATTTTAATAAGTGCACATTCCATCCCCTACCTATTAAATTCCCATACACAATGGTATTTATGTTAATCCATTTCTAAGAGATCTCCCCGCTATACCGCCTTATGCAGCAGTTATAACTGGGTCAATTATAAACTTCAGTTAAAAATATTAACCTGTTTAGCATGCGAGGTCAGTGTACTAGTAACCTAACTGAATGTATTAACCTTCGTCTGTAATTAATCAATATTGATTAGTGTTTAATTCACAGTTATTTGGTGACAATTATAATTTAAGTGTCGTGTATTCAAAGTATATGGAAATGTGAGCAAATCAGTAGATATCTTTTATTTAGGTATCTTGTTAATAGTTTATACAAACATACTTAAATACACACTTTTTTCGTTTAATAGGTTATCTAGTAATTAATTATGTTAAAGTGAAAGATTGACTGGCCTGTTGGTCTAGTAGTTTGTGCCCCTGACTGCTATGCCGGAGGTCGTGGGTTTGATTCCCAACCAGGACAAAAGTTTGTGTGATGAGCATGATCATTTGTTCTGTGTCAAAGATTTAATTACAGATAAATATGGTTACTTATGTAACCATAAGTATCTTTAATATGTATGTATTTAGAACTATTATATAAGTATGTATATCAGCTATTAGTACCCATAGTTCTGATTAGCTTGGGACTACATGGCGTGGTGTGAAAGTTATGGAATATTTGTTTATTTATATTTAATTATATGCATTTAGTCACTGCCTTACACTCATCCCCTAAATTGGGCCGAACCGTCTAAACCTACCTTTTTCAAGTTTATTTAGTGTGTCTTTCTTAGTCTTTTTGAGCAAAACATTTTTTTATTATCTCGCGTTTGACCACTATCTCACCTGATGGTAAGCGATGATAAGGTCGAATCGATATGAACGATGAAACACGCTCGTCTAGAAGTAATCAACTCACTCTTGACTTATTGAGCCCTAGGTTGTAGCTATCAGGAAACAATGACTCCGGCAGGGAATTCCATTCCTTAGCTGTACGCAAAAGTACGTATATTTAAGTTTCTATAAGAATACTTTTTATTTATTATTTTAAGAATACTTCGATCACATTATGAATTAAGCCATAATCGTCCTTATAAGCCATATGAAGTACACGCGAAAGGTCACAGCGAATCAGTCTAGAACGTTCCCAAACGTGTATTTGTGCCGATTTCAGCTCCTTTCATATCAGGCAATAGTGGTGAAATTGTATGTTTTCCCCTATCTTCGGACCACTACAAACTGATCCTCGAGAACCTTAACTGTTCCGAAGAAAAATTGTTTGGGCTTGTAAACGAAGGGATCAATATAAATTGGCCGTAGGGTTATCTCTGTCCAAGTTTGTTTCGTGAAATAAGGGTATGTTAGGGACTGAAAATTATAGGATGACATGTCGTGTTTTTGTTTCTTTGAGATAAAATAAATAGATTTTTTTTCTTTCTTGGCCCGTTTTCGCCGTATTGTTTTAAGAATTTTTCTTTTGTGAACGGATTTTGGTTGAGATGTGGTTATAGGTAGATATGTGTTTTGTTATATTTTCTTGCTGCGATTTGGCTTATGTGTGTGTAAAGGTACCAGTCTGCGTACTTACTGTTTTCCTTGTTTTCCGCAAGAAAGTTTGTGTTTCGGTTTATTTGGGCTAACGGATAACTTAAAGTACAGAATTGAAATCTTTTGAATGAAAACACAGACGCAAGAAGCTCTGTCTGAAATAATGCATAAAGTTATAGTTTATTGTTTTTATATTCGATTGAGATAGGCAAATTGCTATTGACTTTTGATAATAAAAACTTTTATTATAAAAAAAAAACTATTATAAGAAGTTTGTAAGAAAATATCCCTTAAGCGCCCTTTACTGTCCGCAGTTGGGCTAATTTCTTCTTTAACAATTTGCATAGTGTTCAAGTTATGTAGTACAGTCGAGTTCATTAATATATTGGCCCTTTCAGGCTTCAAAAATATATGACCGTCAAAAAAAAACATAACATTGTGACAACTAAAGCATCATTAAATTGTGGTCAAGATTTAGATTCATTAATATGTGACTGGTTTTTCTCAGTAACATGTATACAGCCAAAAGCACATTATTATATGAACAACATTAAGTTCATATTATCTGAACATTGTAGGATTCACAATTATGTATGCACACATCAAAGACATTCAATAAACTATAAATCTCTTTGGCACACATAAATACAATAATATCTAAACAAGTAAATGTAATTCAAATTCAACCTTATTACTTACGTTATAAAGATAATTTTACTCTGAATGATGAATCTTAAAATTGCATGGTCAAGGAGTTTGCTACATCATTTATCACTGGCTAGATTAACTTCAAATGATGTTAAATGTTTTTCTAATAAAATTATAACTGACGCACATGTCATTCAACGATTGAAAGACACTCATTTAAAAAACAAACGCAAACGCGCTTAAAACAATGGAAACTACTGTCATTTCTGTAACAATGTAAACTAGATCTTATTTGTTCGAGCAAATAATTGACTTTCCCATGCATGTAGAGATAATTAAGAAGCTTTTCCTGCTCAGATATTATAAAAGCCAATACTATATTTTTGAAAAGGGTGATCACATATTTTTGCCTAATGCACAGCATATATTATTGAACCGTTCATGATCACATATTATTGAACTGTTCATGATCGCATATTATTGCACAATGCACAGCATATATTATTGAACGGTTCACATGAGGACATATTTTTGATCTATAGGTTCTATAGAATTTTTTGAGCTTTCCAACGCTCACAATATTTTGAATCCTTGACAGTGCCAATATATTAATGAACTCGACTGTACCTACATTTGATAATGTCTTCCCCTATAACTTTCCACTCCATATTGCTTGATTTCTTATAGAATTTAGCGTCGTCTCATTTGTTAAGATTTTTCCTAACTACATAACTATGTGACTATTTCCAGTCCGTCCGGATGACACTGACTGCTAGTATATGACATGATGCGTTTGTTCCCAACGAGTCACACTGTAAGCTGTAACAGTGTGACTCGTTGGGATTTTTTTTCCCAACCAGTCACACTGTTACTCGTTGGGAAAACTTTTTAAAGTTCGTTCCCAACGAGTCACACTGTAACGTGGTAAATTAAACAATTTAAGTAAATTATAAATGAAGATAAATGATATATTTATCATCATTTATAATTTACTTACATTGGCAAGTCGTTTCTGGCAGTAGGAGGTCACAGTTTTAACTTAACCTAACCTACCCATTTTTTAAAGGAGAAATTAACCTAATCTAAATAGTTGCGTTCCGGGTAACCAGTCCCAAAAGTTGTCCCATCGAGTAACAGTGTGACTGTTTGGGAGAACAATTTCAAAAAAATCCTAACCAGTCACACTGTAACACGTTACGGTGTGACTCGTTGGGAACGAACTTTAAAAAGTTTTCTCAACGAGTAACAGTGTGATTGGTTGGGAAAAAAATTCCCAACGAGTCACACTGCTACAGCTTACAGTGTGACTCGTTGAGAACAAACGCATGATGCGACCGCTGATCTGACCTCCTGCAGGGCTATTGCGAGTCTCCGTTGACAGTTCATTATTTCATTTCATTTCATTTATTTTATAAACAATTTTTACATTGTGTTGAAAACTCATTAAAAACTAACACAGCACATATTTCATCGATTACAATTAAAAAAATCACATAATATAATTCTAAATCGGTACATTATCAAAGAAAGACTAAACATAATGTAATTGAGACGTAAAACATTTCAATAAAAATAAAACAAGTTGAACGAAAAAAAAAACATCATGTCAATAAGAGTTAATCCATATAAATTTAAAAAAGAAAAAAAAACAATATAATAAAACACAAAAACAATATTATGTCACTTAAGAAAAAAACTAACAAATAAAATAATAATAAAAGATATGTCAATAAAAAATAAAAATAATCATGGCAATAAAAATAAAAAATAAAAAAATGGATCATGTCAAGAAGTATAGTTATTATGATGACCACTTGACAAAATCTTTAATGATGAACTGCTAAACAGCTAATTTTCGTATTGACTATCATCAGTGAAGTCATGCGCACTCGCAGAGTCGTGACGAAGCGCACAGTAGGTACCCCGTCTGATAGTCACCGTAACTTGAAGTCCTCTAACATTTTTTAGTGAATTCTCAGTTGTCATGAAAGTGCGATGTGCTATTGGACGCCAGTTAGTCACTGGCTGTGAACAGATAGCAATAACTTTGCTGGACCCAGTTACTGGGTAACTAGGTCGTGAGTAGTGAACTCAGTGTCTTTTTTTTTTTTTTTGAGGGGTGGAAAATCCTCATGGATGTCCCCCGCCCGGGGAGGCGGAGGGGTCAGACTCTTACTGACTAAAAACCACCCCGTGTTTCTTCTCACACCTGCGCCGGGGGTCACGGGAACAGAAGATACTTCCGCGACCCCCGACTGGTGCCGGCCCCGCGGGCCTCGTCAAATCAGCGAGGGGAGTGAGGTGTTAGACTCCCCTCGCAACGTCTAAGAGGGGCGCGCGTCACTGCCTACTCCAGAGACGAGGGCACGGCGCAACTCACAGTGTCTGGTTTAAGATCAATGTAACCTATTTCAAAACTCTTGCATTCCAAAACAACCGCAAACAATACCATTATCAATAAATCAATTGAATGCTAAAATCTGTATCACATCATTATGATTTGTATTACGTCACGCGCCGGTTGGCTGCGTGGGCGCATCGAACGTATGAATTATTGAAATGCGTAGCGTTAGTCTGAATCGCTAATGTTTAGTTCACTTTCGTTCAGTCTACGTTTTTTGTGATAGGGTGATGCGGGAGCGATATTGCGATTACAATAATTTAATCAAAGCATGTTTCACTCAAAGATGATCTTTTGTCGTTGTGTAAAATAATTAAGAATACAGAACAATAACTTATATACGGAATTATACTACGCAGTCGCGTTTTTTTTTTGTTATGACGTAGAAGTCCATTGGTCATGGTTTCGCATTTTCTCCACTCAAAATCTTAGACAATACTGACATTTTTTTTTTAAATTATTTTTGATAGGCACGCGCTTGACCACTATCTTACCTATTAAATTTTTGCTGTGCCCTACAGGGTCCATGATTGTACGTAGCTTTCTGCATTATTTTAAGATCTTTTATACATTGTGGAATCCAAATAAATAATATGAATATCAATATGAATAATGGTAACTATGGTAAGCGATGATGTGGTCGACGATGAAGCACGCCTGCCTAGAAGCAACCTGTTCACTCTTGACTTAAAAACCCCCTAGATTGTAGCACATTAGTAAAAGAAAACGTCGCAAAGATACCACTAGACTAATAATGAACTAGCACTTCGCTCGCGACTTCGTCTGTGTGCTTATGCGTATTTTAATATACCCTCAACTCCCTCTTAGTTTTGAAAATAAAATAAAGTCTACACACTAAAATAAGGTGGCTTTTTTTTATGGTAAAGAAATTGTCAAATTTAGTTCAGTAGATAATAATAATAATAAATAATTTCACTCAGGTTTTCACGTGGTGTCTTTTACTGAATCGATCGCTTACTTGTCTGACGTTTTAAATTGACTTTTAATAGTCTGATTTGAATTTGGCTTAGACATTTGGCTTAACTATTGGAAGACCAGCGTCAGACAGCATCACCTGTCTGGCATGAATGCTGAAATGGACCTTTTTGGCGCACATAATGTGTACTCTTGTATATTTTGTATGTTTTATAAATTACTAGCAGACGTCCCACGGTTTCACCTGCGTTGTGCCCGTTCCTGTGGGAATACAGGGAAAAAAAGTAGCCTATGTCACCCGGGGATAGTGTAGCTTCCCAACAGTGAAAAAATTTTGCAAATCGGTTCAGTAGTTTCGGAGCCTATTCAATGCAAACAAACAATCGTACATTTCCTCCTTATATATTAGTATAGATTGTGTGTGTATGTGTTTTAATGACTGATGTCAAATAAATATTTTTCTTTCTTTCTGTCTTTCTTTCTTTCTTTCTAATGATGATTCGCTTTCGCCCGTGCCTTATACTACCAGAATCATTGTAACCATCGCAAGATCTCTAACTATTAACTACTTCTGCTTACATCGTTTCGATTGTAGGTACCTCGTACAGTCAACACAAGAGGCCGTTGAATGTGGGTTAATAGAAATTTATTTGGGATCATTACAGTGCCCATTTCTTTTCTACCTACATATTCCACATACCCTATTTAATAGTATCTCAATGTTCACACCCTTTTTTGAAAGACTATCTTCTTTTTAAGTTTTCGTACCAGAATGATATAAGAAAAACCCATGTTGTGCGGCTTTGTCTGTCTGTGTCTGTTACAGCTGCCATAGTTTTTTACAAGTTTTCTTTTGTTGCTTATGAAAAACAAAATGCATTAAAGGCTTAACAAACAGTTACTACTACTCGCTGGTATACTTCTTTAATCTTCCCATCATAGGTACTTTACTAACAAAACGATTTATGAGAAGATGAATATAAATGAACACCCCAGAAAAGGATTCCCTGGAAGGACATTTACTGATTTTATTGGTGGTGTTCATCAGAAAAACGCAGGCGCATAAGACTCGCAATCGGTTGCGTGCATAAATAGATAAATATTTCACAACTTTTTCACAAAACGCCACCTAGTTCCAAGCTAAGCTAAGAGCTTGTGATATGGGTACTAAACAGCTGATAAACATACTTATAAATTTCTAAATACATAGATATTATAGATAAATAAATTGTAGCGGTCATAGCTACACCGGAATTCGTATGAATTCGTAATATTAATTTAAACTTTTTAGAATTGTAAACACTCCACAATACAAAACTTTTCCTTATTGTCCCGTTACACCGAACTGTCAAATTTGAACAAACGTCAAACCAAAGACCAAAAAACTTCAAACACAAAACACGATCATTGTCTGTGGGTGAAAACTAACATATTTTATTAGAAGTATATTTACATATTTATCTAGTTGCTATATTTACATCACACATAATATTTATTTACAAATTTAACAATACGCATAATTATTTACACTATACAAAATATAGGCTTAAATTGTAATGTTCTGGTCGCTGCCTTTCCGAACGCAACTTCGGGCGCGTTCGGCAAAGCTCGGCTTTCATCGGAGCATAGGACTTGCCTAATAGCGTTAAAGCATCGTCATGTAGATCAGTACTCGTTTTGACCTCCCGAACAGTACACGCTTGAACTAACAACCAAATCTAGACTTGCTCGTAGACCTAAGTTCTGCTAGTTGACTCGATATCGTCTTCTTAGCTTTTTGTCTGTGTCCAGTAATTTCCCCTCTGTCGTCTTAACTTAATTGTAGCCTTAAGCGACTCAGAAGTGTTGAGAAATTAATTATACAAGGATAACGTTCAAACCGCCGTTTCATTTCGCCATTTTGCTCTATACACTTCATTGGTGACCCCGTCAAAGAGCACAGTAGCCACGCGGAGCAAAGATGCCTACCGGAGCAGAGCAGGGAGCGCAGGCGGACGCAGCAATGGTCAAGCAGGACGTGTGCAGAGTCAGCGTGAAGTTGCCGCCATTCTGGCCTGAGGAGCCGACACTTTGGTTTGCACAAGTAGAAGGTCAGTTCACAATAGCCGGCATTACCGCCGACACCACAAAATTCTACACGGTCGTGGGTCAGCTAGACCATCGCTACATGGTAGAAGCTCGGGACATAATAGAGAACCCACCAGCACAAGACAAGTACGCCAAGCTGAAGGCTGAGCTCATACGTCGACTATCCGACTCGCGTGAAAAAAGGGTTCAGCAAATCCTCACTCAAGAGGAGCTCGGCGACCGGAAGCCATCACAGTTCTTGCGGCACCTGCAGACTTTGGCCGGACCACATGTTCCAGACACATTCCTAGCCACGTTGTGGGCGAGCAGGTTGCCGACGAACATACAGACGGTAATAGCTTCCCAACCTAACCTTCCGCTTCAGTCTGTCGCAGATTTGGCCGACCGCGTGCACGAGATCGCGCCAACGCGGCCAGCGCTCACGACACCTCCCGCCGTGGCGAGCACGAGCACCAGCAGTGACATCGCGGAGCTGAAACAGTGCATGGCGGAGTTATGTCTACAGGTGGCGGCTCTACAAAAGCAAGGTCAGGTACACCATCGATCGCGCTCCACAGATAGGTACCGGCGTGGTGACAGAGAACCGACCCCAAGCCGACGCCGCAGTCGCTCGCGCTCCAGCAGCGCGTGGAACGACGCTCACTGCTGGTACCACAACAGTTTCGGTGACAGGGCCACGCGGTGCAGGTCGCCATGTACGTACGCGGGAAACGCCGTCGGCAGCCGGAAATAGCGGCAAATGGCTGCCCTCACAAACCACGCCGCCTATTCGTAACAGATCGGGACTCAAAAACCACGTTTTTAGTGGACACAGGGTCCGATCTGTGCGTATACCCACGTGCAGCCCTACGACAGCAGCGCAGCAGGACGGCGTACCAGTTATACGCGGCAAACGGAACTGCCATCGACACGTACGGTTGGGTGGAGCTCCACTTGAATTTAGGGCTTCGCCGCGTGTACACGTGGAAGTTCGTGGTTGCAGACGTCACCAAGGCAATCATAGGCGCCGACTTCTTGGCGCATTACAACATCTTGGTAGACCTCAAAAGTCACCGGCTAATCGATGGGCTGACCCAACTGTCTTCGCCGGCGTCGCCAGCGGCCGAATCAGCAGCAATGATCGCCTCAGTGAAGTCCGTAGGAGGCAACACGGAGTACCACGAGATACTTCGCCAGTACCCGGAAGTCACGCGGCCTGCTGGAACACAGAAACAGGTCAGTCATGGTACCGAACATCACATCCGCACTACACCAGGTCCGCCTATCACTGGACGACCTCGCCGCCTTGCACCGGACAAACTGAAGGCAGCACAGAGGGAGTTCGAGGCTATGCTGGCTAACGGCACAGCACGGCCGTCAGAGAGTCCGTGGTCGTCCCCACTTCACCTCGCTCCTAAGAAGGACAACAGCTGGCGGCCATGCGGTGACTACAGGGCACTCAATGCCCGTACTGTTCCGGACAGATACCCCATCCCGCACATACAGGACTTCTCACATCAGCTGGCTGGCAGCCGAATATACAGCAAAATCGATCTTATTAAAGCATACAATCAGATACCAGTCCAGCCAGCCGACGTTCACAAGACAGCGATCACAACACCTTTCGGACTGTATGAATTTCCATTCATGACCTTTGGCCTCAGGAATGCCGCTCAAACGTTCCAACGGTTCATGGACGAGGTGCTGCGCGGGCTGCCGTTCTGCTACTGTTATTTAGACGATATTCTCTTGTTCTCAGAGACAGCAGCCCAGCACACCGAGCACCTGCATCAGCTTCTGAAGCGGTTATCCCAGTATGGAATTATTATTAACTCGGCAAAGTGTGAGTTTGGCCGTACCACCATAACTTTCCTAGGACACGAAGTATCCGAAGAAGGTGTTCGCCCGCTGCAGGAGAAGGTGCAGGCAATCCAGGACTTCCCAGCTCCCAAGACCGTCAAGGAGATGCGTCGCTTCCTGGGTATGTTCAATTTTTACCGCCGCTTTGTCCCAGATGCCGCTCGCTTACAAGCGCCACTCAACGTAGTTCTGGCAGGACCAAAAACAAAGAGAACACAAACAATTAATCTATCGCAAGAAATGCTTGACGCTTTTAACGCTTGTAAAAGTAGCTTATCTAGGGCAGCTCTGCTTGCTCACCCAGAGCCCAACGCCGAACTCGCGATATTTACAGACGCTTCAGACACTTCTATGGGTGCAGTATTACAGCAGAAGGCAGGTGTCACATGGAACCCACTAGCATTTTTCTCTAGGCGACTGTCAGCTTCACAGAAAAAGTATAGCCCTTATGACAGGGAGCTCTTAGCCATCTACGACGCAGTCAGATACTTCCGCCACATGGTTGAAGGTAGGCACTTCACCATTTACACGGATCACAAACCCCTGTCATATGTGTACGCACACAACCGTGACAACTGTTCACCGAGGCAATACCGGTACCTGGACTACATTGCTCAATTCACCACGGATATCAGGTTTGTCGCAGGCAGGGACAACATAGTGGCAGACGCGCTGTCGCGTGTGGAGTCAGTGGCAGTACCGGCGTGTAATTACACAGCTCTTGCACAGTCCCAAGAAAAAGACCACGAGCTGCAGGGGCTCTTAAATAACAACACCACGTCACTCAAGCTGTGTAAAGTGCATTTCACGGACTCAGGCACTGAACTATATTGTGATGTCTCCACTGGTAACACCCGCCCTTATGTTACAGAACCCTTCAGGAGGCAGGTGTTCCAAAAACTACACCAGCTGAGCCATCCCGGCAGACAGGCCACAGTCAAACTGATTTCTGAGCGTTTCGTTTGGCCTGGCCTAAAGAAGGACTGCAGGGCCTGGACCAGAGAGTGCGTAGAGTGCCAGAAGAACAAAATCTCGCGGCACACAACCAGTCCCACCTCCGCTTTCCCTGTCCCTTCCCAACGCTTCTCCCATGTCCACATGGACATAGTAGGGCCACTGACCGTGTCATCAAATTACAGGTACATACTAACCGTGGTCGACCGCTTCACCCGCTGGCCTGAGGCGTACCCCATCGCGGACATCACAGCGGAGACATGCGCCCGCACTTTCATCACCGGCTGGGTGTCCCGCTTTGGCTGCCCCCAGCGCATCACTACCGACAGGGGCAGGCAGTTTGAGAGCAAGCTGTTCCACACCATCACGGAGACCCTCGGTAGCCAGCACCGCCCAACCACAGCATACCACCCAGCCTGTAATGGCATGGTGGAACGCCTACACCGCCAGCTGAAGGCAGCCATCCGCTGCCACACAGACACCAACTGGACCGAAGCACTACCCCTGGTGCTGCTCGGCATCCGCAGCGCCTGGAAGGAAGACGTCAAAGCATCAGCGGCAGAGCTCGTTTACGGCGAGCCCCTAAGACTCCCAGGCGAGTTCATCGCCCCCACACTCACCAGCACAGTCGACTACACCGACTTCGCGTCAAGACTCCGGCATCACATGGCGAAGCTGTCTCCAGAACCGGCGAGTCGACACGGCAACAAGCCGTTCTACGTGCCCGACAGCTTGTCAACTTCGTCTCATGTATTCTTGCGACATGACGCCGTTCGCCGACCGCTAGACCCGCCGTACACCGGCCCCTACAGAGTCCTGCAAAGAGGCGACAAAACGTACCGTATTGAGGTAAACGGAAAGGAAACCACAGTAACCATAGATCGGTTGAAACCCGCTTACCTCAATAACGCAGACTACAGTCCCTCCGGTGTAACCAGCGCACCAACGGTCGCAAACACAGCACCAACGCCACCGCAGCCCACCGTCGAGAAGAAAACACGCTCCGGCCGCACCGTTCGCTTCCCGGACTACTATCACCCGTAGCTAAGTAGCCACGGTCTCAGGGGGGGAGTAGTGTAGCGGTCATAGCTACACCGGAATTCGTATGAATTCGTAATATTAATTTAAACTTTTTAGAATTGTAAACACTCCACAATACAAAACTTTTCCTTATTGTCCCGTTACACCGAACTGTCAAATTTGAACAAACGTCAAACCAAAGACCAAAAAACTTCAAACACAAAACACGATCATTGTCTGTGGGTGAAAACTAACATATTTTATTAGAAGTATATTTACATATTTATCTAGTTGCTATATTTACATCACACATAATATTTATTTACAAATTTAACAATACGCATAATTATTTACACTATACAAAATATAGGCTTAAATTGTAATGTTCTGGTCGCTGCCTTTCCGAACGCAACTTCGGGCGCGTTCGGCAAAGCTCGGCTTTCATCGGAGCATATGACTTGCCTAATAGCGTTAAAGCATCGTCATGTAGATCAGTACTCGTTTTGACCTCCCGAACAGTACACGCTTGAACTAACAACCAAATCTAGACTTGCTCGTAGACCTAAGTTCTGCTAGTTGACTCGATATCGTCTTCTTAGCTTTTTGTCTGTGTCCAGTAATTTCCCCTCTGTCGTCTTAACTTAATTGTAGCCTTAAGCGACTCAGAAGTGTTGAGAAATTAATTATACAAGGATAACGTTCAAACCGCCGTTTCATTTCGCCATTTTGCTCTATACACTTCAAAATTACACCTGGACACAGAAGAAATTATTGTGCTCATCACACAAAAAAAAATCCGGGGTGGGAATCGAACCCACGACCTCTAGCATAGCAAACAGGGTCACTAACTACTTGACCAACAGGCCAGTCGTAAGAGTGTATAATCCTAACCGAAACTGCATTAAAAAATCTTTGCAGGTGGCGTAACTATAACACTTAGTTACACATTAGTAAGAACGTTCTTGTAAACGATGCAAAAGGCGTAAATGAAAAATTGACAAACCCCACAAAACAAAAGGGGAAAGGTGAGATTGTGTAAAAGAAAACCTTTAAACTTATCTATTTCGCCAACAGTACTTAGGTACAGCATATAGTGTTGGGAATTTATCCGGATAAATACTCAAAATGGATAAATACTCATAAATATCCGTTTTTACTCGAGTATTTATCCAAAACGGCGGATAAATATTATACACGATTTTAGTAAGGGAAATTTTATATTTCTACGAAGAAAAGGATGAAATTAAGTGAAATTCTAAAACTTATTAAGAAATTTAAAAAAAATAAGCCTGTCTAACCTATGATTACACACAATAATAAAAAAATTGGGTTATACTTTCCTTTATGGGTCATCGATTTATGGATCGGAGAGGGGCTGGGGAGAGGGAGGGGGAGGTGAGCTACCCCGCTGTTGGATTCCCACACCGCGGAGCGCCATGGTTATGGAGATATTCATTGCTAAAGTTTGAGGTTAGGTTAAAACACTAATTTCCATTATTTTCACTCTAATTTCCATATATTTATGGGCCGGGGAGGGCGAGGGTGGCAGGGGCCTACCTCTTGTACCATCTCCAACCCGCGGAACTCCAAGGTTACGGAGATATACGTATTTTAAAATTAAAAAGTTGTCATTTTGAAATTAGTTTCGGGTATTTTTCAGATAAGTTGAATAAAGCACAAGGAATATTATTATTCTTATACCCTTACCTGCCAAGATGTCGCCGGAGCCGCTTGGCGGCGCTCTTACTTCTGGGTGGTTTAAAAAAATAACCACGAAGGAGGTGGAGAGGAGTCTGTGTTCGCTCACTCACTACGACCCCGCTACTTTTATTTTTTTTAGTGGTGGAAAATCCTCAAGGGTGGAGGTGTCTGTCAGACTTACTGACTAAAAACCACCCCGTGTTCCTTCTCACACCTGCGCCGGGGGTCACGGGAACAGAAGATACTTCCGCGACTCCCGACTGACTGCGACCCGAGGGCCTCGCCAAGTCAGCGAGGGGAGTGAGGTGTTAGACAACCCTCGCAACGTCTAAGAGGGGCGCGCGTAAACACGACGCGCCACCACCTTGGGTCCATGTCCCATGTACATGAGGGCGGCGGACGTCCCGTGTCCGTCGCCCCTGAACCCATTCAGGGGGGCTGGAAGAGGGCGTTGTCCGCCCTCCACCTGCGCCCGGTACGTCTGCTGCGGGCCGGGTGAGTGGAGTTGCTCTCCCTCTCACTTTCCGCAGCCTCCATCTGCGAGACGACCGTTTCGCAGAAGGACACCACCGCGTCCCAGGACTCGACGCTGCCGGCCATTCTCTCGACCACGGCCGGCAGCGACAAGTCACTGCCTACTCCGACCTACGAGGGCACGGCACGGCTCCTCTCAAGCGGCACACTTTGCCAGCGTATGCCACGCCGTATCCTCCCGACATTCGACAAAGTGGTGATACCGGGCGTGTTATTTACAATTTATATGGAAACTTTAAAAAAATACGTTTCTCTTTATTATTTTATTATAACTGGGAGTCTCCGCTACTTAAAAAAATGTAAAAAACCTTCTGCTTATGAGTACTATCTACAAAAAAAAAATGGACTTCCAACTATATGGCCCATAAAATAAAGTATAGCCCGAGCGCGTGTAATTTTGCACAGATTTTATTACGTCTATGCAGAGGAGTCGTCGGAGGAACTTGTGGCTAAATTATAACAGCCGCATGGGTTGATCGAAGGTTAAACTACGCTTGACGTGGTCGGTCCGTGGATGGATGACCATTTATTATATACCAAGACTCCTCCGTGCCTCGGAAAGCACGTTAAGCCGTTGGTCCCAGCTGTCATTTGTAGATCTTTGACAGCCGTTAATTGTGGTCAGAAGTCCAAAGTCTGACAACCAGTTTAACCAAGGGGTATCATGTTACCCAGTTCACTGCCTTGCCTTGCCACTGGGTTGTTTAGGTCTGACAGACAGCTCCATGTAAAACACTGGTATTCAGCTGCATCCGGTGAAACTGGAAGCCGACCTCAACATAGTTGGGAAAAGGCTAGGCAGATGATGACGTCTATGCAGAGTTTAATAAAATTGGTGAAAACTTCACATTTCAGTGCGTAATGAGCTAGCAAGAGTGTGCTAGCTCATTACGCACTGCTAGCAGTTTAGAGGCACAACATGTTGTTAAACTTATTTTACTAAGTTAGTTTAGTACTGCGCAGCACACTATTAATTTGCTGGCTCATGACGCACTGAGATTTCAAAACACTCAAAACAAGGGACTCTTCAGTCTTTTGTAGGTTTCTAGCGTTATCAACAATAATCAAACTACACTTTTCTATTTATTTTTAGTAGTTTACTTATCCGCCGATTTTATTCAGTGTTTAAACCTTTAACAAAGAAAGGTTCAGCTGTTAAAACATACCTTGAAACGCTATAATCCAACTTCAAAATCACTTAAATGTCTCATAAAACTAGAACACTATCACCTTATAATAATTATTTTGTTGTTAAAAACGCACTCGCGCGTGCGCTATCTAAGACACATACCTTGGCACAGCGCAGGCGCGGTGGTGTGAGGGGAAAGGTAATAAAACAAAAGGAATGGGACAAAAGGAGGCCGGGATATAGTGCGGTGCGGTTAGAAACACGTTGCTTCGTCTTTACAATCAGAACTTGAAAAAGTAATAATGTATTAAGTATTTTCGAAAGCCTTAATAGTAAAACTAGCCTATCAATATAAAAAAAACATGCAAAATAATAAATATCCATCATTTTGGGTAAATATCGGATAAAAATGAGTAAAAACGAGTATTTATCCACTTCGGATAAATACTCGAGTATTTATCCTTCGAGTATTTATCCTTTGCCCATCACTAACAGCATAGTGAATTATTCAAACGACGTGATTGTTCGCTAATGTATTCAAATTCGTTTTTAATTGTCACCTCTCATTGAGTCATACATGTATGTACTTGGTGTAAGGAAGTAAGGTTAATGAACTAGTGTTTCGCTCGTTAAATTAATTGTCTAATGCTAATTTAGAGATTTAATGTATGTAGGTTAGTAAGGTTAATATTGTTTAATTTGTTAATGGGTGATTCTCACTTTCTTTGTTAGGGAAAAGGCGTTTCGCTTCAGTGTTTTTATTCTAGTTTTCTCTTGCTTTTGCTTCGTTACTAGTTACAGAGCAGGGTATCATTTAGTTCATTTTCGTCATTTCAGCCTTAACATCCACTACTGTGCAAAGGCTTCTACTAAAGATTTTCACAACGATGGGCTTCGTGCAATGCTAACCAGATAAAAAAAAATACTAGCTACTTCAGCAAACTTTGTTCCGGCTTAGACTCAATTTATTAATTTTATTTAGTTTTTATTAATTCACGTCCTATTTTCAGACCTATTGAATATACACACAGAATTCCGTAAGAAATATAATAAATAGATCAAGCCGTTTCGAAGAAGTGCTGTTACAAACACTGACACGAATTTTTTTTTATATTATATTTGCATACTTTTAATAAGATGACAACAAATAGATCAACAACAATAATAACTACTAAATTTTTTATTTAGCGAGTCCTAATGTGCTCTTATTTAAACATTTTGTGTTTGTAAGAATTGATATATATATATAACCTAACCTAACTTACCATACCTACCCATAGCTAACCTAACTACCTAACCTAACTACCTTACTGAAACGCTTGATTTAAAAAAAATGAAAATACAATGTTTTACAACTGAACTACTGCGCTGCGTGTCTTTATGTTACATACTATTTACTTAGTTTTCCCGGTCTATATACTTTAAAGTCCAGGCAGAAAAACCTGTTTGCAAAAAATGATTAAAGTTTGTCTTTGTCGTCATTATTATTTACATCAATTTATTAATTTCTGAAATATATGACTTTTTTGACGCAGCTTAAAACATCTTTCCAAGTTTTTAGTTTCAGACCGTAAGAGTAAATTGAGAACCAAAAATATATTGATACGTTGTCATGGTGACACTATTTAAGTTTTAGTATTTTTTTATTAAGGTTAAATACGCGATAATCTTAAATTGTATGGTGTCGATTCGAGATCTTTATTTGAATATCTTTTTTAATTTGAGAGGGGTATACCGCACCGACGACGGGACGAACATCAAATGTTTGACAGATAGCAACAGATTATATCACTTTAACTTTTATTTTGAGTACTTTTCTAATTTTGTTTAATGTTTCATCATTCCTTAGTCTTCCATAAATATTTCAAGACCAAAATTAGCCAAATCCGTACAGGTGTTTTCAAGATTTAGTGAGACTTACTAACGTCATTGCTTATAGATTTGAGCATTTTTCAAAACAAGAATATAAATGAATCAACTACATTTAAACATTAATTTATAACTTAATTCACAGAACTATGTTCGTTCAGATCGTGCCGCGGTGGTCCCTAAATTAGGTAGGTTTCTCTGTTTCTTGATTTAATGCATCTTAATATTAGAGGTCCTTGTGAATCACTATTTCTTAAATATTCACATTCATCCTTCGTAATTAGGTCAAAGCTTCACAGCGCATAGATATTGTGTAATATTTATATCCTATTCATTCAGTTAGTATGGTATCACAATGCCATCAGTGTCATGCAAGGTATTCGTACAATGTCTAGCGTATTCATGCAATACTGTGGTACAATTCGCCGCGCTATTGGAAGTACAGAGAAGTTTTAGAAGGTTCACTTGTAATATCAAATTTCGCACTCATCAATACCATTTCGTTTTTTCATAAGTACCAGCCTTTTATTGTACAATCGCAGGGCAAACGTCTCTCATAGAAGGCACGAACTTCGAAGTTCGGACAACCAGTTTGCTCAATACGGATTGGTAATTTCAGCCCTTCCTCACAATGTTTTCCTTCACTGATGTCAAAGATTTCTAAGTACAGACTATGAATACAAATAGTCACTTTGGTACTTGTCCGGATCTGAACCATAACCTCGTGCATGAGAGGCAGGGGCCTACCGCCATCATCTTAAATGCACCTTTGACATTTGTCGCTGCGGCGTCAATTTGGCTATCTATCTTAATAGTCCTTTCGGTTCGTGATAAGATAAGATATGAAAAGATAATTTAATTTAATGCGAAAAACGTAGTAAACATAAGTGTTAATAAATCAGGAGCAGGTTACACATTCTATTCTTTGCCTTTCGGGTTAACATCCGCTGTCCTGTGTATCTTACTATAAATGGAACTTACAACTGAATCAAATAGTTGAGAAACTTCTTCAATGCCAATGCTTATTTAATAGTCATTGTAGCGACATCTATCTCGCCACATACGAACTAATGACAGATATCCTACATCGCGGTATTAAAGTTATCTGCGCAATTTAAACGCATACAAGTTTCCGAGAACAACCGTCGGGCAGTAGTTAACCTAACAGACACAACGCCCGTCGATCCTCCCTTTTCAATGGTGAATGAGGAACTTTACACCCTGGTCCTCTTACCTCCAAAACCATTACTTTAAAAAGTCTCTTCTGCGTTTAATATCTAACGTTTAAGAAAGTCAAATGTTTCTGCTTTGCTATGGCGTTCTGTGGCAACTCGTGAATTATGTGGATTAGACCTTCTGCTCGCTAAGTTTAGTGGTGCAAGGTCGTCGCATGCATTGGATAGCACTGCAGGTATGCGTGCCACGTTGCTACAGTGACGTAGCCTTGAAGGTAGCTGGGTTACCCATATATAAGTAGACCTATGAGGTAATACAAAGAGCCCGTTCGTTTTAAATGGAAGTTCAAGAGCGATGATAGGAAATCTAGGTCTTTAGTTGATTTTAGACAATGAAGCTTTCAGTTAGATTGTCGTTTTTCAATTTCAATTTCAATTTCAATTTATTTAATTCAGACAAACGTCCATAGGGTTAGTAAAACAAAATTACTTAAAGACTAGTGTTAGTAATACAAAAAGAAATTTAGCTGGTGTGGATCCTTATCCAGTGGCGCAGCAGAGGGGAGTCCCACCTATCTCGAAACACGCTCAAAATACTGTTAGTGGTGGTACGCAGCCGGTCGGCCATGGATGCGGTCCTTTTTCTTATTATTGAGTAAAAGTCATCGGTACGCGCCTCCGCAAACATACCGGACGCACTACAACGCCACGTTTTTGTTGTGTTGCAAAGTTTTCTTTGAACAAAAAGTAATATCACAAACAATAGAAGGAACTTTTATACAAATTATTGACTTAAGTTTACAGTGTAGATGACATCTACACTGTAAATTAGTTATTGTCAGTATATGAAACTACCCAAAACTGGTACTAATACTAACTGATAAAGAATTTACACACTAGGGTAGCTTGATGTGCTGGTCTGTGTGCATACATACAGTCATGCCTTTTTCCCAATGTAGGGGTAGGCAAAAGCTACAATCTGCTAGGTTTCTTACATTTTTTTTTACTTTGTTTACGTTCATCCATGTAAGTCATACACGCACGCCCGTTGCGATTACTACATACCTGACAACAATAGCTAAATGGTCTTCAGTATTTAGTATTTTAAGCTAAACGGTAGAAGCCAGTGAAACCCTCTCGTTCAATTATGCTTTAGATTAATTGACGATCCCATTAAATTGTCGATTCCAATACCATTATTTGCCGGAGTATTGGTTCAACGTTTTCAACTAGGCCGGAGTTTTATAGCTCCGTATATTCAGACTCTCCTACGCACTCCAATTATCCACAACTCATTCGACTGAGGGCTCCATTCAATCTTTGAGAGATGCAAGCAGCCATTATTCTCGTTCTGCCTTATTTTTTTATGTATACTACTTGACTTTTCTATACAAAACTAATCGGTTTATGCAGTTATTACTTACAGGTGCAATAAGAATGTTTTTACTGAGAAAGTTTAACTCAAACGTATATATATTTTCTTTTCTACCATCAAGTCCATCCAAAGATTGTCCGGAAGAGATCGCTTATAGTGATAAAGCTGCCTACAGTATGACGCGTACTTTATACAACTATTTGCTGGATTGTATTAAGGAACTGCCCTTAATAAAATTCAAGAAACTCTTGTCGTCGTTGCTGATCGAGAAATGTTATTAAGTACTCTGTTACTGATTTTATAAATGATGAATTGTAACGTTTGACTTAGTTTATTATCTATTATATTCTTATTGTGTTAATAATGTATGACTCAAAAAGCTGATCCATGATCTCATTTTGAATTTAAGCACCTAGTTTCTAAGTAGACCAATAATATTTTTGTATGCCAATAGGCAGAATATTAGTGGGAATTCTGAAACTATCACCATTGTTGTAACACCTGCATGCTATACAAATAAAAATACATATTTATTATTGTAACGCCTTTATAGTATTTATTTGTATTTTTTTTATGCTGCACAATTATATAGTCCTTACAAATGCATTGAGGATAGACAAGGTTGGTTACAAAAGAATTCCATATGGTGTTAAGTTTTACATGAAGTTTGTTTATTATCATATGCCTAGCCTCTTAACATCACAATGGATGCAGCTAAATTTAAGTATTTTACATTAAGCCACTGTACTGTCTACATAATCCCAACATCCCAGTAACTGGGCAACGGGATTTCGTTATAAATCTGACCATGATTATAAGATACTTTTTTTCCTGCACGTGCTAAGACCTCTTGTTACCTTTGATTATTATTTTCCTTATCCCAATATTTGAAATCTTCTTTCTTAATATTATATATTGTACATTTTCTTTTAACACTTTTTCCTTCCTTGCCTTAATTTTCTTATTATTTTTAATCTTTCGCTTTTGAGATCACCCTTGACATTACAACCTGACCTAGAGTCTACCTCCCACTGGCCACGTACCACCTTGACCTCCGGTACCCAATCCTCTTTGTTTCCTCTGTCATTGTCATGCGAATTCCTTAAAGACTCGTTTACCTAATGAGTTTTAGAACAGAGAGAGATGAAAGATATAGGCTTTTTGTAAAAGTGAGACAGAAAACCGTTTGATAGGAGGTCGGGATCTTTTTGTTGAACGTTTACGTTTTGTCACTGTTATCTAGTAGTTTTTTTTTTCGTTTTCATTTTCGTAAAGGTATTGGTTATGTCTCTTGAGCTGTATTGCCTACATTTGCAGACTTTAAGCGAGCCCTTAGCGTCGCAAAGGTAACCCGCGTTTACATGGGAATGGTTCTATGGGTATGAAGGTATCGTAAAATTATGTCGTACTTCTGCGAAAGTAGAGGCTCAGTCAATCCTACTAATATTATAAACGCGATAGTTTGTGCGGATGGATGGATGGATGGATATATGTTTGTTACTCTTTCACGTAAAAACTACTGAACGGATTTTAATGAAATTTGGTATGGAGTTAGCTGACACCCTGGATTAACACAAATGCTTATCCCCGTATTCCTACGGGAACGGAACCTACGCGGGTGAAGCCGCGGGACGACTGCTAGTACCAAATTTTTTTCTGCCCATGGGCGTCTAACTTGGCTTCACATGCTTTCGAAATAAATCTTTCAGGCATGCTCGTTTCCTCACGATGATTTATCTAAGGTGCGCAGACATCAGGCTGTATAAAAAAAGAAAGAAAAATTATTGGCAACAGCTGGATACACACACAGTAAAAACATAATAACCCAAAAAAGAGACACAAAAATGGCATGTCTCACGGTTGCGCCAAAAAAATATATTTCAGCTGTAATGCCAGGCACTGTTGCTACCTGATGCTGATAGAACGTAGTAGATGATGCGCTTCGTATGCGTTACTGCTTCTAATTGTGTAGGTTTTATTTTGACAGGCTAAAAACTGCGTCACGGTTAGTCTGTCGTCTTCGCAACACCATAGCCAAGCAATGAAAAGGATTCAAACAAAATACCTAAAAAATAAATAAATAAAAATAAATATTCCACAACTTTTCACACAACGCCATTTAGTCCCAAGTTAAGCTTGAGAGCTTGTGTTATGGGTACTAAACAGCTGATAAACATACTTATATATTTCTAAATACATACATATTATTATAGATAAATTACACCCAGACACAGAACAAATGATCGTGCTCATCACACAAACATTTGTCCTGGGTGGGAATCGAACCCACGACCTCCGGTATAGCAGTCAGGTTCACTAACTACTAGACCAACAGGCCAGTCAAAATAATAAAGCCCCAGTAAAAGTAATTGAACACCAAAATCGAAACAAAACACTGTCGCTATCACTAACAAACAACAAAGCACCAAAACGGAGTAACGATTTTATTAAACTCCGTGTATATTACAATAGGTAATGAAAGCCGTCTTACCCGCGGCTCTCGCCTCAAATCCCGGGTATTGCAACCTCTAATTACTTAGGCAAACGCCTCGAGATGCTTAATTACGGCTATCCTTTCGTATTTAAATTCAACTCTGCATTAACGTTCAAGGATATGAAAGGGCTCTGCCAGTTTCATTTAATTGTAGTTTCTAAGTTGCTATTTTATGATTGCTAAGGAAATATTTCAATTTTGTGAAGCATTTCTTTTGTTTCATATGGGACTTTTTTATTACTTCACTATCTCACCTGATGGTAAGCAATGAAGTGGTCGGCGGTGATGTGATCGACGATGAAGCGCGCTTGCGTAGAAGTAAGCTATTCACTCTTGACTTTATGACCCCTAGGTTGTAGCTATTAGGAAACACCAACTTCGACAGGGAATTACTTAAACATAGCCGGCCAAATGTGGTTGTATTGCTGGGGAGTTTGTTCCCCCACTTCTTCATTAGGAAGTAGCTAAAAGTGCTGTTCCTCAGCCAAATCACTTGCTATTGATTTTATAGGTACCTACACCTCTGCCTAACTCTTCAGAGATTATAGGTCGCGCCTATAATCTCTGAAGAGTTAGGCAGAGGTGTATAGAGGTGTATATTATTCATTTTATAAATGATACATAATAATAGTTGAAAAATTAAATAAGTCCCAATTTAATCGACATTCACATTAAAAGGATTTGTTATTTTAATCAGAATCTTTTAATGTTTTCTCTGTTTTGTTCTAATGACATGTGAAATACAGTAGTTACTCCTATTTACCATGGGGTTAAGCAAGAATTAAAGAACGCCACCTGCTACAACATCTGAAGATTAATTCCCGTTATTAAAAACGTTCAAAATCTCTTCTTAGCGAGAATGTATTGCCAATAACTCGTCAAAAATTTAGGAAACCTAGACATTTTTTGCCAGATTGGGAGATTATAATGTGATCCTGATTAAAAAGCATAATTCGCGACAAAAGAAGTATGTAAGAATCGTAACATATGGCTCTCTGTAGTTACTGCCTGCTCCCATGGGAAAAGGCGTGAGTTTAGGTAGGTATGTATCACCATTAAATCGTTGATTAATAATAAATTAATGTTTGATTAACGTTTTTAAACGGACCATTTCCATTGAGATTAGACAATAGGACGTTCTCTCATTAGCGTTTGTTTGTTTAAAATCGGGGCATATCGGATGTCGATGATTCATCCGAATTGCCACTTATCTAGTTAACACAGAGTATTGGTTTACATGGCCGAAATGCTATTCATTAAAATATAAGACGGATATTTGAAAGACTGAGAAGAAATCGAGTTTAGAAGTCTGTTTACATCAGATGTTGTAAGATCTATGCAAAGGAGGAGGTTAAAGGAAACAAATAATAATAATATTTCAAAAGTTTTACACAACGCCACATACACCACTAATTAGGGATCCGTAGTCAACTAGGAACCCTTATAGTTTTGCCATGTCTGTCTGTCCGTCCGTCCGTCCTCGCTTAATCTCTGTGACCGTTAGCACTAGAAAGCTGAAATTTGGTACCAACATGTGTATCAATTACGCCGACAAAGTGGTAAAATAAAAATTGGAAAAAAATGTTTTATTAGGGTAGCCTCCCTATATGTAAAGTGGGAAGTGATTTTTTTTTTAATTTCCACCCTAATGTGTGATATATTGTTGGAAAGGTATTTCAAAATGAATAGGGGTTTACTAAAATCATTTTTTCATAATGTCAATAATTTCGGAAATAATCGCTCCAAAAGTAAAATTCAATGCGTCCCCCCTCTAACTTTTGAACCATAAGTTTAGAAAATATGAAAAAAATCTGAAATGTACAACTTTATAAGGACTTCCTAGGAAAATTATTTTGAACTTGGATGGAAACAACAGTTTTAGTACAAAAAAGACAAAAAGTTTTACAAAATAATTTCTGGACTAAGTTTGTAGTACAATCGTATATGCAAGCATTTTGAACACTTATTGTGACGGACGGGAAACTACGGAACCCTACACTGAGCGTGGCCCGACACGCTCTTGGCCGGTTTTTTTATTATATTGGTACAAGTACTCAAAGACCTTATTCTAGACGGTCTTCTCATTACTTATATTTGTAAAGTATCCCAACAGAACACTTTAGCAACAATATTAAAATTGTAACATCAGCTAAAAAAAGTAAAGATATATCACTTAAATCAAAAGGAGTAGGTATCTACATAGCTAAAGGTACCCAAGACTAAGATATTTCTTTGTGGGCAACACCACGTCAGCAATACGACTGTATCTTCTTTGGTAATTACTCGGCAACCCGCCCCAGGGATGTCTGTGTACCAGGAGCGTTGATGCAGATGTTGGATGCGGTATCTGTAAGAACAAAAAAAAATGCATTTATTAAGTTTTGTTTTTTTTAATTCCATTATATTTCTCTTCGTGAAAGCAATCATCTCTTCTTCAAGTAGTTGTGGGTCCAAAACCGGCCAAGTATCAATAGGATTTTTTAATTCAAAGAACATTGGTAAAAACCATCATAAGTTATAGTTCACGTCGCTTCCGACTTCGTTCTTGTGCATTGAATACTTTAACTTCCTCTCCACCCTTTTTACTTTTGAAAATAAATATGCCACTTACTTAAGAATAATCCGGATATTGGTAAAAGAATTTTCAAAATCAGTTTTAGTAGATCCAGAAAACCCTACCACGTCACAAACTTAAGCATTGTGTTATAATATTAGTAAAGAAGTTTGGATTTATATATTAATTTAAGTATAACAACCAGGTGATATGGTTCAGTTACTTAACAAAAAGTACTAACTTGATCGAAGCAAAAATGTGTCTATTTAGTTTGTTTTCGAATGAATAACTTTTTGTGTGCGCCTCTTTGAGTCAATCAAATTTACTTTATTTCTTTCTATATAAAAAACTCTATTTCTCATTTTTCCTTATCGATAATTTTCGATAAGTTCCATTCAACGACATGCTCTGCAACAGATGACCATTTCACAGGCAAGCTGTACTATGACAGAATTGGAAACGTTAATTATATTCAAGGCTGTCGTATTGGTTTACAGCTACGAACTATCGCATCAAAGACATTCAATACTATCTATAGACATCACGAACATTTTCATCCGATATTAGTGTCTTAGTGGGTACAAGTCTATGAGTATAAGTAGTATGCTCCGCTGCCGCTCTTATTTTGCTATATTATGCAAGATGGCGTTCCTGAGACAACGGATCACAGTTTTTCTATGACATTTCTGTACATGTCTTGTCTATAAAGTCTTTGTATCGCATCCATTTTAACTATTCCTTCTTCGTACAATATCACGAGTTAATAAAGGCAACTAATGAAGGGTTTTCTTTTAGCCACCGTCTTTACTTTGCCTTCGGATGCAACGCCCAAGGGACTAATGTTGCCAGTAGTTGACTTTGAGGCATAGCGCTTTTTGTAATGTACGGCCAATTTATAGGTTGAAAGAAGAATGGACTTTTAATGTGATGTATTTCGAGAAGCTTAGTAATGGAGATGAATAATGATGAATCGTGATAGGGAATACGTAACAAAGTTTTATTATACGGGGTATGATCTAAAGGATTATCAAGGTGTAACTTCAATGAAAGAAAGAAAATTTAAGATTTGTTTAGTCCTACCTTTACCTTTGTAAGCTTAGTACCTTTTGGAGATTGTTGGTCTGAGTATTAGATCGATCAACAACCAATCAATGGTTTTTAGTATTAAAGCAGCAATAGCCTAAAGCTTCGGCCTAGCAATACAGAGGGCTGACTTGATTCCACTCGAGACATAAGCATATTTTTCTTACCTGGAGGGGTTAACAAGACTACTAGTTATGTGCAACCCACATTGTTCGAAGCTTTTAAAAGAATTATAGTGACATGGTGGCTCCACTCCAGCCGTTCGATTCAGTAAAAGTCACGCCGCGAAAACTTGGGTGAAGTGAACAGTCAATGCCTTACATTAGTATGGAATGACAAATTTACAGCTCAATTCGTCCTCACTACGCCTACATTCACGCGGTGATTTGACCAGAATCGCTCTGCTGGAATCGTTTTGTACTGTAGGTGCCGTCAATGCTTTTTGCCAATATGTCCAGACTACTGCCTCTATAGCCTGCTAACTGTGAGCTATGTCAGTAACATCAGTTTGGATAATTTAACTGGGGCGTCGTTTCTTTGAAAGAAACTCTGGAGCATGGCTTGCATTATAGTTTACTAAGCGACTTCAAATTTGTGAACAAACTAATAGTACTTATAAACGTGTTGGCATCGTATTTTATACTGTGCTAGACGCGCTAGTTAAAGACCTAAGGGAGAGGTATATTTTGTGAAAATGGATTCTTAGGAGAAAATACGTTTTTTCCACATGGAACTGATCTATACTAATATTATAAAGAGGTAAAATTTGTTTGTTTGTAAGTTTGTATGTAGGGAGTAATCTTCGGAGCTAAAGATCCAATTTTAAAAAGTATTGCACCGGTGGAAAGCTACACTATTCCAACTATGCGGGTGAAACCGCGTAATGTCTGCTAGTATATAATAAATTGGACTCCGAATAAACATTCGTACAGTATCGTGAATAAAGTGGAAAAAACAATATGTGTGTTGGTAACTGTATTTCTAAATTATATTGGTCTTAAAGACTCCTGATAAATAGCCTTATTCTACACCATGCTTCTAAAGAAAAAAAACAATACCAACTGAAAATTAAAATTCCTTTTTAAAAAGGGAAACACTAATACATTTTTAATTCTGGTAACCTCAAGGAAACGTGGCTCGTAGATCACTGTGTCTCAAGCAAACAGAATTACAAATTCATGAAAATGTTAATAATTTTTACTGAGGTAGGATTTTTTCCTGCAGACTGATAGAAGGGTGGGTCTTAAAAGGGGGTTCCGGGAGGGGTGTTTAAGTAGATATACTGTAATTTGAATCTTAATAGGAAAGCCATTATTTATTTTAAGCAGGGAAGGAAATGCGTCATTCTTTTCGGGAAGATTTTGAGATACTGAAGGCAATTGAGCGTTTGATGCTGAGTGTGTTAGAAGTTTGGAGGGTACTCGTATTGTGGAAGTTAGTAGAGAGGACAAAGGTTCTTGGAACCCTTGTTTGTACATTGAGAGAGTTTTCTTATTCTTTGTCCAAACATTGGGCGACTATCTTTTGATTTTATCATTGTCTCTAAGAGTATAAGCCAAGTTCAAGATGTTACAAATTCCTATGACATTTATATGTAGGGTTCCACACCAGAATAGTGTCATAAAACCTGCGAAATCTCCGCTACCCACCAGTTCTTAGCGAACGGTATTTTAACAACTGTGAAAGATAGATAGTTGGAATTTTCATAGAGTATATGTATTTCCATTGCCCTATTTTTTCCGATCTTAACAATCGCTCTATGTCTAGTACCGTGAATAGGTTGACAGTTAATATAATGAAAGTCAATTTAAGTAAATATAATGTTAGATCTGTTAAGCTGTTTTTTGCACGACAATTTAACGTGACGACGTCATCTAATCGTGCCTCTATATCGCTTATTCCACGCTCTTGCTTGCACACTTGGCTCAGACGAAAAAAAAATCAAACTATTTATTTCAACATGCATACATTAATAATTACATTTTAATAACGCTCAATCTTTTGACAACGTGACAATGAGTCATGCTTTTAAGTGCGTGCAGGCGGCGTTCAAAAACTATCACGTCAAAAATTATATCTTCACAATAATGGTATGTTTATCTAGAATCTTTGTTTTGGAGGTCGGATCAGTAGCTTCATTTAAAATAATAAAATTGAACCTGTCGCGATCGATTCGCACTTGGCTGATTTTTCTCATCGATAACGTTTATTTCCTCGCGACCCCTATGTGATGAATAAATTTCATCATAACACACGGCTAGTTTATAGTTCCGATCACGACACTCGAACACGTATCCCGAATAATGCTTCCACATTTTCTTATCCACATAACTGAACCACCAAATTCTTAGACAAACCGTACGTATACCAGAATCAATATCTATCTTCTTATGTCACGTTCGGCAAACACGAAGCACCATCTAAACGGTCTCGGGACAAATAAATATTTCAGTGTAGTTCGTATTTACGCGACTCTCGAACAAACCGTCCTTGGAGTCCTCAGACTATGCTATGTTATAGTTTTAGAGTGGGTACCTAAATGGGGAGGATGCTGAATTTCTTCCCTCTTTCCTCGTCTTTTTTCCCTGTTTAAAGAGTTATAGTAGACCTATAAATATTCGGTACTGAAAGTAAGCAGTTGCTGTAATATTTTTGTCAGTTGTAGTTATAACGGTGATTAATCCTACTAATATTATTAACGCGAAAGTTTGTGGGGATGGACGGATGGATGGATGTTTGTTACTCTTTCACGTAAAATCTACTAAATGGATTTTAATAAAATTTGATATGGAGTTAGCTGACACCCTGGATTGACACATGAGCTACTTTTTATCCCTGTATTCCTACGGGAACGGAACCTACGCGGCTGAAACCGCGGGACGACTGCTAGTTATATATAAAGACTCCTCCGTGTCTCGGAAAGCCCGTTAAGTTCCGTTAAGATTCCGGTTGACATTTGTAGACCTATGACAGCCGGTACAGGTAGTCAGAAGTTCAAAATTCTGACATCCTTTACGAAGAGTTAGTTTATTTTCCTTTGTGTGTGTTCTCGGGAGGGGATTGTGGTTACATAATAACAGCCACTTTTTTGTCAATATATGTATGAAATTGGGTATCGTGTTAACCAGTGACTGGGTTGTGGAGGACAGACTGCAGTCGCTCTGTAAAATACTGCTGTTCAGGTAGATAGAGAGCTGACCACAACATAGTTGGAAATAAACTTATTTATGCAGAAAAACAACACTGTCTTACAAAAAGATCTGACATAGATATCTATTTTTTATTGTATCCCACTAATTCAATAAATAATTTATCAGTATATACTTTAACTCCTGAAGAAACTACCTAAAAATTTTCTCAGATATAATTTTCTCCCACAGTTGTAGAAACCGGGGACGAGCCAGCAGCATGCAACGGCAGAAGAACCCTCGTCCTGGCGAACCACCAAAGCACAGCAGACGTGCCGATGCTGATGGCAGCCTGGAACCCAAGAGCTGGAGTACTACCCAACCTCATGTGGATCATGGACCGGGTGTTCAAGTTCACAAACTTTGGCATCGTCAGCGTCTTGCATGAAGACTTCTTTATACAAGCGGTAAGTGACTTTATATATTTTTCGTTTAGGTTGATTTTTAATTGTGTTAGTTTTTCTTTTTAGGATTAAATGTTTTCAGAGTTTAGACTGAGAGCTTGTTGTCTTAAATTAACGTTAATGCTCAAATTTGGATATTTTTATTTTGAAAATGAACCTTCAAAATACGGCCTCGTTTATTTTATACGGTACTGACTGACTTCTCCTAAATAATAAAGATCAATCGTAGGTTAAGCTACGGCCGTGAATGGGTGACCATTTAACAAGACGGCAAACATATATCAAGATCCCTCCGTCCCTCAGAAAGCGCATTGAACCGCGCTGTCCTGGCTTTTTTTTCTGTCTTCACTTCTAGATCTTTGACAGTCGTTACGAGTAGTCAGAATTGAATTCCAAAAGCCTGACAACCAGTCTAACTAAGAGGTATCGATTTACCCGGTCATTTGGTTGTAGAATGGCAAGGCAAATTGCAGACCAGCAGGCAGATGGCGAATTTACTGTCTAATAAATGATTGAATGACTTTTTTACTTTACTTATCTAAAAAGTCATATTTGGATAAACTACAAATTCATAAACATCCCTTTTACAGTGAATTACCCTAATGGTACCTACTACATGTATTTATACCTACAAAGTTGTAATTTACCACCCCTAAAAACCAGACAGTTTCACTTAAGAAACAACAAAACAATGATTACACCGTAAAAGCGAAACAAGAAACAATCTTTATAACACACTTAAGTCTAACTGATCCAGCACAATAACTAATTTACGGCCTTTCGCTTTATTGACGTACACAACAAAATCACCCGGCCAGGTGTCCCCGTAAAACTAAACTTTACATCCAATCGTAAAGTCTAATCGTTTGACCTACTTGCCTAACCGGGTCGGGCTGTCAAATACCAATATAACCTTAATTATCCTGCACTATAAATTAGTATGGGCCGTCAATCTTGATCGTTGTATCAAGGTGGCCATTTTTGTTTTGTGACATCGGTCACGCATTCTAGACTCGTGGACTTGTGCTGTTTTGAAGACTAACTTGTTTTTGTGTCCTGAAAGTCTGACGTCTGTCAGTCGTCTGTCAGTAGCTTCATGTAAAACACTGGTACTGAGTACCAGTGTACTGTACACTGCATCCGATTAGACTTGCAGGGTTACTATCTTTTCATTGTGGCCATTTTTATTTTGTGACATCGATCACGCATTCTAGACTCATGGACTTGTGCTGTTTTGAAGACTAACTTGTTATTGTGTCCTAACAGTCTGACGTCTGTCAGTCGTCTGTCAGTAGCTTCATGTAAAACACTGGTACTGAGTACCAGTGTACTGTACACTGCATCCGATTAGACTTGCAGGGTTACTATCTTTTCATTGTGGCCATTTTTATTTTGTGACATCGATCACGCATTCTAGACTCATGGACTTGTGCTGTTTTGAAGACTAACTTGTTATTGTGTCCTAACAGTCTGACGTCTGTCAGTCGTCTGTCAGTAGCTTCATGTAAAACACTGGTACTGAGTACCAGTGTACTGTACACTGCATCCGATTAGACCTGCAGGGCTACTATCTTTTCATTGCGGCCATTTTTATTTTGTGACATCGATCACGTATTCTAGACTCATGGGCTTGTGCAGTTTTGAAAACTTCCTTGTTATTGTGCTCTGTCAGTCGTCTGTCAGTTGCTTCATGTAAAACACTGGTACTGAATACCAGTGTACGTACCGTGTACACTGTATCCGATTAGACTTACAGGGCTATTGGCCATCTTTTCATAGCCAGTGACTAACTGGCGTCCTGTTATCCAAACAGAATCTTTACTGGCATACATCGCTTGACATAATAAACCTCACATCACAAATACTCATACACACATACACATACATCAGTACACACCACCACTTCCCACACACACACACACTCATTTTACACACACCTCAACTCACACACATATTTGATTAATATTTTTAAGCCTTCTAATCGACACACTTTCACTTTTGTACACTTCAGTTTTATTAAATTCAAATTCTGACCGATCACTGTCCCTTAAGATACAGGTCTCCTAGTTTAAGGGACAGGGTTCATTATATACTGTTTTCGTATGCATACACTTTTTGTAGACTTAAATCTCCAATGTACTAAAAACGATGTATATTTATTATGCTTATTGTATCTCTTCCACCTTGTTTTAAACTGTGTCTGTGTGTATTACTTGGATAAATATATTTTTTTATTATTATTATTTTAAATTGGTATTGTACTTTAAGTTACGGTGACTATCAGACGGAGTACGGTGCGCTTCGTTAAATCTCTGCGAGTACGCATGACGTCATTCTAGATACACTCTGATAATGGTCAATCCGAAACTATCTGTTTGACAGTTAATTGTTGAACACTTTGCCCAAATGTGTGTATGTGTGTGTGTGTGGGTGTGTGTGTGTGTTTTTGTGTGTAAGTAATTCTATATTGAAATTGTGTTGCTGCGCCCTAATAGGGTATCATGTATGTACTTTTACCTTTTAAAACACCCTATGTATCTACTCATGATCACAATAAATATTTGAAGTTTGAAGTTTGAAATGCCCAGTGATCATCAATACGAACTGACAATGGAGATACGTAACAGTCCTGCAGAAGTGGTACCTAAAATACTTGGGAAAAGTTTAAGCAGATTATGAAAAAATCATCCCTTTAATCAAAGAGTTTGTAATAGTCGTTCAAAATCTAAAAACCTTTTAACAAATATTTGTCTCTCATCCACTCCTTCAACCAACCCATCTATTTACACTGCTCTAAGTGTTAGGTATCCCCTCAAATTCGTGGCGCTAATAACCCATCGATAATTAGCTCATCCGGGATCGGGTTCCCACGATACACAAATATCCCGAGATTGAGGTACCATATGTCCCAGGCGCTTTACGGAGTCAAGGTACGCTTATTTGTCTTAGACGACCAAAACTCGCCTTTCCGGGTGATGCGAATTGGTTTGTGAATCCTTTTTATTCGACTGCGGTGAGGGAAAATGGAGGGTTATGATGTTGACAGTTATTGTATGTGAATCAATGTATGTTAATTTCTGCCTCGTCACAAATTCAAAACTATTTATCATTATTTGTCAAATAAGTTTCTTTGACCATAATTTTATTATAGTAACTAATCTTAGGAATTGAAATCGGTTTACGTCAGGGCCTATTGATTTCGTAGTAAGTTGTTTAATTAGTAGATTAATTTTAGATAACAATTTAGATGAGTATATTGTTTTGATTCATACTTTTTATAACTGGTAAAATTTGGGCGTACTACTGTTTAACCCTTCGGGAATTAAAGGCGTGACGTTATGTTATGTTAATGACTTTTGGAGAGTGATTTATCAGTAGTTGGATTTTAGTTAATTTTAATGTACCGCATCAAAGATGTCTTTCATCTTTTAAATGAAACCAAATTATTTTTTTTAAGTGTTGATACAATTTTGTGCTTATCGTAAATTCAACAACTAAGAAATTAAACTTTATATAGTTTTTGTAAGACTGACAGATGTCGTGTCCTGAAACATTCCTTATGTGTTTAGATTATTTTAAACAGTATACTCCTCCATCGATAGTCTTGACACTAACTGTACCTATGTATGATTAATTTATTGTATTGGGAATTTCTCTTCGTTTATCAATATTTCATCAGAGTGCGATCAACTTAACACACTCAACACATAACAAATTACAACTCATCGACCGCTTCCACTTATGTACACCAACATGCAATATCCAACAATTACTTAGAGACCCGTTGGCTGATCGTTATCACATTAAAAGCATACATTCCGTTTCGTCTCGCTCTTCCATTAAACAATATTGAAGACGAACAGTTAAACGAAGCACTTTCTTGATAGTTTAGGGCAGTGTTATCAAATGGATCCGTGATGGACTTGTTAGATTGTGGTTAGGTAACTGTATTAGGCAGTGCCGGATTAACCACGAAGCAGGTGTGGCAATGGCCCTGCGTTTTTGGGCCCCGTGTTTGTTTGTAGCCTTAAAACTAATATATTAAATAGAATATATTATCAAAGTTGTTAAGAGGCCGATATGCCATTATGTATAAACGACCCATATAAATTTAAGAGTTAAAAAAAATACTAAAGTCCTAAAAAAAATATTATTTCGAACCTGACCCGAAATTCTAACCCAGTCGCGGGTTAGGTTAGGAACTTGAAAAAAAAAATACTGCCGTGGTACCGAAAAAGGGCACAACTAACACTTTTTGTCATAATGAGTTGTTTAAATATATATATTCGGAATCAGGCAAAAAAGGCTTAACTGGCTGATTTTTAGTGGATTTTAAGCTACAAAATAAACAGAGATAGCATAAGCTTAAGGGGCACAACCATCATTTTTAAGTTTCATTACAATAAAAAGGCATATTGTGAGATATGACTTTTATTTCACCTTTTTATTATTGATATATTTAATGAAAAGGGCACTGACGTACGTCAAATATAAAAGGCTTGTGTGTCATCTCTCGCACTTGTGAAGTAAAAACAAAGCAAGACCTACGGAGGGGGACCCTTGATAAAGTTGGATACGGGCCCCGCGCTGTCTTAATCCAGCACTGGTATCAGGTGAGAAATGTGTCTTAATATTTGTTGGCTCAGTCTAAATATTGAAAGCAAAAAATGTAACTAAGAAACATTATATTAGTACAGACGCCAGCACATCAAGTTACCCCAATGTGTCAAATTTTCCCAATTGAATATAAACCTTATTCGGTTTGACATAAAGTTGAAAAACGATCAAAGAAATTTGACAAATTGGGGTAACTTGATGTGCTGGCGTCTGTACGTTAAGCGAAAACTTTATATATATTTTTTTTACCATATTTCGTTTACGTTGCGTCGGTGTTCAGTAGTAGCTTAGTGGACAAAATGCGTCTGTATATAGCTTTCTGCAGTTCTACACTTAACACAGTCCTCTAGTGTGAACTTTGCCATAGTTAAAGATCGCAGTCTTACCGATAGGGGACATTGATGATGGTATTTGTCACCATAGACACAAAAAGCCTCATTATTAGCTTCGGGTAATTTTATTTGCTTATTTTTTACATACATTGTTTAATATACTAGAGACAAAAAAAAAAAAGTATCACCAGCATGCGTAGCATGAACACATTGAACACCGAAGAAACGGCCTTTGTCTACAGACGAATCGGCAAAGTGACAGATTATATAGACAGGAACCTCAATCTGTCAAATTTCTTTCGATAAACCTGCCTGCGTAGCATGAACACTTAATTTCTTTTCTTCCGAGACACGACAAAGACCGTTTCTTCGGTGATCATGCTACGCGTGCTGCAGGCTTAAATAATACGAGTAGACGTAAATTGGTTGCACTGTTTATATTAGAAACGTCTTTACGACGTAAATATCTTCTTGTTTATGCTGTTCATTAATTTTAGGCTCATATTTGAAACATTATTATTCCTACAGTTGTACTATATTAACTTCTTCTCAATACTATCTTAATCATTCATTATTTACAACTAATCTTTTCTCCTTCTCTATCGACTACATTCGAAGTTTGTCTGTAAGATAATTATCGCAATAAGCATGTAAAGCTCTTGTAGCCCTTTAAGTGAAAATTTTTATTGCCCCATTTAAAATGAAATAATTTAAATTTTATGATGTACCTACAATATTTTAAAGAGTGTCCTCTTCTATGTATGTAGGTACATAATATAAGCAGATGTGGTTAGCTAACAGTTCAATAGCGTTCAACTCTGTACACGTTGCCAACAGATCAAGTCGCGTTGTTCTTCTTAGTTTGTGCAAATCTTGACCTTCTTCTTCTTCTTTACTATGAACGCGATTAACGTTTTGACTAAGCACGTGTGAAAGAAAATACACAGTGTTTGTTTGCATAACTGTAATTAAGATAGTGGTAAAGGCACGTCCAGTAAAGGTGGACTTAGAGTTGCTTTTTCTTTGAATGTAGCTACTGATGTACAGCAGACGCCAGCACATCAACCTACCCCAATGTGGCAAATTTCTTTGATAGGTTTTCAACTTTATTCTAAACACATTAAGATTCATGTTTCATTGGGAAAATTTGACAGTTTGGAGTAGGTTGATGTGCTGGCGTCTGCAAATGTTTCCGAGATTCTAAAATGAGTATATTGAACTTCCTCCATTTCCCCAACCACATGGCGAATAAATAATTAAACAACGTATTAATTGTATGTAAATATCAGAGCAGATGTCACAAACACATGATTAACTGCGGATAAACAGCGGCTATTTACAGCGCTCGTATTAGCGAGACAGTTTAGTCAGCGCTTTATTTATGAGCTGGACACAATTTGCCCACAATTGGCCGTTACAGTGACGTGATTCACTAACTAACACCAAGTGCGGGAATGTGATGTGGTTTTGGTAACAGGGACGGATGCGATACGATTTCCATTAATATAGAATAGTCATCCTGGAGTCTCGTTGTCTGCGCACGTCGACACATCCCATTTCAGTGTCCAGACAATGACGAAGCAGATTTTAGAATTTCGAAACGAAAGAAATACTCATTTGTTTTAGGACTGTTCATTCCCATTGGTAATTGAATTCATTTTTGACATTTTCGAATTTTGAAAAGGGCTGGGTGATTAACACAAATGCTTGACGAATGTTAAACTTAAGATACTCATTTGTTTTCAAGGCTTTATTTATTCCCATGGTTGATGCTAATTGAATTCACTTTGGTCATTTTCGAATTTTGAAAAGGACTGGGTGATTAGCACAAATTCTCGACAATTGTGAAAAAGATACTCATTTGTTTTTAAGTCTTTATTTATTGCCATGGGTGATGCTAATTAAATTCATTTTATTAATTTTCAAATTTTGAAAAGAACTGGGTGACTAGCACAAATGTAAATAGTATTTTTTTAAATATTTATTTGTTTTTAAGAACAAATATTTGTATTGCCTACAGGTAATTGTTACGGCTCTGGTTGCTTGTGTACATGAAGTTAAATTTTAGTAAACGCACCCACGAAAAAGAAGAAATTCCTAGTGTAGGGTAACGTTTAAAAAAAATAATTATTAAAATAGGACTATTCTGTAAAAAGTTATGAGTCGACAGGAAACTTTTTTGTTTTTTTTTCGGTTAAAAAGCAAAACAATTTAGCTTCGTAACGCTAACTTCAGAACTTGCAAAACGTTTCCAAAGTCTATGAGTCTTGTCTTAAATTGTCCTTATTAGTTAAGGATATTGCAATTAAAAGAAACTACAGAACACAGTCATCTGCTACTATCTACTACGATTCTTACTTATAATTATTATTTTTTTTATCATTTCAAAAAGTGGTTTAGAATTAAAATTAGGAATATCTTTCGAATTATTTAAATAAGAGGGGTCAATCTCATATTTTTAAGAACGTTTGGTTCGTCAGTCAGTCAGTCTCAAATTATCAAATATACGTTCAACCTCCCTACATTATTTATAAGATTTTGACATCAAACAGTCGCAGAGAATATAATATCACGACTAGATTAAGAACGTTATATTATAAATACGGAAATTAGTCTTCAGACATATTAATAGTAGGCTGAACATCCGTATGCTGCAAGACTTACCGAGTAAAATAAGTCTAGAATAACGATTTATTTCATTTTTTTTTTAACTAGCTACTGTTACGTTCTGTTTGATAATTCAGTAAGTATTGCTATTGACAACACTTCAGCCGTCAGCAGAAGTCGAAACAAAACAAGCTTTGAGAGTGTGAGATCCCACACGTAATCCTTCCGTCACGACTCCGACACGACAAAAAGTCGTAGCAACTAAACGCACGTCGCAATCATTCATTGTCTTGAAGCTGTCTTTGTTGTCTCGTTGCTACATTTGTCTCTAAATGTTTTAATGCTTTTAACTAACATGTACATCATAATGTATTGTATGTAGTGTGTGGTGTATTAACATATTTCGTTCTGCTTTTGTTTTTGGTGATATATTTCCCGAATTACTTCTGTGATATTCGCGGGAACCGTGTTCTCTCTGAGTAATGTTACGTAGTGCTTGGTACAAAGAGAATTCTGTTGGTATCTTTTTGGATGTTCTGCTAGTGGCATTATATTATGATGTTTTGTGTATGTCAGCAGCGACTACGTAGGTACATATACATACCTACATCTACCATTTCTATCTTGAAACAGATAGATTATTTAATACGATAATCCTTAATTGAGTCTGTTGGGATTCAATCATGAACAAAACACATTGTCACGCCTGTAATCCCCAAAGAGCTAGGCAGAGGTGTACTTGGTAGTACACCCACATTTCGCCAGTTATGTTTAAGTCCCATGTAATAGGGGGCGAGCCTATTGCCATCAATCGGGGACAGATCCACACTCCGGGCTGCTACTGAGAAATTCCAGATGGAAAAACTCAATAACACTGCCCGACCCGGGGATCCAACCCAGGTTCTCATGCTCAGCAGTAGCGCTGGCGACCACTAGACAAAGAACCAGTCAATCATGGACAAACTACTAAATATACGTATGTCCAGTCTCACGGATTGGCAAGCTTAACATCAATTATGTTGAAAGATTTGCTCAACTCAAATCATATTATATAATATTCCACGACTATTCACACAACGCCATCTAGTCCCAAGCTAAGCAGGGCTTATGTTATGGGTACTAGACAACTGATAAACTACTTATATACTTCTAGATACAGACACGGAACAAATTATTGTGTTCACCACACAAACATTTGTCCTGGGTAGGAATCGAACCCACGATCTCCTGCATACCAGTCAGGGCCACTAACTACTAGACCAACAGGTCAGTCAAATATGCAGTTACTATTAATCACATCACTCAAAGAGCACATATTTTAACACGCAACTTTTCACTCAACCTAAAAGCAGAACAAAAATCCCGTCATCTGGCGAATTTCACGAAATTCTCTCAAAAACGTACCAAAACCTCAAACATTAAGATTTACATTTTCGCAGTTAATTATTCAAGGAGGGTTTAAAACGCGGCTGCACTCACCCCCTCTTAATCTGGCTGAGATTACAGCAAACCTTAGTGACAAACATTCAGCTGGGACGCACGTGAATGATTTCAGTAAAGAGCTTGTGTGAAATTGCTTTACTTGTTTAAAAGGAGCTTTGTGTTGTATTGATTCGTTTCCAGTTTTGCTGGTTTTAGGCAAAATGTTTTTACTCTATAAACTAGTTTCTGTTACTGCTTTATTTATCTTAATTACCAGGAGGTATTATTTAGTTTCTAATACAATAATGGTCTGTTTCTGTCCCACTTCAGGGCAATAGCTTTTTCTTGAGATGGCATTCCTTAGTACCTACGCTTGCTGAGACTGGATTGGCGACTTCAAACTTGGGTAAATACACCGAAGGAAAATTTTGTGTATTATTTTTATTTCAACATGTCCTTTCACCGATGTTAGTGACGTTTGTTAAAAATGAATCACCGAAATAATTATATGTACGCGTATAACTTCCGAACGATTGCACCAAATTGGATGGTTCTATTGTTCTAATTGTGTTGGTCACTGAATGGTTAAGATTCAACAATTAGACCTGGTAGGAGCTGCTGTGATCGGGTACAAAACCAACGTTCGGGCAGGACGACGTCTGTCAGGCTACTAGTACTTACTTATCACTTATATATTACTTTGCTACACTACTTCCACATTTCCTTTGTAGGGCTACTTGAGACCAATCCTAAATGTAAATGAGTTCTGCTCATCCTGCCATCTCTGTCTGGGCATACCGCCATGTTGTATGTTAAGATATATACTTTTGGGTCGTGCGTTTGACCCATTGATCGTTTGACACGCGGCAGATGTGTCCAGTCCAATACCACTTAAGCGAGCAGTTTTCCGAGCGGCATCAGCAGTTATTAATGTGATGAAGCGGATAGTATATTCCTAACCCTGTCTAAGTTTCTCGTACTTAGAATACTCCGTTCTTTGGCTTATAATATTGTGGTGTATTTTACCTTGGCAAAATTAATCACCCGTGAGAATTTTACCTTTGTTTCTAAGGTCGGCATCGTATTGACTCATCGCCATAGTATTTGCATTTGCAGGTGTACAAATCCCTAGCTTACGATTATATCAGTCTTGTAGGTAATAGTACTAATACCTATTATAAAGAGGCAAAGATTATGAGGTTGTAGGGAGTATTTTCTGGACCTGATGAATTGATTTTGACAACTCTTTTACCATTAGAAAGTACGGCTTTCTAATGTTTTTTTTCTTTATTTGTTAGTGCCATAGGCTTTATTTTATTCTCGAAACTAAGAGGAGTCAAAGTACGCAATGAATAATCCAAATGGACGCGAAAGATGCTTGTGGCTAAATAAATACAGCCTCACGGGACGATCTGAGGTTAAACTACGCATTCACTACATATCAAGACTCCGCCGTGCCACGGAAAGCACATAAAGCCATTGGTCCCGGCTGTCATTTGTAGATCTATAAAAATCGTTACAGATAGTCAGAAGCGCGAAAATATGACAACCAGCATTAAAAGATAAAAGATACCGGGCTGGTATCCGCAACTCCACGTCAAAGCGCGTATTTTGCGTATGGGCTATAATCTACCACGCGGGCCCAGTGCGAATTGGTAGATGTCACATGTCTTCGAATTTTTGGTTCTAGGACATGCCGGTTTCCTCACGATGTTTTCCTTCACCGCTTTTGAGAGCAGTGATGATGAAATAAATTACACAAAGTAATGCGCCTGCCTGGGTTCGAACCCACGACCTATTGTTCGTGTGTCGGGGCCGCCACCACTGGGCCACCGCTGCTCTCTCTGGACGGCTCTGGACAACCAGCATAACCAAGGGGTATTGTTTCACTCAGTAACTGGGTTGTGGTAGTCTGTCAAGCAGTCGCTCCATGTAAAATATTGCTGCATCTGTTTAAACTGGAAACTGACCCCCACATAGGCTGTATTTGGGAAAAGGCTAAGAAGATAATGATAGCTTCTGACCACTAATCGTTTTACAAACTAAAACAACATTAATTCAAACGTTAATTACTTCGATAGTTATGAAACACACGCTCGTTGCTACAATTTCTATCAGAACAGCTCAGTTAACAGTAAGTTCCTACAGAAAATCAATGTCTTATTAAAAAAACATACAATGAGCGTACCAACGGATGTGACACGTTAATGCCATACAAAGTTGTGGTTGCAGTTGTTATAGCTTTTATTGCAATGCAACAAAGTCTAAAATTAATTGCAGAGTGCACACCAGATGTTGTTGTGGGAGTTGGGATATGTGTGGTGCAAGGGATAAGGTTATGACGATGTCATGTCGTGAATTGTTTCCTGTGGTGCAAAAAACAATCTTGCAGTACTCAAAAGTAGTTAACATTTTTATTCTGCATTAACAAAAATTGATTAACTGTGTCTTGTATAAAGATTCACAATAAAATATGATTTTCTTTAAATAAAGGAAAAGTGAGAAGAAAGAAGAGTTTTTATTTCTTTTTACGATAAAAGGCCTGCAGGGACATACGTACAAAATACATTTAGATCTGACTTTCATGCTCTAGTTACCTAAAGGGTTTGAAAAAATTAGAGACACTACAATCGATTTAAATCAGACAAAAATGAATTCAGATATTTACTCAAAAATCACAAAGACTTTTAACATGCCTCACTCTTCACAATTTCTTCGATGTTTTGACCCGAGAAGATTTCGTATTATGATTTCTAGTTCAAATTTCAAAGTTATCAGGACATAAATTCTCGTCTGGCATCTTTTTGTCCCTCATACGAAACTGCCCGCTATCTCTTTAAACTTAAACCCCAACGGAAAGTATTAAAAACAATGTTGCATACCCCTCCCGAAGCGAGTTTACGACCCCTGCCCCTTTTATAGACACAACTAATAAACTTGAATCGCCTTGCTACCGGTGTAGTGATGCACTATTTTAAAACGACTTAAGTGCATACAAAACCCATTCACTTACGATCTTTAAGAGTTCAATCGCTAGATATTTTCCGTAATGAGCGTCCAGTATGGGATTTTAATGATTGTTATGCTTGTATGGCGGTTTCCTGTGATGTATGTGGTGCGGTGTGGGATGCCAATAGTTGTGGATATTAATGGGCTTGCGATGTTATAATTTTGTAAAGCTTTAATAAACAATAATAATAAATATTCCACAACTTATCACACAACGCCATTCAGTCCCAAGCTAAGCTTGAGAGCTTGTGTTATGGGTACTAAACAACTGATAAACATACTTATATATTTCTAAATACATACATATTATAGATAAATTACACCCAGACACAGAACAACTGATTGTGCTCGGCACACAAACATTTGTCCTGGGTGGGAATCGAACCCACGACCTCCGGCATTGCAGTCAGGGTCACTAACTACTAGAACAGGCCCATCTTTAGGCAATTAGAGCGTGGTTTGTTTTGCATAGTCATGAAAGGATAATCGAAACACTGTTGTTAGCTTGGTAATCTGGAGCGTGTGCTAATGTGCCGAGTCTTTATAAACATTTAGACACTTCTTTTAAATTTTATAACCTAGTTAATCTAGTTGTTTGCTGAGGTTTTGGGTAGGGCAGTGTTATATTGTTTTTTATTTTAATTTTTATTGTGAATGTGAGGACCATGTGGATTCTCTTTTAAAATTTTCTTTTCTAAATATTTTTAAGTTCTTTTATTTATTTATTTTACATTTTGTCTGGCAGTTTGAGTTCTTTATGGGACCAACCCAAATGTTCTTTCTTTGGTATTGTTCGTCAGCTCGTGGAGCTCCTCAAGTTCCGAGTTGAGCTCACGATTACTGACAAATGCTTGCACTGACTGATCTGGTCCCCTCATTCTGTGTGGTTCTTTCCTCAAAAGACCATTTCAGACACTAATCGGCATGGATCTTACATGATTTGACCAAGATAATGTCTGGACTTTAAAAGAGACTATGACCTCAGAGTTTCTTTCGGTGTTTCTTCTCAGAGTAGTCAGGTAGTGAAACTCCTATCTTATCTACTAGTTAAAAAAAAAGACGTGTAAAAGTGTTTGTGAAAACCTATTTACAGAAATAAATATCATTTATCATTATCATTTATTGAATTATTCCATCTTGAATTTCAGTGTGAGAGCCCGGAGTGTGGATCTCTGCTCAGTTGATTGCTCATTTTAACATGGAACAACTCTGTTTAACCCTGTGTGGAATACAAGTGTGATGTTCTATTGTGTTTCTCCATTTAAGTTATTTATAAGTCTCATTTCTCATCTTAAGTTCTCCATTTTTCTTTGTCCATTGTTCTGTTTCTTGTTTTAGTTGCTATACTTTCTTCTTTTATTTTCATAAGCTGCGTGATCTGGATTTCAGAGAGTGTTAATCTATGAATGTTTATTTCATACAGACTAACATTTATACCAATTACGTCCTTCTACTCACTAATAATAATAAATAAGGCACTAATGTAATAATATCATAAGTAACTAATAACCGTCGAACTCAAAGAACAATGATAAATATCTACAAATGAATAATAATGGTCTATTTGACAAAATTTTAGTTTTTACTCCCTCATTTAGTTTACAATAAAATATTCGACACATATTTTTTCTTTGTTCACGTAGGTAATCAAGAAATAAGGCCGTGCCCTGCGCCCGCGTGGCGTGCTTTTTCATGTAATCTCATAGATCAGCTAATAATAATATTTGTCATACTCTCATGAGATTACATGAAACAGCACGCCACGCGGGCGCCCGTGCCTAACGCAGCGCACGGCTTGACGGCGATACTTTGATTCAAAATGTCGCATGACGTTACTAGCCAGTACCGTTTATACCTAGATAATGACGTTACAAGCCCCTCTCCTCAACTTTGCGGCGCTTAATCTAAGCCTAAGTTTTCCAATAATTTGAAAAAGAAAAAAAATACTTGTGTAGGTATTATTCTTTATAATCTAACACTAACTGATGGACTAATTATATTTTGATGTTAATATTCTGTCAACCACCCTATTGAAAATGTTTCTAGTTAAACCAACATCAATGAAACCAGAGTGTTGAACAAAATAACCACACACAGTATATGATTGATTAATTAAATTTCAAACAAACATGTTTTGGCCGCAAAATATTTTACTTATTTCAGCTTTATTTACATCGAAAAAAAATCAAGCCAGGCAGCTTATTTATCAAACTGTCCAACTTTAGCTATTAATTGGATTGCGACACCACCGGTATTGGACATTCATCATTCAAGATGGCCGCGACAAATCTGAGCGGAACGATCGTTGTAGATGTTGCCAGATTAGAAAACAGAGATTGCTGGTTAATTTATCAATGTCTAGATTTTACGGTTTTGTTTAATTTTATGGGTAATATTTGTGGGGCATTCTGATTTGTTACATTTTTATGTCTTCGTCTCTTGCCCTTATTCTTATAAATTTAAGAGTGGCCTTGTATGGCTTCTTATTTTATACATCTGTTAATATTTGTTCTCATCTTAATAGTCACCTTCTTGATACATAATATATGACTGATTTTTAGTCTCTCTTGTTCACAAACTAATCTTAAATAGAAATTATACATCTCTTGCTGAAGACTGTTCAAAAAAGTCGACAGATAAGGACTATTCTTAAGTTGGACATGTCAAATAAGTTTATTTTGGCTTAAACTTCACCATATTTAAGATTTATTATAGTGATGTTTGACACTCATTATTATAAGTAGTCTGATTCTCAAGTTTGACAACCAGTTTTAACCAAAGCGTATCTTTTTCGGCCATGTTCCGGGGTTTTATTTCATATACCTTTTCTTAGTCGTTTTATATTCATACTCTCAACCTGACCGAACCATTTAAGCATACCCTTTTTTAAGTTTTGCTACTATATCTTTCAAATCTAAGAACCATATTCCTAAGATATAATAAAACACCTCTAAATATTCATCTACCAACCGAATTCTAAATCGGATTTGAGCTCAAGCTCATAATTACAAAGACCACCTTTATCGTGGAAGCCAAGGAGTTATTAGAGGAAACAATCTCGGGGGCCGGGATTCTATTAGAGATGGATTTATGAAGCTTGTGTTAGTAGGTCAACTTTGGACGTAATATTTTGTAGCAAGTTATAGTTTCTGTGCTTGAGTATTAGGCACAAGTTTTCCTGTGTCTCTGAAGTTTGAGAAAATCGTTACGGCTTCTACTTCTATGCATGAAGTATGAATTTAAATTGGGGACAGTAGGTGCGAATGTGACTTTTTAGTTTTCGAATTGTTTTTCCTTTATAAGTTTAAATATTATTGACATTGGTAAAGAAAACTATCACTGTTTGTCTTTGCATTACTCAATGCTTGACTGGTAGTCAAAAGTCACTTTTGAACGACGTCATAATAATAATACTAGCCTGTTACTGTCCCACTGCAGGGCAAAGGCCTCTTCTCGTACAGAGAAGCCTCGAGCATTGATCACCACGCTTGCTCAAGGCGGATTGGCGATTTCAAACTTATATTAACTATAAGTCCAGGTTTCCTCACGATGTTTTTCCTTCACCGATGTCAATGATGTCTTAGATAAACTTAGAATGTACATAATAATATGAATTGAAAAAGTGACATTGGTACTTGCCTGGATTTTAACCACAACCTCGTGGATGAGAGGTAGGCGTATTAACCTCTGGGCTACCACGACATTATACGACGTCATACTTAAAAGTCAAAAAAAAAGGAAAAGAGTTTTTCATCCATTTTCCACCAAACAAAATCTAGGCAACTAGATTCTAGCTGTTCTTGTTTTTAGGTTAGATTGAACGGTAGAAAATAGTTGCCTAGATTCTAGTCGGTGGATAATGTCTATGGCACTAAATCCGCCTCTGTACAAACGTGTGTTTGAAGTATTAAATAAATAAATAAATAAAGACTGATTAAAATATAGTAAGAAAATATTATATCAAAACAAGCTCGGTATTATCCCACTGCAGGGCAAAGGCCCTTTCTAATATAAAGAAGGTAGAAGCATTGATCACCACGCTTATTCAAGATGGATTTTAGACGCCCCAAAACACTGACGGCATTACCACGTTGAATGACAATCCAATATACGATGCTATGCAATTTCTGTTAAATGAATATACCCCACGTGACGCTTCTTAATTACATCTGGCGTGCTCTGGTCAGTCACACAAGCTTCTAATCCAGCGGCATGGCTAATCAGTTCACTGCGGCATAAGTTATTCTTGTACAGACATGAGAGGAGTCAGGAAGGGGTAATTGAGGAGAGGAGGCACTCACTCACTCGTACACTCATGCGCACGTTGACTATTTCTATTTGTGTTGTAATGTGGGGCCTGGAGTTCTAAAGTACAGGCCTAGGCTTAGTTTAGACTCCAGATCTCCCACAAATTACTTATGATTTTTGTTTTTAAAAATACTTGTCAACTAATTAACCATTATTGTAATTTGTTGGAGATAAATAAACATTTTATTATTTATTTATTTATTTATTTATTTAATTGTAGTACTTTTTCTGTTGTTTTTACCCGACTGCGCCAGAAGGAGGGTTATGTTTGTATGTTTTTTGTTCTTCTTCTTCTTTATATGTGGTTAGTGACTATTCTGGTATCAGGGTTTTCATGCCGCCTATGGGCCGTTGACTTTGAAGATTCCGTTATAAGATGTCTAGAAATATTCTTTACAAAACAATAAGTAACATCTACCAATACTTTCTTACTACTACTACTACAACTTTTTTATTAAACGAGCCTTTATTGTGCCCTTGTGCCTTTTGTGTTAGATAGAATTGGTATGACGATATATATATAACCTAACCTAACTCATCATACCTATCTATAGCGAACCTAACTACCTAACCTAACTACCTTACTGAAATGCATTGATTTTTAAAAATACTTATCACATAATTTTATAGAATCCTACTATGCTGCGTGTCTCTATGGTGCTTACAATACTAAAATAGGTAGTACTATTTGAAATAGTAGTAGAAGGAGGTAATAATCTAACTCGATTGTATATTGTCTATACCTACATGAAGAGTACTACTTACTATCATATATTGACGAACTTTTGGTATGACTGTATCGAATTAAATCTGAGTGTTGCGATGCAAGTTTGGCGGGCGGGATTGGGTAACATTTTAAATGACGTCTAATAAATAAAAAACATTTTCTACACTGTCGAGAAATACCTATCGGCATGCCGGTTTCCCCACGATGTACTCCTTCACCGTTATTGAAACAAGTAATAATTATACAGGGTGTCTCATTCAAATGGGTCAGTAAGGGAAAGTCTGAAACTATAAGACATACGAAGATCTGTTCTGAGGAACTATGTCATCGATTTTAATAAAAAGAGAAACTGCATTCATACATTTAAAAAAAACATCTGTATTCCGTTCGGGAATCGAACCCGGTTATTTTCAAACCCACGACCTCTAGTTTAGCAGACGGAACCACTAACTACTACATCAACAGGCTAGTCTATTATGTAGGTATGTATGTTTCATGCAAAGTGTGTTTTGTATAATATAACAAAGGTTTATACCAAAAGTTTCGGCCTTCATTACATTACATTTAAAGACTCAGGAGATTTACTTTTATTTGCAAAGTACTTGATATCTTTTATATCCGGCCTACGTAGGGTGCAATCCAGTTTGTTCACCCATAATTTTATTGTCGAATAATAAAAATACGACTGCCCTATAAAGATGCAGCAATCACCATAAAATTGTTATTGTAGATAACGGAAATTATGATTTTGGGCTTTTTTATTCAGGGGAAATATTTACCTAGTAGAAATGAAGAGTTGGGATAGAAAAACTTCACTTTAGTTCTTATAATTTGTTGTTGTTTAATTCCATTGTATGAACATAAATATATTTTCCACCGACGTCAGGAGGTGTTTCTCAATTCGATCGATATTTTTTTATATATTTTCTTCACCGATTACACTAAGATTTACCTAAGTACCGATTTACGTGAATCTTCTGATGCGGAATAAGTAGTTGCTATTTGGTCCCATAAAAAAATAACATAGTTTGGACCGGCAGTTTTAATTTTATGCACATTTTTGTTTATGATTTTCTCTGTTGATTTAATCGAAATTTGTTTATTTGTTTGATTGTTATATTCGTAAGTCTGTGGCCAATAATGAATGAGACAAAACCACCAAATCCACAGACTTCCTAATCTAGAGTTATTTTACACCGGTTAGTGTTTTTATGAAGTCAGTTGTATGTTTTGTAAAAAAAATGTGAAATATCGATTGGTAAAATTGCTAAGTACAATACATTTATACATCGTTATTATTCTCATAAATGATAGATTGACGAATTATGTGATAAAGCAACGTAGTAGCTTAGAAGAAGATGTAGTGGCAAATATTGAAAAGAGTATGCATAGATGAATTGGTCATATTGAGAGGATGAATGAAAGACTACTTACAAAAGGTATTAAGGAAAGGTAAGGCTTGTATAAGTAGAAACGCCGGAAGGAAGCTTCCTAGAAGAACATACATACAGACACTTAATTGGTGATGTTTTCCAGAAAGGTTAACTCACAAGCAGCGTGCGTGTATGACTACATGTATGAACGTTAACGAAGCAAAATAAGTATATAAGAATCGCAGTAGATAGCGTTTAAACGTGCTCTGTAGTTCAATCATCGGAAAATGATGGGATTTTATGTATGTATACTATGTATTATTGTCATGTCGTGGTCGAGTTGCAGTACGTAAGGGCTTGCCTTATGGGCGATTATCGAATCCAGGCTACTTCTACTAATTTGGGTAATCTGCTTTGAAAAGCGGTGATGCGTTTTACAAATTTGAATTTCTCGCGCTTAATTCGCACTTTTATTTTTAATTTTAGTTAATTATGACGCTATTAAAAAGTGAAGTAATGATTTAGTTCATATTTTCAGCCATTAAAGATTCGGAAAAAAAATATTTGAACCATATTTAAACTACATGCATATTCCCTATTGTTGGTGATCCAAATAAATAAATAAATAAATATCAACAAAAATAAGTCAAATTCTTTGTGTCTTCTTTTTCCATGTAACTTACTGGACAGTAACAGCCTTATTCTGTACAAAAGCGACTGTATAAAATGGCGCTGGTATCATTATAAATACCTGGATCGGTGTTTATTTTCGTTGGCTCAGCGATAATTGAGTTTCTCCGAGGAGGCGCTTCCGACTGAATTTAAAATTATCAATTCTTACCAATTGGGTAACCGCTGAGTAAATAGATGTTGGAATTCTGGAAGCGATAACGAAATAAATGTACATTTTCCTGGCTCCTTTATATCAAATGATTTGCGTGTTGTGATCCCACAGGTTTGTCTACTTTTCGTGTATTTAGAGATGTATTTAGAGACTAACCTGTCAAAGGTTTAAGCCACCCACAAGGCTCTGATATCGCATTAAGTTAAGGATTAAGGCACCCAGAATTTAAGGTGTCTATTTTTCATGCACGAGCTTGTGGTTCGAATCTAAGCTAGAACCAATGCGCCGTGAACCAAATATTCATTCATGTGTTCTTTCTAAGTTTATGTTAGACATCATTGACATCGATAAAGAAATAAATCGTGAGTAAATCTGGGCTTTTAGTTATATAAATTTGAAACCTGTCAATCTCACTTATGAAACACCTTTGATACCAAACAGAATTAAGTTGGTTGGTTGGTTGGTTGGTTGGTTGGTTGGTTATTAGTCCAGGTTTCCTCGTAATGGATTGAGAAAGCACATATGAAGTGAAAAAGTCACATCCCACCAAAAATATTTAATGTAAAATGTTGCCAAGACGACCACATAAGGTTTGCCCTGTGAAAAAGATATCATATCTCATGTAGAGCCAAGCTTCTGAACCTACAAGGCCTAACTACCGACCCTAACTTCACAAATTCTACATATCAGTATAAATAAATGCTTCATCGTCGTGAAGGTGATGCGAATATTTAGTTTCTGAAGTAAGTAATGAAACAGCCAAGCCATACATTTTTAAAATAATCATCATCTGCCTAGCCTTTTCCCAACTATGTTGGGGTCGGCTTCCAGTTTTAACCGGATGCAGCTGAATACCAGTGTTTTACATGGAGCGACTGCCTGTCTGACCTCCACAACCCAGTAACTGGGTAACATGATACCCCTTGGTTAAACTGGTTGTCAGACTTTCGGGCTTCTGACTACAAGTAACGACTGTCAAAGATCTACAAATGACAGCCGGGACCAACGGCTTAACGTGCTTTCCGAGGCACGGAGGAGTCTTGGTATGTAATAAATGGTCACCCATCCACGGACCGACCTCGTCAAGCGTAGCTTAACCTTCGATCGACCCATGCGGCTGTTATAAATATACATTTTTAAAATAAATATCTGCTTAAATAGGTAGTCTTATGCAAATAAAAGTTCCTTCCAGTTTCTTTATGGCAGTAAATGCATAAAATATCGAGGTGTTATCAGCGGGCCCCAGGTGGGGGCGGTTAATTTACCTGCCACCTGATTTCCCTGTAATTAAAGATGGGATTTTGAGAGGCCAACCTATTTGTTTCTGGCCTTTGAAGAACTTTGGATATTGAAACTGCTTATTACGAGAATGGAATGATTGAAATAGAACTCGAGGATTAAGGACTTGTTGAGATGCCGTTTTGTTTTGTTCTTGTTGGAAGTTATTAAGATAAAGGTAGTAAATTTTGCACACAGCCTAAGTAGCCTAAGTCAAAACGTCTACTTTTAGTTCCCGCTGCGTGCGACCAAAAAGGATTTTTTCTTAATAATAACAATTTTCAGGGTAATAACGTAACGCCTTGTGAATGTCGTCTTGTATAAATGTTTTTTTTTCATTTAACCTGTATCCTTTGTGCCTAATATTGTAAATAAAAATTAAATCATTGAAGTAAGAAAAGTCAGTGATGGTTTTCCGTCAAAAAAAAGTTTGATTAATTTCCTGCTCTCGAAAATATAAATAGTCATAGAATTAAAATTTTATCATTCAGGTGTGTTTCCAATTTAATATAAAACCTGATTTACGATTGGCAATGTGTCTTTATACCAGGCCTTAAGTCCTTCCGAAAAAATAAGCTTCCTTGATACCATCCGTGGGTGTAGAAGAAAACAAATAAGGGAATATGTCAATACAAAGGGTAAGATCATCTCTTTATCTGGGAACATGTTGATGTTATAACTATAGTACACAATGTAGATATTCATCACCGATTTTTAGGTTTTTGTAATCAACGAATTATTCCGTAGTTGAGTTTTGTAAAATCCTGGAAAACTATTTCTTAAGTCTGTTGAATAGCTTTTCTTTAACTGGTCTGGCATTTGGCTACTGAGCATCACACCATCATCTGATTGCTTGGTGTCGAAAACTAATAAGTTCTTAATATAGGGTGCAAACCCTAAATTAAAAATATAATTCACTAAATTCAAACAGAATATAAACATTAACACAAATACGTTAGTCACAGAAGCTTTGTTGATTTAACTTTGTTAGTAGGTACAGACGCCAGCACATCAAGTTACCCCAATGTGTCAAATTTTCCCAATTGAATATGAACCTTATTCTGTTTGGCATAAAGTTGAAAAACGATCAAAGAAATTTGACACATTGGGGTAACTTGACGTGCTGGCGTCTGTACTTATCAAAACAAGGACAATGCAGAGAAACATGTGGCTTAACGCAAATAAAAAAGAGTGAGTATGTAAAAAGAAGTCTGAAAGTGCTGCATGTGACCTAGATAGAAATGATAGAATAGAATAGAATAGAATGGAATACTCTTTATTGTACACCATTAAAACTTACAAATCATAATTTTAAGGGCTACAAGCGGTGATACAATGGGCGGCCTTATCGCTAAAAGCGATCTCTTACAGACAACCTTTGGATGGACTTGATGGAGGAGGAGAAAAGATGAGTAGGCAGTGTGATAGGTAAATAAATTTAAAAAAAAAATATTCGAGTAGGTACGCACAAATGAATCATATAGGAAGAAAAGTTTTATTGGGCATAAATGTGGTATTACTAGGAAGGAGGTAAATTTGACATGACATCAATAATAGACATCTGCGCAGCATACATATATTCATCATCATTTGCCAAACCTTTTCCTAACTGCTGCTGCTTTAACTAACTTTTTTTTATATTGTGATCGGCTTCCAGTGATGCACGTGGGTATGGCATAAAAGCCAATATTCTAGCGAGTGTAACATTTTTTTTTGTATATAATTAAAATCTGCTCACTAGTAGGTGGCCAATATATTTCTTAGTATTTGTGTCAATGGTTGTGTTGGTCACTGTATTATTTCTGCTCAGCAGGTGGTCATCACCCGTAGCGCTGACCGTGGCCTTGTTTCCATCGAAGTCTTCTATAAAATATGTCTATGTATGTGTTAATAGTTTTCTATTAACACATAAAGACACACTTCTGTAAATATGGCCGGTGTATATGGTTTATAATTCTTCGTTTTACTTTTTGGCATGGGCTACCTAGAACCATTTTCTTATTCAATTTAACTTAAGTATGACTTTCAAAAGTGGCCCTTTTTTGACTAAAATGTATTTTATTACCAAAATTAGACTTGGATTAGTACGCTTCGTTGGTCTAGTGTCCAGTGAAGTGCTATTAAGTTTTTCCATTTAGGTACAGACGCCAGCACATCAAGTTACCCCAATGTGTCAAATTTTCCCAATTAAATATGCACCTTATTCTATTTGACACAAAGTTGAAAAACGATCAAAGAAATTTGACACATTGGGGTAATTTGATGTGCTGGCGTCGTACAATCTTTGTGTTAATGTAATGACCATAGGTTCAACTCTCATTGCATGTGGCTTAAATATAACAGGCGGTATTTACTTGCACTTTAAGTACACCGCTCCACCGCTCCGCTCGTTCCCTTCCAGAATTACAGGAGTGAGATGTTATCTCACCAAGATACAGGCTGTGCCTCGTTTGGGGCCCACGGCTACTTCTACTATTCTGCTGTTCTATTAATGCTCTTTTCTAGTGTTTTCTTCTATGTATTTTCTCTAACTTGAGTGTGCCAATAAATTGATTTGATTTGATTTATGATATTAATAAGAATGCAAATGTTCTTAGAAATATGTACAAAAGTTGCTTCTTAGATATACTCAGATCTCAATTTCTTTATCTTTTAACTTCTGTCTTGTAAATAACACTTAAGTTTAACCGGCTTCGGTTCAACTCAACACGTCAAATATAACCAATCCAATTAGTTAAATCATTGACGACGCGATAATTGTTCGAGTTGGCCGATAGCCAACCATCGTGTCGGACAAGATTCGATTCCACGACAAGGTCTATTGTGTTAGATACCTATATACGGGCTGACGTTTGAATTCACATGGCTTGGATTACTGCTATTGTTGTTTGATTAAATTTCGATGTGTTTGGTGATTAATACAATGATTTGGAATGTGGTTCCCAAAGTTAGTCTGTTAAAAAGCCTATGATTTTTTTGGATCATTTGCCTCTTATTTTACCACTGGCACTTCGCTCGCGACGTCGTCCGTCGCCGTAAGTTTTGAAAATAAAGTATTAAAAAAAACTATTTATTTTAGCTTGAGTAAAAATATATATATACAGCGCACACAACGCCATCTAGTCCCAAGCTAAGCTAAGAGCTTGTGTTATGGGTACTAAACGGCTGATAAACATACTTATATATTTCTAAACACATACATATTAGGTATATGTATATTTATATAAATTACACCCAGACACAGAACAAATGATCGTGCTCGTCACGCAAACATTTGTCCTGGGTGGGAATCGAACCCACGACAAATTGTATTCGAAAGTTTTGTTTGTATTTGATAATCCTATTCTTTAGGAAGGTTTCAGGATATTAAACAGCATCATACTACGTTTCTGAACAGTGAGTATAACCGCGGAGCACAGTTACTTAATACTACACAATCCAGTCTTCAAAACTTTTCAAAACTCAAACCCCCAACCCTCAACTCTTTTTTCAAAACCTTTACTTCTTTGTTTAACCGACTTCAAAAAAAAACTTTTTTACAGGTCACAAACCCTAAAAAAAAAAAAAAATTGCATATTTTTTTTTTTTTTTTAGGGTTTGTTACCTCAGTACTCCGTCATTTGTGGACCGATTTTCAAAATTCTTTTTTAGTTTGATAGGGTATACTCACAGATTGGTCCCATTTGTATCAAAACTCATATCTGATGAGGGATCTTCGAGGAATTGAGGGAACTCCTCAAAAAATATAGGTACACACGCACCGATTTCAACATTTTTAGTAACAAATCAAGCATTTTCATTTAGAAAGTATCATTTGGTGGAGAAAAACTGATGAAGAAGACAGGCAACGGAACTCTTCAACGCATAACAGCAAATTATTCGCGATTGCTATAGTCAGATGTCTATGCTGAGCTTTTGTATTTCCACAACATAACATTACGCCATTCTATTTTAAAAGGAGCCGGCAGAGATGTACAGATTAATGTTTAGAGATAGAACTTCTTTAGCAATTCTTATCCAATTTCAATGATTCTTTCAAGTTTTGAAAGACTTTCTTTACATACAAAGAAACTAAAAATTACAAAATAAAAACTTTTTTACAAAAAAAAAACAACCGACTTCTTAAAAAAAACTAACAGGTGAAAAATAACTCCAGTTTCGGAAGTCGGTGGCCAATAATGAACAAAACAAAACCATCAAAGCCACAGGCTTCCGAAACTGGAGTTATTTTTCACCTGTTAGTTTTTTTTTAAGAAGTCGGTTGTTTTTTTTGTTAAAAAGCTTGTAAGGTGTACAATAAAAAGTATTCTATTCCATTTTTTTTATCGCTTCTAAAACAACATTCAAAACCACATCACTTCCACCAAAATTTCAAACATTACAGAAGCAGAAAACAAAATATAAATAGGAAACAAAATTCACAAGTTATATCTCGGCAAGTTAACTTGGACTTCTTTAAAGCCCCTGTAATGTTGGCAGATTTCCAGAAATGCATACTCGTGCAAGCCAGTTCGTTCTTCAGACCAGTTGCAACAGTTCTAGGTTTATCGACTTTAGGGAAAAAGTGGCTATTTAAAATAGTATTGGAAATGTGAAGAACAGAAAGCTTTTGATTTTTGTTTTAAAGTACGTATCCACTTGTATCCAAAGTACAAGTGGATTGTTCTTGTGTGTGTAATTATTCCTTTGTGAAGTTTAAATCGTTTTCTTTGTTCCAAAATCCAAATCAAAAGTCATTAATTCCAATTAGGGTGAGGACCAGCGCTTTTTGAACGTCAATATTACTTAAGACAGTCCCTCAAAAAGTCCTCCCTTCGCCTCTTCCTAGTGTTTTCGAATGGTCCTGAATGTTGTCTAAGTTTGTATTGGCAAAAAAAACTTTTTAGAATTTTTTTAATTCATAAACTTAGAAAACCAACAGCTTAACTTTAGTACTATCAAAATACTGGACTTTGAAATATGTATGATGTCAATTACGAGTAAATAGATAAGAGATCTTACTCACAATACTTATTATCATGAAAAGAAACGCACCAATCGTCAAATTGGTACAGACGCCAGCACATCAAGTTACCCCAATGTGTCAAATTTTCCCAATTGAACAGAACCTTATTCTGTTTGACATAAAGTTGAAAAACGATCAAGGAAATTTGACACGTTTGGGGTAACTTGATGTGCTGGCGTCTGTACAAACGAGGAATAAACTACAATAAAATTAAATTAAATAAGAACCAGAACTAATACTGCTGCTAAGAAGTAGTTTTAAAGTTTTTGTTTTGTTTTGTTATTCTGAACAATAAAATAAAATAAAATCTGTTTCTCTCTATATTTGCATCGTACGTACAGGATGGAAAAACATGATGAAGTGAAACCACTTTAAATCCTTATCATAAATTATTTTACTTAAAGAAACTAAACTTCACATCACTTGACAAGCTTACCTGAACTGCAAATCAAATCGGCAGAATGTTAAAAACACAAACACTTGGTATTATATTTTTCTAGTCGGTACAGTCAATACTAAAGATAAAATTCTTCAAGAACCTTTAGGTCTTAATCTCATCTTTCGTACAAGATATACATAAAATGTAATATTTAGTTCTGACTAGACTGTCTCCTTCCAACAAGTTTTCAATAGAAAATTATTTTCTATCTAAAGAATATATCATAATTTAGCGGTAGGAGTCTGGCACTGAGTGACTCATCATTCCTACTCCTGCTTAGTTAAAAAAAAACACCTGAGCGAACCTAACCTGAGCGATGTCAATTTTTTTTAAATAAAAGTTATCTGACGGTCGAGAAATCAGGCTTTAGATAAGAAAACCGTTTAATTGGTACTAATATTAAATTCTATGTATATTTCTTTCTTAGACAGGGCACGGTAATATCACAGTATAAATATGAATACAGTAGAATGATGCCTTTGATCTCTGGAAAAATGCCGACAACTTCTACACGCGTTAGACTTGAATAATACCTCCCGCACTACGAACATCGGTTTGTTTGCAGTGCGGGAGCGGCTTCTCCGCGTCTCGCCCCTCACACCCCGCACGATTGCCCTATCTAGACAGCTTCGTCGGACGACTGTATATTTTTAGACTGTGGTAATATTATCATAATAATATTAGCGTGGACAAGGCGTTGTGATGAATAGTTTAAACACAGAGCTTTCTATTTTGTCGGCGATACGGGACTGCAATTAATGATAAAATTGAATAAATGTTAGATTTTATGTCGTTTTATTTCGACGACCATATTATAATGTTTATTAGAGAGATTTTATTCTAAACAATAAGCGTATCGATTACTTATAGTAGCATAAAATAGTGAGTGTTTATTTTACAATTTTTCCCACTTCACATAAAACTGAACACATGCCTTTAAATAATTTATTCATAAAAGAACCAGCCTGAAATTTCAAAATAAGGCAAGCTGAAACTTGTTCTAGGTCACTATAAAAGTTTAAGGCTGAACAGCCGAAGGAAAGGCTGTGCGCTGAAATTTTCAGGAGTTTCAGTTGGCTCGCAGCCAGGTGGAGCGGGTTCACACGTATTTATTATGTCTGTATATCGTGTTTTTGTTCGACATTCTGAAAACATGTTTCAGGCCTTTTTTTTTCAAGGGGACTGACCGAGGGCAGATTTTATCTATGAGCTTTTATGATGGGAGGTGTAAGTAAAGGCCCGTACTGAATGTGAGCGTTCTTCAAAAGGAAGTAGGTTAATGAACTTGTTTTTGGGTTCTGTATCAAATTGATAAAAATGGGACCCCATGTTATGACTTCGTTAGTCTTTCACAGCTGTTGATTTGTTTTTTTAATATAATTATAATTTTGGTGTCTTCAAGGCTAGAGTGAATAGTCTCTTAACAAACTAGAGCGCTTCCCCATCACTGATTACATCACTGCTTACCATCAAGTATTAAAAAAAAAACAATAAGTTTTTCTACTTGAAATTTGGAAGAGCTGTAATCAAAGTTTATTTACTCGCCTATATACTCTTAGCGATCATTGAAACAATTAAAATAAAACAGCCTAGATAGGTGAAAAGTTTATCAGGGAAATTAAAGTTCTATTTTTAACCCCCGACGCAAAAAGAGGGGTGTTATAAGTTTCACCGCTATGTGTGTGTGTCTGTCTGTCTGTCTGTCTGTCTGTCTGTCTGTCTGTCTGTCTGTCTGTCTGTCTGTGGCACCGTAGCGCCCAAACGGGTAAACCGATTTAGATGCGGTTTTTTTTATTTGAAAGCATTGTTTCTTGCGATGGTTCTTAGACATGATTCATCAAAATCGGTTCAGCCGTTTCAAGGTTATCAGCTCTTTTGTATTAGCTGCCGTTGCTATTTTAGACGTCTATGGGTATTAACTTCACTTTAAAACATATGAGTGTCTTAAAATTACAAACACCCGTTTGTGTAATATTAATAAGCAACATTATGGTGTATTTGGTCTGATGCAGCCAGGATATCTAGCAGACTAATACACTCTTGGGAAAATAACAGCAGATATATCGTGTTTGGATTCATTTTAACCAGCATTTGATTCTGCACACAATGCACTGATAGCAATTGGATGAGCTGATGCTGCAGCCAGGCTATCCAGCACACCAGTAGGTAGACTCTTGACAAAATAATAGCAGATATGTCGTGTTTGGATTCATTTTAACCGGCATTTGATTCTGCACACAATGCCCTGATGGCAACAGGATGAGCTGATGCTGCAGCCAGGCTATCCAGTACACCAGTAGGTAGACTCTTGACAAAATAATAGCAAATATGTCGTGTTTGGATTCATTTCAACCAGCATTTGATTCTAAACACAATGCACTGATGGCAACAGGATGAGCTGATGCTGCAGCCAGGGTATCCAGCACAGTTTAAAAATTTAAAAATAAAAATTAAATTAAAAATTTAAAAAACCCCCACCGCAAAAAAGTAAAACATTTAAAAAGTTAAAAATAACACTTTAGCCATGAAATTTTACGTAACGTCGGGGTACCGTTAAAATAAGCACCAACATACCTACAAGTACCTACTAGGAACATTCCTTACGTAAGCGGTACCCCGACGTGAAGTAAAATTTCATGGCTAAAGTGTTATTTTTAACTTTTTAAATGTTTTATTTTTTTGCGGTGGGGGTTTTTTAAATTTTTTATGCATTACTATTTTTATTATATTTCAATTTATGTCTTCTTAATAGAGAAGACTTGTTATTGTAAACTGTACCGGATTAACAATACTAATCCCCAAAGTGAGCAGACCGCAAAATCTATTATCGATGGAGTTGGCGGTGCTAATGTGAATATTATACTCGTAGGTTAGATAAAACACTATCACTAACACTTTTTTATAACGATTTTTTATAACACTTGAAAGAAAATATCACACACGCATACTCACATACATTTTGTAAAAATAATGAGATATCGAAGTTAAAGTTGAAAATAAAATTTGGTTCTGTCTGACTAGACGGAACCCCTTGCTGGACGGAACGGACTAGCTCTTTGCGGTTTTTTTTCTTTTTTTTTAACATGCAAAATTCATGAGCGTCCGTGCAAGTTTTTGGTCTCTATTGTACGTATGTGCTAAAGACACACATACAACTAGCAGTAAATAATAATCATTAGTTATCCATTTCTTCTTTTCTTTGTCTGCGTCAACCAGTCTGCCAATTTCTATTAACACAAATCTAAAAATAACCATACAAAATAACAAAAATACCAAAACAACGACACTGTATAGACAATACCACAATCTAAACGATTTCATAATGAAAACCGAATTAGAATAGTTAAAAATCACTCCAGTGTAGACTGCGGCAACTTATTCAAATACCAATATTTAACCAAATTGAACCAAATTGAATTACAAAACCGTTTCCGGTACCATAACCATTTCAATTAAAAACTTGAACTCCTCGTCGAAGTTTGAAGGTTCCAAACAGTTGAAAATGCGTACCTTACAAATGTCCCGCTTGCATTATAAATGGCGATAAAACGTGTCTTACAAATAGCAACGAAGTTCCTTACCATCGCCCCTCTGCATATGTTAGTAGTGACGTATTATGGTAGCATTCTATCGAACGTTCGACGCTTGAGGACCCAGCAAGGGGAACGTTAATTTCATTGGATTAGTTATAATTATGCAACAGTGGTCCTTTTAGACAAACTTCATTAATTGTTGGTCCTTGGATACTATGTGATCAGAATTTTTTTTTTAGTTGAGTTAGCAGATTAGCTTCTCCATTAATATAGTTTTTTTTTCGCTTGACTCGGATATCTCTGGATTTTATATAATATGTATGTATACATATATGTATTTACTCTATATAATAATTTATTTTACTTTCAAATTTTTGTTACCTTCTTGCGCCTAACATGTTCTGTCTCTACATCACCTTAAGATAGACTGGTAGAAAATGTCTAAAGCATGAAGTCCGCCTTTGTAAAGTTTATTTTACTAGTTTAATAAATAAATAAATTTCAAACGACATACAGCACTTCACTTGCACTTCGGTAGCTTTGATGTTCTTCTATGTCAAGTTACTGTAACTAATAGGAGCGCCCCAGTTTATATAAAAACTATTTGATCTACAAACACAACCGTCAGATCTTTCTAAGTATATCCTAGACATCACTGACATTTGTGATGGAAAACCTGGACTTGTAATTAAATTAATATAAGTCTGAAATGTAATGGTTAATATAGTCTAAAGGTTATGGATCAAATCCGGGCAAGTACTAATGCGACTTTTTGAAATCGCCAATCCGCCTAGAGCAAGCGTGGTGATCAATGCTCGTGCCTTCTCTGTATGAGAAGAGGCCTTTGCCCTGCAGTGGGATAGTAACTGGCTGGTATTATTATTAATAAGTCTGAAATCCCTAAACCATAATGAGCAAGAGTGGTGATCACTCTTCATGCCTTTTACTTATAACAAGAGGCCTTTGCCCTGTAATGTGAAAGTAGCAAGTATTATATAGACTCTGTGATGATTATCTTACAAAAGACTCGATAAATATCCAATTAATGGTACAAAACAAAGACTATTTCCTTAAATCCTTTCACACACTTTGACATACCAAAACTGCACCCTCCACTAAATGTCACAGACATTTCGCGTGACATTATGTCGAGTATTCACAAAATAACGATCGACAAATGAAACCTTTACGCGGCAGGTGTATAGAAACCGAACTCGAATGACATTATCCTGTGATTCCCCCCTGCAGCATACGAGATGCTTGTGGTTACTTCTTAATGGGTTTCTAACGTACTATTTTGCGTTTTGGGTAACCGGTTTTCTGTTGAGCTTTGCTATTTCGTTGCTCTGTTTTAGTGGAGTTGGGTTAAAGGATTTTGTTGGGAAGGTTTGCTTTTGTCGCATGTGAATAGTTTTTACTTTCACGTGTTTTATTGTGTACTAGCTGCCCTGGCAAACTTCGTTTCGCCTTAGAATCAATTTATTACCCTTATTTAGTTTTTATTAGTTTACATCCTATTCTCAGACCTAATGAACATACACACAAAATTTCATAAGAATCGGTCTAATGCTTGATATTAAAATTCCGAAATTTACTCAAAGATAATTGTATTTTTCATGCAATATCAAAAAACTCTTAACAATCCTCATCATTAATATCCATAAATACAAATTACGCATCTCATCTTGACTAATATCCGACTTTAAAAAAGGGAAGTTTAATCACCACTGAATGGCAGTCACCTAATTCTCACTCAGAACGAATAATTTATCCTCAGTGTCGCATCCCTAATGGAATATTCAAGTTGCAGGGCTGCGATACCAAAATTACGAAGACAATAGATAAAAGAATGTCCCTTTTTCTACCGTAAAATGTTTGTGACAACTTCTTGATTAATCTCCTGAACAAACGTACAAATGAATACATTGCTATATTTGCGGTGACGGGAATGAATACCGTTCAGGAAAAACAAGGTGCTATGTGTTTTGTGAAAAACGAATAATGGTCCTTTTGGTTAAAAGATTTTTTGTTCAAATTGTATTTTTTTTTTCACGTCACGTCTATTCGCAGATGGGTTATGTTTAATGGACTTTATTGCTCGTAAGAACCTAAAACTATAATGAGATACTTAATAATAATAACTAACACTTTTATCATCAAATTCCTCTAGGGTGTTGGAGTCCTTATATTATTATAAGCATAACTATTTTGTTTTATTTTATTTCGTCAATGTGTCAAATTAGTTTCACTTTTGACTAACTTATACTTAAACTATTGAACATTTGTACTTCTTCAATCAATATAGTTTTTATCCGTGTGTTTACAGGTAGCATTTATGGGACATTAACCCACGAAAAAGGCAAATTATGTTTAAGTGTTAAAAAGGGGCGAGTCTATCCCCATAAACCTGGCACAAAAATACTAGACAACAGCCTGCGTATGTAATAATTCCTTATTATTATGGAAACAAATTATTCAGTTACATAATCAAAACAGTACACAAAAGAATTCAGAATATTATCCGTTGTTTTAAAACGACAAAACAAATTCATCTTAATATTATTTCAAGAACATAAACCACAAGCCAGTGCCAACGCAAGCATTGAAGCATCAGCGGGTATATTGAAAATTCTTCAATGGAGACTCCCGCGGTCCATTGTGATCACATTGAGGAAAAATTTTATAGATGTTATCTACTCTATACCACGCACATGCTGTTTAATAACTTGTAGTTTTATGTCGGTTTATGGTGTGATCAGTTTGTGGTGCAGTTGGGCTTAGCACTCAAGTTTCATTGTAAAATGAAAGCTTCTATAGTGTGGCAGTAAAACGTGTAACATGGTCTAAAAGTTCGGTTGAATAGCTGCTGTTCGTGTTTTATTCTTAAATCTATATCTATACTTATAATAAATCTATATATTATTATATTATTATTATTTCGTATATTCATTTAAAATTCTTATAAATTACATTTTTAAATATTAATATAAAAATAAAAACATTTAAAAATATAAAAAATAGTAGGCCACCGACGGCGGGAGCAGGGTCCAAGCTAAAGGTCCTGTTTTATTCTTAAATCTATATCTATACTTATAATAAATCTATATATTATTATTATTATTTCCTTTATTTCATTATAATACATATAAATTATATTTTTAAATATTTAAATACAAAAATAAAAAAAACATTTAAAAATATAAAAAATAGTAGCCCACCGGTATCGGGAACAGGGTCCAAGCTACCGGTGGTCAGGGCTACTGAGAGAGGAAACGCCTAACAATGCGCGCCGTGTCCAGGAGTACTGCCTTCTGGATCAAGCCCTTGATCCAGCCGCCTAACGAGAGCCTCTTAAGGTGTTGATCGAGGCTCTTGGCTATTATGCCATTGGCCGTCACGACTATCGGCACGACGATTGCTGTATCCACATCCCACATGTCGACAACCTCGCGAGCCAGATCAAGATACTTAAGTTGTTTATCTTTCTCTGCCTTCACGAGATTCTCGTCATGCGGGACGGTTATATCAACAATCATCGCGTGACGTTCCAATCGATCTATCACCACTATATCAGGTTTATTCGCGATAATAGTCCTGTCAGTGATGATAGATCGATCCCAGTATAACGTGATATTGCCATTTTCGGGAACTGGGTCGGGCTCATACCTGTAGTACGGTACTTCGGATTCCACAAGGTTGTATTTAAGAGCAAGTTGCTGGTGGATAATCCTGGCTACTAGGTTGTGTCTGTGCAAATAGTCTCCGTTAGCAAAACGAGAACAACCAGAAATAATGTGGCGGATTGATTCCCCGGGACGGTGGCATGCCCGACAGATGTCAACCGTACCGTCTTTCACAATATACTTCCGGTAGTTATTCGTCATGATAACTTCGTCCATTATCGCACAGACAAAACCTTCGGTTTCCCCGAAGAGGTCACCGAAGCGCAGCCAGGATATGGACGCTAATAGGTCTACATCAGGTCCATGAAGGGCCCGATAAAAGCGTCCATGAAGCTCTTTGCTCTTCCATACATCCATGCGGTCAGCAGTATCTAATACTACAGGTTTGCGCCAGTTCTCGTTAGCCAAGGAGAGCGGTGTGAGGCCCTTGTCCACCGCGACTACATCCCGATGCATACCCACGTCGGCTTTTAGGAAGTATTCCCTGAGACTGCATATCTCGCGGTTGTGTAGGGTCTTGGCATTAAGGAAACCTCGACCTCCACACTTCCGCGGGATATACAGTCTCATCACCGATGATCGTGGGTGATGCATCCGATTTGCAGTCAACAGTGTGCGTACCCTCCTATCCAGGGCGTCAATCTCAGTCTGAGTCCATTTGAGTATGCCGAAAGAGTACATCAAGACCGGCATGACCCAACCATTAAAGGCGCGCACCTTGTTGCCGCCTGATAAAAGACTAGTTAATACTTTATTCAGGCGGCCGAAGAAGCGCTCCTTCAATGATTGTTTCATGTCGGCAGCATTGATACCCAACGCTTCCGACATACCCAAATATTTGTAGGTTTCAGTTGAGGAGAGGGATCGAAGGCATGTGGAATCCGAAAGATGGGTTCCTACGGATTCCACAATCTCCCCTCGCTTTACATGCATGACCGCACATTTGTCCACACCAAAATCCATCCTGATGCCACTACTAAAGGTTTCTGTTAACTTTAGTAGCTTCATCAGTTGCAAGTTGCTGGGGGCAAAGAGTTTCAGATCATCCATGTAAAGAAGGTGGGATATGACATGACCACCTCTTCTCAACCTATAGCCTAGACCCGAACCCTCCAGCAGTGTGCTTAGAGGGTTCAGGGCTAAACAAAACCACAACGGACTGAGACTGTCACCCTGGAAAATGCCACGCTCGATCCTTATAGGTTCGCTGTTTGACTGGATCTGTCGACATCCTGGATAGTGAAGGACCGTCCTCCATTGCCCCATACACGACATCAGGAAGGTGCGCAGAGTTGCATCTATTTTGTACAACTCCAGCACCCTCATGAGCCATGTATGCGGCACCGAATCATAGGCCTTCTTATAGTCTATCCAACATGTCGACAGATCCCTTCGGGAACGACGAACCTGTTGGCTAATGGCAATATCTATGAGGAGTAGCTCCTTAGTACCGCGGGACCCGTTCCTACATCCATTTTGAGAGACAGACATGATCGAGTTGCTGTCAACATGGTTATTAATTTTTGATCTCAAAATGGATGTAAGAACTTTATAGACCGTCGGTAAGCAAGTGATTGGTCTATAATTCTTGGGTTCCGCAGTACTACCTGTTTTATGGAGCAGGTGGGTTATTCCTGTTGTGAGAAACTGGGGTAGCGATCCTGATTCTAATGCTGACTGGAATTGGGATGCCAAACGTGCGTGCGAATTTTGCAGCCATTTAATCCAGAAGTTGTGCAGTCCGTCCGGTCCTGGAGATTTCCAGTTGGGTAACGGACAAACTGCACGTGCTACATCTTGGGGGCTGATGTTGATTGCCCCCATTTCTGGTAATAATTCGCACGCCCGTTCGATCTCCCGAGTCCAGTCGCCCTCGGTGTGACTGACAGGCTCCGACCAGATGTTGCGCCAGAAGGAATACATGGCGTCATCATCCGGCAGAGGCGTATCAGTCACACCCAGATTCGGTCGCTCCCAGTTTCTATACACCCACCTTTCATCGCTTCGGAATGTGCGATTCTGAGTGTATCGCTCCACTCGTCGCCTATACCGACGAATACGGTTTGCCCATGCACACACCTTCTGCTTCAGGAAGTCAATGCGCTCTGTGACACGGAACATATAGTCTTGGGGACTGACATCAGTACCCGCGAAAGCTCGTCTCACAAAGCGCATCACTCTAGGGCGAGTATTACCCTCCCTGAAGCAGATAAGCTTGCCGATGAGTGCTCTAGCCCCATCGATACGACGCTCAATCCTGCACTGCCAGGCTGGTATAGCTGGTCGTGCAGCTTTTTCCGTGATGGAAAATTTTACGTTAGCTACACGACATGCCGCTGCAGACGCACAGTACAAGATTGAGTGGGTATCGGCTAAGTCTTTGCTGCTGTCAAAACTACTTGACAGCTCTGAGTCTAGAGCACACATCAGCGCCTTATTTTTCATGTGCATGGGCAAACGAGGTAAACGTGGTCTAAGTTCGGGCGGTGTGGAGCGATACGCTCGGAAAGCATCCTCCAAAGCGCTCCTCAAACGTACGTTACACTGGGTACTCACGGAAATAGCCGCGCTATCGTCCTCTTCACTGACGCAGTCGGGTCGCGGTAAAACATTGGGTAAACCCTGTGGTTGTACCACGACCGGTGGCGAAGCAGACGTAACACGGCTACCCCGTGATTCGAGGCGTAGTCTATCAAGTACGGCGTCATCCAACATACGGTTACGTTGGATAACCCGCACCTGATCCGACAGTCGTTGTGCCGACACGTTGACAGCTGGTTATTATTATTATTATTCCGTTTATTTATTGTGATTTCTTATTTAATACATTTTTAAATATTTAAATATAAAAAAAAAAACATTTAAAAATATAAAAAATAGTAGCCCACCGGTATCGGGAACAGGGTCCAAGCTACCGGCGGTCAGGGCTCCAGGGAGAGGAATCGCCTAACAATGCGAGCCGTGTCCAGTAATACTGCTTTCTGAATCAAACGCTTGATCCAGCCGCCCAACGAGAGCCTCTTCAGGTATTGGTCGAGGCTCTTTGCTATTAAGCCATTGGCAGACACGACTATCGGCACAATGATTGCTGAGTCCACATCCCACATGTCGACAACCTCGCGAGCCAAATCAATATACTTGATTTTTTTATCTTGTTCGGCTTTCACGAGGTTCCCGTCATGTGGGACCGTTATGTCAACAAGCATTGCGCGCCTCTCGGTTCGATCCATCACCACTATATCGGGCTTATTAGCCATGATAGTCCTATCAGTGATGATGGATCGATCCCAATACAGTGTGATATGACCATTTTCGAGAACTGGGTCGGGCACATACCTGTAGTACGGCACTTCCGAATCAACGAGGTTGTATTTCAGAGCCAGTTGCTGATGGATAATCCTGGCGACAAGGTTGTGTCTATGCAAGTACTCTTCGTTAGCTAAGCGAGAACACCCAGAGATAATGTGTCGGATTGATTCTCCTGGACGGTGGCATGCCCGACAGATGTCAACCGTGCCATCTTTCACAATAAATCTCCGGTAGTTTCTCGTCATAATAACTTCATCCATAATTGCACAGACAAAACCTTCGGTTTCCCCAAAGAGGTCACCGAAACGCAGCCAGGACACGGACGCTAATTGGTCTACATCAGGCCCATGAAGGGCCCGGAAAAAACGTCCGTGAAGCTCCTTGCTCTGCCACACTTCCCTGCGATCGTTAGTGTCAAGCACTACAGGTTTGCGCCAGTTCTCTTTCGCCAAGAAGAGCGGTGTGAGGCCCTTGTCTACCGCGACCACATCTCGATGCATCCCCACTTCGGCTTTTAGGAAATATTCCCTGAGACTGTATATCTTGCGATTGTGGAGAGTCTTGGCGTTTAAAAAGCCTCGACCTCCACATTTTCGCGGGATATACAGTCTCATAACCGACGATCGTGGATGATGCATTCGATATGCGGTCAGCATTGTGCGGACCCTCCTATCCAGGGTGTCAAGCTCTGTTTGAGTCCATTTGAGTATGCCGAAGGAGTACATTAAGACTGGCATGACCCAACCGTTGAAGGCGCGCACCTTGTTCCCGCCTGACAAAAGACTATTAAATACTTTTTTCAGGCGGCCAAAGAAACGCTCCCTCAACGATTGCTTCATATCAGCAGTGTTAATGCCTAACGCCTCCGACATACCCAAATACTTATAGGTTTCAATCGGAGAGAGGGCTCTAAGGTTTATGGAATCCGAGAGTTGGGTTCCCACGGATTCCACAATCTCCCCTTTCTTTACATGCATAACCGCACATTTGTCCACACCAAAATCCATCCTGATGGCGCTACTAAAGGTTTCAGTTACCTTTAGTAGCTCTATTATTATTATTATTATCTATTATTATCTCTTTATTATTATTATATATACTTATAATAAATCTGTAGAAGTAAAATTTCTGTACATTGAAAATATCAAAAAAATAAATAGCAGGGGGTGTTACTAGACCGACACCGAACCCAAAAATATGATTAAAAAAATTTTTGTCTGTCTGTCTGTCTATCTGTCTGTCTGTATGTTCAGGTATCACGCAAAAACTACCGGTTCGATTACGATGAAACTTAGTATACTTATTCTTTAATATCCTGGGCACCACACTGGGTACTTTTTATCCCGGAAAAACAAACTTAATTTTGCGGTTCGATCCCTAGACCCGACTACTGTACCAACCGCAAATAATAAGTTTGTCGTAGGTTACGTCACCCGCAGTGGAGTTTACCAAGGGGCGCTGCACACGGCTAAGATATTATAATATTTTATCTTAAGATACAATATCGCTCGCCATACAATTCAATGGACTATCACACACTACGAAGATAATTATGTACATTGAATATACACACATCAAAAGTGTCTAGGGATCAACATATATTTTTGCAATAACTTTTCTCCTGATTGATATTAATTAAAATTTTCTTTAAGGATTCATCAAATAAAGTGTTTTCGTTTGTCACAGTAACGAAAATCCAAGTCACCTTTGCATTAATAAAGAAATTTGCCATTTTCCTAATAAAGGGATTTTTGACATTTGAACCACTAACATTAAAGTTCGAAAAAAAGACTGAAATAACAGTTTTCTTTAAAATTTTATTGGGTAACTTAAACAATTAATAATCCGTGTTTCTACCGCGAACACTAACAACACAAGAACATCGGTTTGGCATACTCAAAATGAGTTCATCCAAATCACGCTGTGGAATGGCCGCCCATGTTCGTTGCAACAACAAAAAAAGGTCTTCTTGCGACTGGATACCCTCCATATTCGGCAGAGCTCTTCTCTGTAGCATATCCCATGCATGCTCAATCGGGTTCAAGTCTGGCGACTGAGCAGGCCAGGGCAGGACATTGATGTTAGCTGCGGCGAGAGTCTGTCTTACAACTCGTGAGGCTTCATCACTCTTCAGGGAACTTAATTAGCGACCAAACAGTCAGAAACCGCTTGCATGAAGTGAACCTTCATTCCCGAAGACCGCTACGGGTACCACCTATAGCAATGCACAATCGTAGGATTCGATATCAATGGGCTCTTGAACACAGAAATTGGGCAGAAGAACAATGGCGTTTCGTGTGCTTTTCTGATGAGTCTCGTTTTGGTATGAGACCGGATACAAGACGTATACGACACTGGAGAACCCCTGGACGCCAACAGCGATTAAAATCCTGCCAGGAAGTCCATCCTTATAGTGGTGGAACCATCATGGTATGGGCGGGTATTTGGATCGGCGGAAGAACTGAGTTGATTTGGATCAGAGGCAACCTCAACGCTCAAATTTATGCTGAGACGATTGTATCAGACGTCATCGTTCCTCTACAAGTGCAAATCGGTCCCTTATTTCAGTTAATGCATGATAATGCACGACCGCACACCGCAAGAGTTGTAAGACAGACTCTCGCCGCAGCTAACATCAATGTCCTGCCCTGGCCTGCTCAGTCGCCAGACTTGAACCCGATTGAACATGCATGGGATATGCTACAGAGAAGAGCTCTGCCGAATATGGAGGTTATCCAGTCGCAAGAAGACCTTTTTTTGTTGTTGCAACGAACATGGGCGGCCATTCCACAGCGTGATTTGGATGAACTCATTTTGAGTATGCCAAACCGATGTTCTTGTGTTGTTAGTGTTCGCGGTAGAAACACGGATTATTAATTGTTTAAGTTACCCAATAAAATTTTAAAGAAAACTGTTATTTCAGTCTTTTTTTCGAACTTTAATGTTAGTGGTTCAAATGTCAAAAATCCCTTTATTAGGAAAATGGCAAATTTCTTTATTAATGCAAAGGTGACTTGGTTTATCGTTACTGTGACAAACGAAAACACTTTATTTGATGAATCCTTAAAGAAAATTTTAATTAATATCAATCAGGAGAAAAGTTATTGCAAAAATATATGTTGATCCCTAGACACTTTTGATGTGTGTATATTCAAAATTAATATTGGAGGATGATTAGTGATCGATACTGATGCCAAAAATGCAATCAGTAAAAGTTTTGTCTGTCTGTCTGTTGTGCACGCACAGTTCAAAAACTATTATAGGAATTTTAACCAAACTTGGTACGGTTGTAATCAATACGCCTGAGCAGGTTGATCTTAGTCTCAGTTGTTTTACACATGGTCATTTGTACGGCGCTCTTTCCCGGGTCAGTAGTTCCAGAAATCTTTATGCATAGGTACATACCGGAAGGATCGACTTTGAAAGTAGTCTATCCGGAAGTATTATGCTAAAATTATTACCTACGTTTTTATATCAACGCACAGCCCAAAGCGCTGGTATTAGAGACATGAAACTTAAAGGGGTGTTCTTAGTGAAGAGTATTAAGTATCCACTAAAAACGATTTTTGGAAATTCAGCCCTTAAAGGGAAAACATAGGGGACGGAAGTACGACATCCACGCGGGCGAAGCCGCGGGCAAAAGCTAGTCTATAATAATACTATAAAGAGGAAAGATTTGTGTGTGTAGGTATGTTTGTAATGAATAAACTGAAAAACTGCTGTGTCGATTTCAAAAATTCTTTCACCATTGGAAAGCTACGTTCAACTTCATCCTGAGGAACATAGGCTACTTTTTTATCCTTGAATTCCCATCGGAACGAGAAATACGCGGTTGAAACCGCGTGACGTCTCCTAGTTAAATTAATAAAGCAATGAGAGTTCTGTGGTATTTGTTAGCGAGTTAGTTAATGAAATAATAATGATGTGGGGTCAACCTCTATAAGATCATGTTCGACTACGTTGTTGATGTTAAAACATCAAAGAACTAATCATTTGACTTATGTCAATTTGTAGTAGTGATAGCCTAGAGTTCTGCTAAGTTGTAGGTTTTGCTTTTGAACCCAAGGTTTTTTAACTAGCTTTGCCCTGGGGCGTTAAAAAATGAAGAAAAATTAAAGACAAATCACAACTCTTAGGAGCGGGGTTGTACCTGGCTAGCTCTGGGTAATTTATGACGTTTGTTTGTTAGCCTATAACCACACTCCAGAAGTGTGCTTAAAAATACAGAAAAAAAAACAATTCCAGTATGTCGCTTTTCTGGCCTGGCACAACACTTTTAATTGTTTCTTTTTAATTTTCCTGTTTTTTAATGTTTTATTTTTTGTGTGATTTTGAATCTGCATTTATAAAATTGATTCTTATTTAAATTTATTTGCAACGTCAGCAATTCTTTTTCCAAACGTGGTAACCCTACTCCACCTGACGTCAGACCGTGATACTTTAATAAGAAAGTTGGTGGCCACCTTTCCTATACCAAATGAGACATAAAAAAGTTTAAATAGCATTTCTGTGTTCAGGGGAGTCATCAGCCACTGATTTACTATACATCTTTACGATTTTGGCGGGAACACTGATTATGATCAGTTAATTACGATGAAAAAGAGGGGAAAATGTACTAAACCGTAAATAACAGGCTTTAGGAAATTTCGCTGTTCATGTATTGCAGTTTGGGGCTAAATTATAACATCGTAGGTCAAGAACAGCAGGCATAGCCATATTACAAATTCTATTTCTATTATCGTAATCGATAAGGCGACAAGAGAAAGAAAATGGCGTAGGTATATGGGATCAGCTGTTTGTCAACTGTCAAGTGTTAACGAGTAGAATTTGTAACATGGCTGAAAATGAAATACACTTGACAGTTGACAAACAGCTGGCTGATTCCATATACGCCATTTTCTTTCTATAATAGAAATAGAATTTGTAATATGGCTAGGCCAGCAGAATAGACTACTCTGAATTATGCACCATAAAAACTTTCAAATTATAACTTTAAGGGCTACATAGGGTGATACAATGGGCGGCCCTATCGCTAAAAGGGATCTCTTGCCGATAAAAGAAAGGAAGGTTAAGCTTCGCTTGCCGAGGTCAGTCTGTGGATGGGTGACCAACCATCTTTTCTCGTCTGTTTAGTCGTAGATTTTTGTTAAATTATAAACGCTAAAGAAATCACTTTTCATTGGGAAGCCGCTGTAATTTTAAATATAATATTTGTTGTTACAGACACTAACATACATACACACTAAGATGAGAAAATATCAACTGTCTCTCTTATACAACTGTCTCTTTTTCTAATATACAGCAGACATATTGCCAGGCATGCAAACAAACGCACGAACAGTGGAGGCTTAGTAACGGGACTCTGTGAGCACTCTTTGAGTCTCATAGCACATTCATGACTCCAATAAAAATGGCTTCATGATCCTACAACCATAGGTTATGCAAACTATCCCCAATATCCAAACTTCGAACTACCGATCCTTCATTGCTCATCAAGCTATTGTTCCAAATCCGATATTACTAATCAAAAGTCCAACTTTCAGCCCGAACAGTCAAAGCTACATTTTAGCCAATCAGCAATAACCTTCCCCTCCCGTACCGCCACCGCTCCCCGCGCACTCCGCAACTGATTGAAATTCCATTATTATCCATCCCTGCGGTAATACCGTAATAGTAAATCTTTATAACTCGGGATTTTTCGTATCGGCGGCCTTTGAGTCTCCCACTCTTTGTAGTTCGAGGATTTACTTGGATTAAACGAATGATGGATAGGCACCGTGGAGAGGAACGTCGTAAAGTGTTGAATTGGTTCTTGGAATGACAGTTAATTTGTTAGTTTTGTGGTTAAGGGTCTCTGTTTTACTGCTGGGGATTTGTAGGTTTCCGTTGTGAATGTAATTGTTTTGACTTTCTGTTTCTGAATGAGTAAGACTCAAATAAAAACAGGGATTGTAATAAAACGTACGCAGAATATTTTTATTATCACTTTTCACTGGGTTCTTCCCATGAATATTAACAACTTTCACTATGGAATCCCTGAAATCACGAAAAGCCCCATTAAATTTTAGCCAAGTAGGTATTCAACTTTTGTATACAGCAACATGGAAGTCAGGCTTAGATGGCCGAGGTCAGTCCGTCGTTAAAAAACCATCTACTACAGTCGGCAATTGGTATTTGCTCTTATCATAGATTCTTGTAAAGCGCTTTTTGGCGCAGCCGTGAGGCACACAGCACATAATGTGTACCTACCTAATAAGTACTGTATATTTTTTACGTTTCATAAATTATTGTGTGTATGTGTGTTAATGACTGATGTCAAATAAATATTTTTCTTTCTTTCTTTCTTTAAAGATTGAGATCATTTCTAGATATGGATTGTTTATAGATAAATGTGGGTTAAAAGCTAAGCTAATAACATAGTCAAGTAAAATCCTATTCATCATCATCATCATCATCATCATCATCATTTCAACCATAGAAAGTCCACTGCTGGACGTAGGCCTCCCCTATAGATCTCCAATAAGACCGGTTGGAAGCGGCTCGCATCTAGCGCGTTCCCGCGGCCTTAATGAGGTCGTCTGTCCACCTTGTGGGTGGACGTCCTACGCTGCGCTTGCCGATACGTAGCCTCCACTCTAGAACTTTTCGACCCCATCGGTCATCAGTCCTCCGTGATATTTGCCCTGCCCACTGTCACTGCCAAATCCTATTAAACTACGAAAACTTTTTCAAGTACTGCCAACGAGAAATGATCCCTGAACAGTCCATACTTCTATAATCCTGGTTAGTTCACCGATTCTGACGTAATGTATAAATAGTGGAATGCGTGAAATTTGCGGCTCGCAGTGCTGTGATGAAAGTGTTCCCCCACAAAGAGAACAACACTATCGAAACTGCGGATCAGGTATTTTTAGCGAAGTCTTTATTGGAAATAACTGGCAAAATAAGTGGAGATATTTAGGATTCTTTCGCAGGACATTATAGTAAAGACATAAAGTAAAAATGTCAGGTGCGTAGTATTTACTTCAAAACGGTGCGGCGTGCGTATAGCTCTAGCACGGTTTTAAAATTTAAATATAACTACTCTGTACATTTAGGTTTCCTTCTTTTCGTTTGATTATTGACTATAATAATGTGTACTGTATAAGTGTATAGTTTGACGTTGTGACTATGACAAGAAGGATAGGGCTTAGCATGGTGACAAGACAGTCAATTAAGACCACTATTAATAAAAAACGGGAAGGGTTTTCTCTAACAAATTGAGCCTCGATGGTCATCTAGAAGATGACTTTCGAGACAATAAAATAATTTCATGTAGTGCTATGTTGATAGTTGTAGTTTTTTTTTTGCCCAATAGAGGTCTCAATATTTGGTTCCGTGCGAAATTGCTTAGCGTAATCAACAGGCTTTTGTTTCCATACTTGGGAGCAAATAAATCGAACTCTCTTTATTCACTCGCATTATCTTTACCTTTTATTTTTAATATTACCTATAATTATAAAGCTTCAATTTGAACCTTATGGCTAAAGCCTATTAAATAAGCTTTTTGACCATATAAGGTTTAAATAGATACGATCTATATTACCAAAAATATCGACCATTATACTTGGATGTAAAAAGACAGTGACTCAATTTACTTGCTCCCGAGAATATATTTCAATATTGTTCTTTCTATTTTGATTTTTTTTAACACAGTCCACAAACAAAAGCGTTGAAGCTACAAAAACACACTTGTGGAATTTTCAAGTAGGACAAACAGACGTTTTTCTGTCTATTTAATGTTGGTTACATTAAATAGACAGAAAAACGTCTGTTTAAAGAAGAATAGTGCATAAGTAGACAAGGACAGTTTGGTACTTCATTGCGCGGAAATTTTAAAGGAGCGAGGCAAAACCGTGTCCTGCAGTTGAAAAAAGAATAACACGCCAGTCCCTTTCATAATTTTAGGACTATAAAAGATACTTTGTGAAATGCACGTAGAGCTTGGTCGCATAGACAGCGGGTAAAATAGCTGCTTTAGTCAAAAATTAAAACCAAAATTATTTTTTTCAATTTAGGCTAAAGATTACCAGTTTTTGAATGTCGAAATAACATACGATAGTCCCACAAAAAGCCCGCCCTTTAACCAAGTAACCACAAAAACAATAAAAGTGAAGATTTAACTTTAACAACGATCATTTCTATGATTGATTGATAATTATATACAAAAAAAAAATATATATATTATTATTATTTTTAATTTTGGCTTAATCAGCAGTATAACTTACTGTCTCGAGACGTATCCTCTAGTAAAATGTGTGTAGATCTGTAATTTGGCGTGATTCATTTTTAGATACGACGACAATGGCATTGCTAGGTCCTTTTGCCAAATTAGAGCTCCAATACGAATAAAACAAATTCATTCAATTCATTTGCTTAAATCGAATACATGATATAAGGAATACCTTTCATTACATTTTAATTAAATTACAATTTTAATTCATACTAGCTGCCCCGGCAAACTTCGTTGTGCCTTAGAGTCAATTTATTGGTCTTATCATTGTTTTTTACATGTCGTCGAAAAATAAATCCAAACCATAACTACTACTACTTTTTATGTAGCGAGTCTCTACTGTGATCTTATTTAAACATTTTGTGTTCGATAGAATTAAAATTACAACATGTATATATGTATAACCTAACCTAAATGACCATACCTATCCTATAGCTAACCTAACTACCTAACCTAACTACCTTACTAAAATGCATTGATTTAAAAAATACTAAATTCATAATTTTAATCTGAACTATTGCCTCTATGTTACATACAATTTATGCTTATAGTTTTCCCGGTCTACTTTAATTAAAGTCCTAACAGTAAAATAACTTCTATTTAAAAAGAATTATTAAAGATCGTCTCTGTCGTCATTGTTAATTACGTAAATTGATTTCTGAAATATAAGACTTTTTATGCTACATAAAACCTCTAAGTTAAGTAACAAAATAAATTTCAGAACGTAGGTACGTATAAATTGATAACCTTACCTTCTTAGGTTTAACTGTCAATGTCAAATTGTCACCTGATAATGAACTGGGAAGTTTGACTCTTGTCATGTCATCCAAGATGGCGCTGCGTTTGAAAAATGTTTGAGACAACGAATATTCTTGATATTTATTTTTTCGAGGACTTTTCATGTTTTTTATTAATTATTATGCTATTCCGGACAAAGAGAAATCCAAAAAGACCAAAATCATTTAAATTGATCCAGCCGTTCTTGAGTTATAAATAAGTGGTGTAACTAACACGACTTTCTTTTATATATATATATATATATATAGATTTAAAAAAATAACAATGAATAGTTACAATTACAAATTTATTTTCAGAAATGAATATTATTTACTTAATTTACTTGAAGTCGGCGCAGCATATCTTCCTTTTCTCTACATAGGCCATCAAGGTACTCCGATGTGTCAATTGGAGTTATTGTTAAATTGGAAAAAAAATACATCTCTAGTTTGATATCATCTCAAAAGTCACCACTTTTCTAGTTGAGTTTCACACCAAGCTCATTTATTGTTTTTTTTTGGTTTTCCTCTTTTTTGCAATCTCCCTCCACACATGAAAGAGTCGCCCGCAGTTATATTAATATTTGTATTATTTTAGTAACGAATCGCTTGCTATCTGACCAAAGCCTAACATGCATAAATTTTGCGCTGAAAATACTCCCAGAGACGACTCAACTATTTACCTTACGGAATTCGTTCGTCGAAAATAAAATGAGGCAGAATATTTTAAACTTAAAAGGGACACAGTAGATCTTTTAACTGTATTCGTGTCGTTGAAATATACACAGTCATCTGGCTTCGAGAGGGAAGAAGGGATTCAGTATTTGAAATGTTACCCCAACCTAAACTTTATTCCCAAGTTTATTTTTCATGTCGTTAATTATTAACTTGGCATCTGACCTGACTTCTGGCTTCACATGCTGTCGACAAAATATCTCTCACTCATAAAGATATTTAAGATTAAAGAATATACATGTATAAAAAAGATAAGATTTTAAATGTGTAAAAAAACGCTCTTTTTACACATCTTAATTTTGCTGTGGCCGACAGGGTCCATAATTGTTACTTGAAACTGTTTAACCTTCCATCTGTATGTTCAGACGCCAGCACATCAAGTTACCCCAATGTGTTCAATTTTCCCAATTGAACCTTATTCTGTTTAACTACTCATTTGTGGTCAACGGCCGACACAACAGTAAGACAATTGACAAAAATCTCCTGAAGATTTATCGGCAGATGGAGGGTTTTGCGATATCAGGCTTGTATTGATTACAAGTCCTGATTTCCTCACGATGTTTCTGCCGACCTTTCAAACCAAAATTTTCACAAATCATAATAAGAGTCTACCAAATAATGACGAACAAAGATTAATATCCCATTATTCCATCGCTCACAATGCCAACGTACCTACTTACTTTTTACATCACCTTCGTACGAGCGCGAATAAAATTGATAACGTAAACTTTTTTCCAATAACCTCTTTCGTTATTCAGCATCAATCAATTAGTTGCGCGGGGAAAAATCGTATCTCTCTCGCAAATTGAGATATAAAAAAATGAAAAACGTATTTTTTTTTCATGGAAAATGTGTACCTGTTAATATTTATTTGTGTGTAAGTTACTGTTGTTTTTTTACGCGCGTATGGTGTTGAGTATTTTACTTGATTTCATCGTGTTTCTCCATCTGGAAATTACTTACATACTAAACACAACCTGTTACGCTCTTTGTATGCTTAATTTACGTCCTTTCATACACCTGGTCATACTACCACACTTGAGAGTTCTACGCACCTAACCATTTTGAAGATCATCACGAATAAGGTTAGTGTATGTCCTTCAAGAGCGTCTCCTCACAACTTTTCCACTTGCATTTTAGCCTCATAAATTCGTTTGGTTTGTCTGCTTTTACTTCATTCTCTCAATTTGACTAAATTATTGAAAGAAATTGTGACCAAATCTTTAAAACCAAATTATAATTCCAACACTAAAAGAATCCTATCAATTTAAAAAAACGGTGTTATACTTTGAAACACGTTTTCACTACAGGGGCTCGAGTCTGCTATTGCAATCGTGTCTCAATGACCGGTCATTGATCGAATATTTGACAACTTTGACAGTTTTTGTATGGGAAATATGTCATAAGTTTGACGTTATACGTCAAAAGTCGATCATTGACCGGTCATTGAGACACGATTGCAATAGCAAACTCGACCCCCAGGTATCACGCTATAGCTAATCCGCCTAGTACTTTACGGAAAAAAATAGGGTGGTTTTTTCGATAGCCGGGGGACACATGCGTAATCTGAATATCAGGGAACCCCAAAAGACCGAAATAAAACGCGTAACTACCGTCGAAATTCACGCGTAGTATTCGGCTTTCGGCTTAAAGACTACATTTACATAAATACATTAAATCATTCCCACCGCGCTATCGCTTTCTTTCATCAAAGAATTCATTTTCTGAATATAAATTTTAGATTTTCAACCACATTAACTCTTATCGGCGATTTAAAAAGGTCCTCTTTGTGCCCCCTCGGGCAGTGGAATCATCCCCTATTGTGACTGTGCCCAAACGGGGATGAAAGTAATTTACCATGATTTGAAATAGGAAAATACTTTTAAAAAAACCTGACTGATTTAACTGTGTGAATCGGAGTGTATTCTTCCTTTTTGATTGGGCGAAAGGTAATTTTTGACATAGATAGAATGTTGTTTGATAGAATGTTTCCCGCTTTTTTCCGATTGGATAATAATAAAAAGGGTTACAAATTGTGTAAAGTGCTTCACTGAAGTGCTAGGTGATTAAACTGTGTTATAACAGCCAGTACGCTCTCCCGGGAGCAAATACTATTCAATTTAGTGCAATAAGATAAACAAAGAGAGGTATAAGATATTTTTTTAGTCATAACGCTGTAAAGAGACGCCTTAGTGTACGGCCTGAGTGCACGCTGTATTCGAGCGTCGGGCGGGGCGGGGATGAGCGGTCGAAAGCGCGTTCTTTAAGTGGCCTCAGTGCACGCTCAGCGTTTGTGGTGGCGGTCGTTTAAGAAAATTTGTGGCTAAAATTTTATTATGAGTCAAGACAAGGCCCTAGTAACATTGTGAAGCAAATGCAATGTGTGGTTCTGTAGTTAACGTTTCAATCGTGTCATTAGAAAAACAATAGAAAGACAATGACACCCTAGACGATGGCGGCCGCTTGGGTTTAATTAATTAATACCTAAATTTGTGACTGTCTAAGAAGTCGGATTTGACAGCTGTCAGTTGTAGTGAGGATGAAAAAAAATCGGTTGCTATAAAATCTGATTCTAGAGACATCAATTTGAAATAAACTTTATAATCAACTATTGTGTTTAAATTGCTTAAAACTGCAATATTGTTTCATTACAATTTCATTCAACACCAACCAATCCATAGACATGATGTTTTGATAAAGTCCTGTCAGAATATTAATCAACGATGAATTCGGACTTCTGAGTGCTTTTAGTCAAAGTGAAACTTAACGCTTAATAATTATACTCGTAGTAACATAGTATGCACACACACACATACACATAGTAATTAATTTAGGATTCGAATTTGCTTTATCAATTTGTTACGTTGACGTTCATACAAAGTTAACGTGACAAAACGAAACATCAAATCCTACTTTTTAGATTAATTATCTGGAGTTTACATTTATGAGAAAAAGGCGTGAGTTTCTTTGTGTGTGTGTGTGTGTGTGCGTGTGTTAGATAAACAAAACCAATTTTTAAAAGATAAACGATATTTATTTCCGTAAATAGGTTTTCACAAACACTTTTAAGTACACGTCTTTTTTTTAACTAGTAGTTAAGATCGGAGTTTCACTACCTGGCAACTCTGAGAAGAAACACCGAAAAAAACTCAAAGGTCATAGTCTCTTTTAAAGTCCAGACATTATCTTGGTCGAATCATGTAAAATCCATTTAAATAATCATAATAATAAAACGTGTTTCGATAAAGCTTTGGTAAGTGTGTGAGTGCATAAGTGTGTATGGAGTATGCGTGAATTGTGTGTTTGTGCTGACGAATATGGCGGTGCGATTTTAGAGGTGATTTTCTATTTGATTGCTTTTGTCTCGAAGTCGACTTTTTGTTGATTAAATATTTTTGTCGGATTATTGTATTGTCGTCGCTAGAAACATAACTCTTCTATAGTGGAAGGTAGTATTTTAATTTAAACAAAGTACTTCCTAAGTTCGTTCGTACCTATTTGTCACAGTGACAGGGTTTTGTCGCATTTAAAGCCTCTAATTCAGTGCACCGTGCGACCCATCATCAACAAGTAAGTGGGTTTAATTTTAAACTGAGCATGGTTTTTTTTCTAACGTAAAACAGACACATAATTCAAAACACCGTATTGAAAAATCTCCATTTTAAAATTTCTGCAAACTTTGTAATCGTTTTAAATCGCCTACATTAATTTTATATCCATCAAATATAGCTATAAAACGAAGCAATCTCCTCGCATTTAATTATACTTATACCAACGAACATTTTAAACTCATTTTAAAATCAAAATCCCCTGTACTTAAGCCACAGAAGGTGCGCAACACCGAATCGATCTTCAATCTTGGTGCCTCCCTAATACATCAACCATTGCAAACTTTTCTTATCACTTCACAAAAGAAAATTCATCCTTCAGTGTAGGAAGTTAGAGTTTTAAATATTCTGAGCTGGTGGTAAATGTAAGTTTGTACAAAATATACCTTAGAAAAGTGGGTCTTTGTTGGCAGGTGTATAAAAAATGGCAGGCAGTAACAGCCTAGTCGAACGTTAGTAAAATGAGATCTCGGAAAGAATGATTTTTCAACATTAAAATGTCCTTTGACACTTGAAGTCTTTTTTCTTTTTTTTTTCTCGAATGTACGATATATACGGGATGGTAGGGACATCGTCGCATATACTGATACTATGAGTTTTTTGCATCAATCTAGACCCCCTAGCATTGATATTTTTCATCGGCGTTCCTTAATTTCCAAGTCTTACCAGCAGCCAGCAGCAGTGCGAGTCTGTTTAAATCACCGAGTGAGACCGTGTACCGTGTGAGTGTGTAGTGTGATAGCCTAGTGGTGTGACCGGTGGATTGCCAAATCATAGGTCTCGAGTTCGAACCCAAGGCACGCACCTCTGACTTTTCGGATTCATGTGCGGATTGTATAATTATCACTTGCTTCAAAAACGGTGAAGGAAAACATCGTGAGAAAACCGGCATTAAAACTCTGACACCAGGTTAGTTACTAACCACACGATAAGAAGAAGACCGAGTGAAAAGTGTAGGTCAAGTGAAGGTAAATAGAGCTATAATACCATACTAATGATAGTCGTTGACAGTGCAGTTGAATCAATTTTTAAAACGGCTGATCTTGTGCGATGTTTAATTACAAAACTGACTTATTTAATTTTTAAGGTATCATCTCATAGGGGTAGATTGATGACTTATAATTTTTCACGGTCGTTAGCAGTAAGCAGAAATAATGAGTTAGTAGCCCTGAATGCTATATGCCGAAGTTTGTGGGTTCTATCCCCACCCAAGACAAATGCTTGTGCTGTGTCTGAATGTAATTTATCTATAATATGTATGTATTTTGAAATAAATATGTATGTGTATCAGTAGTCTAGTACTCATAACACAAGCTCTGATTAATTTGGGACTTAATGACGTTGTGTAAAAGTTGTGGAATAATTTTATTATTTACTAATCGGCTGAGGAATCCAAAATCGAGTACAGAACTATTGGTATCAGTATGTACAGACGCCAGCACATCAACCTACCCCAAACTGTCAAATTTTCCCAAATGAACATGAACCTTAGTGTGTTTAGAATAAAGTTTTGAAAACCTATCAAAGAAATTTGACATATTAGGGTAGGTTGATGTGCTAGTCGCGTAAGTATCTTCTGTTCCCGTGACCCCCGGCGCAGGTGTGAGAAGGAATACGGGGTGGTTTTTAGTCAGTAAGAGTCTGACAGACCCCTCCCCGGGGCGGGGGACATCCAAAGGTTGATGTGCTAGCGTCTGTACAACGATTCCCTGCATGGGTTTAAGGTTTTGCATGATTTTGATTATGTTTTTCTCGAAAGTTCGTCATTGATCGAGTTCCATAATAGAGCTTTAAAGCGCTTTCAGCTTGTTTGTTTAGATAGGTTGATTAGTTGTTTGTTTTACTACACAAACAAGTCGCGTTCTAAGTGGAGGCACTAATTGCGAGTAAACAGTTTTGTTTACTGTTTATGGTAGTTTTAAGTTATCAAAAATGGAACTTGGTTTCGCGCTTACATAAACATAAAATCACGCTTAAATTGTCCGAAGAGTAAGGCAGAGTCGTAGCTATAGTACTTTTCGGCATAACGTAAAAATACGTTACAAATAACACATAACAAATAAGGTTTACCGATAAATATGGTAAATAAAGACATAAATGTTATTAGAAATTTGGGATTAACGCAGGCCCCGACGATAGATATAGGTATGAAAAAATTGAGTTGAAATTAAGTAACCTTCGTAATACCGTATTTAACATTAAGTATATTAAAGCTGAACATTTTCTTTTGTTTTGGTTTTAACTTGATAATCTCTGAAAATACCTACTAGTAAGATTTCAAAAAATCTTCTACTATATTGAAAGCATAATTCTTGAGGTATTTAACTTCCAAGAATTAGCTATTTTACATCACGCTACGACTCTAAGTAGTTTTTTTATAGTTTAAGGGGCTAACGTAGTATTGTAAATTTTCTCCAAATTGACATTGGAAAATTTAGTACTTGCTAATTTTCTTGGAGAAGCGAATGAATGTACTTATACATATAAAATGTACCTTATTGTTAAATAATTGTTCTTGTTGCTTTCTAAACCATTTACAACATAACCGCACCCTAAAGAAAAATATACAAACTGTACTCCCCAGATAATACACCCAAACATGTCAACAAACAGTAAAACACTTGCACACGTAAAATTCACACATATCTTGCAAACATTTATTGTCTTCAGAACATAATGTTGAACCCGACGGGAACGTACCCATGGTGTTCACCACGGCAAATTAATCCCTAGTTCTCCCCTCTTTTCGTATTAACCATTCATACATTCCCAATTCCGTTATTTCTCCCAAACGACTAAGCTATTTCTATTATTTTTTTTCGCCCCTCTTTCTCGCCGCGAATTGCGACTATTTTTGCCGACTGAATAGTCGCAATTTAGTCGGTGTAAGAATTTTTCTGTTGGTGTCAAGAACGTAGTTGGTAAAGTAGTTTAGTTTAAATGGTTGAGAAAATTAGGGTTTGTTTGTGACTGAATTGAATTTTAATTTGCTCTGTAATGGGTTTATGAAGTTAGTGTTGAATAGAAAATGTTGGCGTCTTAGTTTACAGTTCACATTGAATTACTTTAGGGTTTTGTTATTTATAGCTACTTTTCTGAGACTTGGGTTATTCTAGATTTTGTTGTAACTCTTCGATACATATTTGGTCACCATACTTTTATTTAGTTTGATATCTCTATATATTATTATGTCTTTGTATATTGCAGAATGGGCTATTTGCCAAAATTATAGTTTTAAGTCCCTCGTCTAGATAACAAGAAAATATTCGACACATATTTTTTCTTTTTCCACGTAATCTAAAAATAACGGCGATACATCGACTCAAAATGTCGCATGACGTCACTAGCCAGTACAGTTCATACTAGATAATGACGTTACAAGCCCCTCTCCTCAACTTTAATGCGCTTATTCTAAGCAGTTTTCCATCAATTTGAAAAAGAAAACAATAAGTGTCGAATATATTCTTGTAATCTAGATAAGAGTCTCAAAAATTTTTTTTTGTCAAATATCCCATTGCTCAAGTGTGCTGAGGGGATACTTTTTAGATCGTATTACGATCTAGAAAAGTTAAATAATGACTTATGTATGTACTAGCTTTTGCCCGCGGCTTCGCCCGCGTGGATTTCGAACTTCCGTCCCCTATATTTTCCCTTTAAGGGTTGAATTTCCAAAAATCGTTAACATTTACTGATTGCATTTAAGGCATCAGTTTCGATCACCAATCATCCTCCAATATTAATTTTGAATATACAATATTCAATGTACAGAATTGACTTCTGTACAGTTTTATTATAAGTACCTATTATTTATTATCTTAGTAATGTGTGATAGTCCATTGAATTTTATGGCGAACTATATTATATCTTAAGATAAAATATTATAGTATCTTAGCCGTGTGCAGCGCCCCTTGGTGAACTCCACTGCGGGTGACGTAACCTACGACAAACTTATTGTTTGCGGTTGGTGCAGTAGTTGGGGTTAGGGATCGAACCGCAAAATTAAGTTTGTTTTTTATTGTATATACTTTTCCGGGATAAAAAGTACCCAGTGTTGTGCCCAGGATATTAAAGAATAAGTATACCAAGTTTCAGCGTAATCGAACCGGTAGTTTTTGCGTGATACCTGAACATACAGACAGACAGACAGACAGACAGACAGACAGACAGACAGACAGACAGACAGACAGACAGACAAAAATTTTTTTAATCAAATTTTTGGGTTCGGTGTCGGTCTAGTAACACCCTCCGCTGTTTATTTTTTTGATATTTTCAATGTACAGAAATTTTACTTCTACAGATTTATTATAAGTACTAGCTTTTGCCCGCGGCTTCGCCCGCGTGGATGTCGAACTTCCGTCCCCTATGTTTTCCCTTTAAGGGTTGAAATTCCAAAAATCGTTTTTTAGTGGATACTTACTCTTCACTAAGATCACCCCTTCAAGTTTCATGTCTCTAATACCAGCGGTTTGGGCTGTGCGTTGATATATAAACGTAATAATGTTAGCATAATACTTCCGGATAGACTACTTTCAAAGTTGATCCTTCCGGTATGTATGCATAAAGATTTCTGGAACTACTGACCCGGGAAAGAGCGCCGTACAAATGACCATGTGTAACCGAGACTAAGATCAACCTTCCCAGGCGTATTGATTACAACCGTACCAAGTTTGGTTAAAATCCCTATAATAGTTTTTGAACTATGCGTGCACATACAGACAGACAGACAAAACTTTTACTGATTGCATTTTTGGCATCAGTATCGATCACCAATCATCCTCCAATATTAATTTTGTACATAATTATCTAAGCAGTGTGTGATAGTCCATTGAATTGTATGGCGAGCGATATTGTATCTTAAGATAAAATATTATAATATCTTAGCCGTGTGCAGCGCCCCTTGGTGAACCCCACTGCGGTGACGTAACCTACGACAAACTTTTTATTTGCGGTTGTTACAGTAGTCGGGTCTAGAGATCGAACCGCAAAATTAAGTTTGTTTTTTGTTGTATATACTTTTCCGGGATAAAAAGTACCCAGTGTGGTGCCCAGGATATTAAAGAATAAGTATACCAAGTTTCATCGTAATCGAACCGGTAGTTTTTGCGTGATACCTGAACATACAGACAGACAGACAGACAGACAGACAGACAGACAGACAGACAGACAAAAATTTTATTAATCATATTTTTGGGTTCGGTGTCGGTCTAGTAACACCCCCTGCTATTAATTTTTTTGATATTTTCAATGTACAGAAATTTTACTTCTACAGATTTATTATAAGTATATAGAATAGATATAGATAAGATAAGATTATTTGTTATTCGCCGAAAAATATGTTATTACATAGAGTTGTCGCTTCTGACATACTGCTGTTAAACCCGTGGTGGTTTGCGCCTGTTTGTAAATTGATAGTAACTTTGTGATTGGTTAATAAACAAAAAAATAAAATCGATAAGATACTATCCTCCTTTCAATCCTACTTTGGTTCTTCATGATCATCTGTGATGCCTTATCTCAACCATGTTGGGGTCAACTTCCATTTACGCGGATGCAGCTGAACACCAGTAAGTTTTTTTACGTTAAACATCTACCTAAGTTTCTGACCTCCACAGCCCAGTTACTGGGCAGTACGATACTTAGTTCGGCGGGATTTGACCGGTGACTGTTCATAACTGAGCACGATCATTTGTTCTGTGTCTGGGTGTATTTTATCTATAACTAGCTGCCCCGGCAAACTTCGTTGTGCCTTAGAGTCAATTTATTGCTCTTATTTTTTTTTTTTATATTAGATATACATACGTTCAATAAGACGACAACAAATAAATCCAAACCAATAATAACTACTACTACTTCTTTTAAATTACAACATGTATATATAACCTAACCTAACTGACCATACCTATCCTATAGCTAACCCAACTATCTAACCTAACTACCTTACTAAAATGCATTGATTTAAAAAATACTAAATTCATAATTTTAATCTGAACTATAGCCTCTATGTTACATACAATTTATGCCTATAGTTTTCCCGGTCTACTTTAATTAAAGTCCTAACAGTAAAATAAGTTCTATTTGCAAAGAATTACTAAAGTTCGTCTCTGTCATCATTGCTAATTACGTAAATTGATTTCTGAAATATAAGACTTTTTTATGCTACATAAAACCTCTAAGTTTAATAACAAAATAAATTTCAGAACGTAGGTGCGTATTATAAATTGACAACCTTACCTTCTTGGGTTTAGCATAAGACTTGTCAATTTCAAATTGTCACCTGATAATGAACTGGGAAGTTTGACTCCTGTCATGTCATCCAAGATGGCGCTGCGTTTGAAAAATGATTGAGACAACCGATATTCTTGACATTTATTTTTATGATGTCGAACGGGATAAAAAGTATCCTATGTCCTTCTCCTGGCTCTAAACTACCTCCCTGCCAATTTTCAGCTAAATCGGTTCAGCCGTTCTTGAGTTATAAGCGAAGTAACTAACACGACTTTCTTTTATATATATAGATATGTATATAATTAGAAATATATAAGTATGTTTATCAGCTGCTTAGTACCCATAACACAAGCTCTTAGCTTAGCTTGGGACTAAATGGCGTTGTGTGAAAAAGTTGTGGAATATTTATTATTTATAACTATCCTTTTCCCAACTATGTTGGGGTAATTTCCAGTTTTTCTAGTTAAACCAGATGCAAGTAAATATCAGAGTATCACACGATAATTTGTACTTCGAAATCACGGGATTTGGTAAGTCTGGTTGTCACATTTTACTACCTGTACGAATACTATAATAATAATAATAATAAACTGGCAACTCTGACTGTCATAAGACGCATTGGAAATTTTATTCAACAATATTTAATATAACTGTTTTACACACAAAACTACAGCAAAACTAACCAAAACTCCAGTTTACAAAACGAAATACTATTTAGAGAAAATATATTTAAAACTCCGCAATTTACAACGTAATCAAGATGAAAGAAAATAGAAAAACGAGAAGGACAGGTGACACATGTCACATATTACAGCAAATTTACAAAAAAATTATGTGATCTAAAATGATAACCAGAGCTGCTACACGACGTGCACGCCTACCAACCCCGGACTCGTCGCTTAGCTCCGCCTCGCCGCCGCCGGACACCGGATCATCTGTGTCACCGGCGGTTGCAGCCGCGTCGAGCTCCAGCGACGAGTATTTTTCCCCGCCGACGTCGCCGCCACCTACACGTCGACGGAGAGGACACCGGCCGCCGGACGGTTTAGGACCTCGAGGCCCACCGGCCTCTGATAGGGTCCCAGCTCCCGGCGGAAGTGTGCAGCGCATGAGATGGACGCAATCCATTAATGAAAATGTCATGCGCTCATACTATGGGGCTACAGAGGGAGGAAGTAACCTGACCGCGTACCGTGCCCGGATGCACGCTCTGTTTCAGGTGCTTGAACCAGCTGTCAACGTATCAGCACAACGACTGTCGGATCAGGTGCGGGTCATACAACGTAATCGTATGTTGGATGACGTTGCGCTTGATCGCCTCCGCACGGAAATGCAGGGTAACCGTGTCATTGCTCCTCCGACACAGACTGTGGTACCACCACAGTCCATTTTATCATCCAATTATGTTGACGAAGGATGTGATGACAGGGTTACAAATGTAAGTACGCAATGCAATGAGGAATTGAGGAGCGCTTTGGAAGGTGCGCTTCGGGAATATCGCTTCATGCAGCCCGACCTTAGACCACGCTTACCTCGTTTGCCCATGCATAATAAAAATAGGGCGCTGGTGGCTGCTCTGGATTCGCAGTTGTCAAACTACTTTGACGACTGTGAAGACCTTGCTGATGCCCATTCAATCTTGTACTGCGCGGCCGTAGCGGCATGTCGTGTAGCTCACGTCAAATTCTTTAATGACAGAACTACGCGACCAAAGCCAGCTGTAGCGGCTTGGCAGTGCAGGATTGAGCGTCGTATCGGTGAGGCCAGAGCGGTAATCGGCAAACTAATCTGCTTCAGAGAAGGTAACACTCGCCCAAGAGTGATGCGCTTTGTGAGACGGGCATTTTCGGGAACTAATGTCAGTCCCCAAGACTACATGTCCCGTGTCACAGAGCGCATCGACCTCCTGAAGCAGAAGGTGTATGCATGGGCAAGCCGTATTCGTAGGTATAAACGGCGAGTGGAGCGGTATACTCAGAATCGCACATTCCAGAGCAATGAAAGGTGGGTTTATAGGGCTTGGGAGCAACCAGAGCAAAGTGTGACTGATACGCACCTACCGGATGACGACGCCATGTGTTCGTTCTGGCGCAACATCTGGTCGGTGCCTGTCAGTCACACTGAAGGTGATTGGACTCGGGAGGTCGAGCAAGCGTGTGATCCAATACCAGAAATGGGGGCAATTATCATCAGCCCCCAAGATGTGGCCCGTGCAGTTCGTCCGTTACCCAATTGGAAATCTCCAGGGCCGGACGGACTGCACAATTTTTGGATAAAATGGCTGCAAAGGTCCCACGCTTGTTTGGCATCTCGATTCCAGTCAGCCTTAGAGACAGGGTCGTTGCCCCAGTTTCTAACGACAGGAATAACCCACCTGCTCCACAAATCAGGTAGTACTGCGGAACCCAAAAACTATAGACCAATAACTTGTTTACCGACGGTCTATAAGGTTCTTACATCCATTCTGAGAGCTAAAATTAATCAACATATAGACACCAACTCTGTCATGTCTGCCTCTCAGAATGGATGTAGGAACGGGTCCCGTGGTACTAAGGAGCTGCTCCTCATTGATATGACCATTAGCCAACAGGTACGCCGTTCCCGAAGGGATTTGTCGACATGTTGGATAGACTATAAGAAGGCCTATGACTCCGTGCCGCATACATGGCTCACGAGGGTGCTGGAATTGTATAAAGTTGATACAACTCTACGCACCTTCCTGAAAACGTATATGGGGCAGTGGAGGACGGTTCTTCGCTATCCAGGATGTCGACAGATCCAGGGGAACAGCAAGCCGATTAGGATTGAGCGAGGCATATTCCAGGGTGACAGTTTGAGTCCACTTTGGTTCTGCCTAGCCTTGAATCCTCTAAGCACACTGCTGGAGAATTCAGGTCTAGGCTATCGATTGAAGAGAGGTGGTCAGGTTATATCCCACCTTCTTTACATGGATGACCTAAAGCTCTTTGCCCCCAACAATTTACGACTGATGGAGCTACTAAAGGTAACTGAAACCTTTAGTAGCGCCATCAGGATGGATTTCGGTGTGGACAAATGTGCGATCATGCATGTAAAGAAGGGGGAGATTGTGGAATCCGTGGGAACCCAACTCTCGGATTCCATAAACATTAGAGCCCTCTCTCCAATCGAAACCTATAAGTATTTGGGTATGTCGGAGGCGTTAGGCATTAACACTGCTGATGTGAAACAATCGTTGAGGGAGCGTTTCTTTGGCCGCCTGAAAAAAGTATTTAATAGTCTTTTATCGGGCGGAAACAAGGTGCGCGCCTTCAACGGTTGGGTCATGCCAGTCTTGATGTACTCCTTCGGCATACTCAAATGGACTCAAACAGAGCTTGACACCCTGGATAGGAGGGTCCGCACAATGCTGACCGCATATCGAATGCATCACCCACGATCGTCGGTTATGAGACTGTATATCCCGCGAAAATGTGGAGGTCGAGGCTTTTTAAACGCCAAAACTCTCCACAATCGCGAGATATACAGTCTCAGGGAATATTTCCTAAAAACCGAAGTGGGAATGCATCGAGATGTGGTCACGGTAGACAAGGGCCTCACACCGCTCTCCTTGGCGAAAGAGAACTGGCGCAAACCTGTAGTGCTTGACACTAACGATCGCAAGGAGGTATGGCAGAGCAAAGAGCTACACGGACGCTTTTTCCGGGCCCTTCATGGGCCTGATGTAGACCAGTTAGCGTCCGTGTCCTGGCTACGTTTCGGTGACCTCTTTGGGGAAACCGAAGGTTTTGTCTGTGCAATTATGGATGAAGTTATTATGACGAGAAACTACCGGAGATTTATTGTGAAAGATGGCACGGTTGACATCTGTCGGGCATGCCACCGTCCAGGAGAATCAATCCGACACATTATCTCTGGGTGTTCTCGCTTAGCTAACGAAGAGTACTTGCATAGACACAACCTTGTCGCCAGGATTATCCATCAGCAACTTGCGCTGAAATACAACCTCGTGGATTCGGAAGTGCCGTACTATAGGTATGTGCCCGACCCAGTTCTCGAAAATGGTCATATCACATTGTATTGGGATCGATCCATCATCACTGATAGGACTATCATGGCTAATAAGCCCGATATAGTGGTGATGGATCGAACCGAGAGGCGCGCAATGCTTGTTGACATAACGGTCCCACATGACGGGAACCTCGTGAAAGCCGAACAAGATAAGAAAATCAAGTATATTGACTTGGCTCGCGAGGTTGTCGACATGTGGGAAGTGGACTCAGCAATCATTGTGCCGATAGTCGTGTCTGCCAATGGCTTAATAGCAAAGAGCCTCGACCAATACCTGAAGAGGCTCTCGTTGGGCGGCTGGATCAAGCGTTTGATTCAGAAAGCAGTGCTTCTGGACACGGCTCGCATTGTTAGGCGATTCCTCTCCCTGGAGCCCTGACCGCCGGTAGCTTGGACCCTGTTCCCGATACCGGTGGGCTACTATTTTTTATATTTTTAAATGTTTTTTTTTTATATTTAAATATTTAAAAATGTATTTAATAAGAAACTAGATTGAATAAACGAAATAATAATAAAAAATCAGCTTGTATCAACGGCTTAACCATCCAATTTTAATAAATTCCCTTATTCATCCGTACAGTCCCTATCATAAATTATCATCACACCGTGAATAAGCACTCTTCCACACATAAACGTATAAAAACACTACTTATGCTTAGCTCCCTGCCTCCCTCATACACGCTTACTTATATTTTTATTTTACACGCAAAACATCCAATTCCAAACGGCATTTCCCCTTATGTCTATCCCCTCATTCAGTGTCATTGTTATTCTTTTATTCCAATATGGAATTGGAATAATTTCCATATGTTTGTTTGTGTAATTGAATGGTGGTCACGGTGTATGGAAAATTACTGTCGATGTTTGTATAAATTGTCCTTCACCCTCGATACTAAGATCATACTAAAACTTCCGAGTTTCTTTTGTTATTTCTTTTCTGGGATAAGTAAATTTGGTAATGTTAATTATACTATTAAGTTTTTTTTTGCATTCCACAACGTCAACGGCGCAATACTTGGACCCTGTATGGCACTTGTAAATGTAATTAAATAAAACAAAACAGGATCAATCAAATTAGGTATTGACGTGTAAAAGTGTCTAGAAATTATCCACTTACTACATGGAACCCAAAACTGCTTAACCACACTGATAGATAACTATACTATTGACATAGAGTATATAATTGATTCATTCCACGCGATCGAAGTCGCAGGCATCCCTAGCTTTATTTATAAACCAACCCTTTAGTAATGTACAAAGTTAGTCAGACCTAATTATTTTTAAAGGGAGCAAAAGCTTTTCACCGCATTACACAGGATGAGGCTCAAACCAAACACACATCATCCGATTGATTCAAAAGTTTAGTTTAAAATTTCATTAAAACGAACTTGCCCATATTTGCGCATCGTTCAACAAATATAGGAGGAATGTAAATAATTCTTAATTAAAACGAAGGATCATATTCTATACGCGTGCCCCTGAGCTATGTCTGCGGTCTGAGCGTCTAGTTTGGAAACTGAGGTACTTACAAGCATAGTCAACAATTACTTGATTCTGTACTTAATATTGGAGCTGAACGCACGCACACACGCGTAACTCTTGTTAACACAGGTATCTGTCAAACAACTGCGGGGATACCCTCATGAATGTCACAACACTTCATATAGAACAAAATTGTCGGTGTGTGCGTGAGAGAACTGTTCAGTATAGCTAGTAAAGCCTTTGTAATAAATGTAATCTGTGGCTGGAGTTTCTAGTTCGAAAACTGCGGTAACTGCGTCTGCAATTTTGGTATGAAATACTTTTGGTATAATATGTGTTGTAGGATACAGTAGGTACGCTTTTGTTCGGGAGGCAGGAGTTGTAAGCTTGGCTATAATTTTGACTTTGTGCACTGGCGTTTTAGTGCTTTAACTGACTGCAATATTTTGCTTTGGTTATCTGGATAAATTGAATTCTGGATTATCCGTGGGTTTGTTATACGAAAATTGTGGTCTCAAAGAAGTTGATTGCTAAGCTTTTTTAGTGATACCTATACTTTTAGGTTTTTGTAACGTGGCTTTGTTATACCAACCTGTAGATATCCACTTCAGTAAATGTATTTACTCATTAACAATTATGAGCAGCAAATTAAATAACGTCTTTATTATGATTAATTTAGGCACTGTAATAAAATAAAACTCTTCACCAAAGATGGCCTCATTGGTGAGGTGACCGCATGAACAGAATTGGACCAAGGAGTCCAATCGTAGGATTGGACTCCTTGGTCCAATTCTAGCTTGGCTAAAGTGTTATGAAGTTATTTTATCTAGAATTTGTCAGTATGATGATATTCGGTTCGCCCTCTATAACATAGGACTTAAATATAACTGTCTAAGTGACGGTGTTAGGTATCTAATTATTGGTTATTGTGGTATTCCTTTCGTTTTTATATTGTTTATAGGTTTTTTTTCTAGACTTTTATATTACATGCCAGGCGCTAGAAAGCTAATTAAATTATGAATTACCTAGTGTTCATCTCATTGATGTATCGAAACCCTTTACAATATTTTATAAAGAGGTATGAATAGATTTGTTAGTTGGTATTACTGCTTAACGTGAGGTCTTTATTGGCTTCATGTGCGTCTTGGATAATAATCACTTGCTCCAAAAACGGTGAAGAAAAACATCGTGAGAAAGCCGGCCTGCCTGAGTGATATTTCTAGACGGCATATGATACCATGGGCGGCATTAAAACTTTGACACTAGGTTACTCACTAACCATACGATAAGAAGACGATTGGGTTTGATTCCTGGGTCAGGCAAAATGTTATTGTATTTTTTCATGCAGACTGTATTTTTTCTACATCTCCGTCTAATCCTTCAGAGTTTATAGGCTTGATATTAATTCCATGATTTATAAGTACCGTTAGTAAAAACTTCAACCAAGATTTAAGCAAAACCAAGTTGGTACTTATTCTTTTGATCTCAACAATGAATCTCTTTCGAAGCTAAGCTTATGTAAATAAACGTGAAACAAAAAAAAAACGTTAAGTACGTTACTTTTACTTAGATAACTTTGTGTTAAGAAGATGTATTTGTTTTGAGATGGGTACGAAACAAAAGTTGGAATTATTATGTCTTCGTAATATTTGGTGGAAAAACATGTCGTGGTTGCTGTTTAGTTAAAAAAAAATTTTGGAAGTCTTATGCCAATATTACGGAAAGAAGTTGTGACATTTTTAAATATAAATAAACACGAGCATTCGTCACCATTATAATAATATTTTTACACTACTATGCTGTTATATTATGTATATATTACCATAATTAAACTTGCTTCTATTACCATCGTATTTATAACTTATTTGCATTTTTTCACGTATACTATACTAATATTATAAAGAGGTAAAATTTGTTTGTTTGTAAGTTTGTATGTAGGGGGTAATCTTCGAAACTAATGAACTAATTATTGCACTGGTAGAAAGCTACACTATTCCCGGATGACATAGGCTACTTTTTATCCCTGTAATCCCACGGGAAAAGGAAATACGCGGGTGAAACCGCGTGACGTCTGCTAGTCAAATATAAACGGCATAGCATAGAGTCAAAATGTCGCATGACGTCACGATTGTGTAAAGTTTATACTGAATTATGACTTCACAAATCCCCTCTCTTTAATTTAAATGCGCGTAATATAAGTAGTATTCGATCAATTTGAAAAATCAATACAATACTTGTCTATTATTGCTTGTTATCTAACCAATTGACTAAAAAAAATTTAGATATTCACACACCGTCGTCATGCGTACAGCGTAATGCATTAAACAACCTCGCTTTAAGTTGCTGTCATTTTAATCACCAAGAGATACTGATGACGTCTTAGTATAAGCTTATTACCAAAAAATAATTGGTCCCAAAACGCTTCATTCTCATTTGGGGGCAAGACATCGATCGTTATCGTAGTCCTGCACCCCTAAAGACCTCTAAAGCCTCGCAAATAAACAAAGACCGACCACTCACCTTCTAAATAATAAAAGGCAAAATCCAAAATAAATAACCATTCACAAAACGAAAGTATAATCCAAATTGGCAAAGCTGTTTACGCAAGTAATCTCTTTACTGAATGATTCGCGGACCCCCCTAATCTTGATAAGAATCTTCTAAAACAAGCTTGTCCCTTTAATCGACCCTTGGCATTATGTGTTACTGATAATAGAAATCAAATGAATGTAACTTATTAATTAATTGATGAACGGCACTGTTAATGAGTTTAGTCTTAATCGGTTCCTGAAAGGGTGTGCCTGATTGAGATATTTTTTGTTGTTTCTCTGAATGATCAAATACTTAAACTTAAATAACGAAAACTGCTGTTGGAGGCGGGGTATTCTTGTGCGAGATCACGCAAACGTGAGCGAGAGATGACGATTAATGAATACCACAGTATAAATATTGATACAGTAGGACGACGCCTTTGATCTCTGGAAAAATGCCGACAACTTCTACACGCGTTAGACTTGAATAATACCTCCCGCACTACGAACATCGTTTTGTTCGCAGTGCGGGAGTGGCTTTCCCGCGTCTCGCCCCTCACACCCCGCACGATTGCCCCGTCTAGACGGCTTTGTCGGACGACTGTATGTTTTTAGACTGTGTGAATACTGTTTACTATGTCATGAATAGCCTGTACAATATTTCCATAAATTGGGTGACTTTTTGGGATATAAACAAGCGCTAATAACATTGCTGTTTATAAATATTATTTATTGATACTTTACAAATATAATGAGAAGACCGTCTAGAATAAGACCTTTAAGTATTTGTACTAATTTAAAATTATTAGTGTATATTAGAGACTAGCTGCTTGGTAAACTTTGTTCCGCTTTAAAATCAATTTATGATGTATTACGTTTTAAGTTTTAACTTATGACTTGCCAAATGACTCTATATCCATGCCAAATTTCACTATGAAACGTTCAGCCGATAAGTTGTGAAATGCCAACAAGCATGTTACTTTGTCATTCTACTATTACATACATTATAAATGTAAAAGTTTGTCTGGGTGTTTATTACTCTTTCACACAAAAAGTACTGAATAGATTTTAATAAAACTTTACAATAAAGCTTTAAAATCAGAATAACACTTAGGTTCACTTAGGTTTGAATTCCCTGCCCGCATCGTTGTTTCCGAGTTCATATGACCCCAATCTGTTTAAGTCGCGAGTTAATAGGCTTCTTTTGGGTAAGCTCGTTCTATCGTCGACCTCATCTCTGACCGCAGGACAAGATTGAGGCCAAGAGTAGACCCATTATACATATATAAAAAAAAGACCTTGGGCAAGAAAATAAACTTAAAATTGTTCCCTCTTTCATTGTATTATTTGTGTTTTAGAATATTTTAATGTTTTAATTTTTTTTTTTTATTTTACTCTTCAATTGTTCACTATTTAACCCGTGTTTTAATTTCAAATGTTTAATTTAATTTTATGTTCATGTGTTGTTTAATTTAATATTGTTTAATTTTACTTTGATTTAAATTTTATTCTGTATACTAATTTAACTTATACAATTCTAAACTATGTTTACCTAAAATGATGATGTATGCATGATGTGTTCTCCTATAACTGAAGGAGCACAAATCTTCAAAGAACTTTGTATGAAAATGCATGTAATGTGTATCCTTTGTTGGAGTTCCTTTCTGAATAAAAAAAAAAAAAAAAAAAAAAAAAAAAAAAAAAAAAAAAAAAACTACTCGAAGAACTAATCCTGTGTAGACGAAGTCGTGGGCACCAGTTAGTGTTTAATATTAGTATGGATGTTTATCAGTAGTTTAGTAATCATAGCACAAGCTCTGCTTAGTTTAGGACTACAAGCGATGTGTGAAAGTTGTGTATTATTGTTATAAAAAAAACTTTATTTCAGACCTAAGCAGTCCATACGTAGTTAGTGGTTAGTAACAAACTGTGCTTACATGCTATGTTATTGTTGTTAGTACTTAATTCTATTTAACATTAACCTATACCTAATTCTACCCAGTGCCTTTGGATGGCAACCAGAGATGCGATAAATTCTCGAGCCTTCTCTGTATGAGAAGAGGACTTTTCCCTATAGTGGGACAGTAGCAGAAGTCTTACCATTTTACTGAATTTCTCTGTTCCAATGGGTTTACTGACCCATATTACACGTATTTCTGGATCAGATAATATCTTAAAGATTTGTTATATTTTGGCTCCTAGCCAGAAACTGTTGGTTCCGAGGTAATGCCCAGATAAAGTTTTTACACTTCTTTTGGCTTCAGATTTTAAAATATAATCTGCTCCAAGATAGTTTTCAGTTAGTTAATTTTAAATAACTGGTAGCGTTTTGATAGCTTTATTGCTAATGTTATTCTTAAAAGTCAAATGCGTAGTATTTTCAAGTAATGTGCGTGTATGTCTAGATCTGTATATTGTAAACGAACGTTAACGAATCGAAAGAAGTATGTCAGGATGGACAACAAAGTGTTAGTAAATGTGTGTATTTGGGGGAGAATCTGAATTGCTATTTAGTTTCCTAACACATGAACAAACTGTATGTTGTATTGGCATACAAAAAAAAACATTAAAACACTGAAACATAAAGTTCTGTTTCTACTATTACTTTGATCACATTTCTAAAATAATTAGTTACTCATCATTCTGAAAGCTACGTATCTTCCACTTACATATTCAGTTGATGTATTTGTTTGAGAAAAATTAAAAATTGAATTGATCATTAATTTCATAAATGAAATAAAATAATTTTTATTTCTAAAAGTAGATCTTTCCTGACAATTTTGACTAGCTATTATTTACCGTCGGTTTGCCAATCATACCTACTCACTGTCTTCTGACGAAGAAAAGTTCTTGATTAACTAAACCTTTAAATTGCCTTGTCATGATGACCCAGGTTACACCCTCATACTGTTCAATGAGAAAACCTAGACTGGTAATCAATATACCTACCATAGTCTGAAATCTCCAATCCGCCTTGGAAAGCGTGGTGTTCAATGCAAGGTGGTGTCTTACCTTTAGTCTGAGAAAATGCCTACCTTCCACAGCCGTAACATAATTATTTTGTTTTACGAAGTCTCCCTAAAAATACGGCACCAAAAAAGAGCAAAGACGCAAGATCAACATTGGTTAATATTCGCTTGGCGGGCAAGTTTGCACTCCTCATTCATAATTTCCAACAAAGAATGTTTAATGCAATACAAACATCCATTCGAACTAGGGCTCCCACTCAGAGGTTGGTAGGAATATTTAAAGGGAGGGTTATTTGGGTAGTGGCTTTTTCGCTTTTACTTACTAAATTATAAAAATCTTACTAGAACACGATTTGTGGTGCTCGATATTAATAATGATAATAATGCTAGCCTGTTACTGTCCCACTGCAGGGCAAAGGCCTCTTCTCATACAGAGAAGGCTCGAGCATTGATCACCACGCTTGCTCAAGGCGGATTGGCGATTTCAAACTTATATTAACTATAAGTCCAGGTTTCCCCACGATGTTGTCCTTCACCGATGTCAATGATGTCTAAGATAAACTTAGAAAGTACATATGAATTGAAAAAGTCACATTGGTACTAGCCCGGATTTGAACCACAACCTCGTGCATGAGAGGTAGGTCTTAACCTCTGGGCTATCACGACACTCGACTCGGCTCGATATTGCTAGCTTTTTTATTGTTCTTGCATCAAAATCGGTCCACAATTTAAAGCAAATTCTACAACGATCACTCTAGTCCCAAACTAAGCAGAGCTTGCACTTTGAGTACTAGACAACTGATATACATACTTATATATTTCTAAATACATACATATTACAGATAATTAACACCCAGAGCTAGAGCAAACGATCGCGCTCATCACACAAACATTTGTCTTGGGTGAGAATCGGACCCATGTCCTCCGGCATAGCAGTCAAGGCCACTTACCACTAGACCACCAGGCTGGTCAAAATTAATGGAAGAATTTGGTAAACATACACATACCGTCGAGCATTAAACCTTCTCCTGATATCGCTTGGTTATTAAGGAACTTTCGTCCCAAAAAAAAAAAAAAATTCAGCAAAATAACAAATTACAAAAATTGGACCACGCCTCATACGTAGGTGAAAAAATAGCATTTCATCCATCGGATGGCGAACAAACACTTCTTAATCCGTGGTAGGTGGCAACACGAATGTTTGCGGAGACGAGAAGGGGGCGCGGGGGGGTGTCACATCCCCTTGTCACGTGACGTTTGATTATGGCATGACAAAACACGTCGTACGCCACTTTTGAAGGGGGATGGGGGACTCTCGTGTTTCCAGGGTTCCGTGAGATGACAACCCTTTTCACCTGTGGTTACTCTGCCTGTCTGATGCAGATTTTATGCTCAAAATTAATGCAACAAAGGAAATTATGGTGGTAGAGTAAATACAGATTAAATACTGTTGTTTGTGGAGAATTGTGATGATTACACAGACGGCTTTTGGGAGCTATGTGTTGAAATATCGATGGTGATTTCTTTGAAAAAAACATAACATAAGCATCACGCCTGTAAACCTTAAAGTGTTAGGGCAAGGGTGTACCAATAGACCCTACACTTTCTTTTCAACTGTTATAAAATGCTCTGTATTTCTCCTGTATTTTAGATTATCGAGAAAATGTACAGAGGCCAGCTCATCAAGCTACCCCAATGTGACAATTTTCTTTGAGAGGTTTTCAACTTTATGACAAACGGAATAAGGTTCAGATTGGAGTAGTTTGATGTGCTGGCGGCGTCGGTAATTAAAATTTCAACTTCTTTACAATGATTGCAAAAATGTAATACTTAACTAATTTCAGTTTTAATTAATCCAAATCAAAACAAAAGAAGCCTACTTACCTAAGTACGTGTTTTTATTAACCCTGGATGCCTTAAGCGCTAAGAGTTATTAGAAATCTCAATTAATTCCATTAATAATTCTAGACGTAAATCTTAGCGAAATGGCTTTTGTCTAGCCCAGTTTAAGCAATCTCCAGCTGTTGGATTATTACTCTCTTGATAGTTATTGAAATGTTCTGTATAACATTTGCATTAATTATTTCATAACATGAGTAATCACTTTTCAATGACAGTCGTTGGTAAATAGTTATAATCTCACGTGTAAACTACACTTGCCCAGGATGGTCTGTGGATGGGTGATCAAGCACATTGTATAAATATTAAGACTAGAAAGCATGCTAAGTCATTGGATCCGTCTTTCATTAAAATTTGTGGATCTTAAAAATAATAAAATATTCCACAACTTTTCTTACAACGCCATCTACTCCCAAGCTAAGCTAAGAGCTTGTGTTATGGGTACTAAACAGCTGATAAACATACTTATATATTTATAAATACATACATATTATAGATAAATAACATCCAGACACAGAACAAATGATCGTGCTCATCACACAAACATTTGTCCTGGGTGGGAACCGAACCCACGACTTCGAAGCCCTATAACAACCACCCCTCCCCTGCGACAATCAGGCTATTTTTGTATGTAAGTTTGAATAAATCTTAAGATATACTATATATATCGCATAACCCAGGAATAGTAATAGAGTTCATGGGATAGACAGTCACTCTATGAGATATTCTTAACTGGTATTTACCTGCAATTGGTTAGGCAGGAAGCAGACCATTCTACATTATGTAGTTGGGAAATGGTTAGACAGATCATGATGGGTAATGATTTTTCTTGGATGTTTTACAGTATAATAATAATGTTTTATTCACAACCCAATTGCAATTATTCTATGGTGACATCGTAGTGACTTAAAATTAAAGATTGGATATTGGATTACAATTGTCATTGGATACCTACTGTAAAAATAAAGTGTAAGTATCCCTGACTCCAAAACTGGGCATAGCCTGACTCTTCAGAGTCAGAAGGAACTCGTGGAAGAAAGAAGGAACTTTTTCCATGTTTTCTAAAAATCAGTAACATTAGAAAATTCAGGAGAAACCACCAGGAGTTGACCTCATAGAAATTCTGCCAAGCTATAGTCTATAGTCTAATAAATTACATGTGCAGCTTAGGAAAATGTTCAAAGTTAATGTAAAACACACATGTTTTTGATCAACCCTTGTAATACCCATACATTCATTGTTATTCCTCATTTTATTTACCACCATGATAATCCTGATCCCGAAGCAGACAACCATGAAGACACATTACATCATCAAAAAAGATTAACGACGGAACCCGTAACGTCAAACTTTCACCCTTTATTTCGTATTTTTCGCGCGGTTTCACACGCTGAACGACCAGTTTCTCTTGACCCGCGGTGTAATATGGAACTAGATTTTAATTAACTGCTTATTATGTGAGTCTCTCGTTCATCCCGTCATTCTTATCCCCGATAAGGAAGTGCTATTGTGTTTTTATCTGGAAAATTCTCTATAAAGAGCTTAGACTTTGGACTTGTTAATGAGTAGTTATGCTTGCCTTTTTTATAGGAAACTTACTTACCTACGAGAGGCGGCTGTACTATAATGCCTATGCCTTTTTTACGGGTGTTTTTTTTATTGATGTCACGATTTTTATTGAAGGATAAACTATTTAGTTTTAAAATTGCTCCCATTATCGATTTATTAAGTGTTAACCTCATGCCAATTTATGTCGAATAACAGATTGGCACATTCCTTAAACCAACAAACATCCATCCATCCATCCATTCCTTAATCTAACATTAGGCTAAGTTATATTATTATTAGGTACTAACAAAATATGGATCTGTGGTCCGAAATAAATTAATGTTTGAATTTGAATTTAACAACCAGCGCCTCCGTAAAAGGCCAAGATATAATGGACTGTAGACACGGTATGTTAATTCTACACGTACCACTGTTTAATTATATTGTTCGTCTTTATTAAGGGGACTTGGAGATTAGTTAGGATTGTTAATTGGTGCGTTTTTGTTCAGTTTAGAATAATTGGGCTGAAATTTTATTTCTTTATTAAATGCTTTAAGCTTACAACGGTGCTGGTCTGAACTCAACGCTACAAGCAATAGGATGTTTGACAAAATATGAACATCAAAATATAATTAGACCATCAGTTAGATTATAAAACATACCTAATACACAAGTATTTTTTATCTTTTTCAAATTGACGGAAATCTGCTTAGAGTAAGCGCATTAAAGTTGAGGAGAGGGGCTTGTAACGTCATTATCTAGTATAAACTGTACTGGCTAGTGACGTCATGCAACATTTTGACTCGATGTGTCGCCGTTATTTTTTGACTACGTGAAAAAAGAAAAAAAAAATGTGTCGAATATATTCTTGTACCTAATCTAGATGAAGGACTACAAACTAAATTTTTTTGAAGTAGCCTATTGATACCAGTCAAGTTTTAGGTGATGCAGACTAAAGACAAACAGTACAAAATGTGCGAAATTAAGGAATATTGTGTAAATATTTGTTTTAAACTAGCATTTTACTCGCGACTTCATCCGCGTTCATTTCGTACTTTAGCATCCCCTCCACCCCCTCTTTGTTTGATGAAAATAAAATATAACACTAACAAATAATGTAGCATTTTATTGGTAAAAATATTCAAAATCGGATCAGAAGATCCAGAGATTACCATTTACAACCTCACAAACTTTACCTTATAATAATATTATTATCGACATAAAGATAAAGTCCAAAGTCAAAGTCAAATCACTTATTTCAATAAGATTATTTAAAAGGCACTTTTGAACGTTAAACTTACAAGTTAAATAAAATGTAATGAAACTAGTTGCCCCTTCCAAAAGGTAGTTACGTATACAGAAAAATGGGAAAGAAATTCCAAGCTTACTCTTTGAAAATAGTTTTTACAATATTTTGTGTATAAAAAAATACATTACCTATATAGGAATACGATGTAACTAGAATAAAAAAATAACATATTAAACTAAGATAGATTCAAAGTATTTCAAATGAAGCATTTTAGTAGATAAGTACATAATTATGTGGATAGATACATCAATGGTACTCTCACATTTACAAATATTTAAATCATAATATACGTATGACATTAGAGCAAACGAGAATAAAATTCCTTGGCAGGCAATATCGCAGTCGATCTTTTTTCATCTGTTTTCATATAGGTACTTAGGACAGTCAATTTTAAATAGATAATTTTAAAGTCAAATTTTATTGTTTCAACAACGCTCATATTCAAAAAAAGAGTCTATTAAACTGAACTGTAATACCATTTCCATATTGCTCCAAGAATACATTCCATAACATTTTTACGCGTAAATTATCTAAATACAAAGTGATGTGCCGAGGTGCGCGGCGTTCGCATAATAAACGGAATTCCCGCGAGGAGCATAACGCTGTACACGTGAGTGGAATGGCAACGACAGCATTAGCGACCTCTACAGGCCTAATATAGAAGTCAAACGGCCCGACACATGAACTTTGAACAATCATGAGCTTGCGCTGCGCAGGGTTATCGACTTGCGGATATTTTCGACGGCACTGTTGACGCAGGAGCTGAGGGATTGGTTGCTGCGATGCGAGTCTCTGGTTTGATTCTCACGCGGACCAAAATAATGTTTGTATGGCCTTTAGTTAGTTTTGCAGGGACCGGCTGATTTTTGTATCGCTGGTTCGATTATCACGTGGAACAAATGTTGCTATGGCTTACAGTTGTTCCGGATCTGGCTGTTTGTGTATGTATGTAAGTTACGCACTATACAGGGTGTAAAAATACCCTTAACGTAAACGAAAACTACATATACTACCCATCACTGGGATAGTTTTTTTCTTCTAGAACATACCTGGAAGTTCACTGGTTTTGGAGATATTGAAGGTCAAAGTGCAACATTCTTTTTCGTTTTTTTATTCAAAATTTTATTCCAAGTATCATTACTAAACTTTCTTCCGAACATACACTATCAAAACTATTTTTCAAAACAAATTACGCATTTCAAGTTACAAAAATGCAATGGATAAGTACTAAACAAGCGGGCCGGTCGGGTCAACGACCAAGCGCGAGTGGCCATACGCTCAGCTGATCGAAAGTTGCGTTGCGTTGTCGCGCTATGCAATGCGCGCAATAAAAGGCATCTCTTTTTTAAAAATGAAAAAAAAAAAAGTATTTTCCCAGCATTATTTTTTGGTTAATGTTACATAATTATATGTACAGAATGTGTGGTTATCGGCTATGTGATCGGTCTTTTTACACCCTGTATAGGAGAAATGACTAGTGTGGGGCAACAATAAAAAGAAACATTTATGGCTGACTTAGGTACAGAATCTTTAGAAGATCTTTATAATACATACATACATGCATACATACATAAACTGACGTCTTTTTCCCATGGGGGTAGGCAGAAACTTCAGAGTGCCATATGCTACGATTCTTGCATACTTATTTGCTTCGTTTGCGTGTTGTCATACACACACGCCGATTGCGAGTACTTTGCATTTTTATAATACTTTCCTAAATAACAATCAAAAGATTTGGTGACAATAATACTTACTTACCAGGACGATAATAACCCACCCCACCCACCCACCTTAAGGTAGACTGGTAGAAAATGCCTTAGGCATTAAGTCCGCCTTTGTACAGTTTATTTTACTTGTGCATAAAGTTTTAATAAATAAATAAATAATAACTATAGAAATCATTCATGTCAAAGAGATTCAATACGTACTATAGACGGGGCATCACGAACAAAATTTTCATCAAATAGGTACTTGTGTAAAAAAAACACTAATCAAATCACTTGGTGGCGCCAGAGTCGAAATTTTCGACATGTCATTTGACGATTTACCATTTACAGAATGGCACTGCTGTGTCTGGACAACACGATACCCTGTGGTGAGACTAGTCGTTTGACTTTCGGGAAACTGACTTTTCCTAACGATTTTCCGAACGATAGACGAAGACCTGCGATTGACAGCCGACACGAACTGCTGAACATGCTATTCTATTGACTGGCCTGTTGGTCTAGTAGTTAGTGACCCTGACTGCTATGCCGGAGGTCGTGGGTTCGATTCCCACCCAGGACAAATGTTTGTGTGATGAGCACGATCATATTTTGTTCTGTGTCTGGGTGTAATTTATCTATAATATGTATGTATTTAGAAGTATTTAAGTATGTTTATCAGCTGTTTAGTACCCATAACACAAGCTTTTAGCTTAGCTTGGGACTAGATGGCGTTGTGTGAAAAGTTGTGGAATATTTATTATATTCGCAGCTGGCCTTCACCGTGCCCTAGAGAGCATGTGAAGCTCTATTCGTCATGAATAGTTACCCAGCCGCGGAATATCTTCGGGAAAATACTGCTTAACCTTCGATCAATGTGCGGCTTCTATTTAGCTGTAAGCACATCAAATTCATAACATCACGCCTGTAAACCCCGAAGGGCTAGGCACAGGTGTATCTGGTAGTACCCCCTGGTAGTATTTCGCCAGTTATGTTTAAGTCCCATGCAATAGGGGGCGAGCCTATTGTCACTAATCGGGCACAGATCCAGACTCCGGGCTGCTACTTAGAAATCCTAGATGGAAAAACTCAATAACACTTTCCCCGACTCGGGAATCGAACCCGGAACCTCAAATTCATACAGCATCAAAATAACGCTGCTCGAATAAACAAATTCAACATACACCAATTTCGCAACTAAAAGTGGTAATTATACCAATTACTACCCATGAATCGTTCTTTGAAGCGGTTTATAATGGAAGCCAGTAATTAGCGGTGGACATTTACGCCATATGATGACTGCCATATTGGTTTTTGATAAAAACGGAATACGTTCATGTATTCACCACTTAATTATTGTTGGAAATATTGATTTTAATGTAGGTACGGGCTAAATAATTAATTAAAAATGTGGTTGACTGGAAATGTTGATTACGAAATGTTGTGATTTTATTATTGTGTTATTTACTATCGTCCTTGTTGTAGTCTGAAGGTGAGGTTTACGCCGAGGGCAAACAACGCCCTGCGTGTCCAGTATAACAATATAAATATAAATAAATATAAATATTCCACAATATAAATATTCCACAACTTTTCACACAACGCCATTTAGTCCCAAGCTAAGCTAAGTGCTTGTGTTATGGGTACTAAACAGCTGATAAACATACTTATATATTTCTAAATACATACGTATTATAGATAAATTATTACACCCAGACACAGGACAAATGATTGTGCTCATCACACAAACATTTGTCCTGGGTGGGAATCAAACCCACGACCTCCAGCATAGCAGTCAGGATCACTAACTACTACACCAACAGGCCAATCGATTTGATCGACAATGTATTTAGGATGCTGTTGATGGGTCTACCACGCTTTTGCAGCGCTTCTGGGATGTTAACCGGGGCCAGGGCTGATGATTTTCATGCCATTATACAAAAACGGTGCGCTTCTTTTCTCAGTAGAATATTTGCTAGCTCCCACAGCATCCTGAGTGTATCGTGTTAGATGAGGCAGTTCCTTGCTGGCTCACTGCGATACGGCTGCCCACATTGGAGACAGTCGTTTCAATATTTGTATTTAGTGTTTTTTTACTAATGTTAGATTAAGACACTTACTAATAACATATTAGGCCATTGGGCTGAAGTAAAAAAAAAAAATATTTATTTATAGGTATTTAAACTCCTGTCTGTTATTTATTTGGGGTCGGTCCAGTTCGTATGTCTACTTATGGCTTACATCTTTATTTACCCAAAATCTACTTGACTCCATTTTCGCCATACCTAGCTCTCCAGCTCCTAGCTCTACCAGCTCCTAGCTCTACCAGTCTTTCAAAATCAAATCACAACTAATTTATTATTTTTAATCGTCTATATTACATAAAACAGTCCCCCAAAAAAAACCGCATTCTTGCTGGGTAGAAAAAGTGGCGGAAGAAACTCACCAGTCTTGATATAGGTATGTTTAGTCGGCACTACTTCGAAAAGTCACTAACCAAAACGATGATTTTGAAACTCGGATATTAGTGACATCCCTGAATCATGATATACTTTCTACAAACATAAAGTTGAACTACGTACATAGCGGAACAGGTCACTATAAGGTCCGGTTGTGTGACTCCCAGTAATTCTTTATTTGGATATCTTGGTAATCTTAAGTTTCAACTATCATTGTGTTTATTGTCACTCTAATTTAGTTTTATTTATTTTATTTTGATATACCTAAAATTAGATATTTATTACACTCGCAATGACCAGACTCGGAACTACCTGTAGATAGGTGATACAAATATTAATCGCCCGGTGCGTGTTGGTTATATCTAGATTTTATTTTCTAGATTGTGGAAAAAGAGTTGTATAAGTAGTCGCTTTGCATCTAGGTTCTAAAGAACGGGCTATTTGACAAAAAGAAGACAGACAGAAAGAAAATATTCGACACGTATTTTTTTTCTTTTTCAAATTGCTGGAAAACTACTTAGATTAAGCCAACGTCATTAGCTAGCATAAACTGTACTGGCTAGTGACGTCATGCGATATTTTAACTCGACGTATCGCCGTTATTTTTTTATTACGTTCTTCTCATTCTTGTAACCTAGATAAGGGACTAAAAACTAAAAGTTGGTTGAATAGCCCATTATGGGAAATCCCTTTGCAACTCCTAAATAAATTATAATAATTTCTATTAAACTTCGAGCACGAAACGAACTTAAATACCGAATATTAGTACAAAATTATAATAATACCATCATGAAACCGCGATCATTAGTCACTTTTCTTTCATACGCTTGATTAAGTAAAAGCATCAATTTTGCTTGCATTGACTGGCCTGTTGGTCTAGTAGTTAGTGACCCTGACTGCTATGCCGGAGGTCGTGGGTTCGATTCCCACCCAGGACAAATGTTTGTGTGATGAACACGATCATTTGTTCTGTGTCTGGGTGTTATTTATCTATAATATGTATGTATTTAGAAATATGTAAGTATGTTTATAAGCTGTTTAGTACCCATAACACAAGCTCTCAAGCTTAACTTGGGACTAAATGGCGTTGTGTGAAAAGTTGTGAAATATTCATTAATATTATTATTATAATTATTATTATTTATTTGTTCCACTCAAATCTGTGTGGTTCATTCCTCAAAAGACCATTATCAGTCACAAATCTGCATGTTTCTTACATAATCTGCCTGGACTTAAAAAGAGACGGTGACCTCTGAGTTTCTTTCGGTGTTTCTTTTCAGAGTAGTCAGATAGCGAAATACCGACCTAATCTTCTTATTAAAAAAAATACTAAAAGTGTTTGAATGAACCAATTTACAGAAATAAATATAATTTATCATTTATAAAATACAAGCACGTCTCTCGCGACTTCGTCTGCGTGCTGTTAGTACTTTAAAAGCCCCTCCATCCTTTATTTGTTATGAAAAACATATACTAACAAATAATGTAGCTTTATATTGGTAAAATAATTTTCTAAATTGGTACATTAGATCCAGACATTATTCCCTACAACATCACAAATCCACAACCTCTTTATAATAAAAGCATGGATATAAATAAATAAATAATAAATATTCCACAACTTTTCTCACAACGCCATTTAGTTCCAAGTTAAGCTTGAGAGCTTGTGATAAGGGTACTAAACAGCTGATAAACATTTATTTAGAATTTATAAGTTATGTTCAAAAAATAATATACTAAATTATTATGTTCATAAATTTAAAAGATAGTAGATAATACCTGACAACATCCATCAAAAGATACCTAAATTCACAGACATCCAATCTACGTAATGCCTTGTCTCAGTCTAGACTGTTATAACTACGATAATCAATCAAACTTAAAAAGAAAAATATCCCACTATAAAAACTACATTAAAGTGACTCCCTAAGCAACGAAAGAACTTAACAAAATTATTTACAGGTACAGTCAATTTCAAAAATATTGAGACGAATAGAATCCTCTTAATGATCTCAACTTGAGAGAAAATTAAACTTTATATCAATCGAATTAAGTTCTTGTTAGAATGACAGTCTGTTGTCGTATACTGTCTTTATTCAGAATTCTAATAGTTGTTTAGATACTAATAATAGTATAAAACTGTTTTATACACTTACAATCTTACTGTAATAAAATTGACTGGATCCACTTTAGAAGCAAAACTTTTTGAACAATTAAAATGTCAATACATTTATTCAAACATATTGTAGCGCGTAGGCATATTATACATCTTTACTCTTTGGCATTGTATGACGTAGCTCGTAAGTTAGATTTAAGTCCTCTCTACCTCTGTATACAACCAGTCGTTCAGTACACCTTCAACTGAGAACACGCCTTTCATTTGCCCAACCTTCTGATACACACGCACACATAACTACTATCACCCAATCGGGCAAAGTGGTGACACCCGTACGTGTCCGCGCGCGTATCGAGTTCCAAGTTTTCGTAACCAAGAGACCGTAGCTCTACCGCGCGTAAATATGAACGACCCGCGTTACCAGGCCACAGCTCTCCAACAACCCGCAGCCATGTCAACCCCGGAGCAGCCACAACCGCAACAAATGACGGCAGTTTCCATCACACCGAGGATACCAGACTTTTGGCGAGACCGACCAAGGCTCTGGTTTCACCAATTCAACGCCATCGTGGATCCCCAAAAGGCAAGTGACCTGCACAAAAGTCAACTTTTAATAGCTAGGCTGAAACCTGACGAATTACCTGATATAAGTGACATTCTTGAAAACATGCCTGAGAACAATAAATTCGAAACTCTTAAAAATAGGTTAATTTCGGTTTACGAAGAGTCGGAAACAAAACAAATGAACCAACTCTTAAACGAAATCGAACTCGGAGACCAAAAGCCTTCACAATTATTACGGCGTATGCGAGATTTAGGGAAAAATAGAGTGCCAGACGAGACTCTAAAATTACTGTGGTCAGGTCGTCTTCCACACTCAATTAGGGCAGTCATAACCGCATGCGACACTGGCGAGGTAAAACTCGACAGTTTGGCTAAAATTGCAGATAAAATCCTGGAAAATACCAGGCCATCTGAAATAGCCCCTGTTACTAAAACAACTCCGAGTGCAGATCAAACAATTCCCGAAACCATTGTCAGCGAACTAAAACAAATGAAACTAGAAATCTCGGAATTACGTAATAAACTAAACGGTTCCAATAATCATCAAAACCGTGAGTCGCGAAGTCGAGATCGTTATAACCGTGGCACATCCCGGACACGCTCTAAAAGTCGCGAAAACACTCAAAAAAATAGGGAAAATTACCTAAGACAAAAAGCGAAACCAGGTGATGCGGATTACTTGTGTTTCTATCACTTCACTTATGATACCCAAGCGCGTAAATGCGGCGACACAATAAACTGCAACAAAAAGAACCCGGAAAACTAATCCAGACACCGGGTCAAATACACAATGTCGCCGGTGTCAGCAATTCCTATCGTTTGTGTGTTACAGATATTAAAACTGGTGCACGATTTCTCATCGACACTGGTGCTGATGTGTCGGTTTTAGCCGCTAAAAGGCAAAACGCTTCCACATCAGATTACACATTATATGCAGCCAATGGCACAAAAATTAAAACATACGGCGAAAAAACCATCACGGTTAACTTAGGTTTACGTCGCCCATTCCAATGGAAGTTCATATTAGCCGATGTCCAACGTTCAATTATAGGGGCTGACTTCCTTGCTGCTAACAAACTAATAGTAGATTTACATGGTAGGAAACTAATAGACAAACTCACTTCAATATCACGCGCCACAAACATTACAAATTGCCAATCGAGTATTCGATCAATTGATGTAAACGACGAATACCATCTCATATTGCAAAAATTTCCCGACATCACCAAATTGGAAAACTTTAAAATACATCCTAAACATGATGTACAACACCACATTTATACTACTGGACCACCGGTTCATGAAAAGGTACGACCGCTTAATCCGGAGAAATACAAAGTAGCCAAAGCAGAATTCGAGAGGATGATGCAATTAGGTATTTGTAGACCTTCGAATAGCCCTTGGGCTAACCCACTTGTATGTGTTACTAAAAAAAACGGTGAAATAAGACCATGCGGAGATTATCGTAGACTTAACGCACAAACTACTCCCGACCGTTACCCATTACCAAGACTACTTGATTTCACGTACGTACTCAAAGGGAAATCTATATTTTCAAAAATTGACGTGCGAAAAGCCTACCATAATATACCGATGGCTCCCGAAGACATTCCAAAAACCGCAGTCATAACTCCATTCGGGTTATTCGAATTTACAAGAATGAACTTCGGGTTACGCAACGCAGCGCAAGATTTCCAAAGGCTAGTTAATAATGCACTAAAAAGTCTAGACTTCGCATTTCCTTATCTTGACGACGTAATTATAGCGTCGGAATCAAAAGAAATGCATGTAAAACATTTAGAGGTAGTTTTAGAACGTTTAAACAATTACGGTTTAACAATCAACACAGATAAATGTGAATTTGGTAAATCAGAATTAAACTTCCTTGGTTACCACATCAACTCAAAGGGTATAAAACCAAGTGCAAACAAAACGCAACTCATAAATGACTATCCACAACCCAAAACAATCGAGGAACTCCGTCGTTTCCTCGGAATGATGAATTTCTACAGACTAAACATTCCAAAAGCCGCAGAAATTCAAGCACCACTAAACGCGTATTTACATAATTCCAAAAAACGCGACAAAACCGTAATTACATGGACCGAAAGTGCATTAGAAGCATTCAGTCGATGTAAACAAAGTATCCATAATACAGTCACGTTATCACATCCCGACGCAACTGTGCCACTAGTGTTGATGACAGATGCTTCCGGTACTTGCGTAGGTGCAGCTTTAAATCAGAGAGTTAGTGGTAAATTAGAACCTCTAGGATTTTACTCAAAGAAACTCACTGACACCCAAACAAGATACAGTACTTATGATAGGGAACTTTTAGCAATGTACATGGCAATAAAACACTTCCGCCATTTGGTAGAAGGCAGAAAGCTGACAGTCCTAACAGACCACAAGCCATTAACTTTCGCCCTATCTAAAAAGGTGTCGCCTTCAGACTCACCTAGGCGATTAAGACAGCTAGATTATATTTCTCAATTTTGTGATAACATCATGTACGTAGAAGGTGACAAAAATACAGTCGCCGACGCATTATCCCGAATCGATGAGATTATCGTGCCACCATTATTTGATTATCAAAAGTTATCCGAACTACAAAAATGCGATTCAGAATTAGAAAATCTACGCAAACACGATAAACTCCAATTTAAATTAATCACAATGCCAGATTCGGAGATAAAGATAGCCTGCGAAACATCAACAAATAACATACGTCCTTATCTACCTAAACAGTTCCGGGAACTCGCCATCAAAACCTTACACAATGTGAGTCATCCCGGCGTCGCAGCTACCCAACGCTTAGTTAAGTCAAGGTATTTTTGGAGCAGCATGAATACCGACATAAAAAATTACGTCGAAACGTGTATTCCCTGTCAAAAATGTAAAATCCAACGCCACACAGTAACACCGATAGGCGAATTTGACAACACAGGAAATCGTTTTGAACACGTACACATCGATATAATAGGGCCACTGCCACCGGCAGAGGATTTTAAATATTGCGTTACCATCATCGACAGGGTGACGAAATGGCCAGAAGTTATACCCGTTAAAGAGATAACAGCTGAAACGGTTGCTAAGGCGTTCGTAGAGCACTGGATTGCTCGTTTCGGTTGTCCAATACGTATAACCTCAGATCAAGGTCGTCAATTCGAATCAGACTTATTCCGGCAGTTATTAAAAAGACTCGGCATCGAACGAGTTCGTACAACCGCATACAACCCAAAGGCGAACGGCATGATCGAAAGACTGCACCGTACCCTAAAAGCTCCTATTATGGCAAAGTGTTCAAATAGCACACAATGGTTACGGGAATTACCTCTAGTACTTCTAGGGTTGCGCTCGGCAGTTAAATTAGATCTGGGATACAGTCCATCACAATTTTTATACGGCAGTAGTCTCAGACTCCCGGGTGACCTATTTAATTCAAAACCTACAACCAATATTAACGAGAGCGACTATATCAAACACTTAACTAATTCATTGTCATCCGTTCCCAGCCTCTCACATTCAAGTTTACATAGTAACAACAATAATGTATTCGTTCATAAAGACTTATCTATTAACACTCATGTATTTGTTAGGAACGAAGCACGGCGATCTTTGGTACCACCATACGAAGGTCCGTATAAAGTAATAAAGCGAGATCCAAAGTTCTTTACCATAGACTGTAACGGCAGGCAAGTCACAATATCACTTGATCGTCTAAAACCAGCTTACCTATTAGACTTTGATAATGTGTCGGTCCCACGCCAGGAGACCCAAACAAAACCACCCGACACCGTCCCACACTCGGCGACCGTTAAGACTTCATGCGACACCTCAAGCAATACGACACCGCCGGTTACAACGAAATCGGGCCGCATCGTTAAGAAGACCGTGAGATTCGACATGTGAGCCGCCGTCACCAACGTCGTTATCAGCTCTATACGAAACCGTCACACGTCAACAAGCGCTCACTATCGCCACACTCATACCACTCAGCAGTCAGACAACATGGGCCAGCCAGCTAGCAAAACGACCATCGTTGCGCAGAACAGCGCAGCCGCCAGCAACAAAGCATTGGTGGAAGATGAAACCCTGAACACCACACACAAGATGTCACTAGCCGCAGTCATCCTAGTCAGCACAGCGGTAACTCTATGTATACTCTACGTGGGGTGGTGTTACTGCAGGCGCCGCATCGAAGCCGCCGTCGAGACAAGAATCAGCCGCGCCTTCACACAACGTGCTATCTGCGTACCACCAGGGGTACCCAACCTACAAGCAAATATCGCGAGTGCAAACCTCAAACAAACTTATGGTGTAGTGTAGTGTAAACAATGCGTGACGAAAGACTGTGAACGCTCTAGTATAAGTAAAACAATTGTTTGTAATCCAATTTGTTTATTGTTAACGTTTGTAGCTTAGTTAGTTCATAATTTTAAATATTGTTTGGGGAGTAATAAATTAAATCTAAATCATAACCATTAATTGTAATTATCAATAAAATTGTAATAAATTAAAACTCATTTCGAAACTTATTATAATCTAAGGGGGGAGGATTGTAGCGCGTAGGCATATTATACATCTTTACTCTTTGGCATTGTATGACGTAGCTCGTAAGTTCGATTTAAGTCCTCTCTACCTCTGTATACAACCAGTCGTTCAGTACACCTTCAACTGAGAACACGCCTTTCATTTGCCCAACCTTCTGATACACACGCACACATAATTACCATCACCCAGTACGGCAAAGTGGTGACACCCGACGTGATCGCGCGCGTATCGAGTTCCAAGTTTTCGTAACCAAGAGACCGTAGCTCTACCGCGCGTAAATATGAACGACCCGCGTTACCAGGCCACAGCTCTCCAGCAACCCGCAGCCATGTCAACCCCGGAGCAGCCACAACCGCAACAAATGACGGCAGTTTCCATCACACCGAGGATACCAGACTTTTGGCGAGACCGACCAAGGCTCTGGTTTCACCAATTCAACGCCATCGTGGATCCCCAAAAGGCAAGTGACCTGCACAAAAGTCAACTTTTAATAGCTAGGCTGAAACCTGACGAATTACCTGATATAAGTGACATTCTTGAAAACATGCCTGAGAACAATAAATTCGAAACTCTTAAAAATAGGTTAATTTCGGTTTACGAAGAGTCGGAAACAAAACAAATGAACCAACTCTTAAACGAAATCGAACTCGGAGACCAAAAGCCTTCACAATTATTACGGCGTATGCGAGATTTAGGGAAAAATAGAGTGCCAGACGAGACTCTAAAATTACTGTGGTCAGGTCGTCTTCCACACTCAATTAGGGCAGTCATAACCGCATGCGACACTGGCGAGGTAAAACTCGACAGTTTGGCTAAAATCGCAGATAAAATCCTGGAAAATACCAGGCCATCTGAAATAGCCCCTGTTACTAAAACAACTCCGAGTGCAGATCAAACAATTCCCGAAACCATTGTCAGCGAACTAAAACAAATGAAACTAGAAATCTCGGAATTACGTAATAAACTAAACGGTTCCAATAATCATCAAAACCGTGAGTCGCGAAGTCGAGATCGTTATAACCGTGGCACATCCCGGACACGCTCTAAAAGTCGCGAAAACACTCAAAAAAATAGGGAAAATTACCTAAGACAAAAAGCGAAACCAGGTGATGCGGATTACTTGTGTTTCTATCACTTCACTTATGATACCCAAGCGCGTAAATGCGGCGACACAATAAACTGCAACAAAAAGAACCCGGAAAACTAATCCAGACACCGGGTCAAATACACAATGTCGCCGGTGTCAGCAATTCCTATCGTTTGTGTGTTACAGATATTAAAACTGGTGCACGATTTCTCATCGACACTGGTGCTGATGTGTCGGTTTTAGCCGGTAAAAGGCAAAACGCTTCCACATCAGATTACACATTATATGCAGCCAATGGCACAAAAATTAAAACATACGGCGAAAAAACCATTACGGTTAACTTAGGTTTACGTCGCCCATTCCAGTGGAAGTTCATATTAGCCGATGTCCAACGTTCAATTATAGGGGCTGACTTCCTTGCTGCTAACAAACTAATAGTAGATTTACATGGTAGGAAACTAATAGACAAACTCACTTCAATATCACGCGCCACAAACATTACAAATTGCCAATCGAGTATTCGATCAATTGATGTAAACGACGAATACCATCTCATATTGCAAAAATTTCCCGACATCACCAAATTGGAAAACTTTAAAATACATCCTAGACATGATGTACAACACCACATTTATACTACTGGACCACCGGTTCATGAAAAGGTACGACCGCTTAATCCGGAGAAATACAAAGTAGCCAAAGCAGAATTCGAGAGGATGATGCAATTAGGTATTTGTAGACCTTCGAATAGCCCTTGGGCTAACCCACTTGTATGTGTTACTAAAAAAAACGGTGAAATAAGACCATGCGGAGATTATCGTAGACTTAACGCACAAACTACTCCCGACCGTTACCCATTACCAAGACTACTTGATTTCACGTACGTACTCAAAGGGAAATCTATATTTTCAAAAATTGACGTGCGAAAAGCCTACCATAATATACCGATGGCTCCCGAAGACATTCCAAAAACCGCAGTCATAACTCCATTCGGGTTATTCGAATTTACAAGAATGAACTTCGGGTTACGCAACGCAGCGCAAGATTTCCAAAGGCTAGTTAATAATGCACTAAAAAGTCTAGACTTCGCATTTCCTTATCTTGACGACGTAATTATAGCGTCGGAATCAAAAGAAATGCATGTAAAACATTTAGAGGTAGTTTTAGAACGTTTAAACAATTACGGTTTAACAATCAACACAGATAAATGTGAATTTGGTAAATCAGAATTAAACTTCCTTGGTTACCACATCAACTCAAAGGGTATAAAACCAAGTGCAAACAAAACGCAACTCATAAATGACTATCCACAACCCAAAACAATCGAGGAACTCCGTCGTTTCCTCGGAATGATGAATTTCTACAGACTAAACATTCCAAAAGCCGCAGAAATTCAAGCACCACTAAACGCGTATTTACATAATTCCAAAAAACGCGACAAAACCGTAATTACATGGACCGAAAGTGCATTAGAAGCATTCAGTCGATGTAAACAAAGTATCCATAATACAGTCACGTTATCACATCCCGACGCAACTGTGCCACTAGTGTTGATGACAGATGCTTCCGGTACTTGCGTAGGTGCAGCTTTAAATCAGAGAGTTAGTGGTAAATTAGAACCTCTAGGATTTTACTCAAAGAAACTCACCGACACCCAAACAAGATACAGTACTTATGATAGGGAACTTTTAGCAATGTACATGGCAATAAAACACTTCCGCCATTTGGTAGAAGGCAGAAAGCTGACAGTCCTAACAGACCACAAGCCATTAACTTTCGCCCTATCTAAAAAGGTGTCGCCTTCAGACTCACCTAGGCGATTAAGACAGCTAGATTTTATTTCTCAATTTTGTGATAACATCATGTACGTAGAAGGTGACAAAAATACAGTCGCCGACGCATTATCCCGAATCGACGAGATTATCGTGCCACCATTATTTGATTATCGAAAGTTATCCGAACTACAAAAATGCGATTCAGAATTAGAAAATCTACGCAAACACGATAAACTCCAATTTAAATTAATCACAATGCCAGATTCGGAGATAAAGATAGCCTGCGAAACATCAACAAATAACATACGTCCTTATCTACCTAAACAGTTCCGGGAACTCGCCATCAAAACCTTACACAATGTGAGTCATCCCGGCGTCGCAGCTACCCAACGCTTAGTTAAGTCAAGATATTTTTGGAGCAGCATGAATACCGACATAAAAAATTACGTCAAAACGTGTATTCCCTGTCAAAAATGTAAAATCCAACGCCACACAGTAACACCGATAGGCGAATTTGACAACACAGGAAATCGTTTTGAACACGTACACATCGATATAATAGGGCCACTGCCACCGGCAGAGGATTTTAAATATTGCGTTACCATCATCGACAGGGTGACGAAATGGCCAGAAGTTATACCCGTTAAAGAGATAACAGCTGAAACGGTTGCTAAGGCGTTCGTAGAGCACTGGATTGCTCGTTTCGGTTGTCCAATACGTATAACCTCAGATCAAGGTCGTCAATTCGAATCAGACTTATTCCGGCAGTTACTAAAAAGACTCGGCATCGAACGAGTTCGTACAACCGCATACAACCCAAAGGCGAACGGCATGATCGAAAGACTGCACCGTACCCTAAAAGCTGCTATTATGGCAAAATGTTCAAATAGCACACAATGGTTACGGGAATTACCTCTAGTACTTCTAGGGTTGCGCTCGGCAGTTAAATTAGATCTGGGATACAGTCCATCACAATTTTTATACGGCAGTAGTCTCAGACTCCCAGGTGACCTATTTAATTCAAAGCCTACAACCAATATTAACGAGAGCGACTATATCAAACATTTAACTAATTCATTGTCATCCGTTCCCAGCCTCTCACATTCAAGTTTACATAGTAACAACAATAATGTATTCGTTCATAAAGACTTATCTATTAACACTCATGTATTTGTTAGGAACGAAGCACGGCGATCTTTGGTACCACCATACGAAGGTCCGTATAAAGTAATAAAGCGAGATCCAAAGTTCTTTACCATAGACTGTAACGGCAGGCAAGTCACAATATCACTTGATCGTCTAAAACCAGCTTACCTATTAGACTTTGATAATGTGTCGGTCCCACGCCAGGAGACCCAAACAAAACCACCCGACACCGTCCCACACTCGGCGACCGTTATGACTTCATGCGACACCTCAAGCAATACGACACCGCCGGTTACAACGAAATCGGGCCGCGTCGTTAAGAAGACCGTGAGATTCGACATGTGAGCCGCCGTCACCAACGTCGTTATCAGCTCTATACGAAACCGTCACACGTCAACAAGCGCTCACTATCGCCACACTCATACCACTCAGCAGTCAGACAACATGGGCCAGCCAGCTAGCAAAACGACCATCGTTGCGAAGAACAGCGCAGCCGCCAGCAACAAAGCATTGGTGGAAGATGAAACCCTGAACACCACACACAAGATGTCACTAGCCGCAGTCATCCTAGTCAGCACAGCGGTAACTCTATGTATACTCTACGTGGGGTGGTGTTACTGCAGGCGCCGCATCGAAGCCGCCGTCGAGACAAGAATCAGCCGCGCCTTCACACAACGTGCTATCTGCGTACCACCAGGGGTACCCAACCTACAAGCAAATATCGCGAGTGCAAACCTCAAACAAACTTATGGTGTAGTGTAGTGTAAACAATGCGTGACGAAAGACTGTGAACGCTCTAGTATAAGTAAAACAATTGTTTGTAATCCAATTTGTTTATTGTTAACGTTTGTAGCTTAGTTAGTTCATAATTTTAAATATTGTTTGGGGAGTAATAAATTAAAACTAAACCGCATCGAAGCCGCTGTCGAGACTTTGAGTAAAATCCTAGAGGTTCTAATTTACCACTAACTCTCTGATTTAAAGCTGCACCTACGCAAGTACCGGAAGCATCTGTCATCAACACTAGTGGCACAGTTGCGTCGGGATGTGATAACGTGACTGTATTATGGATACTTTGTTTACATCGACTGAATGCTTCTAATGCACTTTCGGTCCATGTAATTACGGTTTTGTCGCGTTTTTTGGAATTATGTAAATACGCGTTTAGTGGTGCTTGAATTTCTGCGGCTTTTGGAATGTTTAGTCTGTAGAAATTCATCATTCCGAGGAAACGACGGAGTTCCTCGATTGTTTTGGGTTGTGGATAGTCATTTATGAGTTGCGTCACGTCGGGGTCACCACTTTGCCGGATTGGGTGATAGTAATTATGTGTGCGTGTGTATCAGAAGGTTGGGCAAATGAAAGGCGTGTTCTCAGTTGAAGGTGTACTGAACGACTGGTTGTATACAGAGGTAGAGAGGACTTAAATCTAACTTACGAGCTACGTCATACAATGCCAAAGAGTAAAGATGTATAATATGCCTACGCGCTACAATCCTCCCCCCTTAGATTATAATAAGTTTCGAAATGAGTTTTAATTTATTACAATTTTATTGATTCCTTGTTTTTAGAAGTTGGTTAAAAATTAGGAACTGTAGTAGAATAAAATAACAATAAATGATGAATTCTGACGACGACATTTTTATATTTATAAAATTATTGTATATCTTTTGCTAATCTTTTGCATGTAACGTAGTGACAAACAGATTTGCACTTAACTTATTTTATCATATTGCGTGCACTTTTTATGCATGTACATACGCCAACACGTCAAGTTACCCCAATGTGTCAAATTTCTTTGATCATTATTCAACGTTATGTTAAACAGATTAAGGTTCATATTCAATTGGGAAAATTTGACACATTGAGGTAACTTGATGTGCTGGCGTCTGTACTTACTTACATGTCATTGTATAAGTAAATAAGCTTAACTTATCTTAGCTTATCGAAGTAAGAAGTGATGCACGTCTTTGTAAGTTGGCTGTACGTGTACATTAACAAAATAATTCACACTTCCATTTGTTTCAACAAAATTCATTTAAATTAAATTCGAGGCGACTGTTTAAGTGGGAGTTCCACTACTTTTCATAATGTTTTCAACCCGTATTTTCCATTCCTGACGTTGAGTTTTAACGCTCATGACCTCATAAAAGTTTCTTCGCTTATCGCAGTCTGAAAAATTAGTTCAAAGATGTATACTAAGAGGGGAAGTGGGGAGGGAGTTGTGCCTTATTTCGTGTCAAGAGTTTACTTGGGAGTGAAGAAAGTCTGCCTAAGAAAAGATAATGTGAAGAGAGTTTGTTTTGTACTACGAACAAAGACTCGAATTGTAGGTAGTGATTGCGAAATTACTTGTGAAATGAATTGTCGGATAAAATATCTTATTTGATCTGTGACAAGTGCATTTTTAAATGGTAAACACTACATCTGGAGGAAACTGGAGTGACATTGTGTCATCTACTAAGCAGCTCTGGGCCCGCGTAAAATTGCTAGCAATGTTCAGCTACGTTAGTGGACGCAAGCGTTACTGCTTAGCTTGGAACCTGTGCTTGATCCCCGGGTCGCCGAATAAGGTATTGAGTTTATCCATCTGGTATTTCACGGTTAACTGTTCGCCCTATAACATAGGACTTAAAACATAACTGGCAAAATGTGGGTTTCCTACAGGTACACCTCTGCCTTACCCGCCTAGAATTACAAACGTAATGTTATGATGTATATTAAAAATTAAATAAGTATACTTAATTAAAAATTAAAGGCATGTATTTAAATTGACTACTAAGTAAGTATGCTCACTTATTCGCACGCTAATAGCAGTTCTAGCAACAAATTCGTCACTTATCTCCAGGGCTGAAAGCAATGTGTTGCAGTGATACAATTCACTCGGTCATTTAAACAAATGACCAACATCGGTCAGCCCGTGGGACAGTGATATTTAAATCCAACATGTTACTGCCAAGTGCCAAGTTTAGTTTCGGTCCATTCTGTTACTTTGTAAAGTTGATCGTTATTTTAGTAACAGTAAAGTTTTTCTCTCTCCGTTGGAAATGTTTCATTGGACAATGCTCAGATTAATCAGTTACACACTTGTTACTTTGTTACTTGTCATTTTAAAGGAAACGTAGAACAAAGTCGCCCTCGCAGTCCTTTAAGTTATTTGCTACAAAATTAATAAACGGATTATCGTCGTAGGTGGCCTATGTATTATCAAGTTCACGGATACTTATTTCGCCACTTACATGCAGTCCTAAAGTGCGAGGCTTTTAACAACGCACAAATTCAAATTCCGGGCTATTACTAAAAAAAATCTGTTGGATAACACGGTTCCTGATCCAGAGATTCACAATCAGCAGTAGTTTAGGCTACTTATTAGTTGCCTACACTACTGCTCTAAACTACTACTTACTGGTTAGAAATATGATTTTATTACTCTATTGAGTAATAAGGCATATTTTAAACCAAATAGTTAAACGAACTAGCAGCCAATAGCACAAAGGCACAAATCCAAAATCTGAGCTGTTCTTAAAAAATCTAGATGAACAATACGGTTCCTGAACCAGGACATCATGCTCAACCTGCAGTAGTGCTAGCAACAAATAGACCAACAAGGCATTTTTTAAACCAAATAATGAAATGAATTGAAATAAGCCTTCACATTTCCAACACTAAACTAAAAATACAAAGTAAAAATGTACAAACATACCCCACATAAAACCACAGCGAATCTGGAGTGTGTTGCAGCGATACAGCTCACTCGGACATTGTAACAAATGACCGTAATTGGTCAGCCTGTCGCGCTGTGTTTCCTAGAGCTCGCTCGTAACGTCTTCGGATTACTTTTGGAGCACACTGATCGATGTCCAAGTTGTGATTTTGTTGGATGAATCGATTGGGGTTATATATGTTACGTTATACAATAAAAATGTTCGTGGTTTCTCGTATGTTTCTAGGGTTTAAGTGTCGTCGTAGTAAGTTTTGTAAGTATTAGGTTATACAACCTAAGAAGTTTTTAGATATCTTTGGAACTTTTTATCAAAGATCTCTATCTTGTGACCTATTTGAACCCTTTTTCTTTTGGGTTCTTCGTTTTTATCACCAAAAAGTCTTTGGAGACTATTAAATTATTGGTTTAAAAAGTATTTATGTGATAATACACAAAACTGGATCTTAATCTACTGCGTCTACATCGCACCCTATTTTATGTATCACTATAACACAAGGAATCGCTCTCAAGTAATTATACGTTTAATTTTACTTGTTGCTGGCCGCAAAATTACAGAAATGCCATTAACTTTTTACGACGAACAAAATGGCGAACGCGGGAGAAAACTGGAGGAAACTTTCCTTTCAGTTTTGTTACCCGAAAATGACCCTTATTTTATTAATGATAAAGGTTATGTGTGCGGAAAATGGGGTGTTAGTATGACTTTATGAGATTCTAGGATAGACTTTAATAGGCAGTCTGCGAGTTTCCACGGTACTCAGGTCGTAACTGGGTGTCGTAAAACTCGTTGCGTGTAGGCTTCAATTGGAAGCTCTGAACTGCTGTTGTTTGATGCTTTCTGTCTGTTATTAATGGGTTTCTTAGAAAGTTTTGCGAGTAACCTTATAGCGTCCGACGCTATCAAACTACAATAAAACCATCTTGGTAACGAATGGATGGGTAATACTAGGAACTTTTAAAATTGGCGAAATTATCCAATCACCCGTGACTTTATTTTAGTTTCAGTGTTTCTTTATTGTAATAGGTAAGCCAACATTATGATATAATACTGAGTTAATTATAAACGAATATCATTTGCCTAAACTTTTCCTAACCCAGTTACTGGGCAACTCCATAGGTACCCCTTGGTTGTTGTTTTAGGGCATCTGACTGACCATAACGACGGTTAAAAGAGCTACGAATGACAGCCCAGACCTTTTCTTCGAGACACGATAAAAAGTATGTATGATGTTACAATGAATATGGAAGAAGGACCTGGAGGTACTTATTACCTAACTTGTTGAATAAACTCCCAAATCAACTAACTAATAAATTAAAATCGAAGACAACTGCGCAAATAAAACGAGCAATAAAATATTACCTTACAGTAGATCAGTACAAAGTTTCTCCAGATCTTTCACAAACTTAATATATGAATAATGTAGCCATCAATGTTCGAAACAATAATTTTCTAATGTAAACGATAGAGACGCCTCACTCGCACATAATCTTTCAAATTAAGATTAAGCGAAGTGGGTTTAACCAAAATTAATGTTATACTTTGAATTTTTTTTTTTTTATGTAATTGTATGGTCACCCATCCACACTCAGTCCTTATCAACTATTGCTTAACCTTGAAGATCGTTCTTTGTGGCTATTTTGGGTGGGAACGATGGTAATTTTCATCAGCCAAAATAGCCAATCTACAAACAATCTACTGAAAAAAACCTATGCAACGTTTAGATTTTTGGATATTCTTTTTTATTCAAGATATTTTGGATCATCATTTATGATAATGGCAAATCCATCATACTTTTACTAATAGCAACTAACTTATTTAATAATTAAACTAATTTTAATCAATCGACCCCAAATAGAACTTAATTTAATTTCATATAAATTAAATAGAATAGAATACTCTATAATAATATTGTACACCATAAAAACTTACAAAAAAAAACAAATAAATATTTTTAATAAATACTTTTATTCCTGCAAGAAATATCTAAACATCAGAACAGTATTTCTCTCTCTCTTTATAAGGAGAAAATGGCATCTGAAGACGGAGTGGGTACACACCCGACTTTATCAAGATCGGAGGTAATGCTTTCATTAACATTATGCTTTCTTTTGTTCCAGGTAAGTACAGTACAAGGATTAAGTGCACCCGCAGACGGCTTTTTATTGCTAGTAAAGGTGATATACGACTCACTATTTATAGAAAACAGCGTCTTAGTAGAAAAATCGTGAGCAAGGTTTGTACCAACTCTGAATTTCTTAAGTTACGTAAAAGAAATTCTGCATTTGTCAAAGAACACCGGCGAGGGAATTGTTGATGAAATTATTAAGCGTCTACATATGTCACCGTAATAGATACCAACGAAATAATTTACTAAGTTTTATCAAATCAATCATAAGGCCTATCCAAGTCTGGAAAAAATCTTCATAATTGAGAGCTTAATTGACTAGATTATTGATGAAATAAATAATCATGGCTTTGTTTTTTTTCTTTCTGCCTTGACTTCATGGCTTTTGGATTAGCTATAATTTTAATGTTGCCATGTAATATACATCTTAGTCAAGTAGCTTTAAATGATTGGCTTTACATAATGCATTAATATACTTAGGAAATACATGTCTGCATCAGAATACAAATGTTAAAATAAACACGATTGTTTGTGCTAAGATTATAGCGGACATAACCTATTATATAGACATAACCTTTAAAACTTAAAAATAAAATATCTTTAATTCCTGACTTCCTATAAAAGTATAACCAAAGAAAAAACTGTTCAGAAATTCAAACTCTATACTTTTAGATATTTTTCAAAGGCAACGCAAAAAAAAAATGTCAACAAAAATTTATTTGGGAGTTCGCCGGTGTTTTTTCCATTTTTTTACTTTATCACTCAATAAGCAATACGATGGTGTATGTATGTCAAAATTCTATTTACTTCATCAGTTAGATAATAAATAATAATAGACAAGTATTTTTTTTGCTTTTCAAAATTGATGACAAACTAAATAAGATGAAGCGCGTTAAAATTAAGAAGAGGGAGTTTGTGACGTCATAATTCCGTATAAATTATACGAAATCGTGACGCGATATTTTGACTCAAAGTATCGATGTTTTTATTTGATTACGTGAAAAAAAACATAAAATATGTGTTTAATATTTTTGATTGTTCTCTAGATGAGCAACTATAAACTAAAATTTCGTTGATTAGTCTATTAAGCATAAATTGCCGTTTAAAAAGCTTTTTTTTAAACTATAATCGCTTGTGCGTGTTTAAAAGTTATCACTAAAATTGCTTAATTATACAATTAAAATAACTCATTGTACTTTAACGCTCCCTTTGTACTGTGGTCCCAACAAAGCCTAACAAAAAGGCGTCATAGAACGCTCCTGTAAACTTCAGACATATTAATCGCTGTAATAAAACAATACGCAAGCTTTATAAACAATACAGATTATTCAGCGGCGGACCATCTCACCTAGAAACGATAAATCTGCTACCTAAACCACCTGAGCGTTCGACATCCCTGTGATTATGAATGAGGGGACACCCCAAGCAACCCCCCTTCAAACCGTATCGCACGCACCGCACGCCACCACACAACTTTCAACTTTAAAACCAACGGAACTGAGCACAAAATTACTCGAACACGCCTGTACTTAGCGATAACTGAATTAGCGTTCGAAAAGCAGACCCTATTCCGTGTTGCATAGCATACAAATCGCTAATTCTACTTTGCTCTGAAGCTGGAAAATTGATTGTGACCTTATTGTTTGTGAGGTAAGGTTGGTTTTCGCGTGTTGCTAGGAGGAGGGGGGTGTTATGAGGGTTCGTTTGCACCCCGGCGGGGCCCGACGGCGGCCCGGGCCGAGCTCGTCTCCCGGGCGACCGACGTTCGACCCGAGGGCTGCACTTGCACAACCGTGGGCGCTAGTGTGCGCCGCACCTAACCCGCGCGTTTGCGTCGATTGGCCGCGCTGAGTTTTCTAATTTCAAATGTTCGCTTCTGTGTGGCCGTTTTATTTTCAATTCGGAATTGAAAAAAGATTACTGTGTACTGGATCTTGTGACGGTCTGGTAGAATGTAAAGGCAAAAGGAATGTTGCCAAGTTGAAATTCCTCAAAGGTTAACTGCGGAGTTTATTTTTATGAAAGAATAACTGTTTCATTCAACTTTCAAAGGAAATTTCATTTTAATGCCGGAACCTGGAAGTTGAAAAATGTATAGAATAGTGTGATTGAATGAAACCTTTTTATTGGTTCATTCATTCAGCAATTTAGATGAAAGAAATAAAAATAATAAAGAACTTTAAATTTATTAACGCAAAAGAAACTGATTTCAAGTTTTTTTGATGGAATATAGCTTTGAATGTTGAATAATATTTAAAGTTATTACATAAATAACTAATCATTGTTATGTTTGTAGGCTTGTTGAATAAGACACCGTTGAGGACACCTTCGTTTATTACAAGATGACACACAATATATATTATTATTAGTATACAATAGACAGTGCAGCTTCACAGACGGGGACAGACAACCAAGCAACGGCATCTTGATAGGAACCGGATACAAAGTTAATAAAAAAAAAGAAAAAAAGATATTCAAGTGTAAGGTAAAGTAAAGATTATGATTTACATCAATTTCATTGGATGAAAATTTAAATCTAACCGTAATATGGATCTGCCTGAACTAGGTTTATGAAAAACCTGTGTTTCAGGACATCAATAACATCAAATATTTTATTATAGAATAAAATGCTTAATTAGAAGCTCAATTATAAACATGACAATGTTTGTTTTGTTTTAATGTGACTTGAGAGTTTAACTTGACTATACAATTTAAAATTCGGTATGTAAGATTATGTTAAAATAAATTAAAACTTAAAGTAGACACACTATTATTAAATTAGATAAACAAAAAGAAATTTAAAATTAGAGCAGGTAGATGGAAACTTTATTTTACAATTTCAAGCAGTTTTTCCGTGTCCGAATAATTGAGTGTTGAAATATTTAGTGATGTGCAAACTATTAACATAGTAAATAGTGATGTCACAACAATCATAAATTAGGTTTCACTAACATACCTACTGTACATAGATCAGCATCTGCCTAGCCTGCTTCCAATGCCTGTTAAGATTGACATCCAGTCTTAACGTGGGCAGCCCAATACTAGAACTTTACATGAATCGTCTGCCAGCCTATTTATTTATTTATTTATTTAATACTTCAAGCACACAAATGTACATAGGCGGACTTAATGCCTTAGGCATTCTCTACCAGTCAACCTTTAGGTCATGCAGAGACAAACAGTGGTAGGTGCAATTCCGTAAGAAATTTCAAGAGAAGTAAACATAGTTTATTTATACATATTATTATGTAAACAATAAATATAATAAATATGATAAATATCATAAAATATAATAGGTATAATATAATACAATAAATATATACAAAAAAAAAACTTAAACACATATTAAAACACTATTTAAACCCCACAACCCATTAACTGGGTAACCCTATCCCGCGTGATAACAGTGGTCGTCAGTCTTTCATTCTTCTGACTGCCTGTTAAGACTATCAAAAAGACAGCCTCTACGAATGCTTAATGTGTTTTCCGGGGCAGTTCGAGTATTTGGATATGTAATTAATGGTCATTCATCCACGAAATGACCTAGAAAAGTGTAGCTTAACCTTCAATCGACCCGTGTCATTGTTTTTACTGAGCAACGAGCTCGTAAGATACTTTTTGCTCTTAAAGCGAAACCCTTAAATTTTTTTTTTAAAACATTAAGACGTACTTATATTTATGAGTATGAGATTTGACATAATTAAAATTGATATGGAGAAAGAATCTAGGACGTTAATGTGATCACTAGTTTTACATAAACAGCTTTTCCAATTGTACAGAGTCCAGCTTATCAAGCTGCCCCAATGTTTAAAATTTCTTTGATAATCTTTCAACATTATCACAAATGAAATAAGGTTCACGTTTAGTTGGAAGAAATTGAGATAGGTAGCTTTATGTGCTGGCGTCTATACACATGCAAACATGTTTCTAGATGAAACAGCAAAACAGTGCCAATTTTTACTCAGGCGAAAACGAACAGTTCAAGAGTATCCATGGCCACGTCTAAGAGTACACTCACACCCACACAACACACAGTGAGTCAAGCAATAGTAACAAAATAAAGGCGGCCATTCACGTCGGTTATCGGCGCAGTACCGAGGGTTGATTTAACTAGATGGTTACCGTGAACCACGCTCTGCCCGCGTATTTCCCCTACATAAAACCTTAGAGTTTATATTTGCCAGTAAATAAGTTGTGGGGGAAAGTTTTCTACCTATTTATGTATTGTCTCTGTGAGGCAAGGCAGTTTCATAAATATTTTGTTGAATAGATTTATAACGCAGATGTGAGCTGGCGTCTGTACAACACTGATATTCAACATAGTTGGGAAAAGGACAGGCTAGGCATTTGCCTAGACTTTAACGCACGTGAAAATTCTCTAATAAGTTTATTATAAAAATCATATTTGCGAAGGGTACAAAATACACATGCTTTAAAAAATCCTTTCTTACAAATAAACTTCAAAAGGCATCCTACATTTCTTAATCTAACCAACACCCATAAAACTAGTTAAAGCATTCCGATTCTCGCATTTCGTAAGAATTCCTTATTGCTTTTACTCGTCTTTCTTTTTCAAAGTCCTTCGCGTCTGCGCCGCTTAATCTTTGAACCGGTTCGTAATGGGCGACTTGAAGAAAGCGACGCGGATATTGCCAGTAAACGTATGTCGATATGACCCCGGCTTCCCCCTGTACTTAGAACTTGCCCGTACCGCCAGGGGGATGTACTTTGATAATAAAATAAAGTGTGCTTTATACTAGATACGTAGGTAGGTAGTTTATTTTACTCAGCAGTTCTCTTACGTTGAAAAGTGTTGTGAAGAAAATTTTGTTTAGTACCTCTACGTGGAAATTTAGGTAATGTGGTTGGTACGGCAAAGTTTTTGTTTCACTCAGTACTACGGAGGTCTGTAAAGACTATTATTGCGTGTTTTTTTTTGCATAGCTAAGGAACTTTTACGGCCTGAGCACACCACGTTTTTTAAACGCGCCGTTGATGCGCGTTTTAGAAACGTACGTCGACGGCGCGTTTTTATCGTACAGGGCTAGAGCGAGAGTCTACAGGCTGCGTCTGACTGGCGTGCGTAACGCGTTTGTATCGCTACAAACGCGCGTCAACGGCTCGTTTAAAAAACGTGGTGTGCATAGGCCCTTAAGCAAAAATTTTAACCTGTCTCATTTTGGCGTGTGGTTGGTTACTAACCTGGAGTCAGGTTTTATTACCGGCCATGGGCCTCTGACTTGGCATCACATGCCCTCGCGAAATATCTCTCAGGCATGCCGGTTTCCTGACGATGTTTTCCTTCACCATTTTTTAAGCAAGTGAAAATTACAACATAATTCCATTAACCATGTTACTATTCTTAAACTAATGTTAAATATTGTAATGAAATCAGGTGTCCTAATAAGTAGTATTTGTAAGAACTTATGTCGCCTGTGATACAGGTTTAACCTAGTACAGGCATCAAACTTTTTTAAATATATAATTATTATTTCGAAGACGTTCACTGTATTTACCCATTTAAATGTTTGAATAAAGAATTTATTCTATTCTATTCTATTCTTATTCTTATTCTTTAATTATACAATACGCACAAGAATCCGAAAAGTCAGGCCTTGGGCTCGAACTCCAGACCTATTATTTGACAATTCCCCGGTAACACAATTAGGATATCACTGCATTTTAAAACCTGTAAAATACATACAACTTTGGTACTTTTCCAAAAAAAAAACACTGCCTAACCAGTTAGTGTCTTTTTTCGAAGCCATATACAATATTCATTATTTTACCATTTACGCCTGATTTTCCTCAATACAAAAAAAAATATATATCCTTAAATCCCAAACACTCGAGACAATTTGAGGTCCTCAAAAGCTTTAGTACATCGTTTGACTTTTTCTTCCTCTTTCAAATAAAAGTTTTTTTGTTGTTACCATTTTTTTCCGTCCAAAAAGTTTTTAATTTGTCCAAGTGCCGTCAAGATTTCTCTTTAAACAAACGAGAATCTTTCGGTCCTTTTGTACGAGTCAAATTCCAAATGAGTTTTCCCCTCACTTTGGCTTTTATAAAAATAATGCATTAGCCACAGATGTAATTTGGGACAAAATGTTTTATTTTTTGCGTTTGATATTTCTTTTCGAGTTGAAGGACTCGTGTTTTTTTCTTTTAAAATTACTCATATTCTACTTTTTCTTAGTCTTACCACATTCTGCTGAATACTGGTGTTTCAAATGAATTGCTGTCTATCTGGCCTCCACTTTTCACAATTAAGTAGCACGATACCTTTTGGTAGACATTGGTTGTTAGACTTTTGTGTTTTACACTACCCGTGATGACTGTCCAAGATCTATGACGATGACATTTTACCATTTTTTTGTACCTCGACACTAACTCGCATGCGTGCTAGTTCCAACAGCATCTTGAACGTATTAACGGACCGGTGGGACTCTCCGATGCTTGAACGCTGGATACGACTGCATGCAGTAAAGTAGCAGATATTTCTGGTGTCGGAGTGTCCCAATATTTAATTAAGTTTTATTTTGTGTTTTGTTGACTAACATTAGCTCGTAAGTATTTTTGTGTTACTAACAAAATTATGGATTTGAAATCTGAAATTAAATTAAATTATTATTATTTTAGACACTAATCTGCATGGTTTTTACATGATTCGACCAAGATAATGCCTGTACTTTAAAGACTGTGACCTCCGAGTTTCTTTCATTGTTTCTTCTCAGAGTGGTCAGATAGCGAAACACCGACCTCATCTACTAGTTAAAAAATTGAGCTGTGTAATTACTATCTTTTTTATCATTTATGAGTTTGACAGTAGGACCAACACTGATCGTACTTTCCGAAGCATAAAGAAGATCCTTGATGTGATGGTTATCCTTCCACCGTTTTCCATGACTTAGGGTTCAAAAATATCATCAAAGTCTATTGTACCACAATAATTAAACGTCAAACTGATACAAATAGAAGTTTCTCTGTCTCCGTAAAGTGTAATATTATTCGCTTTAAAGCCACCTCATTTGCACCAGACATGATTTATGGTCCTATTCAACTTTGTACTAACGAACCTATTTGAATTGGCACTAAGTTACGTCGGTACTAATGGTCCTATTGGATGTGTCCCATCCGACATAGATGACGTGGGTTAAGAATTGGAAAATAAACAAGGACGTATACTATTTATTTAAGACATTTATTTATTGTCTTCTGTAGGAGCTTGTGGCTAATTAATAACTGCCGCACGGCTTGATCGAAGGTTATTCTATGCCTGATGAGGTCGCTCCGTGGAAAGGTTACAAATGAAGACTCCCTCGCGCCTCGGAAGGCATGCTCCGTCGTTGTTCCCGGCCATCCTCTGTAATTCCATGATGGTGTTTACTGGTATAGTCAGAGCTCCGAAAGTCTAACAACCAATTCAACAAATGGATGAATGGGATGTTGCAATAACTGGGTCGTGTAGGTCAGTCTCGCGGTTGCTCCATGTAAAACACTGGCTTTAGTTACATGCAGTTAAACTGGAAGCCGACTCCAACTTAGTTGTAGGCAGATGATGATGACTTCATTATCTAATATTTTTTTGTTATTATTTGTTTATTAAACTTTGTGCACTAGTAAACGATACTGTACAAAGGCGGACTTAATGCCTTAGGCATTTTCTACCAGTCTACCTTAAGGTGGTGCAAAGTTAGAACAAGGTAGATGCAACAGGGTAAAAATCAAGGACAAATAAGCGACACAAATGTAAATACACAGATACAAAAAAATATACAGATACATGCATACTAAAACAAAATAAATACATAGGCAAGAGAGATAAAATACGTTTATAAAGAAAAAAATATCTAAATAACAATCAACTCTGCGATGAACCTACCAACATCTTGTGCAAATGTTCACGAACTTTCATTTCAAATATGAACCGACTGGTTGCCATCCTGATGTTCAGAGGAAGCGCATTCCAAAGGAAAATTGCCTGGACGCAGAAGAATTAATTCACGTGTTGCGTCCTCAATATAATTATTTTTTTATTCACGTTAATATTTAGTTATCCACACGCACGTATGTAACAAGTACCACACACTTGACCTTTCCAAAGACAGATGCGTAGGTCGCTTATATCTCAATTCCCTGATCAGTAATTCTTCGTTTTGAACCTAATAAAACTTTCTCTATCTATTTAACTGTACATATGGTACATTATAGAAGCTTTATAGTACAATAAACTGGTCGACATGTGGGTGTTCGTGGGCGATGTGATGCAATGATGCAGAACAATGGTGTTGTGACATCGTTGATGCGTCAACTTTGTGTGTGTTTGGTACCTATTGAGTTTATGGGGTCAGCTGTTTTGAGGTTGCCACTGACAGGCGCGGTAATGCGACATGCTTGTGTGATATATATCCGTAGAGCGCACGTTCTACTATAATACGCGTGGCACTTTGTGTGGGGTGGCGCCTGTCTGCCCTTTTGAGTTTGATTTGAGCTGAAGCGGTCAAGGCTTGCCCGTCTCACCGGTGAGTCGCGGCCATTGTTTTATTACTCGTAATAGCCGGGGCTTGAGTCTTTGAAGGCTTCTAGCCTATAAGCTTCAACTACTACTTGACTAGTGCGCTTCACCATCATTTATTGCATCACTGCTTACCATCAGGTGGCAGTCAATCACTAGTTTATAATATAATATAAAAAAAACTCATGTGTTCTAGAAGATTTTAAGAAGCGTTTAATCTAATTTTCGTAATTTAAAACGTTGAAATTATAGTCGCATTCTTGTCTCAGCGACAATAAATATCAGAAACATGTCAAAAATGCAAGAAAATTAGACTTATTTTTCATTTCCGACACAAAAAGTGGGGTGTAAGTTTCATCGCTGTGATCGTAGCTCTTATACGGGTAAACTATGGATAATGGTTCTTAATTTTTGACAGATTTAAGACTAAGATGTGAATGCTAACATTATTAAAAAGAGGGTTTGTCCCTTATTGCCCCTCTTGTATTTTTATGACAAAGAAAATATAAGGGCCTTTGGAAGAGTTCCAGACAGAATTAATCCTTGCGACTATTTTAGTATCTTACTAAATCCTGCGTAGGTAGAGAAAGAAACAGTGGGTAGATAATAATAATAATAATAATAATAATAATAATTTTTATTGACATAAAAACAATGTTACAAATCGTAATGAAGCCCTGATTCCTGAGCTAGGTTATAACCTGTGTTACAGGAATCAGTGTCTTCTCCCATATATGTTATACTAACTTTATGTAATAAATATAAACAATTTAGAACATGCAATCCTCTAAATATATTGTGTGTGTGTGTGTGTGTGTGTGTGTGTGTGTGTGAGTGTGTGTGAGTGTGTGTGTGTGTGTGTGAGTGTATATGTGTATGTGTGTGTGTGTGAGTGTGTGAGTGAGTGTGTGTACCTAAGTGATGTGTGATGTGTGTGATATATCTATATCAAAAGGTTTTCTGTTTGTGTGTAATCTAATGTTTGCAGCCAAGAAAGTAACTTCTTTTTAGCTTCATTTTTGGAAAGTGGGTTAATTAGAAGTCCTCTGTTAATCCTATTATAAATAAACGTAGACAAGAAAAAATGTTGTCGTCTAGCTGATGCTGTCTTACATTTCACATATTTACAGACATTAGTGACAGTCCGTTTACTGATATATTTGTGATTTACAGGTGTTATTAGGTGTTGCTTCAACGTGAGATTGAGAAAATATAGCTGTCTCACTGAAATTAATTTACAATTTCGATACAATGCAGTGGTTGGGTACCGATAGGGCTTAAACGTCATGACCTTTAGCAGTGATCTTTGCGCTCTTTCAAGTTTAATCATAAAAGACTTACAGGCACCTCCCCACACCAAGATACAGTAACCCACTATCGACTGGACCAAGGAAAAATAAACAGTGCGTAGTAGATTAACATCAGCCACTTGTCGAAGTTTTTTAAACGCCCATACCAATTTCCTAACACGCGAGGTGGTTAATTCAATATGAGGTCGCCAATTTAGTCTTTCATCTACGAGTACCCCTAAGTACTTTATTTTTGCAGTCTGGGAAATTAGAAGACAAGAGCACTGGGAACTGTTATCTGGAAATTGGCAGGTGTGTGCTTTGAGGTTCAATGCTGAAGGGTTGGTTTTGGCGAAAGTGAACTGCAAGTACGAAGTCTTGGCGATGTTCAGGGTGAGCAGGTTATCTTCTAGCCAGTGACTTACTTTACATAGTCCCAGCTCAGCCGTATGACGCACCTCCTCCCAAGTCTCTCCATGAAATATAAGCGCGGTGTCATCGGCGTAGCTAAAAATTTTTCCCATAGAAAGAGATAGCTGGCACAAGTCATTTACATATATCAAGAAGAGACTCGGAGAGAGGGTACTGCCTTGTGGAACACCACAGGTTACATTGGCTTCGTTGCTAACCACTCCACCAATTTTAACTCTTTGCGTCCGACCCGCCAGAAAATCAGAAAATATACTAAGGGCTACACCCCGAATCCCAATGTGGTCTAATTTGTTCACAAGCGTGGCGATACAGACCGTATCAAAAGCCTTCGCTAGGTCGAGAAAAACACCTATGCATTTCCGTTTAGCATCGATTTTTTCCGTCACATGATCAACGAGTTGACTAACTGCATCTTCGGTGCTTTTCCCCGACCTAAAGCCAAACTGAGCGTCAGATAGAATTTTATTATGGTCTAAAAAACTGGTAAGTCTATTATTCAGGATCTTTTCTAATATTTTGGCCAGTACTGGTAAGACCGAGATAGGTCTATAATTTTTGACGTCATCTTTACTTCCTCCCTTGTGAATTGGCGTAATTAGAGCTTTTTTAAAAACTCTGGGAAACACTCCCTGCCGAAAACAGATCTCAATGAGTCTTGTGATCAAGGGAGTAAATAATTCTTTACCTGTTCTAAGTAGGTTTGCCGAAATCGAGTCCCATCCCGAAGCACAATCACTTTTAAGGTTTTTAATGACAGTTGCTACTTCCGCCTCATCCGGGGGCAACAGAACCATAGAATTAGGTGCGGGCGGTGAATTAAATTTATATGATCCAGGTTGGGACTTACGGTTTTGAGAGACTGTATCTGCCAGTTGTTTACCTATATCAGCAAAATAACTATTTATGTGGTCAATTTCTTCCAACGCATCCTTTGTTGCAGGTAATAACTCGTCAGCCGATATTTTTTTTCGAGTTTGGTTAATAATTGATTTTACTGTACTCCATGTTTCTTTGTTGTTTTGTGAGCTTTGTAAAGCAGCTTTTTCGTGATTTGTTTTTAGCTTTCTAAGTAATGAATTGCAATAGTTACGGTATCGTTTATATGAGATCTCTAATATGGAATTTTCTGGGTCTTTTAAAAACTTTTTATGGAGCTTATCCCTATGTCTAATACACCGCAATAGGCCCGGAGTTATCCATGGCTTAATTATTAATTTACGGTTAGGCACGTTAATCACTTTTGAGTGGAGTGAAATTGCAGACATCAAACATTCAACAAAGAGTGTGGCCGCTTCATTTGCATCAAAGCCATTCGCTATAAAGGAGAAATCAGTGTTTTTTAAGTATTCGATCGTAGCCTCAAAATTGATCTTTGTGATGGTTTTGTTTTTTTTTGTTTTACCAGGATCGCTATTTAAACAAAGTAATACCGAAGCGTGGTCACTAACCGTAGTGTCTATTACTAAAATTGTTGAACGAGTTGAAGCGTTGATCATGAAGTGATCGAGGCAATTATGGAGTCTTGTTGGGTATGTATGACCTGGAAGTAGACCCAATTCTGCAGTTAAATTAAGGTAGGATGCACTATTCCTGTCTGAGTTGTTCGGTTTAATATCTATGTTGATATCTCCAGTAAGAATACAATTTTTAACTTTTACTTTGCTTAATATATTTTCAAGAGAGTTAAGGAAGCAGTCAATACGGTACGTTGAGGGGGACCTGTAGGCTGCCAATATACAAATATCTGCACCAACTTTTAATAAAAGAAAATTAGCACCCAAAGGTTCCGGCTCCTCCGCCGTGCAATGAATGTGATCTTTTGTATATATTACGATACCATCATTTTGATTGAGGCTTTTTTTTGTAGAATGGGTTACATAATTTTCTAAGACAGGAATAGGTTTGTCATCACTCAACCAACATTCTGTCAGAATTATGATATCTATTTCGAATGATAGCCTAGCTAATTGTGCCCGAAAACTATCTAGGTTTTTATAGATGCTCCGGATATTTTGAGTTAATTATTTTAAGAGAGGGGCTCGATTTTTCAATTACTGAGTTACAGGTGTCTGTATCACAATGATGAGACGTTGCCAAAGTGATTCCATCTATCTGTGTGGATATGTTACTATTAGTAGCCATTGAAAAATGATATAATTATACTGTTACAAATATTTTTTCCTAATTTTAACCGGTTTACTTGTAAATAGTCAAGTAAGGCATCTATTTTTAACTTAATTGGGCAAAACCTAAACGTACGTACGTGAGTATTGGTTTTATTTTGAATAATAAGGTGATATTGTAGTGTGTATTTGAATTCAGAGTAGTGTTTTATGTAATGTATTAATAGGTACTTTATGAAATTGATTGTGTTTTGTGTATACATTTTACAAGCAGAAAGCGAGCACAGAAAATAAAGACTTAATAAAAAGAAAACATGCGCAGAAGAGAAACATACAGTTTTTCCTAGTCATTGTACTAGGTTAATCTTAAGGTCAGCTTCGCTTCTGACTAGTATATGTTTCTTCCCTTCAATTTGTCGAATAAATACTTTCCCATAAGAAGTCCAACAGAACTTAAAGCCGTTTTCAGTAGCAAATTTGCGAGCAAGGTAAAATAAGCGTTGTGACTTTACAGTTAGGCACTCAGATACATAGATTGGTTTTGACTCCCCTTTTACGTTGATATGAGTAGTATTCAGCTTATTTTGGGAATTGTTACGGTTGTACTTGCGCACTTTATCCAGAATATTTTCCTTCGTGGTTACCGCGACAAAATCAACCATAATAGACGGTGTTCCATCCTTTTTGTATACGCGGAAGATATCCTTAATGGCCTGACGTTCGAGTGAAACGTCGAGTACACTGGCTGTCTCTGTAATAATACGGCACAGATCCTCTTTAGTTTCTCCTTCTTTTTTTGGAATGTTTTTTACTTCCATTTTTGTGAGACAAACCATCCGTTCTAGGTTTTCCACTTTATCCTCAAGCTGTTTTATATAACTACGTTCGGTTTTACGCTCCCTTTCCAGATCATCCATTTTTACTTTCATCTCATCGTATTGCTGGGAAACGAAAGATAGGTTTTTTTTTATTTCGGTGTTCTGTGCTATTATTTCTGCCATAGAATCTTGTAATGCCAGAAATTTACTTTCAGATTTACCAGTTGACGACTGTAACAAATCGCGTATCTCTTGCATAAATCCAGCCAAGTCGTCCTCGCGCTTCCGTTTGCGTGTGTTAATGTTTCCCGCCTCTATACAGCTTAGGTTTGGAGCAGAACCAGACAGTGAGATGCCCACACTGGGTGTATCAAGTTCATTAAGTTCGCTAACCGCAGGCGAAACCGGCAACTGTGGTGGCGTTCGTTTAAGAGGCATATTATTTACTTTTGAGTTAAGTTTTAGTAGACAGTACCTTCTCCTTATGTATACTCGTCGCGAGCGCAGTGAGCTAGCGATGCGATCGTTGTACAGCGGGCAGTATATATGCGCGCAAGGTCGCCTCCGTGACGCAGATTACTCGACGCGTACGAGTGCAGGCGGGACAGCAATTATGCGAGGTGTTCTATTCTCGCGGGGGTGAAGGCGGGCGCGCAGTCAGCACCCACAGTAGGCTATCAAATATTGCTGCGCTATTCACTTACTCGAGATTAAGCACTTTAACTATGAGACTAGGGTTGAGTTTTCTTATCTACATGGTAGATGCGATACAGTATAATAATTTAGAATTTTGACACACGTCCACTCTCGGTCACTGTTTTGGGCGAAGGGGAGATAAGGGGGAGAGATAAGAACTGAACTTATTAATAGTAGTTTATTTCTACCAAATGGCACCAATAACGTCTGTTTTGCGCCACCTTTAATGGCCTGATCTTTCTCAATATAATAATTATGTCTATGGCTATGATTAATAACGCGTAGAAACGTAGTATGAGTGCAAAAAGTGAGACAACTAAAACTGAGCCAAAATTGGCTTCTTTGCTAGGCAAGCCGTGTCAGTTGGTACTAAAAGTCACACTCCGTCGAACACAGCTCGCGAGTTAACATATTCGGCTCCGGTACACAAAGATAATAAAGTGGCGTTTTCAGCACTAAACGCGGCTTCTATGCGTTAATATTCTAAGGTCCATGGACTATTAAAGTTTTTTACTACTACACCAGCCTAAAACTGTCTTGCAATAAAAATTTAAACATATATTCTTATTTCACATGCACTGTGCTTGTGATAGGTACACATATTTCCGACTGGCTGTTTTTCAAAAGCTTTTTGTACAAATGTTGGATAGAGTTCCAAACTTGATCAAAATATATTCTGCTCTAGATTTTTATCAAAGCTGGTACGCAAACGAGTCTCGAATGTTTATGTACAGAGGCAGGAACGAGTTGGGTTCTAAACTACACACAGTTTATATACATAAGGCTTTCTGAATAAGTCAAATCTTGTTGCTTGGTTCAGGTGAAGATTCAGAACTGGATTCAAACATATTTTAAAATAAAAAAGTTTAGAATTCGGAGTGTCTTTTGCACTATTTGAAAACCGATGAGTTTTCTATATATTTATAAGCGTACAAATACACAAAATGGCCCTATATAGAAATGGACGAATACTCATTCATGATAATGTAAGTAAACTATTATAAAAAAAGTATAGGGTGGTTTTGGCGCCTACAGTACCTTCCAATGTGACTATTTCAATTAATATTTTTTTTCTAACTTATTATTTATTTATTTGCTAAATACAGGTGTTTATAAATATAAAGATGTTACAAGTCATAAGGTAAAACAGTTTCTTAAACCATATTCTACCATGTAGGTAAATTATTATTCATTTGATAATTTTTAGATTGCAATTTCTTATTAAATGTCTAAGTGTTAGTTTATCTATTATAACGTTAAAAGGTATTACAAACATACAATCTTATATTATAAATTTACCTTCAATTATTAATGTAAATATTATTCAATATTTTATCTTAGACTAGCTGCTCCGGCAAACTTCGTTGTGCCTTAGAGTCAATTTATTGCTCTTATCAATTTTTTTTACATTAGATATACATACGTTTAATAAGACGACAACAAATAGATCCAAACCAATAATAACTACTACTACTTTTTATGCAGCGAGTCTCTACTGTGATCTTATTTAAACATTTTGTGTTCGATAGAATTAAAATTACAACATGTATATACAGGGTGTAACGGAAAGGGTATATATATACAAACAGGGTGAATAGAGTATTTAATAACGAGTCTTTCCTCAAAATTTCAGCTCCCAACTAATAACTTAGAAACTTCACGATATTATTTAATATCGACAGTTTATTAAATGCAAAATCATAACAAACGCGTCACCGCACTATGAGGGTCATAATCCTGTCCGGCAAGGTTCAAGTATATCTATCTCGGGTTCTGCGCGCCTAGACCTATCGGGCTCTGCCTAACCGCCGAAGGCGCGACGGCGCGGGCGGGCTCAACTTTACAATTATGTATGTATATGTATAAAAACGTTGCCATGTCGTTTCTTATCACCAAGAGAATCCGTGCCCTTCGTATGTATACAACCTTTCCGTTACACCATAACCTAACCTAACTGACCATACCTATCCTATAGCTAACCTAACTACCTTACTAAAATGCATTGATTTAAAAAATAATAAATTCATAATTTTAAACTGAACTGTTGCCTTTAATGTTACATACAATTTATTCCTATTGTTTTCCCGGTCTACTTTAATTAAAGTCGTAACAGTAAAATAAGTTCTATTTGCATAGAATTATTAAAGTTCGTCTCTGTCATCATTGTTAATTACGTAAATTGATTTCTGAAATATAAGACTTTTTTATGCTACATAAAACCTCTAAGTTTAGTAACAAAATAAATTTCAGAACGTAGTTACGTATAAATTGACAACCTTACCTTCTTAGGTTTAGCTTAAGACTTGTCAATGTCAAATTGTCACCTGATGATGAACTGGGAAGTTTGACTCCTGTCATGTCGTCCAAGATGGCGCTGCGTTTGAAAAATGTTTGAGACAACGAAAATTCTTGATATTTATTTTTCGAGGACTTTTCATGTTTTTTATTAATTAATATGCTATTCCGGACAAAGACAAAACCAAAAAGGCCAAAATCATTCAAATTGATCCAGCCGTTCTTGAGTTATAAATGGTGTAACTAACACGACTTTCTTTTATAGGTATATATGGATTATTGACATTGATTAAGGAAATCATCGTGAGGAAATGTAGGTTAATAGTTAAAATAAGTTTGAAATCGTAAATTGACTTGAACCTTTAGCAAACGTGGTGATCAATAGATACTCGTGCTTTCTCTGTAAGATAAGAATCCTTTGTCCTGCATTGGGATAGCAATAGTGCGTATTATAAAAAAAACTTAAAGATTGCTTTAGTTTCTAGTAGGCTAACATTTGGTATAAATATTTAAAACAAATCGGACTCATCTACGAACATCTGATAGAAAAATAACGAAACAAATGTAAAAAGTACCATCTGTCAGATTATCCAATTACAATGGTCTGACGCGTGCATCCCTTTGTAACTTGACAGACAGGAAAAAATTGCCACAACGAGTACTTTGGGGCGCCGGAGTCCCCAGTGACGGGTTGGATGCAACGATAGAACGATTCGTATCAAAAGGAGTGATTTATTTAAATTGTGAGCAGTCGAGTTTGAAGATTACGAGTTTGCAAAGCTCTTCGGAGATTTTTGGTATCCGTTTTGTTGGAGTTGATAATTGTGATCGTTGTAGAACAGCTACAATGTAGGTACAGGTATTTAATGGTGATACTAGTTAAGGCGGTCTTGTTGGTACGTAAAGGTAACTGTGTCATTGTAAAGCAAATGCCTCATACAACAATTCTATTCTATTTTAACAAATAATTATAATAATGTAGGCTTTCTTTCCACGGTTGGGTCAAGAACCTGATCCAGAAGGAAGTACTTCTTGATACGGCCCCCATCGTGAGGAGGTTCCTGTCTTTGGAGCCCTAACCACCGGTAGCTTGGACCCTGCTTTTGCCACTGGTGGTCCACTATTTTTTTTATATTTTTAAATGTTTTTATACTTTTTTTATATCAATATTTAAAAATGTAATTTATATGAATGTAAAAATAATAAAGGGAAATAATATTAATAATAATAATTTTTATTTCGACCAACAGGTCTCATAGTTTTAGTAACAAAATACTTACAAACTATGTTAATATACACTGTAGAATTAAAATCAAAATTAAATTAAAATATGAAAAAAATAAAGTGTTTTTAAATTAAAATCACCAAAATCAATAATACAAAAATACACAAAGAGTCGAAGCATTAGGAGTATGCGGGTTAGTGATCTCAACCTAATATTGATCATCAATACCTTTACACGTTTCTTCACGATGTTTCCCTTCACCGATGTAAGTGATGTCTAAGATAATAAAGCTAATGGATAAAAATTAATGGACTCATATACATACAAATTTTGTTTTTTCTTTACTAGACAGTATAAGTGTTGACGCTTCATGGAAATTTAGGTATTAATGGAAAGTACGAATTTTTGACCCTTTCCTATAGGTAAATAAGTAGTGTTCAAATCTTACCGGATTTAACTAAATACCTACTAGTATTAAATTAAATGGCGAGATTGCCTATCATCAATTGATTTTCACAACCTAGTTACGAAGTATTACGATATATCTACTAGTAATTCAATCATACTTTTATCCAAAGGCTTAGTTTAAGGTTAGTTAACCCAGCAAGATGTCTATTTATTTATTGGAACTGTAACTAAAAAGCCACTTTATTACGTCAAATGCTAAAAAAAGTGTTTATCAAAACGTAAATTACCCTCCACTACTTAAAACGTAACAAAACCACTGACCGAACAATTACAAGGTACGTTTACAAGAAAACTAAACCCTACAATTACTCGCTACAACTAGGTACATTAACAAAGCCATTATTTGTCAAACACTCCGTAAATTAAAACTTTCGTTGAAATAACGTTTTTCTTTACAAAAAAAAATAGGAAACGCATAACTCACATTTATCTGCAGCGGTACAGAAAATCCGTTCGTAAAAGACTGTCGAGTAGGGTTGCCTTTGTCAACATTTAAAGCTCAGTGAAAACGCATAAAACAGCGCCAGTACAACTCTTACTCGAGGATTTTTGTAAAATAGTTTCACTACACTCCGCTAGTGTTAGGATACTCCTGTAGTAAAAGATAGGCGATGCTGTCACAGCGCTAATGTTTTCCCTTGGCATGATTAGCATGTTCATGTGTTTAAGTTTTTTTGTGTATATATTATATTATATTTTATGATATTTATCATATTTATTGTTTACATATATATATAAATAAATAATGTTTACTTCTCTGTTTATCTCTCTGCATTACCTAAAGGTTGACTGGTAGAAAATGCCTAAGGCATTAAGTCCGGATATATACCTTCATTTGTGTGCTTGATAAATATTAAATAAATAAATAAATAAATACTGAAGCTAGCAGAAACAAAGCTACAGAGATTATCCGTAGCAATAAAAAAAAAGCGGAGGAAGGGAGATTTTTTTTTAAGACAGGTTTCTTCTTTTGTTTTGAAATTATGTTGTGTGTCACAACTGCACCAAAAAAGTATGCAGTGCATAATGAAATAAAATTATAGGCGTAAAACACTTTTCGCTTAGAACGGTCATTAGAAATAGTGGGAGGAGACGCCTTTGAATACCTTATTGGTGATATTCTTTCGAAAGATTAAGGGCGTTGTATTCGCAACTGGGCGTGTGTGGATGACCCGATGTATGAACTTAACAAAGCGAAAGAAGTATGTAAGATTCGTTACAGATGGTGCTCTGTAGTTTCTGCCTACCTCCATAGGAAGATTCATTCATTCATCATGAGTATAAGTATGTATTTGTCATAAAAGCCCCTATCACGGATACCGTACCTTGCGTGTATTTAATGGCGTAGCAGAAAGTATGGATCTTGTTACTTTTTCTCCGAGTTAGCTTAGAAAAACCACAATGATTATGAGTATGTTATAAATTATAAAAAAATAATTATGGCTAAACTGTTGAGTTGGTTGAGAGAGATGATGGGTTAGTAAATAAATAAATGTATGCTTTAATCCTTTAACATTGCATAAAAAATTCTCAAGCGATACTCTAGCTTTATTTCGCTTGTCAGTGGAGTCTGTTCCTTATTCTCGGTTTTGTGTAAATTTGATTTTCATTACTAGCAGCGCAGACGTGTGCACTTCATGTATTGAGTTCGTAACATTTTTATATGGCGGGATTATATACATGGTTATATTTACGAGTCCTCGTTTTGTGGTTGTTTTAAAAAAAGGGATCGTTGTGCGGCGGTATCTATTGAGACTTCCATGTTCATTTTTGTTCATCCCTAAACACATTAGAAAGAAAGAAATGAAATAACAATGTTTTACTGTTTATTTTTCTTTATTTGTTGTTGGAAAACCATAAAGCTTTGAATATTTTGAACCTTTCTGACGTAATATTTCATTTTACAAATCTATCTACAATCGTTTTTAAATATTAATACTAACCGCCTCAGCTAATTTCGCTTAGCTAGAAGTTCGTAGAATCAATTTAAATTGTGTTATAACTGAAATAACTGGATGTAAAAATATTGGAGTCTTATCGCTTAACTAACTACTTATCGGCCAAGCCGTTTCGGAGGAGTTTTGAGTTACATACACTGTGACACGATTTTTTTTTTGATAAGCACAAAATCTTCATCACATCATTTTTTTTTTAGATTTTTAGTTTTAAAAAGACTATATTAATAGTATTGACTAAAACATACATATATTTTATTAAACCAACAAATATAATTGCTCACTGAAGCAGGATGAAAACGGATTACTTACTCATATTCTGTTCATGCATGATTTCCTGCCTATAAAGATTGAGAGCCCTCCGTTTTCCGATAAGACGTGATCAAGTAACGGGGAAATGCAATTTTATATTCATGTCCCTAGGGAAATAATTACCCGCATAATTCGGGTAAATAGATCTCTCGATTTTGCGTGATGGAGTCGAAATAATACCATAAGAACACAATATCATCGGGCTAGTTTTTTTTCCAAGTATCATGGCTTCGGCTTCCAGTTTAAATGAAAGCAGCAGATCACCAGCATTTTACTGGCCATATGACTAGCCTGTTGGTCTAGTAGTTAGTGACCCTGACTGCTATGCCGGAGGTCGTGGGTTCGATTCCCACCCAGGACAAATGTTTGTGTGATAAGCACGATCATTCGTTCTGTGTCTGGGTGTAATTTATCTATAATATGTATGAATTTAGAAATATACGAGCTGTACCCTAACACGCTTCGCTGTGGCACATTGTGATTGAATGGTTAAAAAAAAAAAGAAAAAATGACGTGTGGCACTCGGAGACTGCCGCGGTAAAGCTATTGCATAGCACTTTTAATCAACTCCTCTCCTTTCCCCCTCCCCATTCCTCCCCACCCCCATATCTGCCACACCCTTCCCCTCACCTTCCCTCACCCGTCCCTCTCTTTCCCCTCCCTTCCCCTTCCGTCCCCTGCCTCTTCCCCTCCCCCTCTCTTCTCCCCTCTCACCTCATCCTTCCCATTCCCCTTCCCCTCTCCCACTCCCCTCCCCCTCCTTCTCCACCCCCTCCCTCCGTCCTCCCCCTCCACTCCCCTCCACATCCCTCCCCTGCCCCCCTGTCCTCTCTCACAATCCCCCCTTCCCTCTCTCACAATCTCCCCCCTCCGATAGAAAAAATAAAATTATGAAAATGACTAATAAAAAGCAAGGGTTGGTGATAAAAAAGTGCATCTTTAGAGTTGTATGTATTTTTTGATGCCACATAATAAAAAAATAAAAAATATCAAAATAATAAAAAAAAAAATTGGGGTGAACAACCCTTATCACTTACAGGTTGGAAAAATAGATAGTAGCCGATTCTCAGGCTTACTGAATATGCATAAAAATTTTCATGAGAATCGGTCAAGCCGTTTCGGAGGAGTATGGGAACGAACATTGTGACACGAGAATTTTATATACAGGGTGTAACGGAAAGGGTATATACATACAAACAGGGTGAATAGAGTATTTAATAACGAGTCTTTCCTCAAAATTTCAGCTCCCAACTAATAACTTTTAAACTTCACGATATTATTTAATATCGACAGTTTATTAAATGCAAAATCATAACAAACGTGTCACCGCACTATGAGGGTCATAATCCTGTCCGGCAAGGTTCAAGTATATCTATCTCGGGTTCTGCGCGCCTAGTACAGACCCATCGGGCTCTGCCTAACCGACGAAGGCGCGACGGCGCGGGCGGGCTCAACTTTACAATTATGTATGTATATGTATATAAACGTTGCCATGTCGTTTCTTATCACCAAGAGAACCCGTGCCCTTCGGATGTATATACCCTTTCCGTTACACCCTGTATAAGATAAGTATGTTTATCAGCTAGTTAGTATCCATAACACAAGCTCTCAAGCTTAACTTGGGACTAAATGGCGTTGTGTGAAAAGTTATGGAATATTTATTTATTTACATGGAGCAACTGTCTGAGTTGTGGAAGTTAGATAGGCAACCGCTTTATGTGGTACATAGTGAGTTTTTTTTTTGTATACCACGATGGTGGCAAACATGCTTACGGCCCGCTTGATGGTAAGCGGACTACGCAATTTGGAGTCTTGGTTCAACTGCGTGTTGGACTTAAAGATTTCTGAGTAGTCATAACGACTGACAAAGACCTACAACAGCCGAGATCAACGGCCTAACGTGCTTTCCGAGCTACTAATGTATTCTGTTATGTTATTAATGATCACCCATCGGCGGCTCAAACTTTGCAAGCGTAGCTTAACGTTCTATTGACCTGTGCGGCTGTTACAACTGTATTATTATTATAGTATTGGGTCGATGCCAGCCATGGCTTCGAATCAAAAACGTCTTAAATTTACTAAACCCCAAGAAGACACCGGTGTCATTGTCTTTCTATTGTGTCTCTAATTGACACGATTGAAAGGTTAAACCTAAATAATGCTTTAATATGATTAACTTTTCTGGTTAAATTATCATGAAAATTATATCTTCGCTCGTGTATTTGTTCCCAAGCGGTACTGCTGATCATGAGGTCCTAGATTTGATACTATTAAATTCTTTCTATAGGAATTTCTCAGATAGCAACCAGTCTATGAGTACACTCATGGTTGGCTGTGAGCACTAGGCTTCCCTTTAACAATTTGGAACGTAAAAAATAGAAAAAGCCATAGAAAATTTCAACGCTGATGATGAACCAGACTCATATATTCGGCTTTCCTTCCAGCCTGTATAATATTATGAACAGCAGACAGAGCCTGGAAAAAGCTAATTAAAATGCCAGACAGGAAAAAAGATGACTCGCTATTATATGACTCGCATGATACTCTGTATCATGTTTACGAAAAGATTGTTATTGAAAGAAAACTGTTCTTTGAATACGCACGCGGTCTAGCAAGGAATCTTGTGAGTTTTGGATTTTTATTTAATACTTCAAGCACAAAAAAAAAATGTACAAAGGCGGACTTAATGCCATAGGCATTTTCTACCAGTCAACCTTCAAGTTTCAAGTTTTGGATTTTTCTGTCTGGTCAGTTTGTTTTTTAATATGTATGAGTTTATGGCGTTGCCGAAGCTGTGCAAATGGTATTTAGATCCTCTAGGATAAATATGTTTTTAACTTTTATGATTGCCAACCTCAATGTGGCGTCGCGCCCCAACGGACGCGTGCGTGCGTTAGTATACCGTTTTTGAAGATCGAATGTTGTTTACGTAACCTATCTACACCTTTTTACTTATAATATCATTGGTTTCTACCGTGATCATGCCACGCGTGGTGGTGAAGCTAAAAAATGCGCAAACCCTTAACGGGAAATAAAAACTAAAACGAGACTCAAAGGGAAGTTAAGGGCAGTGACAACACGTCACTTTAATTTTGCCCGTGCCCCCTGCATGCCGTGTGCATTTTTGCTGGGTGTCTGGGCATAGGGCATGCGCACACAATGCATCATAATGAATGCATTCCGAAGTCACGCGGCCTCCCCTGGGCCTTTTGATGTCCTAGGGGACGGTACCTTGTGTTTAGGTGTGTGTTGTTGGCATTTGGTCCTTTGAAACTGAACGCAACGGCGGAAATGTGTCGTGTTCAATTTTCAATTTGTCTTGATTTGATTTTGTACTGTGGAGGAAGTTTTAGGTGCCCATAGCGTCATCGATTATAACAATATGTGTAAACTGTTGGAGTTGTTAAAAGCAGAAATTGTACTGAGCGAGTTTGTAGTATAACTATTTTATTTTGATGATGATAATTTGATTTCACCCGGAAATGTACTGGCCCAATTTTAAAAAACTCTTGAAAATTACGGTGATTGAAGTTGACAGATAAGAACTAATGCATGCATGTCAAAGTAGTTTACGCTTTGAACCTAACCATTTCTTAGGTATAGTACGTCCGAATTATGTAAATTTCGCATATACGGAAACTTGTTAAACTAAAATTGACAGCTCGTATCTAACTCATTATCCCTTTTTTATTTTAGAATAAAGAAAAAAAATGGAAATTGCCCAAATTAAATAAACAAAACCTAACTCTGGCTTTTTGACAACCGTAGTGCTATTCGATTTATTACGAATCCAAAGAATATTAATTTTTATGCAAATCGCTAGACCATTTTATTCCCTTGATAATACTAAACCTATCCAGTGGAGTTCTACAACGTACGTACAGTGATAACCGGTCAATGAACTCCATTTTCCTTGTACTTCTGAAACAAAACAGGAAATACACTCACTCTTATAACAATTCGTATTCAATCAGTCTCATATGAGATGAATCCCGATAAATATTCCACTACGTCAATCCGCATATATGCGACAATATATCTTTGTTCGGATGATGACCATGTAATCCACGAATTTGTTCATTTGTCACACACGACATGTTAGTACGTTATTCTATGGGCACATAATACAAATGTTAGAGATGATAAAAGAAAAGAAGAAAGAGAAAACATTTATTTATGACACGCACAAGAGTGTTACCAACAAAAACTATTCTAACATGTAAAAAATCCCGAATAATATCATAAAGTTTGTATACAAGGTGTTTTTTTTTGATATCCCATAACTCTAGGGTTATATTCTGTAGGTAAAAATAATACTAAAACTCCTAGAATAGATGGTACAAGAATGCATAGTTTCGGAGATATCATCAATCATAATTAAATTATCAGTTGTTTAGTAGGTACCCGTAACACAAGCTCTGCTTAGCTTGGGACTAGATGGCGTTGTGTGAATAGTCGTGGAATATTATTGTTAAGTATTATAATATTATTTTTATTACTTAGTTCAAAAATTGTCACCAGTACGACGAATCTTCTTTCTAACGTCACTTTTCTTTCACGAAATGTGTTTTACATTAATCATCGTGACTTTGTCGAATTATTTTGTATGCTCATAAAAAAAAGGATGATTGAAACATAATTCATATGCCAGTTGATTCTTTGTTATGGTCTCAATCATACCCTAGAGTTATGGGATATAAAAAAAACACGTTGTATAAGGGTTTGTTACTCTTCCACGCATAAAATACCCAATGGATTTTCATTAAATTTTACAATAATATGGCTTATACATCAGAATACGTAAGTTATAATTGGATTTGAAATATAACGATAAGTGTCTAGTAAGTAGCAAAAAAATCTGCCATCTGCTATTCTGACGAACGCTGCTAAAACTAACTTCTAGATTGATTTTTAGGGTTCCGTAGTCAACTACCCTTATAGTTTCGCCATGTCTGTCTGTCCGTCCGTCCGTCCGTCCTCGCTTAATCTCTGTGACCGTAAGCACTAGAAAGCTGAAATTCGGTACCAATATGGTGTATCAATCACGCCGACAAAGTGGTAAAATAAAAATTGGAAAAAATGTTTTATTAGGGTAGCCCCCCTATATGTAAAGTGGGAAGTGATTTTATTTTAATTTCAACCCTAACGTGTGACATTGTAGGAAAGGGATTTAAAAAAAACTTTTTTACAAAAAATAAAACCGACTTCAAAAATAACACTAAACGGTGTAAAATAACTCTAAATTAGGAAGTCTGTGGCTTTGGTACTTTTGTCTTATTCTTGATGGGCCACCGACTTCCGAATTTAGAGTTATTTTACACCGTTTAGTGTTATTTTTGAAGTCGGTTTTATTTTCTGTAAAAAAGTTTTTTATTTTTCCATTTTTAGTTGTTCCCATACAAACATTAGCCATGAATTGATTTTATATTGTTAATTGTTAACAATACATGTCATATATACAGGGTGTAACGGAAAGGGTATATACATACAAACAGGGTGAATAGAGTATTTAATAACGAGTCTTTCCTCAAAATTTCAGCTCCCAACTAATAACTTTGAAACTTCACGATATTATTTAATATCGTCAGTTTATTATATGCAAAATCATAACAAACGTGTCACCGTACTATGAGGGTCATAATCCTGTCCGGAAAGGTTCAAGTATATCTATCTCGGGTTCTGCGCGCCTAGTACAGACCTATCGGGCTCTGCCTAACCGACAAAGGCGCGACGGCGCGGGCGGGCTCAACTTTATAATTATGTATGTATATGTATAAAAACGTTGCCATGTCGTTTCTTATCACCAAGAGAATCCGTGCCCTTCGGATGTATATACCCTTTCCGTTACACCCTGTATATATCATACATAATAGGGTTATCCACCTAACCCTAATAAATGAAACTTAACATACCTAACTGTCGAAATCTAGGTATATTGAACACATCTGCCTACCCCTCTGACCATACAGGCTTGATGATACGTCATGATGTTGTATAAACAATAAACATCCAAACGATTCCAGCAATCACGATAGATTTGCCGTCTATTTTTGAAGAGTTCCGTTGTATATCTCCGAAAATCAGCACCAGATCTTCACCAAATTAAAATGGGACCACCTCAGAAGTCTATTCTTTCAAACAAAAAAAGAATTTCGAGAATCGGTTCACAAATGGCGGAGAAATCAGGTAACATACATAAAAAAAAAAAAGAATACATACACACGAACATAGAACCTCCTCCTTTTTTTGAAGTCGGTTAATGAATAGGGTTTACTAGAATCATTTTTTGATAATGTCAATAATTTCAGAAGTAATCGCTCCAAAAGTAAAAAACAATGTATCTCCCCCCCCTCTAACTTTTGAACCATAAGTTTAGAAAATAATTATGAAAAAAATCTGAAAAGTAGAACTTTATAAGGACTTTCTAGGAACAGTTTTTGTAGAAAAAAGGCAAAAAGTTGTACAAAATAATTTCTGGACTAAGTTTGTAGTATAATTATATATGCAAGCATTTTGAACACTTATTGTGACGGACGGGAAACTACGGAACCACTGAGCGTGGCCCGACACGCTCTTGGCCGGTTTTTACTTTTCCGATATCAATACTCTTAAACACTTGCGGAGCCGTGACATATTTACACTCACAGTACCTACTGTGCGGCCAAAAGGACCAAGTTACCAAAACAACAACAACATTATTAAAACAGGACCACCCAAGCAAATAAACGCCCCCACCCCAACAGTGGTGTGGGTAGTATAACACTGTAGTATGTGCAAAAGACACAATTTTGTTAGCGGACGTCCGATAGCCCGCGGCTCGCCTGCTTAGATGAAGCACTTATTAAACGTACGCTGGGTACGTAATCATTGCGTATGATGATTATGTTAGGGAGAGAAGGGACGTATTGTTTTAGTTTAGTTTTGGATAGGAATTCTTGACGAACTTACCTTTTCGGAATGTAGGACCAGCTGTAGTGGAATCTCGACATTTTGTTGAAGACTATATTGATTAATCGTCCTCGACAAAGAGGTTGGTCCTATTAAAAGACTTTGGTGGTTGGCTGTGCGCTTAATTACTGTAATCAAACTTAAGTTCAAGATTAACTGGAAGAAAGCCGTTTTGTTTACATAGTTACTTAGCAACAAAAATTTTAAATACGTTACATACGCAAAAATCACAACTTTGACTTCCAATAACTTTGTGCTCAAAAAGGCAATTGCCATATTTTTATGAACGATTGCATTATAATGTCACTCTTAGGGCGAGACTCCACCAAAGCGGAGACGAGAAGAGATGTGTTTTACAACCAATCAGCTTGCGTCATTTTGACCGCTCAGTGCTTAGCTTCAGCACAATACAATATCCTATTGGTTAATTACAAGACATCTCCTCTCGTCTCCGCTTTGGTGGAGTCTTGCCCTTATTCTATCAAAAACATTTATAATTTCCCTTAGTTTTTGACAAGTTCATTAAATTGACTGTCGCTGAACTAAAATTTTAACTAGATGATACAACTTTGCCAGAGAACGGTTTAAAATACACAAAAGAGGGTACAAAGGCGGGAAAATCAGAGACTTTTAGCCTCGTTAAGCCTCTTTACACGCTTTATTTGACTAAACCTAAAACTATAACTTCTTTATAATAACAAATAGGCACAAAACCTAGAAGTCCTCTATAACCATAATCTTTGCATGTTCGGTTTTAATTAAGTCCAGTGGAACCCGTCGACGTAATATTCGCCCGTGTTCATACGTGCGTAACATAAGCCGCGTATGTGTGCATTAGCCTTTGATGACACCGGTATTGGTTGACACACACGTCGAGACGGCGACGTAGGCTACACGAGGAGACCGCACTGAAACGAACATAATCTGATGAGTTCGTATACATACTCTCACTTCGAAAAGTATGTTTATTTTAAAATGAGAATTTTCATCCTTTAGGGATTTTTCAACGTATTAATTTATATGTGGCTCCCTTGAAGATGGATGGAGGTATAAGGGTGTGTCTTTGAGGACAGAAAAAAGTAATTTAATGCGAGACTGCTGTGGGTTAGGTTGACAAATTGTGTGGGTAAAAAGACCAGCAGGTATTTAGGAGAGTTGAAACAGTCCATCGGATGTTATGTTGTTTATACCGTGGTTGCTATATTTTTTTTTCACAGTTTTTTTTTAACAGAGCCTTGTGTACTGGCTTGCAAATTTTTCCTAGTAATAAATGTATCCTGTTTAATGTGTCTTGTTTCTTACAATCTTATACATTAACAACACAATGTTGATAATTATGATCTAACTGATAAAAACCAACTGCATGACACGATTGAAGCTACTACGCTTGCCAAGGTTAACCCGGAGATGGCTGACTATCTACCTAACATATTTATTAATTATTTTTAAAATTCGAAGACATGTTTTTTTCCCCCTTCTTCTAGAGTACATCCAAAAGATAGACTCTAATTTTTATTACAATCTTGCCTTGCATACAGACTAATAAGTAATTTAAAAAAAATGTCTTTATTAAAGACATGTGACTTCTATCAATTCGCACTGGGCCCCCGTGATGGATCATAGCCCAAACGCAAAATATGCGCTTTGACGTGGAGTTGCGGTTTTTTTTTACATATTTATTTTTTAACAGACACTCTATACCTCGGAAAGCATGTTAAGACATTGGTCGTGGCTGTCTTTAATAGATTCTTTATTGTCGTAACGAGTAGTATTGACCTCGAAAGTCAAACAACCAGTCTTGAATTTGACGTTACGCATGAATTGAGTTGTTGAGGTCAGAATGACATGCCTTTAATAATAAAAAAAAATACCAGCCTGTAACTGTCCCACTGCAGGGCAAAGGCCTCTTCTCATACAGAGAAGGCTCGAGCATTGACCACCACGCTTGCTCAAGGCGGATTGGCGATTTCTTACTTATATTAACTATAAGTCCAGGTTTCCTTACAATGCTTTCCTTCACCGATGTCAATGATGTCTAAGATAAACTTAGAAAGTACATATGCATTGAAAAAGTCACATTGGTACTTGCCCGGATTTGAACCACAACCTTGTGCACGAGAGGTAGGCGTCTTAACCTCTGGGCCATCACGATATATTATGCTGTTGATCCTTGTAAAATATTAGTTTTCAGCATCCGGTTAAACGAGAAGCCAACCCCAAAAAAATCAACATCTTTGATGATGAATAATTATAAACTGACTATTTATCATTTATTTTGTCTACCATCACTTTAAAGCTCAACGATAATCCACATCCCTCAATTGTATTAAAACTCACTCAAACATCTGCGTCGTTTAGCCAAAACAAAAGTTTTAGCTGCCATTTAAGGCCCGATGAGGCTCCATTTGGGCCTCAAAAATGTCATCTCTCGCATTAATCATTCTGCGAAGGATTCCTGCCGGTGTGAAGGTACGCGGGGCATTCCCGACTCGCCCTTAATATACAGACACGTAATTAACAGTCGTACCGACTAACTGAGTACTGTCTGGCCATTTGTCATGACAGAATGGGAGGTCAGGGAGGTAGGCAGGATTGCGGGTCACATACTTATGTGCAACACTTGATATAACTTTGTTATGTAACATTATGACAGCTCTTTCATCTGTCTTCTTATGGTAATGAACCCTTTCTTAATATAGAATGTAGTTTTTTTATTCCAGGTACTTACTTACAACAAGTTAATCTATACTTCTATACTAATATTATAAAGAGGTAAAATTTGTAAGTTTGTATGTAGGGGGTAATCTTCGGAACTAATGATCCAATTTTAAAAATTATTGTACTGGTAGAAAGCTACACTATTCCCGGTGGACATAGGCTACGTATTCCCACGGGAACGGAAACTACGCGGGTGAAATTGCGTGACGTCTGCTAGTTAAAAATAATGTGCATACGATATTCACATTTTTTTATCTTTTATCAAATAAAACGAACGAGGTTTTTAATTATTAATTACAATAGTCTAAAACACTTATAAGGCAATGAAATCTAACCTATTTTCATACGTGACTAGCTGCCCCGGCAAACTTCGTTGTGCCTTAGAGTCAATTTATTGCTCTTATTATTTTTTTATATTAGATATACGTACGTTGAATAAGACGACAACAAATAAATCCAAACCAATAATAACTACTACTACTTTTAAATTACAACATGTGTATATAACCTAACCTAACTGACCATACCTATCCTATAGCTAACCCAACTATCTAACCTAACCTTACTAAAATGCATTGATTTAAAAAATACTAAATTCATAATTTTAATCTAAACTATTGCCTCTATGTTACATACAATTTGTGCCTATAGTTTTCCCGGTCTACTTTAATTAAAGTCCTAACAGTAAAATAAGATCTACTTGCAAAGAATGATTAAAGTTCGTCTCTGTCATCATTGCTAATTACGTAAATTGATTTCTGAAATATTAGACTTTTTTATGCTACATAAAACCTCTAAGTTTAGTAATAAAATAAATTTCAGAACGTAGGTGCGTATTATAAATTGACAACCTTACCTTCTTGGGTTTAGCTTAAGACTTGTCAATTTCAAATTGTCACCTGTTAGTGAACTGGGAAGTTTGACTCCTGTCATGTCATCCAAGATGGCGCTGAGTTTGAAAAATGTTTGAGACAAGTAGACAACCGATATTCTAGATATTTATTTTTTCGAGGACTTTTCATGTTTTTTATTAACTATTATGCTATGTGCTATTCCGGACAAAGACAAATCCAAAAAGACCAAAATCATTCACATTGATCCAGCCGTTCTTGAGTTATAAATGGTGTAACTAACACGACTTTCTTTTATATAATATAGATAAGTCATAGTGTTGTTTGTACTTTACACATGTCCGTTTCACTTTCTTTGAGAATAAAATTTTAATAAATAAATAAACAAACATCATAACTCTTCAACATTAATAAATGTCAATGGATAAGTAAAAATGTAAACAAACCACCCAGTTTTACCCGAAGAATTACCATCTCTAATACAACAACATAATTAACAGGACGAACGCTATAATTAACTAAGGCTGGACCACTCATTTGTCTTGAGAACAGGCTATTTACTTCCAGAGTGCGTAAATTGCCACGGAGTGTATCACCATTTGAAACTATCACTTACTTTATACAAAGTCTCTCTAATTACTAAAAGACATCGATATGAATATCGACTTTTTTCATTCGAAACATCGATAAATTTGGCAGTAGTTTTTTAAAAAATAAAGCAATATAGCATAGTACCATGTTACCTATAATATACGGTAAAATGTTTTCTGTATTACAAGACATTTTTACAACAGCTAACCTTAAAAATTTTGTTTTAAAAAGGCTGGAGTTGAAATCAAAGGAAAATAAATTAACTTTCATTAGGCTTGCCTTTTTTATGGATCGTAATATATGCATAATAGATACCTATAGAAAAGGTAATGAACTACTCTGAAAATAATTGGGACTTATATTAACTTTAAGTCTAGGTTTCAGTCTAGGTAGTATGTGAATAACGTTTTTTATTTTAACTAAAAAGTACATATTAACCTTTCAATCGTGTCAATTAGAGACATGACAAAAGAAAGACAATGATAGCGCAGACACCGGTGTCTTCTCGGGGTTTAATTAATTAATATGAATTTAATAATTGACTGGCCTGTTGGTCTAGTAGTTAGTGACCCTGACTGCTATGCCGGAGGTCGTGGGTTCGATTCCCACCCAGGACAAATGTTTGTGTGATGAGCACAATCATTTGTTCTGTGTCTGGGTATAATTTATCTATAATATGTATGTATTTAGATATATATAAGTATGTTTATCAGCTGTTTAGTACCCATAACACAAGCTCTCAAGCTTAAATTGGGACTAAATGGTGTTGTGTGAAAAAAGTTGTGGAATAGGTATATTTCAATAATTCATACTGTGACTTGCGCGAAAGAAAACTTACAACCTCGTTAAGATAGCTTAGTAAGACCTCTAGGCATTATATCAATGCATCTATGCCCATACTACACCTTTTTAAATAAAGAATCTTTTAACAAAAAGGCCGAGAGTCGGTGTAGTCTCTATTGCTTCCCCTCAAATGCTTGACCCCTTCACGGTGTATTCCACACTCAGCCATGGAAACAACCATAACAATCCCTCGATACAATAAAGTAATTAACAAGCAGCCGTGAATGACGCGGCAGCCATTTATCATAACGAGGAAGGCAACACTGAAATATATCAATAGTAATAGTAATCATTTTCCTTTTCCCCTTGTATTTGTTTTGTTTTCCGGAGGTGAAAACTAAAGCTTAATATGTGGCTAGTAATGGTCGTAGGTGGTTAAGATAAGGTATTTTGTGCTTCTTCTATTTGTCCCAATGTTTAATTACGATAGTTGACATTCTGGTTATTTATTTATTTATTTATTTATGTCAATCAACTTCAGATCATAGTTACAATTTTACAAAATTAATAAAACATTTCGCATTCACAACAAAACAACCAACACAAAAATTTATCATTACATTTAAATCCAAATTACAATTAAAATTAAAACCATAATCAAACACAATACATATATATGAGTCAAAATTTAAATTAAAATAAAAAACAATATAAAATTAAAAATTATAAAAATTAAGTCAATTTAAAACACTGTCTTAGCATTAACACTAGTCAGTACGTGAACCATACAGCAGTGGTTCACGTACTGACAGTCGAAACGTTCAGCAAAAGCTTTCAGGATTCTATCTAGGTTTTCAGGGTTATGTACCTGGAATTTTTCTAGATCTGATTTATTTAGATTATATGCACACCATTAAATTTACAGCTTACAATAAATAATATAAATAGTTAACAAATCTCTCACAATGCCGTCTAGTCCCAAGCTAAGCAGAGCTTGTGTTAGTATAGAATATGTTGTAATCTATAACAGCAGGTGATATACTCGTAGTTCTGTTACTGGCCAAAAAATACTAACTTGGAATAAGAAGAAGCAAATAATAATGATTAGAAGTAAAAACAAACTACCTTCAAGGAAAGTTGTGTATCTTCCGTGCTATTTAGCGTAGCCCAGGCACGTGATACTATTTTAGTTTGTTATGATTAGTCTTTTTGTGTGCACTTGGGCCTACCAAATTTAATTTCTTTCTTTCTACAAATAAAACTCTGTTTATTATTGATACTAAATAAATAAATATCCCAAGCTAAGCTAAAAGCTTGTGCTATGGGTCCTAACAGCTGATAAACATACTCACATATTTCTAAATACATACATACTAAAGATAAATTACACCCAGTTAGGGCCTTTAACTACTAGACCAACAGGCTTGTCAATAAAAGTTTAAGGGAAATATGTACAGTCAACCCATCAGGGTTAGTCATAGTCATAGTATTTTTACAAGTCCTATACACACAAAACAATAAAGAAAAAAAAAACAGAACTTTAGCACTACGAAGATTCTTCTTACTGTTACGACATTAACCCTTTCAATATTAAATTGTTACCTCTGTTGTGCGGTAGACTGTAAAAATACAACTAAAAAGAAATTGATTTAATGTTTTAAATGGAAAGTTGATAGCAATAGACCTAAATTAATTTATAAAGTTTCCTTGAAGTGTTAAAAGTAAAAAGGCCCTCATAAAATTAATTCCTCCTAGAGAATAACTACCCACCTAGAATTGAACCCATTCCCCTAATGTCACTCATCAAGAATTCCGAATTAAATTTCGCCACTTGAAAAATTATTTCTGATTGCGCCTATTAACATTAGACCAGGATAGGGTTGGTTATCGATGGCTTAATTTCCAAGAGTTATTTGCATCGAGTCAAACGCGTGCCGACTTAATTCCTCCAACATCTGCATATAAATGGATGTAATTTTGTACTGTGACAGCCCTGAGGCGCTCCAGACAAATGTTTGTAGTCAGGGCTGTGTTCCTTCCGATTATTGGGGGCCACTAATATTGTCTCGTCTGATTGTCGCTACTGGTTTGTTTTACGTGCTAATGAGGGCAGCCCTACGCGTTTGACGAATTCAAAAGTTAATTTAGAAATGGGGCGGTTGAATATATGAATGTATTATTAACTTCCCCGGCAACATTTTTCATTGATTTTCTTTCGGTGGGTAGTTCTGGGGAATTGGGGCAATTTGTTCTATTCTCAGTCACGTTTGAATATTTCTGCGGAGTCCGCATTATCTGCCAAAAATACTAACGTATTCGTTCTTGTGCTAACATTGGTTCAATTGTTCCAATTCGTAGTTCACGTTGGTACGCCAAAAGTGTCAGTTTTATATCGCTTGGTGATACTTTAAGGAAAAAGGGTCATCGTAGAACATACCGATACCATTCGGGAATCGAGTTCGAGACTCGCGACATGGCAGCCGTGAATTGTCGTCACGTCACGTCAATTGCCTCTCTGGTTCTTATCTTAAAGTTTCTTTATCTTATTCCTTTTTACCTCTCTGGGCCGTTTAGTGTTCGTGTGCTCTTATGCTGAGCATGAAGTTTTTTGCTCCCAAGTGTTTTTTCATTTTTATGTCTAACTGCCCGGCAAACTTCGTTCCACCTTTTATTGAATACTAGCAGACTTCTCGGGGTTTTACCCGCGTAGTTCCCGTTCCCGTGGGAATACAGGGATAAAAAGTAGCCTATGTCACCCGGGGATAGATTAGCTTCCCAATAGTGACATAATTTTACAAATCGGTCCAGTTGTTTTGGAGCCTATTTAATGCAAACAAACAAACAAACAAAGGTAGTTTACGACCTATTTTCAGACTTAATGAATATACCTACACACAAAATTTCATATGAATCGGTCAAGTCGTTTCGGAGGAGTTTGGTAAGTAATACTGTGACACGAAAATTTTATTAAATATTAGTTCGGATTTGTGAACACAACTCATGCCCATGGGAATCAAACATAACTGGAAAAATATAGTTATTCTCTCGGTCCTTACACTTATGCCTAACCTCTACGGAGACTACAACCGTGCTGTAATTCTTTCTACACTCTAAGCGAAAAAGGTCTTCATCAACAAAACTTGCCCAGTGTTAACATGATTCGTTAACTCTGCGTCTGTTCGGCACTTAATTTGCCTGGCAACACTTTGTGACACAGTAATTTGTATTCAGAGCGCGAATAATGTAAGGCTGTAGACTCATGTTACTTTGAGTTACGTTCTTTAGGAGAAATGGTATAAAGATAGATGACAGACAGGGGAACAGTTCCCCTGGCTGTAGAAGCTGTCTTCTTGTAGAAGAAAGTTAACTTCTTGAAAATAAGATGGTGGCAAAAATACCAAGACTATCCTACTTCCTACTAATATCATAAACTTGAAAGTTTGTGAGTATGGATAGATGAATGGATGGATGTTTGTTTGTTACTCTTTCACGTAAAAACTACTGAATGGATTTTAATAAAATTTGGAAAGGAGTTGACACATAGGCTTTTTTTATCCCTATATTCCCACGGGAATGGGACCTTCGTTGGTGAAACCGCGGGACGTCTGCTAGTACGATATATGAGAAGCTCGTGCCTAAATAGTAATAGCCTCACGGGTTGATCGAAAGTTAAGCTCCGCTTGACGAAGTTGGTCCTCAGATATTTGACCATTCTTTACATAACTAGATAAACAGTTTAAAGGCGCCTTCAAATTAACCGCAAAGAGCCGCGCTGCAACCGCTAGGTTAGAGCATCATAGTGTTGTACATTTAGTTTCAACCTCATCGATAAATTGTTCAAGCTGATTTTCGTTCATGTCTAAATAAAAACACGTACGCATCATCACCAGTCGATTGATGAACCGATGCGCGGCCACAGCGCGGGTGTAGCGCTGCAGTCGCGCGTTTTTTATTTATAAGGTTAACAAATCAGCGCGACGGTAGCGCTGCAGCCGCGCTGCCGCCGCGCGGCACCTGGCGGCAAAGTTCAAGGCGCCTTTAATGTGTAAAGAACTGCTACGCTCTCTGTGCCTCGGCAAGCACGTTAAGCCGTTGGCAGTTTAACTGATTATCTGCATCCGGTTAATATGGAAGTCGACTCTAACATAGCTGGAAAAAGTTAGGCAGATGATGACAATTTATCAATAATTTAGCTCACGATTAATGACAAATGCTTGCACTGACTGATCTGGTCCCCTAATTCTGTGTGGTTCTTTCCTCAAAAGACCATCTCAGACACTAATCTGCATGGATCTTAAATGATTTGACCAAGATAATGTCTGGACTTTAATAGAGACTCGGACCTCTGAGTTTCTTTCGGTGTTTCTTCTCAGAGTAGTCAGATAGTGGAACTCCGATCTCATCTAATAGTTAAAATAATGACGTGTAAATGTGTTTGTGAAAACCTATTTACTGAAATAAATATCATTAATCATTTATAAAATAAATTTGAAACAATTCATTTATATCTCATTATATTGTGATCACTTAAATGTATTTACTAGATTATATTATGCATGAAATGTTAATAATAAGTGGTCTTGGGAGCAAATAAATTGATACACTTCCTTTTTATTACACGTGTAATGGTCAATATTTTTGGAAATATTAAAGTAACGTATTACTTTGGACATTAAATGGCCTAAAAGTTTATTTAAGTAGTATTTACAAAGAGAGTAGCTGCATTGTAAGGACTATTAATTAACCTTTCAGACGATATGTTTCAAATCGATGCTGATAATATGTTAAAAATAATAGCCATAGTGCGTGAATAAAGCAAGTGGCTCAAGTAATTTGCTCCCAAGTGGAGTTACCGACATAAAACCCAGTAGAAACACAACTCTTTCACAAAAAGTAAATTACAAACGAAATAATCCTACAAACTGAACATTCCTTTTTCTAAATAAAAGCACGTATGCACCAGCCTTAAACCACTTCCTAGAGTTTTCCTCACAAGGAAACGACTGTGTGCCAGTTTACTGAGACAAGGTTCCATCTCCTTTGAGCTGCGTAAAGATTTACAACCTAGTTGTAGTAATTGGATGTGGCGGTAAGGTGCGAAGTGCAGGCGGAAACTTGATCGTATGCTGGAGATGTGTTCGCAAGTCTTGATTAAATGAATGATTGTTTGTGGGAATGGTAACACGTAATTATGTAAATGAGATCCTTAGTAAACGTTTATTCTGCTGTAGGAAAGCCAGAGCAGTTCCTTTAAGGCGTAATGTTCAGCCGATTGATTTTGTATGTAAACTTTTTACAAGTTTAGGTATTAAATAGTTAAAACAACAATAAAATTATTTTTAGTTGAGCCGGTCGGTTTAATAAAAAGGAAATCTTTATTTAATCAGATAACACTGATCTATCAGTTTATTTATAAAAAAACAACATAATAAAAACTAATAGTAAACGAGGTCTTTGTCAGCCGCAATAAAACTCACTCTGTGAACACTTAAGTGAAGTGAAATGTCAGGAATGACAGCTCAACTTACTTTCACTTCACCTACATTTTGACTGGTTGAATTTTACAGAATAAATAAATATTCCACATCCTTTCACACAACGCCATTTAGTCCCAAGTTAAGCTTGAGAGCTTGTGTTATGGGTACTAAACAGCTGATAAACATACTTATATATTTCTAAATACATACATATTATAGATAAATTACACCCAGACACATAACAAATGATCGTGCTCATCACACAAACATTTGTCCTGGGTGGGAATCGAACCCACGACCTCCGGCATAGCAGTCAGGGTCACTAACTACTAGACCAACAGGCCAGTCAAGCAAATAGCACTGCAGGTTAGTAACCCTCACATTGAACCCTATATTATGGGGCAAAATACCTAGAACCATTATACCCACATATAAATATAGTTCCCCGACCACGCACGACTTTGTGCAGTTAAATGTTACAAACACGAGTTCCAAGTTTCACATTCAGCTATGAATACGAGTGGTGTTAATGAGATACGAGTAGTGAATACGTTGTCACTGAAAAATGATACAGAAGGACAACTCCAACCAACTAGTAAAAAACGCATACGCTCTAAAAATGCGTACTTTAACATAACATAATGTATTATCATCTCGTGTTTATTAGACAGAGGTGTATTTATAGTACACCCATATTTCGCCAGTTATGACTGTTCGTGTAAGCAAGCGTATTGCAACAATCGGCCACGGATCTAAATCCCGTATTGCTGTTGATAAATTCCAGATGCAATAACCCATTATTACTGCCTGACCAGAAAATCAATCTCAGGTGCAACTATTATGATTAATAATAATAATTAAATCAAATATTTATTGCAACAATTCCAATAAAATAATTATACTAGTTACATGAGGAGTGCACATTGAGCAAAGTAATTATCTTGTGTCAGGATACAGAATGTGAAAGTTTGACATAAACACGGTGGTGTGTGAGTGTGTTTGCAAATGAGACATATATAGAAAGAGATAGTGTGAAAGTGTGTGGGTACTGTGTGCTTGTGCGTGTCTAAGGATATTGAAAGGAAGTAATGTGGAGTAGTACAAGATATTTAAAATACTAACTGTGCGTGTACTTGTAGTTCGCCTTCTGTTTCTGTTTGTATTGTGGCGCTGCGCAAATGATGTGCTGAACTGCTGACTACCCGCACTTTTGTACTTATTTAGTTTGTAGTTTTATATGTTCGGGGTAATGGGGGAAATGTTCTTATGAGTAGTTTGTTATTATGTAGGGAAGTTAGTAGGAAATGTCTTCTTGTAATATTTTTCTAAAAATATTACCCACTTTTTTATTAACAAAGGCAATTTTTGAAGAGCTTTTCCCAATGGAGGGATACTTTAAGATGAAAACAGGAAGGTATAGTACCTACATATTTTAGATTAACACATTTTTCTCCACTTTCTCTTTACAGATATCAAACTTTGTGCCTTTTCGCTTTGGCTACGTAATTATGGCTTTGGCATAAATTACACTGAGAGATAGAATACGGAATGTGTGTCTTTCTTAGTACATCACACACTGCCTACTCATCTTCTCTCCTCCACTATCTAGTCCATCCAAAGGTAGTCTCCTATCGCTTTTAGCGATAAGGCCGCCCATTGTATCACCGTTTGTAGCCCTTAAAATTATCGTTTGTAAGTTTTATGGTGTACAATAAAGAGTATCATATTATATTCTATTCTTATCTTACCTACACGCGACTTGGGTAAAAAAACGTAATTCGTAAATTGTCAACCTCAATTATCATTATTTTATAATCAGCTTAAAATATTAAAGACAAAACTGGTTTAATCTGAAAGATGGAAACGTTAAAAATAGCAATAAAATATTTTGCTATTTCTTGTAATTTATTCATTATATAACTTATTCCGAACCCAAAAATTGGGAAAGACGAGATAGACGAAGCTGATAAAGACACTGTTTTGAATTGAAATTAGTTAAATTAGTTTGTTTGATATTTATAGAAGGGTAAGGAATTTATTACTAATAAATCAACTTCGATAGTAGCTTCACATTTTTTAGATCGTTCTGATGCTACTGTAACGGCTGTCAAGAATCTCAAACAGCTGAAATATAATAACTCTACTCTTAGTTATATTTTCAACTGTTTTGGTTGACGCTCGACCGTTGGAACCGAGAGCTAAATATTCTGTTCAAAGAGATCTCAAAACGTTTGATTGTCTCCTTCCGTGACCCAAAGGTTAGCCTCCACTTTGGCCAGAGGCTAAGCATGGCAATACAACGTGGCAATGCTGCCAGCCATTTCAGATCTTTTCTAGTCGAAAGCGATGCGAAGGATGTTTTTAACGTCTTACTGTAATTTACTGTTGCCTGTTGGCCTGTTGGTCTAGTAGTTAGTGACCCTGACTGCTATGCCGGAGGTCGTGGGTGAAAAGGTTTGTGTGATGAGCACGATCATTTGTTCTGTGTCTGGGTGTAATTTATCTATAATATGTATGTATTAAGAAATATATAAGTATGTTTATCAGCTGTTTAGTACCCATAACACAAGCTCTCAAGCTTAACTTGGGACTAAATGGCGTTGTGTGAAAAAGTTGTGGAATATTTATATTTATATTTATTTATTTACTGTTACGTTTAGTTAAATTAAATCTTTTATTCTATACCAGTGATAGTCTTGTGGTGTGATCGATGTACTATCAAGTTGAAAGGTTTCTTTACAAATTACTAGTTGCTCGACTAGCTATGAGTGCGCAATCCCATTGGATACCTAATACCAAAGACATTCAATACCTATAGACCGGACATCACGAACAAAATTTTCGTCCGAAAAAGTGTGTCCTGCTGGATACAAGTCTATGGGTTTTTTGTAGTACGCTCCGCTGCCGCTCCAATATCCATATATTATTCTAGATGGCGTTACTGAGACATGGGATCAAAGTTTTTCTATGACATTTCCTTGACATGCCCGCTCTATAGTATTTTAAATCTCTTTGGATAATACGTAAAAAGCTAGTGGCCAGTTGCCAGTTGCTCCATGTGCAAAGTGATACTAATAGATAGTATCACTTTAGTAATAAAAATATATGCCGCATGTTCGGCTGATAATCACTTGAAAACGACTTGACTATTTTTTATATAAAATGGGTGTACTATTGACCTCAATCTTGTCCTGCGGTCAGAGATGAGGTCGACGATGGTACGAACATACCCATAAGAAGCCTATAGACTTATATAAATGGCTGGTTTTTTGCTGTCACGTTCATTATTTTAAAACACATTTTGCATGAGACAATTTTTGGAAATACCATGGGAAAGTTCGTAAACTTGAACGGTATTTTTGAATGGAAACTGGAATGTTTCATATCAATTGCTAAGAGTAATTTTTTTTTTAAACAAGAATGGTCGCATTGTTTGTCATGCGCTAGCACAAACAATAATAACACTTCAAACAAAGGCACGCACTAAATTATCAAAATGATCTACAGGGCGTGTATTATTACTATAGTTCCCAGCAATATTATATTACTAATTGTTAAGAGCACTTGCCATAAATACGGCTTACGACCCATCCCCCATTATACTTGGTTTAATTTACCATCGTTATTATGTGTTGGGTACCTACCTACCCATCTTATGGTATGAACGGTGGAAGTGAAAATTTATGTTCTGAATGAGGGTAGTTGGGAATTAGTGGGTTACTTAGATGAATATGTTTGTAAGTAGGTGTAATGTGTTGCTTTTAAGTATGGCTTAAGTAGTTGTAAGGTCAATTCAATTAAAGAGGAGACTGGAAAGTCATTTGTTGGGGTGGCACGAGAAGTACAAAAATTTTAACCAACTTCTAAAAATAAAAAAGTTACTTTACTTTTCTATTAACCACTCGTATGCCGTAATTATAGAAACAATTAAAAAGCAATTATGTCTCGCGTAGATTTACGTTAATTACGGGTTAATTGTTAAATAAATTAGACCATCAGTTCAAGTATTTAGGTCTTAAAGATGCAATTTTGATTAACTTAATAAACTTGGGTAGATCTTTTATGTACTCGTGCCTACTACTAATTTAACAGTAGGGTTTAAATTTAACATTTTTATTCATGAAGTTCGACATTTTATAAATTTTTATTATGAAATTCATAGATTATAATAGTCTCGTTTTTATTTCACCTTTTATTATAAATAAGCCATTCCATGTTTGTTAATTTTTTTATCGTTTTTCATTTTTATGTCAAACAGAATCTCAATTGAAGGTTCATCTTCAATTGGAAAAATTTGACACATTGGGGTAACTTGATGTGCTGGCGTCTGTACAATGTAGACTTAATACCATGTGGGAATTTTCTACCACTCATCCAATGTTATAGGAATGTCTTTCTATCCCTTCCCGGTGTTTACACTTACATCCGCCTTATAAACAAATAACAAACACTGCAATTTACAATCGCTTCCTGAAATAAAAATAACGCGAATAAATCAATTTAAGTAGAGAAAATAATATAAAAACACTGAGAGGATTTTATGATACTCAGTGACAATTTCACTCTTAATTAGAGAACGAATTTAATCCAATTCAATACGATGCTGAATATTCAAAAGCATCGATATTGCATTACTAACGAATGCATAAATATTTCTGTAACAGTACTCTATTTACGGAGAAAACTAAAACAAATATCATGAATATTTAATTTTTGATTGCAACACTGCGACAATAAGGATACTCTTGTTCATAATACACGTAAACGCAGTTGTGTTGCTGGGAAGTTTGTTGCACTAATTCTTCTTCCGAGCTAAACACTGGAACGTGGCGAAGGGTAGCAATTTTGGGGGGCTGTGTTTTGTAGTTTTGATGTTCAAAAAGTCCTTATTCTAATTAATTTAATTAGTGTAATTTATCTATAATATTTATGTATTTAGAAACTTAAATAAGTATTATTATGTTTATTTATTGCTGTTAAGTACCCATAACACAAGCTCTTAGCTTAGCTTGGGACTAGATGGCGTTGTGTGAAAAAGTTGTGACTTTATTTATTAAAATAAATGAACTTAGATTTCGTGATAATTTCTGTTTTGTTTTAGTGTTATTTAAAGAAATATGGAAAAAAGTAAAAAATAGATATAATTTGTAAGATGTTATGGTGTACAGATGCCAGCACATCAAGTTACCCCAATATGTCAAGTGTCAATCGCATTTCAACTTTATGACAAAGAAAATAAGGTTCATATTCAATTGGGAAAGTTTGACACATTGGGGTAACTTGATGTGCTGGCGTCTGTACAATAAAGAGTATTATATAGTATTCTATTTTATTTATTAAACGGGCTTAATAATCAATATGTCAAATTTTTGTCGTAGTTTTTTTTTTACTTTATTCCAAACAGAATAGGGTTCATGTTTAATTGGGAATATTCAAAATACAATTTTTTTTTTCCGTTTGGGGTAGCTTTATGTGCTGGCTTCTGTACCTCCACCTACATGTATTATTAATTCGACACACGATAAGATCACTAGGAACTGTCACAATTGCAAATTACAAATTGGCACGCCGGCAATTTTATTTGCGTTGCGTGCTTTTTAATTTGTCAAAGTGGTCCCGACAAGGGTTGGTTATATTATAATGGGCCCACGATAATTTTAAGCCTTTATCATCGAGAGGGTAAGGGTGTAAAATTCTCATACTTTGTAATTTGTGTAAATTGAGTCAAATTGTAATTTAGAACGCGCTCTTTTGCTCTTCTTTTTTTTTTGTTTTGGTATTGTTCAGTGGGGTGTCCCGAAATTAATAATATGGAAGGGTATCTGTAGCGTGAAATTGACGTTTCTGATTTCGGTGGTATGATATTAGCTGGTGACGGGTGACGTGAAAGTAGACAGCTTGAATTTTTATACTATTATTAGATGGGGGTAAAGAAAATTATACCTACCTGTGCCATATATTGAAAGTGTAAAAATTCTGCTGTAATATATGCTTGGGCGCAACTAAATCGCGAACCACTTGCTTTTTTACTCATTATAGTTTTTATTTTTATAATCCTACTAATATTATAATCCTACTTCCTACTAACAGGCTACTTTTTATTCCTGTATTCCCACGGGAACGGGACCTACGCGGGTGAAAGTGCGGGACGTCTGCTAGTTTCTAATAAAACAATATGCATCGATTAGAACCTAATATGGCCAAAAAGTTAATAAATAGCTTTGAGCCAATGAGGCTACTCTTATTGTCAAGGCTATAACATTTTAATAATCGTTTAGGTCATATAAGGTTTAAATAATGCGTTTTATTTTAACAAAAACGTTGATCATTGTACCCCAAACTGCCAAACTGAATGGGAACCTTATTTTGTTAGTAATAAAGTTGAAATACTATCATAGAAATTTGAGACGTTGGGGTAGTTTGATGTGCTGGCATGTAAAAAAGATTTATTTGCTCCCAAGAGTAAGAAGGTACATTTAAATCGCTTTAATATGAACCTCTATAAAATTGATGAAGCATCAAATATTTCTACCCTGCTAAAAAAACGTAAGAGATATTATTAAGAATTCGGAAACTATTATGAAAAAGCAAGTATGTTATAACATTTTGAGCTGAAACAATTGCAAGTTTCCACAACAACGAGTTCCCCATCTTCCTCACTTTCACCCCTCGCTCATAAAACACATCGTCAATGTATCCGAACGCTCATTGCGGCACGACTCCACCATAAATTACTCTCCACATATTCTACTTCATTATAACCTGTTCCAACACCTATCTACATACACGAGACCGTGTGACTTCACAATTAACATCCACCCATTGTTCCTTCGCACATAAAACTTCAGTAAAACAATAAAACATCGTCCCAATGTTATGATTAGAGGAGGGGATTGTGAATTTTGAGGCCACGGATTATGCTAATAATATGAAAATCCGTCCCTTGTTCGTTGACGACAAGTGTGGCGAAACACGCGCGAGTGGTTGTCGCAACCCTAGAGGCGTGACGTCATCTTGTCGCGGCATAATTTCTGTATTGACGTGTATATTTATCAAGACGGCGCGCGACGCGGTCTTGGGTCAAATTTTGTGGCTTGAAATCTAGGCGTTCATATTAAAACTAGATTTACATAACAGCAATAGGCCTTTAAAGAGTTGGCACTCTGGTAGAAAATGATGGAAGTGCCTTGCAGAGGACAAGGCACTATGCGGGGGCATAGTGCCTTGTCCGATATCCTAATTTACTTTTTAAAACACATGTTAGTCTCCAGACATTTTATTTGGAACAACAATTATATTTGAATCATGACAACCAAGTTACTATGTGACATATTACAAATTTAACGGCCAGTAACTGCAGTACAAACAGTATCAACCTCCAACAGAAAATGTATAAGACATTGAGTCCACCTTTAAACCGTTTTTTTTACTTGTGGTTGTGTATAGGCAGAAACTAAAACCCACCACAAGCAACGATTCTTACATCCATATTTTGCTTTGTTCACGTTCATACGTCAGCAGCGCTATTCCAATTATTGGAATAGCGCTGCTGACGTATCACTGAAGTTTTCACACTGGGTGATTTTTAGGAGCACACGTAAGAGAATCTTTTGTTGTTTTAATTGTATTTGTGTATCTCTTGTTTGAGATCTAAATAGATAGCACTCTGTCGATCATACACGCACGCCTGATTATTAAATTAATCCTCCTCCTCCTTGCGTCGTACTCCTCAATGCTGAGGGTCGTGAACCTCAGTCGTGCTTCATCACTTTTTTTTTCTACGATGTTCCTCCATCTGCTTCTGTCTCTGGTGGTGTGAAGGGCATCGTATAACGAAAAGTAAGCAGTGGTGCGGATCTGGTCGGACCAACGTATTGGGCCACGATGAGCCTTTCGAGGTCCACCGTCTTTCTTTGTTATGTGACCGAAGTATTGGAGAATCTTATGTAGGCATTTGGACGACAACCGCGAGGAGATTTTGAGTTCTCGCAATATGGATACGTTGGTACGAAACGCTGTCCAAGAGATTCGGAGCATCGTTCTCCAGCACCACATCTCAAAAGCATCAATTCGTTTGCGGTCTGCAGTTTTCAGCGTCCATGTCTCAGTTCCATAATATGAGAAGATCGAGAAGACCAGGGTCCGTACCAGATCATTAAATTAATAACCAATATGAATACCATATAATCAAAACCACGATTCAAACCACTAAAAACACAGCGCTTTCCCTAAATTCAATCATGTGTTACGTTAAAATTACCTTAAGCTCATCAACAACATCTGTACAGATATTTTTGAAATCAAAATGTTACCTCCATAATTAAATCATGAATAAACACGTTTGTATATGAACAGTAAACATTTATTAATGAGCGGAGAGAGCGAGTAATTTTATTTAGAAATGTAACGAAGCATTTTTACCAGTTCGCTTGCCACTCTGATCGTGAATACACACAAATGAACGGAAAATTGAATTTATTTGACGTATTTAAAAGCAATTCTATTTTTACCCCCGACGCAAAAACGACGGAAGTTAATCAGTTTTCACGTGTGTATGTATGTATGTCTGTGGCATCGTCTCAATTCTTTATTGCGTACCATAATGTGTTAATAGTTAGCGGGAAAAATAAAATTAGAAACAATTATGTATCCTGTCCGGCACAGCATTCTATAGCATAGAGGAGAAAGAGCACTGGTGTGAACGTATCGTAGCGCCTGAACGAATGTACTGACTTTGATTTTGTTTCTTTTGTTTCAAAGGTGTATTAGTCGAGAGTGTTCTAAGATAATTATGTTTGATCAAAATTTGTCGAGGATGGCCGCCACCACAAAATGGAGGATTACATATTTTTTCACAACTCCCTCAAAATTGGCATCACATGAAAGGGCTTGACTAGTAGAATACTGTATACTATGATAAATTTCACACAACAGCATCGAGTTCCAAATTAAGCAGAGGTAGTGCTAGAAGTACTAGCCAACTAATAAATATATAGGTATTTATATTTTTAAATACATCACCGGTAGATAAATTACACCCAGACACAGAACAAAAAAAAATATTTTCGTATTCATCACGCAATCTTTTATCTTGGGTGTAAATTGAACCCAAGGACCTCCAGCATAGCAGTCAGATCCACTAACCACTAGACCTACATGCCAGTCAATACTTGTAGAGAAACCGATAGGGCTAAATCAAAGAATGTAAGTTACCGCGGTACACTTAGATTTTAGCTGGCAAAGTGCCACCACTGTTTAATTCAATGACCTTGAACTCTATAGTACTGTAAGCTACACGCCGATAGTATCATTTTGATCTTGAGTAAGTCTAGCATAGCACAGAGTTTATACTAGTAATGTTTCCATTGTCGTGTGGCCGACCGTACAATGCAATGGGCTACCTATTGAAGTAAAATAGTGACCCAGTTTTAAGGCAGCTCTTTTGACAAAACAAGTGCTGTTCAATACAACTATACAGGGTGGAAAATATCAATGGGCCCTGAAAGGAAACCAATTTAAATCCTTACAATAGTCAAAGTCAAAGTCAAATCATTTATTTCAATTAGATCTGATAACAGACACTTTTCAACGTTATACTTACTAATATAAATAAATTAAGAGAATGATTCTAGTTGCACATTCCAAAAGGTAGTTTCGTATGGAGAAGAATGTGCAAGAAACTCCATACTTACTCTTTTGTATATTTTACATAAAAGAGACAATGCTTAATAATTAAAAAAAATATCCAAGCCAACCTAAGTTAGCGAAAGTAACCTGAGCGATGTCGAACCACCATATTTAGTTTTCTACAACTCGTAGTCTCACTGTCTGACTTCTATGGCAACATTGCCATTACTTTTTTTATTTTTTCTTCTATTTGTTAAATTCAAAAATTAAAAGTTATGTACAGACACCAACACATGGTCGATGTGCTGGCGTCTATTCATAAAAATCAGGAATAGAATAGAATAGAATACTCTTTATTGTTCACCATAAAAACTTACAAATAATAACTTTAAGGGGTACATAAGGTGTTACAATGGGCGGCCTTATCGCTAAAAGCGATCTCTTACAGACAACCTTTGGATGGACTTGATGGAGGAGGAGAAAAGATGATTAGGCAGTTTGTGGTGTACTATTTACATAAATAATTAACATACAAATATAAAATAAGTAGGTATAAATAAGAAAACAAAAAAACTAAATTAATAAAAAATACAATACATAAATACTAATAATTTACAGAGTAACGGACTGTTATATTAAGACTTGTTAGGAAAAAGGTAATAATTTTTAAGCATTCCTTTAAATGATGGTAATGTTTGAGCTTGTCAGGCTAAGTATTAGCACTTTTTAAACGTCAAAAATTACAAGACTCAAACGCAAACCACATTACTAGTATGCTTAACTCTTCATCCTCTACATATAATCAAGGCAAATAAAAACCAACAAACGTACTTGATATTTTGATTAATAAAACATACATCCTGACGTTTTCCCCTTGATATAATCCCCACTACATGACGTCACTCATAAAGAAGAGTACAGACAAGTGTAATCCGTAAATAATGATGTGCTTGCGAACAACGCAAATTATTTTAAAAGAGACTCCGCATTGATGTAGGCAGTGTGCAATCGGCTTTTGTTTAAGAAACATGCTGTTTTTATTTTCCTTTTTTAATTATACTGAAGGAGGTTTTATGAGTATGTTTATTTTTTAAAGAATATTTACTAACGTGCACGTGTTGAATTATTGTGATTATACACCACTAATTTTTAATTAGTACAAATACTCAAAGGGCTTATTCTAGACGGTCTTCTCATTATATTTGTAAGGTATCAATAAATAATATTCATAAACAGCAAAGTTATAAGCGTTTGTTTATATCCGAAAAGTCACCCAATTTATAGAAATATTGTACAGGCTGTTCATAACATGGTAGTATTCATTAATCGTCACTTGTCGCTCACGTTCGCTTGATTTCGCTCAAGCGTGCCCCGCCTCCAAGAGCTGTTTTCGTTATTTAAGTTTAACTAAATAGAATATTTAAAAATGGAATTTCGTTTTTTTTTCTTTTGATTACGCAAATATTATCATTAACAGGTACGGATACTGCCCAATTTATTTTTGTACTAATTAAAAAATAGTGGTTTTTATCAAACTTTCAAATCAGGAAATTAAAAATAAATTTCAAAATAACGACTTGATAATTTTATAGACACAGAACAAATGATCTTAGTCATCACACAAATATTTATCATGGGTGGGAATCGAACCCACGACTTCTGGCACAGCAATGAAGGTAACTACTAGACCAACAGGGCAGTCAAAACTACTTTACTAATTTTGAATAACATAAAAGCATTATAATTAAACAGAATTAGTATAGCAAAATAAAAAAATGGCTCGTTCATACAAAACAACTCTACTGATTCGGTAAGCAAAACTGGGGACTTTAAGTTACCGAAGTAATATGAGCAGAATCGCTGTACTTATAAGTATTATTTATTGCGCAAACTGTGCCGGGGTAATTATTTAGGAAGCTACCCATACCCTGTTAAGGGGGAGAGATATTAGAATGTGGTGTTTGCGAACCAATGAACTGCGAATATTTGCTTGGCTCCGGTATTGAATTGTTTGGTGTTAACGGCCTGTTTCCTATTCCGATTGGAAGTGGGTTTTGTTTTGTCCTAATCTATTTCTTCATTATTAGGTTTCCTTTTATCCTTTTCTATCCTAATTGCAAAGTTCTCATTTCGGAGTTTTTTTATAGCAGTATGACAAGTTTCTATTTTATGAAGAAAGCCAATTTATTTACCACTAGCGGACATCACGCGGTTTTACCCGTGTAGTTCCTAATTCCGTGGGATTACAGGTATACAATGTAGCAAGAATAATGTAGCTTTCTACCAGTGTTTTTTTTCTAGTATTGGATTATTTGTTACAGAAATTACCATCTACATACAAACTTACAAATTTTACCTCTTTAAAAAATTTAATACAGATTTACGCTGTTGCTAAAAGGTACGAAAACACTGAGTAAAACCCCTTTCTTTGCTTATAATATCCTTCATCAGAGCTCAGTAAATAAGAAATTACCAATTTTCACCAACTCTTGACCTTTAAAAGAGACTGTGACCTCTGAATTTCTTTTAGTGTTTCTTCTTAGAGCAGTTAGCTAAGGGAACCGATCGATTTAAATGATTTTGCTCGATTAACGTGTAAAAATATTTGTTTTAACCGATTTATTATGGTAATTACATTTATTGGGCATTATTAACCACTAGGAATGAACATGAGTTATGTTTCCATGGTGAACATTCGACGTGGACATCAACTGTTATTATGTCAAATATCAATTGAAACAATTTGAATTCTCCTATTTTACGCCAGTCAATTCAAAATCTATTTACTCGTACGTTTGTGTGTAAAAGGTGTGATAAAATACAGCCTTTTTAAGTCGTTTTTGTGACATCCCAATACAAAAACCTTTTCCTATATAAATAAAACGTGATGCGTATTATATATTGCATTCAAACGCGTTATTCCGAAAAGTCAATATTGCGATGAGTTCCATTAACAAATGCATGTATGCGCGCGTTATCAGTTGGGACCAGCCGACGTGGCGCCGAACGCAAATAATATAGTATTCAGAATACAGTAGGACTAGATGAAAAATAATGAAAATATTTGAACAGAGCCATTGGGCTTTTTTTCATATATTTCCAAGCGATGAGTAAAAATAAAGTGGATTATAATTCTTATATCCTACAGAAAGATATCCTCATAGTACATTACCTATATTTTATAGGAAAAAAAAAACTTATTACCAGGAATTTCTTATAAAAGTCATGTACAATTGATTAAGTATATAGTACTACTATTGGTATTATTGGTGTCAAACCGCTGTCACAGGGGGCTTAAAGAATCACAGTCACTGATTAACAATAAAAATAAGTAATCTGCAATAATATCTATTTATTTATTTTATACTTTTGACTGGCCTGTTGATCTAGTAGTTAGTGACCCTGACTGCTATGCCAGAGGTCGTGGGTTCGATTCCCACCCATGACAAATGTTTGTGTGTTGTGCACGATCATTTATTCTGTGTCTGGGTGTAATTTATCTATAATATGTATGTATTTAGAAGTATATAAGTATGATTATCAGCTGTTTAGTACCTGTAACATAAGCTCTCAAGCTTAACTTGGGACTAAATGGCGTTGTGTGAAAAGTTGTGGAATATTATTTATTATTATTATTTATATTTCTTACCTACTTAGTAATATACAGAGGCGGACTTAAAGCCAGAGGCAATTCTACCTGTCTTTGGGTTATGCAGAGAATAGAATAAAATAGAATATGTGTGTCAAATTTTTTCAAATGAATATAAACCTTATTCTGCTTGGCATAAAGTTGAAAAACGATCAAAGAAGTTTGACACATTGGGGTACCTTGATGTGCTGGCGTCTGTACACCATAAAACATTTACAAATAGAAACTAGCACAGCTAGAGACAAACATTAATTCTGTCAGTGATTTATTCTGCGTCACTGAAAGTATTTTAGTGCCACAGTTAGTAATGGGTAATTACAGTACGGCTTCAATTAAGTAATTTATTAGAGGCTTTAGTACTAGATAATTCTAGTCGTTATTCGCAATAGAAGTCAAAATTGGTTGAACGGATTGTAAAAAATGTTTATTTAAATGTCTAATCTTATGTCAAAGGGGGTATAGATTTACTAATATCCATCATACACTTTTCACAGTCGTTTATTCTTCGCATAAAATTGTCAAAAAAGAAAAAAAAATACCCAAATTGACCTACTGTTTCTTTTTACACTACATCGCGATAGTGGGTAGCCGGGCGCCAAGTGCAATATCCGCTTTGACCGCGCGTTCCGCTAATTGGTTCCGACTCCATTCACTATAAAACATATTGCGAACCCCATTTCAAATATTTTTTGAAGTATTGCTTCGATCAATTACTGGGTTTTATGAAAGGATTGTGAGGGAATTGGTTTAGTTCGTGAATTAGGGTTCGGATGATAGCTAGTCGGTCCAAAATTTAGACTGGCCTGTCAGTTGGTCTAGTAGTTAGTGGCTCTGACTACTATGCCGAAGGTCGTGGGTTCGATTCCCACCCAGGACAAATGTTTTTGTAATGAACACGATCCTTTGTTCTGTGTCTGGGTAAAGAAAGAAAGAAACAAAGAAAGAAAGAAAGAAAGAAAGAAAGAAAGAAAGAAAGAAGAAAGAAAGACAGACAGAAAGAAAGAAAACATATTTATTTGGCACATGTCACAAGTGCACAAAACAAAGTATAAAAATAATAATAAAAAACTAAGAACGAAACACGAAAAAGAGTGTGTATCTCACGGCTGCGCCAAATAGATACGTAATGAATTGTCACCTATCCACGGACTGGCCTCGGTAAGCTTACCTTAGTCTTCATCCACCCTTGGCCCCTGTAATTAATTAACCACAAGCCCCTTTAAAAAATAATACAACTATTTATTTTTAACAATTACCATAAATATAATTCGTCACAAAAGAAAACCATGTAAACATACCCAATTGTTATCACAAACAGCTGTTGGTGGCAATCGTTGCAGAACTCAGTTAATTTTAATAAAAGGGATACTGGGCGTGCGTTCACCGTATTAATTGCTTGGAAAAACCAATCGGGCCGAGTGTTTAGCAGCAAATAGGCCGGGAGCCAGTGTCGGCCTGGTTCACAACAATACGTGTCCATGTGTACTGCAAACTTTTATCCAATAGCGCGTTGATGGAACGACGTGCATTGTAAACGTTCACTATTTTTTCTAATGAATAAAGGTAACTATCGTGTCGTTGCGTTTGTGCCTCAATATTAACAACCACATGAGGTCTTTCATAGGTCGGTTCTTGGTTGAGTAAATATTAACTACGTAGCATGACCGTTTTTTTTAATCTTTATTCATTAATGGAGGTTTGTTCACATTTGAACATGTCACCCCCGTAAGACATCACAAACAAACATAAACACTGTTTACATTACAAATGTAGGAAGAGAGTCAATGTGACCTATTCTTAATACCTATTAGAGTCAGACTATAGAGCATTCTGGCCTACTCCAAAATAGGAAAAGACGAAATGCTATTGCACCAACCAACATTCCGGAGGATGAAATCATTTTGTGTAAAGTCAAAGTCAAAGTCAAATCGTTTATTTCAATTAGACCCATAACAGGCACTTTTGAACGATAACTTACAAAATAAAATAAATTAAGAGAATGATTCTAGTTGCACAGTCTCAGTCTCAGTTCTAGTAACAAAGTTTTATCTTAATTCTTCGTTCCGAACACATTCCATCAAAATGTGGCATACGTCCTCTACAACATCACATTCAGTACAACTCGGAGAATTGACTTTCTTCATCAGGAATCCAAACTTGTTTAATGGAATGTGTCCTGAGCGAAGTCTAAAACTTATCACAATATTGCGTTTCTCAAAACACGGGACTCGAGGCAACGTAGGTTGTACAGTTCTGTACCATATTCCCTTAGTAAGTGATCTTTTATCAAAGTACTCAGACCACATCAAGGTGCAGAACTCAGAGGTTTGTGTAAAAAGGCAAACAGTAGAAGTTAATACTATCAACCACAGCTTCTCTGGCTAGTTTAATCATGACCGTTGATATCGGCTGTCATATAGTAGGTTAGAACCCCAAAAGTCTGACAACCAGGTTAACCAAGGGGTATCGCGTTATCCAGTCACTGAGTTCTGAAGGTCAGATAGGTAGTGGCTTCACGTGAAACTCTGGTACTCAGCTCCATTTGGTTCCACTGGAAGCCTCAACATAGTTGTGAAAAGGCAGATAATACTTCAAAAATATCTTCAAAACAAGCCTTTTAAAATACCCATTTCGCACTAAAAACTACTAGTTTCCAACTCTAGTCCACTGAACCATTAACACTGGCCAATGAAAAATAGACAAACGTGACAACGACACCGACGGGACATTTTTCATAGACGATGATATTTTTATATTTATTACCCGACTCCCGGTCTAGCTGGCGACCGTTAAAATTAATATACCTTTGAACGTTATTGCTTGTACCTTCACAGGCCTTTTTTACGTAGCTGTAGGTATACAGAAAAACTAGGAGTCCTGTTCCAGGTATTTTATGGAACAGAATAACTCAAAGCGAACGAACGGTATATGAAAGGGAAAACGGTGATTTAATGGAACTTTGAAAAGCTAGTTAAAGTGTCTGTGCAATTTTCTTTGTTATATTCTGTTAGAGTTTTCCATAAATGTGGTGTTTTTTTATGAACCGGGTAGTTTGTTATATTCTGTATAGATTTGTAGGGTTGTTTCCCGACAAGGTGGACCGACGACTAGAAGACTAATTCCTCTAATTAAAATCTACTCAATCTGATCTCAGCGAGAATTTCAAAATTTTTATCAAAAATGTAGTAGTAGTAGTAGTAGTAGTTATCTTTATTCAGAACAATCAGTATTGTGTCGAACATATTGGTAATAATATAATTTACAATTATACTTAAAACTAAATTAAATTAAAATTCCAAAAAATAAATAAAAATAAGCAATGCCAAAAAATACCAAGGGCCTCAAACATCACCTTACTAGTTAAAAAATGGCGTGGAAAAAACCAACAAAAAACAATGTATTGAAATAAATATCAAATATCGACCGTTTGTAAAATTTTGGGGATTGACCCTCTGGTCAAGTTTGTAAAAAACGAATGGATGAGGACAGCTCAGGACCGAACGTAGTAGAAATCTTTAGGGAAGACCTAGTCCAATATGTTCAGCAGTAGGTACCTACCTCCAAAACCTAGTGACTTGTTCCCCTTGGTTAAACTGGTTGTCAGCCTGACGGTCAAAGATCCACAAATAACAGCCGGGACCAACGGCTTAACGTGCTTTCTGAGTTACGGAGAGGTCACCCATCCACAAACCAACCTCGTCAAGCGTAGCTTAACTTTTGATCGACCCGTGCAGTTGTTATTATTTAGCCACTTGAACAAAATGATCAACTCTCTCCTCAAAAGTCAAAATAATACAGTTCGTTGCTGTGCAAAATATGTTACGATTTTTTTATATATTGTTTAAACTTATTTTATGTTCTTCTCCAAAACGTAAGTAATGAATTGCATATTATAATGTTTTTTGCTTCTCTCCAAAGTAGGAAATTCTCAGTAGCAGCCTAGAGTCTGGATCTGTGAGCTAACATGTAGTGAATAACTTATTTTAATTATTTTGTAATTATAACTAATTGTACTGTGTAAATTCAAGTTCTTCTAACTTATCAGACAGATGTGTTGCTGTGGAGTTTGTTCCGCCACTTCTTCTTCCCAGCAAAAACACTAGGAAGTGGCGAAGGGTGGGCTTTTTGGGGGACTGTCTTATGTAATTTCGACGTTAAAAAAGTGCTGATCCTCAGCCTAATTTGAATAAATGACTTTTGATTTTGATTTTGTGGCCACTTTTTTGTCATTTTTTTAGTAAGTAGATTAGGTCGGTATTTTGCTATCTGACTACTCTGAGAAGAAACACCGAAAGCAACTCAGAGATCATAGTCTCTTTAAAGTTCAGACATTATCATGGTTGGATTATTTGATGGCAATAGGCTCGCCCCCTTTAAAATGCTACTTAAACAAAATCAAAAGTTTTTATTCAAACTAGGCTTAGAATCAGCACTTTTTGAACGTCAAAAAAATACATAAAGACAGTCCCCCAAAAACGGCCCTCCCTTCGCCACTTCCTATTGTTTTTGCTGGGAAGAAGAAGTGGCGGAACAAACTCCCCAGCAGAAACATAACTGGCAAACGTCTGCCTTATCTTTCAGGTGGCGTTTTGCTATGATGATACTACGTATGAATGAATGAATGAATGAATGAATGAATGAATGAATGAATGAATGACTAGGCAGCATGAATGAATGATTTATTTATTTGCAAGAATATAGGTACATATGATACTACGTAAACAACTTATTGCTTCAATAATTTTCTCTTTCTATTTATTTCGTCCAAATACGATCGTTATCGGTAGTTCATAAATAAAATCCTCGTTTTCACAATAATGGAGGTTTAACTTTTCGGATCCTCAAATCCATATGTATGAGCCAATATATTTTTCCATCAAAACTTTACGAAAAAAAATACACATACCAATAGAAATTCATCATTCACAGTTTCCAATACTAGAATCGTATAAAAACGGCCATGGCAATATCCATTGCCTTCGGGCAGTTGCGTATTCAACAGATACATTTATTTCACACTCAAATTCCAACCTTACCGCTACATAAATAAAGATCAAATTCGATTTTGTGTTTCACTTTTGCAAGCCACTTCAATACTGCAATTTGTCATAGGAATTTGGACTTTATGTGTACGTAACAAGGTTCATATGCGTGTTTGATTATCACAGTGACTAGATACGAAAGGTTTGTTGACGCAATCAACGTTGGCAGGTCACAGTACGGTCAAAGGTTTCGTTGCTATTTGTTTGGACACATATACATACATACGTCACATACACACTATGTACTCTATGTATATGTAAAGTTTGTTGACGGCGTCAAATCTGAGTATTGATTGATTTTTGTAATGAATGGAATCAGTCTGGGTAGTGAGACTGATGGGAGAATTCAATTTACCTGGAACTTATTAGTTTTTTTTTTTTATTGACAGGCTCGTCCGATGGTAAGCGATGATGTGGTTGATGATGAAACACACTTGCCTAGAAATAAGCAATTCGCTCTTCACTTAAAGACCCCATAATTTTATGACATGTAAATTCAAATAAAAATAAAAAATATATAATAAAATTCAAAGTTTAACATTGAATTTTGAGACAAATGTCATAAAATTCAGTTAGATTATTAAAAGGCACTTCTAGCCGGGAGCCTTAGAAATACATACAAATACATTATTCGTGTTAAGTTAAATAACATTTCCTAGCTCTTAAGCTAATTAAAAACCATTTTAAGCAAAGCTTATGACTAACACACGCACACACGTATAGTTTGCACATATTGCATTATGTAGCGTAGCATCCGCCTCTCGTAGCAACGTAGCACATGCGCGGCGTAGCATGAGAGCTACGCCGTAGATCGGCTACACGCGTAGTTACGTATTTTAATTAATGCGAAGAACGTGATGAATGTAGGCTGTTTGAGTTCTTGTTTGAAGCTAACATAACTGTTTATATAAAAAGCGGTTTCCTAAATACTGTGTAAGCTATGGTAACATAAACTCTTGGTATACTCATCTATTAAATAAATTTTATGAATCTTTTTAGATCGAAACGACAACGAAAAAAATACATCAATTTTGATTAAGCACTCAGTGTGGGAAGTGTGTATCAGATTATAATACAATAATACCATCAATGTTCCTTACAAAGGTCACACAAAGAGCATGACCTTATTAGACAGAAATCACGGAAAAAAATAAATGTAAAACATTTCCGATTAATGCTACGCCGTAGCTTCGTAGCTCCGTGCTACGCCTACGACTACGTCAGTTGCTACGTAGGATTATTTTCATAAGAGCATTATTTTTCTACTGCTTTATTTTTCAATACGAGCTCTTATTTGTTTGATGTTTAAGTATATAATTCTTCTTTTTTAGCAATAAGGCTATTTATTATATTTGTGCTTGAAAGGTATACGTTTCACATCAAGAGATTTACCAATTCCGCTTAACGCTCTCCATTAAAAGAAAAGCACGTAGATTTTATTAAAAGGTCCTGTACGGTTGTGCTTACAAAATGTGGTGATTCCACTGTGAGTTTTTTTAATCCTACACATACATAAACACACGCCTTTTTTCCATGAGGGTAGGCAGAAACTACAGAGCGCCATGCTACGATTCTTACATACTTCTTTTGCTTCGTTTACATTCATACATCATGTCATACACACACACCGGTTGCGAGTACTACGCACCTGACCTTTTTGAAGAGCCTCACCAATAAGTACTATGTATGCCCTTCTAGGGCGTTCCCTCCCGGCGTTCCCACTTACATCTGCCTTGTAAATACCTTTCGTTAGTAGCCTTTCATTTATCCTTTCAGCGTGTCCAAATCGTCTGAGCACACTCTTTTCAATTTTGGTTACTTCATTCTCTTTTAAACCACAATGTTGCTTTCACATCATTCCTCAATCTGTCATTCATTGTCACACCGCACATACTTCGCAAGGAACCCTTTTTAACATTTTTTCGCATTTTATTATCCTAATATATTTTGAATTATACATCATTGGACAAATATCGAAAAAGAATATAAAAGTAAGTCGTCTTTGATTTATATTCTTTCTCACTCTTGATATTCTCTACTCTTAACATTATTACCTTCCATTGCTGTAAACCTACGCATGCGCCCTGCACAATATAAACATTTTAAAGTATTTCGTCTGATCATCATCTACTTAGCCTGCTTGCTTTTTAACCGACTTCAAAAAAGGAGGAGGTTCTATGTACGTATGTATGTATTTTTTTTTTCAAACTATGTTGCGGTCAGTTTCCGGTTTGACCAAATGCAGCTGAATACCAGTGTTTTTTTTGTTTTTTTTTTTACATGGAGCGAATGCAAATGTAAAAATCATCCTGTTTTTCCGCCTTTATGCAGTGTTGATGAATGCACAGCAGTTACTTGCTGCAATAAACCGAAGCAAAATACCGTAACGGACTTGGAAACTACCACTGTATGATATTTTTCCCCCTAAATGGTGCTTAAAAAGTTTTTCTTTTAGGAATAAACAGAGCTGATCGCAATTCGATTAGTAGGCGGCTCGCTCGCGAACTATAAATGTCTCATTTGTCAAATTTTATGGTTGACCCGCCTTCGTTCGTACGTCTCATTCCACTAAAAACCTAGATTCCATTTAGAAGTGCTATGTAAGTGAATGAAAGAGATGTACTGTATTTATTTATATAACAAAACTCCACGACTGTATTCTTTGAAGGGAAAGGCAGAGATGCTCTTCAAAACATTCGAATTTTGCTAGTAACTTTAAGCGGTTATAGCCCAATGGCTGAAGCATCGGCCTGGCGATTGTGAGGTCGTGAGTTGGAAAAAAATACATTACCTAAATTATTAAACAAATGTCAAATCACACATGCACTTTGTTTGTAATTGTCTTTTGGTTCTTTTCTTTGTTCTTTGTGTTATTTGTATCAAGTCGTAACTAACTTATTGAAATTATTTATTTAAATTAAATTCAATTATTATAATTTTAACTTATTCAGTACAATTGTAATTCAAATCAAACTAAATTCAAATTCTAAACATTTATTCATTTTTATTTTTTTTCTTTATGAAATATAAATTAATTATGTTATTTTTTATTTTTTTCGAGTTATACAGTTTTAGTTGCTTTTAATAATTATTGCATATAGTTATAAGCACCATGTATTTAGGAAGAAGAAACTGACTCCTGAAATACAGATATTATTTATCTAGCTCAGGGGTCAGGGCTTCACTTAAACTGTAATGTATGTATTATGCAAATAAACAATTCTTATTCTTATTCTTAAATACGAGATGTTGACATCATTGTTTATGCCAGGTTGTGTGTTATCCGTATGACGTAAACCATTTAAAGACCTAATCAAAATATATAGGTCGATGGCCACCATTGGCCTGATGGCCCTGATTCCACATTATTGATGAGACCGGGATTACTCGATGCTGAAGTCGTTTGTTGATTGATATCACCGGTCGTTAGGACCGATTTTATGTATTTTTCCTCGAAGGATCAAGCCAGGTTCGTTTATAGCCCACCTGATGGTAATTGCTTCCGAAGGTTTAGTGTATTGAGCATGTGAAGGTAAAAAACTATTTGGTCCTTTGAACCGAATAATGTTCGGTCTTTATGGGTTAGTAGAGATACTTTTGAATAAGAAATTGGAATTTTATGAGTACCTAAAACATTGATGCTTTTACCATTCTATTTTTCCTGTGCAAAAATGTAGGTATACCATGTTCATTTGTTACTTTAGCATGAAAATGCAAAAGTAACAAAATGAAGACTATTCTAACAGTACTCGCTATCATTTGTCCCTAAAACAGTGCATTTTGTGAAAGAATTTTATGCATAGAGATGTCGTCAAAAAAAAAAAGCGCAAAAAGTCCACAACGACTCGTCCGGACTAAGCCTTGGATTTCGTTAATTTCGTGAAACGAAAATTAAAATGGCTCCAAAAATATCAACGTGTCGTTTTAAGAAATTGCGTTTTGAATTTTTCGTTATTCTAACATCCACTGAAGCTTAGTACGAGTGATGAAAAAATGTACAGAAATGTGAAACAACTTCTGAAAACTAACTAAAATATTTTCAAAGCCAGGCTATATTTTCTTAAGCCTTCATTCTTAGAAAACTTATTTTTATAATAATTCAAGAGACCACATTCGAAAAAACACGTTCAGGTTAAACGAAATGGAATATTTTATTCAACGTAATGACATATCTATCATAATATAAAATCAATACTACATGTCTGTGACATCCTTTGAACTTCACTCAAAATAAACACACGGTAACACGTAAATGAAAAAAAAAATCTATCATTCGAAATAAACAGTGAAGGGGGAATAACTACAGGCCAAAAACGTTCACAAAGGACCTGTCAAAAACATCGAACCTTTGAAATAATGGGCGTTAGATTAACTGTACTGACGAAGAGAAATGTACTTTGTGTCATTGTCATTTATTATTTTTGTGACATATATTTTTTTTTTGACCAGATAATCAGTGCTCGCAGCAGTTGGTTGATGATGAATGATATTTGGGTCTGTAAATTAGTTTTAAATAAACCTAGAAGAGGTGGTTTTTTTTATTCTTCTGCTGGCTACTCTGTGAAGAAACATTGAAAACAAAATCATAGTTAAATTTGTTCAAATTAGGCTGATGATCAGCCGTTTTTGAACGTCAGAATTACACAAGACAGTCCCCCAGAAAGCCCGCTCTTAAAAAAACAGGTCACAGTTTCTTTTGAAGTCCAGACATTATCTTGGTCAGATCTTATAAAGACAATGCAGATTAGTGCCCGATATGTTTGAGGTGAGTCATATAAAGGTAAAAAATCGAGTGTCATATTTCCAACATTAATTAGATATACAATAAGTCAAAAAATAACACGGTATTTTACTTGTTTTTGACAGTGTGAACCCTTCCTCAAATATTAACCAAAACAGCGTAATATGGAGACAAAATTCAGGACCAAAAAGTACCATTATCTCATTATCTACTTTACCGAAATTAGACCAACTTTTATTAACTTATGAATTTTGATTAGATTTATTTTTCTACGAAAACCTCGGTAGCGTGTCCTCTTTCGTATTTAATTAATTTGGCATTTAATGTAATTTATCGCGAACCCTCCCTAAGTCATGCTTTTCTTGTGACGGTAAATTTTTCAAATTAAAAAAGAACCCTTTTTTGGGAGGGAAATGTGTAGTATTGACATTTTCGGTGGGTTTGTGCTTAGCAAATAAATCAGGTTTATTTTCAGAGGGAGTGTTGATGATTGCTTTAATTGCATCCTCTGCATCTGTTCGTGTTTTAATTATTTTTGATGTGTCTCTTATCTTAATATTTGCTTCGTTGCGTTTATTTGAGACCCTCTCAAATTAAGATGTGGATGTTTATACAGTTGTGTTCTGTCTACCATTCGCGTTTTGCTTTCTTCGTTCTGTTTTTGTTTATTCTATATGTCGTGGAAAACTATATTCTCAAATAATAAGTTGTGAAATTGATTAACTTAGTACGGAGTCTATGGTGACCAGCGTGACGTTACTTGTCATTTGAAAATGGCGCGAATGTGTTTTTCGGTAATGTCACGTGGACAGAGTCATGCTGGTGCGTGGGAGCTGGGCAGAGCTCAGTTTGATTTGAGACACCGACGAAGACACACATCCAGCACGAAACTGTCAGTTACCAATTTGAGTTATGTTTTGTGATTACGAATGTTAAGTGAGGTTATTACTGCAATAAAGATTGCTATTCTACGTTATGAACTCGGTACCGCGAAACCCTCATCGGTGTCAGCTCATCGCTCAGCCATCGCTCACGCCGACATATATATCTATAGTTATATTATAAAGTGAAAAGATTTGTTTGTTTGTAGAGATTTCACTCAAAAACTACTAAACCAATTACATTAATTCTTGCACCTTTAGAAAGCTATATTATTACGAGGCAATATTTCATTTTCAAAACTACAAGGACATTGAGGCAATGTCAAAGTTTAAATTAGCGGAGGAAGCCGCGAAGTAAATTATATAATCAACAAAAAATAACATATTGAGATATCAATTTTGGAATGCTTTTTGTTTTAGGACGTTCTGAGTGTAGTGGATACGTAGGAATATTTCTAAGTTTCATCGTTTTTTTAAGACGTCAATTTAAAATTCACCTTTTAAAGCACTTGATTAAAGTGTAACTTAGCTTAACAAAAAACTAATTAAGCTCACACTAATTCTTTTCAAGCAGTAATTAAGTTTTTCGCTTCTTAATTAACACTTCATCCATAAATATTAAGTTAGTTAAGTTTAACTAATTGGCAATATTGTTAGATAAAAGTTTCAATAAAATTAACCTTGCCCCTTGCTTATTCAGTCGGGTAACTAAAAAGAAAACTTCTTTATTCAACCCTCTTTAGTTTTATTAAATGTTTTATCTGCTCTACGTGCTGTGTAAATGGCTCGGTGAACTGGCAACATCTCTTTGAAAATATTCTGGACTTCATTTTTGCATGGAATTTATATTAAAAAAATATTTTGTGCTGTGATTTTTACGATATTTGTTTTTAGTTTATTAAAAATGCTGCTAGAAAAATAATACTGAAAATGTATGTGCCAACCCTGTGTTGACGAGTAATAAAATTCAATACCACTACTCGGCATGGTTCTTACATGATTTGACCAAGATAATGTCTGTACTGTAAATGGGACTGTGACCTCTGATTTTCTTTCGATGTTTCTTCTCAGAGTAGTCAGATAGTGAAACACCGACCTCACATTCTAGCTAAAAAATGACGTGTAAAAAGTGATTGTAAAAAGAGTTGACTGGCCTGACCAACTAGGCATAGCAATCATGCTATGCCGGAGGTCGTGGGTTCGATTCCCACCCAGGACAAATGTTTGTGTGATGAGCACGATCATTTTCTCTATGTATGTCTTTTTAGGGCGTCGCCTCCCGGCGTTCCCACTTTAACCGACTTCAAAAAAAGGAGGAGGTTCTCAATTCAGTTGTATTGTTTTTTTTTTTTTTTAGGGTTTGTTACCTCAGTACTCCGTCATTTATGGACCGATTTTCAAAATTCTTTTTTTGTTTAATAGGGTATACTAACAGATTGGTCCCATTTGTATCAAAACTCATACCTGATGAGGGATCTTCGAGGAATTGAGGGAACTCCCCAAAAAATATAGGCACACATGCACCGATTTCAACATTTTTAGTAACAAATCAAGCATTTTCATTTTAAACCACAACGTTCCTTTATCACATCATTCCTCAATCTGTTATTCTTTAGAGTACAATATATGAAATACAGAACGTGCGTAATAACACAATACATACTCCAACACGAATATGTTTATCAAAACAGAGAACCAATAACTGATTCTTACTTCCTGCCTAAACAGTACGGTATAAAAATATAACGTATGTATATTTAAAAAGCAAAATATCTCACAAACAAAAGAGAAAAGTTAATGCTCCACGCCTTCGCATCTACATACTTTTCGTACTTAAATAGGGATGCGACGACGTTATTATCGATGTATTCTATAAACTTGAAAAAATGTATAAGTAGGTACAGATCTGTCTTTGAATAATAAAGTCTAGACGCTGATATTTCTGTGATGAGACGTGACAAAACGCACGCTGTAAGGAAAGCTCGAACCGTCCCAGGTTAAAAAAAAGGCAAAGGACGACCACAGGACACGTAGTGGACATCCGTTGCCAAGGACATGCAACAAACTCAGGTGAAAGGACAGACAACCCAAGACCGACTGTCTTGGCGCCTTAAAACGAAGAGAGCCGACCCCAAATGAATTGAGAATAAGGCATAGCAAGAAGCATGGCAAGAAGAAGATGCTTATAGCTTATATTTCTGGAGTCTTGCATTCTTTTGAAGTTTTTCGGACAATTTCTTGGCAATAAAAAGAAGCAACCGAAGAGAAAAAGGTCCGCCAGGTCATGTCAAAGTCACAATTGAATATCTAAATAAAATATTTACGTAAACAACTTAAATATTCTCAGTTCTGAACTTCTATATCGCAGAAATAAAAGCTTATAAAAGTAGATGGAACATTTCAACCGAGCAAAGTTATTAACAAGGTTTCGCTGTATTGGGACTTTGAAACTGTCAATTTCCTTTCGCTATCGTCTGCGCCACTATCGCTACAATAAAATTTTATTGGCACGCTATCGCCGCCGATAAATATCGATAGTCGAACTATTATCATGAATTTATCGATACACATCAACAGCACTACTCATAACTTGGAGTTAAGGTCGAATCTCAAACAAAACGCGACGCTGAATTGCCAGCAAATATGAGCTCGAACTTAGGTGGGCACCGAAATTAGATTTACGAGTTCGGGAATTTTCGGAACTCACCGGATCAGTACGGAACCTCCTGCCAGGGTACGCATTATCATATAAATGCGGAGTTGACGGAAAAATATTGCCGAGGTGTGCCGCGGCTCCACCTGTACACAGTTGAGTAAAATAGGAACGTGAGCCAGATAATACGGTGTTTAGGTGTACAAGGCGGGTGATTCAGTTAACTGTACTGCATGAATGTTTTATTTGCGGAGCGCTGCCTCGGAAATGAGCCGTGATCATCTTTGTTTACACTTAATTCCTTTTTCTTTTTGATATCTCGATCGCTGTTTTCATGTTAAGAATTTCTATTAGGAGCTGAAACGTTTCATTTTAAGCTTTAATCTTTCAAAAGATGATGTTTAGATACTCGTGCTCGTTTCCCATTATACGTAATGCTCTCCTGTGTGTCCTCTCATATGTATCTCGTTTTATCGCTCTCTCGTAAAATTTTATATTTATTATAGCGTCACTAGGATAATATTTCTAAATCTTGCATGAGTCATGTGGCTATTCTCAAACAATATCCCCCACAAGTAAAGCAAAAAATAAAACATTACTACGCATAAGCCAACGGAAATAATACAGAAAAAAACTTTCCATTAGGGGAATACTAAAAAGATCATACATTATTTAAAATGGCTTAACGACGCTCTTGGTATCAATAAAAATATTACGCTTAAAAACTTTTCCCTTTGTCTTGAACGATACGCACTTATTTATATTGTCTAACTAATAAATGTGTCTAGATATTAGCATAGTTTTTGTAACGAACCTTCAAAAGGATCTTAGCAAAGAGACAAGAAAATGTACTATGAAAATATGTACGTTATTGCTACCTATCAAGGTTGAACGCGAAACCTCTTCAAACTGCTTATTTACTACAATACGTTGCTACCAGATTCGAGTCACCGTTCTAAATTCGCGCACGGATCCGTGCTATACCTTTATACACATGTTCACATAATCATTATAAACCAAGCCACGTGCCACACCTATGTTTTTTGTCATAAAAACAAACTGTTTGACACTAACGTTTGCCATCACAAAATTTCATTGCACCTCCATATTTTCTATTATTATTTTTGGGATCCCGTTACCGTAACATATAAAGGCCAAAAGGGATTCTTTTATACCAATTGTTTCGTCATAGCCTCATAATAAAAACCTTTACGGAGCTAGGGATTAATGTGGGATAGTTTCGGGGGAAATTGCAAGCGGGATCCCCCAAAGATCCCCAAGGATTGTAAGGTGGGGTACCTAATAGTATTTATAATGCCGGCGTGTGGGATTAGGCAAGTACGTGAGGTTACCACAGACCTTGTTAGCGGAATATGTGTTTATGTTAGCGAACGTATTCGGTTTTAAATGCCTTTTCTGGTTTGAATGGTGGTTGTGTTAGGTCTTTATTAGTCTTGAGTGTTATGTCAGTTGTTATAAAGGTCAGAGTGTAGTTAGATCAGTTATAATACACATTGAAACTTAGTTTCAGAATATATATACGCATTACACACCATGGCGGGAGGTCTTAAATACATTTTTGGTTAAGTCATCGTCATCGGGGAAAAATGCGTGAGTTGTGTATGTGAGTTTACATAACTCACATACACAACTCACGCATTTTTCCCCATGAGGGTAACCAGAAACTACCGAGCGGTTTTTTTGTGATTTAGATCTCGCAGTTATAATAAATAAATAAATAAATATTCCACAACTTGCACACAACGCCATCTAGTCCCAAGCTAAGCAGAGCTTGTGTTATGAGTACTAAACAGCTGATAAACATACTTATATATTTCTAAATGTATACATATTATAGATAAATAACACCCAGACACAGAGCAAATGATCGTGCCTATCACACAAACATTTGTCTTGGGTGGGAATCGAACCCACGACCTCCGGCATAGCAGTCAGGGTCACTAACTACTAGACCGATAGGCCAGTCATTAGTCAGTAGATTATGATTCGAACTCCTTAACCGGGCGATGACTTAACCAAAAAAATATTTAAAACCTCCAGCCAGGGTATACTTAGCGCCATCTGCTACAGTTCTTACATACTTCGTTTGCATCGGTTACATTCATACATCAGAACACCATCATCAATCATCGTTTGTTTCAATATATATTATACGTATATAATTTAGTATTATTCTTTCATCAAAGTAATTAGCCACAACGACTATTAGTAATGACTGACTGATAAAGTAATTTAATTCTTGTTTTTAACTTTTTTAATTGAATGTGTGTGCTTGATTATTTATGAGTCGACCGTTACCTAAAAATGAATAAACAAAATAAAAATGAAATAAAAGCTATCGCATTTCGAATTCATTTTAAATTGTTCCATAAAATATCATTATAACAGCCATTGCAGCACCCCAAAACCGTTAAACAAGACCGCGTAATAAACCAAAACACGTATAAAAGGCATTTCAACATCTGCCTCCAACACACTCACACACAATTCCAACTTTCCAAATTTTATTAGAGCGACCACCTGAATAATGCGTTTTACATCACGTACCAACACGAACATAGCTGAGTTCTAACATGCTGAAATGAAATTCACTAAGTTACGATTCAAATTGGCCAGCCCGTACACTGTAGTAGTTTCTGAACTTTTAGCTGGAGACCGGGATCATATCTAACATAATAATAACGTAGAACCAGTTGGTGCCACAGTTCTGTGGAGTTTGCCACAATTGTATTTTAAACTGAGCTGTTGGGGAAGAAAAATACGGAAAATATTATTTTTTTGTGTACGACTAACTGTGTCTCTGGTTCGGGCGTTAGTACTAAAAGATATTCAAAAAGCATTTTATAAATGAAACAAAAAAGTAGGTAATGTGATTTTAATTAATTAATAAAACATAAATACAAACATATTTAATAAAACACTCACACACCCACAACACACGCACATACACTCACACACACACTTCACGTGCATGCTTACCAATCTGTTTTACGTCCGTGACACCTCACAATCTCAGATCCAATTGAAAACCAGCGTCAGGCACTAGTTGTCTGGCATTTTTGCTGAACTGGACTCTTTGGGCGCAGCCGCAAGGCACACATTTTTTCGCTTTGGGCCAAATAAATGCTTTTTCTTTCTTCTTCTTTCTTTGTATTTTAGAGAATTTATATAAACACAAATCCACGCCTTTACACCCACACCACACCCACACACCTTTTGTACTATGTGTATGTATACACGCATGCCGGTCGCGAATACTATGCACCTGAACTTTCTGAAGAACCTCACTAAGAAGGTCTGTGTGTGTCCTTCTAGAGCGTCCCCTCCCCGGCGTTTTCACTTGCCTTATAAATACATTTTGTTAGTCGCCTTTCATTCATACTCCCAACGAAATCAAAATTCATATTCCCGTTTTCGGTAACTCGCAACACTAAGCGACAATTTTTTTTATATTTGATTGCATAATTGGATTTTTAACCGTCGGCATTGAGCAAAGCGTTGATAGTTCAACATCACTCCTGCTAGACCAGACGCATCTGAATTTCCTACTTTTTTTTTGTCTTACAATAAGAGGTTCTCTGTGATATGTTAAGTGTGTGGTGATGTAATGCAAAAACACTAGGAAGGGGTGAAGGGTGGTTGTTTTGGGGGACTGTCTTCTGAATCTTTTTGATGTTCAAAAAGTATTGACTTTCAGTCTAATTTGAATAGAGGGTTTTGATTATGGTGTAACTTTGATTTTGATAATAAACATAGTACCTATATCGCATTATATTATTTTTCTGCATAGTTACAAATAAGGCAAGAATTAAAACAATTTGTTATATTGGAAAGGAACCACGTCATACCTGGTTTCAAAGAAATTGTAGCATTTTATGAGCCATATATTGGTAAAAACATATTTCGCAATAATATTAGAACTTCACATCGTTCGTATTTCGCACCACACATCCCTGTTCATATAGTTGTAAAATATTGGGTAAGTTGCAGAGCGGCCGGAGATGCTTATTGAATTATATCCGTATCTGAGTCCATTGTTGTAAGTTTTAATGAATGGCCTCCCCAGTCCAAGGCTTAAGGCCTCCGCACGTGGGCCACTTTATGGGCCCAGCCTTTATTAATTTATGGCATGGGCTTAAAAATGTCGTGGTAATTTACTGTATTTTAATCTTAATTAGAGTGAGGCACTTAATGAAGGGGCTCGCATAAAGGTTAGTTAGTGCCCCTGATAAGGTGAGAATAACGGTTTGTTCAAAATAAGGTTTCTGTGGTGTGATGGCGGGATAAAGAGATGAATACATAAGAGGTCTCTTATTATGTTTTATTTATACAAGGGGTTTTAATGTGCTGTTTGTATATCCTTCCTCTACCTGGCGTGTTTAATTAAACCTATTAAGTTAGAAGCTAGAACTTAATTACATTGTAAGTACTTTATAGTCTCCTGCAATTATTGTTGTCAAACATTATCTTTTTGGTGGCACTTGTATTAAATACAATATTACATCAAGAGCGTTTCAACGGCATGGAACGCCATCCAAAATTATCAGTTCAATATTTTGAAAAAAAAAAACATTTTTTTTTAACTGTCCACTTAGAATTAACTACATTAATTAATAAAAGATACCATATGTATTCATTTTAATGACCAAAGTGTAAATTTCACGCGACCTATATTAAAATGACACCCATCCCATGTGTTGATGGAATTATGATACCGTCCAAAAATACATTAATCAACCAGCTTTATGCACAAACGAACTTCCGTATCGCAGTTATTAATCTACATTGTTTATTCAGATAATGAACTATACCTAACTATTCAACTATAAAGAAATATAGCAGACTTTATTTCTGTGAACTAACATAAATTTGTGAGAAACCGGAATCTGACGATACCCTTGTTATAAGTCCACAAACAGTTGGTCCTGAATTCCGAAGTTTATCTTTTGTCAAACTTAGATTAGTTGTCGATTGCTTCATAAACAGTGCGGTTTTAAGTAATAGTTAAGATATCTGATGAATTAATTGCCTCAAAGTAATTTATTGGCAAAGGTATTCGCGGTTTCTCCTAATAATTAAATTGGGTAATTTGATAGAATTTCTCGCAGCGATGGTCTGTAGGCTGGGACGAGGTAAAACTACCTCAATTAGGTTTGCGACATTTTATGTTTGAATATTTATCAAGATTAGTTGAATTCATTCGTTTTGTATTTTTTTTTTAATATTATAAACTAGTGCTTGACTGCACTCCCACTGGATGGTAAGCAGTGATTGAATCAATGATGGTAGAGCGCACTAGTTCACTAAGAGGGTATTCACTCTAGCCTTGAAGGGTCTTAAACTACACACATGCCATTTGTAGTCATTTAAGAAATAGCCTCGAAGAGCAAGGCTATTTCGTAAAAAGACAATGCTACAGAAATAATAAACTTTACTTACTTAACAAGCTCTTTTCACACAATCTCGCTAAACAATGGTGACACTAAGTATAACGAGCTTATAACAACGCAGATAGACAGCTGCTGTCAAAATCTTTGTCAGCCATCAAACTTTTTAGACGATTTTGTTCGCAAACAGCTCGATTTTCCGCTAACGCAGATGATTAATTAAACAAGCTGGTTTTCCAATATTCCCTGTACCAAAAATGTTATTTTTAGCCTTATTTCATAAGTCATAACTACTGTTTTTCGTTGCCGCTTTCAATTATGTGTCTTTATTGTGGGGAAGAGTTGGAAATAAAACTACAACGATGAAAGTTTCGTCTATGTTTATTTGATTAATTATGTGGTTTAACATAATTTTATGTTGATAAGTAGAATGGTGGAAAAAATGCCTCCATAAATGTACCAAACAAAAACATTGCGTTGTTTCGAATTTTCCTTAATTAAATTACATCAAGATGACGTGACTACACTAAAATATTTAATATCAAGTTGAGTTTACTCGAGAAAATTGCATAAAAACGTGAGTCATTTTAGAAATTGTTCACTTATGGAAGGACAATGACTTCCAGGAAACTTAGCCTATTTTTTTAATTATGAATATTTAGGTCTTAACATACGCGCACAACGCTTTAGAGTCGACTAGTATTTAATACGATTAACATTATGTGTTTATAAAATTAGGCAGTCCAAATGTAAAATCACTTTGGCCCTTTGTGATCACAATCAATTTATGACTTAAAAAACTAATACCTAATTAATGTGCTTTGGGTTTCTGGTGTAGCAGGTACTGCACATGTATTTACTGTGTTCATAACAAGTAAATCTGGTGCACTTTATGCAAATGTCACGCGTAGTTTTAGTCAAACGTCCTCTACGGCAAACGTGGCATCTTCCGCGCGGTCCACCCCGAGCAGTGGTTGGAGAAATGGTTGGAGAAATGGTGGGAGGTTTATCGTTGAGATCTATTTTTATTAATTCAACATCCAGTGGCAAGGGCAGGTTCAAGAAGTCGCACATTTTCTGTTTTATTATTTTTGGTAAAACTTCTAAGCTCATTCTCCTCTGAACCAACGGCTTTATCATGCTGAGGCCTAGTTCTGTCAGAAACTGGCGGCGCACTATTCGCTCTTGGCCTTTGTTCATTGTAAATATACACAGTGCATTTAGTGCAGCTATGTTGAGCAATCGGAACAGTACATTCAGTGGCCATCTACGTGAGTTCCTTGTCACATCAGCCTTTGAACACATGTTCTCCACTATTTCAACGGCCTTCTTTGTCTGATTATAATAGACCAATATTTCTGGTTTCAGTTGAGCACCAGAGGTTTTATTGATTACACCATCACAATGTTTCGTGGACATTATAAGGTTAGCTTTATCTGGTTTGCAGACGTATTGCACCAAAGTGGCAACATGGCCATATCCAAATATCGAAGAATGTAATTTTTTTCCACTAATGGTTCTGAATATTCTTGGCACTTCTTTTTTATCTGGTCTCATGGCCCCCACAATTGTTACTTTCTTATCAAATAACACTTCTGCTGTTTCTAGAGTGGTAAACCAGTTACTCATAGTAACATTACGATACTCTCCTTGAATAGGATCAGTCATTCTCACAACAATGTCTAACTTACGATTAGAAACTTTATAAGGCCCAGGATTGTCACCCACGTAAACTTCTAAATTGTAAGTATATGGATACTGACAGTCTATCAAAGCAAACATCTTGATTCCTAATTTAGTAGATTTCTTGGGCATGTGCTGACGGAATGGGCATCTTCCTTTGTAAGGTGTAATTAAGTCACCCAGGCTTAGTTCGTGACTAGGTGTAAAGTGTTTCTGAAAATTGTTCACCACTATTTGGTACAGTACCCTAATTGGTGCCATTTTATCCTCACTTACGTGTTCATTTGCAGGGTCGTGGAAACGGAGGTTTTTCATTAAGAATTTGTATCTTTGAGCACTCATTGCTAGGTAAATAGCTTCCATTCCAGTTCCTTTTTTGGCATCAAACAATTGCAAAAAGTTTTCTCTGCTAGTTTTTGCACAGCCACTTAGGAAAAATATTCCCAATAGTGCATAAATTTCCTCCTCGTTAGTCAGCTTTGCATCTCTTTCTCTCGCAAACTTTTTTTTTTCTTTCATTATACGTTCATTAGTATTTTTTACAATCATACTAATAACACTTTCGTCAAAAAATAAATCGAAGCAGGCAGTTTGAGTCGATCTTGTTTTAGCGTAATCTGTAGGTCCAGATTGAATGTTTGGAATGTAATCACTTTGCAGCAGCATTCTTGCATCTATGGGTCTCTTCATCCACTTAGTGCCTTCAAGACCCAAATAATAATTATTGGAACTCGGTCCCTCAATCACATTGAAAACTGTTTCCCAGTCAAGGTCATCCACATCCGTGTTATCTTCTGCTCCAGTGCTGTATTCACTTCCAGTACTATCCAGCTGTTCTTCAATGTGATCCACATCGTCATCAGATCCAGGTGGTCCATCAATAAAATCTTCTTCCCTATCTTCTTCAAGCCACCTTGTTATATGCAAGTCTGCTCTTTTTGCCATTTTTACCTGTAACAAAATAAATTCAATGTTAGTTTATTATTTCAATACATAACTTACAGTTCATCAGTCTGAAAATTATTTTTGGGTGTTAATTAATGCTGACACTATTTGTCAACACTTGCAGCTCCTGCAGCGTCATTTATTTATTTTATTATTTTTAGTAAACACATTATCTAGTTCGAATATCTAAAATGCAACTATCACATTCCAAAACATTTGTAACAAAAAAATCTATAACTTTCAAAATATTTCAAAGCATTCCAATACCCGATTCAGTAAACCGCCAAAATCTTTAAACTTATACCACTCACCAAGTTCATAGCAACAATAAATGATTCTGTCAAAAGAACTGAAGTTTACAGAATCATTAATCTCCCACACGTTAAATAGATGCAGACAGATTCAATATACATAGATACATTCAACTAGAAAAGGGGGGAATCGAAGCGCCCACCGGTCTGTGTGTATCTACAGGTCGCCATAACATGGAGTGGGGGGAGCCACGCGGCCCGGGGATACGTCAGCCCACGCGTGCTACCGGCACAAAAACCCCCGGAAAACAATTGCATAAGGACTTCTATTACTGAAAAGCTAAATAGTCTAAAACAAAACCACAACACAGACGCTTTGCGGCAATCGTGTGCGCTGAAACGCGTTCGCAACAATTTCGAACGCGTCTCACCACAAATTTTGTTACGGGGGTGGGGGTACGCAACTAACCACATTGATCGAATTTTCCGTTCAATAATAACCCCTGTCTTAATCTGAAGACAGAAATAAACAAATAAGAAAATTCGTTAAATCGAAAATCCGCACGTAATTAATTAGATATGAATACATACTTGAGTGGTCGCGTGGATGACACGCGGTGCAGACTGCCCTCGGTGCACTTTCTGACACAACCATACACTTCAAGCGCACGGCCGACACTGATGCCGAATCGCCGCCCTAGTTAAATATTATTGACGAGATTTATTTATGGACGCAAAAATTAAGGTGTTTTCAATTACTTCGATTGGCTTTATAATGTCATCGATGCGACCACTCTGGGGTTTAATCTGGTATGGTATTCCTTTGTTAAGACGATCATCCTAAGATTTTGGCTTAGCATTCATTCTTGTGCTTGTAACTTTTTTATACGAGTTACCTGTTGTGTCTATATGAAGTATTTATAAAGTATGTATAAATTACTCGTTTAAAGAAAATAAAAAAATAACAGCCGTCTGAACGTTAAAAGTCCCACCGGGTTTTTTTGAAAGGGGAGTTGTACCTGGAGTTTCTTTTTTAAAGTAAATAAAAAGGTCACCCACCTCGCCAAAGCTCCTAAGCGCATTGGAAACGAAACGAAATTTCGTTTCATGGACAAAATTCAGTCGCATCAATCGGTTTAGACAGCATGGCGGCTGGATGTGTTCTCATAGAATAAACGTTGTGCCAGACGTTGAAAGCAATTAAACCTGCATTAATTTAGAGTAGAATTTAAAAAATATTCGACTTTGCTCCGTGCTAATTGATTTGAAACTGATAAATATTTCCGTATAAAATGCATCTACTAATTAAATCATGACTACCGTACTGAGGTTATGTATGGAAAAACTCACAATCTTTGAATCGTTATAGTACCGCCTCGTCCTTGTAAGGACTTCGTGTGGGAATGTATTCTAATATATTTTATTGGCTGTAGTTATGACTCTTAACAGCGCGCAGTACGCTCGGCCGTAAATTATTTTGTCAACTGTTGCATCCCTTGAGTCTTCCGTATGTTTAGTAGAAATAATCGAATTAAAAATAACTTCTGAACGGAAAGAAAAATCAATAACGCCTTGATCTATTCCTCTACATTATCCAGCACAGGTCTGGCTTTAATATTAATCCTAAAAGCGGTTTAGACGTAAGTGGTACGCGCGTCCTCAGGGAGTCTCTAACCCTAGTCGTTAGTTGAATATCTTAGCACATGCTACATGATATAAAACTTAATACTGGACTTAACAACAGGACTAACTCACTGTCAGTTCAGAATCGCCGTTCTCAATTCTAGTAGGAACATATAAAGTAAGTTGCCGTTTTAGCACCTGTGCGGTAATGCCCACGCCATCACCCGCCATAAAATATTGACGTCCGAACTACTGCACAGTCGTCTGTCTGTCTATTCTATGACCGCGGAACCGGCGGGGCGTGCGCGGGGCGCGGGCGGGGTGGGTGCGGGGCGCGGGCGGCGCGTACCTGCGCCCGGCGACTCCCGCCATGGAGGGTTTCTGTATTGATTATTTGAGGGCGTTCACTTTCGCCAGTGTTTTAATGCGAGCTATGAAAATGTTTTTATTGGCAACTTGGCAGCCCCAGCGCCACACTGAATAAACAGACGAATAAATGTACGAAAGCTCTCGTAATGCCCGATTATTCATTTTATACCGTCTCGCTTATTTGTCGATACGATATTTTTTTTCTTCGTTTTTCGTTTCGGTAATATCTGTAAAGAGCCTTATTTTGTCGAAGACCTCACAACTTCGCTTTTCAATGATTATTTCTTATTTCGTCTACTGTCATTCCTTCTTCGTATTTTATATATCAATAAATAAATTCGTTTTGAGGAGAGAGAGAGAAATTGTATTCTTTTCCGTGATGTCTTTGTGTTCACTGCTGATTGTTTAATTTCCAGAGTACTGCGCGAGTCACTGTTATATTGTGTGTGCTTAGAATCGTTAGATGTCTTTGTTTGTTACATAGAGCTTAGTATTAGTGCTTTCAACGCGGTTCCGCTTGGCTAAAGCAGACTCAAACCAAATAGTCTAATTACATTGTTGACGGCGCATCGAGTGTTGTTAAATGACTTGCTAACATTTCTCACATTTGTTTTTTATATAACAAACATGTAGTATCAGCCATTAAGACCATGTTACTGTCGGCTTAACTGTTTGAATGTATTAACGAACGAAAACGATTTTCAAGAAATGTTATTACTTTGGAACCATATTATTTTCAGATAATCTTATTGCCTACGTTAAGGGCGTAGGCGGTATGATATCAATCGTCTAGGGAAACTTAAATAAGTAATATTGGTTTTTTTTTTGTAGAAGTAGTAATCTTTTATGCTTTGTTAGATTGTCTACCTCAAAACGCCAATTTCTCAGCAAACAGTTTACATTAGCTGTTTGCATTTATTTCCTGATTGGGCAAACTGAGGGCTGTTTTCATTTTCCACACCAGAAATATTTAGGTTACTACCTGACTTTATCTCTCGAACTACACAGAATAAAATTTATTTCAAAATTACAGACCCATCAAAAACTTGACTTTAATATGAGGAGATGAATTTAACAGCGTTCAAGTAATAAAAATAGATGAAATAAATTTTACATCGAACGTAGACCATGAGAACCTTCATGAAAGTGTTTCAGTTCACGCCAGTGTAAGGTCCATAAAGATGCATTGACATGTAAATTTGGAACGATAAAGTCTAAAAGCTTTTCTTTGAAAGCGGATTATGGTTTCTTTTTATACCGCCACCTATCTGTTTGTTCAGGTACGCCTATTGAACGTAGGCCGTCTTAAGTAAGGTTTTTGGGACCTGCAATCTCAAGTGATTTATTGTGTCAATTGAGATTTTGAGGTAATGAATGGAAGGGCTTATCACATTTTAGATAGAGGGGACTTTATTTCTTAGCTTTAAATTATATATAAAACTTTATCATACAGAACAGTTCCGTGACTGACATCTAGATTGTAGCTCAAACAAATGAAACGGTAATATATGTAGGTATATCGTAAAACCTGTCAACAAAAAAGATTTTCCAAAATTCAACTAATGAATTATCAAGTTAGCATGCAAACAAAGTCGTGGGCAATACCAAGTTAATTAATAAATATGACACGACCACCAATGAGGCTGTCAAACGTGGCGATTACACTGGTGTCCCTCAGGCCCGTTTGCTGTGGCCGAGTCAGATTGTGGCGGACGATTACTGACTATTTATGAAGGTAGGGCTGCTACTAAATACTTCAAATATTTTTTTGTTACGATTGAACAATCTGTAAAATAAAAATTATGTCGGTGTGACTTTTATTATTTCTAATCGAACCGATTAGAATTCTAAGATGAAAATTGATGAGTCCTCTTGAAAACCTAATCAATCAAAATCGATTACCTTTTTATACCTAGAAGGTTCCCTCACAATCTAGGTCCTCACGTTACACTTAAGAGCACATCGTTCCATATATTAAGGCATCACAAAAACTGCTTCACTAATCGTTTATCATATTCAGTCTCGGTAGAGTACCTGAGCAGATAATTTATGTGAATATTTCGCGAAGCTATCGGTAGGAAACATTAATTTCCGGAGACGTAACGAGATCGCTTCACGCACCTACACTGCCATGTTTTTTGATGGCGTATTTTCTGTGCCTCGGATAATGGTGAAACAAAATTTTCTGTGGAATTATGTAATAGTAATATTTTGTCTAAATTTTGCGTTTGTGTCTGACAACAAGCTTAAGTAACACTTCTTTATTATTTATGTACCTAACTTATAAATGAATGACGTTGAAGAGATAAAACAAGTAAACAAATAAATCATAATCATCTGCATGTCAGTAACAAGTCTCCACATTCAAGAAAACCTAACACGAGTACACGGTTAAAACAAATTAAAATTACAATGACGAAGAAAAACAACAAAATAAACTTTGAAACAGGTTGGGAAGTAAAGCCACGTAATTCAAAAAGTATGTTAGACATTTTCTTACCGATGGCATAGTTATAGTGGAACGATCCATATCATACTGTTTACACAATGCATTAAAATTACCATTTACCACATATATAACTTCCTATTAATTTAGTTCTGAAAACAATTCAAATTCTAAACATTTATTTTAGCCTCATATTTCAATGTTTTATAATATATTATAATGAATGGCATTTCCACCGCAAGCTTTTTCTTCATACTTTTTCTCATCTCTATCCATTTATTCATACCGTGTGACTAAGTCTCGCTGTGCTGAAAGGAAATAAGTGTGCGGTCATTGCAAACGCGACCGTTTCTCTCTCCCGTGATATGGCGTGTTTTTTGCGTTGCCACCCTCAAGCGTACAATTTCCACTTCCACTTTTTTTGTAGCTGCTACCACGCTAAGTCCATCTCATATCTCGTTAATCGGATGCAAGGCTTTAACTGAACTCCAAACAGTCTAATAAACGTCACATAATTCGTCCATAAAAGGGCCTTATTTTATTACTAGCGAAGACAAAATGGGTTTTTGGGGGCAATAATAAGTTAAAAAAGAGCCCCGTTCCCTAATATCGTGCAGAGCGAGCCACTCGCAACGGGTTTTACGTGACCAGTGTCTTAATATACACCTTTTGTCTAGCTATACTATTGTTTGGAGGAGACGACCTATCACGAGACGGTATGAGAGAAATAATGGTCCTGAGGGTCCTGATTTTGGAATAGATAATTTTCAATTTCGAATGCTGTAGAATTTTCGGGTGGCAGTATTGTTCCTGGCGCAGAAAAGGTCACTTCATTTTGTAGGAGCTGATAGACTATAGCTACTCCCACAGACTGGTTTCGCCTCTCGATAACTTTTCTTTGTTTTTGAAAAAGGGGCTTGAATCTGAATTACTGTATTTAGACATTAGTTAGTTTTAATTAATGTCAACAAAAGAAGGAAATTACTCCGTGTTGTTTTTCATTGGTGTAGTAATAGAGCACGTTATATTTAGATTATTAATTGTTGTGACTGTCTTAATTAGCTTGTTGACAGAGTGGTTGGAATAAATTAATAGACACTTTAGTTTAGTTACTATTTAACCCCCGACTAAAAAGAGGGGTGTGAAATAAGTTTTTTTAATAAGTGTTCCTATTTTCTGCCTGGTGGGAATTGTAGTCGCGCGCATGAGGTCCTAGGTTTGATTCCAGGGTCAAACTATCAGTCAGTGAGTTTTTTTACTTGGAATTTCTCAGTGCAGCCGAGTCTGGATTTGTACCAGATTGCTGGCAATAAGATCGCCCAACACTTAAACAAAAGCGACGAAGTTGTATAAAACTATTTTCTTTCTTAAATATTTTTTTTATTTTTCATAAATGAACTTATCCACATACCTATACCTATTGACTCCAGTATTATATTTGGGTATATGGCGGATACTTCGAACGGTGTGTCCAGAATTTTCTTGCTTTATTATCTCAATTATCAAGATGTTTTCCTTGTAATCTACCTTATAAAATTCCTTGGTCCCGTTACACGATACCCTTGAGAGCAATAATAGAAACAGCCTTTTCGCTTTAAACCTTTGTTTTACGAATCATAAAATTACACAATTCTTATGGGCCCTATCACAGATTTTATACCTAGAACATTATGAAAATAAATAAATCTTAAGTCCCCAAATCGTAGGGGAGTATAATGAAAACTGGTGATTTAGTGAATTCTGGGGTTACTAGTATACCGATGTCAGTAAATTTTCGTTAATGGAATTATTTCGTTTCACTTAAAGTGTTCGTTTCGGTCTAGGAATTATTGCTAGCACTTTCATATTTTCGGATTCAAGGACCAAATTTTCTAGCTGACCGTAAAAGAATATCGACATTGTTAGAAAATACAGAAATTTGATTTAATATTAAATTTTTCGAATAATTTGATAACTTTAAAAACTCTGAAGTATTCCAATAAAAAATTTAAGAAGAAAATGTTGCAGAAATCTTAACGAATTTACAAAATGGCTGCGTCCGAAATGAGCTCAATATAAACAACAATTTTAACTAAATTCACTTTAATTTTTCAAAAGCTGATATTCCCGAATTCTCAAAGACGGGACCTATTAAAAGCGTCGAAATTAAATTCGCCGACTTACTAGATGAGTTTAAGATTATTTATTCCGTTCCCTTTTACGCATAAACAACTTTTTGTTTTACTGTGCTTGTGACCTTAAGCGGTTGTGATTTAAAGGTTATTTTTGTTTGGATTGTGTTGTTGATTAAGCTTGTAATTTACCTGTCAGGGGTCAATTCTGCTTGTGTAATGAATTCCGGTTTAAGCACCCACTCACACAGGCTATTGGGGATCGCACGGTGATCACAGTGACAGGACTTTTATGATTCAAATTGGCTGTTCACAACAATACTCTTGTGCACCAACTTGAAATTGTAAATTAATATTACTTCAATACGTCACGGAGAAATCTAATATAAGTACTTATCTTTTATTTAGACGTGCATCATGATCCTTCTGGATAATATTGGCAATTTCAACGAAATTGTTTGCTTGTGCCAGGTTCATTTTAGCTTACCTACACGAACTGCCACCTATAAAAAGCCCTCAGATGGTTTTATTGGTTTAGCGGCTTAGCTATGACGCAAACCGGCCTTGCATTTGATGACGATGTCAATATAAATGACTAAAATCAAAATATCCTTTCAGTAAGTACCTAAACAAAAACATACTGATGTATTTGTAACCAAAGACCAGATGCTTCAACTGTTTCTACCAAACCCGGAGGCAAATAATTATGAGGTAAGCCCAAGTTCTATTAACATTTAAATGCTACATTATGTACTAAATGTTTTAAAACATTCTCACAGATAGTCCAGTTCGTGTTATGGGCATTTTAAGCCTAAAAGGATTATTTTAATAATGAAACAGGAGTTTTTGTGGAGTAGGAACGCAATGCGAAACTTTGTTAGGGGACTTTGAAATGTTTACATAAAATAATACTTATACTGACAAAAGAAAATGGCGCCAATGCTGGCGCGACTTAGAAGCGTTGGTGGGACATTAGGTGAGACACACAGGGCTATCAAGAAGACCTTTGCCCAGTAGAGAAGTCGGAGTGTTTAAATATTTAAAAAACTTATTTATAGCTACTAATGCAAACAAGTTATTATTTTATTTCTTTCTTTCCTTTTATATCTTTCTTTCACTAATTAATTAAAATATTGAATTCACCTTGAGATGACTGATGTTTTTCTGAATGAAGATTATCTGTGCATGTTTGTAAAATTATACCTGTATTGGAGAAGTGTGTTTAGCAGTGATGGTGTGCCTCTACTAAGCAAGATAACAGGATCTACCATATCCCTTATCACAGTTAAAAACAAATGAAAATCCGGGAAAAACACAAGTATACCACTTAAAATGAACCCCTACCTTCAAAAGCCGGGTAAGGGAAAAATATCCGAGTACCCTCATCGAAAGCCCATTGGAAGGGCCACTAAACCAATCATTAAGTTAAACTCGCATGTCCAGACATTAGATGTTCCTGTCTAACCCATTACAGATAAAAGGCACTAGTGTCCCGCAGATTTCGATTGTCCCTTTCTTGGGGGGCTGTTAGGGCTGTCCAAAGTAATTTGGGGTTTACCTGTGTCTTGTAATTCGGACAGGTGGCTAATAAGGTACACCTATGTGTGGTTTGTTGTGGTTAGTGCGAGTGATGAGAGGATTTGGTTGTGTGTTTAATTATTTTCTGTTATACGACAGGGTTAAGTATTTTCGTAGTGGCGTTCGTTGGAGATTTGATGATACACACAGAGCTACCAGGAAGACTTTTGCTTAGTAGAGAGGCAGTAAAGGAGAAAAAGGAAACGGCCATCCAAATTCTTAGAACAGCTCTATTGGCTTATAAAACACGAGCTTTTTGCCTTTTTTTTTTTTTGAGGAGTGAAAAATCTCCATGGATGTCCCCCGCCCGGGGAGGCGGAGGGGTCTGTCAGACTCTTACTGACTAAAAACCACCCCGTGTTCCTTCTCACACCTGCGCCGGGGGCCACGGGAACGGAAGATACTTCCGCGACCCCCGACTGGTGCCCCGCGGGTCTCGCCAAGTCAGCGACGTCTAAGAGGGGCGCGCTTGAACACGACGCACCGCCACCTCAGGTCCATGTACGTGGGGGCGGCGGACATCCCCGCGTCCGTCGCCCTGGACCCATTCAGGGGGGCTGGAAGAGGGCGTTGTCCGCCCTCCACCTGCGCCCGGTGCGTCTGCTGCGGGCCGGGTGAGTGGAAGTGATCTCCCTCTCCCTTTCCGCAGCCTCCTTCTGCGAACGAGCTTTTTGCCTAGTTTAACCATAAACTGTTTTACTATTGTACAACTTATTTTAGCTACTACTTTCTTGTAGGTACTATTTTTTTTAAACAAGTTCTTATTTTTAGACCTAAGTACTAGAAGATTGTATTATTAGGGAGGAGGTGACTATTGATGTCACAGAAAATAAAGATGTTTTGAAGGTGAAGAAATGTTGCCCTCACCCTAAATAAATTGGAATGAGGACAGGAAGATAATAAGTAGGAAGACATTGCGTTTTATAGTTACGTTAGAAAAATACCTTGTCGGTCGTGCGCCAATTGATTGACCTCCGAGCTTATCGTCTTTTTCAACTTCTTACGTTAAAACCCTTATTTCTTACTATTTGAATATTTATTTATTTATTTACGCTCGCATCAGAACGCCGTACAGCAATTACACCAATGGAGCAAAATGAATAATTAATAAAATAATATCGACAGCTTCTTTGCACCTTTCTATCCTGGGTCAACGAACTGGTGGTGGCTGCTGTAGATTCCGCATACATCGTGTCTACATTATTTAAAGAAGTAAAATCATAATATCAAATGTAAAAATTATGAAATATTAAAAAGAAAGTTACATAAACTAATGAAAAGTACTTAGATTTCAGTCATAGATGTCTTGCAATTCTACATTATTGTGAAGATTTCTTGCGTTTAAACCCGGATTTCGTTTTTTTTTTTGCTATGAAACCTTAAAAACAAAGTTATAATTATAAACATGTAAAGAAGTGAGTTAAAGGGTTAGGGAGTGTCGCAATTCTGCTTTATTTTTCAATTATTCCTTTATAGATTCATACATACATACATAAATACATACATTGATAGATACATGAACTCGCGCCTTTTTTTCGATTGGGGTAGGCAGAAACTACAAAGCACCATATGCTACGATTCTTAAAAGTTAAATCGATCAATCAAAAAAGTCAAATCGTTTATTTCAATTAGACCCATAACATGCACTTTTGAACGTTATACTTAAAAAAAAATAAGAGAATTATTCTAGTTGCACATTCCAAACGGTAGTTTCGTATGGAGTAGAATGTGCAAGAAATTTCATACTTACTCTTTTAAAATAGTTTTACAATACTTCGTATGTGCAACAATCAGATTATATGTGAGGACGATGCACTCAGAGTAATAGGAACTATACTGAGATAGGTTTTTTAAAAATAAGCAGTGGACAAGGTAAAAAAAAATATTATGCTGGTAGATACATTGTACTCACTTATTAACAAAAATACACTGTAGGATGAAAGGAAATACTCATTAAATAAACAAATGAATGAAGTTAAAAACAAACAGCAGATCAGTGTGTGAGTTTAGAGAAAAAAGCAAACAAATAAAAATTCAAGTACCTACTTTAGCAGCCAATTTGATTTTGTCAAACCTCCTATGTCCTTTGGAGCAGGACCAGCATGTTTCCAAGTATTTTTATCTTCAATATAATCCCCTAATTTATATTAAGCCTATTTACAGAGTGTACTTTTAATAAAAGTTTAAAATTACCATTCATTTAATTCTAATACATCACGAAGTACTTTGTTGTGCATACTTTTATTATACATTCCCCCTTCCCTCAAATATGGCGAGGAGGGTAATGGCTGATCTTTGCGTTATGCTCGTGAACGGGTGCTGCTTGTGGTGACTGGTCGACTTGCTTACCACTGTTTTTTTTTATTGTTATAACAGTTAACTGCTTATTGGTTTCACTTCGATGGTCCTAGATTATCATTTTAAATTTAGAGTCACAGCCTTATGAATATAAGCCAGCATTGCACATGTAAGCGGGTACGCCTTTTATACCTGGAGGCTGTTATTTTTCAGTTTTGTAGTTGTTTTGCTTGTGCTGATGCTCAGCCTAGTTTGAATAAAGACTTTTGATTTTGATTTTGATTTTCGACATACTTCTTTTGCTTCGTTTGCATACATGATGTCATGTAGCGAGTACTACGCACCTGACCTTCCGAAGAACCTCACCAATAAGGTATACATTTAAATATGCGTCCCTTGTGCCAACCCTAATACGCATAGTGTAGCCCTCCTGCCGCTAGTGTCTGTCGACCATGACCCTTACGATAGACCTCTTATACATGTACGTACTTACATTGTTTCAAGGCAGCGATAGTCTCGTATTGATTGCTGATACCCTGGACACACTTAGGATGCGTCTCATGTTGGTAAGGATATTTAGATGAGACGAAGTGATAAAATTGTCGAAGGTAGTTCAGGGGACGATGGTGTCATAGAGATTAGTAAACATAGCCTCTAATCTTAAAGGGTTAAGCAGTGATGTTCTTGAAGTATATCCATATTTTGCCAGTTATGTTTCAGTTCCACGTAATAGGGGGTGAGAATGTTGCCTATTGAGATACGTAAAGTTCGACTAAACACGCACAGGAAAATAATTTTACTTTAAAAGAAACACACACATACCTCACCACCTCGACACAAGATACAGGATACAAGATACAATATACCTACTGGCTGGATACAGAATTTTATCCATACCGGATTCAAAATATAATTGTAGTGGACCCGCAGTTTCGTTTAAATATATTTAATTTAATTACATAGTAAAAGCTAATGTTGCTATGTAGAAAACGTTTATTTTTTTTTTGTAAATTAAAGTCATTTTTAAAAATCCAAAAACGAACATAAAAATTATATCTTAAAAACAAATACCTTTCTAAAACTCACAAATGATTCTCCAGGCGTCACACCAAAAACAATTCACATAAATCCATCAGCTATTACGAACAATAACTTGTACGAGGCACGTTAAAATCGCGGAGCGTTTCAAAGAAAATCGGGTTTTTATTAAATATTTCCCCTTCGAATGGGAGGCGAGACGCAAGCGCTAAATAACAGGCATACCGGACGCTCAGACGCGGAAATTTTTCAAATAAATATAATAACGATGATAGAGAATGCCCAAGCGAATATTGAAATTATTTGTTTTTGTTTTCACGAGAATCTTCGCTGTAATGTGAACTGGAATGATGGTAGACAAAATCGATAAATTCTATCTGCACTTACTTTAGGGTGGATATGCACTTTAGCATTTTCTCGAGCATTTATTTTATTTTTCATTTGCTATACACCACTATTTTTTAATTAGTACAAATACTTAAAGGGCTTATTCTAGACGGTCTTCTCATTATATTTGTAAAGTATCAATAAATAGTATTCATAAACAGCAAAGTTATTAGCGTTTGTTTATATCCCAAAAAGTCACCCAATTTATGGAAATATTGTACAGGCTATTCACAACATAGTAGTATTCATTAATCGTCATCTCTCGCTCACGTTCCCGTGATCTCGCTCAAGCATGCCCGCCTCCAACAGCTGTTTTCGTTATTTAAGTTTAACTGAATATTGGCATATTTCAAAATTGAATTTCGTTTTTTATTACTTTTGTTTACGCAAATATGGTCAGTAACAGCCTGTACGGATACAGCCCATATTTTTTTGTACTAATTAAAAAATAATGGTGTATTGTCAAAATATTATAGAGTGGCTCGGTGTTATGTTACTACTAAATGCTCTAGATTATACTCACCTTTAGACTTTATCGTATTCATTTGAATATAAAGTTTGACTGACAACTTCTCGTTGAAATCTTGATACATACCTTCAAAAGACTATGATTGACATACGCTATTTAAACTTATCTCCTTCTAAAGCTAATTTAAGTGCCTGGCACGTGTAACATAACTTATTTATGAAATACATTACTTTTGATTAAAAGAGCTCGTGGCAACATTATAACTGCCACACGGCTTGATCAAAGGTTACCGAGGTTGTTTGCTGGATGGGTAACTGTAGTGTTCACATAGTATTACTTACACTATAATTGTACTTGGCTCGCCTACGCACCACCACGTGCTTCCTCACTGACGGTCGGACAGCGACTCCTCCCACTCAGTGCGCTCTACTTTATATTGACTATGGTCCGCACTACGTGACGTTGTGACGTATGCGCCCGAGACAAATCATAAGTATATTTGCATACACTACAGTAACCATCCGTTACATTCCGAAACAAGCACATCTTAACATCACACCTGTAATCTTTGAAGGGTTAGGTAGAGGTGGACTTACCTTTAGTAGGCACACCCACAATTGAGAACAAAATAATTACTTAGTTTTTGATGAATAGTTTTTGATAAGTACATAAAGGAAAACATCGTAAGTTAACCTGGAATTATTATTTATATTTCTTTCAAAAACATGCAAAAATTTCATTTATAATAATAATATTTTTAGTAATAATATTTTTATTTTTATTTATTTTATTTTCAAACAAAATAAATAAATACACAAAGCCATCTAGTCTCAAGCTAAGCAGAGCTTGTGTTATGGGTACTAAACAGCTGATAAACATCCTTATAATTATATTTCTAAATACAAACATATTATAGATAAATAAATAAATAAATAAAAATAAATATTCCACAACTTTTCACACAACGCCATTTAGTCCCAAGTTAAGCTTGCGAGCTTGTGTTATGGGTACTAAATAGCTGATAAACATACTTATATATTTCTAAATACATACATATTTTAGCTAAAATTACACCCAGACACAGAACAAATGATTGTGCTCATCACACAAACCTTTTCCTGGGTGGGAATCATACCCACGACCTCCGGCATAGCAGTCAGGGTCACTAACTACTAGACCAACAGGCCAGTCAAAATAACGCCCAGACACAGAACAAATGATCGTGCTCATCACCCAAACATTACACTAAGTAACATCTATGTATGCGAAGAGGCCTTTTGCTTTCCAGTGGGACAGTACTAATTTGGTATTATCAACAATCTTTAGCCATGATTTCAAATGAGGCGTCCTAAACCCAAGGAGCTGTGACGGCCAATTTAACCAAATCAATTCACAGCGAAGGCTTTCCCTACAAATTAATCAGCTCAACTCCTAACAATTTCCTCTCAATACATACCACTATATTTAGCGATAATCAATTCTGAACAAAGCCACTATTTGCAACAGTTACTCAAGTAGGTAAGGGGAGTCTATTCATCATAAACTTGGGGACACAACTTCGTACGCTGTCGATACCAGAGTATCGAAAACTTTCGCAGCCGTTTGTTTTAAGATGTCGTTAACATCAAAATTATGTACACGATTTATTTATCAGTAAATAAATAAATTAATAAATATATTCCACAACTTTTCACTCAACGCAAATTAGTCCCAAGTTAAGCTTGAGAGCTTGTGTTATGGGTACTAAACAGCTGATAAACATACTTATATATTTCTAAATACATACGAGTACATTTATAATAGATAAATTTCACCCAGACACAGGACAAATTATCGTGCTCATCACACAAACATTTGTCCTGGATGGGAATCGATCCCACGACCTCCGGCATAGCAGTCAGGGTCACTAACAACAGGCCAGTCTAAGTATCAGTATTTTTCAGATTTGATCGGAGTTTAGTAGTTATTGAAAGCGAACCAAATGATTTCTTTCTTTCCTTCTTTCTTGATGATTCCGTTGTAACTATTGAAGTGTCAAAGGTTTTTTCCAGCAAATGGGGTTAAAAAACAAGTCCTTTGACTTGCTTCTGAACCATATCAGAGCATTAATTTCAATTAGGCCCTTATAAGGCACTTTTGAACGTCAAACTTAAGTTAACTTAAAAATATAAATGATACTAGTTGTCCCTTTCGCAAAATAGTTTTGTATGGAGAATAATGGACAAGAAACTCCATACTTACTCTTATATAATAGGTTTCAAAGTCAAAGTCAAATCATTTATTTTAATTAGGCCTGAAAACAGGCACTTTTGAACGTTATACTTACAAATAAATTAAATTAATATGATTCTAGTTGCACATTCCAAAAGGTAGTTTTTTATGGAGAAGAATGTGCAAGAAACTCCATACTTACTCTTTTAAAATAGATTTTACAATATTTGTATACATAATCAGATTATATGTGAGGACAATGTACCATGAGAAAAAAAAAACAGCTATCCAGAGATAGGTGATATAAAATAAGCAACGCGGCTTGTAATTGTATGAGCGTATTGAAAGATACATGGTGCTTCCATGTTTACATAATATTGAATCCAAAGTTGATTATTAAAAAAAAAGTAATAATCATGAAGTTAATACCTAAAATAAAAATAAAAATAAAATAAAATATATAACACATTAATCAGATTATATGTGAGGACGATGCATCTAGAATAAAAAAGCACTATACTGAGATTGGTTTAAGGTAATTAAAACAAAGCAATGGAGTAAATAAATTAAATTATTGAGTCATCATCAAGTCTCTGTTCAATGCTGATTTAATTGGGTAGGTTAAAACAATTGGTGAGCCTTTGGATGTCCATGGACAAGTTACTGTCCATTACAAATCGATACCCCATACCTTCCATAAGCACACTAAGTAAAATCCGATAAACTGTCCAACCAAGGAATATTATGTTATTCAGTAATTCCATTTAATTCGTAAAATCCATCCGCTGAAGAAACCAACCCCAACATACTCGGGAATAGTTAAAACAAACAAATTTCACATTTCACATTGAAATCGTTAGTAATAATTATTCTTCACGTAACATTTTCATTTACAGAAAAGATGCCTTATGATGATATTTAGAAACGACCAGCACTTTAAGCACTTCAAACATTCTCTGAAAAGGTGAAACAGGAATATTTGAACCAGCTTTCATATCACAATGTTGACCCAGATCTTATACAACGCTACATCCACAAATAAAACAGTGAATTCTCGAGAACAATTCTGAAGTTACATCCGTCATTCATTCTTGAATTATAAAAGTTAGCCAATCTTCCACTTGTGTTCAAAATTTTAAATCATTTCCAACCACTGACGCACATGATGCTGATTAAAACGACCCTGTTTGAATCCCCTTCGGCGATTTCTTTGTTTTATTCGTAACGGCCTTACGCTAATTTTGTATCACAAAAGTTCTACGTGAACGCGTACTTAGAGTTGTTCTAAGTTAAACGCTGACGCGACCAAACTTTTTGACAATTGGATTCAAACCATCATAAATATTTCTCTGGTGTAAAATACATAGTGATTTTCAATGGTTTAACATAATTTCGATGTATGAAACGAAAAGTATTCAAATGAGAAAATAGATACGTACCATTTTAAGCAAAAGTCTCCGTCTATCATTATTATTATTTATTTAAACTTTATGGACAAGTTAAAAACACTGTAAAAATGGACATATTGCTGGCATTGTCTACCTTAAGGTGACGCTGAGATGGAACAAGGCGTATCACCGGTTGTTTCTTTTCTTTAAGTTGGTATTTATTATCTGTACGATTATGCACTAGAATGCAGTCATATGGTAGTAAAAAAGCTTAGACTATATACCTCTAGACGTAGCCCAATTTACAGTGTGAAGTGTGGAAGTGAGACGCATTAATGCAAAGTTCGTAGGAAAATTGAGACAAAGCATCGTATCTTCTGTCCCTTACGGCGTGCCGTATTTTAGCATGGCGAACTTTTGATTGTTAGCCAAACAAAGTGCTGTCACTGTCACGTATATTATTATGCTCGATTTAATTTAACTTTTATTACCACGTTGAATACGTAAATTATAATTTATAATAGTGCTAAAATTGGAACCCGCAGTTAAGTAGAATTTTTGTCGTATTTTGGGACTTTTTTAAGGAATAGCAACACTGAACTTTTATATTGCTATCTCATGAGCGGCCACGCGGTGGCTCTATCTAGAGGTATATTATCTGAGTAAAAAAGTAAAGTAAAGCTATTGTAATGTCAAAGAATACACAACATCATAACATAGTTGAAAAAAGGTTGCTCGCCTTTTTTCAACTGTGTTGGGGTCAGAGTTTAATGTAACCAGCTGAATACCAGATATTTTTTTAATAACACGATGTCTCTTTTACTGGACTGCGTGTCAGATTTTTGGGGTTCTGGCTATTTGCAATGATTGCCAAAAATCTACAAATCAAGACGGAACGAGCCTTAAAATGTTATTTATTGTCACCCATTCACAAACTAGCCTTGGCAATCGCTGCCTGACCTTGGATAGACCACACGGGTCCATCTAAGGCTGTTAATATTTAGCCACAAGCCCCTATAAAGAAACATAGCTTAACTCGGGTAAGTGCATCAAATTAGACTTCACAAAAGTGAAAACTGACTTTCGCCTTTCGACCGTCTATAACTTATACCTCAGCATAAAGTCGAGTACAGACAACATGGAAGACGCCGGGAGGTGTCGTCCCTAGGCTTCCCTCCTCCCTTTGATAATTTATTATTGAAACCTCGTCTCCATTCTTTTCTTTTGTAATATTGTCTCCCGTTTCTTATTTGTTCCGTGGTACTAATTTGTTTTTTTTTTCTCGATCGGCTCCGCTTTTGTGCTGCGTCTAATGAAGTGTGTTTAGAAGGTTCGGGCAACGTTCAGCTAAATTAACGTTCGATTCGATTGTAATTGGATGGGTTTTCGTGAGGTTTAGTAGTGTGGAAGTTTGATGAGCCGAGTGACAGGCGGTGGTGGATCGTACGAGGATCGGGAGCACTGTTCTGGATTGTTGTTCTGGATTGTTGGATTTCTTTCTTACGTTATTCAGAAGCATTTATTTGGCTACTGTGTTTGTTGAACCTAGAGTAAGTCTTGTGACACAAACAAAAAGACACCGTCTTTGTCGTATGTCAAAAAGCGAGAACTCAAAATATGATTTAAAATCATAATCAATTACATAAGTCTTCGTATAGAATTCGACCCACCGCTCTATGTACGAGATTTCTCAACAACGCTACAGGACCAAAACATTAAATTAAAAAAGAAAGTTTAATCGCTCGAACAAAATTGCTCTCCACCGTTGAGACTCAATCATTTAATATTATCACATACTCATCATAGTTAATAGAATTTAAAACCTCCTCCTGAACTAAGCCACAAAAGAGAACCTTGAACTTAGCCGCAGAAAAGAAACCCATTATTATTGTTATCTTCAACAAACACAACATGAAATAACAACAAAAAATAGACAGAATATCTTCTTTCCTAATAATGTGAAAATTGTGTTTTCTTTATATCTCCGCTATACAGACAACTTACGGATTTAGGTATCTTTGTACGCACTGTCGAGGTTACAGCAAATTGGGAAAACTAAGGCGTTGGCACCACGCCAGACAGACGGATATTACGTGTCTTAATACACAGTAATATAATAAGGATGGTCGGATATTGAAGGATAAAGACAAAGAAAACTGGAGCAATCGGTGGCTATGTTAGTTTGTTCACCTATGTGTTACAACTTTACAAGCTGAATAAACAACACGATGTTTTATAAGTAGTTCACAAAGTTAGCATAGTTTATAAATACCGTTGTGACACCTCACTCCAGTTTGAGTTGAAATAATATAAAAAAAATAGTATTTTTTATAAACTTCTTCTATAAGGCGCAGGCACACACTTTTTTTTCCAATGACAACTTCTATATACTTAGTTTATAAGCGGCAAAAGCCCAAGTTTAGCTGGCTAAGGGCTCCCACACATAAACACGATACGACGTCGCGTCGTACAACGATGCGGCGTCGCGTCGTGGAAATCATCATCAACACGACGTCGTAACGTCGTGTCGATGCACGATACGACGTCGTGACGAGAGTAGTTCTATGGGTGGTCTGCCTCTGCCATATTTTCCTACTATATGTGGCGTTATTCGATAAAGTAAATCTTCGAAACTTAATGAACTCATTCTAAAGTAATCAAAAAACTTGTTGTGGTCTATTTTTAAGGCATTGTACTTCTTTATAAAGTGACTCCCGTTATTCATGTTTAAAAAAAATGGGTGGATCCAAATATTCTGAGTATCTGTCTTGTCTTTCTTCGTCTTCTTTTTATCAGCAGAAGCAGAATGCGTCTAGAGCGGTCCATTTTTCAGAATGAACTGTAACTGTTTACACGCCACTGTATCGACGGCATCGTGCCGTGTATCGTGCGTGGCACATTACGTTACGATGTCGTGTTTTTTTACGATGCTCATCGTAGATTTCCACGACGCGACGTCGTATAGTGAAACGACGCCGCATCGTTGTACGACGCGACGTCGTATCGTGTTTATGTGTGGGAGCCCTAAGGTGTTTGACTGGCGATCGAGAGGTCGTGAGTTCGATCCCACCCATTGCTCACATTGCCCAAATTAAGCGTAGTTGGAGGGGTTAACAGTAATATGCTTCTTCTTCTTCTTATCTTGTGGTTAGTACCTAACCTGCTGTCAGAGTTAACACCGCCAATAGGCCTCTGACTTGGCATCACATGCCGTCGAGATTAGTCTCTCATGCATGCTGGTTTCCTCACGATGTTTTCCTTCACCGTTTTTGAAGCAAGTGATAATTTAACAATACGCACATAAATCCGAAAAGTCAGAGGTGCGCGCCTTGGGTTCGAACACGAGACCTGTGATTTGGCAATCCGCTAGTTCAACCACTAGGCTATCACTGCTTTTTAATAATATGCTCGTAACCTTTTTTTAGTAAAAAATTGAATGTGCAATTTTTAAAAGACCTTCTCAAAGACATATTTTCCCTTTGCATGATTATCATGTTCATGTGTACTTTTGTGTATATATTTATTAAATTATATTTTACGGTATTTATAATATTTAAGATTTACATTAACATAAATAAATTATGTTTACTTCTCTTCAAATTTCTTACGGAATTGCACCTACCACTGTTTGTCTCTGCATGACCTAAAGGTTGACTGGTAGAAAATGCCTAAGGGATTAAGTCCGCCTATGTACATTTGTGTGCTTAAAGAATAAAATAAATAAATAAATAAAATATAAAAGAGCCTTTGCCACTCGCTAATGATATGGCTTTCTATTGATAAATGAATTTTCAAAGTCGGTTCAGTAGAACCAAAGATAACCCCCTACAACGTCACAAAGTCACAAACATCGCATCCTCATAATATTAGTAACTACTCGTATTAGATAACATAACCTCACGCTTAATTTCTCTGAATTGTGCCTACGCCCACCCACACTTTGCCAGTTATGTTTAAGTCCAACGTTACATGCGGTAACACCATACTCCTAGGCACTGCTATAGTTAAAACGACTTCTGACAACAAAAAAAAATCTAAATATTTTTTTCCATGGATATTTATGTAACACTATTATCGACAATCTACCACTAAAATATAAACAATTTGTACCCAAATAAACAAAGAACATTGGGCATAAAAAATTAGGCTGGCTGTGATGCCACGTTGAATGGAATGCTGATTCTTTTCTTTGATCTAAGAATTGACCAACCGTCTGGATACGTAAAGCGTCGAGTGACCACTTGGCGATGTCACGTAATTTTTGTTCATTTTTTTAACTTTTCCATTTCCTGTCGGTCTAGTATTTACATCAGCACAGCACTACGGTCACTTCATACAGTGGTACCGTTTTACTTTAAAAGTCCTACCGTTCCACTGAGGGTGCGGTCAGGGGTACGGTGGGTCTGCAGTGCTCCTTGGTTAGACTTGTAGTCAGAATTTCAAGCTTCATAGTAGGTACTTAAAACGACTGTCAAACATCTAAAAATGAAAGCCGGTATCAACAGCTAAACGCGCTTTCCGAGGCATAGAAGCGTCTTCATATGTAATGAATGGTCCAACCAATGTTTGAACCCATCTTCAGACAGACCTCGCCAAACATTTTTTTTTTTTTTTTCTCTGTATGAGCTTATTATGACTTACTAGCAGACGTCCCGCGGTTTCCGTTCCCGTGGGAATACAGGGATAAAAATTAGCCTATGTGTTAATCCAGGACGTCAGCTAAACTCCATACCAAATTTTATAAAAATCTATTCAGTAGTTTTTACGTGAAAGAGTAACAAACATCCATACATCTATCATTACTCACAGATTTTCGCGTAATTGGAGTAGTAGTATTGCCAGTTCTAAGTATTCATAGTCTTTACTTAGGTGTAAAAAGTTTGATGTCTTGGTTTCGTAATTTTTTAAGGAGGCCTATTATAAATCATTCGTTGTTCCTTAAAATGTTTTGCGTCTATTTTTGCAAGGCCTAGTTAAGTTTCATATTATTATACTAAAAGAGCGAAGGGGCTCCTACAATATAATAGGTATGTATGCTTCAAGTATAAAAAGTAAACAGACCGTTACACCACAGTATGTTGTTGAAACATTTAATTAAAGGCTAAATGACTCCAATCTGTGAATCTTTTGTTAAAAACATGTAGTTTGGCACAAACAAGCTGAAGTTAATTTCGATTGGAGCGTGGCGCTGACGAAATTTTTTAATAAAAACATCACCTGCTCTGCATTTAGTAACACAGGGACGGAATGGAACGAAACGCCACGACGAATATTTTTGGTATGTTTCATTTTCTTCCTTACAATAGAATAATCTTTTAAGCAAGGAATAAAGTGGGTTTGATAAGGAGTTTTTGAATGAGACGTGAATTAAATATCTATACCTTTTATTCCTAAACAAAAGTAATAGTTAATGTTGAGTCTATTATAACATCATTCGATTAATAGCTTTGTTTGTTGGTGTTGAAAGTAAAAGAAAGGCACAAAAAACAGAATAAATATTGGAAGGAAATACCATAGAACTTTAAAAATACAATCAAAGAAATCTAAAACTACACACCAACAACACACAAAAACATCACAACACAACGATTCTTATACAACTTAACAATTAATAAATTAAAAGAAAGACCTGTCCGCGACCAGTAGGTAAGGTCTCTCTCTCTTATCTCAGCATTATGCTGCGAAATTTTAAAAAAAAAAATCGCAGTTGTTGATGCTGATTGAAATACTGATGTTTGGCATTAAATCATATATACATACTTACACTCTCGCCTTTTTGTTGCTAATCATGTTCTAAATATATAATTTCTCGCAAAACATAACATCCCATAGGCATCATTAGATTAATTGTTGATTTTCACAACTGGATGGGCAGCCCATCTAAGTACTAATAATAATTGTATACTGTATTGTAATTGCCTGCCTATCAATTATGCAATTACGCCTATATCCCCTAAGGACCCTGCGTAGGAGGCTGTCTACACCTATGTTCTATGTGCCTAATTATCCTAATTATTGGGTGGAAGAGGCACTAATGCATAAACTGATACCATAAGTTTTGGCCCTCCTAATTATTTTCGTCTGCCTTTCTTATTTTCTACGTTTTTTTCTGATGTTTTTTATTTTACTTTCAACTGTAAAAAAAAATCAATGAGGTTGGTATTAAATTTAATGTGCTGAGTAATTTTTTTTACTGTAAAAAAAATCTTTGCATATTAGATAGCATTGATAGTGTATAAAGTATGAAAACTGTATCCCAACAGAATCTTAAACCTGGTAATGCTATTTTTTTTCTAAAATAATTTACAATTCAAAGTAATATGAGGAAAAACTATCTCCGCAAGAAAATATCGCATGATTCTACACGTTGATGTTTCTTCTAACCTTTTATAAAACAGAACAATAATCCCTATTGATTTTATTAGCCTAAGACATAATTCTTTATTGAAATAGTGATTAGGAAGAAACCAAAAAAGTTGGTCTAAACCTCGGGATATTCAGTAAATCAGCTCATTTACTACTGTTCTAAAATAACATACCTTGAAATTTATACGTAGAATTTTTAAAATACCCAATAACAGTGTTTTGTTTTTCTTAATATTGAATTGTATTTCGCAGACGGCAATAAAATTAAACAAAAATCTGGAACGTTTTACCATGAATTTATAAGGCATAAAGGAGGTAGGCCAAATAAATCTGAACTCGAGAAAAAATATATTACTTGCAAAAAATCTTACGAATATCCGACCCTGTACAGATGTTTGTATGTAGATGAAAGTACTGACACATAGAGGGTAAATGCAGAAGTAAAACAAGTAGAAAAACTTTGAAAATTATTGGTACTCAGAAAAAATTGATAAAATAATCGGCATTAATAATAATAATAATTAAAAAAAAAAAAACAGCATTAAAATAATCGGCATTAATGGACTAGAATCTGTTTAAAAAAAAATGTCGCTTAGTGTCTTTATTTAATTTCTACTCCAAATAACCTCTATAGTACCGTTGTGGGTACACATAATTATAAGCACCAAACTGTTTTACACTCTATACACATTGCTTTAAGGTTCATTTTAATTTGAGTAACGATTTTTACATGTGTGTGCAGTTGAGAGCTTCAATGGACATTCTACTTTTAGAAGGCATATAAACGGAGACATTTATTGATTATCAAGGACTTTCTTGATAGACGTCATGAATAACACAGTCTTAAAATAATATTACTGCCACTAACAACTATACTAAGCTGACAGTAGAGCACAAGCTTCTAAAAGCAACATGAGTTTACTTAAATCAGACTAATTTAATATCAGCACTTATTAAACGTCAAAAATTACATAAGACAGTGTCTCAAAATGTTCGCTCTTAATCACTTCCTAGTATTCCGTCTATTAAATTGTTCTTTGAGTACCTACTCAACTTTGACATATCAAAAATCGTACCTTTGACTTTTGTGAGCCTTTTCTTTATTGTCTTTAGCATGGCCAGGCCAGGGAGACAGGTTGCGCAGTTCCGTGAGGGGCGCAACAATGTGCCTCGTTTGATAAATTGCGATATTGTTACCAAATGCCTCCCTGTCACATGACCAGGCACATCTGACCCCCATTTTTCACCCCCATCCAAACGAGGGCAGGTCAACGCATTTTGGACTGGTACCGGGTTTTTTTGTCGAGTCAACATATTCCGGTGGCGTAATTTGGCCTGGTTCATTGGATTGTGTTAGGTTGTTGCTTTTGACGTGAATTCTGTGTTGTTTAATAGTTTGTTGATAAACCTTGTTGTCTCTCTATTTAATTTCTTAGCTAATGAAGTCACAAAACAATGTATTATAATAACATCTAGTCTGTTTTCTCCAAGGGATCAGGCAAAAGTGTACCTACAGCACACCTACATTACGTTGGCTATGATTAAGCCCCGTGTAATGGGAATGACCTTTTGCCATCAACTGGGCATTGATCCAGACTCCAGACTGCTATTGATAAATTCCAGAAAACATATACAAAATAAATAAATAATCCACAACTTTATAAATACTTAAAGCACACTAATGTAAAGGCGGACAATGCCAAAGAAATTTTCTACCATTTAACCTTTGGGCGATACTGAGTCGTAATATTCATAGAATCATTGAAACAAAAAGAATCAACAAAAACAACAATAGAAACAAAAAAAAACCTTATTTATTTATTAACCTATTTCAAACTAAAAATAGAACACACACAAAACCTAGTGCAGTAAAAAAATCTGAAAAAAGTAATGAGAAAACATTAGCGCAGTGAAAAATACTACTTTCCACATAATTAAGTACACCTCCCCCATCCACACACACCCTAAATATCTAAAGGCACAGATAAGGAGGTCCCATTCATTTTCCGAATTTAACTCGGCGTAGCATTCATTTCGTAATGAGTACACGTGCAAGTCACCGGCCGGTCATTCCGAACGTTAACCATCAGTTAAGCGACAGACAGTTTTGTGTAACTAATTGCAATTTTGAAAGGGTACTTTTTTTTAACACATTTAGAACAGGTTGCTTCGTTTTTTGCATTTTTTTAGAACAGGGTGCTTTGAACAGGATGTTACGAAAGTAAGATTTGGCGTTATTAATTTAACTGTAGGCGTTTTTATGCCTTTGACTTTAATAACTTTTTATTTTTTATAGGATCTTCTAAACGTTGTGTAAAAAATATATGTTAAGGTAGCAAATTGGTCGTAAATATTAACATTAACAACGCGGTTAATACAACTCTAAAACTACGAGAACTTAGAAGTGGCCAGCCAACCTGACTTCAGGATGGCTGGCCACTTTATTTCATTGATATATTTCTTTGTGCAAAGGTACCAAATATTTCACTTTAGGTACTAAATAGTAGCAAATAGGTATTAAATAGTGCACATGGTCTTAAGAACATATCTCACATGGTCCAGTCATTCTGACGGTCACCGTGTGTCGGTGTGTTTTTGTAAGACTATTTTTTGTTAGGGACCTTAGCAAATAAATAGTAAGATAAACATAATTAATAATCTACAACTGTTACACAAAGCCATCTCGTCTCAAACTAAGCTAGAGCTTGTGTTATGAGTACTAAATCTAGTCTTCTGATGCTTAAATATTTTTAAATACTTACACATTTATAGATAAATAACACCCGGACACACAAACAAACATTTATCTTGGGTGGGAATTGAACCCACGACCTCTGGCATACTCGCATATAGTTAGAGCAATGAAACAATTTTTTACATACATACATAGATACATAAACTCACGCCTTTTTCCCATAGGGGTAGGCAGAAAATACAGAGCGCCAAATGCTACGATTCTTACATACTTCTTTTGCTTCGTTTAAATTCATACATGTTAAAACAATTTTTTTTTGCTAAATTTCATCATTATCATTACACCACATCTGTTACCTCCGAAGGATAAGGCAGCACTTCTGCCTTATCCTTCGGAGGTAATAGGTGTGGTAACTTATAAGCATATATCATCACGCCTGTAATCCCCGAAGAATTAGGCACAGGTGTAGGTACCTGTAGTACACCCACATAATACCAATAAGTAGTAGTATTGCCACGTAGAACTTCTAGTCACACCCTAATTTATCCTTTATTGTTGGGGTTCGAACCCAACGCATCATGCGTTGTATAATAGTTCGAATATAAATTTTAATAAAGTAAACAGTCCATTTATTTCCACCCAAACTAATTAATGCTTTTCAAAACTAACCATTATTATAATGTCACTAAAATGCACTTAGCATTTGACATAACTTGCAAAATAATAAGTGAAATGCGACCGCAACGCGAGCTGGATTACGCGCGTAATTTCAATATAAGCCGCGGTTCGCCACAAATATGGACGAGTGGAGGACGGAATGTGGACGGATGGACATTGGGCGGTACCGTCGGCACGTGCATGCACCCCGAAATACCACTGACAAATACTGATGTAATATTTGTTTCAAAATGATACTGCAAAATCAAAATCAAAATCAAAAGTCATTTATTCAAATTAGGCTGAGGATCAGCACTTTTTGAACGTCAAAAATTACATAAGACAGTCCCCCAAAACGCCCGCCCTTCGCCACTTCCTAGTGTTTTTGCTGGGAAGAAGAAGTGGCGGAACAAACTCCCCAGCAACACGTCTGTCTGATATGTTAGAAGAACAGTTTAAACAGCATTGGTAATTAATAAACTTAATCATTTAAATTAAACAATTTGCTACATGCTAGCTATCACACACCAATATACAAGACAGTAGTAATAAGAATAGTAAGTACCGACGTTGACAACTAAACTCATGCAAAAAATAAAATATAACTAACTGAATAAATATAAGCCTTCAAGTAAAAAGGGCGTGCCCGCTTACATGTACGAAACTGGAATATATGACTGGTCTACGACATTACATCAAAAATAAATAAAAAACGATACAATAAAAAAAAATGATACACTAGGACCATTGAAGCTAAATAAAAAATCAGTTAATAATTAAACCACAACAAAACCAAGAGTTTGTGAAGTGATTACCATTTTAAACACAACCCATGAACTGGGTAATAAGATACCTCCTGTATTATGTTACCCAGTGACTAGGTTGTGGATGTCGGATAGGCAGTCGTTTCACGTAAAAAACATATATCCCCAATGTAGTTGCGAAAAGGAGATTGGCATAGGCTACTTGTCATACCTGTATTCCCACGGGAACAGGAACTACGCGAGTGAAACAGCGTGACGTCCGCTAGTATAAAAATAATAATAATAATAATACCAGCCTGTTACTGTCCCACAGCAAGGCAAAGGCCTCTTCTCATACAGAGAAGGCGCAAATAATATTATAATATAACTAGCTGTACCCTGCCACGCTTCGCTGTGGCACATTGTGATTGAATGGTTAAAAAAAAGAGAAAATGACGTGTGGCACTCGGAGACTGGCGCGGTAAAGCTATTGCATAGCATTTTTATCAACTCCTCTCCCCCTCCCATCCCCCCTCTCCCCCTCTCTCCCCCACACCTCCCACGCCCCTCCATCCCCCTCCCCTCACCCCTAATTCAATTTCCCCTCCCTCCCCCACCCGGCTCCTGCCTCTTCCCCTCCCCCTTTCCCTTCCCCTATCACCTCACCCTTCCCCTACCCCTCCCCTCTCCTCCCCCTCTCATACCCTCCTTCTCCACCCCCTCCCTTTGTACGGAACTCCCTCCTCTCCCACTTAAAATAAATAAAATTTGGGCTGAACACCCCTTACCACTTACAGGTTAGAAAAATAGATAGTAGCCGATTCTCAGGCTTACTGAATATGCATAAAAAATTTCATGAGAATCGGTCAAGCCGTTTCGGAGGAGTATGGGAACGAACATTGTGACACGAGAATTTTATATATAAGAAGAAGAAGATAATCATGGGATAGAAAGTAGTCTGTAGATACAAAAGTCATCTCCATCATCGAGTCCTGTAAGTCTTATTCAAATGCTATGCGTTTAGAAACCCTTACACCCTAAATCGCTTGAAGAGACGCAAAACCTGGATAGCCTGCAATGAGCTGCGAGTCGATCCTAGTGGGGAACTGACTCTGCATGACATGCGTCCCTCATCTAGATAACAAGAAAATATTCGACATATATTTTTTTCTTTTTCAAATTGATGGAAAACTGGGTAGATTAAGCGCATTATACCTAGTTGAGGAGTGGGGGCTTGTAACGTCATTAGCTAGCATAAACTGTACTGGCTAGTGACCTCATGCGACATTGTAACTCGATGTTGGTATCGCCGTTATATTTTGCTTACGTGGAAAAAGAAAAAAATACGTGTCCAATATTTTCTTGTAATAGGTAAGGGACTATTAACTTAAATTTTGTCAAATAGCCCAATAAATTTGACAATAAATCATTACTTCTCCCTTCGCAAAGCTGGCTAAGTGTAAACAAAACAGCCTTAACTGTATTTGACCTTAAAGAGAGACTGGTGCCTGAAATATATTTTGGTATAAACCTGTGTTACAGGTAAATAAATCTATTCATAGTCAACGGACTGATTGCAGGTTAAACCCAATATTAAAACAAAAAATGTGTTTTAAAAGGAAAAGACATTAGAGAAAACAGAAATACCTTGCTCGAGAATCAAGTCAGGTCTCAAGTCTAAGCTTTTATCTGCCATCAGTACCACACATCACCGATAGCATCGTATAGCCTAGCCGTAGCGATTGCATCGTTAATGCTCAGACCTAATTGTGTGTCTGTATTTGCGTATGTGTGTTCAGGTCCGTAGCTATACTGCATGGCTTTGTATGTTAATGGACAAGTCATTTAAATAGGGATTACTTAGAGTTTGTTGTGGTGGAAGAAATTGTCGTAGAATTCTGGGTTTTTACCAACCTGTCTTGATGATAATTACTATAAGTAGCGGTACATCAGCGACTTACTATTTTAAAAAGCTACATTCAAATTCAAATTGTTTATTTTCTTAAACAAGATTACAACAGTTAGGGTGCTTATAGACGGTGCAAGTAGCTTGCGCATATTGAGGCACTTGCGCAGGTGATATGCATCGTAAACTTTACCGTTTAAAAACGTGTGCTGGGTCTAGCGACTCGAGCATGTATCGCAACTAATCCGCGTACTCTGTGCGCGCTCGGCTCACTTGCGCACGTAGCTCTTGACCACGAGCAAATAACTTGTGCGTACTGCTTTTATTAAAGTCCTATTTATCGGCTTTCTTATTTAAAAAAAATCCCCTCATCAGAGAATAGAAAACTTCCTAAAATTGATCTTTAGAAAGCAAGATTACGCCGTTGATAATAATTTATTACAATAATAATCCTCTTGTAAACATTTAAACATGGCGCTGTCAAATGAAACAATTCCAATACAAATAGATCAGTATTACGTTACGTGTAGAACGAGGAAATATTTTGAATTATATAGTGGCTTGCTACTGGTGCTATCAAGTTTGAAAATGCGTTGGATGAAATAAAAAAAATATATAAGTATATAAGTAAAGCATCGTTTAGCACGTAAGCACGTAAAAGCCCCGTATTCATGGTAAACATTTGTTTAGCAACAAAGTTGAATCAACGTGTTGCGGAGTTGCTGTCTTCATGTTGCTGGCAAGACTGTGTGTTGCAGAGTTGATAACAGCTCTCGCTCGACGTGTTGCGGTGTTTACGCTTAAACGTAAACACCGCAACACGTTGATTCAACTTTGTTGCTAAACAAATGTTTACCATGAATACGGGGCTTAAGCCGCTTACGCACGTTAGGTCCCGGCTGTCATTAATTGTAGTCAGAAGTCCGAATGTCTGACAACCAGTTTAACCAAGAGAAATCGTGTTACCCAGTTTATATTTTTTTTTATTGATAGGCAAGCGTTTGATCACTATCTCACCTGATGGTAAGCGATGACGTGGTGCACGATGAAGCAAGCCTGCCTAGAAGCAACCTATTCACTCTTGACTTAAAGATATAAAGTTACTAAGTAGGTTGTAGAGGACAGGCAGTTACTCCATATAAAACATTGGTATTCGGCTGTATCCGTTTAAACTAGAAGCCGAGCTCAACATGACCTCATGATGAAGTAAAGCATTAAGCAAACAGTATGGTTAGTGACTTCCGTTTTGTCCACCTCCTGACTAGTCAACTTAGAGGCCCATGAACAACATAATAACTCTTATTAACCCTGGAGCCCTACACCTATTTGAGCAACCAGATTCCGCTACATGGGGTGTTGGAGAATCCCTAAGTTAAATGTTGTATATTTTTTTGTAATAAAACCAGATTTTAAAAATATTCTTGTATTATGCTTATTAGGAACTGAGACCACAAATCAACTAAAAAATCTAGGTACTCTAATTAATTTAAACACTTTTGGCAAACCTTGACTTGGTGTTCCAAGCAAATTGGAATTTTTCACTTGTTGCACTTGGTCTTGGACTTGCGGTCCTTATTTCTGGGACAGAAACCACAACGTCCCTGGGTGTGGTGTCCTATAGTGTTTATTTGATCCTGCATAGGTTTTTTTAGGATTCCGGAAATCAGTTCTCTGATATCCCTCCTCAAACATGGCGTTTGTAGGCGTTCTTCCAAATGTTCGTTGATAAGCTCATATATCCCAATTTATTTATATAAGTGCGGCGAAATTTTATTTCCGCCTTATTATTTGCCTTTGTACTGACGCCAGCATATCAAGTTACCCCAATGTGTCAAATTTTCCCAATTGAACATGAACCTTATCTTGTTTGACATAAAGTTGAAAAACGATCAAAGAAACTTGACACATTGGGGCAACTTGATGTGCTGGCGTCTGTACATTTGAAAAGGACCTAGGAGTTTATTCCCGCACCATTTAAAAGCCCATAAAATATGCTCATAGGCCATAGGTCTGGTTTTTCTTTGGACAGAGTATTTTTTTGACATTCATCAAAAACATCGACACCTCCTTTAGTTTTACTATAGTTATGTATTATTTCAGGCAGCTCGATTTCGTTATTTTTGTCCGGAGAATCCCTCCTCTTCATTCTTAGATTCCCGATCCAATATGTTGTTGATCTCCTCATCTCCTAATGCTCTGCCAGCAGCCATCTACAAACGAATTAATAAATCAAAATATTAGTAAAACTACAAACGATTTCGCCCTCGACATTGTGTTAGTTACATTTTATATTGAATTGTGGAACACTGTCGGTGTTTCATGATTTGACATCAAATAAAAAACAAAACAATGCCTAAATATCTAAAAAAAATAAGTGTAAAACAATTAAAAATACTTACGATTTTCCTACACTGGGGTGATGGGGCACCCCACGACACGAATGCACATGTCCACACTGTACGGCCATTGTCGCAGGAGCAAGTGACTCTAAAGTAAAATACACGGAAGCTTAAATCTGTCAATACAAAATAAATAAAATTATTTAGAAAACAAACACTGCTGGGGTGCTCCAGCACCCCTAGTAGTGTTCTTGGGTTAAGTATGTTGTCCATGGGCCTCTAAGTTGGCTGCACTTGCGGTCGAGATATATCTCTCAGGCATTCATTTACGCACGATGATTTTCGTCACCGTTTTTGAAGCAAGTGATAATAGAGCTTGCTATAAAAAGTAGCCGAAACTAAAACAAGCAAAAACAATTCATTCACACACACTCAGTTCTATCCCTTACGTAATCAAGATATCATTGTGTATTAGACAAAATAACACGATCTACACGAAACATAGCAAAGAAATAAAGACGAGCCACGAAAATATTCCGGGCTCTGGTTAATTTCCTCCAAGGGTGGAACTTCGGATGGTGGACAGCGAGCCTTTGCTAGTGTTGTGCCTTGTCCAGGATTCCAAGGAATTTTTCTTAGACGAATATTCCGGGATATTGAGAAAAGTGGAATCTGAATCTCCTATTCTGTTTAATTATTCTATGTTTATTATTATACGTAAAATTTGCCAAATTGCAACTGAGTTAACAATGTGAACGATCTTATAACTATGGGATTTGCCCTTGTGATTTAAGACCGAATTGTTATCTTTAACAGCGAAATGTGACCAACATTCTTATCACTTATTGTAAGATTTGTATATTTTGTATTTAATTGTTAATGGTCGGCTGACAAAGTACGCGATAGTGTAAGTTTTGTTACAAACCACAATGATTGCAACTTAGAAAACAAATAATCAAATAAGATGTTTGTAGAAGAGATGTTTGAATTTCAATTCAAAACTGAAGTAAATTCTTTTGAACATCAAATTCCAAAGTTCAGTAGACTAAGGTACCAAAACATATATACATACAATATGCAAAATAAACCTAACAAAAAACCCCAGAATCCCGTTGGTCCCGGTCTCGTATTTTATCGTTAGACGTCACTATTCCCATCCGTACAACAAATTGGGGCAAAGTTTGCGGTCTTCATTTCCTGGCCGCAACCATTGCGCGACTGCCGACCAGATGAAAGGATTTTCATTAGTTTTTTCGACCACTCTTTTTGTAGGCGGAATTGATAGTGGCTGCCTATCTAGTTTTCTGTTACAGTCGATTCGCCTATCTACATATTTGTGGTACGAAATTGGAGATTGGAGCTCGTTTTGTTCAATTCTCGTTTGAAATATTTTAGGCTGTGAAATCTCTCGTCCATAACGTTTATAACATAGTAGATTACTTACAATAATCTCATTAGACGTTTTCGGAACACGTAAAGGGAATTGAGAAGTCCTCTGCTTGGAGTTTTTCTGTTGGCTGTTGAATATCACAGAAATCCTATGGAGAACAGCGCTAGATCGATTGTTGTGGAAATCTTTGAGGGCGGTCTATGCCCAGCAGTGGATGTTTGTTGGCTAAAATGAAAAGCGTTGTGCGAAAGTTGTGGAAAAAATGATAAATGATATTTATTTCTGTAAATAGGTTTTCACAAACACTTTTACACGTTTTTTTTTAACTAGTAGATAAGATCGGAGTTTTACTACCTGACTACTCTGAGAAGAAACACCGAAAGGAACTCAGAGGTCATAGTCTCTTTTTAAAATCCAGACATTATCTTGGTCAAATCATGTAAGATCCATGCCGATTAGTGTATGAAATGATCTTTTGATTATAATAAATAAATAAATATTCCACAACTTTCACACAACGCTATCTAGTCCCAAGCTGAGCAGGGCTTGTGCTATGGGTACTAAACAACTGATAAACATACTTATATATTTTTAAATTCATACATAATATAGATAAATTACACCCAGACACAGAACAAATGATTGTGCTCATCACACAAACATTTGTCCGGGGTGAGAATCGAACCCACGACCTCCGGCATAACAGTCAGGGCTACTAACTTCTAGACCAACAGGCCAGTTTGATCAGTATGTCATCAAAATGATAATGATGATGACATTTTTGATAAGTTATGTGTTTTTAAAGGTCTTTGCTCCGATTCCGATGAATCGAGACGACCGATTGGCAACGTGACAATTCACATCGCCATTTTCTTGAGTAAGGAGTTTTATGGTTACAGACTTTAATTCATCAACTACCGGAATTCTAGACACGATTAAATTACCTGTTGTTCGCGGAAGCCGGTTACCGCTCGGGGCCTGATAAACTAATAAAATTGATTAAAACTACTTCTTTTCAATTGCAAACAATGGTAAACTAATCTGTACTTATGTTAAGCTTTATAATTCCAAGATTTATATAAGTAATGTGTCTTATTTCCTATTTTTGTATTATTTAGTCCCAAAAAAATTAATTGTTATTACTATTTGACGCTCACAGCGCGATACAGTAAAAATCACCATAGCCAGCCTTGTATGGGAGACGGCTCAATTTGCCTTCATCTCATCTACAGTTTTACGCAATGACTTTAAGATAATCGCACTGCTAATGATTTTCTAACCTCCTTGCCATTCATACACTCCTATTTCTTTCCTCTTCAAACCACGTGCCCATAATAGAACTACTAACAATCAGCCAAATTAATCATCTCACCTCAACTTCAACCCCTAAAACGCGACAGCCGTGACGATAAGAAGCAAATTCACTTACTTACATTTTTCAACAGGCCATATTAATGAAAGCAATATGTCTTCCGCGATCAACACAGCCCAACGAACCGTGTATTTTTTAACTACATGTCCTACTTGTAACGTGAGGCGATGAAATATATCAAGCGTTGGAATTATTTATTGGAAAGCCGTGAGCGTTTACACGGTTAACAGTGGTGTTAAAAGGGGTTTTAAATAAATGTTTATGTATAAAATTTTGAATTTTTACGTCATTGGTTTTGCGGATTTTAAAATCGTGAATTTCAATTTGGTTACTTTGTTCGTCGTGCCTGGCGTAATTATTCCGAATCTTAAGCATAAACTTAATATAATACCAGCCCGTTGTCTAACCGCAGGGCCTGTTATTTCCCGATATATCTATGATGTCTAGGATAAACATCGAAAGTACAAGAATTTAAAAAGTCGCGTATTAGTACTTGCCCGGTTTTGAATAACAACCTTTTACATGCCATACTATACAATAGCTGTAAATACTATATATAAGCTATACTTACTACAGCTGTAAGTATCCCAAATTAAAAAAAATAAAAAAACTTGAGAGGTGTCAAGGGACACCCGGATGGAACGAAGTTCCCTTCGATTGATTAGTGAACTATTCAATCTTCTCTCTCTCCCCCTCCCCCTCCATCTTCCTCCTCCCATTCCCCTCCCTCCCCCTCTCCCTCCCTCCCTCTACCTCTCCCTCTCCCTCTCCCTGCGAACATGCGACGCCGCACAGCTTACAATAGCTTACTATAGCAAAAAGTGTCGTGACAACTTTTCGTAAGATTTTTTTCCGTCTAGCCCCCATTCACAACGCGCGATAAGGAACTAACGCCATCACGACATAAATTCATAAACAACTTGGAAAATAAAATTATTTCCCTATGAAAGAGTTATCTCCTCTTATGCCACTACTACTACTAGTACTGCTGGAGTTTCTGGATCCCGACCATTCGTTACTTACCCAAGACTCCTGCGTGCCTCGGAAAGCTTTAATCTGTCAGTTGCAGATCTTTGACAGTTGTTACGGGTAGTCAGAGCCCTGAAAGTCTGACATCCAGTTTAATCAAGGGTTATCGTGTTTACCCAGTTACTGGGTTGTGGAGGTCATATAGGCAGTCGCTCTATGTAAAATACAGGTACCCAGCTGCTTCTGGTTAGACTGAAAGCGAACCCCAATATAGTTGGGAAGAGGCTAGCCATATGATCAATGATATTGTAAGTAAAATGGTGTAGATAGGTTATAAGCGTTCAGCAAGTGACACGTTAAAATGTGGCTAACTAGCCACACTTCACGTCAGTGTGGCATCGCACCCCAACGGACGCGTGCGAGCGTTAGTGTACCGTTTTTGAAGATTGAATGTTGATTAAGTAACCTATCTACATCTTTTTCATCATGTTTTTTTAAGCAATGGTATTTACACGTTAAACAAGCAATCCATTATAAGAGTAGACGAGATTATAATATCTGAGTAGGTACTTAAAAAAGTAAGACCAAAATAAACCCAGAGAACACAATCTCGTTTTGAGTCTACTCATGGTAAAATGTGGAGGTCTACTTCCAGGGACAGTTAAGAAAAAAACATTTTCTTCAAATATCATGCTCAATAAATGTAAAATCAAAATAATCGCATCGCTATAGCGTAGCACTGCTATACAACAGTGGTCTACATTGAACAATGGTTTTTCACCGAGCGGCGCCTGCGCACCGCGCGTGCTGCCCATCGGAGCGCGGTTCCGTAATACAACAGTTGTGCGTGTGACGTAGGATAAGGAAGGATATTTCTGTGGGTTCCGTCGAGGGAGACATATTGTGGTTATGTGGGTGCAGGTGGTGAAATATGACCATGTTTGGTTATCACTTTTTTTAGATAATAACTAAATGATGACATGACTGCCTCGTTGGTCTTATAGTAGTCGCAAGGCAATCAATTTTAATCTGTATTATATATTTTATTAATTCTATTCTTTGTGACAAATAATGCAAAACGCTTACGAATAATATTATTAGTTTTAAACTGACAGCCGGCTCTCCGGTTGCGCCCGCGTCCTTCGTCACAGACCACAGACTATGTAAGTAAGCATAGTTTCATGCTCTGTGATGGTTACATGTCGAGTCGCTGGAACGTGGGAGATGCGTTGGAGAGTTAATTTTGTTTTTAATTTTGTATACATAATATCATCTGTTGCATCTGTCATTTTATATTCTTATTATTTATAATACTTATTTATTTATATATAATTTTATGCCTCTTTGTGGGCTATTGTACATTAATGTATTCATGGCATTACAGTAGGCCCTATCAGAATAACAGCGCTGCGGTATTTATTGCTTTTCTTTAAATATCGTGGCATCGTGCTGAGATAGGGGCCTTTTTGGCCTCGCACAGGTCTTTTGTTTTATTTTTATTTAATATGTTAGTTTTAGTTTTGTACTGTTAAATTCCTGTGCGTGTCCCAAATAAATATATTTTCTTTCTTTCTTTCTTTCTTTCAAGGCTGCTGCTGAGAATGTGGTTCTGAGTTCGATCCTCGGGTCGGGCAAAATGTTATTGAGTTTTTAACCGACTTCGGGAGGAGGTTCTCAATTCGATCGTTTTTTTTTTTCTTATGTATGTACACCGATTACTCCGAGATTAATGATTCGATTTGCGTGATTCTTTTTTTGTTCGATGCGGAATAGATGCCATTTGGTCCCATAAATGTTTAATATAGTTTGGCCCGGTAGTTTTCATTTTATGAACATTTAATTTATCTTTGAACTTTTTGTGTATGTATATGCACCGATCACGCTGTGATTTATGTACCGATTTACGTGATTCTTTTTTAGATTGATGTGCAATAGTTGCATTATGGTCTCATAAATATATTAACATAGTTTGGCTTGGTAGTTTTCATTTTATTAACATTCTTTTTCATGAAATTTTCTTTTTGATTTCATCGAAATCTGTTTATTTGTTTGTATGGTATATTGAAAGAAAAGGAAAATAATGAATGATGATTCATTGTTTTCCTTTTCTTTACATAAAAATAAAAACAAAAAATAGTAAAATAAAAAGTTTTTTTCCCATCTGGATTTCTCAATAGCCGTCCGAAGTCTGAATTTGTGCCCGATTGATGGCAATAGGATTGCTTATTACATGGGATTAAAATATAACAGGCGGAATGTGGGTACACCTAGCTACACCTCTGCCCAACCCTTCAAGGATTACAGGTGTGATGTTATGTAACTACACGATCAATTAAACTACTAAACTACCTTTATGTAAGGACAACTATGTAGAATCATTTTTTTATTCTTTTGTCTTAACTTGTTAGTTTGATTTTAAGATGATCAAAAGTCGAATGAGTAAGCGTGCTATTTACTTAATGACAAACATTTGAACAATGATATCATGAAATAAATTTTATCCATGTGAGAGCGAATTCAGTATCTTCTCCATTAAATTAGCATTCCATCCATTCCATTCCATTAATTATTATTAGGATAGCTAGCCTTTCGGTCTTCTATAGGATACATTTTGGAGAGTGTGCACGGGAATTACATGACTTGATTCCGCCATCACCATTCTACCATCGGACAACCCGGCGTACGGCGAGTGTCCACCCTTACATCGTTGGCACTCCCACGATTAGGACAAAGCGTTTCGCTTCGTCGTTTATACCGCGTACATCGAAGGACTGGAACAACTTGCCTGCTGCGGTCTTCCCGTCCGATTATAATTTAGGTGTCTTCAAGGCTAGAGTGAATAGGCTCTTAACAAACTAGTGCGCTTCACCATCACTGATTGCATCACTGCTTACCATCAGGTGGGATTGCAGTCAAGCACTAGTTTGTAATATTAAAAAAAAAAAAAAAAAAAAATTTGAAACAATTCAATTCTTAAAAAAAAAACATTAAAATTAAACATCTTCCTGCCTTTATCCTAATTTATTTAGGGGTCGCCGCATGTGTTTTCCTTCCAAACATCTCTATAATAATATTAATAATTATAATTTTATTTCAGAAAACACCATAATACACAAGTAATTATTTTTTTTTACTTCAAGACACACAACATAAAAATCCAAAGAGAATAACATTAATTTAAGTTTAACATTAATGAAAACGGTTTATATAAAAAAAGTACTGACATATTCATTTTTGTGTTGGTCGCCGTTCGGTCGGCCGTTGCAAGTTTCGTGCCCGCAGACTTAAGGTTATCATTATACCGACACGGCACCGGCACCGCTCCAAACCGGCAATTGACTTTTCATTAAACTTAGAGCATTATTAAATCTTGTGTAGTTACAGTTACAGTATATTTTACAATGTCAATATGAAAAAGCCAACGGCGAGCAGTCAGCACGCTTGCCACTGCCACACAATTTGACTCACAGCCCGCGTGCCGATAGCGAGTGGACTATGTGCTAACAGCGCGTCGACCGCACGCTTACAGTACGCCGACTCCGAGTCGCCAGCAAAAGAGAGACATTATGAAAACGTACAAGTCCTAGACGTGTTAAATCATCATTTATGATTTAACACGTCTAGGATTTGCACGTTTGTAACAAATGTAACAATTGTGTTCGCGGTGACAGCTAGCTTGCACCCCGCGGCAAGCGCGCGGGCTGCGAGCTTGCACCTCGCGGGCGGCGTGCGGACTGCAAGTTGGCACCCTATCGACGATGCGTAGTTAGCGCACTGGCAGCTAGCCGTAGCCTAAATTCGAGGCGACGCCGTGCGGCAGCTGTGCAGTTGCGGTGCCGTTATAATGTGCCATGACCTTTAGTGTTTTAGTAACACAAATATGAATATGTCATTAAACTTCAATTAACCACACATTAAGGATCTCTCTACACGTGTAAGCTCACAAACCATAAACAAAAAAAACAGAGTCCATGTATGTAGCAAGCTTATTTGCTTGTTACATCACAATAATTTGTTTGAATAAATTATATTTAATGTATTCAAGCACGCGTCAGTTACTGTCGGTGCTACCGAAGCGCGTGCGCAAATTATGTCATCGTGTAAATAAATACACAGAAGGACCACATTGCTCGACAGTGAACTGTTTTGAATCCTATTAAAGTCTTGATTGAATTTTGATTATAGCAGCCATTCTTCGCAGGTGCTAGTCGTAAACGTGGTTGGACTATTTATAGTGCACAGATAGAAGACACAGACAGAGTATGTGAAAGTACACATTAGGTACAGACGTCAGTACATCAAGTTACCCCAATGTGTCAAATTTCTTTGATCGTTTTTCAACTTTATGACAAACAGAATAAGGTTCATATTCAATTGGGAAAATTTGACACATTGGAGTAACTTGATGTGCTGGCGTCTCATGTACATACCTACACAAAACAACCGACTTCTTAAAAAAAACTAACAGGTGAAAAATAACTCCAGTTTCGGAAGTCTGTGGCTTTGGTGGTTTTGTTTTGTTCATTATTGGACACCGACTTCCGAAACTGGAGTTATTTTTCACCTGTTAGTTTTTTTAAGAAGTCGGTTGTTTTTTTTTTAATAAAGTTTTTATTTTGTAATTTTTAGTTTCTTTGTATGTAAAGAAAGTCTTTCAAAACTTGAAAGAAACATTGAAATTGGATATTAATTGATAAAGAAGTTCTATCTAAACATTAATCTGTACATCTCGGCCGGCCCCTTTTAAAATAGAATGGCGTAATGTTATGTTGTGGAAATACAAAAGCTCAGTATAGACATCTGACTATAGCAATCGCGAATAATTTGCTGTTATGCGTTTAAGAGTTCCGTTGCCTGTCTTCTACATCAGTTTTTCTTCACCAAATGATACTTTCTAAATAAAAATGCTTGATTTGTTACTAAAAATGTTAAAATCGGTGCGTGTGTGCCTATATTTTTGGAGAAGTTCCCTCAATTCCTCAAAGATCCCTCATCAGATATGAGTTTTGATACAAATGGGACCAATCTGTTAGTATACCCTATCAAACAAAACAAGAATTTTGAAAATCGGTCCGTAAATGACGGAGTACAGAGGTAACAAACCCTAAAAAATATAATTGAGAACCTCCTTTTTTTGAAGTCGGTTCAAAGTAAAAGACAAATGAAGACAGAATTTTTCAAATCAGTCCAATAGTTTCGGAGCCAATTCAATGAAAACAAACAAACAATCAAATCTTTTCTCTTTATAATATTATTATTACTATCTAAATAGGTATTAGTGTAGATATAAAAGAGTGAAAGTTGAATCCCATGAAAGTAAATTTGTGGATTTTCTGTTGGTAGTTTTGCTTTGTTGTTGCTGCGCGGACGCAGTGGCCATGACCGTAACCTCATTTGCACATCAATGCGCGTAGGTTAACGCACCATTTAATTACCTGAATTAATTAACCTTTTGTTTATTTATTTTTTTGTGGTAATTCATGATTGTATTGTGTTGAATGATAATGGGAAGTGTGATTGAACTCTAAACTTTTATTTAACTCGGTGAAGTACCAAATAATTTAAGGCTACCTAACACACAGGAACATCATGAATTAAAAAAATATTTATTGTTGGTGCATTTAAATTACTTAATAATCAAATACAGCTGTGGATTAATAAGCTTTTGAAATACGATCAATCTCCGTCAGTAAAATAAAATTTCCACATACCTCTTAGAAGGATCTTCATGTAAAAATGATTCGAACGAGGCGACTTTTTAGAACATATGGCGGGAAAAACTTTTTTTAGAAAATCCGGTAAAAATTTCGATGTAGCTCACGCTGGGCCAGGGCGGATCTCTTCTAAGTTATAAGCTTATAGCAATACAAAAAACAGCATTCCTACTCTACATAATACATAGTTTCAAGAAACCCGAATTGAGTACATTTTCAACAATAATCATGAATATTAAGCTCAATATCGCGTGCCTGAAACCTGGTCGCATTTGTGCAGAAAGAAAAAAAAAATATGGTCGCAATTAAAACAAAAATAGAAAAAGAGGGAAGTCGGCCGCAGGTAATTAGGCTTGCTTTCTATGAGAACGGCACACGTAGCAAGTTTTTCTGTACACTGGCGGCCGATAAAACGTATGGGGGTACTCGTAACTTCAAATGGGGGGTGGATTTGTGGTGGAGCTAGAAAAGTCTTGAAAGCGTCTTTGTTTTTTTTTGTTAGGCAAGTTGAATTAATCAGCAAACTACAGACTTACGTCAAAACCAGTAGCCCAATCTTTTAAAATTTTAATCAATTATTAATTTTGTACATACGCCAGCTAACATTAAGCTACACCATTGTGTCAAATTGGAAAATAAGAAGTATATAAAAAAAATAGAATAACGTTCATGTTCAATTGGAAACACTTGAGTTTGATGTGTGGCGTCTGTACAAAATTAATTATCATAAAAATGCAATACAGATTAAAATTAATTAATTAATAATGGACGAAACACATGCAGTCTTTTAATAAAGTGCAGTCCATTAATTTTAATATTAGTATTAACAACAATCAATTTACACAACAGAAATACTTAATTTTTATATTTTTAAATACTGGCCTTTATAATTTTCTCTTCTTCATAAATTAAATACGTCAACAATTTTAGTCCGACATTAGCAGGCGACCACTTAACAGCGCCGCCACTGTAAACGTTACAGTAAGATTTTTCCCTTATCTCACCCGTAGTAGCGGTAACGATGCGAAAGTTTTCAACTAGATAGCCTCGTTACTGCTCCTTGGACGTTTGTAACGAGACTTTTTTCTTTTAACGAATTTCCCTGGACGCAGTTTTGTGTATACTTTCTTCGTACCCGACTTGTAATAGTTTGGACGATTAACAAGCTCAACTTGACGGCTTAGTGTAAGCGGATTAACTAAAAGTGTGTCCGAGTAATTTTGGTCGCGTGTGTAATATGATTTTTTTTTATCTTATTAGGATCGTGGGAGCTTATTATCAACTCATAAGTGGTTGTTTATAGTTTTCCACAAGTGAATTATTTATTTTAATACTGTGTTTTAGTTTCATCAACACTTGATGTATATTTGAGGCAGTCGTAATGTAAATGTGGAAACCTCCTTCCTCTTTAGAATCTAGCTAAGCGATATTTAGTTCTTATTGAAGTAGGTCTATGAGTTATAGTTTCATTATTACACACCCTAAACGTCATCATCTGCCTAGCCTTTTCCCAACAATTTTGTATTATTATATATATATTTTTTTTTATATTTATAGTATTCACCTAAAGGTTGACTGGTTGGAAATACATACATACATACATAAACTCACGCCTTTTTCCCATGGGGGTAGGCAGAAACTACAGAGCGCCATATGCTACGACTCTTACATACTTATTTTGCTTCGTTTACATTTATACATTTTGTCATACACACACGCCGGTTGCGAGTACTACGCACCTGACCTTTCTGAAGAACCTCACCAATAAGGTATATGTATGTCCTTCTAGGGCGTCACCTCCCGGCGTTCCCACTTACGTCTGCCTTGTAAATACCTTTCGTTAGTCGCCTTTCATCTATCCTTTCAACGTGACCAAACCATCTAAGCATACTCTTTTCAATTTTTGTTACTACATCTTCTTTTAAACCACCACTCCTGCTGTGAGCCTTTTCCTTTATACAGTGGCACGATTACAGCCTTGCACCAGTCATCTGGGACTCGGCCATATCTCCAACACATATTAAAGATCAGACAACAGGCTTGCTTGGTTGGAAATGTCTATGGAATTAAGTCCGCCTCTGTACATTAGTGTGCTTCAAGTATTCAATAAATAAATAAACAAATAAATATTCTGGTCGGCTTCCAGTTTAACCGGTTGCAGCTGAATACCAGTGTTTTACATGGAGTGACTGCCTCTCTGACCTCCACAACCCAGTCACTGGGTGTCACGAAACCCTTTAGATAAAAAGGTTGTTAGATTTTCGCGCTTCTGACTATCTGTATCGACTATCATAGATCTACCAATGACAGCCGGGACCAACGGCTTTACGTGTTTTCCGAGGCACGGAGGAGTCTTGGTTGGTAATGGATGGGTGCATCCTTGGACCAAACTCGTCAAGCGTAGCTTAACTTTCGATTGGCCCGTGATGCTGTTATTATTTAACCCCAAGCTCCTGTCAAAATTCGTATAATGTAATATGTAAGTTCAAAAATGTTCTCAAGTGCGTCAGTGTGAGTGTGCATCGGAATTGCACGATTTAATTCCACCAAGTCCTTTCCATCATCGGACCACTAGACGTACGTTGCTTCGCCACCGGTACATGGTTGACATCCCACCCATACCTATGTACTAAACGTTGAACACATTCATTTTAATAATAATATAATTTTATTGAATGACTACATCGGTCCAATGGTTAGTAACTTAATCAACTATAACTTAACAACGAAGGGTTAGTAAAACTTAAAAATAATCAGGTTTGCCGCGCAAGCAACGCCAACCAATGCCTAAGCACCGGCGCATCAAACTTGTTAGCCATCGCTTGTAGGATGCTGTTAGAGCTGGACCTAGATCTGCTTAGCAAAGAGACAGCCTTCTTCCTCATGATAGCGTGGAAATCATCCACCCGCGCCACAGAGAACATGCCCGAATCGCTACAGTATCTAGGCAACCCCAATGGCAGCCGGAAACCGTTATTATATTGTACCCGCAGGGCGTCTAGAGCCATCCGCGTACAATTCACCCACAGTAGCCCGTGTAGAACTGACATTTTGCGTGCAGTTAAGGAGTGGAATTCCCTGCCGGAGTCGGTGTTTCCTGATAGCTATAACCTAGGTGTCTTTAAGTCAAGAGTGAACAGGTTGCTTCTAGGCAGGCGTGTTTCATCGTCGACCACGTCATCACTAGTGATAGTGATCAAACGCGTGCCTATTAATAGTAAAACTAAAAAGTAAGTGATATCTTTTGTAATTTAATATTTAGAAATAATTTTCTTCCTCTGATGGCCCAGAGGTTAAGGCGCCTACCTCTCATGCACGAGGTTGTGGTTCATATCCGGGCAAGTACCAATGTGACTTTTTCAATTCATATGTATACTTTCTAAGTTTATCTTAGACATCATTGACATCAGTGACAGACATCAGACTTATAGTTAAAATAAGTTTGAAATCGCCAATCAATGCTCGTGCCTTCTCTGTATGAGAAAAGGGGTTTGCCCTGCAGTGGGACAGTAACAGGCTGGTATTATTATTATTATATTTCTTTATTCACAAATAAACACATAATTCAATTTCAACGATTAATCAGAAACCCTCATATAACTCAAGCTAACATTGCAAAACAGCTTTTCATCCCAACATCGCGCATATCACAGCGCCGTGTTCAATTAGAACTTGCACAAAAGGTGCTCATCCTAGGGTTCCGTACGTACTTAGGTACCAAGTTGTTAGTTGGCTGTTGTTTGCTGGTTGTTGAGTTGATATATCCGGCTTTTAATTGTTGTGCTCAAACGGCTAAACCTAGGTGTGAAGCGTGTTAACAAGTTGAATTAGTTTACTCAACTTGAGTTGCTTTGTTCTTCGTTGAAGATTGAATGTGCAGAACCATAAAACTGGCGATATTGTTGGCTACAAAGATTTGAATTTCTTATGTATTTTGTGAACTGTATTATTTATTAATTTAATACTTTAAGCACACTAATGTTCAAAGGCGGACTTAATTAATGCAATAGACATTTTCTACCAGTCAACCTTCAGGTGATGCAGAGAAAAGCAAAGCAGTGCAATTTAACATGAAAAAAAAAAGCAATCAATACTAATATATTATGTACTGCAATACAAATATGTGTGTGTGTGTATAATTACCACGTATTATTTTATACCTATTAAGGTGTAGACCTAAAAGGACACACACAGACTTTATTGGTGTTGTATGTCCTTCAGAAAGGTCAGGTGCGTAGAACTCTCAAGCGGCGACTTGTATGACCGAGGTATTCCTCGAAGCGCTACTATTTTGAGGCGCTCCTAATGAGGCGCTCCTATTTTATTCCAAGACTAGCTTCTGCCCGCGACTTCGTACGCGGATCCTGTTGCTTATGCCAGCGACAACGGGGTCGTCAAAATCGAAGATCTGAAACATCTGATGTCGAATTCTATAAGCCCGGGGACGGGAAACCAATGGGATGCGCGAGACGATTCAAGATGTTCCAGATTTTTTATTTTTGTTGGTCAACAGGAAATGCCATCAGACTTAACAACTTTTGCTAAGACGCCATTTCTATTATGTATATGTTATATTGTCTCTGGGCTTTGGAGTTCCCCTACAGGTGCTCCAGATATTCAAATTTAGTCTCACAGCAGAAAACACTCTTCACGTGGAATAGTTTTTGCAATGGCACCATTTTTATATCTCTTTTACTTTAGGTGTTCCATTTTCCAAAATAAATTATAGCCCATAATATGTTGCATGACGTTCACGATCAGCGGTCAGTCGCTCATCTCCTTCCCCCACTTATCTCTAGAGTCGATGCGTATATACGCTGAAAACTCAAGCGTCATGCTTTTTCCGTGAACGTCTCCAACTCGCGAGACAGTGCATGATGTTCACGATCAGCGGTCAGTCGCGCACATATTCTTCACTGGTCTCTAGATACCTGGATGTAGATGCGTAAATACGCTGAGAATGCAGGCGTGCTTCGCGATCCCAAAAAGTTTCCATGGAGCGAGTTGCAGCCTCATGTTCTCGAACAGCATCAAGTCTCTCCTAACGCTCTTCGGTAGATTGTTGGGATCTTATGGTCTTTAATCATTTAGCACCTTTGGAACATTGGGAAAAATTTGACCTCTTTCTTGGCATGGTTATAGTTTTATTGTGATGATACCTGATCAATTAAAATCTAAGTGGCTGCTCCCCTGCGTTACCGGGTAAGCTACCGTGTAACGAAGATAAATGGAAAAGGAAATTAAACACTCAAATAACATAAGCCCGAAGGCATACGATAAAAAAATGGGAGTTTTAGCCAGTAGAGTCTAATTTTCAACGACATACCATCGTCATCGAAAATCAGTCCTGAACTGTTCCCGCCTTCACCGCGTAGTACCTCCTACTTATGTTATTTTATAATTATGCAATGAAATTAGTGATAGTTTTAATTTCTATATCAAATGTTTCTGATCTTCGATTTTTATAAGTCAACAGGAAATGCCTATCAGACCGAACAACTTTTGCTAAGACGTCATTCCTATTTGAGTTATGGTGTAGCTGGGCTCTTGGAGTTCCACAACAGGTGTTCCAGATCTTTGATTTTTATACGTCAACTGCGAGTGCTCATAAGGCTGAATAACTCTTGCTAAGACGTCATTCCAATATATGTTATAGTGTAGCTGGGCTCTTGAAGTTCCACATCAGGTGTTCCGGATCTTCAAATTTATTCTCTCAGCAGAAAATGCTCATAACGTGGAACAATTTTTGCTATGGTACCATTTTTGTATCTCCTATAGTTTAGATGGTCTGTTGCGGTTCTGCATCAGGTGTTCCGGATCTTCAAATTTATTCTCTCAGCAAAAAATGCTCATCACGTGGAACAATTTTTGCTATGGGACCATTTTTGTATCTCCTATAGTTTAGCTGGTCTGTTGCGGTTCTGCATCAGGTGTTCCGGATCTTCAAATCCGTCCAGTAGTTCCGAAGATTAGCGTGTGCAAACAAACAGACAAACAGACAAACAGACAGACTTTTTTTTTTGGATTCGTGCTCTATTACTGTTTCTAAACCCCCCTCAATTATTATTTTTTAAATATATTCAATGTACAGACACAGTTTTTTTACAGTCTTATTATATGTATAGATAGCAATCAAAAATATTTGTTTTTTTTCCTCGAAAAAAAAATATATTATTTTAATTGCTAACGGGAGTGCTTCTAAAAGGTGTGCTCTGAGGAATAAAATAGGAGCGCCTCATTAGGAGCGCCTCAAAATAGTAGCGCTTCGAGGAATACCTCGTATGACGAGGCAGATATATGGACGTAAACGAAGCAAAAGAAGTATGTAAAAATCGTAGCCAGTAATTCCAAGGGAACATGACGTGAGTTTATGTATAATAATGTATGTTTACCAGTGGCGAGGGGTCAATTTCGTTACTAGGGAAACCGACAAAAAAAAAACGTAGAAATCGTATCAATATTTGTTGTCTCTCTTGAGGTAACCAGTCTACCTACCACCTGTATGCCTTTGGTGTTAATACCTATAGTATATTAATTGTCAGTGCTAGAGTCCGGCTGTCATTATTCAAACAGCTCTTCCGAACCTCCAAAGGGAAACCGATAGAAATCGAGTTGTATGGACACTTTCACCACTGATACACCTTTTAGTTTTTTTTTAATTTGGTCGTGTTTTTTGTATAAAAAGATATCATTTTTTTTTTGTTGTAGTTAATATCTACTAGATACTAGGGGCCATCTATGTTATCATCATCATCATCATCACTATACACGTATCAATTATTGCCATATAGAAAGAAAAAAAGCATTTATATGGCACGACACAGGCACACGTTAAATAAAAGAAATAGGTAAGTACAGAAAAAAGAATTAAACCAAAAAAAAAAAAAACATTAAAAATGGATATATCTATATACAAGGTGTTTTTTTTATATCCCATAACTCTAGGGTTATATTTTGTAGGTAAAAATAATACTGAAACTCCTAGAATAGATGGTCTAAAAATGCATAGTTTCGGAGATATCATCAATCATAATTAAATTATCAGTTGTTTAGTACCCGTAACACAAGCTCTGCTTAGCTTGGGACTAGATGGCGTTGTGTGAATAGTCGTGGAATATTATTATTAAGTAGTATTAATAATATTTTTATTACCTAATTAGTTCAAAAATTGTCACCAGTACGACGAATCTTCTTTCTAACGTCACTTTTCTTTCACGTAAGGGTGTTTTACATTAGTCATCGTGACTTTGTCTAAATATTTTGTATGATAGTAAAAAAAAAGGATGATTGAAACATAATTCATATGCCAGTTGATTCTTTTGATATGGTCTCAATCATACCCTAGAGTTATGGGATATCAAGAAAAACACGTTGTATATGCACCCATTTAAGATGAGTACTTTTTCTTGTGGCTAAATGATTACAGCCACATGGGTCGATCATATTTAAGATCTGCGTGCCTAACAAAGCACGTAATGCCGTTGATCCCGCCCGTCATTTGGAGATCTTTGCAAGTCTTTACAAGTGGTCAGAAACCAGCAAGTTTGACAACCAGTTTAACATATCGTATTACCCAGTAAAAGGCTTGTGGAGGTCAGATAGGCAGTTACTCCGTGTAAAACACTGGAATTCAGCTGCATCCGGTCAAACTGGTAGCCGACCCCAACATAGTTGGAAAAAGGCTACACAGTTTCCAATTCAAACCAGCAAGTATTACTTTCCCAACTGAATATTAGTAAGTATAGTATTTACGGACTAATATTGAACAAACCCTGAACACACATGTACATACAGTACAATATCTCGCACAGTGCGCCACTAATTGGTAGTCCCCAGTCAAAGACACGCGGCGCTGGATTAAACGCTGCTAATAATCTAACACAACAGTTCTATCTAGAACTGTTGTGTTAGATATTTCACTTAAACATCTGTTTATGTGAAATATACATATACATACGTATATAAACTGATTCCTTTTTTCCATGGGAGTAGTCAGAAACTATAGAATAACTGATACTATCCTTACATACTCTTTTTGCTTTTTTTACGGTCTAGGAATCACTGGAAAACAAGATAAACAAATAAAAAATCAACATGGCTTTTAACAGACATTGATTACCATGTAATTCAAATTCAAATATTTTAATTCAGACTTACATCCATAAATTATTGCCAGTAGTAGTATACTTTAAAGATGGGTAGCTCGCTCAAAACATAAAATTGAAATAGCTCTTTAATTACAATATAGCTCTCTGTCGCTCAGTCGTTCACGGAATAGCTCACTAGTTCATTTAGCTCAATGGCTCATTGACTTGACTCTTTACTACTCATCACTCTTTGGCTTTGCGAGTTAAGAACTTACGACGAGTGATACCGACGAAAGGCCGACATTAGCGACCTCCGAAAATGCTCTCTTTTCTTTTCAGTGAGCTACATTTCGCATCTCTAGTTCACTTAGCCTAATATTAGTATTAAATTAAATTTACAGTAAAAACTATTGTAACTATTTGGGTAAGTGCGTCTGAACACTTACCCACCTTTGTAAGAGGGGAGAGTCCCACCGGTCTGTAGAAACATTCAGGATGCCATTGGAGGAGGAGCGCAAGCGCGCCATCATGGAAGCGCATCTTTTTCGCATGATCGCGGCGAAATGTAGGTAATGGTTTCGATTTTGAATTATTTATAAAACTGTACAGTACCTATTAAAATTTTATTTTGAAATAAGTATGTACAGACGCACATCAAGCTATTGCAAACTGTCAAATTTTCCCAATTAAACATGAATTGTGTCCTTTTGTATTAAAATTGGTAAACTATCAAAAAAAAAGCTTGAAGTGCTAACCTCTTTACTTTGATTCAGTAAAAGTCACCCGTGAAAACTTGATTTAAGTGAACAAGTCGTATAAATGTCTAGCATTAGTTTGGAATGAAATAATTCACCTTTAATTTCACAGGGTGATTTTGACACAATCGCACTTCAGCCGGTCGTTTTAGTAAATGTCACCCTGTAGAAGCTTGAGTAAAGTGGACGGTGAATGCCTATTACAACTCAATTCGCCTTCACACTAGAATAGCACTACTAGATTCTGCACGGTTTTAGTTCCTACAAAATTCCTATAAATGAGAATTTTCAAGTAACTTTAATTACTAGAGGAATCAATACAACTGAAGTATTTGTTGTAAAAACGTTAAGTGTCGGATAGCGTTGCTTACTGTGACGCACGCTCCGTCTGTTGCGAACCTCACGATGCTGTCGTTGTCCACTGTCGTCGACACTAAGAAAAGAAAGTTTACAGGGGTTTTGTAAACTATTAATTTAGAAAAATAAAGTACGCATGGCTAGTCCATAAATGCTTCTACATATACTTAAAACAAACACTTTTGACGTAAGAATTTAAAAAATGTATTAGTATAAAGCGTGTTTTTGTACTTCAAAATTAGTCGTAAGTACAGACGCCGCCAGCACATCAACCTACCCCAATGTGTCAATTTTTGACGTGACAACGTCTTATAAATTGGTTTGCCGGGTGACACTTCAAGAAACTGCGTTACGCTCCGCTCACGTTATGCGCTCACAATGAGAGCGAGTGAGAGGCACGCGTCCCTTCCACTCGGGCATGGTTAGCCCGCCTAAGAGCGAGAGAGACAGACATAAAAAGTGAAAGGCACGCGTCCCTTCCACTCGAGCACAGTTTCATCCTTCTTCCTACTATACGAATGAATATTCACATTAAAATTATTTTACCACTCAAAGTCGTTGTCACGTAAAACTTTCGCCCGTATACCGACTTTACAGGCAACCAATTTTTTTGATAGTTTTTTAACTTTATTGCAAACAAAATAAGGTTCATGTTCAATTGGGAAAATTTCACAGTTTGGGGTAGGTTGATAGGCATCTGTACAAAAGGCATGACGGTAAGGCTTTAAGGTCCAAAAAAAATATCTCTCAGGGCTTTATCCAATAAAGAAGTAGACAGTTCTAAAACAAAAAGATTATAAATTTATCTCACAGTTAATACTATTTATGAAAGTTGCTTTTGCACTCCTATTATTTTAGATAGATGTAGAACACATTGTTTTGAGCAGTTAGTAATGAAGAACAAAAAGTTGAATGAATTTGACTAAAAGTTTTTCCTATTTTATCTGCTTTTATAGGTCATAAAGTGATGTTTTGTTACCAGGAGGTCTTGTTTCACAGGAATCGAGCAAATGGATTTTTTTTCCAATCCTGACTAGCAGACAGTTCCAGCAATTAGCGCGTTCAGACTACTTTATGTTGTTTTTTTTCGTGTATAATGTAGACATAAAAATGTACATGTCGACAACATTGGAAACACGCAACCCAATTGGATGGTCGTTAGCGTTTTCAAAAGTCCTGCCGATGGTTCCCGATCGGATCTCGTGGATAGTTCCCGGTTGTTCGGTTCATTGCACCCGTGGGAAGCGAACGATTTGCGTTCTTACTGGACTTCAAAGAACTTGAGGCTTGGTCTTAGATGTTCTACGTCCATATTGATGGCTAGGGAATCGGAGGTTTAGCACGTACGGTGCAGTGTGCTGAAGTTGCGACAGACTAAGATTGGAATTTAATTTTAGAATAGTACTTATACATACATACATAATATCACGCCTGTTATCCCCGAATAGTTAGACAGAGATGTAGGTACACCCAGTTTTGTTTAAGTCCTATGTAATAGGGGGCGAGCCTATTGCTATCAATCAGACACAGATCCAGACTAGAAAAGTATAACATTAAGGTAAATTCCAGGTCGTATTTTACATCTATTAGACTTAAGATTTTATGGTGTAAAGTAAAGTAATAAAAAGTATTAGAAATAAGAGTATTAATTTGGAATAAACTTCAACCCTATAAGGTTTGTATTTGTAGTAGGTATCAGTATGTGCAACGATGTCTTTTCTACTCTATATATTATATTTCTATTGGAGAAAAATGGTGAGCCGACCATGTTCGGTAGAAACACAACAGGGTTTAATTAAAACATCGCGTTACCCGACCCTTGTGTCCAATCAGGGGTGGTCGAAAAGTTGCCTACTCATCGACGGGCCAATATCGACAATATCCATTAGAGGTACCCCTATGAGTAGGGCTGTACTGATGATTTTGTAGTAATTTATTTAAAAAATAATATTAATTTTATCATCTGCTTGTTCAATATCAGTCCGAAAACTACTAATATTCAATTGAGAAAGTAATACTGGCTGGTTTGAACTGGAACCAGTTTTAGATGATCAAGTAGGTACACAAAATCAAAATCAAAAATCAAAATCAAAAGTCTTTATTCAAACTAGGCTGAGAATCAGCACTTTTTGAACGTCAAAAAATACATAAAGACAGTCCCCCAAAAACGACCCACCCTTCGCCACTTCCTAGTGTTTTTGCTGGGAAGAAGAAGTGGCGGAACAAACTCCCCAGCAACACATCTGTCTGATTCGTTTGAAGAACTAGGTATACAAAGAATCTATACAATGGAACGCTCAATAAATAGCACTTATGTTTATACACATTGTAAAACATTACATTTCAGAATGATTATCACGTGTTAGCTAGCACACTCCAATATACCGAGATAAGGAAAAAAAAGTAAATTCATACTAACATTGAAATTTAAACTCAAGCAAAACAACTATAAAACTGACAAAAAACAGCCTCCAGGTATAAAAGGCGTACCCGCTTACATGTGCAATGCTGGCTAATATTCATAAGGCTAACATCACCATCTAGGTACCTAGCCTTTTCCCAACTATGTTGGAGTCAGCTTTCTGTTATAACCAAATGCAGCTGAATACCAGTGTTTTACATGGAGCCGCTGCCTGTCTGATCTCCAAAACTTAGTAACTGGGTAACACGACACCCGTTGATTAAACTGGTTGACTTTGGGGCTTCTCACTACCAAACCAACGAACAAAAATCTAAAAATCATGGACGGGACCAAAAGCTAAACGTGCTTTTCGAGGCACGGAGGAGTTTTATTATTTACTAGCAGACGTCACGCAGTTTCACCCGCGTAGTTTCCGTTCCCGTGGGAATACAGGGATAAAAAGTAGCCTATGTCCACCGGGAATAGTGTAGCTTTCCACCAGTACAATAATTTTTAAAATTGGATCATTAGTTCCGAAGATTACCCCCTACATACAAACTTACAAATTTTAGCTCTATATAATATTAGTATAGATTTATTTATTTACAAACATTTACCATTACAGCTAACCAATGCGGTAAATGGGCGGTAATTATGTAATGGATGGTCACCCATCCACTGAACGACCTTGCTAAGCATAGCTTAATCTTTAATCGACTCATGCAGCTGTTAAATGATAAATGATATTTATTTTTGTAAATAGGTTTTTACAAACACTTTTACACGTCGCTTTTTTTAGTAAATGAGATCGGTATTTCACTATTTGACTACTCTGAGAAGAAATACCGAAAGAAACTCAGAGGTCATAGTCTCTTTTAAAGTCCAGACATTATCTTGGTCAAATCATGTAAGATCCGTGCAGATTAGTGTCTGAGATGGTCTTTTGAGGAAAGAACCACACAGAATGAGGGGACCAGATCAGTCAGTGCAAGCATTTGTCAGTAATCGTGAGCTCAACTCGGAACTTGAGGAGCTCCACGTGCCGACGAACAATACCAAAGAGAGAACATTTGGGTTAGATATGATGTTAGATATGATTTAGCCACAAGCCACTTACATGCGGAAAAATATAATGTTTTTTGTTAACTCCGCATTGACAACCCTAACTCCAGGACCAATCCCGATAATGACGTATGAAATGCACGTTAATAGTTAACGCATTGTGTGGGCGAGTGTACCAGCCCCCGAGTCTTAGACCTATAGTAGTTTTATATTGTAATAGGAATTTATATTAAAATATGCGGGAAACGATTTATCTCTAATTATACACGGTGGATGAAATCATGAGAATCATTTTTCTGCGACCGTTCGGCGGAAAAGTGACACGTAATCTTGGATCTTGGTAATGTTAGGGTTTGAGGTGTGTCATAGATTTTGGGGAAAGCAGAGATATTCGATATGCTATAATATTATAGCATATCGAATATCTCTGCTTTCCCCAACTTATCCATTATGGTTCAAATCCTTATAGTACCATAAGGATTTGAACCATAATGGATAAGTTTTGATCTGAGAAAATAAATTTCATATTTTTATATTAAATTCCGCGGCCAACCTCGATTGGTATTAAAACAAATAGTTTACCTACGACCTATTTTCAGACCTACTGATGTTGTTATTTTCATGCGTGTCCCAAATAAATAAGTTCACTTTCTTTCCTTCTTTCTAGAATTATAAATACGACTTTTAGTTTTAATCGGATACCTTTAAAACTAGTTTAGTTTTACAGCACGCACAGTATTAAAACGTTAAAATAAGATCCGTCTTATTTGATTGAGGAAGCAAATGCTCATTTAAATATTTCTCTTGGCGATAAAATATATAGAAAACAGATCTTGTACTCTGTTAAACTGATTCAAAAGACGGTAATTGGCTAAGGGAGCACTGATTGCACTAAAAAAATACTTACGCAGAATCTTCCTACTTGTACCCATTTCGTAGTACTCACCAAAATCTTTGTCTTTGTTAACAGGGCAAGTCGAAACGCGACCAATCTCTTGAAGACCTAAGACAGCACATCCACAAGTTTTACATTCCACTGGCAAGGCAGTTCATAGTACTGTTCCCAGAAGGGGGGTTCCTGCACAAGAGGAGGGAAGTCAGTCAAAGGTAAAGGTAGAACTTTTTGTAGATTTAAAAAATAATACCAGCCTATAAGCACAGTCTAAAAACCTACAGTCGTCTGACGAAGCCGTCTAGACAGGGTAATCGTGCGGGGAGTAAGGGGCGAAACGCGGGAAAGCCGCTCCCAAACTGCAAACAAAATGATGTTCGTAGTTCGGGAGGTATTATTCAGGGCTAACGCGTGTAGACGTTGTCGGCATTTTTCCAGATATCAAAGGCGTCGTCCTACTGTAGGTATTAATATTTATTTATTGACCTATAAGTATCCCACTTTATGTAGTGCTCTTCTCATACAGAGAAGACATGACCATTAAGTACTGTGCTTGTACGACTTCTTTCGCGTTTATTTCGTACTTTAACATAGCAGCCCTCTTACTTGCCCACTTATTTCTGCAAATAAAATTAGCCTTTCTATTGGTAAAAGAATTGTTTAAATTGGCTCTTTAGATCCAGAGATTACCAAATAATGATAAGAAATGTTTATTTTGATCTCCACAAATTACATCAATTTTACATTGTACAGTTGACGATAAAAAAAGTTAAGCAATACCGTGTATTTGTGGGAGGTCTGGAGTCTAAACTAAGCCAAGGCCTGTACTATAGATCTCTAGGACCATAACATTGTATGGAAATACAACAACATAAACTCACAAACATACCTCTTCATAATATTAAGTATAGATGTTTCCCTTCACCGATGCCAGTGATGTCTCAGTAAACTTAGGAGTACGTTGATGTGGTATGGTGAAGTCACATTGAAACTTGCAGCTGGGTCTATAATCACTAACTTAAAACAACATTGGCATAAGAATTCGTTGCAAATTCGCCAATTTTATTAAATGGTATTATAATGGCTGCACGACGGACAACGTAAATAAACTTGGAAATATCCTGTGGTTTTAGTGCTAATTTCCCTTCGTGGCAACTGAAAATATTCTCAGCTTGACGTGTTTTGCATAAATTGATTAGCCACTGGACAGAGTTCAGCCGTAGTTTTGATTTGATTGACTTCAGATTCCTAGTGATGTGCTAAGTAGGTACAAAATATGTGTACCTAATAATAGGGCTGTGATGTGTAAGGGATTCTTAATAGTCATCATCATTTCAGCCATAGGAAGTCCACTGCTGGACATAGACCTCCCCTATACTGCCCTCCTTAGGAAAAAAAGCACAAGTGCAGACACCTAAGTTTTGAGATAAATTAAAAAAACTTTGCATATTAATTCAATTGCTTTATAGATGAGTTACGTTGTTATTTTTTTTGGTATTAAATGCATTTTTGACATAGTTTTATTGTAACATTTTTTTATTTGAGTTATTATGTCATTTTAATTAGATATTTTGAAAAAACTATTTCTGTCTCCTAATAGTCACACCTTTTTAGTACGGGAAGGAAGAAAAAAAACATAATTACACACATGTGTTTTTTTTAATGTAGTATGTGCTAATATTCGGAAGCAAAAAAAACACAGTTACACAGTTGTGATTTATTCTTTAGTATAAGTTTGGTTTAGCATAATGGAATAATAAAAATAAAACCACATTCATTATTTTCATAAGAATTTATTAAAAGAAAATTACAAAAAAGGTATATACAATTGAATTATTAACATAATATTGTAGGGTGTTTTGGGGATGAGTGTAGGCATTTTGCAGATGGATAGGGTCGGTCCATACGATTATTTTATAGTATGGGAACTATGGTCCGATATCCTTTAGTTTTTAAGTTATGGGCAAAAATTGTTTTTTATGAATACTTTACACTTTATTTATTTATTATTTATTTATTTATTTAATACTTCAAGCACACAAATGTACATAGGCGGACTTAATGCCACACACACACATGCACTTTTTGGGTTATGAAGCTAAAAATAAACACAATTTCATATTAAATACAGTTTTTTTTATTATTTGTCGATTTAAACACATAACACACGATAAATTAAAAGTCTTACAACTATTCCGGTAGCAAAAACAATCAAATAGTGAAGAAAAGAAAATAAGCATAAAACAAATCTTAGTGACTTTCATAGATTTTTTTTTGCCCATAACTTAAAAACTAAAGGATATCGGACCATAGTTCCCATACTATAAAATAATCGTATGGACCGACCCTATCCATCTGCAAAATGCCTACACTCATCCCCAAAACACCCTGTATTTACTTGCATAATTATATTTTAAGTTTTGAGTACAACAATTAAAAAGAAAAACGCAACCAACCACGCAAACTATTTTACTTAATAGGTATTATTTTTTATTACCTACGGAGGTACACTCAAGTGTCATATTCATTTAAAAGACCAGCGACGCTGTTGTTAACAGGAAGACCTTCCCAATAGTTTACCCTGTTCGGGGGCATCAATTTCGCAAGACGTTGAATGATGTCCCGTTTCCTTTTCGAAGTAATACCTCTGGTGGTGTTGCTGGTACATTTGGCTCGACATTTTCTTTACCGTCTTCACTTTCGTCTCTTGCTAATGGTGGTGTTGCTGGTACATTTGGCTCAACATTTTCTCTACCGTCCTCACTTCCGCCTCTAGCTAACCAAAGTAACCTCTGGCATCTAGCTGACTGTTGCCGCTGCATTATTGTTGTAACCTAATAATAAAATGCAAGTGAAATATTTACCCACCGCCAAAAAGCGAACACATTTAGTACTTACACGCTGTTTATTAAAAAGTATTACAAATGTAAACGTTATTTTTAAGCAGAAAACAAACTTACAAGCTTTCACAAGTAGGTACTATTACAGGTACAGGTAGGTAGGTGTACTTTAAGTAATTTAGCAACTGCCCGCGGTATCTAGCAGGTGTTAGGTACCCGTATTAAAAGCATACCACAGTATGCTAGTCCAGGTCATGAATTACATCTATTCTCAGTTTCATTCAAACCAGTTGTAGGTACCGTTACGACGTGATTGAATTGAACAAAAAAGAAGGAATATCCCCCATGAACCACATGCACCGAAACGAAGCAAATAAGTAGCAACTTATTTGTTATTTTTCCTACACAGTGGATATTGTTAGTTAGTAGTTAGTTAGTTAGAATATTTCATAAATACTTAACTGTATCACACGTTCATTATCGAGCAAAAAATAAAGAGTAAGGTGTCGATACACAGTTCATACCAACCGTCGGCAGCTCTAGGTAAATGTAAAGTTAATCGGTGACTTGTGCAGTTGTGCCAAGAATGAACGGGTAGCGGAGGGCAAAGAACAATGAGACGGGTGGGGACCTACGAAGCTAAAAAAGCATAAGTTACAAAAAAGTAATGTTATGCTTTTTTTTGTTATGATCAAGTCACTTCGTTCAAATCACGTACTGACATAGAAAGACATATGTGGGTACTTAAGTAGTTTACTGCTTCTGACGACAGGGTTATGATTTTTCTTCTTCAAACAGGAAGAACTTTTGAGAAAATATGAGGTACTTGTGCTTGTCTAACTTGGCTTCTATGTAAAATCTCGCCAAGATTCCTAGACAAAAAAATCACATTTTTTTTACTGAACCCGGGAGTGTATATAACTCAATTTCTCAAAAAATGTCACATATGCTTTTTCTTCTTAGGAGGGCAGTATAGATCTCCAATAAGCGGTCTTTTTAAAGCCGCGGGGCCGCTTCCAACCAGTGGTTGGAAGCGGCCCCACGGTTTTAATGAGGTCGTCTGTCCACCTTGAGGGTGGACATCCTACGCTGCGCTTGCCGATACGTGGCCTCTACTCCAGAACCTTTCGACCCCATCGGTCATCAGTTTTAATAATATGATATATCAAAAATACCTACTGTGTTTGTAGTATATTGACAAAGAGTAAAAAGAGAAGAAGCCACGCTTCTTCTTGTTTCAAAGCCACATACTCGTAAGATAGATGCTTTGTCAACTAATGTTCGATACGGGATTGAAACAGTTCTTTTAAACATTTCGGAGTAAATTATGAAGTCTCCAGTACATATTTAATCATTGCTTTAATATTTTCAGGTTTTCAGAAAAGAACAATTTGCCAAAATTGGAATACGTGTCATTACCTCGCGCTGGTGCTATGAAGGTCATCATGGAAGAGGTAGGGCCCCACAGGGACCAAGGCGCTAGTACTTCTAAAGACGACTCCAGAAAAGGTAAATCGCAACTGAAAACATTAATTACTGTTTAACATTAGAGAATAATTGACTTTGGATATCTAATACAATCTAGAAAATGACTTGTTGAATAGTGTTCTATTATTTACGATTTGTCTGTACATAATTTATTATAATACTAGCAGACGTTCCGCGGTTTCACCCGCGTAGTTCCCGTACCCGTGGGAATACAGGTATAAAAAGTAGCCTATGTCACCCGGGGATAATGTAACTTCCGAACGGTGAATGAATTTTTCAAATCGGTCCAGTAGCTTCGGAGCCTATTGAATGCAAACAAACAACAATAAAACCTTTCTTCTTTATAATATTAGTATAGACTAATAATATTTTATGGCATCGAGTTTCGCTTCGGATATACCGCTGTTAAACCCGCGATGGTATGCAGTGCTGGTTTGTTAATTGTGAAAAATATGAATTAGTAATAATTTTATTAAATTCAAGTAAGAAGACGCATAGTCTTAGTTACAATATACTACCAAACTACCTATGTTAGTAATAAACAATGACAAAATCAAAATAAAAAAAGGTTGTGACACCATTGCTGCAAGTTGACAGGCTGCTCGCTATCATAGACAGGATGCTGAAGTAAATAAATAAAAATGAATAAATAAATAAATATTCTCAAATTTCACACAAAGCCAGTCCCAAGCTTAGCAGAGCTTAGTTATGGGTAATAAACAACTGATAAACATACTTATATATTTATAAATACAAACATACTACAGATAAATTACACCCAGACACAGAACAAATGATCATGCTTATCACACAAACATTTGTCTAGTACTTATAGAACAATATTTGCTGAGTTTGGGACTAGATGGCGTTTTATGAATGTTGTAAAATATTATATTATTTCTAACTTCCCCGGCAAACTTCGTACCGCCTTTGTCTATTCCAATAAAAAATAGTTAACGACCGATTCTCAGACCTACTTCAATATATAGGGTGACTGGTAATTAGTGACCGATACGAACACAAATAACTTTCCCAAAGAAACTTTTTTTTTATACTCATCAACTTTCAATTAATTCAATTACGTCAGTATTGCACAACAGAAGCGGTGGGGTAGCGGAGGAGCGTGTGACGCTACTACTAGTAGATTTTGCCCTTCCCGAGGTCAGACTATCAGCTGATCGAACACAGGCGCGCGCGCGGGAATTTCAAACAGCGTTTTTGTTACATTATTATGTTATAACTGATTGTGTAAAAAAAAAAGTTTCTTTGGGAAAGTTTATTGAATTCATGATTACAATCACGTGTTTAAGTATTGGTCACTATTTACCAGTCACCCTATGTACTCACCAAATTTCATCAAAATTGGTCAAGCCGTTTCGGAAAAGTTTGTTAACAAACACTTTGTAGTATAAAATTTACTCCTGCATTCGTCAACTAACCATCCAAATACTTCTTTTCACAGACGATAACTTCAACCAGAGCAACGCCAAATTGATCGTGGAATCCGAAGTCGGTGACAGTATCGAGTGGATCCTAGACGTCACCATCGCCTATCCTGATCGGATCCCCCTGCATCTTCAGGACGTAGTGTGTGGGATCCGACCTTCTTGTGCCACCCATCTACATTATAGACTGTACCCTAGTAGTGATGTAAGTAGATGACCTCTTAATTTTTATAGTACCTATTTGAGATTTTAAACAAAAATAAGGTCACTTGGTATTTTTTCCTGAAAAAAGATTCGTCAAAGTCAAAGTCAAATCTTTAATATCAGTCAAACACATAAAAAACACATTTGACGTCAGACGTAAATTTGATATTATTAAGAAAGTGATTATAGTTGCACATTCCAAAAGGTAGCTTCATATCGGGAAGAATGGCAAAAAACTCCATATTATTTACTTACTCTTTGATTAAAGATTTTACAATATTTTGCATTACACATTAATCAGATGATATGTGAGGATGATGCACCGTAAATAAAAACTTACTTATATTATCAGAATAAATAGTAATGAATCATAGTTTAGTATTTTTCATCACAAATCTTAGACATTCTAAATATTTTAACTGAAAACAGCTAAAGTATATCTCTGTTTTTTACTTAAATCTTTCAGATTCTGGAATTAGTTCAAAGTTAAAAAATCTGGCGTTAAAATCTTTTGTCCTTTCTTCTTTCGAATTAATCATCACGCTCTACTTCACCCTAAATTCCACGACGAACTATTTTAAAAATTAACATAAAAAGCCTTTTTGGCGACTACGAAATGTGCCATTACGTTAGCCTTTAAAAGAGTCTTTTTGATTATCCCTAAAAGGTCATTTCTAAAGCTTCATTATCGTAGCCTGTAAATGACCTGTACAAAACACCAACTTAAATAAAGGTCTTTTTAAGAATCACCAAGGAGATTTGCTAATAATGTGCTTAGCAAATAGACTGGTGAATACTATACGTTAATATTGTAGACATTAAAACTGATCCCTAACGAACATTTTACATTAAATTAGACTGACACTTATCGAGCATCAAAAATAAGATGAAACACTTAAACATCTTACTTGAAGAAGTGGCGCATCAAACTTCAAAGCAACACATCTGTCTTATAAGTTACGAGTATAGCAATCATTATAATCTATACAAAAGAAAGCAAAGTACCTAATAAGTGGCAAACCAAAAACAAAGACTATATAACTACATTACTCAACTAACACACTCCACTATACAGTGACAAAAAAATGTCTCCGATATACCAATGCATTTGATGATGTTATTGTTACGCAAGAAAAAACAGTTACTGAAACTTATCAGACAGATTTAAATTTATCTTCTCACTTACTAACTAATTATACCCTTCTTGGAACAGGTACCTGTAGACACCGAAGGGATGACCCAATGGCTGTACGACCGCTTCATTGAAAAAGACAAGATGTTAGAAGAATTTTACCGCACCGGCCGATTCCCTACCAAAGGTAGCGGTCCCCACCTAGCCAGGGTTGTCAGACAAGACAATCTTAGATACTTGATCCTTCATACTTTCTTTATTGCCTCAACTTACTTACAATATGTGGTGGCGACAGCCATGTACAATTATTTTTGGTAACGGAATATTTGAGGGACCAGACGTGATTTTTATTACACCGAGACCTGCGTTATCATTAGTTTTGCATCCATCTTTTAGAGTTGATCTTCGAGTACTGTATCATTTACTTGTTTATCCTATTGCAATTTATGTCAATCTTTAGCTTCCTAGACTTCCAACGTCTTGCTTATTTTTAGTTATAATTGTGCAATTGTATACATATTTTGTGAATGTAACAATGCGTTCCGGATACTACCGTATTACCAGTGTTCAGTGATCAGTGGTCATATAAATTCCTATTGGTTTATTTTTCCTTTCCATTTTTAAGTTAACTTTAATCTGATTTAAACCCAAGGACTTGCAAATTCCTATGGCATTATTTCAGAGTATTTAAAACTCCAATTAGCAAGTAACGTCAACATACTAATATAAAGAATAATTTTACATGAAATAGGTTAAATAAATACTTTAATTGTAATAGGTGCACCCTCCCTTTATAATAATGTAATAGTACCATTTGATTTTATCACGTCTGGTCTTCAAGAAATGATGATAATAAGAAACAAAAATTTTGGTTATTGACTGCTAAATAGAATAGAAATAACTTTGAAATAAAGTTCTGTAAAACTTGGGATACATGAAAGAGATGAAAAAGTAACATTTCAGTTGACTGAGTTTGTTCAACAAGGAACATTAGGATAAAAAGGGGGAAGGAAAAGTATCATAAATACGGTCAAGAGTTACATTTTTTATCCTTCTTGTGGGCAATGGTCTCCCCCATAGACTGCCATTCTGTTCTCTGCTGATATTTCCCACCAATCTCCCGATCTTACACTTAATAGTACTTTAAATAATATTCCAAAAACTATCCATACTAGAATCTTTACTACACAAAATAAACATCGCAACATTATTAATCGGTCGACAGGGTTTTGTTTTGTACAAAATCCTATTGCACTAGTCATTAAATTACTTTTGTTTCGTCTTTTGCCATAGTCGTTCAGTAAATGATTATTTTGGTATGGATAGTCGGAATTATAATAGTTCTCCGCGAAAACTAGTCTAGTGTACTTATCCATAACAAAAGCATGAGCTAAGATAGAACGAATAAGAATCGTAGTAGTAATAATATTTTCTGCCGACTGTATCGGCTAAATAACAAACCGTAGTTAAGCTCCTCAATCGTATCCGCGTTTTCTTTTGCAGTCAATAGCCAAAATCCAATTTGCCTTCATTTTACGAAGGTGCAAGGCGGAAGTACATTTTTTTTTTATTTTAACTTACTTGTACTTTAGAATTTATTAAGTTTTTTTTTTAGTTTTAACATGTGCGTTTGAGGTTACTTCGAGTTTGACATATCGAGTCAGAGCTCGATTGTTTCGTGCCCAGGGCACACTTAATTAAGACCAATAAGCACTTTCTTTTAGTAAGAGAAAACATACGCTCAATACTTTAAATTAATTGGAAAAATAAACGACTTCGGAAAATCGAATTTCCAATCGATTTAAACGTAGAACAGATCGTATGTGACACGAATATGTGTAAATCAAAGCGTGCTGTGACATACAAGTCAATATATAAGTAAAGAAAAATCTTAGCATAGTAATTGTGCTTCGCAATGAACCAAATTTCAATCCCTTGTGACAATAAAAAAGAAAAATAGACGAGTTTTTATCCCTCACTTTTATCACGTTTCACGTTCTAGTTAATCAGATCCTCTCGCTTCAAAGTTTGAATTTAAAAAAAAAAAAATTATACGAAGAATTCTCGAGTCAATTCGTGGTGAGAATCCTAAATAAATTTGAAATAGCGAACGATGTTCGTGGTTGGCGTTTGGAAAAGTAAAAAAAAAAAATCCGGCTTGAAAATTTCTAAAATTATTTACGAACTTTCCGTCAAACGTAAATACGACTATGGAAATCAGTGTGATTTTCTTTCCGGATTTTTTTTTGTAACTATTAATTTGTAGATCGATCGGTTGGTTTGGGCATAATTACTATATTATTTCTTTTATTTTTCAAACGTCGAAGATCGAACAACGTGCCAGATACCTTTGTCAATGTCTAAATTAGTAATAAGTCGGTATAGTATGATTAACAATAGCGTCTAAGAATCACGTTTTTGTTCTAACTGAAAATGTGGGCATCGTTCCTTTTAGTTCATAACTATTGTACAGGTTTATTCAACATACTAACTATATCTAAGTGAAAGTATGTGTTTTGTGGTAAAATTATATGAATTATTGAATATGCCAAAACATATTTGCCGTAAGTGCCTAGGCTTATATTGGTGTAGTTTATCATTGTAAAAAGAAAATGTACATACTTTCTTATATGTCACACGAGAATGTAAATTGATAGTAAAATCTTGATAATGTACCTACTTTAAATATGATATTTTGAAAGCCAAATGTGAGAAATTGCATGAGTTCATGCTAAAGGTAACATTTTGGATCTTTTTCGTTGTAATTTAAAATAATAGGAAGCACGCTACACATAATTATAATGAAAGCAGATATTTTTTTATCCCGATGTAAAAATAGTTAAATTTTAGATAGACACGAATCGATCATATCTAACTTAAGTTTTATAATTGTCCAAATGTGTACCTTTGTCAAATAACCAACTTTCATTTGAGCATTTTGACTTTGTTTGAGCGTTATAGAACTAATAATTTGATAAAAGGTTGGTTTAAAAAAACCCTTACTTACTTTTCCGAAAACTTATTTTATAATTACAAACAATTATGTAAGTATCATTGTGACCATATCAACATTTGTGATTTTTTTTCCTTAGAATTGATAAATAAATTGTGATCGCTGCGTACGGTACTGTAATTTTTCAGTCAAATTGTTTATGAAATAAAACTACATATAATTATCTTGTATAATGAACTTAATAACACAGTGCACGTTTCAAATTTTCTTATAATTACACGAACACTTTTTCATTGATATAAAACTAGGTTAATGAATTTGTCGTAGGTACGTTAATTTGACAGTATTTGGGTCAAAATATCAGTTTTTTTATACCATTTAAGATTGCAATTATACCCCAGCTACAAACAAAACGCACTTGTAATAATGATAATCTTTGAAATAATTTAATTTGTATGCGCACTACTGTTTCTACATATCCTCACGCGTCTAAGATAACAACACGCGCATTTTCTTCAAGTATTATGTTTTAAATGTAACGTATTTATTGCATTTAACTATCAAATAGTTTTCTACACAATATCGACCCTGGAGATGTTTTACGAACATAAAGTTCCCTAAAAACCCTTGGGTGGGGCTTTAGGGATGAAAGAACAATTTTTATTTTAGTATCTTTGTCAACGATTCTTTATTTCAATATCTTTATTAAATAGAATTCTACTTTTCTTTTATTTTCGTATTTTAACAAAGTGGTGTTTAATTAAAGACTAGTCGTATGTCGATGATTTTTTTATATTTCCTATGTCATTTTTGTATTAGCTGGTACTGCAATAATTTCGAGAAAGTTCGAATGTAACATACATACAAATCTGTAGTTTCTAAAAGGTATATAAAATAATCGAGAATAGAAATTCAAACTGAATGTTTGTCAAGAAGAAATGTTCGATTTTCAGTTGATTCAGTACACGGAAAAATAATTTTAGTTAAACATAAGTAGGTAGTGTCATTTTAAAATTAATGGAGTCACATTGAGAAAATGTGTGAAAAAGAATAGGTTTGTAGGTATTATATGAAATTAACATCACTGCACTAACATCATTTTAAATTAATTTACCCTTTGGTCGTTCCCGTGATAGTTGACACGGATCCAAATAGACCTCATGTTGTAGTCAAGCTCTTTGAAAAAAATCTTAAAATTCATTCGATTTGTTGTGGTGGCCTAGAGGTTGCGAATTGACCTCTCGTAGCATAGGTTGTGGGTCTACTCGGGCAAGTACCAATCAGTGTACATACTTTCGAAATTTATCCTGAACGTTACTGACATCGATAATAGAAAACATTGTAAGGTAAACAGGACTTATAAATAAAATGTAAGTCTGATATCCGCCCGTCAACCTGCCATGAACAATTGTGGTAATAAAAAAAAATAACAATAATCAATATAAAAAAATCAAAGTCAATATTCAGTCAAACGGGGTGAATAGTAACGCAGAGGTGTAAGCATTGTTGGTTACATACAAGAAGTATAATATTTCTGATTATTTAAAATTTGGTAATTTCGCCACTATTTTAATGAACTCACGTGAAAATCCTCTTCATTCTGTTTGTTTCTATTGACCCCTGCGTTTCTATTCACCTCGTTTGACGGTTCGTGAAAAAAACTAACCTTCTTGATAGCAGGAATTTATTAATTTCGATCATTTCATTTTATTGCTACATTAATACTGCGGTTTATTTTTTTTCTAATATTTGAAGAAAAATCTTTAGTTTCTTGTCAGTCGTTTTATTTCGACAATAAAATTGATATTCAAAGGTCCGGGTCAACTATTTTGGGAAATTCCACAATTGGAGTATTAACAGGGATGTGTAATTAATAATGTTCCCAAAGCGAGATTCAAGTGATTTATTGTAAGGTTTTATTTTAGTGAAAAATTTTAAATTTCTTTTGCCAATAATTAATTATATCGCTAGTACATACGAACTTATTTCGATTTTCAAAATTATGGTGTTTTTTAGTAAATGGTAGTTTGGGAAACTTGGGTCAATGTGATTATTTTTTAGAGTAAATGTTGTTGTTTCTTTTTTTAACAAGTTAAGTTTGTTTTTTTAGTTAAGTTAAATAATAGGCAAGTAACAAAATTTTGTGATGCTTTTCGTGTTATAATTTTACTTCTAGTTTTTTTTTTTGCTTAATTCTATCAGAGTGTTTTTTGTTTTTACTTAAAACATTCTGATTTCTATAAAGGTAGAAGTTGTATAAATGGCGACAGTCCTTAACACGAGTGAGATAGAATTTACGCTGAAACAGGTATCGTGAAATAATAAAATAAGGTTAAGATTTTATTTTTGACGTATACGAAAACATCAGCAATTATATTATCTAAATTGTTTTGGAATGAGAAACTGTACACGTTTGTAAAGTATTTACAGGAGACTAAAAAGTCTCATGAGCTAAAATTTTCTGGATGGAAAAATCGACTTTGGTTCTGATTTCCATAGTCGTATTTTAACACAAAATGTTTTCCGAAGTTGTCGCATTTTTTCCGCCGGATTTTTTAAAGTGTGCGTTTCGTTTTTTGTAAATTGTCAGGAGCGAATCAATGTAATGAATTCTAATCGTACCGAATTATATCTATCTATTGGTCTTAACTATGGGATTTGTATAAATGTCATTATAACTAACTGTCGGTGGCCTACTGTCAAACAATATCGAGCTCTTTACTGATGACGTTTAAGTGTTCTTTTTAAATGAGTTTTCATGTAAACAAAGAGTGAATGTGTCATTTCTTGTACAAATATACATAAAAATTAGGGTCAATTCATGGAAAGCAAGTTGTAAACTCTGAATTTGCATTATTTTGAAAGTGATGAGCTTGAGTTACCAATAAATGTATTATGTATTATGTCATGTAATATTACAATTTCCATCCGTATACATACCTACATAATTATTATTTCAAACTAAAACGATGTGATATATAGAACTGATTGTGTATAGAAAATCCTAAGTTAAATGATTTTCATATATATTATTATTTCACAATTTGTACAATTTAACTTGAACGTAGTAGTAACTGCTTAAAGCGTTTTATCGTTATATATCCGGAGTTATAAGGAATTTCATAAAACGTCCATTGAAAGCCCTCCGCCATGAGTTATATGATTGTCTTAATTAATGATGTAATTTTTATCCTTAAAGTCATTAGCTAATTAACGATAACTTGGTGATGATTTCTTAAAAATATTATGTATGTTTTTTCAAACGAAATTTTTGATGGACACTTTGATTTGTATACCCGTGCTATATATGTCCATTTCTAAATATTTTTATGTTTATCATGAATGAGTTGATTTTCCTATTATCCTTTCTATATATGGCATAAGCAGAGGAGTATAATATAGTACACCCACATTTCGCCATTTATGTTATAAGTCGTAAGTAAGATTTTTGTCTCGAAATTGTTGACGCTAGGCCACCATATTATTATGAGCATAACGCTTAGCTCGCTGTACATAATAATACTTACGGACAATGATCCATGGTTTGTCAGTAAACACGTTTGTGGCACTCCATCTGTCGTTTTATTTATCACCTGCCTTTTATGACCTACCTACCTTCCCATTCTTGCGAATTATGGAGTATCTTGCCCATTCTTCTCTATACGAAACTGCCTTTTAGATGGGGCAACTAACATCATTTTTCTTTATCTACCTACATACCTACTCATACTAATTTTGTAAAGAGGATTTTTTTTAAGTCTCTGTTTTTATTTGGATGACACTTATAAACTACTAAACCGAATTGTAAAAATGGCCTTAACCTAAATTATAGCCGAGTAACCTATAGACCGGTCAATTTAGACCAAAAAACGAGAGTGAAGGTGCATTATAAAATCACAACGAGCTGAAAATCAGTAAAATTGTTCAAAACATATTTATAAATAAAAATTTTAAGTTCCACTTCAATCCCGTGTATGGAAAAAAAATACTCGAGGTCAAAGGTTACAAAAATGGGTTTCATCGCGATTTTCAGCAAAACGGTAAGTTCGCAACACCCACCACACACAGCAGTGGCCTTCTAAAACACTCCCGACCCGTGGAACAACTGCGATGTCCAACTGGTTGTACTACAGAGAAGTAAATTTACCCATGGTTCAACTGGTTGTTCTGTGGGGAAATATCTTTACCAAAGGTTCAACTCGAGTGAGTTGTTCTTTCCTTGGTCCAACTAGTTGTACTTCCAGAAGTACAACTAGTTGGACCAAGGAATTGAATGTATGTATGGAACAACTACTGGTAATAAACAGGAAAAGGTTATCTATCAATGCTGAAGTGCCATAACAACGAAGAAATTTAAAAAGCGTAGATGACGGAGCCCCGCTACGCGCGGCTCCTATTTCTCAGACAGAAATAGGAGCCGCGCGTAGGGTTTAAAGGAACCTAACTAACCTAACGTCGCGTCGGGATGCCCCAAGTCCTGTATTTGAGACGTTCATTTGTTTTACACGATCATCCTATCCCCGTGGTCCAACCAGTTGGACATAATTCCGCCGTTGTACCACGGGTCATCATAATCATAAATATCAGAAAAAAGAGTTGAACCATGGGTAAATTTACTTCTCCGTAGTACAACCAGTTGGACATCGCAGTTGTACCACGGGTCGGTCACTTTCTAAAAACCATAACAGAAAGGGTTGAGTGCCCTATTGTGAGGCACTGGGATGTGATGAAATTATTAGTGGGAAATTGTGTATAAAGGATACGTTTACTTGAAATCTCTATGACTTTGTAAATAAAAATAAAAGTTAAATAATTAATTTACCATCCCTATATTCACCTCGTTAAAAATAGCAGCATTATTTACTTAAATAATTTTCTTTATTTTCTCTCAACAAGAAACAATACTGTGCTAACACTCCAACATTATAAGGTGTGAAATATAACAGCAAAAGACTATTATCATTCATGATTCTACCTTATCTCTAGCCAGTTATTTTTGACCCCTCCACGCTACTCAAGAGGCTCCATTTCAGTATCTGCTACTTCTAGTACTTCGGGGGTGGGTATTTCAAGTTAAATTGGATACTCAACCACCCTTGTCAGAAGTAGAGAATTAAGTTGAGTTCTGGAGGCATGTTTCGTTGTTCCTGTGATTAAGACAGTCTTAATTTTAGTCTTGAATATTCTGGGTTAAAATATTTTTATATTTAGGTATTTTTTTATTAAAACATACGTATTTTGTTATCTCATCGGTTTATTTTCTCGAAAAGGAAATATCCTAAATTGACGTAATATCAGGTGCATTATACCTAGTCAACAGACGTGTGTGTTTGGTCCATGCTTATCAAACAACAAAATTAAATTTTATCAAAATTAAATAATTTTTAAATTAAAATCACCAAAATCAATACTTGAATAAACTAATACAAATTCAACAGGTCAAAACAATTAAAATAATATTTCCACATTAGCCTGTACATGTTCCATGTCACAGTGATACATGTACTGGCAGTCGAATCGCTGGGCGAAGGCGCTCAGGATACTGTTCGGGCTGACCCGCACCCTGCGCACCAGGGATGTGCACCGCTTGCGCATGGTTGTATAAAAACAATCCACGCGCGCTTCGGCGAACATCCCCGAAGTGCTACAGAGCGAGCGAGCTTTTTAAAATGTTTGAATGCAGTTTTTCTTGTTATTAAAATCGATGACATGGTTCCTCAGAACAGATCTTCGTATGTCTTATAGTTTCAGACTTTCTCATACTGACCGATTTGAATAAGACACCCTGTATATAGGGTGACTGGTAATTAGTGACTGATACTTAAACGCGCTGGATGCGAGCCGCTTCCAACCGGTCTTATTGGAGATCTATAGGTGAGGCCTATGGCTGAAATGATGATGATGACTTAAACACGTGATTGTATTCATGATTTCAATAAACTTTCCCAAAGAAACTTTTTGTTTATACACAATAACTTACAACACAATAAAACAACAAAAACGCTGTTTGAAATTCCCGCGCGTGCGCCTGTGATCGATCACAGTAGGCTCGAATCGGCACGATCTATCAGCTGATAGTCTGACCTCGGGAATGGCAAAATCTACTAGCCACACCTACCGCTCGCGTTGTGTAGTACTGACGTAGTTAAATTAATTGAAAGTTAATGAGCACTAAAAAAAATTTCTTTGGGAAAGTTATTCGTATTCATGAGTACAACCACATATTTAAGTATCGGTCACTAATTACCAGTCACCCTATATACGAGTATGTAAGATGGTGTTCTGTAGTTTCTTCCGCATGGGAAAAAGTACGAGTTTTCTACCTTTTTCCGTAGATACGTGCGTTTTACTCCCAAGATACCAGTAAGGTATTAAAACTCTCCTGCAAATAAAAAGTCTTTTGGCTTAGCATGTCCTGGGTCTGATAGTGCACCTTAGCTAATGTTATGTTTACTTCGTCAAAAACAATATTTGTGACAGCCGCAAATAACTTTTCTGCTTGGCTGCCAAGTCTTTTTAGCTTTTAAAATGAAATAACTACACAACTACAGAATATATACAATAGATATATCCAATTTTTTTGAGTCCTATAGTGAAAGTTGTTCATATTCATGCTTAGAACAGCATGAGATTTTTTTCCTACGTTTAATAAAACACTCTGTATATAACCTATACATAGTAAACAGGCAAAATGTTAATATAATATTATATAAAGGTGTCTTTGCCTAACCCTTCGAATACAGGCGTGATGTTTTGACGTTGAAGATCACAAAACGGTTTCGACACCTTACTTTAATCAAAAAGTTTTATCACACGACCGTCTTATTTATACCAAAACGAGGAAAAATATAAACATCTAAATAATAACGTCACCGTGAATATAATCGAATATCGAAGTACTTCCGCCAGTCTGAAAGAGGGGAAGCTGAAAATCGCTCCTTCCCGCCTGTAAATAACATTTTTAGGGTTGCGCCGTAAAATAGACGTCGTCTGAACACGTGTCGTCGTATGGGTTCCGTGGCGAAGATATAGAGAGACTAAATTTTTGACTGGAATAGGTATGAAGCCTGTCAAGGTTTTAATGCAATTATTGAAGTAAAAAATATATTTACAGAAAGAAAAGATGGAATGTCGTATGGCTACGCCAAAACTCATTTTCTGATAAGTAGGTAATAATGGAACCAGTCGGTCGTTTATTCCGTAAAAATTATCTAACAAAAAGTAAGGTGCAGTAAACGTAAGGTAAACAGACAATCACTAGCATATAAGTATTGTATGATAGATTACTTCACCCGCATCATTATAATTAGCATGATATTTACAGAATACCTCTACCGATGGTCTCATTGTAGAACGTATCCATTCTAGTTCTTCCAGTTCAAATAAAATAAGAAGTCGGTTAAAAAGAAACAAAATCAAAATTATTTTTTCAAACTAGGCTGATTAGTTCAAATTACTTTTTTACCTTATGTGCAGACGCCAACACATCAAGTTACCCCAATGTGTCAAATTTCTTTGATCTTTTTCAACTTTGTCAAACTGAATAAGGTTCAAATTCAATTGGGAAAATTTGATACATTGGGGTAATTTATTGTTCTGGCGTCTGTACCTGGTATAAAAATTATGTCGTGTCATAGTGACACGACATAATTTTTTTTGTATGCCTTGTAAGGCTTTACCTTACAAGGCATACAAATTAATTATAAACAAAAAATATACATAAGTCTCAGCAACACCTCTCTCTGACGGGTTCAAAGAGATTTAAAATACAATAGAGAGAAAACTTTGATCGTCTCAGTAACGCCATCTATAATAATATATGAATATTGGATCGGCAGCGGAGCGTACTAAAAAAACTCATAGACTCGTGTCCACTAGGACACATGTTTTCGATGAGAATTTTGTTCGTTATGTCCCGTGTACCTATAGTAAATATTGAATGTCTTTGGTCGGGTTAAAGAAACTACAGTCACTTGACTGTGTCTCTTCGTGTACTTCGACATCCGTGTCCCCAGTCCATTTTATGAGGCTGTCTGCAACGACAGCCCGGTCTGTATTGATAAAAAGAAAACACCATTTATGTTTTATGTGCCCGCAAAATGCTTCTCATACTGTATATTGCAATAAACAAAGGTATAAAGGGATATAAAATAAGGTATTAAGTTTGTTGTGTATTATTAACATTTGCATTTCGAATAATTCGAAATGCGATCTATTCGAAGTGTCTTTTTCCTACTAGGTAATATTATAAACGCGAAAGAGGATGGAAGGATGGATGGATGTTTGTTACTCTTTCACGTAAAAACTACTGAATGGATTTAAATAAAATTTGGTATGGAGCTAGCTGACACCCTGGATTAACACATAGGTTACTTTTTATCCCTGTATTCCCACGGGAACGGGACCTACGCGGGTGAAACCGCGGGACGTCTGCTAGTTATATTGATACATTAAGCAACAACTTTGGAGCCTTTTTTTACGAATGTTACGTGCAGGAGGTGTGTGATATTTGTATTACCTACTAGTGAGTCTATAAAACTACAAAACAACATAACATCATTCTTTATTTCGCCAGGTATGTTATAGCCCCATGTAATAGGGGGCGAGCCTATTGCCATCAATCGGGCACAAATCCAGACTCCAGGCTGCTACTACGAAAACCAAATCAGTCGAATTTCGACTACTGAGTGACGACTAAGTAGTTCATAATCATTTTTTTACCCCTGATGCAATAAGAGTGGTGTTATATTTAATTAAGTATGAGTGGTGTAACTACGAGTAAAACATTGAGAACTGATGAGTGTTAAGATATCGTTGTGGTTTAAAAGAAGATGTAGGTGACAAACATAAGAGTGTGCTTAGGTGGTTTGGTCACATTGCTTGACGATGCGAAAAAAGGCGAAGAAGATAATGAAGATTACGAAGATGTTTGTGGGCGATAGTGACCCTAGAAGTTCTGCCTACTCATCTTTTCTCCTCCACTATCAAGTCCATCCAAAGGTTGTCTGTAAGAAATCGCTTTTAGGGATAAGGCCGCCTATTGTATCACCCTAAGTAGCCCTTGAAGTTATAATTTGTAAGTTTTTATGGTGTAGTTTTTTTTAGAATATTCTATTCTATTCTAAGTACAAAGTAATAGAAATAAAGTAGCAAAGCAATGTAAAAGAAACGTGTTGCTGACATATTCACAAGTACTGCAAGGTTAGATTATTACTAAACTTAAAAGAGAAGAGAAAAACACCACGCCAAAATGACTTACATAACTTCAAACAAAATTATCTCTGCTTATATTATAACTCTTCACTCCTTAATATATTCAAAAATAAATTCTGTCTGCAAAATAAGCTTCGTTATTTTTTTCTCTCTTAACTTGTTTATTCAAACTGGAGTGGCAATACTGTCTACAGGTGTACTTAACAACCAATATGTTTTGAGTTACTACATCATATTGCTGTAGGGCTCTTCAAGGGAGAAGGCCCCATTTTGTGTCTCAGACGGTATACAAGGATATATTAGGAACCCGTCTAGCAGGAATATGGAGTATGTATTCCTGAGACGCGGAAATGATAACAAGCAATTATGTGCGATGGCTTTAGACTTAGATTAAAGTAGAAACGGGGCTTTTAAAAATGGTTAAAAGAGCGATGAATTTGAGAGTTTATGTTATGGATCCAACCATATTTTCTTTAGTCTTCGTGTCCATCTCCACAGGAAGACTATATGAAGAAAATATGGTTGGATTGCGTGAAAAAGGATATTGAAGGAGAAAGCAGTATATGATTCTATGACGAATGAACGAGGAGTGTAGAAGAAAGTAGCGTGTTGTGTCGACTACAAATTGTATGAGACAAGGGCAGAAAAGTAATGGTGGTTTTTAAGGAGGCCAAGATGAAGATCCAGTTTCTGTGATTAATTTGTAAGAAGATTTAATAGCTGTTTTTTTCTTCTTTCACTGTTTTATTAACCTGTTGAGGCTTATGCCTCTTATCTGAACAACTCTTTTAAGAATTCTAGAGATATTAAACTGTGGTCTAAATGAGGTGGAGTCCGCACGGAAAGCGCTAAAAAAAAATCCTCTGAGGTCAGATCATGACCACTCTGCCAAAATCATGGTATTCATTATGGAGTAGGTGAGCACGCTTCCTTATCCTTCGCCACCGGTCACATACTGTGTGTACCTTTCTGGTGCACTTATAAAGTAATCCCTTCTTCATTGCCTTAACTTGGCCTGTCCAACGCGAGTTTTTTGGTCTTTAACCTTTCCCTGTACCATTTGGTCTTTTAAAAGGTGACCGAAGTTTATGAGAATTGTACGATGGAAGGTAGACACTGCTTGATCAATCTACTTACAGGTTGGTTTTAATGCTGTCCACGATATACAGGTATTTACAGTGACGATAAAACTCGCGTGATTTCCAAATCATTAAAGTTTCACCATGTGCAGTCCTGTGATACACCTCACTTCGACCAGCCGTTTTTTTCTATTCTATTTTGTATTATTATAGCAAACAAAACCGATGTCCACTATTCTACCAATATCTCAAATGAATTGGAAAGCAACTGCGTAAAAAAAAGAATCACCTGTGAAAAATTATAATCTTCAATATTGATACTGTTGAAAAGCCGATGATATTGTAAGTAAAAAGGTGTAGCTAGGTTATACGCGCTCAGCAAGTGACACGTTAAAATGTGGCTAACTAGCCACACTTCACCTCAGTGTGGTGTCGCGCCCCAACGGACGCGTGCGTACGTTAGTGTACCGTTTTTGAAGATCGAATGTTGTTTTAGTAACCTATCCACACCATTCACTTATAATATCATTGTGAAAAGCCGATAAATTTATTACAAGTCACTCAGTAAAAACTAAAGTGATGTGAACTGTCACTACCGAGCATTAGTGTGGAATGGCTGACAATTTGACAATAATTCCACCTCTGTATATGTACAGACGCCAGCACATCAAGTTACCCCAATGTGTCAAATTCTCCCAATTGAATATGAACCTTATTCTGTTTAGCATAAAGTTGAAAAACGATCAAAGAAATTTGACACAATGGGGTAACTTGACGTGCTGGCGTCTGTACTTGAAGTATTAAATAAATAAATAAATAATTTGGACTGAATCGTAACAACCAGACTTTTTCTATGCTATGTTATAAACTGTACAACCAACTTTTTTTCTATGCTACGCTATGTGATGTTGTTTTTGTGTATAAATAAACTTATTACTATTAATGACAGCTCAATTTGCTGGGGGATTTTTACAAAATAGCACTGCTTTTTTATTTTTAAGTAGCCGTATTTTCCATTTAGCTACTTTTGTCAAACTGTCACTTCCAAAACGCAACTATTCCTACTTTCAAAAGGAAAACATAAAAGTAAACACAGCTAGGTATCTCATCCCAATAGAAAAGCATTCCCTTTTTTACAATAATGTCGCAAAACATCCCTAAATTCAAGTCGAGAACACGTTTTTAACAAAAAAACGAGAGAATCTTGAAGAGCGACTTGCTTTCAGAAGATTAACCGGAAGTGGCGTACTTTGTGTAGTTGACGCCACCCCGCCGCTAGGTGGCGCCGGAAATGAATGTCTGTTTGTCTTCCTCTATCACCTGTATTTTCTTTGATGTGCGTTTTTTAGAAATTTTGTGTATTTTATCTTTTACTATGGAGTTTTTAGAAAAGATGTCCGGTTTTGGATTTAGTGATTAGTACGAGTATAGAAGGTTCTTTATGTTGTCTACTTAATTGTTTAAACTAATGTTATACAGGTATTTATTTGTTTGTGTTGTAAACTGAAAGGAAGAAATAATAACATTTATTTATGACAGGCCAAAGAGATTTAAAATACTATACACCACTCATTTTTAATTAATACCTACAAATACTTAAGGGGCTTATATTCATAAACAGCAAAGTTATTAGCGTTTGTTTATATCCCAAACTTTTACTAAATTTATGGAAATAATTTATAGGCTAGGAAAAAATATAATGAAAATTAAACTGAACAATACTTTATTGGTGAGGTTTTTTAGAAAGGTCGTCCGTGTGTGTATTACAATAGTATGTATGTTTTAGCCACCTTGAAGCAAAATGCACCGATTGTCTGCAGACGAAATTTTTATGACAGTATAAAACTTGAACTATCTTCAATAATATGCTGTGAAAATCACTGTTCAAAATGTACTTAAGTGAAGGAAAGTAAAGTAAAACTGGAGTAAGCTATCATTTTTAACCATTACTTCAACTGTATTTACAGTTCACATCACGCTCACTTCACATCATATTGTAGCGACATCTATCTCGCCACACACGAACTATCCTACATCGCGCTATTAAAGTTATCCGCGCAGTTTGAACGTATACAAGTTCCCGACGACAATCGTCGGGCAGTAGTTAGCCCACCAGACACAACAGCCGTCTGGTCTGAGGATCTTCCCTTTTCAATGGTGGATAAGGAACTTTACACCCTGTTCCTCATACCTCCAAACTGGTGACTCCGAGCATGAACGTCAGCGCAGCCTTCATGCAACATCATCGTGACGGCCTCATCACTTCCTCAAGCTTTCGAGCAGCGAGTCACCCAGCCAGCCAGCATCTACGGCTTCTGCGGGTATCCTGACCACCAGCATGCAGCAGGCACGCATACCTGCTCATCACCTACAGCCACCTTAAGCAACCTTGGCACAGCACACTGCACTTCGGCTGGTCAGCTAGCAGAGACGCACTTCTCTCCTGGTCGACGCAGCAGCCAGTCACTCCACAGCACTGCACCATTCCAACTCACTGTAGCATATGCAGCATAACCCCAACTCACTTGAGCATCACCGCAGACAGTTCCGACTCACCGAGAACTATGCGGCATCGGGTTCCAATTTACTGGAACACCTCACTGGCCTGGCAAGCACTCCAAGACTCAACCTGCTATCGACCTCCGGTCTCGAAGGGGAGTGATATAGCGACATCAGTCTCACCACATACGAACTATCCTACATCGCGCTATTAAAGTTATCTGCGCAGTTTGAACGTTACAAGTTCCCAACAACTGTTGGGCAGTAGTTAGCCCACTAGACTCAACACCCGTCTGGTCGGAGGATCTTCCCTTTTCAATGGTGGATGAGGAACTTCACACCCTGTTCTTCATACCACCAAAATATAGTCCGGCAGTACAGTTGCAATATCAAAACAACAAAAAAATAGGTAACACATACAAACAAAATATATGCTTAAACATTTTTCGTAAACAAAATAAAATAATCCGCCTTTTCATTGCTTCCTTTTACCAAAAAAACCATACAAAATTACAAAAGAGCTCCAGTTCACTGAAACTTCAGTTCCAAAAAAAAATAGTAAAAAAGCTAACATTTTACATTTCAAAGCACGATATAAAAAGCCATGGATATTGCTCAATGCATCGGAAAGGGTACGATAACCACACTGTGATGGGTTCGATGTAGGGTGTCCACCCTAGCCCCGACATATGGACACGCCGTGCATAATCGCGTTAACCATGCGACGGTGAAAAATTGCAGGATAATGTAGATTTGAATATTTTAGTTCTGTGGTTCCGTCCCTGGATTTTCTTATTTTATTTATGGCTGACTCTTAACAAAATTAATGGTTAAATAATTTATGGAATAAAAATTGTATTACTGGGAACAATAAAGGTGGAAAAGAAAGATTATCTGTATTTATTTGTTTATTTCGGGAAAAATAAGCAGTAGCATAATATCTTCTCATTATTAGGTGCATTATCAAACACTTATGCTACCCCTTCCGTTTTCCATTTAAAGTATTTAAAACTAACTAGTAACACAGATACAATACTTATACAACAGTCTCAGTAATATTCCAGTATAAACTTACCTCTAATTGTACGGAATCCCTATAAAAATCGAGATCAGCTTAAACTGGAAATGTTTAGCATGATATGTAGCCGTGTGTACCATAAAGTCCTTAACTCATTCCTATATGTTTGTTTGTGAAGTTCTCACTGATAAATTACCTGCTTATTGTTCAAAAGTCTCTCAAACTTTGCAACTTAGTCTGACTCAATGTGATTTAAAATACTAAAACGGACAGGCGAGGAAATGTCAAAAAATAACTTTGATCCCATGTCTCAGTAACGCCATCTAGAATAACATACGAATAATGGAGCGGCAGCGGAGTGTACTAAAAATACTCATAGACTTGTGTCCAGTAGGACACAAGTTAAGGGATGAAAATTTTGTTCGTGATGTCCCGTCTGTGTATTGAATTTCTTTGGCCTGACTGTTGTGACTACCAAACTATCACAACAAACAATCAAAAACTACTAAAGGGAGTGATTGATATTGTATTTAATAAGCCTTCATAAAATAAAGGAATAAAAAGAAAACTACGTTAATAATTTATGATAATACATACTTATTAGTTGTTTGCCGGTAACATAATCATCTGGGCAGAATGATGGATTGAGAATCAAACTTAATGACTGATAGAAGCTCACTATTATTTATTTATTTATGGTTACTTATTACGGTACAACACCAATTACACTAAGTAACGCTAAAAATAACACGCTATACACACTAGTCACTACAAATTCAGTGTCGGTGTACTGACTCTCAATGAATTTATGTCGCATCGCCATTCAACGGGATCATGCTGCTAGCCACTTGATCATTTTTTTTCTTTTTAACCGTAATAATTTAAATCTATCAATAAGCTAAGTGAGCTTCCAATTTTAACATTACGTACAACATTACAATCACCAACTTTTTTATAACCGCCACAGAATATAAACTTGGTAGCACTTCTTCAATATTACCTACACATGGGCTGTGTAAGTATTTGAAATAAAGGATGTTTTATAAAAATACATTTTGGAAATGTCTTTCAGCACCTCACTCAATCTTCATTAACTCGTTTATAAGAAGGTTCCGTTGGTCCTTTTGGGAATCCGTCGTGAAACCTGAGTGTGGTTTTGAAATTATTTAATTTTAAATACTTGTTTTCCTATTTCATGTCGCTAATGGAGTGGTTCTCAATAAAGATCAAAGTTTTAAATATTTGAGCGATTTTAAAAAGTACTAATGTTAAATTGCAGATAAGAAAGGAAAAACTTAATTATTTAACAAAAAGTTTTAATTTTGCAATTTTTAGTTTCTTCGTAAGTATATAAAGTCTTTCAAAACTTGAAAGAATCATTGAAATCGGTTAAGAATTGCAAAAGAAGTTCTTTCTTAACATTAATCTGTACATCTCAGATGGCCCCTTTTAAAATAGACAGCTGTAATTTTATGTTATGGAAATACAAAAACTTTTTTGCAAAAAAATTAAACCGACTTCAAAAAAAACACTAAACGGTGTAAAATAACTCTAAATTAGGAAGTCTGTGGCTTTGGTGGTTTTGTCTTATTCATGATGGGCCACCGACTTCCGAATTTAGAGTTATTTTACACCGTTTAGTGTTTTTTTTTAAGGTCGGTTTAATTTTTTTGCAAAAAAGTTTTTTATTTTTTCATTTTTAGTGGTTCCCATACAAATATTTGCTATATATATTGTTAATTGTAACAGTTTACAAATATTTGTATGGGAACCCTGGAACTGGATAACCCTATTATCATGACATGTACTGACATGTCATGATAATAGGGTCATCCAGTTATCCCTAATAAATGAATATTAACATACCTAACTGTCGAAATCTAGGTATATTGTACACATCTGCGTACCCCTCAGAGCATACCAGGCGTGATGATACGTCATCATGTTGTGTAAACAATAAACATCCAAGCGATTCCAGCAATCACGACAGATTTGCCGTCTATTTTTGAAGAGTTCCGTTGCATATCTCCGAAGATCAGCACCAGATCTTCACCAAATTAAAATGGGACCACCTCGGGAGTATATTCTTTCGAATAAAAAAAGAATTTCGAGAATCGGTCCACAAATGGGGGAGAAATCAGGTAACATACATAAAAAAAAAAAAAAAAAAAAAATACATACACACGAACATAGAACCTCCTCCTTTTTTGAAAGTCGGTTAAAAACTCTGCATAGACATCTGACTATAGCAACCGCGAATTATTTGCTGTTATGCGTTGAAGAATTCCGTTGCCTGTCTTCTTCATCAGTTTTTCTTTACCAAATGATACTTTCTGAATAAAAATGCATAATTTGTTACCAAAAATGTAAAAATCGGTGCGTGTGCACCTATCTATATTTTTTGAGGAGTTCCCTCTATAAAATAAATAAATATTCCACAACTTTCACACAACGCCATCTAGTTCCAAGCTAAGCAGAGCTTGTGTTATGGGTACTAAACAGCTGATAAACATTTATATATTTCTAAATACATACATATTATAGATAAATAACACCCAGACACAGAACAAATGATCGTGCTCATCACACAAACATTTGTCCTGGGTGGTAATCGAACCCACGACCTCCGGCATAGCAGTCAGGGACACTAACTTACTAGACCAACAGGCCAGTCAATTACTCGAGGATCCCTCATCAGATCTGAGTTTTGATACAAATGGGACCAATCTGTTAGTATACCATATCAAATAAAAAACGAATTTTGAAAATAGGACTATAAATGATGGAGTACTGAGGTAACAAACCCTAAAAAAAATACAACCGAATTGAGAACCTCCTCATTTTTTTTTAAGTCGGTTAAAAAAGCTCAAGAAGCACTTATGTAACAATATTATCAGGCGGCATTCTGTAGTTCTACCTACCCCCTTGGGAAAAAGGCGTGAGTTTATGTTTGTACATATGTATACATGTATGTTAAGTTTTTTCCCGTTGACATTAATTATGCCTACATTTTCCCACTCTATGTTCCTGAATACACTTTCTAGGATTGCAGAAAAAAGTTTTGGGGACAACGGGTCACCTTGTCTTACGCCTTTTGCTATAGGGAACTCTTCACCGGTTGTTTCCAATTTTATTTGTGCCGTGCTATTCTTGTATATATTCCTGATAATACGTATGTATTTCTTGGGAATTCCTTGTTGAGTTAAAGCCTTCCAGAGTGACTCGTGCTTAATGGAATCGAACGCCTTACTGTAATCCACAAACGCAATATACAGAGTTTTATTGTATTCTTTGGATTTTTCTATCAACTGTTTCAATACATGTATGTGATCGATGGTTGAGTAGCCCGCTCGAAATCCAGCTTGTTCCATTGGCTGTTGTTCGTCCATTATCCCTGTTAATCTATTTAAAATCAATTTTGAAAATACTTTATATATATTGGACAACAAACTAATTGGTCTATAATTTTCGATGCTATCCCGATCCCCTTTCTTGTGTAAAAGGATAATTGTACTCTTTGTCCACTGCGAAGGTATAATTTCAGTTTTTAAAATGATATTATATATTTCTGTGAGTTTTCTTAGGTTTTCAGGTGCAATAATTGAAGATTTAATCATCTCGTTCGTAATTTGGTCTCGCCCAGGTGACTTGTCGCTCTTTAGACTGTGAACAGCTTTTTCTATTTCCGATTGTAGAAAAGCTGGAATATCCTCAATTTCGTCGTCCACTAGATTTATAGTTGGGTCCTGATAATTGGGGTCCGCTGCGTAGAGTGACTTGTAAAAGTCTGTTGCAATTTGAATTATACTTCTTCTTCTGGTCTCTTGCTTTCCTATTTTATTCTTCATGTTTGGTATCCAATTTTTTGACTCCACTAGTTCTTTTAGGGCTTTTTTAACGCCTCCTGTCTTTTTTATGTGATTGTTTAGTATGTCTAAACGTCTTTTCGCTCTGTATTTCTTAATACTTTTACTTATTCTTTTACTTACTTCTGAAATAGCTCTTAAATTATGGCTATCTTTTCTATTTTTCAGAAGCTGTCTTCTTTCCTCTATTAGGATTTTGGTTTCATTTTCCGTAAGACATATCCTAGGTTTTGCCAATTGAGCAAATAGTGGTCCATACATTTCGTTTATTCCGTTTTCGTAACTTTCATCTGTTTCATTTTTTGCTTCATTTGGGTATCTACTAATGTTATTTATTGCAAATTTATTCCTTGCTTTTTTCACCTCTGTACTATTTATTATTGCTCTGACCATTCTATGGTTAGTGTTAAAATTTATTTGTTTAATAACACTTACATCGTAGAAAGCTTTTCTGTTGCTAGTTGCTATATAATCTATCTCATTTCTATATTTACCATCTGGTGATAGCCATGTCCACTTCTTCTTCGTATTTTTATTGAAAAAACTATTCATAAATGCAAGGTTGTTTTCAAATGCCAAATTGATCATTCTTTTGCCATTGTTACTTCTTCTACCAAAACCAAATTTGCCAACTACATTTTCTTCTCCAGTTTGTTGAGTTCCTATTCTGCCATTAAAATCTCCTATCAACATAACGTTCTTGTGCGATTGCTGGAGGACTGAAGTTAGTTGTTCATAGAAGAGATCTTTGGCAGATTCCTCGTACTGTTCCGTGGGGGCGTAAATTTGAATAATCGACCATTTGTATTTGTATGATGGTAAATTTAGATTAAGTACCGCAATTCTCTCAGATATACCCTTGAATTCTTCTATGTTTCCTTCTAAGTGTTTTTTAATCATGAATCCTACTCCGTAGTTTCCTTTTGTTTCACCTTTGTAATATAAAATATACTCCTTGCGGTCCTCAATAGTTTCTCCTAATCTTCTTACTTCACTTAATCCTAAGACATCCCATTTTATATTAGATAGTGCTAATTCTAATTCGGTTAGACGCTCTTCTGTACGCAAGGTTAAACAGTTTAAAGTGGCAATGTACAGTTTTCTTTTATCCTTTGCTTTAATACTAATTTTATTTTTGTATATTAATTGTGCTGGAAGGGGTTGGTCGTATTCCCCCACGGGGACCAGCCGGCTTGGGGAACTTAACCATTTAAGGTTTGCTGACGACTTAGTGCTAATCACAGACAGCCCTAGTACACTGCAACATATGCTTCAACAATTAGCAGAAGCAAGTAGAGTAGTCGGTCTTACCATGAATAAATCCAAAACGAACGTAATGACGAACAGGGAAGAAATAGCCATAACAATAGAAAACCAAACTATTGATTATGTGATAAGTTACACGTACCTGGGACAGTTAATATCATTTAGAGATCAAACGGAAATTGAAATCGAAAAAAGAGTTGCTTGTGCATGGAAAAGATATTGGTCCTTAAAGGAGATATTTAAAAGTAAATACTTTTCTATGGCAGCCAAGAGGAAAGTCCTTAACTCATGCGTCTTACCATGCCTGACGTATGGGAGCCAAACGTGGGCCCTAAACCAGAAACATCTTTTCAAACTGAGATCATGCCAGCGGGCAATGGAAAGAAGTATGATTGGGGTCACTAAAAAGAATCGGTTGAGAGCAGCTGAAATACGTTCCAGAACTAAAGTAGAAGATATTATAATGAAAGTAAGACAGTTGAAATGGAGATGGACAGGTCACATGACGAGAGACAGTAAGGTAAAATGGACAAAAATGATAACAGAGTGGCATCCACACGATGGCAAAAGGAAAAGGGGAAGACAGGCAAAGAGATGGATAGACGATATAGTAAAAATTGGAGGCGCTACCTGGTCTAGAAAAGCTAGAGACAGAAATGAGTGGAAACAGCTGGAAGAGGCCTATGTGTCACAGGACACGCTGATCACTAAACCGGAAAACTCGATGTGTTAGACTTAAGTTTTTTTTTACTATAAGATTATATGTACCTATGTTTAGTTGCTTCAGCAATAAAGGCTTAAATAAAATACATGTATGTAATTGAAAGAATTGCCTTGGTCATAGTTTAAAGCTCTTTTAGGGTAATCTATATGATTATTTAATGTCTGTACGGCATGGAATGGTATTGCGTGTGGTTTTTTGGTATTCCATAAATAAGTTTGTTTTGGTAAACAACATAAATCATACTTTTTGACTGGCCTGTTGGTCTAGTAGTTAGTGACCCTGACTGCTATGCCAGAGGTCGTGGGTTTGATTCCCACCCATGACAAATATTTGTGTAATGAGCACAATCATTTGTACAGAACAAATCTGGGTGTAATTAATCTATAATATGTATGTATTTATGAATATATAAGTATGTTTATCAGCTGTTTAGTACCCATAACACAAGCTCTCAAGCTTAACTTGGGACTAAATGGCGTTGTGTGAAAAGTTGTGGATATTTATTTTTTTAATTTAACAATACTACCAATTCCCATTGGTAGTTTATCTGACCAGCCGACGAACCTTTCTCTGTTTCTTTTTATTAAAAACTACAAAAAATAAAACTTATTCGACAAAGACGTATACTACCACTAAACTACATAACTGGCTTGCGCAGTACGGAACCCTTTTAGCACGTCACGCCTCATCACGGTTCACGTCATCGGCATTCAATTAGCCACGGGCGATACTGCGGGACCCTAAGCAGGACAGGGGCGCTACGTCACCGCTCGTCATTGACGTGTTTGTGTATTATTGAATATGCGGATTTGCATTTGACGTAGGGAGGTTTTTGACTGCTGAAGGCGAAAAAACTTCCTATAAAGACGCATCTGAAGGGCTATTGGTCTAATTGGAAAGCTGGGAATTTACAAAATGGTATTGCTCTTTAAGTAGACTCCAGGTTACGGTGACTATCAGGCGGGGTACTGTGCGCTTCGTTACAGTACAGTAATGAGTTGTATAGCAATATGTGGTGACCTAGCGACCTCGACGGTTCTTTAATTATCTTTATTTTTGAGTAACCAGAGCAAGTTCGTCATGCTGCCATAGACGTCGCTGCTTGCGGTAGCGTCGAGGATCGGGTTGCCCCCTTCCCTCAAATATGGCGAGGAGGGTAATGGCTGATCTTTGCGTTATGCTCGTGAACGGGTGCTGCTTGTGGTGACTGGTCGACTTGCTTACCAATGGTTTTTTTTTATTTTTTTTAATTGTTATAACAGTTAACTGCTTATTGGTTTCACTTCGATGGTCCTAGATTATCTTTTTAAATTTAGAGTCACAGCCTTATGAATATAAGCCAGCATTGCACATGTAAGCGGGTACGCCTTTTATACCAGGAGGCTGTTATTTTTCAGTTTTGTAGTTGTTTTGCTTGAGTTTTGATTTCAATGTTATATGAATTTACTTTTTTCCTTAATCTCAGTATATTGGAGTGTGCTAGCTAACACGTGACAATCATTCTGAAATGTAATGTTTTACAATGTGTATTAACATTAGTGCTATTTATTGAGCATTTCATTGTATAGATTCTTTGTATACCTACCTCGTTCTTCAAACGAATCAGACAGATGTGTTGCTGGGGAGTTTGTTCCGCCACTTCTTCTTCCCAGCAAAAACACTAGGAAGTGGCGAAGGGTGGGCCGTTTTTGGGGGACTGTCTCTATGTATTTTTTTGACGTTCTAAAAGTGCTGATTCTCAGCCTAGTTTGAATAAAGACTTTTGATTGATTTTGATTTTGTTACATCTCTGCTAGTGCGTGTGACGTCATCCTAGATTCAATTCTCCATTCCTAAGTGGCGACCTAAGCCGAGGTTCGTTCCTTGCAGGTACTGCATTTAGCGAGCACACCCATAATTTTAAGAATTGATTGCTTATTTAATGAATATTAATGAGAATGGATTGATAATATTGTACTGTCGTAGAAAAGTGCTTTATTTTTTTAATCTTGCCATACTGTATCTAATTTAAACTAGTAACATGTGAAAACATAGTATTGTACATATTACTTAAACCATACAATGTACAGACGCCAGCATATCAAGTTACCCCAATGTGTCATTTTTTTCCAATTGAATATGAAACTTATTCTGTTTAGCATAAAGTTGAAAAACGATCAAAGAAATTTGACACATTGGGGTATCTTGATGTGCAGGCGTCTGTACATGTTTGTCTTCCTGATTAAAACAAAATTAAATTTTAATAAAGAGACCCCTAATTGGTGTTCTTAATTGCTGAAGCCATCTAAAGGATTACCCGGTCAAGCAGCCAATAATCTATTAGGTTGCGTCCTACAAAATGCCTGTGCAAAAAAGAATAATTTCTAATGATAGTGTAAGACTGCAAGTGGGCGTGTGTATTGAATTTGCTTGTATTATTTGTTAGTGAAGACAAAAGAAAAGATAATTCTAGCCTGTTACAAACACCAAGATCGTGATCAATGTTCACGTCTTCTAAGATTCAGAAGAGGCCTTTGCCTTGCAGAGAGACGGGAAAATGCTGATGTTAACTTTACTACAAAGGTACAAATCACATCAAGCATTACCGACTTTTTAATTAAGAAAAACAAATACGAATATTCTGCCCTTATAGAAACATGTAATCCGACATACCTAATACATACATAATGAGAGCAGGTAAGGCCACTCGATCCTCGTGCCCAAAATCATCCAATCACGGGTACCTATCAATTAAATTAGGTCCTAAACAAGCAGAGAATCAGGCAAATCGTTAGGTTGGCTTAGAAGTAGGGATGGGCAATGTCGGGATATTAAAATATTTCGCTTTGATTTTATGCCACGGTTGGATGTGATTTTTCGAGAATGGTGGATGTTTAGACACGATTTGTATTTGGATCCTCTCGTAAAAATGTATGTATTATCTACCAGTTACCATGTTATGTTTATGTTTTATCATTTAGGTGATGTAAAGACAAATACTCGTAGGTGCTATTCCGCAACAAAACAGATAATCAATTAATGAGTAATGTATAATCTAAAATATCCCTCAGAAGGGTCAGGTGCATAGCATTCTCAACCGGCGTGCGTGTATGGCTACATGTATGAAAAAACAACTATGCAAGAATCGCAGAAAAAGGCGTTCTGTAGTATCGGCCTACCTTCATATTCAAAAGGGGTGAGTTTTTTTGTGTGCATGTAACTATAATCTTAAAATGAAATGTTTAACTTTAAGAGCCTTGTGGCTAAATAATAACTGCCGCATCAGTCGATCGAAAGTTAAGCTGCGTTTGCCGAGGCCAGTCTGTGGATGAATTGCCACTTATATTGCTTGTTAAGACAGATTTATTAGTCATTGGTCGGATGACAAGTCAATTTGTCTTAAATTCAATCACATTTTGTCGGGGTGTTTTACAGAAAAGTAAAGGTCCATTCCATATTAATGTTGGGCATTGACATTTGACTGCACTCGAGTTTTCAAAAGATGACTTTTACTGAATCAACCGGCGGATAGAATTTTGATGACATGTGATGTGACTATATCATTGTTTGTAGATAATGCAAAATAACCAATTAGCCATAATTAATTCAATTGATTTTGCAAAGTCGCGGGTGGCTGATTTTTTTCTATTTACCTTTTTCCTATTAGTTTTCAACAAGCTCAAATCGGGATATAACTCAATACCGCGAATACCATCACTAGCGGTTGTTAGTACTTGTCCGCCACAGTTTGTCAATCCCGTACAATTGGGGGTTTATCTTTGCGGCGACTTAATTGGTGGGCAATGTTTGTTCCAAAGATTTGCGTGTGGTTGAAATAGTTGTTTTGCCCCGTTTTATATTGTGCTAATGTTGACACTTTTAAGTGAAAAATTCTGGCGTATTTTATTAGCGTTCCCGTCTGCTTTGTAAAACTGAAGTGAGTGGAGCTTCCAGTTCGTTAGTGTTTGAAGCTTTACGAGTGTTGGTTGAAAGTCGGTCTGCATTTCCACCAATTACCAAGTCATATTAGGAGAAAACGAGGTTAGTTTGAATGCTTTTTTGTTGCTTTAATGGTTTCCTTTTTCAGAAGGCCAACTAAGCAGTGAAACTTAGCTTAGAAGCCAATGATTAAGGGGCAAGTAAGTAATATATCCTTTTTTGTTAGGAACTCTCAAAAGATCGTGCATGGTTTATTTGATTATGTATTATTATTATTATTATTTATTGTATGTTACGGTTTGAAAGAAATATGCATGCATGTTCACCTAATAATATGAGTGACCCCTGGCTGTTGAACTTTTTCGTCGACATTTCCTTATTATTCCTTTTTTTTAAATTTACTATAAATATAATTCTATTTTAATATTAAAACATAATACTAAAAAGATTATACAGGGTTATTTTTCAATGACCGGCCAAATTTTCACTGGGTGTTCTACCCATGAATATGAACAACTTTCACTATGGAACCGACTCTGAAATCACGAAAAAAAAATCTGCTGTTTCATACATTTTAGTCGAGAAGGTATTGAACTTTTGTATGAAACAACTGATTTTTTTTTCGTGATTTCAGAGTTGGTCCCAAAGGGAAAGTTGCTTATATTCATGGGAAGAACACCCAGTGAAAATTTGGCCGGTCATTGAAAAATAACCCTGTATGTTATTACTTTTTAAAAGGCATTATAAATAATAATGCCTTTTAAATAGTATGCATTATTATGTTAAAATAGTGATTCTATCTTTTTGCAAAACTGCAAACGTTCTATTAATATATTTACTATTATGCTTTACCCCAATTACATCGCAATAAACCAAAAACAAAACTGAAAAAAAAAATGCCTTCCTCAACTAATCTTCAAAAAATACTACCACGATGTATTTGCCCATATCTAAAGTGACATAATCCCAACTACAATTTAGCACAAAGTAATTGCACTAGATCTCAATCTAGTATTACAAAGCGATCACTCTGATTACCCTGTACTGTGCAGGTGTGAAGGTGATGTAAAGCTTTGTGCCGAACGCCCAATAGCCCTGAGTACACTAGATAGAGCGCCCGAAATAGACTGGGCTCCGTTTAGATGGTCTAGTTACTTGCCCAAGTCGTGATGTCAAAACGGTTAGTACAAGAAACATTACTTATCAGCAGTACCGTTAAACTTCGCTTGTATTTCTCTTAGGATTCATTATCTGGCTAGTCTTTTGTCAAATATGTTGCGGTTGGCTAGCAGTCTGCCGGGATAGAACAACTGCATATTTGACCCCCCTAACTCAGTGTTTGATTAAACTGGTTGACAAAACTTTTGGGCTTCTTAGTACCTGTGACGACTGTCAAAGATCTATTAATATAATAACAACAGAATAATAACGGTTAATATATTAATGACAGACGGGCTTATTGTCGTCGTCGTCGTTAAAATTTCCCGTAGAATTATACTTAGTTAAATAATATATACTTATTGTTTACCCACATAACGCCAGTCATTACAAGCCGTAAGAAATAGGGGGCAGCAAGCCCATTGCTATCAATAGGGCATAAATGCAATTAGTAGTAGAAATATACCTACCTTTGCTACTACATACTTACAACTCTCTTAGGAACAGCGTTTCAACGCAGCACGGTTCATCACAGTGATTAATTGAAACAGTTATATAGATAGGTAAACTTTAAACCCTCCCTGTTCGATAAAACTTTTCTTGTAAAGGGCACTTACATAATGATAAATAGACAAAATGAGGTCTCCAACACACCATGAGTATTTAATGAAATCATGACCTTAGAGGCCATTGGTGATTCTAATTAAGTGGGTTATATTCTTGATTTTAATGATTAAACTTTAAAATTGAACGACGTGTGAAAACTACAGTATTCGTCTAGACAATTTAGGTATCTTGGGCTAGCTTGAATTTATGGTTGATATGGTTGGTTACGCTTCAAGTTGTTTGATCTTTGTGCAAAATCAACTATGTAATACATGCTGTCATTACATTTACCATATTAGTTAGTAATTTTGCCACTGAATTTTAAACCAGTTATCCCCAACCCATTGAGCTTCTCTTTCGGTAACAAAGTAAATTAAAACTTGTTTAATTTCTAATTGTTTATTACCAATAATATTATAGAACTGCAAATCGTAAAAAAAACCTAAGAAATATTGTATTTCGTGGACATTTCTGAAGCGCTTGTACCTCGAACCTAGATTAAAACAAACCATCTACCTGTAATAAACTTCACCAGTTCTTGTCGCCGGTTCTTTAACTAAACCCGAAGCCGAACTTTTCTTATTACACCTGTCTTTCCAACAATTTTACAACATGTCCCGATCTGTTTACGTTGCGTCACTGAGACGTGACGCGAATACGGAGGATGCTCGTTAACACTTGTTTGGGCGTCATTAACGCTTGATCCCGAGGAAAATTCGCAATAAACTGATAGTTGGCACGGAGTTATGATGAGTTTGAGACTGGGATCATAAGAGACTAGGGGGTGAACTAGGAACTGACTTTATGTCAATTTCTAGAAAAAAATAAGGATACCTTCCCACTGCTACGCAGGCCAAAGGCCACTTTTAATATTTTCAGAGAAGACACTAGCTTTGATTACCACGTTCGCTCATGGCAAAGTGGCGATTTAACCCGCGAGCACTCGCGCTATGAGCATTTTGCTCACAGTAAATTTAAAACACGCCCCATTTTGCCAAAATTATTTGTACGTAGGTACATCGTTTATTTGGTAGCTGAGTTTTGTTCCATCCTCCACCCTTGCATGCAGTTCACCTCTCGTCACTGTGCGCCGGTCACTTGGACGAGGTGGTTTGTTGAGCTGTGTACCATCAGGCGGCGTTTAGCTCATCGCGCGGGTATCGACGTTAGTACTTTTTTTTACTCATGACTTTAATGTTTTTCATCTTAGCGATAGTTTTACTGCTACTTTTATGTAATATTATGATTTTACATTACTGAAATAGTAATCTATTATGTATTTCGATTATAGATGGATCGTGATCGAAAGGATGAACAAGTTTTGGCATGGTTGGTGGAGGAAGATTTGGAAGACATTGAGGACCCTTCTTTTAGAGCCGATAATATACGACGAAGCTCGCGTAAACGACGAAGATTAGTTATTTATACTTAGTTAAGTTTTTTTTTAAAGTTGTTTTTTGTTTAATTTTTTCCGTAAGACTGCCTTACAAGACGGGCAAATTAGTTCCTATGATCAGTAGTTAAAGTAAAAAAGATTAATATTGTTATCGTTTTGAATATATATTTTGTAGAATAAATAATGTGTATTTTAATTAATTAAATATTTTTCTATTAATATTTTTTTTTGACATTCATAAACATGAGCAAAATGCTCTACACGCGAGTGCTGATGTAATTTCTTGAGGAGCGAGTGCTGGCGGGTTAAAGATCTAGTGAATAATGTTCCTTATACATTTGCACACCTTGTATGACTTTAATACGGTGCACCACATGAACCTGTATAATGAAAATTAATGTGTTTAATTATTAAGTATTTGTGTGGAAATGAACATATGTCTGTACTTGCTGATGAAGTTGGTATTTCCAGTACAACTTGAGAAAAAACTGTTAAGTTTTAGTCGTATAACTGTGACAAAGACGAAATAGACAATAAATAAATATTGTCTTATAAATACGAGTAGGTTAATATTATTCTCAAACTTATACCGAACGGGAAACAAACGACAAAGTCATAACAGCAACAAAAGCGAAGTTCGATAAATTCGAAATATATGAAATGGGCAATTGTGACTTTGTCTTGGCCCCCAGAGTAGTTTTAATGTAACTGATCCTTTCCTAAAGCTATTTCAGGTACTAATCTGTATGGACCTCATTTAACCAAGATAATATCTGAACTTAGAGCACAGTTTACATCTACATCCAACTCATAATTGCCTCTTAAATCTTTGATACAACCAAGTCCTTTATCCTCCACCATTGCCAGTCTTCACATAAGGACGTTAACAGACTGAGAAGGGTCCAGACATTAGACATGTGTTACTAACAATATTACGTTGTACTGTAACAAGGTTTTCTGTGGTATGGAGGCTTCTTCGGATATAAACTAGGTGTGTGTGATGAAGTTGGTTTTTTTGTAAGAGTTGAGTGAGAGATTGAGGTTTTCTAAAGTTGCTGGGGTTGATTTACAGTGAAATTTTAGGGGTAAAATGAAATGAACAAAAAAAATATTTTTAAATTAATAATAACGTCTAAAATTTACGTAAACAATGAATATTTTATTTATATGTCGGCGTCAGCGACGGCTGAGCGCTATTAGCCGACGTACCAGGTACATAACGTTGAATAATAATCTTCATTGCAGTAATAACCTTATTTTAATAAAAGTAATCACAAAACATAACTCAGATAGGTAAACAGACAGTTTCGCACTGGACTAGTGTCTTCGTTGGTGTCTCAAATCCAACTCAGCTCTGCCTAGCTACCACTTCCCAACACGACTCCATCCACGTGACATCGTTCGCGCCATTTGCAATGTCAGCAACGTCACGGCGTTTACCATAGACTCTGTACTAATGTAATCAACTTCACAACTTCTTATTTCTTAATATCTTTCGAAACGACATATATATATCTAACATAAACGTCTAAAACTATTAGGTTTCTAAACATTTACTGAACTTTTGCTCTCACTACCTATGCTAAATCTCGCATTCCTCCTTCTGCCTTTTTTATTGAAAAAAGAATCAAAAGATTTCGCTTAGCGTAATAGTATATGTGTGTAGATGTAAGTCTGATTTCCTCACGATGTTTTCTTTCACCGATAAATAAATAATAAATAAATAATAATTGTTGGCATCCCAACACAGATATTAAGTTTTATGTCGAGCAACATTGATTGTAGAAAGTTGTCTATGACGGTTTATTTTGTTTTTTAGTCGGTGGCGACAGCAGCCACCTTTGCAATTTAATACCTTGTTAATAAATTGTACAAATAAAAAGAAATTAAAGTCCAATCAAGAAGTGTTTTCTATCCAAGGAATTCTTCATCCTCAAGTAAACTAGCCTTCAGATCTTTAGGCTGACCCCACATTTGGCGTGCGCGATCTTCAGGCGTGCGAGTAGCGCGAGCGCCGCGCGCGCGTTGCGCGTCTCCTGCGTGAGCGTCGGGTGTTGCTGCCGTGTGACGTGCGTGCAGCGTGCGCGCGGTTCACTCGCGACGCTGGAGTCGAGTTTTTACCCCTTCGCCTGCTATCCCCATTTCTTTATAGTAGCAAAGCTAACAGTAGTGTTTCCTCGTCTGAGTCCATTTGTTAGTAATTGTAGAACAGTAACTCAACGACGTGTTCTAACACGGCACTGACCAAATTGTGACTCACTTGTCTGAAGGGGGTTAAACACCAAGGCGAACGCCAAGTGACGTCTGTGAGGCGTCACATGGCGACAACACCCGAGGATCGCGCACGCCAAATGTGGGGGAAGCCTTAAAGGCACAAAAACTTCCTTCGAGCCGGATTTGAACCAGCGCTCTATAGATTAAACTTTCACCGATGTCAATGATTTCTAAGACAAATTAAAAAAGGTTGGAAAAAGGCACATACATCTGCAGTGGGACCGTAAAAGGCACGTATTATTATTATGATTTATTAAAACTGGGTAATCGGCACTAGAGCACACTTTATAGGCCCTCTGAATTGGAAGCCTGACGCCACTTATCCATCTAACCATGTAGTAGGTATAGGTATAGTTAGTACCTTCTATACATTACAATACAAAACACTATTATTGCAAACGATTCCTTTGATATTCTATCTCATCTCAAGTGAAGGTATACTGATCAAACGCAATACCATAATATAATTATTACAAATTGATTAACAAACATGTACATAACCAATATTCAATACTAATACCTTTCTTTGTTCAACATCAAAGGAGAACTGAGCTTAAAGCAATAATTAACAATGACACCTGTACACCAATCTCGTCTTTATCCCAAAACACACAAAGACGACAATTCCATAAACACAGCCAATTGTATAATCGTTTCATAGTACTTATAGGAAATCACGCATGTTACTTTGACAAAATAGTTGAAGTGGTAAACTACAGGAAATCGATCCTTAATGGATTGAGTTAAAGTTGGGTGCGACGGCAAATTTGATTTGATGGTCGTATGGTAGTCATTTAATGATGTCGTGAACGGCGTACTTTGATCTCTTTTATGGTGTGTGGTGTAGGGGAGAAGAGGCTTCAGATTCTTTACCTGAAAAAACAGAAGAAATGTTAGACGAGGACGTATCGCGGATCGTCGTGTTCACGCGCGCCCCTCTTAGACGTCGCGAGGGGAGTCTAACACCTCACTCCCCTCGCAGACTTGGCGAGGCCCGCGGGGCCGGCACCAGTCGGGGGTCGCGGAAGTATCTTCCGTTCCCGTGACCCCCGGCGCAGGGGTGAGAAGGAACACGGGGTGGTTTTTAGTCAGTAAGAGTCTGACAGACTCCTCCGCCTCCCCGGGTCATCGGGGACATCCATGAGGATTTTCCACCCCTCAAAAAAAAAAAAAAAAAAGACGTATCGCGGATAGGGCAAAGACCGGGCACGGACGCCATTATTCAATTGATTAAGAAGATATGCCTTGACTTAATTATAAAAGCCGCTCAGATTGATCGATGGCTAAACTCAGCTTGCCAAGGTCAGCCCGAGAATGGGTGAACACGAGGTTGTGGTTGAAATCCGAGCCAGTACTAATGTGACAATCTCATTTTACCTATTTTAAAAAATACATCGTGAGCAGACCTGGATTTACAGATAACATAAGTTTGAAATAGCCAATCCGCCTTGAGCAAGCGTGGCGATCAATGCTAAAGCCTTCTTGGTGAGAAGAAGTGGCCCTGCAGTGGGACAGTAAAGTGCGGCGACTAATTTCAGTGGGCTTTGTGCGGGTCAGTTCAGCTCGGGCGCCTAACGGCGGCTTCGGGCGTCTTCGACTTTCATGCAGGCTGTCGAAGCAGCTCTCAGGCTCCCAAACCTGCCCGAATCGACTCTCCGACGTCCGAAGCAGCCTTCAGACGCCCGAAACTGCCCAAACGCTGTAAGGCGCTCGAGCTGTTGTGTACTGAGTCGCACCGACGATGCCCACCTACAGTGTTTTTTTTTTAACTTTAAGTATTGCCATTAAACTATTATTGTAGAAAGAGTCATGGATATTGCTTATAGATAAGTCACAATGATTTCAAGCAAAAAAGGGATTCACGGTATCCCCAAATAACATCAAACCTGCCTTAAACTTTTCATCTCCTTCACCTTGCACCACACATCCTTCCCATAGCGAAACTTATCCGCTACCAATAGTTGCGGCCTATCAAAGGGGCGCAACTTCGGCCAACTTCGACAACTTTCGTAAACTCCCGGCTCGATAACGAGATTTTTTTTCAGATTAGTTCGGTTTCGTTTAATAATGAATAGGTTTAATCAGAAGTCGAACTTTTTTAATTTGCCGAAACTTTCTTACGGTATTCCATTCACAAGGTTTTAATAAAAATGATCTTATTACGTCAAAGATGTCGTTGAAGAAACATGATTTTATGTATTAGTTTTTAAACGGTAAGGGTCATATCTAGGCTTTCTTTATTATTTGGGTTCATAGAATCAATGTAATAAAAAATGTTTATCTGTGTATTTATTTTTCCTGTCATTTACTTTATTTTTCCCACCACTTATTTCGCATCACCTTAAGGTAAAAAACCTTTGCTCTGAAGTCTAGTTGATATTTAATAAACAATTATGGCATATTAGTTAATTATTAATTGTTTTACGTACATACATAACGTCACGCCTGTAATCCCTGAAGGGCTAGGTAGAGGTGTACATTGTGGTAGGTACACCCACATTTCGCCAGTTATGTCTAAGTCCCATGTAATAGGGGGCGAGCCTATTGCCATCAATCGCACACAAATCCAGTCTCCGGGCTGCTACTGAGATATTCCAGACAGAAAAACTCAATAACACTTTGCCCGACCCGGGGTTTGAACCCGGGACCTCATGCTCAGCAGTAGCGCTTGCGACCACTAGACCAACGAGGCAGTCCATAATTGTATTAATAATCAGAATATCTCTTTAATCCATCCATAAGTTTTTTAAGTTACAAGTTTATTTAGGCTCGCGTTTGACCACTATCTCCTGAAGGTCAGCGATGATGATGTTCGACGATGAAGCAATTTATTCACTTCTTTCATTAAAAATCTTATTGGAGTCGATAGAAACCACATTTTTTTACACTTTTAAAGTAAAATATATAAAGAAACAGAGAAATTAGGAAAAACCGTGAAAAAATTGACTTGACAGAATAGACAAAGTAAAGTTAAGCGTTCCACTCTGTGTATAATAAAAATAAGTTATTTCACTCACCTACACACATTGTCTAGACAAATTTAAATCACAGATAATACACCTTTGGTCTACCAACGAGATCCCAGTCTAATCTACTGAATTGCTTCAGAGAATTACTTAAAAACCAAGCACAGGAATGCACTAGGGTTGTTTACCCCTGCTAGGCTACTTGTCTGCAAAAGATGGAATCCTCAAGTGTCGCCACTGAAACCCAGTGCAATCTATATGCAAATATGCGTTCCATCCAATTAGAAATGACTTATTTTGTACGCATTGGAGCGAAAAAACGCGGCGTTTTCATTTCACTTTCGAAAAATAAAACTCATTGTTTAATCATATTTTTTCAGTTCTTTAAATACATTTTTCTTTTTTTTTATAGGCTAGTAACTATAGGTTTTACATACATCATACCTACATACGTACATAGATAAACTCACGCCTTTTTCCCATGGGTCCAGGCAGAAACTACAAAGCGCCATATGCTACGATTCTTACATTCTTCTTTTGCTGCATGTTGTCATACACACACGCCGGTAGCGAGTACTGCGCACCTGACCGTTCTGAAGACTTTCTCACCAATAAGGTCTATGTATAACATGTATGTCCTTCTAGGGCGTCCCCTCCCGGCGTTCCCGCTTACATCTGCCTTGTACCTTTACCTTTCGTTAGTTGCATTTAATTCATTCTTTCAACGTGACCAAACCATCTATGCAAAAGATTTAATTAAAAGAAAAAAATCTCCTATGAAGATAAATCTAATGTCTTTGCCCAAAACACCAACGCATAATGATGTCCAATAAAATATACGAATTTATCAGAACCGCAGCTGTATCGAACCCGAGTGCGTATCCCAACTTTCCGAGTCCCACTCGTAACGATAGATTATTGCATTGTCGCGTCATTTGCATCCGGTAACACCTATTTGCTTACGGGATTTCTTAATAAAGGAATATGGGGGGTCGAGAACCGGGTATGTTAATGGAATCTGGTCAAAGTGTTGATGCTTATAATGTCTTGATAGAAAATAGGGGAGAACTGCTTTAATCGAAATTGCGGGGCCTTAGTAAAGCTGTCCCTTTCTTACAATATTTTAGAATAAAAATCTTTATATTGAATTGTTTTTCTTTCTTTCTTCAGATAAGAAGGCTTTTCAGATTTTGCCTCACACCGTTAGAGTCGTGTTATATTTTTGTAAAATAAAGTAAAGTCTAGACTTTACAATACACCTCTGAGTTCAGCAATCAGTCAAATAAAATACCAGTAACGTCTGGTTTCAAAAATGACGACGTATCTGGAAAAGTTCATCTTTTTGTTTAATTATAATTTGGCTAGAATCGATTAACCAAAAGAAAAAATTACATTTATGTGTTTTTTCTTGATCATTTGAAACCAATGTTGGGTTTAAGAAGGTGAAGTTACTACTTTAAGGAACTTGTTTTAAACTATTTTTATTAGGTTATTATATGTATAGATATCATACAGTTTTCTTGGTCAGATAGGATACTAATCTATTCAAACTATGCACTATATTTTATCAGCTGCATGGTAAAAATATATAAGTACAGAAAAGGCATCTAAGTAAATGGACGACAATCAACTGACCATTTTTAAATGAATTCAGACGATCATCAAAGGAAGGATCCCTAAATATTTTCAGTATTTCGTAAAGCAAATCTCCGTTCTCTAATTTGAATGTACCACAGTGTCCGGCTACGCTTAGTCGGATCCAACAAATTGGATATAGTCCTTTTTATGAACCGCACCACTTTCTAAAGCGGTTTTCACCGGATGAAAGCGGAATTTTTCGTTTAGGACTGCTATACGTGAGGCTTTGTAAGTGCTGCGTTTTTATATACTTTTTGTATTGCTTACCTTTCTAAAGCTTAATTGCAAGTTCAAACGTGTGCTTTTAATGCAAATCATTATTAAAATAGATAATGCAAAAAAAATATATTTCTTGTCTATTATTATTCTTCGGTAATTAGTTCCATTTATGCATTTAAAGTAAAACATCTCAATGTATTTTGTTCTTTATTGTGTTCACGTTGACACGTTGAATAAATGACACTGTATTCATCAAAATCCGACGAGCAGTTTAGACGATAACGTGGAACAAACGTATTTACAAGTTGACTGTTCAAACATTACCCATCCTCTGTCGCTGTGCCACATCTATCGAGTAAATAACAGAAAACGTCTGCTATGAAACGAAAAAATATATACCTATGTCGACTTTAAAAATGTGTATAAAATAAATCACATTTATAACGCGTCGCTTGTGTAAATCCTTAACCCAAATCTTATTCAGTAGTCAAGTGCACGAGCCTCAGCGTATTCGAAGTGCGTCTAATTCGGATAAATTCGTACTGTTTCGGTTAATTTAACCGGCTTGAGCTCATCCCTATGATATTCATTGCTCAGATGCGGAATTCGGACAGATGGGTTTGATCCGAGTTCACTTCAGTAGAGTTTTTATTTGAATAATTTAATATGTAAATTCGTGCTTTTCTTTTGTGGTTTTTAATATTTTGTAGGGATTTTTTTGGGTAGGGGTTTTGAGGCTTTACGTTACCTGAACCATTTAGTATACGGCCGATACATATAAAAGTGACGTTGCACTGCAAACATTAGTGTTTTGTTGTCAAATACATTCAATACTTACTATAAATAGACGGGACATCACGAACAAAATGTTCAACCAAAACATGTGTCCTGGGGGTCAGAAGTCCATATGAGTTTTTTTAGTACGCTCCGCTGCCGCTCCAATATTCATATAGGGTGACTGGTAATTAGTGACCGATATTTAAACACGTGATTATACTCATGAATACAAATAACTTTCCCAAAAGAAACTTTTTTAAACTCCTCGTATGTCTTATGTTACACAGTTCGACATAAGAAAAAATGCTCCAAGTGTCTTAAGTTGGACAATTAGGTAAACTTAAGGGCTTGGTCAGGATTGGTCGCTAAATATCTGTAGTTGTGTTGCAAGTAGCAATATGTTCTGTATTTATATGAAAGAAATGGTTTATTCACTCTTAAATTTAATATTCTTCAACAGTAGAAACATTATTTTGAACGAACTAAAAAATAAATAAATTCGTCTGACATTCCACTCACGGCCAACGTCAAAGTGTGTAGGATAAGTGAATGAATATTATCAAAATGAAAACATATCACGTCACTGCAATGTCAGGTCAGTTTTATTTCACTACGTAGCTGTTTTATTAGATAGGAAAACTAATGAGGATTACGGGAAGGTATCATTTATAATTTGTTAACAGTATAATCTTCCTTTTTCTGAAGGCCTACCTAAAGTTATTATATTACTCAAACTCAAACTGTTTATTGCATTCATGTGATGTACATAGTTGTTATATTAATTATAAATTATAGTTTCAACATGAGACCGGTAAGGTCACGGCAACGTAATAATAAATTATGTCAAAATTGAAATGTCAACAATAAAAATAGAGAGAAAAAAAAAATATATAATAAAAAACTAAAATCTTAAGATAATTCTCCTTTCTCAAATAAAATGTTGTGTTTTATATAGGGCAGATCGCCACTTTTGTACGTGAAGGAAAGTCGTTATTTCAAGCTAGACTCTAAATATTCTTTCACTGAGTAGAAGCATTTTTGAATTAAATACAGTTTTAGCCTTTTTTGGAATATTGTTATTGATTTTTCAGTTTTGAACGTGTTGGGTAACTTATTATATATTTTGATTGCCATATAGTATGGGCTACAGCTTAACATTTTTATTCTTGAGAATGGAGCGCATAACCTTTTTTTATGGCGAGTGTTAACGTTGTGCGTATCTTCTACTTTAATGAACTTGTCAATATTTTTAAAAACAAACACGCAAATGTCAAGAATGTATATTGACGGCAGAGTTAAAATCTGATATTGTATGAAGTATGGTTTGCAGCTCTCTGTATTATCTATTCGGGCTAGAATTCTTATACATTTCTTTTGTATAATGAATAGCTCATTTACGTTGACACTATTGCCCCATAACATGACGCCATATCGCAGCCATGAATATGCGTATGCGTAGTAGGCAGCCATAGCTGTCTGTGTGTTAGTGCTTTGTTTTATTTGGAAAAGAGCGTAAGTGAATCTGGAGAGTTTTGTCTTGATTTGATCTATATGTGACTTCCAGTTAATGTGGGTGTCAATATTTAAGCCAAGCAGGCTAAATGTATCCACTTTTTCTATTTCAGTGTTTTTAAATGTTGTTATTAGATTGAGAGGTGGTTTTTTGTATGATCTAAATTCCATTAGTTTAGTTTTATTACTATTAATTTCCAAGTTGTGGTTCTGGAGCCAGGTATCAACAGTTTGGAGGGTATTTTGTATTTGCAAACTAGGGTTGCTTTCATTTTCACACTTTATTAATATTGAAATATCGTCTGCAAATAGTACGGGTAAAGCGCTTCGTTTGTCTAATATTTTTGGAAGGTCATTAATATAAATTAGAAATAGTGGGCATCCTAACACGCTTCCTTGTGGGATAGAGCAAGTAATTCTTTTTTCTTGTGATCGAATAGTTTTGATCTCATTTTTATCATGGTTGTAATTTTCAATTTGTACTATTTGTTTCCTATTATGTAAATATGATTTAAACCACGAATAAGCTGGCCCTCGTATGCCGCAACCATATAGTTTAATTAGTAAAATGTCATAAAGGACTTTGTCGTATGCTTTTGTCATGTCAAGTAGTAGCCCAATTACGGGTTGTTTGTCGTTTATATGTTGTAGCGCTTGTTGAACATATTTGTAAACTGCTAATGTGGTCGATCTACATTTTCTAAATCCATTTTGTGCGTCATCAAGAATATTAAACTTTTCTAAGAATGTATTAAGCCGATTGCACATGGCTTTTTCAAATATTTTGGAAAAGGTTGGTAAAAGTGCTATGGGTCTATAATTGCTTGGGATATGTTTGTCACCTTTTTTATGGACTGGTTTTACTAAAGCTATTTTAAGTGCGTCTGGAAATTGGCTGTCTTGAAAGCTTTGATTTACTAAAGACATTAAAGGAATAGAAAGTTCTATTGCACATTGCTTTAATAAAGTTGGTGGGATGTCATCTATACCGCAGCTATGTTTGTTTTTAATTGATTTTATTATGTTTATTATTTCTTTTTGGTCTGTCGGGCGTAAATACATTGAGCAAGTAGAGGGGTTGACCACGGGTTCTCCAATATTTTTGCTAAAGTCACTTGTTTGATTGTGCCCTACCGTAGCAAAGAATTCGTTGAATATGTTGGATACAGTTAACGGGCATTTTACTTCTTTATTATCTATTTTTAGTGCTATATTTTCGCGTTTATTTATTTTTGTCTTCCCTGTTTTTAAGTTAATTATATTCCACATTGTCTTTATCTTATTAACAGTTTTTTGCATTTGTCTAATGTAAGTTAATTTTTTTGATTTTTTAACACTCGATTTTAATATTTTGCTAAATATTTTATAGTATTTTTTTAAAACATTACTTTTAGTTTCATTAATAATAGTTCTTAACACTCTTTTATGTTCGCAAGATTTTTTTAGACCTTTAGTAAGCCAACCTTTTTTTGGTTTGCATTTTATTCTTATTTTTTTCAATGGAATATATTTATTTAGATTGTGTTTTATTATTGTAATGAACGATTCGTAATTTTTGTCCACACTGTTATTTATGTTTAGCATAATTTCCCAATTTTCAGATTTTAGTGAATTTTTAAAACGTTCGACGTTAAATTTTGTAAATAATCTTTTTTCGGTATACCAAGTTTTATTATTGTTGTTAGAAAAATAGTCTACGTTTAACTGAACATCTATTGACTTATGATCCGATAGTCCATAATCTATTATTACTCGTAAAAGCGTCGACATTGACGTAATGTGCGTGTACGGAGGTCGACACCCGAAAGGACTCATTAACTTTCAATTAATTCAATTACGTCAGAACCGCACAACGGGAGCGGTGGGGGTGGCGGGACTAGTCCTTTCCGAGGTCAGACTATCAACTGATAGATAGTGTCGATTCGTGCCTACTGTGATCGATCACTGGCGCGCGCGCGGAAATATCAAACAGCGTTTTTGTTATTTTATTGTCATTAGTTATTGTGTATAAAAAATAAGTTTCTTTGGGAAAGTTTATTGAAATCATGAATACAATCACGTGTTTAAGTGTCGGTCACTAATTACCAATCACCCTATATATTATTCTAGATAGCGTTACCGAGACATGAAATCAAAGTGTTTCTATGACATTTCCTTGAGATGCTTGCTCTATAGTATTTTAAATCTCTTTGTTTTGTTGTGTGTTGTGTTTTTTTTTTTGTTTAAATTCAAAAGGATGGCTATTGATTCTTCAAAGTAGCTAACTAATATTAATTATTTATCCAATACTTACATATGAGTACTTACATAACTTTGCGTAAAATTAATGCACGATTTTAACTATTATTTCCTAGTCATTATTTCGCGGACATTGGTGTGAAGCACACGTTTACTTAGTTTTTAAATTCAACCTGATAAACTTTTTTTGAATTTTATTATGTTTATTTATTTTATTTTATAGGGAAAACAAACAGTAGTACCTATTTTAAAAATACAAAAAGTGTCTTAAACAAAAAAAAATGTCTCAATAAAGTAAAATAAAAGGAGTGGCAGTTCTTGATTACCTTGTTGATCTAGTATATGCAATCACTACTTCTAAGCATCAGATCCTGGGTTCAATTCTCCGGTCGGGCAAAGTGATTTTGAGTTGTTACATCTGGGGTACCTTTAGCAATTCCAGATTTTGCTAGTAATGTTTGAGCCCCACGTAATTTCGATCTCTAAGATTTTTTTTAGAATCTTTCATAGAAACTTTTTGTATACTCTCAAAACATATCTAAACGTAGTACCTACCTATAAAATAGTATATTTATTACTTCCTCAATCCTAAAACTGTTCCTTCTTGTCTTTATCTCTTTAAATCTGCGGAATTGCTTACCACAAGAGATTGCAAACGAGGCTTATCATGGCGTATTTTTTCGAGCGATCACCTGCTGAGCGGTGAGACGAGCGCAATCGCGAATAAGCGCTCGATCGAGCGAAGTGAGCGAAGTGAACCACAGTGGGAGACAAAAGTGCTGTGTGGATGTAAAAATGCTGGATGAGACAAGTATACTTTAGAAGTGAAAATTATTTTTACGAAGGTGTTAACTATTTCTTAATTTTTTATTAAGGAACATCGATATTTTACATATTAATAAAAAAATAACTATTATAAACTAGAGCTTGACTGCAATCCCACCTTATGGTAAGCAGTGAAGCATACAACAAAAAAAAAAACAAAAAATCGCGTCACGATGTTTGTCCAATGTCATAAACTCCGGTACATTTGAACCATTTTTTTATTGACTGAGTATTTGTATTTTGGCCAAACTTAAATGTTGTCGAAGGGCCGGCTTTTTGGGGACTGTCTTATGTAATTTTGACTTTCAAAAAGGGTTGATCCTTTATCAGCCCTTTTGAACTCCTTTTTAAAAGCCCTTTTTTTATGAGGGTCAGCCCTTTTGATCAGAATTTATAGAAGTGGTATGACAAGCTATGTAACAACCTATTCTAGTTAATTTTACATCTTCGTGTTCCTTGTGGGCTGGATCGGAAATCACTTGGTCGACATTTGTGTCTTGAGTGTCGCGCGATATACCCTCGTGTGCCACCTCCGTGTCTTCACGCATTTCTAGCTTTAAAGAGGCAGCAGGATTTAAGGTTTTATTTCGATTTGGTTGAAGATTTTGTAATGGATGCAGTTTTTGATATTATGATGTATTGCTACATGAAAATACATAGATTTCTGACTGTTTGACGAAATAAACTAGCAATAATCACAATGATAAATTACTTCTTAGATGTTGTAAATAAACACTTACAAACATTAATTTCATTTTGCATTTTTTTTTACTGAATTTTGATTTCATTTAATTTAATATTAGTTCACTTTATTTTTGTATCGTTTATTATTTTGTATGTTGCAATGAATTTACTACTAATAAAAGCCCAATACGTGATAATAAATAAAACTAAGTTGGTCCGATTTCATTTTTGATTTGAATCTTGAAAAGCGTCTTGGCTGCAACATAAAGTTTTATTGGTACCTCTAAAACTTCCCTTAAAAGATACAAGATAAGTGAAGAATGTTCAATTTCAACTGTTTATCGACTTTGCTAGATGACTTTGAGTTATTTAAAACGTTTAGTAATTAAACAAGAAGTTTCCTATCAGTTTGGGGAGCGAAACAACGAACAAGCGTTTAATTAAATAAGTATTGGTGTTCTGTGAACGGTACACTTTAAAATTGATTTCAAATATTTCGGTTTAAAGTCTGTCTTGTAAGAAAATTTACCATTTCTTGATTGTGTTTTGTCGGATACAAGATGGCGGCGAGTTTCTTTGACAAGTTAGCTTACTTATAAAAAACCAAAATGAAAGTGTACAGGTACTTACTAGGTACTATTAGTGTTAAGATACTTTCAAGTTTTAGTCTGCAAATAAAAATCTTTTGGCACAAAATTTAGGCCACAGGCTAACGTAAAAAAAAAAATAAAAAAAAAGAAAGTTAAAAGAAGAACAAGAAGTAGAAGTTTAAATATTTTAAAGAAAATATTTTATGATTTGAACGGAAATGTCGGAAAATAAAACGGTAATTTAGTATAAAACCTTTATGCTACCTACTGAGCATTTTATTGTATAAATGCAAGTTCTTTAAAGGAACCAGACAGATGTGTTGCTGGGAAGTTTGTCCCGCTACTTCTACTGCCCAGCAAAAGCACTAAAATGAAGAGTTGGTTTGGCTTATGGGTGGCTTATTGATGTATTTTTGACGTTTTAAAAGTGCTGATGCACAGCTTAATTTGGATACAAGACTTTCATGTTGATTTTAAAAGTCAATATGAAAAAAAAATGTTTGGGTCGCTAATATAAAACGAAGTTAAAAAAGATCGTTAGAAAAAATCTTCCCATTATTCGCGCTCTATTACCAACAATGGCCAAAGTAACAAACGTTTAATTATAATTTCATTATGAAACTGACGTAATTGTGTCCTAAATCTTTGATGTTTCAATACCATAATATTGGTTTGGTTCAGTGCCAAATAGAAAGGGTTTCAATAAACGGTGCCAATAATGATTATAATTCATTGAATCTTTCCTTTTACGAAGGAAATCTATTGTAAAATTTTGTTCTTGATCGAAATTTTAAAGTAAAGGAAATATTCGATTGAATTTGGATTTCCTGGTATTGTAAGAAGTTTGACAATAGCTCGTACTTTGTTCACTCAAAGGAAACTTTATTTCTTGATTAATAAACAATGGATTCGTACATTTTTAACTGCCTGAAAAGTGGTCCCAAATTCCAATGTTGAGCAGGAGGTCCTAGGGTTTTATTCCCGGGCCCTGAAAAGTGTTATTATTCCTTTTATTGGCTTGTTGGTCTAGTGATTAGTAACTCTGACTGCTATGACCGAAGTCGTGGGTTCGATTTCCACCAAAGATTTTTTTTTGTGGTACACAGCCATTGTTCTGTGTCTGGGTGTAATTTATCAATAATTAATTTATGTGTGTGTTTAGAAATATGAATATCAGTTTTCTAGTAAAGATAAAGAAAAATTTATTGCTTATCTGTGTACATTAAGTTCTTATTAGTAAATCATTACATTTTTGGTTTCAACAGTCTACCCAAGTCAGACATGCAACAATAGTATTAGGCAATTATAGATTATACGACATTAGATATTAGGTACATTAAATTTTAAAATATTATTTTTTATCAAAAAGTTCATAAAGATAATAAAATACATTTTCAATTAACATTTTTTTAAATTTATTTTTAAATAATTTTGCATTCAACTGTTTAATAGCCGGTGGTAACTGACTATACACACGAATAGCAGTAACATAAATGTTAATAATTTAACATAGGTAATACATCATATTGTTAATAACTGGTAAATGAATGTCATATTTATATTGTTTTCGAATGTTACTTTTAGAATCTGATTTAAAATTAAAATATTGCATATTATTATTACCTTATTGGTGAGGTTCTTCAGAAAGGTCAGGTGAGTAGTACTCGCAACCGGCGCGTGTGTATGACAACATGTATGAATGTAAACGAAGCAAAAGAAGTATGTAAGAATCGTTGCATATGGCGCTCTGTAGTTTCTGCTTACCCCCATGGGGAAAAGGCGTGAGTTTATGTATGTATGTATGTATGTATGTATGTATGTATGTATGTATGTATGTATGTATGTATGTATGTTGCATATTATTTTTTTTGTAAGTATGTATATTGCAATTTTTTTTTTTTGTATTAATGGTGTACAATAAAGAGTATTCTATTCTATTCTATTCTATTTTTAACAAATAAACTTAATTAACTTAATTAATTCGAGTATATAAATACCAGTTAGTGTCAGGAGTGCCCATGCACGTAGTTTGGGGACTAGGTGTAAAAGTTGCGGAATATTTATTTAGTCACATCTGCCTAACCTTACGGGATAAACGGGCATGATAATGTTATGTTACTTCAACTCTACCCACCTAATATCTATAGAGTCGCGATGTACGTAGAGTTGCACAAACTGCGCCTGTGACAGCGCGTAATATAATTAATAGAGTTTGTGCGCGTTCACTGCGCCCCCCGTTTGCTTCGATGTACACCCGCTGGTTGGTTCATATTGTGACCTCCTCATTTTACTGTCAGACAAGCATAATAAAAGATTTCCTTTTAAAAAATAAAATAAAGATAGATTAAAGAACACCGGCGAGGGAATTGTTGATGAAATTATTAAGCGTCTACGTATGTCACCGTAATAGATACCAACGAAATAATTTACTAAGTTTTATCAAATCAATCATAAGGCCTATCAAAGTCTGGAAAAAAATTCTTCATAATTGAGCGCTTAATTGACTAGATTATTGATGAAATAAATAATCATAGCTTTGTGTTCTTTTCTTTCCGGCTTGACTTCATGGCTTTTGGATTAGCTATACTTTTAATGTTGCCATGTAATATAAATCTTAGCCAAGTTGCTTAAAATTATTGGCTTGACATAATGCATTAATATACTTATTTTAACATTTGTATTCTGATGCAGACATGTATTTATGTCTGCATCAGAATACAAATGTTAAAATAAACACGATTGTTTGTGCTAAGATTATAGCGGACATAACCTATTATATAGACATAACCTTTAAAACTTAAAAATAAAATATTTTAATTCCTGACTTCCTATAAAAGTATAACCAAAGAAAAAACTGTTCAGAAATTCAAACTCTATACTTTTAGATATTTTTCATAGGCAACGAAAATAAAAATGTCAACAAAAATTTGTTTGGGAGTTCGCCGGTGTTCTTTGTAACGTAAACCGTGTGCGTACATTATGTACTTTTCTGATTCATGTGACTATTGTATCGTTCTTAAAATGGTGAAAGAAAACAAAAATACCTAAAAAGGTGTTTCTTGACGATATGTGAAGCAAAGTCAGTGGCTCATGGGCCATAATCTCTGACATTAAGTTAGTCACTGATCATACGAAAAAAAAATGAACGTTTTTATAAATCACGTATTTTTACTTTTATGCCATTGTTGATCTTGTTGCTTTTTCCAAATGTTCTATGTCTGTATCACCTTAAGGTAGACTGGAAATCATGCATTATGCCCACCTTTATACTAGCAGCACAGTGTAAATATTAATACAGTAGGACGACGCCTTTGATCTCTGGAAAAATGCCGACAACTTCTACACGCGTTACACTTGAAAAATACCTCCCGCACTACGAACATCGTTTTGTTCGCAGTGCGGGAGCGGCTTTCTCGCGTCTCGCCCCTCACACCCCGCACGATTGCCCTGTCTAGACGGCTTCGTTGGACGACTGTATGTTTTTAGATTGTGCTATCAGATTGAACGCAAGAATGCCCGCGATTCCGATTGAATCTTTTTTATTTTTTTGACATTGAGGAGGAAAATCTTTATTGGTATCTGACACTTACTCTTACTAGCTCCTCAAGTTTTAAATTGAGCTCACGATATCTGTCAAATGCTTGCACTGACTGATCTGGTCCACTTATTCTGTGTGGTTCTTTCCTCAAAAGACCATAAGACACAAATCTGCATGGTTCTTACATAATCTGATCAAGATAATGTCTGGACTTTAAAAGAGACTGTGATCTCTGAGTTTCTTTCGGTGTTTCTTCTCAGTGTAGTCAAAATGACATGTAAAAGTGTTTGTAGCTGAACCAATTTACGGAAATAAATATCATTTATCATTTTACTGTTTAAAACTCACTGCGATGATCTCCTGCGTCATTCTCTCACATCTGTGCCAATCTCGATCGGTTTTTACCAACTCCAGTGGATACGGTACATACAATTTTTCCATCTGCGACGTTTCTCAAGATCGTCCCCCATTGTCACTTCCACTCTTATCAGGTCATAGTTCCTTAAAAAAGCCTATTCGTGGCTATAAACAAAAGGTAATCGTCACTTAACATCCCCACCGGCTATCGACAGGTATTAGCCGTTCACCGCGATTGGCTTAATGACGTCATTAGTACAAATCGGCTAATTTTCGGCGGGAACTTATTGTTATGGATTGGTTACAATGGTGTTAAATAGCTTGATTAGAATGGAATTGTTATGGAGCGAAAAATCCATGGGGTTTAAAAGTTTTGCAGGATAACGGTGTTAAAATAAATGGCTATTAAAATATGTGCAGAGAACAATAAATAGTAATTTATTAACTTAATGGCCTTCTCAGTGTAATAGTGACATGCGTTACTGCTGAAGACGGGATACGTACTAGGTTCGATACCAAGGTTGGTCAAAAAGATATTGGGTTATTATATTTGCCTAGAGTCTGAACGTGTGACCGATTAGGAATAGGCTCATCCCCAATATCCAATATCCCCATATCTTATAAGCAAGAACGTTATACAGCTGGTTCCAACTGGATCTTTAGTTTTCCGTAAGAGTAGGTATATAGAACTCAGAGAATCGGACAACTAGTTTAACCAAGAGGTAGGTACTTATCGTATTACCCAATCACTGAGTTGTTAGGGTCGGTAGGCTGTTGGTCTGAAACTGGTAATAAGCTGCACATAGCTAGATGAAATGGTTAGGCAGGTGACAAAAAAGTAACAAAATTGATAACAAAATAAAAAAAATCGCACATTAATTTCATAGGTTGCAATGAAGGACGTAAGTGGAATTAACTATCCCACATGTACAAAATGACGAACTTCGCAAAGCGTCAGCAAATAGGTGTTTGTTGACTGAATTCGGAAGTAAGTTCTAAAGATCTGTCGGCCAACATATTGGATGATAAGTTGGAAGACTTGTTGCACCTGACTCTGATCGAAAATGATCATAATTGGGTTTGTATGACAATGGAAAAATGGGAAAAAATGACGGTGTTTTTCAAGTTTAAATCACTTTCTTATCCCAAACAGCCAAAGTTTATATTAATGTAATGAAAACATTAATTTAGTTAGCATTTCGAAAAGTACTAGTTGTATCCTTGCCTTATTGTACTGCCGGAAAAGGCTTGGCAGATGCAAAACAAAACGAAGTGCACTGGTTTTAGGGCACCAATGCATTTAGTACCAAAGATAATATATTTATATCAACTGGTGTTCTAAACATAGGTGTTCAATCTAGAATACTTCAACCAAAAAAATATTCCCGCTTACTACCTACAAACAAACAATTCGTTCCAAATATGAAATACATTTTTAAAATCGCTTGTGTGTCTAATCCAGCCTGTATGCTGTGGTACACACACGGCTACACATCAAGCTATACATTTCCAGTATAAACTGATCTCTCATTGTGAAGGATTTCCGTACCATGCGAGGTCAGTGTAAACTGGAAATGTACAACTTGATGTGTAGCCGTGTTCACTTACAAGTAAAAAAAATATTCTTAGAAACAATAAATATAATTATTGAGTTTCAAGTAAAAAATTTGTTTATTAGGTACATTGCACAAATGCACATAGATAGTTAAAGGGAAAGGGATAGGATAGGCACAGGTATATTGCATTTTTGGTATAATGTTGCACCAGATATAGAATGTACAATTTGAGCTCCAACGACATGGGCATGGTATAGACATGTGCTGTTGCATACAAAAGTATACCTATTTGTCTAAAATTTGTGAAAAAGCTGTTTTTTTTTTCAGAATCATGGGTCAGTGACAATATGCCACATGAATAAAATTACTCGTAGGTACACCTTGAATTTTAAACCTCCCGCTACTCTAATGTTATTACAGAATACCAAAAGTCTTGCTTTAAAGGTACACACCACTTCGCATTAATCGATTTAGGCAATTTTATTAGAAACTCAGTGAGAGCAAAGTGCTCAGGGGTCCTCAAAAACCGGGACCAGCACGTAACACAGGGGTGTACAAGTACGATAATTCCCGAAATAACTTGTCGACACAACCACTCCCTTTGCGCTGGGGTCACCATGCTTCAGTCCTATTTGGGACACAGTGAAAGTGTTTTTCATCAAAAAAGACACTTTACTGATGGGGCGGTCGTCGTCTCATGGTCGTTGAACTAATAAGCGTGTCACATAGCCCAATAGTTTTAGATTCACAAAATGAAGAAACTGATCAAGTTTTGGTGGTCAGAGGTCAACACATTCATCAAACTACCCAATGTGTCTCATTTATTTGATAGTATTTCACCTTTATTACAAACAGATTAAGATTCATGTTCAATGGAGAAAATTTGAAAGCTTAATGTTGTGGCGTCTGTACTTTAATAGTACATGTTTCTGTTAAAAAAATCTACTAGAGATTACCGAAATACCCATGGAATTAAAATAACAAAACTATTTGGATGGATAGGTAATTATATTAATTAAGACAATGTGGAAAAGGTCACATTACGTAACAAAGTTGTTAGTCGAACCTATGATGATAGACAGCCGCAGAACTCCGCCGGACATAACATACATCTGAGTTTTTTTAGTCTTTAGGTATTTATATTTAAAATTCTTTAAAATAAATGCGCCGCCAGGATTGACCCTGACGAATTTTGCTAATTTTGATGAATCTAAACCAAAAACTTAATTATAGTGGTCTTCTTTTTTACGTGTCGGTTTGTAACTATACCCGGAGTCAGAGTTTTCATGTCGCCCATGGACTTGGTTTCACATCCCGTCAAAAAACAAAAATATATATTAAAAATATATATATTTCTTAACAAAGCAAATGAACACTATACAGTACGCACATGAATCCCAAAACGTCAGAGTTGCTTCGAACTCAAGACTTACGACTTGACAGTCCGCTGAATGGTAACCATTTAAAAGGTAATACGATAAATTACTGCTTCAGAGCTGTTACTATTCTTAGCTCTAAAATACCATGAAACTTTTCAACATCATTACTGACATTTTAGCAGTTTAACCGTTTGTGGCCCGATCTTTATATCGTTGTGACGCTGCCATGTTGGTTTTGACAGCTGGGCCTCAAGTAACAGTTTAAGAAGCGTGTTGCTTTTGCTATCATATTACACACACATACTCTACGTCCTCACAATTTCAAAGACTCCGATTCTCTGCAGGAATTTTCCAGGAAGATTCCGCAGACCAGTTCGTGTATTAAACCAACGTATCTACCCTATCCGCGACTAAGTTTCAATTAAGCCTTCCCCTCTCTCATTCGTCGCTCCACCTAAGCCTTACGCGGCAGGCGCCTACAAATAGATTACAGGATTTATACCACGATTGTTTAGGCTAGGAGATAAATTTCGATGGAAGCCCTTTGTTTCAGAGGCAAAGATAGTATTAAAATTTGATTAGAACGGTTTTTTGGGGAGGTTCGTACTGAAATTATTTTGGGGTGTTGTTGACACGTTGAGGCGGTGATTAAAGAATAACAGTGAAGCTTAAACCCTGTCTGGTAAAGGAATTAATATGACGCCGAAAGCATTTTTATCCAGGCTTAGTATTGATTTGTGTGCGTTTGTGATATTCACGGATATTGAAAGTCAAACTAATCATTTTCCTCCGATACTTGTGACCCAAGACACAAGTCTATGAGTATTGTTTGTTACGCTTCGCTGGTGCTCTAATGTTGTTTTATTCTATATAACATCTAGACAGCGTTTCAGAGAGGATTATTAGAGATATAATCCAATCCGTTCTCCTCTAGAATAAAAAATTGTATCATGCTACTAAGGAGCATTTTAGCCTGCCATTAGTAAAGTCCCAACGTAAGTACCTACATCTAACATTTTGTCTGACAATTATTATGGTAGGTAAATCTTTTCTAAATCAAATTTCCAGTCTCCTCCTCCTCCTACTCACAAACAGAGTTACCGCGGTAAACAAAGTCCTCGTAAGCCTAGTTTTATTAGAGTGGAGAGTCTAGACGTGGAGCCTTATTGGATCCCGTTCAATGGTAGGCCTGAAACGAGCTTGTACGAAATTGTATTAAGTGCGAGTCTATCGTGGAGGGCAGAGTTGAAAATTTTATACATTTTGTGGCAAAACTGTCGAGTCACAGACCTATATATTTTATATAATCCAGTACTGCAAATATAAGCGGGCACACCCTTTTTACTTGGAGGCTTCTTTTTATTCAGTTTGTTGTAGGTTTTTGGTTAAGTTTAGTTGTCAATGTCGGTACTTATTATTAATATGTATGCTCCATCATGTAGCTCATCTAGCATCATGTAACTAACAGCTAGCAAATTATTTTATTTAAATCTTCTTCTTCTTATCGTGTGGTTAGTAACTAACCTGGTGTCAGAGTTTTAATGCCACCCATGGGCCTCTGACTTGGCCTCTTTTCTCTTTAACCGACTTTAAAAAAGGAGGAGGTTTTATGTTCGGGTGTAAGTATTTTTTTTTTTATGTATGTTACCTGATTTCTCCGCCATTTGTGGACCGATTCTTAAAATGATTTTTTATTTGAAAGAGTATTTTTTGAGGTGGTCCCATTTTAATTTGGTGAAGATCTGGTATTGATCTCCGGAGATATACAACGGAACTCTTCAAAAATAGACGGCAAATCTGTAGTGATTGCTGGAATCGCTTGGATGTTTATTGTATAAACAACATTATGACGTATCATCACGCCTGTATGCTCCGAGGGGTACGCAGATGTCGTACAAATATACCTAGATTTGGAAAGTTAGGTATGTGTTTAATTTATTACTATTAGGGGTAAGTGGATAACCCTACTACCATGTCATGTATTGTTAACAGTTAACAATACAAAATAAATTCATGCCAAATATTATTTGTATGGAAACAACTAAAAATGGTGAAATAAAAAACTTTTTTGCAAAAAATAAAACCGACTTAAAAAAAACACTAACCGGTGTAAAATAACTCTAAATTCGGAAGTCGGTGGCCCATCATAAATAAGACAAAACCGCCAAAGCCACAGACTTCCTAATTTAGAGTTATTTTACACCGGTTAGTGTTTTTTTTAAGTCGGTTTTATTTTTTGCAAAAAAGCTTTTTTATTTAAATGATTGTTTATTACCTAATTACCATTATAGTGTAACCAAAAATCAGACAAACGTGTTTCTGGGCAGTTTGTTCCACTTCTTCTTTCCAGCAGAGACACTAGGCAGTGGTGAAGGGCGATCATTTTAGGAGACTGTCTTAATAATCATAATCGTAATCATAGTCATATCTTATCTTATCATCTTGTGTAAATATTGACGTTCAAATGTGCTGAACGTCAACCTAACATGAATATGACATTTGATTTGGAAAAGACAATTCGATTCCACCCGACACACTAATAAATGTTGGGCTGATACCTAAATGGTTATGCTTGCTTTCACTGCAAATTTATTAGAGATCGTTAGAAAGTCTCATATTCCCCACTACTACTTATTCCCTACAACTAATTCATTTAATAATGCAAGTCTTCCCTTACGAAAGGCTAAGCCAGCACCACTCCATACAATAGCGAGGCCCGAACACTGAAACCTTATCGCATCTGGCAATATTCTCTAAAATCTCTTCCCCTTAGTAAATGCAGGCAAAAGCAAAATATAGTTACCTCGAACCAAAGCCTCTGTGAAAAGAGGAACCTAATTCAACGCGACCCTTACTGTCCACGTGCACAATATCAAAATCCTATTAAAAAGGAAGAAAAGCGGGGTATTAGGATGGCGGTGGTAGTTTAGCGATATTTTTAAGTTCTAAAATAGGTATACGAGAGGACTTCAAATACGGATTATATGTATTAAACAAAGACAATAAAGTCATCATCAGGCTTTTCCCTCAACTATGTTGGGGTCGGCTTCCAGTTTAACCCGACGGAGCTGAATACCAGTGTTTTATACTTGGAACGACTGCCTGTCAGACCTCCACAACCCAGTAACTGGGTAACATGATACCCCTTCGTTAAACTGGTTGTCAGACTTTCGGGCTTCTGACTACAAGTAACGACTGTCAAAGATCTACAAATGACAGCCGGGACCAACGGCTTAACGTGCTTTCCGAAGCACGAAGGAGTCTTGGTATGTAATTAACGGTTACCTATCCACGTACCGGCCTCGTCAAGCGTAGCTTAACCTCCGATCGATCCAAGCGGCTGTTATAATTAAGCCACAAGCTCTTCCTATAAAGAAAAGAAAGTAAAAGCATTTATTTGGGATGAATAGGCACACGATATAAATAGGAAAGTTAAATAACACGACAGAAAAAAACGAAAAGACAATAATAAAATAAAATGATGTGCTCCATCATGTTGCATCACGCCTGCATTTCCCGATGGGTAAGGCAGAGGTGTACCTGTCCAGTCGGGGATCACGGAAGTGTTGTTCCCGTGACCCCCGGCACAGGTGTGAAAAGGAACACGGAGTGGTTTTTAGTCAGTAAGAGTCTGACAGAACCGTCCGCCCTCCCCGGTGCGGGGGACAGCCATGAGGATTTCCCTCCAAGAAGAGTTACCTATAGTACCATAGACATCCGTTTTTTTTTTTTTTATATATATATTGGGTCTACTCCTGACCTCAATCTTGTCCTGCGCTCAGAGATGAGGTCGACGATGGAACGAGCTTACCCATAAGAAGCCTATTAACTCGCGACTTATACAGATTGGGGTCATATGAACTCGGGAACACTGATGCAAGCAGGGAATTCCACTCCTTGGCTGTGCGCATAATGAAGGAACAGGCAAAGCGCTACGTGCGAATGTGTGGAACATCTACAAGGAATGGGTGATAACCTGCAGTACGTCTGGATTCCCGATGGAAGAAAGGAGATGGTGGAATGAGCTCGTGGAGCTCTAGAGCACACTCACCGAAATACAGTCTGTAAAAGACCGACAGACATGCCACTTTGCGGCGGTGGGCCAGGGTATGAAGCTTGGTACCCACCAGCTTTTCGTCACAAATGAGCCTCTTGGCTCTGCGCTCTACTGAGTCGAGTGTGGCTAGTTGGTATTTGGCTGAGCCATCCCAAAGGTGACAACAATACTCCATGCTGGACCGGACTTGAGCTTTATAGAGAACTAAAAGCTGGTCAGCTTTGAAGTACCGCTTAACCTTATTTAGGATGCCCAGCTTTTTTGCCGCAGTATGAGCTTTCGACTCAATGTAGGCACCAAAGTTAAGATTTGCACTTAACTTCGTGCCATCCGTGTAGTACACACATACACAAACGTGTTAGGAATACACAATTCACTTCACTCAAGTTTTCACTTGACTTTAGAGTTCTTCAGATATAATAATGTTCAAAAAGAAAATATCGTTTATTTCTCCATCCTCATAATAAGAAACTCCAACTAAAGTCGCCAGAAATAGTACAAAACCCCCAAGCCCACCATTGTACGGGATCCAATAACGAATCGACGGCCGCACACATGACCTAGTTGTACTAGACTTGTATTATTCTCCGGATGGAAAGATGATAGAAAATATTGTAGCTACTGAGAAACTTGGCTTTGGGTACCTAACTTTGCCTATGACGGACTAAAAATTTTTATCAAGTAAATAAATAAAAAAAATAAAAAAAAAATAAAATAAATAAAAAAAAATTATGATGTTATTTTTTTTTGGCAAATGTGTGGAACGAGGGTTTTTCATATTTTTTCTGCCACCAGACGGCGCTTCGTATGCGTCTGGTGCAAACAGCTCTAGCAACAGTAACTATTTTTTTTTAGAGAAATGCTACGTATTTGTAAGTGTTATTAATTTTATTATGGACTAGCTGACCCGGCAGACTTCGTGCTGCCTAATTAAATTACAATAAATTCCTGTCAAAATGATTTGTAATGTGACATTTTTTTGTTCCTACATATTTTATAGTCGGGGCAAAAAAATCTCCTGAACAGAACCGTCACCCTGGTGATAGGGCGTTGTGAATAAGAAATATAATTAAATAAAACATATATAAGCATTTAAAAAAAAGTAATCACTTTATTGTTAATCATGTGAATCATAATTATTAACAAAAATCAGTTTTATTTTCATTGTAGTGCTTCGTGCTGTGTGATGTTTTTTGTTTGATTATCTGGCGCATAGACAAACAAATCTGATGGTTTTCCAACACGGGAACAGGCAACTTATAATTGACCACAGTAAGAAACATGGGTTTTCCAGATTAATACCACAAACACTTAATGATTGCCCCTGGGACTTGTTTATGGTCATAGCAAAAGCAAGCCGAACTGGAAACTGTAGTCGTTTAAAGTCAAACGGCACATCAATCGGAATAATTGAAATGTGCGGTATGAGAACGTCTTCTCCTTTATACTTTCCTTTCAGTATAGTTGCTTCTATCACGTTGTTTAGTAATTTTTTTATCGCTAACCGTGTGCCGTTGCAAAGACGCGGTTGGTTGAGATTTCGCAACATTATAACTACCGATCCAGCCTTTAATTGAAGATTGTGAGGTGGCAATCCTGGCAAATCCAGCGAGTTTAAAAATTCTGGTGGATAGTTCACTACATCATCTTGGTTAGTAGCCGAATCAACTGATTTATATATCCTCGATTCGCCTGTAATTTGTTCTTGAATTTTTAAATTTAATTCATTTACATCTATGTTTTTTGCAGCCAATATAGCTCGTTCGCTCAACCAATCATGGTTCCTGTAATTTTGAGAAACAGCTGGAAACACCTTCTGGATAAGTTTATCTTTTGATCGAGTTAACTGACAAAAACTTTGAGAAATGTTAATGCAGCCAGTCAACATGTCTATAGAAAATTTGCCACTACCAATGTCAATGAGTTGTTTAGAGAATATGTTTCCACATTTTGCAATTCGACATGCATATTCTTGCTTAAATGAAGTACATTGACATGTTTCCACAATTGGAGGAGTTTAGACATGCATTGAGTTCATCAGCTGTTGTTGATCGTGGCATCACTGGCAATGTTTGACGAAAATCTCCTGCTAATAAAATCATTGCACCACCAAATTGGTTATGATTGCTCCGTAGGTATATCTTTTAATGTGCAAATTGACCCTTTGACGTTAAGAACATACCTACATTGTTTAAACAACAGTGAGTGCTTGTAATTCAATATGAACTTTATACAATAGCAATAAAGCTCATTGTAAAAGAAAACGTTTGTATGGGAAAAAGAAAAGAGCTGTTTTAGGGGTTTTCCGGCAATTACTCGAATTTTTCTCGCCGTAAAAACCATCTTTGAACTTCAATAAACATTTAAATAAAAGAATTGGCCAAATTGGTCCAGGCGTTGTTGAGTTATGCGCTTACCAACATATTTTGCGATTAATTTTTTATATTATAGATTAATAATGAATTATATTCAATAATATCAGTTACTAATAAATAAATAATAAAGTTACTCGAGAACAAAGACATTCAATACCTAGTCTTTTAAATCTCTTTGCTTGAGAATATATTTGAAATAACTTATTATTTTTACTTTTTTTCACAATTTCATAGTGAACACAATACCGAAAACCCGACTTATTTATAAATAGTAGACTTATTCGATTGTAAGACTATGATTTTGCTGAAATAAAATATTAAATTTAATAATTTTCATTATTTACTTTTTGCCTGACATTATGTCAGTTGTCAATCTGTCATTTACTTTTCTCTAATTTTGTGTCTTAGATTTCATAGTGACTATGAAGGTTGCATCTGATTTATGTAATTTAATTTATTTTTATTAGTATGTTAGCTCAAATAATGTAATTTATTGTTATGTTTCCTGAATTTTCTTTGCTATAAACCTCACGGAGCCCGAGACCTTTCCAACGAATGCAAAACCGTGGAAATCGGTTCGTGCGTTCTGGAGTTATATCGTCAGGAAGGAAAACCCGACTTATTTTTATATAGTAGTATCAGTTACTAATAAATAAATAATAAAGTTACTCGAGAACAAAGACATTCAATACCTAGTCTTTTAAATCTCTTTGCTTGAGAATATATTTGAAATAACTTATTATTTTTACTTTTTTTCACAATTTCATAGTGAACACAATACCGAAAACCCGACTTATTTATAAATAGTAGACTTATTCGATTGTAAGACTATGATTTTGCTGAAATAAAATATTAAATTTAATAATTTTCATTATTTACTTTTTGCCTGACATTATGTCAGTTGTCAATCTGTCATTTACTTTTCTCTAATTTTGTGTCTTAGATTTCATAGTGACTATGAAGGTTGCATCTGATTTATGTAATTTAATTTATTTTTATTAGTATGTTAGCTCAAATAATGTAATTTATTGTTATGTTTCCTGAATTTTCTTTGCTATAAACCTCACGGAGCCCGAGACCTTTCCAACAAATGCAAAACCGTGGAAATCGGTTCGTGCGTTCTGGAGTTATATCGTCAGGAAGGAAAACCCGACTTATTTTTATATAGTAGATTACGGCCAGAGAAAGGTTTTCGAACTTAAGTTTGAGCTCAAAAACAGAGGCCCGAAAGTCACTGGTATATGTCACTTACGCCCTCCTGTTTTATTTGCACACATAGGTACTGCACAACACTGTGGCATTTTAGAAAACAATATTCCTTTTGTATCGTTTTTAAGAACAAATAAACCAAAAATAATATGTCGAAAAATACAAATCGTGTATGCGTTTTGGCAGTTGTTTGGACCTGACGCCACAGCGCTGCCATCTCACGTTGAAAATTTCAGAAAACCCTCATTCATCATCTGCTAAGCTTTTTCCCAACTATGTTTGGGTCGGCTTACGGTATAACCGGATGCAGCTATATACCAGTGTTTTACATGGAGCGAGTGCCTGCCTGAACTCCACAACCAGTTAATGGGTAACACGATACCGTTTGCTGGTTGTCAGACTTCCGGGCTTCTGACTATCTGTAACTACTGTTATAAATCTACAAATACTAGCCGGGACCAATGCCTTACGTGTTATCGAAAGAGTCTTGATATTATGTAATTAATGGTCAGCCATCCGCGGACCAACTTCGTCAAGCGTCGCTTTACCTTCGATCATTATTCGGTTATTATTTAGTCCCAAGCTCTCTATGATTGGAATTGTTCGTTTCCTAAATGATTTTGAAGAAATCAGTTAGATATTTATTTGGTCTCGACAAAACAGTTGGTCATTATTAATTAGTTACTGTTGGTTCTAAAGAAAGAAATAAAGAAATAATAAAAACAAAGAAAGAAAGAAAGAAAGAAAGAAAGAAAGAAAGAAAGAAAGAAAAAAAGAAAGAAAGAAAGAAAGAAAGAAAGAAAGAAAGAAAGAATGAAAGAAAGAAAGAAAGAAAGAAAATATATTTATTTGGGACACGCACAGGAATTAAACAGTACAAAACTAAAACTAACATATTAAATAGAAATAAAAAAATACCTGTGCGAGGGCAAAAAGGCTCCTATCTCAGCACGATGCCACGATATTTAAAAAAAAAACAATAAATACCGCAACGCTGTTATTCTGATAGGGCCACAAAGAGGCATAAATTATATATAAATAATAAATAACATGAATATAAAATGACAGATGCAACAGATGATATAAATCAAGTAGTGATCTAATCTATCTATGTTCTAGCTATAAATCTCCAACGTTATTGTATATAAAAAATCTAGTTCAAGTTCTGCGTGCTTGCAAAGAAAGAAAACGTAAAGTCGCACACGTTTATAAAAAAACACTTATGCAGTGATTCATCCATAAATAACTTCAATTTATTTTTATTATATCTGTCTACATCATCATCTCAATATAACCAAACTACGTCAAGTTTATGATCGTGTAAACCAATATTCTAATTCGAATATTTTATCTGTAAAACAGCGAATGATATTCGATATGACTTGTTTTGTTTTCTCGATTCCCTGCGGAATATAAACTTTAGATCGACTGGGATTATCCGATGTCGTACCGAGTATTTTATCTTTTGAACAAACAACGCTACTGGGCTCCGTTTGTTCAATCTTACTGATAAAGATTGGATTTCATTTTATTGATTTTTTAACTCATATTGTTACTTACTGAGGGGGTATGTTATTTACCCACTATATTTGAACAAAAACAGAGAATAATTAATCCGTACACATAAATGTCACCGATAATAGTACCCAAAAGACAGTATTACCACGGCGGTTAGCAATGCTGATTTTGTGACCTAAAAAAGAATCAGCCTTTTGGTCACGTGAAAAGTCAACCAACCGCTCAGTGATTTCCAGAAAACAAGATCAATGATTTTTATCACAATAATATATCACCTAATCCAGATTCGTTCTTTTCTTCACACTTCTCCTCATCTAAAGATAGGAGGTTTCTATTGTATTATTAATTAATTATTTTAGTGAATAGTAATAGAAGAAAGTAAATAAAATACACCAGCCTTTTACTATCCCACTGCAATGCAAAAGCCTTTTCTCATACGGAAAAACATAAGCACTAAACGCTTGCTCAAGATGGATTGACAATTTTAACACTATTTTCATTAAAAGTCTAATTTTCATTTAAGTCACACACCAAGATGAACTTAGAAAGCCATAGATATGTTTAAATCCAAAGCACACACCTGTGACGTCTGGAATGAAACATGTGCGTATTGTATGATTTAACAATTACTTAAAAAACGGTAAAGAAAAACATCGTAAGAAAGCCTGAGAGGTATTTTTCAACGGCATGTGAAGTTATGACAGAATCCCATAGGTGGCATCAACTCTGATATCAGTAGGCCTAGCCATATTACAAATTTTATTCTTCTCGTTAAAACTTGACAGTTGACAAACAGCAGATTCCTTAAACGCCATTTTCTTTCTATTGTCGCCCCATCGATAATAATAATAGAAATAGAATTTGTAATATGTCTAGCCCTTCAGGTTAGTTACAAACTTCACAAAAAAGAGAGAAATAAGTTGGTGTTTGCCTGGATTTGAATTCACGAGCTCGTACATAAAAGGCAAGATGTTATCCACGATTAACGTTAAGATTGGTGAAAGAGATTTAGGAAACTTATTGAATGTTTTTAGAAACTTGGTTTATTGAATGTTGTTTGCGATAGGTTAACTTTAAGGTAATACAAATTAATTCAGTTTGGAACAACAAATAATTCTTTAAAAGCTGTTGCCAGCGGCTTTGCCCGCTTTAACTCGAAAAATATTCCACGGGAAGATTTATAATCGGGATAAAAACTATCCCATGTGTTAATCTAGGTTAAATACTATCTGTGTACAAAATTTTACTAAAATCCGTTCAGTAGTTTTTGCGTGAAACAAATTTTCACGTTTATAATATTAGTAAGATATCAACTCTTCAAAATGACCTACATTCGAGTCTAAAAATAAAACATTTTCCCACTCAAATTATTATTCAAGGTAAAACTGCCCTTGATGGATTGTACTCTCCTGTCTTCAGCACTTTTATCTTCAAATTGTTCACAAACACAATCAATTCGAGCACATTCGTTTCTTATTTATAGTTGTGAAGATAAAACAAAATGTTTCTAGTTGGTTGTTGCGTGGGATTGTACCTTGACCTTTGTGTCCTCATGAATAAACGCCTACTAAAGTTACGACCTGTATAACCTTTATACAACTATTGGTTTTCAGAGCATTAAATATGGCAAAACTTTACAATGGGTTAGTTCTTTGGGATTTTATGGAAAAAATATTGTTAGGTGTAAAAATGTTTAGTTACAGTACCTATTTCATTTCCAACTCCATCATATCGCCTTCCAGTAAGCGGACTTCTAAAAAGGAGGAGGTTTTATGTTCGTGTGTATGTATTTTTTTTTTCATAATGTTCTCTCTATGAAAGTAGACAGAAACTACAGAACACTACCTGCTACGTTTCTTGCTTACTACTTACTCATTTTGCTTAAGCGGAAATATTCATTGCTGCCAAGGAAAACTAGACGAATAGCTAAACTATCTGCCCACCAAATAAATCCAGCTTTTTCGCAGGTCGAACAGTCAGACAGACATTTTTTTTGTACAATGAATATATTATATTTTTTTTATTTTAGCAGGTGCTTGAGGCTAAATAGTCTCATGAGTCGAAGGTTAAACTACGCTTGACGCGGTTGATCCATGGATGATGTTGATGGTGGTCATTCATAACATACCAAGACTCCTCCGTGCCTCGTAAAGCACGTTAAGCCGTTGGTCCCAGCTGTCATTTGTAGATCTTTGACAGAAGTTACGGATAGTCAGAGAAACTCAAAAGACTGACAACCAGTTTAACCAAGGGATATCGTGTTACCCAGTAACTGGTCTGTGGAGGTCGATCCGTGTAAAACACTGGTATTCAGCTGCATCCGGATAAACTGGACACCGAAATTGTAGAAAAAAAAATATTGAGAGACATTTGAATCTATATAAGATTGTAAAAATTTATATTTCGACTGGCCTGTTGGTCTAGTAGTTAGTGACCCTGACTGTTATGCCGGAGGTCGTAGGTTCGTTTCCCACCCAGGACAAATGTTTGTGTGATGAGCACGATTATTTGTTCTGTGTCTGGGTGTAATTTATCTATAATATGTATGTATTTAGAAGTATATAAGTATGTTTATCAAAGTCAAAGTCATAGTCAAATCATTTATTTCAATTAGGCCATTTAAAAGGCACTTTTGAACGTTAAACTTACAAGTTAAATAAAATTTAATGATTCTAGTTGCCCCTTCCAAAAGGTAGTTTTGTATGGAGAAGAATGGGCAAGAAACTCCATACTTACTCTTTTAAAATAGTTTTTACAATATTTGTATACAATAAAAAATACATTATATGTGAATACGATGTACCTAGAATAAACAAAGTAAAATAAAAAAATAAATAAAAAATAACATACTATGCTAAGATAGATTAAGCATTTTAGTAGATAAGTATATAATTATGTGGATAGATACATGGTACTCTCACATTTACAAATATTAAAATCACGGATTAATATTTAACAAATCAAGAAAATATTAAATAAATAATAATAATAAATAAAAAAAAAAATAAAAAAAAAAATCAGCTGTTTAGTACCCATAACACAAGCTTAACTTGGGACTAAATGGCGTTGTGTGGAAATGTTGTGGAACCATTGTAGAACATTTATTGTATAGATTTCAGTAGATTTAAATATATATGGATATATTAAGCGGAAAACATCCAGCTTATGTAAGCTCCATGTTTTTAGATTTTCTTTAATGTCACCTTCACGAAACCCGAAGCAAGCTCTATTCTTAGTCTCAAAGGACACGAGTATATTACATTTCTCTCGTATAGAGAAATTCAGCTTTTATATAAGATTACAAAGACTATAATAGAACAATATTACATCTAGACTGAAATACAATACGGCTGTCCTCAACGCAAACAAAGGAAATCTTACAAAAAAAAAATTGTTCGCAAAAAGAAAAAACCCCCGAAACTTCTTTTAGCATACGAAACTTAACTAAGCCTTACAAAAATAGACGTAAAAAATGTTATGAAAAACGAATGATTTATAATAGGCCTCCTTAAAAATTTACGAAACCAAGACACCGATTTATTACATCCGAGTATAGAGTATGAATATTTAGAACTGGCAATTATTTATAAGAAACACATTATAATGTTTGACATACACTTGTTAAGTCTTATTTAAAATGTTAACTATCACGATTTATTTATATATTTTTTATGCTTCAAAAACGGTGAAGGAAAACATCGTGAGGAAACCGGCATGCCTGAGAGATATTTTTGACGGCATGTGATGCCAAGTCAGATGCCCATGGGCGGCATTAAAACTCTGGCACCAGGTTAGTCACTTACCGCACGATTAAAAGAAGAATAATTTCTATCTCAGTGGGATTTCTAATAAAATGTTATTTAATTTATTTTAGTAATTAAAATTGCAAATCATGTTGAGTTAGGTAGATGTCATCATTCGCGCCCTACCGCCGGCCTCGTCACCATCGAGGCGGTCCGGCCGGTGCTCGAGCGCTGGCTCGGGAGGAGGCACGGCTCCCTGTCGTTTCGGGTGACACAACACAGGTGCTTACCGGGCACGGTTGATTCGGGAACTACCTGTGTCGCATAAACAGGGAGCCGGACGCCCGGTGTCACCACTGCGTCAACTGTCTGGAGGACACGGCGCGGCATACGCTGGCAGAGTGTGCCGCTGCGCCGTGCGGGGGTCACGGAAGTATCTTCTGTTCCTGTGACCCCCGGCGCAGGTGTGAGAAGGAACACGCGGTGGTTTTTAGTCAGTAAGAGTCTGACAGACCCTTCCGCCTTCCCCGGGGTGGGGGACATCCATGAGGATTTTCCACCCCTAAAAAAAAGGTAGATGTCATCATGACTTTGTATGGTTTAAAGTAAAAATCGTAGGAATTCGAAAAGACAACTAAGAAAATTTTCTAGAATCATACTGAACTCATAGTATATCCCAAAAGTGATGAGTCAATAGCCCTTTCAACATGCAACTGTAACAAAATATATCGTGAAATTACTTGCCTTTAGTTCCAAAGGGAAAAAGTAAGAAAAGCCACCTCTACCGTATTCAAAACCCGAAGTTTTATATTTCCTACCCTCCTAATTTAAACGTCGCTTAATACAAATCCCCTCATGAATTTATTTTCGAAGGAAATATTTGTGTATTTTTTTCTGGGTAGGTAAATATAATAATATTTAATATCGCGACATAAAATATTTTATGCCAGTATCGGTATGGAAAATATTATTAACCTGTTGCCTGGAATAAATACATAATATTTATGGCTAAACAAATGATATAGGTACCACTCTCTCCTTTTTATTAACTTTATTTAACGAAACACATATTCCACGGCAAAAGACTTTATATTCAAATAAAAAATGTTGTATCCTAATTCTACAGTGTTATATTTAGCCAAAGAGATTTAAAATACTATAAAGACAACATGCGAAGAAATTACATAGAAAACCTGTGTTCCCATGTCTCAGTAACGCCATCTAGAATAAAATAGCAATATTGCACACACAGACACACACACACACACACAAACACTCACGCACTCATAGACAAACACACACACGCACACTCACAATCTTTAAGTATACTCTCTTTTTATTTTTTTTTAATTTATTGTTCTTGTTAAGTATTCAAAACTAAACTTTTACATTTTAAAAAAGTTGTGTTAATTGTCACGCTATACGAAATAGGGAGGGGCGGAGTCTTCTACTACAGACATTATTTGTCTAAAAGAAGATTCTGAACATAACAATTGTAAACCAATTATTTGACAAAATATTTGCGGCAGCAGAGTGTAATAAATTGAACTCATAGATTTGTGTCCACTATGACATAAGTATCGAATGAAAATTTTGTCACGATGTCCCTGTCTATAGTAAGTATTTAATGCCTTTGTATTTAGCAATGAATAGATTTTCCCTATCCTTTATTTCGTCCTTGTACTGAATATACACGTGTTCATCTATCAGGCAACAAACTGAAACCAAATATTTTAGCTTCGTAACTTTATGAATATAATAATCTGTTTTCTTCCAAGCGTGCCTAGTTTTTCGGGGAAACTAGGCACGTAATATTTACATTTCAGTTCAAGAAATAATATCTAGTCAAGGTAAAATAAGCAGGGTTATACCACCCACACACACACATTTTGCTCACAAGATAAAGACTATGAATATTCGCTTCAAGACAAGTCGCAGAACAGATTCATTTTTTATATTTATGTCGCCGACAAGTTTTACATAGGTGAGGGGCCTGCGTGTAGGTCTACTAACGGACCTGTGAGTGACTAACATTTCAATACGAACTAATTTAGCGCACAAAATCACACCTTTTAAAAGATTGAGCGTCATTACAATGTAATTTATTAATGAATGCATGCTTAAATAAATAGTTTGAATTAGGAAAATTTTACAGTTTGGGGTAACTTAATGTGCTGGCTTCTTTTCACTAAGTATTTACAATACAATGGTAAGTAACCTCTCTTTGCCGATGATCTTTCAACAAAAATCTTCATTTATTATGTTTCAAAACCATATTGATTAAGTCAACTTTCATACAAAAAAAACACATTATAATCAGCCCAATGATTTGGAAGCTACGATTCTACAGATAAATACACATATACACACCTACATTCACGCACTGATTTATTAATTATTTAATTATATATTAAACATAAACTCGCATCTTTACAGGATGTTTCCAATCCAACAATGGTTTTCACACAAACAACAATTACCTACTAAGATTAAAAAATCAACTTATGATATTGAGGAAGTCAAGCCTGCCTGCTATGATCTTCAGTACGTTGTTGGAGCTGACGCTTCACAAGCTTCAGTCACCCTGAAAAGTACAGGAGGCTGAAAAACAAGGGAAGAAATTAAAATTCATCCGCAGGTGTCGTGTGAAAAGTTACCACGGAGTTCAGGATCTGTGTTAGATACTTGAGACGAGCCTTGGGGACGTATTCTGGAGGAATACGTTAGAATATCATTATTTTATTGTTAAGTACTTACTTGTGTACTAGTTATTAGTTTTATTGTGTATGTTGTAGTCTTCTACATTTGTAAAAATATTTACGTTAGTATTAATCTTTACTTATTTTTACTTATTAGTCTGTGATCTATGACGAATTGACGAAGGAAGGGGGCGCAACTAGAGATCCAACTGTCAAACAGTAAATGATAAATGATGAATGATAAATGATATTTATTTCTGTAAATAGGTTTTCACAAACACTTTTACAAGTTTTTTTTTTAACTAGTAGATAAGATCGGTGTTTCACTACCTGACTACTCTGAGAAGAAACACCGAAAAAAACTCAGAGGTCATAGTCTCTTTTAAAGTCCAGACATTATTTTGGTCAAATCATGTAAGATCCATGCCGATTAGTGTCTGAAATGGTCTTTTGAGGAAAGAACCACACAGAATAAGGGGACCAGATCAGTCAGTGCAAGCATTTGTCAGTAATCGTGAGCTCAACTCGGAACTTGAGGAGCTCCACGTGCTGACGAACAATACCAAAGAAAGAACATTTGGGTTGGTCCCATAAAGAACTCAAACTGCCAGACAAAATGTAAAATAAATAATTAAAAGAACTTAAAAATATTTAGAAAAGAAAATTTAAAAAAAGAATCCACATGGTCCTCACATTCACAATAAAAATTAAAAAAAAACATAATATAGTAAAAGTCTTCTGCTTTCAATGATACAAAGAATACAAATAAATAAATTCCTACCAAAATCGGTAAAATACCACCACAGTCAAGAAATAAATAAAGAAAAAAATAATATTTCTATCAAGAAATGAGAAGACAAATAAGACTAATAACATAGTGCTAGTCTGTAACGTTTATGTGAACGGCTCTTTATTGTATGTTAGTATAGTTTATTTGTGTTGGTTGAGAAAGAAAGAAAAAAGAAAGTGTAATGCTGCTGACTCGCTCGCTGAGACATCAGAAATCGCCTTAGTCACTAATACTAACTGCGTGCAAACCTTGGGTAAGTTTGCTGACCAGTTTCTTTTTGAATACGCAGCAGGTGTTGTTTTGTATTATAAACTAAAAGTACCAAATGTTCTTACAGCATGAAAAGACGGTGGCAGGTAGTTCCAGCATCGAGTAGCAGTCAATTTGAAAGTACTGTGGAATGGGTCAGAAACTTTTATTTTGTTTTCATTTAAAATAGCATAATAAACAGCAATACAAAAGACATTATGTTATAATTAGAATATTATGAATGTAATTCTATAATTTTCATAAATTGTTTATGAATAAATTGAAATTAAATCGCACAATACACATGATTCATAGGGAGGCATAAAATCGATATCGTAGTAACATCGCCACCTCCTCTCCATAATACCGACAGCCACAGCTTGCGCGAACTTGTGTAATTTTGACAAGTTTAAAATTTTCTACCTCGCCCCCCCCCCCCCCTCCTTTCCCCCGCGCCGTCTGTCCCCGCCTGTCATTCTTCGGAACTCCACGTGAATTAGATGATGTTTTTGGGGACAAGTTTTGAATTAAATATTGTTCGCATTCGCAATATCTTAAAATAACTTCAGCTGAAGGTATGCCACCATTTCCGTGTTGTCTCCGAAAATTGTCTATTTTGTGTTTTGATAACAGGACTAACAAACAAAGTAATCAGTAGGTATTCATAGAACTCCTACTTTACCTATCCATTTGTTTACTCGACTGTGCCAGAAGCAGGGAAATGTGTTTCAACCGTATATGTTTGTATGGGCGCATATAGCACGCTGTAGCAGCCTTATCAGTTGATACATTTTAATAAATCTAGCATCATATCTGTCTGGACACATTGATTGTCATAGGCTAAATTAACGATAAAAAGGTCTTGTAAATTACAAAGAATGAAATACAAAATTCAAACGAATTTGAGTACCATACGCACCTAACCTTTCAGAAGAACATCACCAATAAGGTCGGAGTCCTTCTAGGGCGTCCCCTCCTTACTTTTTTCAGAATTATTAAATTTAATTAAACGACAGTTTAACGTCTTAATTGTCGTCAAAGTATATCATGTTATATATGCAAAACAAAACAACAATAGTCTCAATCCAGTAGGCCAATACAGACTTTTATTTTTTATTTATATCTGCATTTTACCTGCATCAGAGAAAAAGAGGTAAGTAGGCACCATTCAAAATGTAACACTATACACATCAAGTTACCTCTTGGGATAACATAGACATTTGAATTCAGGTACACTCGGAATACTACTCGTCCCAAGAGAGCGAAGCTTGAAGAAGGATACTGTAACAAAAATCTCGAGGATTCCATAGAGGTATGTGTGTTTTGAATATTTTGTGCTGAGTGGTTTAAAAGTTTTTTGGGGCTTGACTTAAAAAATCGTCAGTGAATGAAAAACGAGGAATTTTGTCTCTAAATCTCCTTCTCTTTGTATGGTAAGTGTGTGGTGGTGGACCATGGTGTCTGAATTTTAATTCAATCCATTGGCCTATGACTGATTACGATGCGATACTGATTAATTATGTGATGCGATTGAGAAATATGTCAATCGCATCGCATCGCATAAAAAATAAAAACAAAAAATAAATAAAAAAGTCTTTTATTTAGTATTATATATTATACTATTTTGTTAGTATAAAAAAAAATACACTACACTTTTTTAAAATCGCATCGCCTATCGCTTCGTAATTTTGCGTATGAACAATAAACTGTGGGCCAAAATAACCACCTCGGGTAGTCCTGACACAGCTAGAAACGTCACAGCAGATCCAGACATCGCAGAAGGTCGCGGTAGGAGCTGAACAAAACCGGTGACCAGTGGTCCACTTTAGCCTTGGAATGAAAAAACTGGAATTCACGGGAAGAGGCCCAACTGTGAACTAAGGCAGGCTAACAGGTAACAGTAAAAAAATTAAGAAAGGCAGAATCAAGCTCTATTACCATTGACGCAGTAATATTATGTTTCACAGATGTATGCGTTACTTTGCAACTCTTCAATTCAATCTTTCGCAAAAGTTAGAGGAAAAAGAAAATTTCGCACAGTGAGTTTAGGAAAAAGGCAACGCAGCTTATTTGGAGCCCCTTAGCCGCAGCATATTTATTTCCACATAATATCTTCCCCAAATATAAAACCCGACACGCTCCTTAACAAAAAGGGTTACCATTATTCGAGAAAATATTTTTCTTCCAACCTTCCGAGGGGGGAGCCTCCAATTCCCGTCCGTTCGTACCTAATTGTCGTTTTTACCCTACACGTCACGTGTTGACGGAAGTGATATTAATTTAGGGTTCCGTAGGGTGGGTAAACAATTGACCGCTTGGTGTTATTGTTATTTTGCCTTTAGACCCTTTTTCGGGGATTTTGCGTCTTTATTTTGAAGGTAAATCGTTCCGTGTCAACATTGATCAATTGTTGAGCGTGAAGCATTGTTTGTGGGACAAAGGACTTAATATTAACGTCACGGGTACATAATACACATAATGTATGGGTTGATTAATACCTTATGATGTGGGTTGCAAATCTGTTATGGCTAAGAAAGATAGATGAAGTGTTGTAGTTAGGATCTTCGGTCGGCGAGTTTTGTTTTGCACTAACTTGCCGTGACCCGCGTTTTCACCCGCTTGTAAAGGTGACAACGTAAAGATAGATAGTCAATTATAGATTTTGTCAAAAAGAAGGCTATCTAATGCAAAATGTATCAGTTATAGCCTTCAATTTCCTGTTTTTTTGTAATATCCATATAGAGTCCTAAGGCTGGGCTTTTTGTAACATCTCTATGACGTTTAAAAAGTGCTGATCTTCAGCCTAATTTGAATTTAAAATGATTTCTGATTTAATTTTTTTGAGTATCCTCAGACATAGCTTAAAATAAATAAAGTAACTTGAACGATAAAGACATTACGCATTTTCAGGATCACTGTCATTATAAACAAGACTACCTTACAACCATTACGAACACAAAATATATAATAAACACACCTTCAACAATCGAAAAAGTATTTGGGAGGCGCGAACGTCACCTCATTCCTGACAGCGCGGGGATCCTGTAAACTTTTTGATTAATTACATTTCGCTCGCCGTAGAAATATTGCCACATTCCAGGTAGAAGTTATGCGAAAGGTTGCAGAATTAGGAACGTGTAGAGGGGTCGATGATATTCTAATAAGTTGCAGGGTATGTTATAAAGGTTAGAAATATCGTTCCTTCTTTTTGTTGTACACTCCTGGCGGAATGAGCGTCATCAGATCACACATGGGAATGTGTGATCTGATGAGACTTCGCTATCTCTCTTTAAAACCCAACTTAGTAAATTTCATAATCTTTCTCACTTAGAGCCCATTTAAAGAATATTTAGAATAGATTTGAAGCTACACTCTGTAGCTTCAAATCTAAACGGGGAGTGACACATCTGGACACTATAAGTTTTAAATATACCTAATGATGACACACAGAGAGTTGAAATTCTTAATCGGGGTTTTCCTTTTAATTACTGAAGTTATTTTTACAATATAAAGCTACGTTGATAAAAAACACAATAACCGAATAAAGTTTGAATCAACACAAATGAGATTATTCTTAAATTACTTATTTAGGTTCTTTCTTTAGGTAATTTATTTCATCACCACTCAAAAACGGTGAAGGAAAACATTGTGAGGAAACCGGCATGTCCTAGAACCTAAAGTTCGATGACATGTGACATCTACCAATTCGCACTGGGCCCGCGTGGTAGATTATGGCCCATACGCAAAGTACGCGCTTTGACGTGGAGTTGCGGATACCAGCCCGGTATCTTTATCTTTTATCGCTAATTTTAATTAAATTTGGGTTATATAAAAAACGATTTTATTTAGTTTAAAGAGAACATCAACGAGCGAAATCTGACATTTTTTTCTTGGCCATTATAATATTTCCCTATCAACTCTTCTAAACCTTCTTCAGTCTAAGTGTAAAGTATGGAACGCGACTTTCAAGTTTATTACCTGACATGTTTGAAATACCGGTTTTATTGTAGGGGAAGGGAGGCCGGAACGTGTCGAGAAGATTTTTTATATATTTATGTTATGTAATGAACTCAAAAGCAGTGGTATATGCTAAGGAGTTGAGAATTGTTCGGTGAGGTTAATGTTCCATTTGAGAAACTGGCTATAAAATTTGATTTTCTATCTAAACTTCGTCAGTAGCCTGTAGGTGGTCTGTGTATCTCCGTTAATAGCTCATAGTAACAATCAATAAGCAAAGTGATCAACATTCAACATCCTTACTCAATATTTTTATTGCTTTCCATATGTATTCTTAGGTGGTAGGTTTATATTTATGAGATCATTATGGACCCTATAGGGCACAACAAAAATGGTAGGAGAGAGGAACACACTGTGCACACACAGTTCACACACACAGTACAGTACTTTTTTTTTTAATTTCAACCCTAACATGTGATATATTGTTGGAAAGGTATTTTAAAATGAATACGGGTTTACTAAAATATTTTTAAAGTTTAGGAAAATTATTTTGAACTTGGACGGGAACAACAGTTTTTGTACAAAAAGATAAAAAGTTGTACAAAATAATTTCTGGACTAACTTTGAAGTATAATCGTATACTTATGCAAGCATTTTGAACACTTATTGTGACGGACGGGAAACTACGGAACCCTACACTGAGCGTGGCCCGACACGCTCTTGGCCGGTTTTAGTTTGTAATGATATGTAAGTAGTAGGCAAAATGTCGTTTTAAAATTCGCATTTCCTAGTTTATTTCACTATGATTTGACTTTGATATTTCAAATTCTATATCAAAAGTCATTTATTCAAATTAGAACTTTCAAAACGTCGAAAATCACATAAGTCAGTCCCCCCCAACGCCCGTCATTCGCCACTTCCTAGTAGTTTTATGAGAAGTTTCTAAAGTACATTAAGGTTATCTTTCATCAATTTAACTCAGTTTTTTTATCTACACATAGCTCAATGGTAAGCACTCTTATTTTTAATCCGGTCGAACATAGAAATAAAAGTTGTATGTACAATAAAAGTGTTTTAACAAAAACGCTTTTAATGGACAAAACAACGGTATTCCATTAAAAACTAAAGGTTTTATGCAAAACAATTTCAAGTCACTCGGGTTGTGATATCAAAATGGCGGAGGACTACCGTATAATGCGACTGCTGTGATAGAATTTTTTTTTTCATGTAGTTGTGGCAAAATGGAGTTATTTTATTATTTTGTGCATGGTTATACAGGATGTCTCATTCAAATCGGTCAGTATGGGAAAGTCTGAAACTATAAGACATACGAAGATCTGTTCTGAGGAACCATGTCATCGATTTTAATAACAAGAAAAACTGCATTCATACATTTTAAAAAATATCTGTTCTATTGTAGTAATATTGTAAACGTGGTCACTTCGAGCACCTACTAAAATAAATTAAAGTATGTGGAAACAATGCATTTTATTCATTTTAGACATCATGTTTCATACAAACATTTACTTCTTAAGACCTACACAATCGATATCTAAATAGAAATATTGTAGGTTTTTTTTTCAAAATAACCGGGTTCGATTCCCGAACGGAGTACAGATGTTTTTGAAGATGTATGAATGCAGTTTTTCTTATTATTAAAATCGATGACATGGTTCCTCAGAACAGATCTTCGTATGTCTTATAGTTTCAGACTTTCCCATACTGACCGATTTGAATGAGACATCCTGTATAAGTAATGGCTGCAAGAGATAACATTTATCACATTAGGCATGTAAAGCGGGTGCTAGAGGATCTGCAGTGCGATTCTGGTCAAATCACCGCGTGAAATGTGGGCGTAGTGAGTTCGAATTGAGCTGTCATTCCATACGAATGCTAGGCATTGGCAGTTAACTTCACTCTAGTTTTCACCGCGTGACTTTTACTGAATGGACCAGCTGGTTTGATATGTATGTAGAGGTTTAAAAAAGTTGAGGAAAAAAACAAAGAAATTATAGATGGATTGTTTGCATTTTTGTAGAAAAGAACTAATGAAAAGACGAAAAATAGATGTAAGGAACTTTCAATAACGTCACTTTTTACAAATTTTATCTTGCAGGTCATTGCTCCCAATGTGATCAACCAGGTTTCACAAAATCGACTATCATATCCCATTTAACACCTCATAGGACGTTCACATTGTTCTATCGATCCATTTAAATTTGAAAAATTTAAAATAAGATCTGTCAAAAATAAGAACTCAACAATCATGTCCCATTTTACATCTCATTGGTCGTTTACATTGTTCTGTCGATCGATAACAAAAGATCCGTGCTTACACCGGTTGATATAGATAAAGGCTATTAATTCGTCGATCAGACGACGGTCACAACTTGAGACTCAACCCTTTCCGACTGCTTGCTACCTGTTATTGATGTCACGGATATTACTGTGTGTGGAAGTGACAAGCTGGAAAATAATAAATAGTTAAGAAAGGGGTTGAATAGACATACATCTACACATAAACTCACGCCCCACTTCCCATGTGGGTAGGCAGAAACTTCAAAGCATCATCTGTTACGATTCTTACACACTTACTTCTTTTGCTTTGTTAATAAAATTATATTATTTCTAAAAAAAAATTCTAACAAGCCCTCAATGGAGAAGAAATCTGGGTGGGCACTAGCCAATTTTTAGGATGTCCAATCAATACAACTCTCTATCATGTTCCTCCGACGACGTAGACATTTCCTCCAACACCTTATGTAAATTTAAGTTGGTGTTACACTGAAAACTTAACGTTGAGGAAGTGTTGACCTACCTGGCTTACCATTCAGCTCAATATTTTTTAAATTTATTTTTCTTTGATCATTTTCTTTGTTCTTTTTACATTTAGCTTACTACGAATAGCATATTTTACTTTACTGCCTTAATTCAATTAATAATTGTTTGTTAAATATTTTAACGCAAGTTATGGTCTCCTTTAATTGAAGATGCACAAGTAATTGTACCTATTTATACTTTGTTTATTTTAGCGTGTAAAGTGAAATCTTTGTTGGAGATCCAAATAAATACAAATAAATAGGTTCATACAAACACTTTTACCCGTCATTTTTTTGCTATTATGAGGTCGGCGTTTCACTACCGGATTGCTCTGAGAAGAAACACCGAAAGAAACTCAGAGGTCATAATAGTCTCTTATTTTAAAGTCCAGCCATTATTTGAAGTCCAGCCATTATTTGAAGTCCAGCCATTATTTGGTTGGTCTAGTAGTTAATGACCCTGACTGCTATGCCGAAGTTTGTGGGTTCGAATCCCACCCAGGACAAAATTAAATGTTTGTTAATTAAGCATGATCATTTGTTCTGTGTCTGGGTGTAATTTATCTTTACCTAATATTTAGAAATATATAAGTATGTTTATCAGTTGTTTAGTACCCATAACACAAGCTCTTAACTTTTCTTGGGACTAGATAGCGTTGTGTGAAAAATGAAAAAAAAAAACATAAAAGAACCATGCAGATGAGTGTCTGAAATGGTCTTTTGAGGAAAGAATCAGTGAGTGCAAGCCGTCAGTGGTCAGATATTATGAGCTCAACTCGAAACTTGTAAAGCTCCACGTAAATCAGTATATATCCCGTAGGTACATAGTTTCATCATCAGCCAGACACCTACATTTTAATCAACCGATACGCACTTTTATTGTGCCGTTTTTAATTAACCCGAAGTGCGGATTGCCCAAAAATCAATCGTATGCGTGAGCATGTTTAATTAAATGCCAATCAATGTGGTGAAAATGTCACTACTGTCTGAATGGGATGGCAGTTCAATTTATATTCAGTAACTTGATATCCATTATAATTTGCTTGTCTGTTTTTGGTATGAATTAAATCGAATTATATGGGATATAATTAAGGTGGGGACCCAATTATATCAAATTAATCGATTTGGTGATATGGTGAAAGGTTTCTATTAAAACTGAATTGGAATTCGTTAAACTCGTCACTCTTATTTGTCGATCCTTCTTCTAACTATACACCACTATTTTTTAATTACTACAAAAAAAAAAATGGGCTGTATCCGTACCTATTACTGATCATATTTGTGTAATCAAAAGTAAAAAAACGAAATTTTGATTTTTATTTATGCCACTATTTAGTTAAACTTAAATAACGAAAACAGCTGTTGGAGGCGGGGCATGCATGCCTGAGCGAGATCCTGCGAAAGTGAGCGAGAGATGACGATTAATTAATACTACTATGTCATGAATAGCCTGTACAATGTTTTCATAAATTGGGTGACTTTTTGGGATATAAACAAACGCTTATAACTTTGCTGTTTATGAATATTATTTATTGATACTTTACGAATATAATGAGGAGACCGTCTAAAATAAGCCCTTTAAGTATTTGTACTAATTAAAAATTAGTGGTGTATTTAATTGATGTCGGCTTCCAGTCTGACCAGATGCAGCTGAGTTTTAATGTTTTACATGTAGCAACTGTTTATAAAACCTCCACAACCCATTGACTGAGCAACACGATATTCCTTGGTTAAAAGAATTGTACGTCTTTCAGGCTTCCAAGTTCCTGACTACGGTACTCTATGAACGTAATGACAGCCGGGACCAACGATTTAACGTTCTTTCCGAGGTACGGAGAAGACTTAGTAAGAATTAAATGGTCATCCATCCTTTGATTGATCTCCACAAGCGTGGCTTAACTTTCGATCGACCCGTGCCGCTGTTATTATTAAACCACAAGCTCAAAAATAAATTATTCTCAATTCTATCTCTTTCTTGCGTTGCAAGTTAGTAAAGGACAGCAATATCTTGAATCCTACACATACCGCCAAGATTTGCCACATCCAGTATTGAAAATAGATCCTAAATACGAATCAGGAACAAAGTTATTTCAATTATAATGTAATTAAAATCTAATTTTGTGGGTTGTTAAACTTTGTACGATGGATTCAAATTAAATTACAGCCCGACCAATATGTTGGGATATTTGTAGGTACATTATGTACAGCTATGTTGGTAAGTAAATAGGTATAAGCATATTAAGTCAGCTTGGGACAAAGAACACTTCGTATTAAAGAAGATCAAAACATTTTTTATACAAGAAATTTCTTTCATTCGTGATTATTTCTACTTTCCACGAATGCCTTCTTAGTTTCACTTCGCATATGGTGCCAACAAAATCATATTACTCAGTTTCCGCTGTCTATCTGTCCGTCTGTGTATCAACGAGTTGTATCTCATAAACCGTCATTGGTAGACATACAGGTAAAGTCTCACACACACAGAGCTTGTATTTCTCTTTCCACTTATCACCTGCTTGGTTTTTTTTTTACGATAGATCTATTGGGATCGATTTCACGTCTAACCAAATGCAACTAAATAGGTACTTGTGTTTTATATAGGGTGACTGGTAATTAGTGACCGATACTTAAACACGTGATTGTACTCATGAATACGAATAATTTTCCCAAAGAAACTTTTTTTTAACTCATTAACTTTTAATTAATTCTATTACGTCAGTTCTACACAACGAGAGCGGCGGGGGTGGCGGGGGAGCATGTGACGCTACTACTACTGCATGCGTAGCATGAACACATTGAACACCGAAGAAACGGCCTTTGTCTACAGACGAATCGGCAAAGTGACAGATTATATAGACAGGAACCTCAATCTGTCAAATTTCTTTTAATACACCTGCCTGCGTAGCATGAACACTTAATTTCTTTTCTTCCGAGACACGACAAAGACCGTTTCTTCGGTGATCATGCTACGCGTGGTAGATTTTGTCCTCCCCAAGGTCAGACTATCAGCTGATAGATCGTGCCGATTCGTGCCTACTGTGATCGATCACAGGCGCGCGCGCCTGAATTTCAAACAGCGTTCTTGTTATTTTATTGTGTTATAAGTTATTGTGTATAAAAAATAGTTTCTATGGGAAAGTTTATTGAAATCATGAATACAATCAACAACAACATTACATTTTAAGTATCGGTCACTAATTACCAGTCACCCTATAAGAAGCGACTATCTATCTGAGCTCCACAACTGAACAACTGGGTGACACGATAGGTATATTTCTTTTTTTGGTTATTTAGTTAAAATGGTTTTCAGAAACTATAACGGCAACGGTTTACGTCTAGTCATTTGTTAAATCAAACTTTAGTCTTAGTAATACCATAGTCTAAAAACATACAGTCGTCCCACGAAGCCGTCTAGACAGGGCATCGTGCGGGGTGTGAGGGGCGAGACGCGGGAAAGCCGCTCCCGCACTGCGAACAAAACGATGTTCGTAGTGCGGGAGGTATTATTCAAGTCTTACGCGTGTAGAAGTTGTCAGCATTTTTCCAGAGATCAAAGGCCTCGTCCTACTGTATTAATATTTATACTGTGGTTATACTAAGACATACTTCCAGCCCGGGTGCAGTCTTCTCGTCCTAACAACTCCTTAAATAAAACAAACTCAGTTTAATCTAAGTAGCTTAACTCCAGACTTCACATCGTGAATCACAATTTTAAACCAAATAAAAAAATATAGCGAGGTGGCCGTAACGCTTTTCCTTAAGAGTCTACATTTAATCTCAGCTCTGACTTGTGCCAAATCGCTGACATCAATCCGTGTGATTACTGAGCTCACTGCCTGTACTGTTTTACTGTGTGTTTTAGAAGATCTTATCTTCTGTGCAGTCACATGATTAAAGTACTCCGTTTAATAGGCTGGAAGAGGGTATTTTTAAAATAAGATTATTTAGGAATAACGTGAACTGTGATACGTTTTTTTCAGATTCTCGAGTTATTCAAATGTTATTAAAAAATTCATCCGCATCGCTTTCAACGGGAAAAGTGCCCAGAAGACTGGCCGCATTGCAACGTTGTATGTCAATGTTGATTCTCTGACCGAAATAAAGGCCAGACCTCTGGTCACGTCAAGAGTCGGTAGGTCCTGTTCAGAGCGATGCGGATGAATTTTTTGATACCCTATAATTGTTTTATTTGTTTCTTTACTTTTTAGGTGTGTACTTAATGTTATTAGGTTGTTTGTCTGGAATTAAGTACTCAGTATCAGCCTGGGGTCTAAGTTTGCGTCCGATTAATAACACTATTCTCGCCCCTTATTACATAGGACTTAAATCTACCCAGCGAAATGTAGGTGTAGGTACTATTAGCACAACTCTTTTAAGCCTCCGTGAAATAAAGGCGGGAGGTTTAAGATTATTTAGGAACGTGACACTTTAAAAACTCATTTCTGTCGACTGCATTGCCAAATTGTGTGGCAATGCTATTGCTTAGCCTCAGGCCAAAATAGAGGTCAGCCTTTTGGTCACGGGATGCGGCAATGAAATTTTGAATATAATATGAGCACTTGAACCCCACGGCTCGAGAGTGAGACCCCAAATGGTTGTGATCTACAGTTAGGTTTGGTACATTTTGATTTTAAATTATCTTTTCTTATTATTTAATGAGTGAATTACCCTTGGAAGAGATAAATACGAGCTCAGTACCTAGTTACGTGATTCTGCTTTAAACAGAGAAGTATGAAAGTATATTTTCTTTGAAATCTAATGAGGTGTTTCGTGACTCTAATACTGGTGAACAGACTTTCGGGCTTTTGAGTAAAGTAGTACACTATGAGTGTCAAAATACGTAATTAGTAATGATTTATTTATTAAATATACATGCACAACGTTACAGATAAACCTAAGTTGTTAAACATTTCAAAAACTAGAACTGTTAACATAAATCTAATAATAAAAAACAAAAAACTCCCAAATGTTTTGTATAAACATTTGGGTGTATAAAATTGTAAAATCTTAAAAAAAAACAGTTAAACAAAAAAATGCATAGGTAAAAACAAAACACAAATAACAAATAAGTATTAAAAGTAAGTAGTTGTCACCAAACTATGGACCAACCATATCCGTAAGACCGACCAATGATATGAGTTACCCGTAAGATTGCTTTAGCCCCTCTCTAAGAATGTTAAACAAAATTTGAATACAATAAAATTCAACTTAACATCATCCAATTACGTAAAATTATCACGGCAAGAAACTGCGTAATTGTTCTCACCTCGACTGAAATAACAATGATAATAGGCACTACTTTTAATAAAACAATATGAAAGGCACCCATTCCCCAATTTCCAAAGTCAACTGAACAGGGACCATTCAGAATTTAGATGTGTACTTAACGTACCTATTTAACCGTAGTGAAATGGGAAAGGTATATTTCGTATTAAAACTCGAAACTTTCAGTGGCCATGATAGCGAGGAACCCCAAAATAAAGGGGTGGAAATTCTACCCCCTAACATGTAAAGTTATCCCTCGCGAGTTGTAAAACTACCCTTTCTTATTCGAGCACTGCCTGGGGATATAGCCTAGAGCCTAGGGGAGGTCTGTCAAAGAGTAGGTTCAGTAGTCTACGTTGCAGATGCGACTTTTATTGGGTTTTATGAGCGTACTTTTTAAAAGTTGGTCAAAAATTACTTTCCTTGGCCGCTTACTCGGCTTTCTCAATCACGTGACGCCATTTACGTCGCTCTTGTGCGGTATCTTTCGTTATTTCCATCTCCCTCCAGGTCCTTTACAAAAATTACTTTCGCTGTTTTGATAACTTTGTCAACATTATCTAACTGACTTTAATTGCCTTGTGCCTTGTAAACTATAATGAAGTTCAATAAATCCGAAATGTATACACTTGCCATAAGCTTTCGATATGCTGAATTCCAAACATTTTGAAACTATCGAAGTGCTTTATCGTAATGTGACTTTGTCTGAACAAGACAAAGTCACGTTTTCTTTATAAGAATTACTTTTGTTCTATAAGAAGTTTTATAAGAATTACTTCTGTTTTGATCAATTTATTATTTATCAACATTTTTATAGGCTGACTAAAATATCTACTGCCTCACAAGACTACTAATCGTGAACACTATTGCTGAGCATGAGGTTTGTTGCCCGGGTCGGTTTTCATCTTTTTGATCATCTTATAGTCAGTCCTAATTATACAATGTTGAAAAAAAAATCTTATATTGGCTACGACAACTAGGAAGTGGTGAAGGGTGGGCATTTTGAGGGTCCGTCTTATGTAAATCTTGAGGTTCCAAATTTTCTAATCCTCAACCTAATTTGATTTTGATTTTATCAATAATTACGAGTTTATCAACACTTTAAGATATCTCACAGTCTCACTGAGGCACCATACTAATATCTACAAACACACTAACTGCTTATCTAATCGACAGTCGTACATCGCATCCGGTACTCTTTACGGTCTATTTGCAACGAACGACTTTTATAACCACCCTGTATCCTTATTTTCAGAATTTTATTCTTCATATTATCATCACCTTGTAATACGCCAGCTGTCCTTGACGTCATTATGAGCGTCACGTTTTTGTTTTTATAAAAATTATGATATTTATAAGAGCTGTTATAGAATCAATAATAGATTTGAAAGCTGAATAACTTTATCACATTCAGAATGGAGAACTGCAGTGTTTTATTTGTCGTTTATTTAAATTAGGCTGGGAATCAGCAGTTTAGAACGACAAAAAATTATAAGGTAGTCCCGTAAACGCCCGCCTTTCACCATGCCATGGATTCCTCTTCTTCTAGTCATCCGCTTACAGAAGTGTACATCTTTGGGTGTCTGTCATAATAATAATAAGTTCATGAAAATTACTTTAGATTGGTTTTTAACTGAATCAGCTTCTTAATTGAACACTGAAGGCAGCACTATAAAAATTGGTGACCTTCTAGTTGACCGTATTCACCGTTTTGCCTTTCAGAACTCATTTTCTACTCTTTGTTATATTAGTTTGCTCTGCATAAGTGCACACTAATAATCACTAGCCCGACAGCAGCGACAGCTTTTGCCGAATAAGATGATGAATAACACCATCAGTAGGTAGTTGCCTGCTAGCCGAAATCGCCCGTTTTACCTTTGTGCACTTTTTCGCCATATAAACTTTAACTAAGTCAAATTTCACACTCCTCCATGCTTGCATAATGGAATCTTTATAAAACCTAAAGTCCTTAGAATATAAAAAACCCGAAAGGTATTTCGAAGATCAGTCTCAATTGTTTGCGCAGTCGCGGGATTGTTTCTTGTCGCGTCGGTACGAGGTGCGAATCCGCACTCCGCTGGTACTCTTCGCCACATAAGGGAAAGAATAATGAATCACCTTTTTCCCTTGCCTCTGTAACAAAATTCGAATTCCCGATAAGGGAATCGGATAGATACAGTCGGGTGTTTTAAACTAAATTGGGATATTATATTAAGAACATAAAGAGCGTTTTGGTACTTATTTACGGAATGTCGGATGGTTTTTCGATCGAAGATTGCAGACGTAAAGTTTTATTTTTATTTTTCTCATGAGTAGTTTTATCGTACATTTATTGCAGCTACCCTGTTTTATTTACACATTGACAACATCAAACTATCTATACCAACCTGCACTCTGCAGGGCTAGTTGACAGTCCATAGGAGTGTTCAACGATTAACTTTCAAACAGCTAGTTTTGTATTGGCTATTATCAGTCTGCATCTAGGATGACGTCATACGCACTCGCAGAGATGTGACGAAGCGGACAGAACCCCTCTGATATCCATCAAAACTTACTTGAAGTTCACTTAAAGTGCAATACCATTTTTTATGAAATTTACAGTTGTCATCAAAGACCGGTGTGTAATTGGACGCCAGTTGACCCTACAGAGCTCTATTTACTATTACTGACAAAGTGACAATACAAGTATGTAAGAATCGTAGCATATGGCGCTCTGTAGTTTCTGCCTACCCCCATGGGAAAAAGGCGTGATTTTATGTATGTATGTATGTATGACAATGCAAAATACTTGAAAAGGAAAACACGAAATTGGCTTATTTTCAGGACACAGGCAAGTTGACAATGTGTGAAAGAAACCGAATTGTCAACTATCGTTTATCAGTGTTATTACAAAAGATCCCATCCTATAGGTAAAGAAAACAAAAGACAGAAACTCCGTACCAGTCCTTACCCTACCGTATGCTTATTTAAATAGTAACAACCCAACTACGGAATCAAACTAACAAACTATTGAACCGATTCAATAACGACATTCGAACAAAGTTTGTCACAGAACAATGCAGAAATGACACAATGCCCAATTACTGAGTGCAGCACGCAGAAACGGCAGTTCATTCATGTGAGAGCTTGTTAGAAACTCGTCTGTGTCTAGCTTACGGGGGAGTTTCACTGGCGCGCTTTTTATGGCAGGCGAGCAACTAACAAGCTGGAAATACACGTCAGCGCGCGGCGCGCGGCGCAGTGAACTGCAAAAAAATGAAAATGGATTTAGCCTTGCTCTTTATTATATGGGAGTTAAACATAACTGGTGGGACGTGGGTCTCTGCCCTATTTTTAAGGGGATATAGGCGTAACATTGTTTTTAAAACGGAATACAAATTAAAAGAAAAATAAAACAAGTAAGAAACATTTTGTTAAGATGGTATTAGATAATATTTAACTTGAATTATGTTGGCAAACTCAAAATGCAATCTTAAGAATATCACCAGTATTTTTTCTAATTTAAAATAGTAGTTTTCGAAAATGCTGAATTGACACGTTGAAGTATTTGGAAGAAAATAAACGGCATATTTTGGTTACTCTTCAAATGGAGTTGTCTAGCGAGTTACCACAAAACCACCATTTAATTTGATTCTATTTTGGGTAAGTTTTATTTTTAGACCTGGATTTTAGTAGAACTAGTTTTATTTTGCATGGCAATAATATTTTTTCGAACCATAAACATTATAAATATGTTTCAGACAGTTTTAACTACATAAAGGCAGGAAGAGAGAAAAAGCGTTTATGTTTCACAAAACCACTACAGAGCTTGAGGTCTCGGGTTCGATCCCCAGGTCGGGCAAAGTGTTATTGAGTTTTACAATCTGGAATTTCTCAGTAGCAGCCCGGAGTCTGGATTTGTGCCCGATTGATGGCAATAGGCTCGCCCCCTATAACATGGGACTTAAACATAACTGGCGAAATGTAACAAATTTCTTTGGTCGTTTTTCAACTTTATGCCAAACAGAATAAGGTTCATATTCAATTGGGAAAATTTGACACATTGGGGTAACTTGATGTGCTGGCGTCTGTACTACCAGGTACACCTCTGCCTAGCCCTTCGGGGATTACAGGCGTGACGTTGTGTTTTTTTTGTTTCACAAAAACTCAGACACACAATAATAGACAATATTATGAACAGGATAAAAAATAACATAACAACCAAATTGAGAACCTCCACCTTTATTTGCAATTCGATTGAAAATAATAACGAAAAACCTTAATGTCGAAGTCTTAAAGACCTATTAAAACAACATTTGATTTAAAATACCATAATACTTACAAATCTTCCAAAACCAATCGTCTCAGCTGTACATCTCATGACATTGCAATATCTAACAATATTAGTATACCACTTTTTAATAGCTACCTAAAAATACTCGGTCATAACGACTAGAATCCGTCGCAATGAAACGGACCTTTAAGTAAAGATGAGAGAGGGGAGACCACCTGTGCGGGGGGAGGCCAGACGTCAGCTATCGATTATTCGAGAGTGAATACAGAGAACTTGTTCGGGACCCGGGAGCATTTCCCTTACAAAATTCCCCACACAAAATATACACCTTACCCTTATCGAAACAAGGTCGCTTTCCCTTTGACGAAACTCATAAATCACTCGTGCTCATCCATGTGTCTATAATGACGCTTCAATCTGTCAAATTAGAACTTAAAATTGACAGCTCCAAGGTCGGTTTTTGCTTGGCATGTCATGTCACTTCGTATTACGGAATCAATTTACGTTTATGAAAATTTTTCAGAGTACGATTCCATGTAATATTATGGTTTGCTCCGGAATTAAGGTTGGAGAAGATTTTTGTATGATAATGAACGTGTGTTCGTATTATTTGAATTGATGTGAATGGATGTTTGATGGGTGTATTGTTAACATTATTTGGGTATACTCTATGAGACAAAAAAATGCATGAAAGTCGATGAAATCATATTACAGGGTCACTGAAAAACAACTTGAAATATTTCGCTGGTTTTATCGTAAGTTTTTACATTGTTTTCTGTTTTTTCTTGTACAGAGGCCAGCACATTAAGTTGCCCCAAGTGTCAAATTTCTGTGATAGTTTTTCAACTTAATTACAAACAGAATAAGGTTTATGTTCAATTGGGAAAATTAGACACTTTGGGGTAGCTTGATGAGACTGTAAACAATCTTGAGAATATTATCATTTTATGACTTAGGTAACCCTGTAAGATTTTAAATTAAAAAGTCAAAATACACTTCTTTCATTTAGAGTCGAATTGGGTTCGATATAAATGATAACTTTAATAGAAAAATCAATCAACCGTCAAAATCCGCCGTTCAATCAATCGTTCAAAAATTTGCTTAAAAATTATTACCTCTCTCCTAACACGTCTTAATATAATTGTTCGTCACTCTGTAAATGGTTTGTATTTATGTATTTATTTTTTTGTCTTGATAATTATTATACTTAAGTATTATATATGTATATTCAAATAGTCTTGTATGGTATATATTTGTGTAAATAGTACACCACACACTGCCTACTCATCTTATTTTTCCTCCACTATCAAGTCCATCCAAAGGTTGTCTGTAAGAGATCGCTTTTAGCGATAAGGCCGCCCATTGTATCACCGCTTGTAGCCCATAAAATTATTATTTGTAAGTATTAATGGTGTACAATAAAGAGTATTCTATTCTATTCTATTCTAATAGAGTTCTGCCAGTTCTACAATCATGAAGGTACAGACGCCAGCACATCAAGTTACCCCAATGTGTGAAATTTCTTTGATCGTTTTTCAACTTTATGTCAGACAAAAGAAGGTTCAAATTCGATACATTGGGGTAACTTGATGTGCTGGCGTCTGTACAGCCGGTCGATTCTAATAAAATCATCCCGTGAAAACTTGAGTGAAGTGAACTGTCAATGCCTAGCATTAGTATGGAGTGACAGCTCAATTCATCTACACTCCACCTTACGAGGTGATTTAGCAGAATTGCACTGTTGAACTCAAAGTATAAAGTTGTGCGCCAATACCTTGTACCCTGTATAATTAATCGATCCGTCTGCCAAAATGTCTGTCAATTCAAAATTTTTCGTCATTTTTAGCAGAGATAAATAATAATAATAATAATAATATATTTATTCAAAATTAAAAATGGGTACAATAAAATTACAATAATCTTATTGAGAATTACAGAGAGATAATATATATTTTGAGATGATATTATATTATTTGGTGATTTTTATTGGATAATAATATTACAGTAGGTCAAATAATCACTGAACAGTTTAGCTAAAAACTATTCGTAATTTAAATTAAAAATGAACCACCGAATAGTTTAGCTAAAAACTATTCGTAATTTAAATTAAAATGAAACTACCGAGTAGTTCAAGCTAAAAACCATTCACAATTTAAATTTAAATTAAAATTAAACTACCTGTCGCTTTTGTATGAAAATTTTAGTGTACGGAATGACATCTCCACTTTACTAACCTTTATTACTGGGTGATTTTTGTAGAATGGCACTGGTATAAACTAGTTTGACATAAACGTTCTAAATGCAAAATTATAAAATCAGAAAGTTCCCGTTTTCGGTCCCCAAAAATAGACAAAGCCTTTATTTCCCTAAAACTTGATGAATAAAAAAAGGGGTTATTAATTATAAAGACAATGGGAATACATCAGTCGTTGTCTACTGTCCGTATTTCACAATGAGGTTTTTACCCGTTCTCCCTTCAGTCCATGTAGGTACAGATGTTTTAGAAGGCGTAGTATACACGGTTTCGTTATAAGGGAAAATAAATATTTAATGTTGGGTTTATTTTTCAGTCAACTAAGTCTTTCTTTTACACTGGCTGATTGGTTTTGACCTTTATTATTGACAGTTTTGATTTGCTATATGCGGGGCACTTAAATAAAGGACGTGCGTCGTTTTCTTATTTAGTCCCTCGCTGGTCTAGTGCTGGCAATTGCCATTACTGAACATGATATCCTGAGTTTAATTTCTGGGTCGGGTATAATGATAGTGGACATTTCTACCTTTGAGTCCAGATTTACTCGTCTCATATTCAAGGCGCTTTATAATAAGAAAACTGACGAAATGTAGGTTTTCTATAGGTTTACCTGTGCCTTACCTTTAATAATAATTATTTTATTTTCAGATGACAAAGATTTATAGATTGTTTGTGACTATTTTCATTGGACACACATTGGTTGTGTTATTTTTGTACACACACTGTAACTGACACGTTTTCCGCGTAAGATGACATGGTAAAGCGTCAAGCATTTATTTGAGATCGGTTTTGAACCTGGGAAATAGATTTAAGCCTCAAAAGAAGTCTTCAAAATTTGCCTTTTTCATTTTAAGACTTAGTTTCAAAATAAATAGGTATCTCCAGTCCAAACCAGTGAAAATTCATTGATATTTATAAAGGGAGGCACAACTTACGGAACCACTCAAAACTGAACTGGTAATTTAAATAATATCTCCTCTTCAATGCACCCTCGCCCTTACTTGAATCTTTTTTTATTCAGAGTAGAAAACAAGACCAGTGAATTGATAACGTCATACCATTGAAATGGGTTGGTCAGTAAGAAAGTTACCTACTTGTTCACTCGCCCAAAGCTAGTGATAAAGCACTCTTAAGTACTTACTTACTTTCTGTTGTCTGTTATTCGTTTTGAGAATATTTTTAAGTATTTGTTAAAACCAGTCCTTGGGTCACGCGAAGTGTCAATTAAGCGTCTTGATAGATTTTTGTACAAGCTATGTGCACTCGGACCCCGCGACCCGAGAGTTTCAATCCCAAACGGCTCAAAAATATAATTCCTAACAAGGTTTTTATATTTCTGCCGCTTGAGGTGCAGCCGCAGCAGCAGCGCCAGCACAGCACGAAGAACTAGGAAGATGGGATAGCACAAGAGTATCGACACAAGTAGCGTCCCACACTAAAGGCCTACCCATCTTCCATGGAAACGACATACCTTCCGGTCCCTTAACATCGTCGCGTGCCAAGCCATTGGGTTCTAATATACAGCCAGACCGCCGACAGTGACAAGAGCTCGTCGGATGATGTCGTTAATAATCGCGTGTCGCGCTATGCGTTTCGCTTCTTTCATATACACCACTAATTTAAATTAGTACAAATACACACATCAAAAGTGTCTAGGGATCAAGCATTTTTATGCGGATTTCTTGAGATTGAGATGTGGCTTTGTAATAAATTTATGATTTTATAAATTTATATGGATCCTTTTTGGTGCATTTCATAATTTGAATCAGGAACTGTGAATCAAATTCGAGTAAAAGATGAAAATCAGCTGTCAATATTTTCCCTATAAAAACATACAACGCATTGAAGACATTATTAGTGCTACTGTTTCCCTACTACTGATTAAAACCAACGTTATTATGGAGCGGCGACGTCATTTAAGCAGGGAAGAAATGCTCAGAGCCGTGGGAATGATAGAAGCTGGTTCCCGGCAACGTACTGTGGCCTTAGCTCTGAATACAAGTCAGAGTGTTATCAGTCGACTTTGGACACGTTACCGAAGCACTGGTACCGTGGCTGAGCGCCATGGAGGACGGTATCGCTGCACCACACGGAGACAAGACCAATACATTCAAATCTTAACTCGAAGAGCTCCAACAATAACCGCCATGATGTTAGCCGTGAGGCTTCATCACTCTTCAGGGAACTTAATTAGCGACCAAACAGTCAGAAACTGCTTGCATGAAGTGAACCTTCATTCCCGAAGACCGCTACGGGTACCACCTATAGCAATGCACAATCGTAGGATTCGATATCAATGGGCTCTTGAACACAGAAATTGGGCAGAAGAACAATGGCGTTTCGTGTGCTTTTCTGATGAGTCTCGTTTTGGTATGAGACCGGATACAAGACGTATACGACACTGGAGAACCCCTGGACGCCAACAGCGATTAAAATCCTGCCAGGAAGTCCATCCTTATAGTGGTGGAACCATCATGGTATGGGCGGGTATTTGGATCGGCGGAAGAACTGAGTTGATTTGGATCAGAGGCAACCTCAACGCTCAAATTTATGCTGAGACGATTGTATCAGACGTCATCGTTCCTCTACAAGTGCAAATCGGTCCCTTATTTCAGTTAATGCATGATAATGTACGACCGCACACCGCAAGAGTTGTAAGACAGACTCTCGCCGCAGCTAACATCAATGTCCTGCCCTGGCCTGCTCAGTCGCCAGACTTGAACCCGATTGAGCATGCATGGGATATGCTACAGAGAAGAGCTCTGCCGAATATGGAGGGTATCCAGTCGCAAGAAGACCTTTTTTTGTTGTTGCAAAGAACATGGGCGGCCATTTCACAGCGTGATTTGGATGAACTCATTTTGAGTATGTCAAACCGATGTTCTTGTGTTGTTAGTGTTCGCGGTAGAAACACGGATTATTAATTGTTTAAGTTACCCAATAAAATTTTAAAGAAAACTGTTATTTCAGTCTTTTTTTCGAACTTTAATGTTAGTGGTTCAAATGTCAAAAATCCCTTTATTAGGAAAATGGCAAATTTCTTTATTAATGCAAAGGTGACTTGGTTTATCGTTACTGTGACAAACGAAAACACTTTATTTGATGAATCCTTAAAGAAAATTTTAATTAATATCAATCAGGAGAAAAGTTATTGCAAAAATATATGTTGATCCCTAGACACTTTTGATGTGTGTACTTAAAGGGCTTATTCTAGACGGTCTTTTCATTATATTTGTAAAGTATCAATCAATAATATTCATAAACAGCAAATTTATTGGCGTTTGTTTATATCCCAAAAAGTCACCCAATTTATGGATATATTGTACAGGCTATTCATGACATAGTTATTCATTAATCGTCATCTCTCACTCACGTCCGCGTGATCTCGCTCAAACATGCCCCGCTTCCAACAGCTGTTTTCGTTATTTAAGTTTAACAAAATTATATAATATTAAATTAAATTATTATATTTAAACATTTAATTTAGTTTTTTTCACTTTTGATTACGCAAATTGATCAGTAATAGGTACGGAAACAGCCCAATATTTTTGTACTAATTTAAAAATAGTGGTGTACAGTTTAGAAAAAACATCAACACAAGAGACATTAGGTGAAGTTAAGTAGAAGCCCCATAGGCTAAAAATATATATACTTAATTAACAATGGTGATTGATATCACGATGGAGTGATGAGTATGAGTATTGGGGATTAAGCATTTTACATCCAATAGGCCTCTATTAAAAAGCTAGTCATACAAGATCAATTTAATTTCAAACGTATGACTAACTACGTTTCGTAATCGTATTTTATCTACTATTCAATTAAATCCCTTCAGTTTTTTGCGTGGAACAGACAAAGAGTTTTCCCAAAAACTTTTTTACAAAAAGAAAACAACCGACTTCATAAAAAAAACACTAACAGGTGTAAAATAACTCTAGTTTCGGAAGTCTGTGGCTTTAATGCTGTTTCATTAATTATTGGCCACCAACTTCCGTTATAGAGTTATTTTACAACTGTTAGTGTTATTTAGTGAAGTCAGTTATTTTTTTTTTTGTTAAAAAGTTTTTGATTTGCTAGTTTTAGTTTCTTTGTATGTTGTCCTAAAAAATAATCTTTCAAAAGTTGAAAGTAATATTGAAATCGGTTAACAAATTGCTAAACAAAAATTGCTAAAAATCAGTAATTGTTTGAGAAGTTAACTTAATTCCTCGAGGATTCCAGAATCAGATCTGAGTTTTGATACAAATGGGACCAACCCCTATCAAATAAAAAACAATTTTAAAAACGGGCCATAAATGGTGGAGTAAGTAATCGAGTAACGAACACACACAAAAAAAGCACACAGTCGAATTGAGAACCTCCTCCTTTCTTGAAGTCGGTTAAAAATCACATTTGTTATCATTACCGGAAACTAAATTGCAAACGTAGAATACTTATCTATTAGCGATCCCTCAGTAACTTCAAAAGTGTTAATCCTTTAATTAAGTCATAATAAGTCCATTTCCAATAAAAGTAATAAGTATCCAGTCGACGAAACAATAAAGCATTACATTATTAAAAAAACTTAATCAATTCATCTGATTGACGCTAGAGCGACCAATTCAATTTTATTAATTGAAAAATGTCGCCTGCCGTGAAATCGTCGATGACACTTGCGAACTATGAAAAAAACCGTCACGGTATCAGTGCCGTCCTGCCGGTATTATTGACTGTGAGGACCATTGATGTCAATCACGGTATCGTAATACAGAGGGACGAATGTAATTGAAATGGGAACCGGTAAAGTGATTATTAAGAGCTATAGTGAGTGCGGACCATTAAAATAAAAAAAAAACGCGATCCAGTTTCAATAAAAGTAAGTAGATGACAATTATCCATAACTAGCTGTTGCCCGCGCCTTCTAATCCGCGTCTGCGCAGGATTAGCACACCAAAATAGGTCGCAGATGGCAGATTTTTTTCCTACATACATACATAACGTCACGCCTGTAATTCCCGAAGGGTTGGGCAGAGGTGTACCTGGTAGTACACCCACATTTCGCCAGTTATGTTTAAGTCCCATGTAATAGGGGGCGAGCCTATTGCCATCAATCGGGCACAAATCCAGACTCCAGGCTGCTACTGAGAAATCCCAGATGGAAAAACTCAATAGCACTTTGCCCGACCCAGGGATGGAACCCGGGACCTCATGATCAGCAGTAACGCTTGCGACCACTAGACCAACGAGACAGTCACAGTCACAGTCATTTTTTTCCTACTTTACACTTATTGCAATATTTTAGACATTTCATTTGGTATCTTTATATATTATAGCCTATGTGTTATTCTGATGTTTAAACTATAGTATTGTAAAGTTTCTAAGAAATCCATTTAGTACTTTTTGTGTGAAAGAGTAATAAACATCAACACAAACTTTCGCATTTAAGTATAATATTCATAGGATATACAAGTACACCTTAAGAGAGAGAAAAACTGTTCTGTATTAGACCTTTAAGTACACCTACATGTTTAAATTCCATATAATAAAAGTGGGATGTAAATTTAGAATGCATGATATGAACGCAGTGATGGATGAATGAGAGAGTATGAATGTGGGAAGGAGAAAGAGGAAGATTTGAATATTTTGAAAAGGGAAGAAGGAAAAAAAGGATGACGAGCGAGTGTCAAGAAGTAAAGACGTTTTTTATTATATAAGAAGTTATAATATTTTAATTAAAGAAGTTATAAAGATATTTTCATTTTTATTACGGTGGTCCATACCCCTACATAATATGTGGTGGCGAGCATATTGCCATTACCAGTTCACAATCCAGGCTCTGGGTGCTACCGAGAAATTCCAGTAGGAATTTATAGTACCATGTCATCGCAGTAGACTACACAGAGTTTTGTTTATCAACCTCGCAGATAAAGTAGACTGACACAGGAATTGTACTATTTCCTAATCCACTTCCACTAATATTATGAACTAGGAGCCGCCCTACGGTTTCACCCATGTAGGTCCCGTTCCCGTGGGAATACAGGAATAAAAAGTAGCCTATGTGTTAATCCAAGGTGTCAGCTAAATTCGTACTTCGTAGTTTTTACGTAAAAGAGTAACAAACATTCATCCATCCATCGATCCATCTATCCATACTCATAAACTTCGCCTTTTATTAGTAGGATGAGAAAGTAACTCTATTTGTTTGCTTTTTGTCGTCTTTTCACGCGACTAAATGGCTGAACGGATTGTTATAAAATTTGGCAAGGAGATAGATGTTCACCTGATGACGGACCTATGGTTATCTTATAATGTCTATTAAACAATGAAAAATTCACGAAAAAAATATGAAGAAAGTCCGTTTTCTTAAACAGTTTTCAAATGCAGCGCCATCTTGGATGAGATGACATGTGTCAAATGTCTTACCAGTTCAATATATAGCTACACTCTTTGTAGATTGTTTGATGACTGCAATCTCGTTACATTCAAAAGTCATTACTGTGCCTAACCGCAAACTAATTATCAAACCATGGATAACTCCAGGTCTATTGCGGTGCATCCGACATCGGGATAATCTCCATAAAGAGGTTTTAAAAAACCCAAAAAATACCACTATGGAGATTTCCTATAAACGATACCGCAACTACTGCAATTTACTACTTCGAAAGTTAAGAATAAATCATGAAAAGGCTGCTTTAAAATCTTCACGTACCAGCAAAGAAACATGGAGCATAGTGAAATCCATTACTAACCAAGTCGAAAAAAAAACAGTGGCGACTGAACTACTGCCTGTTACAAAGGATGCATCAAAAGAAATTGAGACCATAAATAAGTATTTTGCTGATATAGGCAAACAACTTGCAGATACCGTCAGTCAAAAACGAAGATCCCAACCTGTGTCTTATAAGTTTAACTCTCCGTCAGCACAAAACTCATTTGTTCTACTTTCTCCTGATGAGACTGAAGTTGAATTTGTAGTTAACAATCTAAAAACAGATTGCGCCGCAGGATGGGACACTATCTCGGCAAAATTTCTTAAAGCTGGCAAGACAATTCTTGTACCCCCGATCACAAAACTCATTGGGATTTGTTTTGAGCAGGGAGTCTTCCCCAAAGTCTTTAAAAAATCTATTATCACGCCAGTTCACAAGGGTGGGAATCGTGACGAAGTTCAGAACTACAGACCTATATCAGTCTTACCAGCGCTCTCAAAAATACTAGAAAAGCTTTTAAATACTAGACTCATTAGCTATCTAGAAAAAAACAAAATATTATCTGATGGTCAATTCGGCTTTAGATCTGGGAAAAGCACAGATGAGGCAGTTGGTAAACTCGTTGATCACGTTGCTGAGAAGGTCGATGCTAAACAGAAATGCCTAGGGGTCTTTCTTGACCTAGCGAAGGCATTTGACACCGTCTCTATTCCCACTCTTGTGACCAAACTAGACCACATAGGAATTAGGGGAGAAGCTCTCAGTATATTTACTGAGTTTCTGAGTGATCGGACACAAAGCGTAAAGATAGGTGGAAACGTCAGTAGCGAAGCCAGCGTTACTTATGGTGTGCCGCAGGGTAGTTCCCTCTCCCCGAGTCTCTTCCTGATATATGTAAATGATCTGTGTGAGCAACAACTTATTAAGGGTAGAATTTTTAGCTACGCTGATGACACCGCGCTGATATTTTATGGAGAGACTTGGGAGGAGGCGCAGCGCATGGCAGAGCTGGGACTCTTTAAAGTCAGTAACTGGTTGGAAGAAAACCTACTCACCCTTAACATTGCCAAAACTTCATATGTGCAGTTCAGGTTCGCTAAAACCAAACCAATAGCAATAACCCTTAAGGTGCATTCTTGCGATTTTCGTGAAAATAGGCTCCAGTGCCCATGTCTTACTATAACACAAAAACCAAATATAAAATACCTAGGTGTATTAGTGGACGAAAAACTAAGTTGGAGGCCACAAGTCGAACTAACTGCCTCTCGAGTTAGAAAACTTATTTGGGCCTTTAAGAAACTCCGCCACGTGGCTGATCTCAACCTTCTTCGCACTTTATACTTTTCTCTAGCCCAGTCGATAATTGGTTATTGTATCGCGGTGTGGGGAGGAGCCTGTAAAACAATTATGATCCACCTTGAAAGAGCTCAAAGATCATTGCTTAAAGTCATGACCTTCAAACCGTATCGGTTCCCGACTACATCGTTGTACCAAACTTGTACAGTGCTCACGGTTCGACAGCTATATATTCTCAATATCACATTAAAGCAACACCTATTAACACCGATAAACAATAGCTACAAAGTTAAACGCACAATCACTAACGTTTGTAAATACGTCAAATGTAGGACTGCCTCAGCAAGACGGCAACATCTTTTTCTAGCTACGCATATATATAATAAAATAAACAAGGCCCTACATATTAACCCATTCACAAAAAATGAAGTTAAAAAGAAAATAAACACCTGGCTACAAACACTGGATTACATACAGACAGAAAAAATAATAACATAAACCATGCAATTTGCAGGTCCCATTATAACATGGCCGATAAACACACACACCACACACACACACCACACACACACACACACACACACACACACACACACACACACACACACACACACACACATACACCTAAAGCAGATATTGTATAATTTAAATTTGTTTAAATTTTATTACATAAAATCTGTGTAAATCTACTGGGAGAAGACACTGATTCCTGTAACACAGGTTACAACCTAGCGCAGGAGTCAGGGTTTCCATATATTAATGTAACATACTTTTATGTCAATAAAATATTATTATTATTAATATTATTATATCAGGTGAAAAGATACCGTAAAACGGGGTGAAAAGAAACTTAAGGGTGAATAGAAACAAAACTTTGAGGAGGATTTTCACGCTAGTTTAATATTGTTTGATATCATCAAGGTGTCGAAACTATTTATCTCAATTATTTAAAAGCATTACAGCACTCGTTTATAACAAACAACTTTTAACTTATTTGAATAACTACCTGAATGTTGTTTCTATTCACCCTTAAGTTTACCCAATTTTACCCGGTAAGTCTGTAACACTAAGTAGGTAACACAACACAAATTACGAAGGCAGCCAGGTTATAAATACCTAAGTAATATTGTAATTCTATCTGTTTTCTATCAGATTTATCTCCATACTTCTGTGATCTGCTACACTTCCCATTTCAAGACGTAGTTCACCAAACTCCTCTAACAACAACCATTATCATGATCAACAATAAGCATCAAAACGAAATGTTTCGCCTTCATTAGTGAATAAAAAACATGATTATGTTACTAATAATTTAATTATTTTCCTCCTCAAGTTTTATAATTAAGCTTAATGTGAAAGGGGCTGTCATGAATAGTACATACCTACCTATATACTTACAGACATTATAAGACCATCCATTTTATAAGACCTCCGTGCAGGAAAAGTATTATGAAATAATATTTAGCAATTCAGTAAATGGAAGACCAAGTTTGACTGGTTACATTAGCCTACTGTTAGATAATGTTATTATTTCGTTACATATTTTCTTATTTAATTTTGTTAATGTTGTCGGAAAACCTAGTTTGGACACGAGTAAATTTCATTCTGTTAGTATTATGTATTGTATGTAGGTACCTACTCTGTCTAGTTATGTAGAACATGATCATAACCAAAATCTATTGTTTGGATCATTGACTTATTAAGTGCATAATTATTGTAGGTGTAATAAAAATAACAGTGATAAGTTGCAGGATGTTTCGTATGTTATGTGTAAGGAAATTTTATTGGCCATTACAATCACTTTTAGAAATCGCCATCTAGTAGAGCGGAAACAAACTTAACAGTAGCGAACTCTTACATGTTGTAAATTAGTTCGAATATCTACCAATAGATGGCGCAGTTTTCTAAATTTTCAGATTTTGACTTTGAATAGGCTTTGTCACTATTTTGTATAGAATCTATTGATGTAGTAATTTTTAAATTTTATATTTTAAAATTATTATGGTAGTCGGTTGTAGGTTTAAATCATACCAGGCAAACACAGGCGGTAGACTAGGTAAGAAAGTACAAAACCTACGTAGGTAGGTACCTAGATTTCTAAATAGTGACGATGATGAGTTCATGTGTACTTAGTATAGAGCAAACAAAATAATCAATATTCTAACAGTATTCTAACCTGTCACGAAATACAAATCATTGCAAAATAAAATTTAAAAAAAAACTAGAGAGCCCTTCAAAGGTTAAAATTAAACTAGAAGGATAAGATTAAATTAAACTCAAAGAGATTTATAAAAGATACAATGAAGAGGACATGCGAGGAACTGTCATAGAAATACTGTGATTCCATGTCTCAGTAACGCCATCTAGAATAATATAGCAATATTGAAGCGGCAGCGGAGCGTACTAAATTACACCCATAGACTTGTTTTATTAAGATACAAGTTTCAGATTAAAATTTTGTTCGTGAGGTCCGGTCTATTAGTAAGTATTGAATGTCTTAGGTTAAACTCTTGATTTTATTAAATCGTTGCGAGCTAAACTAGCAAATAAATAATAAATAAAAATAAATAAACGACGGCAACAAACGGAGAAGTTTGTGGCTCGATTCGGGTCGATCGAAGGTTAAGCTACGCTTTACGAGGTCGGTCCGTGGATGGGTGACCATTTATACATATCCTGACTCCTTCTTGCCTCGGAAAGCACGTTAAGCCGTTGGGTCCAGACTGTCATTGTAGATGTTTGACAGTCGTTACGAGTGGGTAGTCAGAACCCTGAAGGTCTGACAACCAGTTAAAACTAGAGCTTTCGTGTTACCCAGAAACTAGGTTGTAGAGGTCAGACAGACATGCTCCATGTAAAACACTGGTATTCAGCTGCATCTGGTAGAACTGGAAACCGACCCAAACATGGTTGGAAAGGCTAGGCTGATGATAACCAAGCGGATCGATTCAGTTTGGGTTACCCCAATGTGTCAAATATTCCCAATTGAATATGAACCTTATTCTGTTTCATAGCAGTGATAGCCTAGTGATGTGACCGGTGGATTGCCAAATCATAGGTCTCGAGTTCGAACCCAAGGCACGCACCTCTGACTTTTCGGATTCATGTGCGAATTGTATAATTATCACTTGCTTCAAAAACGGTGAAGGAAAACATCGTGAGGAAACCGGCATGCCTGAGAGATATTTTTGTGATGCCAAGTCAGAGGCCCATGGGCGGCATTCAAACTCTGACACCAGGTTCGTTACTAACCACACGATAAGAAGATTCTGAAAAACGATCAAAGAAATCTGAGACATTGGGGTAACTTGACGTCAGGCGTCTGTATATTTAAAAGTGTGCACTTTGAATTTTCCATAGAAGCGAACCTTTGATAAAGATCTGTTGTGATATTTATAAGGTGGTTGGGTTCGCTAAAAAATACATTCACCTATTCACGCCTTATTCCCATGGGGATAGGCAGAAAGCATAGAGCGCTTTAGATGGTCATCATCATTTCAACCGAAAGATGTAAAATTATTTTTAGCAATCTTACTTTTAAACGTGAAAGTTTGTTTGAATGGATGAACGGATTTGGATAAAATTTAGTACACAGATAGTTAATAACCTAGATTAACATATAGGATAGTTTTATCCCGATTATATCTTCCCGTGGGATATTTTTAGAGTTGTGGCGGGCGAAGCCGCTGGCAACAGCTAGTTCATAATACTATTATATGTTTGGGACAAGGACAGTGGGCAGTCACGGACTGATATTTTTTTAATTTGAACTTGCACCCACCTTATCCTGTGTATTTAGGATCTATCCTATCTTCGACTGCCCATAAACCGTTCGTACATAACATAGCTTAAGCCTTGAATCATCCATATCTATAGTGACATACAATCACCAATTTTCTTCAGTTGACACGTAAGGAACTACCTGTCAACTGCCCACGAAAATAATAAATTATTACGTTTCTTGCAAATTGTAGCGGTGTTGTATGTAGATTAAAATATCTTCTTTTAGTAAACATCGAAATACTTTTTTATTTTTACATATTAACATTTTTGCTTCCATCTTCTTATCGTGTTAGTTAATGACTACGATTCTGGTCAAATCACCGCGTGAAAATGTAGGCATAGTGAGGGCGAATTAAGCTGTCATTCTTTACTAATGCTAGGCATTGACAGTTCACTTCACTCAAGTGTTCACGGCGTGACTTTTACTAAATCGACCGGCTGCAGCAGTAGTGGTGTCAATGTTGTAATGCCGCCCACGCATGGGCTTCTAATGTGGTATCACATGCCATACGTAACGTAATTTTGAAAGCTATGTTCACGTTTTTAATTATAAATATTTAAGTAACGTTGAAAAAAATTGAAAAGAGTATGCTTAGATGGTTTGGTCACGTTGAAAGGATGGATGAAAGGCGACTAACGAAAGGTATTTACAAGGCAGATGTAAGTGGGAACGCCGGGAGGGGACGCCCTAGAAGGACATACATAGACCTTATTGGTGAGGTTCTTCAGAAAGGTCAGGTGCGTAGTACTCACAACCGGCGTGTGTGTATGACAACATGTATGAATGTAAACGAAGCAAAAGAAGTATGTAAGAATCGTAGCATATGGCGCTCTGTAGTTTCTGCCTACCCCCATGGGAAAGAGGCGTGAGTTTATGTATGTATGTGTGTATGTGTAAGTAACGTTGAATTGTATTTTTTGTAAAATTAACTTTCATCGGTGTACAACATCGACCGGTGCTGAAATTTGTAAAAAACGAAATTCATTTTTGTATTTATTTAATACAAATTTGTACTTGTTAACCTAAACTTTTGGTATTAAACGCTGTTGGTTTACTGTCATTACCATATAATTTTAGTCATAAAACCTTGTGGATTGGCATCATTTTAGCCAAAAGACGTCCACTGCTAAACATAGGCCTTCTCCAATGATCAGTCAATCGGGGTGGTACCTAGTAGATATATCTATAATGAATCTGTCTTATATTTACAAAATGGCATGTAAGTAAATAATTGCAGTAAAGATAAATCCATTATAGGGCCCAACCCTTTAGTGGATTTATCTTTACTGCAATTATTTCCAGCATTTATAACTTAAGTTGTCTTGTCAAGTTAGCTAGAGTTTTGCCATATTATTGTCTATTTTCTTTAAATTGTATGTACTTACTACCATGTATTTAATGTAAAATGTTAAACTTGATACAAATAAAATTTTATTATCATTATTATTACTTTTGTGGACACATTGGTTTTCTGCAAACATCGCGCTAAATTCAACTACAAACTATAAAATTAATTAATGTGACTTTTTTATTTAGCAAAGTGCAAGTTGTCTTGTGTACGTAACTAACAATATCCTTTACGCAAGATTTATATATTTTAAATATTTTGACAGTATGTTTTCACCCGGAAGCTATATTAATTCAAAGAAAGCCAACTTAAAGCCACCGCGCTTTCCAATGGCCGCGGAACTAGGTACAGGCAATTGGTGGAAGTTACAACAAAAAGCAAAGGTAGACTTCGGCTGCCACCAATAAAACAAGATTAGGTAATACAATTGCATGTCGATTATTACTTACAATCATTTACCAAATGGTTTTCAAAACTTACCCTTAACAATGTTTATGAAAATACTAAACAAATTATTACTTCATGTAAGATACTAAGTGCACTATAATTAAGGACAATCTTGAAAACGAATCAATAGATTCTGTAATTTGTAAGCTCGATTAATTGACATCGCTAATTGTGAATTTATCTATATCTATTCTTATAATAAATCTGAGGCACTACTGGGCAGGTTGATCTTAGTCTCAGTTGTTTTACACATGGTCAGTAGTACGGCGCTCTTTCCCGGGTCAGTAGTTCCAGAAATCTTTACCGGAATGATCAACTTTGAAAGTAGTCTATCCGGAAGTATTATGCTAAAATTATAACGTTTATATTATACATATATCAACGCACAGCCCAAACCGCTGGTATTAGAGACATGAAACTTGAAGGGGTGTTCTTAGTGAAGAGTACGTATCCACTTAAAACGATTTTTGGAAATTCAACCATTAAAGGGAAAACATAGGGGACGGAAGTTCGACATCCACGCGGGCGAAGCCGCGGGCAAAAGCTAGTCTATAATATGTATGTATTTAGAATTATATCAGTATGTTTATCAACTGTTTAGTACCCATAACACAAGCTTTCAAGCTTAACCTGGAACTTAAATGGCGTTGTGTGAAAAGTTGTGGAATAGTTATTTATTATTATATATATAATATAATATTATTATTTATAATTAATTTTTACGCCATGTTATCCCGAAATAAAAGCACTGTAAAACCTTTAATACCATATTCTGGCAAATAAATATCTTTCATACGATGGTTTTGATTGATTTGATTTGAGCAGTAATAAGACCTATCCCCCATACAAATGGAAAGTACTAGGTAGCAAAAATATGCTTAATCTGCTGCAGATCATTATCAAAGAGGCCCTTAGATATAAAGTTCTTAATCTCACTGAACTACAATAAACAACGTTTTTACTTTTACCTTTTAATCCAGCTTAATCCCTATCTAAAAATAAACTCTATATTTTCACCGTTAAGGTTACTTTTTGCCTGGAAAGAGTGGCAAGCCATAAGGTGCAAATTTTAAGTTGAAATCATTCTAAAGTGAACTTAAAACTTGTGAACTTAAGATCCATTTTGTTATTGAAAGCAAAATAAACACAAGCAGTGGTTTGTTGACTGTGCAGAGAATCATTGCGCTATTGCTCGTAGTGATGTGATGTCGTGAGCTTCAATTGTTTTTTTTTTTAAATACGAGTGTGTGTTTTAAAATCTTGAGTTTCGCTTTTTCAAGTTTTATGTTGTGGATTTTTTTTCTGAGTTTTTATTGTAAGTACCAATTTACTAATAATATTATTCCATTTTTTCGTGTTGTGATTTTATTGAAGGACAGGTTATTCGCCAAAAAATTTTTGGAATAAAATAAGCGGGAAAGTAGGTAGTTCGGTTGTTATTTGCCATTTATAAAAAAGGTTTAATATTTCTTTTAAAGTAGTTTTGATTTGGACAAACCTATTCATACTTACTGATTTCATAAGTAGTCAACAAAGTAATAAAATATAAATTTAATATTTTAAGTTTATTTAGTGATCTCATCAACATTTAAGGAAAAGTACATACATTTGTGCCATAATTTAACACGCTTTATATTTTATAAAAATAAATAAATAGGTCGTAATAAAAATTCAGTTCAATACAAAAACCACCATAATTTCTTTCTACGGTTGTCAAGAAAGAAAATGTAGTTGGATCTCGGAAAAACAAACGTAAAACAATTAAAAAAACAAAACAATATCATCTACCTATGTAAACCGTGTCGGGTTAACTGTGACAGAACAATTATATTCTCAATTGCAGTCATTAGTAGATTATGATCAGGTGTGCAGTCGCTTGGAACTGCCGTCGCCTGCGCAAGTCATATGGATAGGGAATTTTGGTACTTATAATAATATTTCCGCACTAAAAACTGTTGCTTTTTCTGGGCAAAAAGACTACTGTCACTTTCCAAAATTGTTGAGATTGATGCTTTAGATTATATTGGCATGCAAAAACGAGTATGTAGATATTTACGTTATTCCATGGGTTGAATACAATTTCAGTGAGAATTAAATAAAAATGTGTAAAAAAATTAATCTTTGAAAGTGTTAACGAGTAGACCCCCGAAAGTCTAACGGCTTTAACTAAGGGTTATCGTGTAGGTAGGTGGTTAAATTGTCAAACACTGGTACTCAGTCACATGTGATCAAATTGGAAGCCTTTTTTCTTTCTTTATATGACATGTGTGGAAAATCCTAATGGATGTCCCCCGCCCCGGGAAGTGCGGAGGGGTCTGTCAGACTCTTACTGACTAAAAACCACCCCGTGTTCCTTCTAACACCTACGCCGGGGGTCACGGGAAAGGAAGATACTTCCGCGACCCCCGCGCGTGAACACGACGCGCCGCCACCTCGGGTCCATGTGCGTTTGACTGATGTCAAATAAATATTTTTCTTTCTTTCTTTCTTTTCTTACTTTTAAGACAAACGAGATGTTAGGTATTTATTTTTACGGTTAAACAATAATTTATTTCTCAAAAGTTTTCATACTCACTTAGCGAGACTCAAAGTTTTAATAATAACATGTAGGTAATTGATTTATAGTCGTACATGTCAATCAAGCAAAAGATTGTGAAATACAGATAAGTACATACAGTTTTAACTAATTTGTGAGAATATTCAGTTAAGAAACACCAAAAGAAACTCAAAGGCTTCAATCCCTTTTAAATCAGTTCAGACTTTATCTTGGTCAAATCAATCAATAATCGGAATCATTTAAGGACCATGTTAACGAGTGTGTACTGCTGTGTGTTTAACGGAAGAACTATACAGATAGTAGAAAGTACAGAATAATAACAAATATAGAAAATGGAATAATTAGAACAGCAACAGGTGAATCTGTCAATCATTCCCATTTAACTGTGTTTGTAATTATGCACGCACTTCCCCGTATTCAATCAAATAACAATGCATCCGTGTTTGATTTCCGTCAAATAAGTAACAATAATTACTGCACTTATTTACACGAATAAATATTTCATTAAAGTTCTTAGTCTCGTGAAAAGTTTTGAGTAACAATAATAATAATCTTTAATTCAGATTAAAAACCCATATAATGCAAAGTATATTCAATACAGCGTCTGCGATTCCAGTAGGCCAAAAGCCAGTATTGAGAAATACTGCTTTATGCGTCAAAGGAATTTAAAGGGTTAAAGACTTGAAGTTTGTAGTCCTTCACTCCTCAGCTACAGGTTCAGTAATGTCTGTTCCTCAACAATGACTGGATATATTGCTAAAAGCGATCGCTTACAGGCAACCTCCAGGCCGCATTTCTTATAAATTAGTTCTTCTTATTAATAAAGTTCTTAGTGTTGAAAATATCAATTTTGTATGAGATGCGTACGCCTCTATTCATCTAAGCAGACGCGTACCTACTTTTAACCATCTATTACAAAACTGGTGTCTTGTAAGGTCAAAAGCTGAATTGAGTTGGATAAATGTATAAAGTCCATTTTCCGTGCCATTATCATGTATGCCGAATCCTGACAGCAACTCTTACAGTTGGAGTTCTGTTACTTTTGTGTATGGCTGGTGATCCAGACCTAGACAGTCAATGACGAGCATAAGTCCATCAAATACAAAATGAATCTGGATGGGAGAACTTAAATTTTCAAAAGAAATTTTTCTTCACACACTTTTTTCTTTACACTCCTTAAAAAAATCTTATTGTCGCAAATCTAAGGGCAAATTGAGTGAGTTGTTTTGACCAAAAAGGGAATTGTAACACGATTGTGTCCATATCCGGAACGCGTGAATGTGCCAATTAAATTGGCAGAAGTAAATCTGTCTTGTAAACTCGGCTTACCATGCCTTAGTACCAGACCGCGTTGACAGTCAAAGACTATAATTGACAGGTAAAAGACAAGCAAACTCGTTAATACTGCTGCAAGAGTAGGATAAGGAAGGCACAGTAGTAAGCAGTCAGCAATTACGTAGTTATATTCAAGGCCCATGTAATAGGGGGCGACCCTATAGTCATCAATCAGGCACAAATCCAGCCCCCTAGCCAAGTTACAAACGATTCGTATCTATTCTCTTTCTACAATCGAGAACGGCTCAAATGCAACAACAACAAAGGGATTTGAACCGTTCTCGATTGTAGAAAGAGAATAGATACGAATGGCTAGGGTGCACTCCGGACTGCTACTGAGAAATACCAGACGGAAAAGCTCAATAACGTTTCGACCAATCCAGGGATTGGAGCCTGAAGACCTCATGATCGGCAGTAGCGCTTGCGTCCACTAAACCAACAAACCATTCTTAACCTACTAACGTAAGCAATAAATTATTTCAAATTAGTTAAACATAAAGTAGTACCATCAGTAACGGTGATAAGTCAGGAATTATCAATTCAATCAATCTTTAATAGCTAAGAAATGCGTGTATCTAGTTTAATCTTCTGATTTGAATGAGAAACATAAAATAACTGATGTGAAACTACGTTCAAGCAAGCTGTGGTGATATGCAGATTTTGTATAAGAATTAATTATTGGAAAACCTGCCATTATATTGTGTGAAATTGCTTTTTCTTATGAAAAGCAACGTAATGGCTTACGATTTAATAGTTAGCTCCCGGCGCGTATGTAACAGCTTGAGGCTAAAAAAGTTGAATGAAAAGTGATTTATGTATGTCTTCATTTAAATTGTTTGTTGCTAAATAATAGCACTGCATGAGTTTTTCGAATGTTAATTAAGCTCTTCGAAAATAGTCAGTTTTTGGTTAACCATCAATGGATCACCAATATTTTGTTGTCCTATTCCAGCGTCTTATATTCAATCATTTTCATCGTTATCTACCTTGTCTTATTTCAACTAAGTTGGGGTAGGCTTCCAATAGGACGCTGTGGTGTCCTTCTGCGAAACAGTCATCTCGCAGAAGGAGGCTGCGGAAAGGGAGAGGGAGATACCTCCACTCACCCTGCCCGCTGCAGGCGCACCGGGCGCCTGTCCAATGTCAATGGGTCCAGGGGCGACGGACTTGGGGATGTCCGCCGCCCACCACGTACATGGACCCGAGGTGGCGGCGCGTCGTGTTCTCTCTCTGACCTATTCTAATACCTCTGAGCCTCATAGTACTGGCCACAATTCTTAGAACTTTGTAAAGCCTTATTCGTAGACCAAAGCTCGATAGTCTGACAATCCATTTAACTGCAGGCATTCGATTTGTGTGTAAGATGTTGTTTTCAGCTCTGTATTCGGTTTCGGTGGAGGAAGATTATGAAGAAATAGCGTTCGTTTTATTTATAAAAACCAAACAATGCGTTCTTTACGAAGTATCGTGGTGGTGTGGAATGATAGATTCAGGAATAATGTGATTAAACAATTTTGTGGTTTACAAAAAGATGTGGTGACCAATATTGAAATAGAGCATGCTTAGCTTGCCTATATTGTTTGATCACGTCGAGAAGATAGATGAAAGGCGAGAAACAAAAGAGCCCCCTAGAAGTACCTACATGACCAGACCTTTTGACAATGTTTTTCAGAAAGGTCAGATGCGTAGTACTAGCAAGCTACTGCCATGCGTGTATGACTACACGTATGAAAATAAACGAAGCAAAGTATGTAAGAATCGTAGCAGATGGCGCTCTGTAGTTTAAGCGCCTTGGAAAAACTGCGTGAGATTTTTTGTATGTTTATATGTAAACAACAGCTCTAAAACAATCCAAAAATCTATTTCACCACCCCTCATTAAGATAATCTAGTAAGTAGATCTTTTTAAGAAATAATCTGTCAGATAAAACTCCATATCTGTGGATATAACCTTATTGGAAAATGATAATCGCCTCGGAAATTTCTCTGCACATCTTTTTTATGTTTTTGTACTTACCTAAGTATACTATTCGAACCGTATCGTATCAAGTTGACACCGACCACGGTCAGTCACGACTTGGTAGCAGTACTGTGCTCGATTTGTTCACGACTTTGCATGAATAAAGGGGCTCATAGTAAACCAAATCCCTATTGTAAAGTGAAAATCGATTTAAAAACAAAACATGTATGCCATTTGACAAAACTCAAACTTGTGAACTACATATTTTACAGGCTTAAAATAATAATAATAATTTATTGTTAATTATTATTGTTCACAATTTATAATTTTCAAAAAATCATCATAATTTTGAAATTTTAAAATTCAAGCGCTCGTACCTAAATAATAGCTGCACGAAGGATAAGCTACGCTTACTAAGGTCAAAATAAGGATGACCATCCATATTATCGACCCCTCTGTGTCTCCAAGTAAAAGAAATCTAATAACCAGACTGGAAGCTAACTTCAAAATTGATAGTGGTAATGTAGAACTTAGGAACATTCTGAAAAGTTTTTTTGACAACTATTTTTTTGCCACTTATTTAAAAATCAACCTACCTAAAAATGTTTTACACTATGCTGTAATGATTTCTCATATGTAATGGCAAGAATCGATTCAAAACTTCAAAACTCTCACATACAGAGGGTTCATCTTTTCGATAGTTAAATTAATCTTAAAACATTTATAACACAAGAAAATTTACTTGGAAAACCGTTCCTAATAAAAAATAAATTGCACAAATTCAAAAGTGCATCCAAATGCCACTGGAGTATTGTCCCTATAGACGTAGAAAGTGGTCTGCAAGTGGGCCACTGCACTTGACTTACAATGAATATTTATTTATGATAGCCTGGAGCCCAAGGCAATCGAGTATTTATCTTTATGATCTTTGTGATAAATGCGACTATAAGTTTATGCAGAGAGAGCATGGGTATATATGCCCACAATCCCACACAAATATGCATGCCAAATATATCAATCCAAAGGTTGTCAGAAAAAGATCGCTTTTAGCGATAAGGCCGCCCTTAGCAATCATGTAGCTCTTAAAGCTTGTAAGTTTTATGCTGTACAAGAAATAGTATTCTATTTTATTATTATGTCTTTCGGTTGTGACAGATAACTGGCCATTACCAATAAGATCTCTTGAAAGATTTCCAAACGGTTTGATTTGCATTGTTTTTTATTCAATCCATCATGTTTATCTGATCTTTATTACTTTAAGAAATTATATTAATGGTGGAGATAAAAAATAATAAAATTATTGTCAGTGACTGTTAAGAAACGGAAAAAATATAGGGCAACAAAAAAAAGTATCTGCGTTTCTGTATGGGAAAAGTATCCACAAGGTCAGTAGCATGGCCAAGTTCTATTATAGCAATGCCCAAGAATAAAGGTATGAACGACCAGAAGAAATAAACATAATAAAAATAAATAAAAATAATAATAAATTTCACAACTTTCACACAACGTAGTCCCAAGCTTGTGTTATGGGTATTGAACAGCTGATAAACTACTTTTATGTTTCTAAATACATAATAGATAAATAACACCAACAGTGGGACTGTTGGTGTTATTTATCTATTACGCAGAACAAATGATTATGCTCATCACACAAACATTTGTCCTGGGTGGGAATCGACCTACGACCTCCAGCATAGCAGTCAGGACCACTAACTACTAGAAATAAATAAAGAAAGAAAAGAAAGAAAATACATTTATTGGCAACAGTTGGATACACGCACAGTAAAAAAAAAACGACACAAAAATGGCATGTCTCACGGATGCGCCAAAAGGCTCATTTCGGTGGTAATGCCAGACAGATGCTGAGATTCTGCCTGACGCTGATTTTCAAACGAACCTTTGGGGACAAGTGACGGAAGAGTGACATCACAACAACTACAACAACTAAGCCAACAGTCCAGTCAATTTATGTAAATGTCCACTGTTAAAATCCACAACTCAAAAAACTCTTTAATAGATCCACTATTTTTACCTTCTCACTCCCGTTCCTCTGTTAGAACTAACTAGGTATAACATCAAATCATGAGCATAATTCTGTGGCCCTAGTGAAAAGGAGTATAAGTCCAATTTTGTCTTAAATGAGTTAAGTGTACCAAAGTGATCAGAAAACCGACTTTTACAGTTTTTTATGGTGTCAGTTGGACCCTTTTACACAAAGTAACTTTCTTATTTTTAGAGATAGCTTAGATCTGTCTTCACCAAACGATAGAGCATTTTTTTCTGATCACTTTGGTACACTTAACTCATTTCGACAAAATTGGACTTATACCCCTTTTCACTAGGGCCACAGAATTAACATTGTAGTAAGTATGAAGTAACAATCTATACATAATGCATTGCAGAATATGCGTGAAGATAATTTAACCGTCACAAATGTTTTCCTTTCATTACAAATTAACATCACACGGCAGTTAATTACGTAATTTATTTGATTAAACAAATCGGACTGATTTAGGAATTTTAAAGCATTGTAGGTACTGTGTCAGTTTTGTCATGACACGCCATTTGTCAAATCGAAGCAATGTTTATAAATACGAAACGGCGAAGGGTGGGCCGTTTTTGATGGACTGTCTTTATGTATTTTTTTTGACGTTCAAAAAGTGCTGATTCTCAGCCTAGTTGGAATAAAGACTTTTGATTTTGATTTTTGATTTTGATTTATAAAACAGTAGATCTTATTGTTGTATAGCTGCGCATGCGGCTTTGGCCATTACCGTTTTCCTAATGCTAAGCTACAGTAAGATAAATGCAAGTACCTACCTACCTATAGCAGGTATTAGCGGACGCCACGCAGTTTCACCCACGTTGATCCCGTTCCCGTGGGAATATAGGGATAAAAAGTAGCCTATGTCACCTGGGGATAGAGTAACTTCCCAATGGTAAAAAAAAATTAAATCGGTCCAGTAGTTTTTAAGTGTATTCGTTACGTACATAAAAAATAAAAATTAAAATCTTTTCCCTTTGAATTGTTAAGATAATAAAAAAGATAATCAAATAAAATAAGTTTATAAGTCAAGTTCTACATCACTTATGTCTTTATTTTATTAAATTAACTATTAAGCGGCTCAAATACGACAAACCTAAAGAAATGTCATAGTAGTCAGCGCGAGTTTCGTTAAAATCGGCAATTTTAGTTATGTTACAGTAAGGACACTGTAAAACGTAAAAACTAAGTAGGTAAGGCAATCAAATTGATTTGGTCTTTTTTTGTAGTGTCGATTAATAACAAAAGATAAGTGCGTTCTCTGCTGGTTTTTCATGGTTGAAATCTATTTATTATAACAATAAAATTGATTCATAATCTAGAAAATATAAAAGTTATTCGTAAACTTTGTATGCGTCACGCAAACCATAATGAAATGAACTGAACACACACTTAATCTCTTTTGATTTGCTCGTCAGTGAAAGTAAACACTAAGAATAGCGCCACCTATCCAATTAGCCGATATCTTCATAAATCTTTATGGTAAAAAAATCACAACTTTGATCCTAAACCAACACTTTGCGACTGAGCAAAAAGCCGTTAATTTAAAACTTCCCACAGAAACAATAAGCCATCTTGATGTTCAGAAAATCGATATAACCTTGCTTGGGAACATGACCTGCTCTCATAAAACCAATACAGTAGAATATTAATACGTTAGGTACTTAACAGAGATAAAAAGTGGAAAAGTGATTCTGTTTAATAGTCTCGCCTCGTAAAATATTTTGGAATATACTTCACATTAAGATATAAATACATGACTGTTTCGTCACTTACAAACTAAAATTCAAATAAGTAACAGTGTAACAAGAATAAGGGCGCTTTCAAATTAGCCGCCAGTTGCCGCAACCGCTAGGTTCGAGCATCATAGTGTTGTACATTTAGTTTCAACCTCATCGATAAATTGTTCAAGCTGATTTTCGTTCATGTCTGAATAAAAGCACGTACGCATCATCACTAGTCGATTGTTGAACCGAAGCGCGGCGGCAGCGCAGCTGCAGCGCTCAATCGCGCGTTTTTTATATATACCTATGGGTTAACAAAGCAGCGCGACGGTAGCGCTGCAGCCGCGCTGACGCCGCGCGGCACCTGGCGGCTAATTAGAAGGCCCTAAAACAAAATTCGAAATATTTTATGTCATAGAGACCTAGAAGCATGTACCTAAGTCTGAAGCTTTTTTCCTTGTTTGGTCATAAAGCTTCCTAGCCACACACAGCATATAACAGTACAGTAGTCTTATTAAGCCGTGAAACTAAGCTAAGTAGGTATGCTTGTGTCTGCAGCGGGTTCACGCCAATAGTGCAATGGGTGGGGACTTTGGGACCTCTGGATCGCCAGGCAGACGCCTTAGCCATTAGGCTGGGTTTTCCCATCTGGAATTTTTGAGTAGGTATCAGTCTGGAATCTCGATTCGTGTCCGATTGATGGCACTATAACATGAGATTTATACACCACTAATTTTTAATTAGTACAAATACTTAAAGGGCTTATTCTAGACGGTCTTCCCATTATATTTACAAAGTATCAATAAATTAAATTCATAAACAGCAAAGTTATTAGCGATTGTTTATATACCAAAAAGTCACCCAATTTATGGAAACATTGTACAGGCTATTCATGACATAGTAGTATTCATTAATCGTCATCTCTCGCTCACGTTCGCGTGATCTCGCACAAGCATGCCCCGCCTCCAACAGCTGTTTTCGTTATTTAAGTTTAACTAAATAGTGGCATATTTAAAAATTGAATTTCGTTTTTTTTTTACTTTTGATTACGCAAATATGATCAGTAACAGGTACGGATACAGCCCATTTTTTTTGTACTAATAAAAAAATAGTGGTGTAGGTATATAACTGACAAAATGTGGTAGTACTACAAGTAACCTCTTCTTAACCCTCCGAGGATTAGTGGTGGTTAATAAAGCATAAAGCAAAATAAAGCACCGTGCTTAATACACATAACATAAAGCAAATGCTATCGTGCCTTTCACAAGTTGCTATTTGCTTAATGCTTTTACATCGCACTGTCCGTCGCGTGAAACGCAATAAGCAGAATAAGCAGGGGACCGGGCGGGGCGGACAGTTGTCGCATGCTAGATACGCACCGCGTGCGAATTTGCGATCTCGGGCGGCTCACGTAAATACGATACTTAGATGCTTAAATGCTATTTTGTTTTGTACTTTTTAGTGTAAATAAATTCAGTGATAGGACACGCAATATTGATTAATTATAAACCTATAATTGTGTAAGTAAGGACGATTGATTGAGTGAGGTAATGTGTTGTTGTTGTGTGATTTTGGTGTTTTGTAATGTTTTGACGAAAATGTCTGATTTTATTTCTTAATAATATTTATTCAATTGTAGACAGTCCTAAGCCTGGCAAGTGTGAAGGAAAGTTCATTGTATTTTTAACGGTTCTGTTTTATCGTAATTCATAAACGCGATGTAATATTATTTTAAAGCATGCTTTCAGTCACCGCGCTTGCTTTAAGTCAAGTACCTACGCGTATAAAGAAGCATGCTTTAATAAAGCATATTAAAAAGCTTGCTTAACATGTATAGCATTAAGCATTAAGCAAGTGATTGCCATATAGCAACTTTGAACACCACTACCGAGGATTATAGACGTGATAAAAAATAGTATGTGTGTTGTTTCTTAATGCAGAAAAGCATAAAAATCCTACCAAAGTAAATGACGATAGATATCACCCCACTAACATTACAGTAATTACAAAGAAATTCAATACATCAATGTCTTTAACCAACAATATCACAGACGATTATGACGATCGCTTACCATAAAACGATATACCTCGTTAGCCTAACGAGATGGTAAGTCACTTGAAATCAGCTGATTGTTATTATGATGCACAATTTAACACAAGACTTTGTGTGGAAAAGATTATAGATCATGAAATAATTGGGATTGAAAAGAAGTAATAGATCTTGAAGACGCGGTTTTAACGAAAATGGCTTATTTGAGTATATTCGTCGCTGTTCATTTTAAATGCATTGGAAGAAAAATAAAATGCGCTTATTGGCATAACAGCCAAACCCACCTTAAAACTATAAAATAGAAAGATTATAATGCCAAAAGGGCCTCAACTCAGCATAATGTCAGCAGTGAACGCTGATTTTCAGCTGCAACCAACAGCCAACCATTTTTCTATCTTTATCCACTCTAATTTAGGCGTAAAATTAAAATAGTCCCCTTTTCCAACAATTGAGCCTTGTTTTGTCTTTATTGTAATAGAATAAATAACTTGGGAGGTGTCTTCGTTACAACTTTTGGTCTTAATTTTTTTTCTCTTTCTCTCTCTATCAAAAAACAAGACAAAAAAAAACAGACAAAGCAAGACAGTTATTTGAAGGGAGAGAGACAGACAGAGAAACACGCGCACGCCGCACGGCTTACAACTATAGCAAAAAGTGTCGTTACAACTTTTGTCTTAAAAAGCGTTGTTACAACTTTTGGTCTTATTTTTCCGTCGAACCCCTTTCGCAACGGGCGATAAGGAACTTCGCTCCAAAAAAATCAATTTAAAAAATATGTATAATGCAAGATATAGTATTTAAAAATATATATATGATTCGTATTATGGATTTTATTGTATGAAACTGGCTTGTTGCTTTGTCCTGCCAAAATGTTAACAGATAAACATACTTATATTTACTCCCAGACACCGAATAAATGAACCCACGACCTCCGGCATAGCAGTCCGGCCAGCCGGCCGAAAAACAAAACCTCATAAAATGTTAACTTATACAAAATCCTAGTTTCCCTAGAACCTAAGGTCAAAAGCCAGCTGCTCCGCCCTAGACCATAAACTAGCTCCATAATGGGTGAAGGTCATGCGCAAGTATTTGCAAATCAGCGAATCACTTTTACTCCGAGTCACGAATTACGCGATGCTTTTGGAAAATCATCGTAGGTACCAAAATCGTGACGAAAAACAGAACAGTGAGAACATGATTATATTTGACCTGAATTTCTAGTTACTCGTGCGTATATAGAAATAAGGATAATATATGTAAAAGAACTAAGCTTGTATTGTAATGGTAACAATAACGAGATTCTGATTTGACGCTCTTCAAGCATGTCAATGGTTTTTAGTATTTAAGATGGCATTATCAAACTATACGGGTACATGATTATGATGATGAAGTAATGTAGATAATGCGATCAACAACGGCTTGTAAACAGCATGCTCTGTTGAGGTCCGTAACTCGCTGGATGTGCCCTTATTGCTTAGTTGCTTAGCTAATAAGTTTTATAACCTGGCTAGACACCTTAATGTATTAAGGCCTCTAGCTAAGTTTAAATTTATAGCAGTTTATACAGAAGGCCAAAATGATTTATCCTACTATCCTACTAATAAAATAAACACGAAAGTTTGTGAGAATGGTTGGATGAACTGATGGATGTTTGTTACTCTTTCACGTAGAAACTACTTAAAAGATTTTAATAAAATTTGGTATGGAGTTAGCTGACACCCTAGATTAACATGTAGGCTACTTTTTATCCCTGTATTCCCACGGGACCGGGACCTACGCGGGTGAAACCGCGGGACGTCTGCTGCTAAATAATAAATTGGCAACATTAGATTAGTGGATTTGAGAATAAAGCAGATGTTTTTTTTTGTCATACGTGTACCTATCTAGGAGCTTGCAGCTCAGTAATAAACAACCGCACGGGTCGATCGAAGGCTAAGTTACGTTTGATGAGCTCAATCCATGGATAGGTGACCTATAATTACGCGCCAAGACTTCTCCGTGCCTCAAAAAGTACGTTTAGCCGTTGGTCCAAGCTGTCATTTGCAGATTTTCGACAGTCGCTACAGGAAGTCAGTTGCCTGAAAGTCTGACATGCGGTTTAATCAAATGGTATCGTGTTACCCAGTTCCTGGGGTCCTGGAGGTCAGACAGGCAGTCTCTCAATATAAAACATTGGTATTCAGCTGCATCGGGTTAAACTAACATAGGTACCTACTGGGGAAAGGGTTAGCTAGGCAGATTGTGATGACTTGTAATAATAATAATAATTAATTATTATTCACTGACAGGACTATTATCGCGAATAAACCTGATATAGTGGTGATAGATCGATTGGAACGTCACACGATGATTGTTGATATAACCGTCCCGCATGACGAGAACCTCGTGAAGGCAGAGAAAGATAAACAACTTAAGTATCTTGATCTGGCTCGCGAGGTTGTCGACATGTGGGATGTGGATACAGCAATCGTCGTGCCGATAGTCGTGACGGCCAATGGCATAATAGCCAAGAGCCTCGACCAACACCTTAAGAGGCTCTCGTTAGGCGGCTGGATCAAGGGCTTGATCCAGAAGGCAGTACTCCTGGACACGGCGCGCATTGTTAGGCGTTTCCTCTCTCAGTAGCCCTGACCACCGGTAGCTTGGACCCTGTTCCCGATACCGGTGGGCTACTATTTTTTATATTTTTAAATGTTTTTTTTTAATTTTGTATTTAAATATTTAAAAATATAATTTATATGTATAATAATGATATAAAGGAAATAATAATTATAATAATATATAATATAATATAATAATTATTGAGTGTGCAAGTCACCCCCTGTCATTTAATCTGTGTATATGTAACATTGATAAGGCAGGGGCCATAGTATTTCATAGTTCTAGGTATTCAGTCCATTTTAGCTACCCTAACCAATAGTCTAGTACTTTTGTTACCATATTCTGCAATAGTCTTACTCCAGTCGAAGGTTTTCCTTGGGTGCACTTGTCTAGTGCATACAGGGAAAATCTACGATTGGTGCCTCAATTCTTTAAAAACGACTAAGGGCCTCTGCGAGTTTGCTTCGGCTCCTCGTACGCCTTCCAAAGGTCCGGAACCCAAGGGTTCCGAGAAATAACTAGGAATAATAATAATACCAGCCTGTTACTATCCCACTGCAGGGCAAAGGCCTCTTCTCATACAAAGAAGGCTTGAGCATTGATCACCACGCTTACTCAAGGCGGATTGGTGATTTCAAACTTATATTAACTACATATAAGTCCAGGTTTCCTCACGATGTTTTCCTTCACCGATGTCAATGATGTCTAAGATAAACTTAGAAAGTACATATGAATTGAAAGAGTCACATTGGTACTTGCCCGATTTGAACCACAACCTCGTGTATGAGAGGTAGGCGTCAAAACCTCTGGACAATCACGACATGTATCTACTTAAATCGATATTGTTTTCGAGATATCAATATTAATTTCATAGTAATAGTTGTGAGTGCAGTTATACATTTCTTGCTTTTGTACATAAATACAAAAAAATGTGTTGTATATGTGGGCCTCTGGACTTTTCCGCACTACTTCATATCACACTACCATCCATCACTTTTGTGGGACAAATTAAAGTTATTACACGAAATACTCTATAAACACTTGTACTTTAAACTGTAATCGTCACCCTAATTTTTATTTTATTCTCATTACAGCAGAGTTTTGTTTTAACAAGCATCTTGTTACAAGAACTTTACAATTTCCAACAACGTAAATGCTTCATTATGTTCTTAGTAATTATGGTTCCCACATTCATCTTATAGAAAATGGTAGGTAACGGAAAGTGCAGATTTAAAAATACAAACATTGTATGGCATTGTTTGTATGTTGATTTGTATGAGAAATATGATAATACAGCAGATGCGTGCTTGCATATAACTGTCCCTCTCCGGCGCAACACAAATAAGGTTGTGGGTTCAAATCCGGGCAAATGACTTAATGTGACTTTTGCCTTTTAATATGTACTTTCATGATCTTAAACACAATTGATTTCGTTGAAAGAAAACATCAGTTTTCATGGTGTACAATAAGAGTTTTCTATTCTATTCTAATCACAATAAGGCGGAGGATCAGGCTCTGTTTCTTAACGTCAATTTACATAACACAGTCCCCCAAAACGCATGCTCTTCACAACTTCCTAGTGTTTTTGTTGGGAAGAAGAAGCGGCAGAACAAACTCCCCAGCAACTCGTCTGTCTGTTAAGTTAGAAAAAAATAATTTAACGTCATGAGGAATCTTGGAGTAACCCATAGTTGAAATGAGTTTCGAAGTCACCAATTCACTTTGCTCAACAAGCGTGAGTATCGATGCTCGTGCCTTCTCTGTAAACGATAACGTCTAATAACACCGTAATGTAATAAAATCTTGCCTCGCCTATTTGCCATTCAAAGTCGAGCTTTACAACCAGTTTCAATGGGAACTCGGAGAAATACTGCTTTTCTGCTAATTAGCCTTACAATGTACTCGTAATAAATTACTGTTAGCTTACAATTATTTAAAGCCTTGTCACTTGTAATTCTAGCAAGCTGTTTTACTATGCTACGTGCTGTTTGACCACGTGCGTACTTTCCTAGTTAGAAAGCAGTAGAAATAGTTGACTGTATGCTTACTCAGTTTTTAGAACTTTCGGGGCTTAATTGAAGTTTTTTTTTGTCAGCCTATTCTGGGCCAAAGTCCCACCTCCACTCATTCCACTCATTCGCGATTTCGAGCTTCGTCTTTCCAGTTCTGTAGGAATTTATATAGTTCGTCTCGCCATCCTTTCGTGGTCTTCCGCGACCCCATCTTCCTGCCTCAGGGCACCGGCTCTGTGCTACATAAATTGAGCCCACAGCTTGTCCGGGCATGCGGCAGACATGTCCTGCCCAGTCCCACTTGAATTGTACAGCCTTTTCACCCACGTCAGCAATTTTAGTTTTGGAGCGCAGTAAAGTGTTTCGGACTCGGTCTGTCAATTTTATCACCAAGTATACTGCGCTCTATTGCTCGCATACAAAAACTAATGAACTATAAAATTTTGGAAAATTATTTTGGCAAAATCCTTACTTACGTTTTCGTTGAACTGATTAATCCAATCCTTTTCATTGTTAGCAGAATATACTAGTCTAAGTTTTGAGGTACTCACTACCATTTAGATCTTAAACTCAGCAATTTTCACAAAAACCTAAGGTACAATTGATGCACCGTTAAAGTAATGTTCCATGACTGAAACCTTTACTAAAAGAGATATCAAGATTATAGACAACGTGATGACACTATCTGGCCCACCAACTAAGACGCTGACAGAGCGATCGTGAGGTCGCTGTAAGTTCAAATATCTGCCCTTTTGAATTTGTGTCTGTACAAGTTTCTACTACTTACATTTATTCACAGTGACCGCCTCGTTGGACTAGTGGTCGCAAGCGTGAGGTTCTGGGTCCGATCCCCGGGTCGGGCAAAGTGTTATTGAGTTTTTCCATCTGGAAATCCTCAGAAGCAGACCCGGAGTCTGGATTTGTGCCCGATTGATAGCAATTGGGTCGTCTCCTTTTACATGGGACTTAAACTTAACTGGCAAAATGTGGGGTGCTTTGTACCTTTCTACCTAACACGTCGGGGATTGCAAGCGTGATGTTATGTTATGGGTTATTCTAAGTACCCAATCCCATAGAGTACAAGAAGAATATTAGTCTCACTCATTCTTTTTAACATTTTAAGGTAAACATCGATTTGTTCCCAACACCATTACCCACACACGCAATCTTTGTAAATGACGCAAACATCATTATCAATAAAAGTGAAACCTGTCTTGCTGTAACAAACATTATACTGTTACTAATAACGAACAATACTTTTATTGCAGATTCCGTTGACGAAGCAAAAACTATAAGAAACTAGAAACTTTATGATGCCGGATAAACCCTATCAAGATTGGACAAACTGGTATGAAAGGATGTGAAACAAGATTAAGTTTATGTGAAACTGTGGATCAAGAGCGCTTTAGGAAGTTGCGGACGGAAATAATAATATATAAAAGAGGACCAAAAAATCGAAAGTAAGGAAAGCAAAAAAAGATTATTTTCGAATGGCATATTTGACGTTGATACAGGTTGGTAAGAAGCTATATCTGATAAAGGTTTTCAAACATACTTTATCACAAGAAATCCTTCTTCGCAATCGTATCCAACAATCCAGTACCGGAGTATATCAACAAGAGAATTGCACTTTCAGCCTTCACCGATCAAGTTGCACCAATTCGCAACGCGGGTAATCAAAGATTGATCGAATAGATCGAAGAAAGGAAAATCGTTTATCTTTATTGGCATCACTCATTGTGAACGACGCACCTGCAGCACATGAAGAAAATATTACCTACTGATTTATTAGAGAAAGCAAATAATATTAACAATAGAAATTCTATTGCTGATGTCAAAAACCTCAGTTCTCAAGATTATTAAATCATCAAAGTCAAGAATCATCTTGTTAAGTAATTGAGTATCATCACAATGAAAAGATAACATTACATTCAAGACAACGTAATTGATACTTGCTTAGAAACCTATTATTTGCTGAACAAAATTGTAATTTGCGGTTGAAAATCTCTAATAGCTTTTTGTTCCGACAAAAATTGTGAAGATGCGGACGAGACAATTGGATTAGCAACGGTAAATGTAATCTTGCACGCTGTAACCTTTACAAAGGTTATAAGCAATGACGATGATATTATGAATCGTAATAAAGAAGTACTTTTGCTGGTGGAAAGAGAAACAGTGAAACAGTGTTATGGAACAAAGGAAAGTGATACAAATTATTGAAGAAATGGAGTGAACGAGCGAAGGTAAGCACTGCACTGAACTAATATTATATTTAAACTAAATGTTTATTACTGTTATTGCTGCTGCAGAAAGTTGAACACGCTTGTCATTCAGGGTGATATGAACAAAGCAATTACTCTCGGAAAAAGGATTATTTTTTCTCAAGTCAATTTTCTACAAACGCATAGGTAGGTCAAAGTAAAAATGACTTTTAAAAGCAAGCAATTGTCAATTTATCGGTAGCCAAAAAAGCTCACGCAATCCATAAGGTCGAGAGAACCTGTGAATTTAAAGTGTGATTTTATGTTTGTATGCATTGTTGAAGTAATTTTATAGTAAACTGCTGCAGCAATTTGGATACAACGACTGTCATTGTGGTTTTAACGAGGTGCATAGGTGAGAGCTCAGTCGTGATTTTCTCACGTACTCATAAAAAAAACATGCGATGACATTAATATTTATGTCTGTGTACATAAGAGCAACATTATAATAACCATATTGTATTTATTGGAAGCAAGTTTTATTAATTGCCTTCTAACTAGTTTAACCCGTGACTTCGACCGCATTGATTATGTGTGTTTAATTAAAAGTTAAATAATAAACTTGTTTATGATTTCATACGCACAAATTGATTTAAAACAAGTTTGGATGTAAAAAATTATGTAATGATTGCTTTTGTAAATTCCTACAAAGTTGAACCGGCAAATTATGTTATCTATTGATTTTTGTAGCGAATTTTAAAGACAGTTTAGATGCAAAAATGTAAATATTGGAAATATATTTTTTTGCAATGAAACTATTATTAGTGGTTGCAAGCACTACTGCTGAAAATGAGGTCCGGAGTTCGATGCTCGGAACGGGCAAATTGATATTGAGTTTACCATCTGGAATGTCTCTCAGTAGTAACCCAGAGTCTGAATTCGTGCCCGATTGATGGCAATAGGCTCGCCCCTATTACGTGGGACTTAAACATAACTGGCGAAATGTGGGTGTACTACCAACTACACTTCTGCCTAACTCTTCGGGGATTACAGGCGTGACGTTATGTTACTTTCCTACATAAGTCCTTCCCCGACACTTACAAATCGTTTTAGTATTAACACTGATGTTGCTCTCCGACAATCTTTCGCTTTTGTCCTTATTACCGGTAATTACCTAACTCCACAATTACTGGGCTTGCGAGGAAAAGATATTTTTGTTTTGTAAACTTTCTCAATACAATATGGGTAGTCTAGATTTGATGATAAACAAATAAGCTATGCTTCAAATACTTAACTACCTAACAGTACCTACAGCCTAGCTTGTGGTTTTAAAGATGGTTTAGTAAATAGAGACTTCAATGAGATACTTGAAAGAAATTTCCTTTCAGTAAAATAGTAGTGGTTTCTAGCTATACGTGCAGTAACAATGCTCTAAAAACTTAATTTTCTTGTCACACTTTGGACTGAAGTTTTCACCAAAAAAGGTATGAAGAATTTGTTACAACAATTTATTTTACAAGAAAACCAAGGTTCATGATAATGACAATGACAGTGCAGCACAAGAGAAAATAACATTCATAACTCACTCTTACTTTTTTTAACATTTAAACATGAACACGAAAGATAAACGTTTAAGCTTTAATGGTTTTAATGACATCCTGTCATAACCCTGTTAATGACAAAAACTCTGACGAACGGGTTTCAACGACAACAATTTGAAGAAGACATGTTGAAAGAAGTGAAAACCATAGTCATTAATATTATGGCTAAGACCATGGGGCCGAGGTACAGTCCGTAGGAATTTATTATTTGTTTGTGGAATTAGTTCGAAAGAGTCACGGCGGCTGACACTCCCTTACAAATACAAATAATTTATTTGCCAATAATGCAGGACGTATACATATACAGGGTGTAATTTTAACCGTGGGACAAACTTCCACAGTCTGTTCTACTGTTGAATATGAACAACTTTAGCTATAGGACCACCTCTGAAATCGTGAAAATAAAATCAGCTGTTGCATACAAAAAATTGATACCTACTCGACGAAAATGTATGAAGGTCCCGTAGCGAAAGTTGTTCATATTCAACAGTAGAACAGCCTGTGGAAGTTTGTCCCACGGTCAAAATTACACCCTGTATAATGATGGTAGGTTTTTTGAGCGTCCCAATACATTTTGCCTTACGGCATGCAAAATTAGTTAACATTACACATTTAATTGAATACTAATAATCATTCAAATTAAAATTTAAAAAATAAATAAAAAGTATAAAATAATAAATAGGTTTAAATGTCTACAAATTAAGATAAGAATGTAAATTAAAAATAAAAAAAGATGTGAACAAATTAAAAGTTTTAATACAATTAATTCCACACTGACTCTAAAGATTTAACACAAGTTTCTCTAATCTCACTTACCTAACAGGCGTTAGCTAACTGTTGCTTTACAAAAAACAAAAGTGTACTCACTATTATCGGTAGCCAAACCTTTATAGTACCTACGAGACAAAAAGGGCAACAGACACTTTTTGTTCCGAGTACTTTATAATTTGCTGGGGACAAAAAACTTCTTGATTGACAGCAGAAGAAAGTGGCTGTCGTAGTTGAATTGAAATGAGAGTAAGGAAACTGTTTTCAGAGAAACGATGTATGGGTTGTGTGAAAAATGACATGCTTAAAAAGAAGGTGGATGGAAGCCTAAGACATGTTACGCCAACCCCATACAAATTAGGATTGATTTAATAGTCAGAAAACTATAAAGACTTCTCATGTTTTGTGTAGTTTTATGTTTACTAGATTGAGTTTGATTTTTGAAGAAACCGAAACTTTTTAAGTTGTTATGATACAGTAAGAAAGTCATCATCATCATCATTTGACAAGCCTTACCCAAATATGTTGGGGTCGGCTTCTAGTTTAACCGGATGCAAACCATCCAGTGTTTTATATAGATCGGCTGCTTTTCTGATCTCCACTACCCAGTTACTGGGTAACACGATACCCCTTGGTAAAATATGTGGCCCTAGTGAAAAGGGGTTTAAGTCCAATTTTGTCGAAAATGAGTTAAGTGTACCAAAGTGATCAGAAAAAAATGCTCTATCGTTTGGTGAAGACAGATCTAAGCTATCTCTAAAAATAAGAAAGTAACTTTGTGTAAAAGGGTCCAACTGACACCAAAAAAACAGTAAAAGTCGGTTTTCTGATCACTATGGTACACTTAACTCATTTTCGACAAAATTGGACTTATACCCCTTTTCACTAGGGCCACAGAAATGGTTGTTAGACTTTCTGTATTCTGACTACCCGTAACGACTTTCAAAGATCTACTTTGACCAAACATCTTACAACATTAAACATAAAAACTTTACTATGCTTATCAAAATCTTCATAAAAACTGTAAACTTCGTTGCAAGAAAGCGACTAACAATATGTATATTGTACGCTATGATTTCATCGCAACATTATAAAATAAAGGATACAAAAATGTAACTCCGCATACTTCCCACGAAAGCTTAAAAACATTACGTGTTTGGACTATATAAGTTTTTTGTACAAGGTACCTACAGAATAAAAATATTCTGTGAGCGTATTATTTTCATACATATTGGCATTCTTGTCTTTACCTTTGGCTCGAGTCAAAAGCCCGTACTGTGCTGTATCGACATAGTATTTAACATCAACGCAAGACGGATGATTTTTCCTTCTACTTTACAAATAATTTATCCTTCTGTTTCTCCTACTGGCCAGATTAGACTAATTTCTCCTTAATGTATCATGTAGTACTAAAACAATATTGATTGCATTCGTCATTGCAAAGGTAAAGTGGCCCAGCCGCCAAAATTAGGCAATAAAGGAATATAAAACCAGACAGAAAACTCGCCTTTTTAAGGGTTACCGGTTTGATGTTACTGCATTAAATATTTTCCAGCAATATGATACCAATAACCTGGTATTTATGCAATTAAATTACCAATGACAAATTATTAAATCAAACAATGTCCTTGCATTAGCAAGAGAAAGCAAGTGCTTTATTTTGCAGTTCATTACAAATTCCAGCGGCGTAGGTAGCACTCTCACTGTTAGCAGGCATGCACTTAGATTTCTATAAATATGAAACGTCACGCGTTTAGGCTCAAAGATCACAAACGTGTTTTTTGGCACTCCGTCACAGTAAGTAAACAACAGATGATGACTGACCTTAGACAAACAATGTACAAAATTTTAGTAACTTAACAAATGACATTAACTTTTTTCAAGACAGTATACCATAGTCTCATACTAAAAGATATTCAAAATATCAAGTTATGCTATAGCAATGAATTTGTTTATGCTATTAGCTGTTGTTATGTTAAATCCATTTAAACTATATGAAAATATTTTATAGTTAGTCCTAACTGCCGGAGGTTGTTCTGTGTCTGGGTGTAATTTATCTATAACCGCTCCAGCGCCCACGCGATTTAATAAAATAATATGTATGTATTTAGAAAATAGAAATATTTAAATATGTTTATCAGTAGGTACTCATAACACAAGCTCTGCTTAGCTACAATACTTTGGACTACATTTGGCTGCGTGAAAAGTCGTACAATATTTTTGTTATTACTTAAAACATATTATGAAAATATCAACTTCTTGAACTAAAAACGAATAAATACGAGCCGCTTAAACAGCTTTGGTAGCTTAGTAATAAATACACAGACAGACAAGTTCTAACAGAAATTATATCGTTATTTATTTCCGCATTTTAAAATATTTTTGGACCAAAAATGTACAAAAATACTGATGTCCTTCGAAGTTACAAAATAGGTACATAAGTTTGGATTATTAAACACTGAGAAACCTGATGGTACACGTACGTTACAACCCACACGAATTATCCTCCTCGAAGTTGCCTCTTAGAATTTAGTTTTCTAACTCACGTTTCCAACTAGTTTATCGATTTCATCTGTCTTTACTTTAGTGGTTGTCAACATAAAAACATGAAGTTTTTCGATTTTCGATTAAATAGCAGGTTTTTTTTTCACTTTAGTTGGCCATCTTAATTTGGGGACATCTGTGTCCACTATATGTGAGGTCAGCTCTCCTCATTTTGTGGCGTCAAGACAGTCTATCCTGGGTTGATCGGTCGGCCAATTCTTCCTCTGAAAAGAGCTTTGTCATGATGATCTCTGTAATGATTACTTCTTTTTATTTTTGACCTTCCCACTACCTATTAAAATTGTTGATGACCACAATGTGTCTTCAGCTTATTAAGTAGACAGCTTTTTAACTTTTCAATCGTGTCAATTAGAGACACAATCGAAAGAAAATGGCAGCTCTCCGCCGCCAGACGCCACCAGTGTCCTCTTGGGGTTTAATGAATTAAGTGATAAGCGGTGGAAAAATCATTCACCGTTTTGGGACGCTTCGCTATCCTCGGGTAACATAAGCTTGTTAGTTTTTTGTGTCTATACCTATTAACTATAACATATTATATTTTATGATTTTGATCATGTTTATTGTTTACATAAATATAAATAAATTAAGTTTACTTCTCTTCAAATTTCTTACGGATTTGCGCCTACAACTGTTTGTCTCTGCAGGAACTCAAGGATGACTGTTTGTGTAATTGAAGTATTAAATAAATAAATAAGCTACTTTTTATCGCTGTATTCTCATGGAAACGGAAACTTCGAAAAAAAACCTTGTGTCGTCTTTATTAAAATTAATATCTGTAATATAGAGTCAAAAGTTTGGGTATCGGTGTTCCAAAACCTTTGTGAGTAAATAGTTACAAGTTAGTAGGTACCAAAAGATGCTATCTCTCACGATTCTGTAGACACGTCCAATAACTGTCGCTCTAATTAAGAGATTATCTTGTCGTGACGAGCATGGGGTTATGAAGAGTGATTGTGTTGAAAGGGAAGCAAGGATAATAGTGGCATCTATACGTTTAGATATTTTATATTCCGCAACGGATTTTAATAAATAATTGAATTTTTGATAATAAGAATTAAGGTAGGTATTACCATAATCCAGAAAGTCCATATCGTCACTGGAAAGGCAAAATTACTGAAGTGAAAATAGGTTGTTTCGAGATAAAGCCGATCAAAGTTTTTATTTTTAGAAAAAAAATCATATCTTTTTACACAATCATCCGATTTCAATGAAATAACTTTATAAATAATTCTATTTGTAGCATGCGTTTACTGGAAGTGGCTGAAATTCGTTTTTTTTACTACTTTCCAAGATAAGTGGCGCTTCAGTAATTTTGACCCAATAACTTAGTAAGCCAAATTTTCTTAAACGCCACCAATGTAAACAACGATTGTATTTTAAAAGTACTGAACACAATACTATTAGTAAATTTGAGTAGGATGAAATTTCTTTAGCATAAATTTTAGTGTCGTGTTGGTGTATCAAAATAACTTCAAGGGAAATATTTTATACTCCTCATGTCTAGAATTTTGACTCATGAGGCGATAGGATAACTAAGTAACTTCAACTAAAATTACTTAAAATGTTTTTTTTTTCGTAATCAGTTGTTCAGCAAAGTAACGTTAAGGATCAATCACACTTTATTGTAACTGGGATAAAACTACTGTTCCCTTTAGGTATTTAAAATTTTTTAATATTCGTGTTTTCGAAAATTACTTCTAGAAGGTTGTGTGGGTGTTTGGTAGAGGTAAGGAGGGTGGCGTAGGGTGCGTAGGGAAACGTGGGGGTTGGACCGGGAGACGTAGGTGTAATCACTGGGCAAGCCAGTTTAATAATTTACATGGTATAATGATAACTGTAAATAAAAAAAATGTTTTAATTAAAATACAGTACCTAAGTGGTAGCATAATAAACTTTTATTGAATCAAAAAACATAGGTATCATGATATTTATGAACCAGGGCACACACGCGCTTAGATCTAAAAATTATTTGTTATTAACGAAAACTCAATGGAACAGTCTACTATTATCTAATAATGTTTTCTATTAATCTTCAGTAACTTAAACATATTAAAGTAAAAACAAATCAAAAATTAAAAGCCTCTTCTGGCAAAAACAAGTAACAAAAATTATAAAAACTTAATATTTGGCATGTCTTATTAAACAAAATATTCATTTTTCATTCATTCATTCATTAACCCTAGAAGCCCAATCTACGTCATTTTGACGTACACTCCAACGAAAATACGTTGTCTTTTTCTAATGCACGCATGTCCCCCGCCCGGGGAGGCGGAGGGGTCTGTCAGACTCTTACTGACTAAAAACCACCCCGTGTTCCTTCTCACACCTGCGCCGGGGGTCACGGGAACGGAAGATACTTCCGCGACCCCCGACTGGTTCCGGCCCCGCGGGCCTCGCCAGGTCAGCGAGGGGAGTGAGGTATTAGACTCCCCTCGCGACGTCTAAGAGGGGCGCGCGTCAACACGACGCGCCACCATCTCGGGTCCATGCACGTGGGGGGCGGCGGACATCCCCGCGTCCGTCGCCCCTGGACCCGATTAGGGGGGCTGGTAGAGGGCGTTGTCCGCCCTCCGCCTGCGCCCGGTGCGTCTGCTGCGGGCAGGGTGAGTGGAAGTAATCTCCCTCTCCCTTTCAGCAGCCTCCTTCTGCGAAATGACTGTTTCGCAGAAGGACACCACCGCGTCCCAGGACCCGACGCTGCCGACCATCTTCTCGACCACGGCCGGCAGCGACAAGTCACTGCCTACTCCAGAGACGAGGGCACGGCGCGGCTCCTCCCAAGCGGCACACTCTGCCAGCGTATGCTGCACCGTGTCCTCCCGACAGTCGACGCAGTGGTGACACCGGGCGTCCGGCTCCCTGTTTATGCGACACAGGTACATTCCGAAGCAACCGTGCCCAGAAAGTATCTGCGTCACCCGAAACGACAGGGAGCCGTGCCTCCTCCCGAGCCAGCGCTCGAGCACCGGCCGGACCGCCTCGATGGTGACGAGGTAGGGCGCGAAAGCCTGTCCCGCCATTCCGCCACCAGGACCTCGCGCAGCTGCGACCGACGCAACTCCATGTGTCGCTGCATCGGTCGCTCGCCGCGCGCCTGCATTTCCTCGCGCCACCGGTACAGTGACGCGAGTACTTTCGCCTCCAGGTCCCAGGGCGGGGATCCGGCCAGTACTCCGGCAGCCTCGTAGGAGATCGTGCGATAGCCCCTGATGACTCTGACGGCCATCGCTCGCTGCGGTCTGCGCAGGACAGCGATGCTGCCGGCCGTCAGGTCAGCCGCCCAGATCGGGGACCCGTAAAGGGCCATCGATCGCACGATCCCCACGTAGAGCCGCCTACAGGCGGCGCTCGGGCCCCCCAGATTGGGAAGCAGCGTTGATAGCGCCCCGGCCGCGCCCAACAGCTTGGGCGCCAGCCGCCGGAAGTGAGGTCCGAAATCCCAACGGCTGTCGAGTACCAATCCCAGGTACTTCATGGTGGACTCGACAGCGATTCGAACCCCACCGACCACTAGGTGTGATCCGGCGGGTGGCGCCCGACGGGGGCCGTGGAAAACCATAGCCTCCGTCTTGCTGAGGGCCACCTCCAGGCCGAGGCGCCGTATGCGGCCCACCACCTGTAATGAACGCCTGTAACCAACAGTAGATGGCTGCATCACTTCGGTAAGTACCGCCATTTTTTCGTTATTACAATGTTGCACGTAAATTTGACGTATGTTTGGGCTTTGTGTAACTTTTGCGAATTGTTTTCATTTTTTAATATTATGATTTTTGTTCGATTATTGTTTTATTTTCCATAATTTTCAAACTGTACTTTATTTTTAGGAACGAATGTAAAATGGCGTCCTATCGACGGTTGAATATAGACAAAATAGCATCAGTATTGGAAAATGAAGACGATTATTCTCCGCACGATACTGACTCGGAACAAGAAGATTGTGTGACTCAAGACGACGTGCCAGAGACAGCAACAGAGACTTCCTGTAATAAGCCCGAACCAAAGAAACGACGATATTGTGGGTATTGCTCGTACAAAAGAAGAGGATGACCAAAACACAATACTCCAAATGCAAAAGAGCAATATGCGGTGAACACAATATTGATATTTCTCAAGACTGTGTATAAAAGCTGATTTTTTAATATTAAAGTACTAAGTATTGATAAGAGTTGATTAAATTTTTAGAAAAAAAAGTGATTTGCTTGATTGTTGTAAAATTTATTTAATTTTAAGAAGAAACCTAACAAGATCTCATTTTTTGTACATTTTTTTTACTTTGCTTAATGTAACTTTGTAAAGGTAAAAATAAAAAGTTTTAAATATATAAAATACGTTTTTTTATTTCATAAGAACATATTTTAAATAAATAATCCAAAAACTAATAAATATCTAAAATAAAATAATTAAATTCAGCGATTTGATTTATATACGTCATTTTTACGTATGATTGGGCTTTATAGCCTCAAAAATATGATTGGGCTTCTAGGGTTAAAATCAATGAAATTTTGACTTTTTATTCACTACGTAATCTGAACAAAAACGGCACAATTGCAAGGGAAATAAATAACTACTTACCTCTTTATAAATTCAAAACTGCACGATCCCACTCATTGATTCACTAAAATAGATTGATAACGCTAGCAAAAACGACAAATTGACGTCCTTTCGCAGTGGCTCGGTCGAGCAGAATGGCGGAACAGCTTAATTTTAATTTATTTGAGGGGCGTATCGCATATCGTGCCCTTGAAGAGGACGTGTATAGCTTAACCGGGCGTCTCTGTAGAGATATCTTAAGCAAAAAATTAAGACCTCCAGCCAGAGTATAAAAACTTAAAAACTAAGCGACTACGCTAAGGGCACCCCCTGCGGGGTACGAGCCTCGGCTTAGGGCGTCGCTGGGAGAGGACAGCAAGGGACGGCTGGATCTGTGTGGTTATTATTTGGGGGCAGCGAGTTTATTATATCTACTGCTCAGCTCGCGGGCTGGCACACAAGCAAGGGACGGGAGGACGGGTAATTATCGGGGGCGTCGCGACGGGCCTCGACGGCGAGGCCGGAATCGGGCTGCGTTCTTGCGAACTGTGCTGGTAGACTTATCGCTCTCCTGGAGGAGGGTGATAGCGTCATCAGGGACGGTGAGGGTGTGTCTCGGTCGCCGTATCTTAGAGATGCGGGACGGAGTGTATCGGGCGGCCGACACCACGAGGGGGTTGGGGTGTTTTTCAGCTACGTCCATGAAACGCTTGGTGAGGCGTTTCATGAACTGCTGAATTGTAGGGATTTTGAGATCTACGTGGAGAATCTCATTTCGGACATAGAAGGGGGCTCCCGTTATCCTACGGAGGAAACGGTTTTGGAGGGTTTGCATCCTATGGATATGCCTAGGGTGCGCATGTGCGAAAACTGCGCAAGCATAGGTCATGATGGGGCGAATGACCGCGGTGTAGAGACGCAATTTGCACTTGAGTGACAATTTGCTTTTCGGGGTCGTGAGGAAATGAAGCCTACTGGAAGCGAAAGCGGCTCGCGAACGAGCCATCTTTATGTGCTTCGCGAAGGTAAGGTGATGGTCGAGAGTAACTCCTAAGTACTTTGCCTCCGAGTCCCAAGGGATGGGGGTGTCGTACATAGTAATTGGATCGGGGGTTGGGACAGTGCGACGCGGTCTCGTGAAGAGGACTGCTTGGCTTTTTTCGGGGTTGACCTCTATTCTCCATTTCCGGAACCAATCGCCTAGGGCGTTTGCGGAAGATTGGAGAGTGCGAGCTATCGTGACTGGACTGGTGCCAGTGTAGTAGATTGCCGTATCGTCGGCGAAGAGAGCTAACTGGGACCTATTACTGATGGGAATGTCACTGGTGAACAGTGAGAAGAGGAGAGGGGAGAGCACGGAGCCTTGAGGGACGCCCGCGCAAATCGGATGGGGATGGCGGAACAGCCAGCGCGCGCGCGGTTTTGTTACATTTTATGCTACCTAATCCTTACACATTGAAGAATATTTCGTCCAATTAGCTGCTTACAATATACTTTAGCAACGACGATAGCAAAACATATACCTTAATATTTTACTGAAGTTACATAACAGAGTATTTCATTAATCTTATTTGATAAAATAAAAAAAATCGAGGTCCGTAATAATTACTTTAGCTCTTTGATTAATATTTGACAACGCAACACATTTTTCTTTTCCGAATATTTTTCAATAACTTAAGATTACCAAATGTACTTAATGTACTTGTTGTTTATCTGGATGGAAAAACAAAAATACGTTTGTTTAATTTGTAAAGAAGTCAATACAAAGCAAAATTACTGCTTACTCACAAGCTCTTTACAGACAGCAAATGTAAATTACTTATACGCCAGCATCTTTTCAAAAGTAAGACGGCAACATTTCTTGTCCACCATACACTCTAAAAATAATGAAAGCAAAATTACTTAAACGCCAGGCATCATTGAAATAAACGTAAACCAAAATTTCTTTAGCTGAATTTTTATTACATTCAAGGTAAGCACAAATTACTTAAAGGCCATTCTTTTTTAGGCTACACAAAGGCAATTTTATTCAAGCGCCAAACTTAATATTTAATATTCAGGAAATATTTCTTGAGCGACATGAGTGAAAAATTGGCCAAAAAACGCGTCGCTTCAGTAATTAGGAAAAAAAAGCAGCACCTTTTTTTAGGTTACTTAAACGCCACAAAAATGCTCTGATTGCAATGGTTCCTAGGCAGATCGACGCAGAAAAAATCGCTGATTCCGAATATGTATTTAACTCAATTATGCCCACTTTGTATGACAGAAGTAATTTTGCCTTTCCAGTGACGATATTAAGATGTTTTATACCATCAAGGAAAATAACTGTAAGTAAGACGTCATAACTAAGACTAGTAAAATTTCAACGATGGTCACAGCGCCATCTGTTGTAAAATTGTTGTACGTACAAGCGTGGAGTGATTGTAAGCTTAAACTTAAGTCTTTTAATTCTCAATAGGTGGCGCGTTACTTAATTTTGTTTCTGAATTGAAGTTGAAGGTTTAATCGCCAGATGTCAGTATTTCAAGTTTAGGTAAGTGAGATTGTATAGCTTCTCTGCGTAGGCTTCTTTAGACTTTCTGTCATGGATAAAAACATTTTAAATTAATGTTATGTTGTACTCGCATTTATAGTGATTTAACAAAATAGCTTTCCTACTTGGTTATATTTTAACTTTCTTACCAAATGATAGGTGTTATTTATATGACAGGTATTTAATTTACCTCATTTTAAATACTGCATGAACTCGCCTGTTTTTCAGCATGGGGTAGGGTATAAGATTACACCAGTGTTTATTTCAAAGCTAGAGTCAAAATGTTTATTTAACAAGCACAACAACAATACCAATTTATTAATGGCAATTAACAGCACAACAATTTTCCAATCAATAAACCACTTAAAATATTATAAAAGCATATCTTAATTTATGTGAATAAACCTTAACATAACATCACTCATAATCCCCGAAGAGTTTGATAGTTACCTTAGACTTACAAATAAAAAAAAAATGCAGTAGTGTAATAAATAAAGTGTTTAGTATTAAAAGTCTTACATCGTACATAATGTTAAGTTTCACATACCAGCAATTGTCAATATGAGGATCCAACATTGCATACCACCCATATTATGTGTATACATTATTTTGATTTGATTTTATTTACAAAGTACAGCCACATTTTGCCAGTTAAGTTTGAGTGCTAATAATAGGCGGTGGGTGGTAATTATTACGTGACACTTCACTTGACGAGAGGGCTGGCTTATTCTGTTGCCAAAGAATTAGCTTTGCCATCTAACGTGGCAATGCTGCCAGTCTTCTAGGTACGTTGCCAGATGACAGCGTGATAGGTGGAGTACGTTGACGCCTGAGTACAAATTGGATTAATTTTAATTAGTTTTATTGTAGGTACCTATACACGTTAAGTAGAATAAAAATATAAGCAGCGCGCACTCACGACTTTGAGATTTGACATACTTAGATAGTTTTATTAAGTTTATTTATGAAGAAGGAGTTCGTTCACTGATTTTATCATAATTATCTTAATCACTAATCATCATAACCTAGTTTTTTCCAACTATGATGGAGTTTGGGGACTACCTATCTGACCTCTACAACCCAGTTACTGAACGACCAATAGGGTGGTTTAGCCGGTTTGCCGGCCACCTCTGGTTTTCGGCCAGTACGTTGTTATATTAATATAATAAGGAAACTTTACCCTGCTCATTTAAAAAACAACGTCGACTTAATTTATGGGTATAACCCCTACGACTTTTGAATTTTGCAGCTTTTTATTGATCCAACTGTGTCGTAAGTGAGCCTCCGAAAGTCTTACAGTGCACGCGTAGGTCGAAATCAGTGAAAAAAATTGTGCTCGCATAAATTTTGCGAGGTGAGTTATTACGTATTTTATCGATAAATAAACTATGAATTGTTGTTCTGTGTACGGGAGACAAGTTTAGTTAGTGTTATTTTAATTAAAATGGAAGAAAGATAATGTTTTTTACATTTAAACTTAATGGCCGGGAAAATGATTAATGATTTGCTGATTTTTCTACTTCTCGGCCGGCCGACCGAAAACTAGAAGAAAACCATCAACGTTGAATTGATTCTTTTGAACATTAATAAAAGAATTCTTTAAAAGTAATAATTTGTACACAAATTACAACTGTTTCTCATTTGTGTGGTCAGATTTCGGCCGCATATTAAGAGCTACTTATGGAGTAATAACACTTTTTAGTTCATGAATATTTGACGGCCGAAAATAGGAGTTTTAATATTTACTTTTCGGTCTAAACTAATCAATGTGGCCGAAACCTAATAATTTGGTAACTGATTCTCGGACAGTAAAAGCTGATAATAGTAAATGACAGTAAATAAAGTAATTGAACCGAAATTATCACGCAGACGAACAATACAGACATAAAGTGACTTCCCTAAAACTTGTCTTGTCAGCTAGGTAGAAAATTAAGTAATTTGACTAACGGCCGAAAGCTAGTACATTCAAACGAGTTTCATCGTTGATATTGGCCGTTCAATATCAACGATGCAGCCAAAAATAAATCCATTTAAATTTGGTTTTCGGCCATGCTTGGAGAGATGGTCGAGAATCATTTCAATAATCACATTTCTCGGCAAAAAAGCAGGTGGCCGAAAATTAGTAAATATGAACTTAGTTTTCAGCCGAATTGGAAAGAACGGTCGAAAATCAGATGTTTTTAATCTAGTTTTCGGTCCCATTTTACGAAAATTAAATTGTGTTGTAATTGTAATTGTGTTGTATTGTTGTTGTATTGTATTGTAGTTAAAATCTATTTATATTGTAAATGAAAAAATAAATGTTTTGCAATATTTTTTTAGACCTATGTTCCTACTATTAGGTATGAAAATGTTTGATTTTTTGAAGATTTTATTTCAATTCGTTGATTCATAGTCATTCTTGTTTCAAAATCTACCTAAGCTACCTAAAGAACCTACTCCATTGCAAATAGAGATAATTTTTCAAATAGTAGATTTGTGGCCGGAAACTAACCAAACGATGGCCGGAAACTGCCGAGGTGGCCGAAAACAGGCGAAATCGCTATTTTTAGAGATTTACATTTTTAATAATTTTAATATGAAGTTGACGAGTAAAAAATTTAAAAATATCAAATCTACGTTATTTTTGGAGTTCAAAAATATTTAAGAAAATAATCAGCGACTTTATCACAACGAGAAAAATTGTCACAAAGTCATACGTTCGCTTAAATGGCCGAAAACCGGCTAAGTTACCCTATTATTGAAGATCTTGGGTCTACTCAAGAAGCCAGGAAAACATTAAAAAGTAAAAAACTGAGTATCTTTTTGGAAAGACAGGTTTATTAATTAATTCTAGACACTAATTACACCATTAATTAAATGTAAATAACACGAAGACACCTTAGCTCTAACAGCTAATGAGTCTAAGTAGGTTATATGCTAAATACCTCACGTTTGCCTGCTTTCCACGACGGTCAATCATCTTGTCCCGCATTTTATACATGTGTTTATCTATTCCATGCACCGAACACTCTATATCTCGTAAGAAGACATGGGTGCCATTTTCTTTCTTGTCAAACTGAACTAAATTTTGGCTATTTTCATCTTTTTCTCTCTTATAGAATGAGAGAATGACGGACGTATAGACACAAGAACTGTCAATTTTCGAACTGGCTTTACATTAAAAACGCATCGACCAAAAAAAAAAGCAAATTACGGGGAAAAAAACTAATTTGACGTCTTTAACTAAGTTCCTTTATCTGTCACCGTGTCTCTCTGTTCTTTCTTTTATAAAACTGTAAATCAGTAAGAGATGTCAATTCCTTATTTAACCGACTTCAAAAAAAGAGGAGGTTCTCAATTCGGTTGTATATACTTAATATTAAATGATACTGGTAATATTTTACGAACGCCTGGAGTCCAAATTTGCGCCTGGTTTATGCCAGCCAGCTCGCCCCCCTTTTACATGATACTTAAACATAACTGCCAAAATGTGGATCTTTAATAGATACACCTCAGCCTTACTCTTGGGGGAATTCAGGCGTGTTTAGTACTATACTAATATATATCTTAATCGTGACATAATAAGTTACATATTGTAAGACTGCACTCCGTGCCCCTTTGACCCATTATGTGGATATAACACCAGGTTAATGATGTCTCGCTAGCGAGCTTATCCATTAAGCTTTTCATAATTTAAAGATAAAGTGTCCGACTGTCATTTCTAAACATGTTCGAAATAGTGCGGTAATAATTCTTATAGAAATTCTTCGATTGCGCCATGAAGGAGAATAAATAATAAAGTGACGGCTGACAGGGAAAAATTGTTAAGAAAAATACGTTACGCTTACCGAAGCTATATTGAATTTGGATAGGCAGTATCACATGCGACGTTACACAAGTTAGCTGATCCATCGGGGGTTTTGAAAGAGACGTTCCCGTGAACCCCGTCGCATATGCGAGACGGACCTTAGGGCTGGTTTTTAGTAAGTAAGAGTCTGACAGAGTATTCTGTTTTTTTTTCATCCCGAGATAAAAAAGGTTTCTACCTTTTTTTACAACAACAACCTTTTGCAAAACAAAAGAAGTCAGTGATTTTAGTTCCCCCGTTCGTGCGTGAGTTTTTTCTAATTTAACAAACTTAATTAAATAAAGAGTATGACTTACGCTGGATATTAATAATCTATCTCGGTTGCTATCTTGATCCCGATCTTTGTCTGTAACCAATCAACGACCAAATTCGCCTATCCGAGTCTTAAAGATGTCCAATCAGAAGCAGCCGTCAAAAACAAAGGATCGGGATTTGGATTGAGATAGAATATTAATATCGGGCGTTAGACGTTTCATCTTCGTAGGAAACTATTATTGACATAACATTTTCGAGTTCAGACGCCTTTCACATAGGTAAATCCGTAATGTCATCATTTTTAAACCTTAGGAGCTTCAATTTTTATCTCTACATCTTGGTTTAAAAAATGGCTTGGCCGTTTTGTGTTTTTTGAAATAACTATTATAGGTACTAATAGTTATTTCAAAAATCATCATCATTCTCATCAGTTAAAATGAATTAAAATCAGTTCAGCTCAGTTAAAAAAAATGGCTTGGCCGTTTTGTGATTTTTAAAATAACTATAGTACCTACCTATAATAGTTATTTCAAAAATCACAAAACGGCCAAGCCATTTTTTAAACCAAAATGTAGAGATAAAAATTGAAGCTCCTAAGGTTTAAAAATGATGAAATTACGGATTTACCTATGTGAAAGGCGTGTGTGTCGTTAAGTAGGTATATGTTTGGTAATCAATCACTAGTCAACAGCTTAACAGATTTGGATGACACTTAGCACACAAATAGATGACCTGGGTTTAATTTAGTGGCGGGCAAATCTCGTATTTTAAAGAACACTCCTATTCTAATTTCTGTTTTAAATTGTCAGCTACTCGTCTTCGTCTCTTCGTTTACTCTAACAGTTGTTCTGATGGTATACACTAATGCTTGACTGCGATTCCACCAGGTTTTGGAGTTGTCAGATTAATATTTTCCAAACCAACATTTTGGAAACTACTAAGAAATTCTTAATGGGAACCCAATATCACTTTGCCCGACCCGGATATTGAACCTTTGCAATCTGGGGATTGCCAAGTTTCTGACATTATTGGTGCGATGACATTGCGACTTAAATTTTGAGTGTTTAAAATTTTATTAGCGCTTATATTATCGACTGTCCTGTTGGTCTAGTAGTTAGAAACCCTGACTGCTACGCTGTAGGTCGTGGGTTCGATTCCCACTTAGGACAAATGTATATGTGAAGAGCACCATCATTTGTTCTGTGTCTGGGTGTAATTTATCTATAATTATGTATGTATTTAGAAATACATATATAAGTATGTTTATCAGCTGTTTAGTACCCATAACACAAGCTTTGCTTAGCTTGGGACTAGATGACGTTGTGTGAAAGTTGTGGAATATTTATTATTTATTTATTTATATTCAAAACCTGGTAAGTTAAACAATTTTTTTTTAAAGTAATGCATTCACCATCATTACTGATTGATCATGCACTCACTTAGCATACATGGATACAAATTGTTTGACATTTCCACCTGACCTGTGCCATTCTATTACTTTTCAATATTGGCATATGATACGGAAGTGCTTGAATACGTACTCGTACGGAACTCGACTCAATTATGTAATACTGATATTAACACTACGATCATCGTACTATCTTTTGGAAGGGAGAAATTAAAATGATGCTTAATTTTCCTTTCTAGTAATAGTTTTAGGAAATTATTTGTTTGTATAACTAAAATCTAAAATACAAAAAAAATACAAAAAATACAAAAATACAAACAAACGAAACAGAAAATTATTTATTGTAATAATTAAGCTATGATAATTTTGTATCTTGGACCACTCACCCAAACACACACACACTAATCCAGTCTTCTTACTTACGCACGCTTTACACATCCGCACGCACATGCACGCTCACGCACTTGCACGCTCACGGACATACATACACACACACATACACACACACACACACACACACACACACACACACACTCACATACACACAAAACAAGCGCACTCGCGCAATTAAATAGTTGAATTATTTTAAAATCTTTAGTTTTATTTTATTTATTTTCTAAGTTTTAAATTGCAAAACTAAATATTGTATTGTAAAATTAGAGGGGATCGGCACTGTTACTCCTTAATACAGGCTTTTTCAAAGCCTAGCTAGGAGAACGGCACGTCACCCACCTGATTGCCAGATAATCAAAACTACCCACTTTGTAAAAACTGAAACATGTATTGCAATCTGTTTTTATATAAATAAATACAAATACATATTAAAAAAGTGTTATCTACTAATTAAAATAAATTAAATATGTACACTTAAACTACCTACAAATTAAATAGTAAAGAAAAAAAAAAGTACAAAAACCCCCTTCTAGAAAAAGAAAAAAAAAACAAAATCGGAACACTCAGGCGTCAAAGTACTCCTCCCCATCGCTGTCATCAGGAAACGTTCCCAGAAGACTGGCCACGTTGGATGGCACTGCTAAATAAACAATCATCGTACTTGTATTTAGCCTTTTCCCACCTATATATTGGGGTCGGCTTCAAGTCTTTCCGGACCTCATTAACCCAGTAACTGGGTCACACGATGTCCCTTGGTTAGATGAAGTGATTTCAGGGTTGAAACTACTCATTTCGACTGTCAAACATCTAGAAAAAACAGCTAGGATCAACGGCTTCTATCTTATCAAGGTATGGAGGGGTAATGAATGATTCCCATCCGTATGTGTGCTTTGATGATTTGTTAATTTTATCCATTTGAGATATACCCGCGCATTAAGTACCTACATACTTAGTTATATATTTGCGTCTATAATAAGTACTAGCTGCCCCGGCAAACTTCGTTGTGCCTAAGAGTCAATTTATTGCTCTTATCATTTTTTTTTACGTTGTCTTATTAAACGTATGTATATCTAATACATACGTTTAATACGACGACAAAAAATAAATCCAAACCAATAATAACTACTACTATACTTTTTATGTAGCGAGTCTCTACTGTGATCTTATTTAAACATTTTGTGTTCGATAGAATTAAAATTACAACATGTATATATAACCTAACCTAACTGACCATACCTATCCTATAGCTAACCTAACTACCTAACCTAACTACCTTACTAAAATGCATTGATTTAAAAAATACTAAATTCATAATTTTAATCAGAACTATTGCCTCTATGTTACATACAATTTATACTTATAGTTTTCCCGGTCTACTTTAATTAAAGTCTTAACAGTAGAATAAGTTCTATTTGCAAAGAATTATTAAAGTTTGTCTCTGTCATCATTGTTAATTACGTAAATTGATTTCTGAAATATAAGACTTTTTTATGCTACATAAAACCTCTAAGTTTAGTAACAAAATAAATTTCAGAACGTAGGTACGTATAAATTGACAACCTTACCTTCTTAGGTTCAGCTTAAGACTTGTCAATGTCAAATTGTCACTTGTTAATGAACTGGGAAGTTTGACTCCTGTCAGGTCATCCAAGATGGCGCTGCGTTTGAAAAATGTTTGAGGCAACCGATATTCTTGATATTAATTTTTTCGAGGACTTTTCATGTTTTTTATTAATTATTATGCTATGTGCTATTCCGGACAAAGACAAATCCAAAAAGACCAAAATCATTCAAATTGATCCAGCCGTTCTTGAGTTATAAGTGGTGTAACTAACACGACTTTCTTTTATATATATAGATTAATAAAATAAATACTGATACGCATAAAATTATATATTTTAAAAGTGTCTGTTGCCATTGAGGATTAATGAATATTCTTATTCATCTCAATTTATCTGATATGATCTGTTATCTGTATAGTATATTATGTTTTCCCATGCCATAACTGTCTGTTGTCGTTTTGTCTTAAACAGTTTGATCAAAGATCTACTATTGTATGTAGAAAAAACTTCTTTGTAGTCCTGGAAGATTAGGATCTTTTCTTTTTTTATCCTACGCCAAACTGGAAAAACTGGAATCTTCATCGTTTCAAATTGTCAGTTCATTGTGATATATATAGATAACTGTTATAGCCAGAAGCTCATGTCATGACCCATAGCTCTTGCCTACGTCATTAACAAAGCATTCAAAGAATTCGAAGAACCATCGATACTGTTGACATCTTCGGAAAACAGTAAATTAATTTACATAGTATACTTAACCTTATCGAGGCCGCATTTTTGGACTTCTAATTTCTTCCGAAGGGTACAGAATCTAGTTTACCTGTGTCGACACAGTTCTTGTTGGAATCCACTGTGTCTCGTGTGTCCCAGTAGGGGAAGTGGCACGACATACCGTTATGCATCTTCGACCGTCAGTCTGTCGGTATACACGGTGGTACCCGGGCGTATCACAACGGGTAATCGCGAGTTAACGTTTAGTTCGATTCAAGTATTAATTAACGGTAAGTTAACTCTTTTTTTCTTGAGACGCGGTGCGTTCAACCGTTTTTGTTGGATTGCGTTCTGAATTTGAAATTTTCGTCCGGATGCGTTTTTCTTTTTCTTGTATTTATTTATGGCATCTTTAGCGCATACTTTTAGTTATTTTTTTTTTTAAATTAGCAAAAGACTTTTCCCTCCAAAAGGCACCGACCATATTGTTTTTGTGCATTGAGTTAGTTAGGTTCTTGTGATTCTATTCGATGAGCCACTAACCTGTTACCCGTGTGCTGGTGCATTCTTGTGGTCAAGTGCGTCTAACATCGCGTCGCCGCGTCGGGGCTAAATTACAGGATGCTTTACATTTTAATAGACCTCCGTAGAATCACCTAACCACCATTTAATTTTATCTCTGTGTGTTACGGTTGAAATGCTAAATAGACGATGAAATGACGATGTAAAATTCAAATATAGCTTTTAATACTTCTAGATGTTATGAAAAGTAAACTGAGCAAAAGGTTCATAAAGTTTTTTTTTTTTGTACAAAGATTAATGAATAGCCCTGGTCTAGTGATAATGTAACACTTGATGGCTTCAGTACCTACCATCGCTGCATCGTACACAAAACGCGTATCTTTTATAACCATCGTTTATTATATATTTATTTTGTTAAGTTGTTGTTGTAGGGACCATAGTTCAAATTAATACTCTGTAATTTTTTTAACTCTTTACCTATTACGGTATGTGTATAGAGCACAGCCCGCTGACGAACGAGAGTAGATAGACGAACGACGAATAAGTCATATTTATGTTAGTATAGGATTAGCAATGTTTAGGTACCGAACCCTATAAAGGACATCTGATAGATTAAAAGACACTTTATGTACGACAAAGGAGTAACAAAACAACAAAGAATGAGTGTACTACAACACTAAAACGAACCTAACAATGCGTTCGTGCGTGTATTCACCAATATCGCTCTAACTTGCATGCACTTGCTAAATTCTTGACATTGTACCGGAGAAAACATACAGTTATGCAATTTGTGAAATGGTATTGGGTAATTAAAGTTATGATGTTTTAGTTATGCACTTAGATTTTTAACCGGCTTCAAAAAAAGAAGGAGGTTCTCAATACGGTTTTATTTTTTTTTAGGGTTTGTTTCCTCAGAACTCTGTCATTTATGGACATTGGATTTTCAAAATTCATTTTTTTTTTGATAGGGGAGACTAACAGATTGGTTCCATTTGTAGATATCAAAACTCATATCTGATGAGGGATGGTCAAAGATGTAGAGATTAATGTTTTGATAAAACTTCTTTAGCAATTTGTTTACCGATTCCAATGATTCTTTCAAGTTATGAAAGACTTTCAACGAAACTAAAAATTGCAAAATTAAATCTTTTACACCTGTTAGTGTTTTTTTAAGAGGTCGGTTGTTTTTTTTTTGTAAAAAAGTTTTAGCTCATCTTGTCATCTGCCTTGTTCAAACCGTTTTGGACTCGGTTTTTTTTGTAAAACAGTTTTAGCTCATCTTGTCATCTGCCTTGTTCAAACCGTTTTGGACTCGGCTTCCAGTCTTAACAGTAAGAAACTGACTGCTCATCAGACATTTACAACTCAGTTACTGGGTAATACGATAGCCCTTCATAGACTGATTGTCATACTTTATGGCTTTTGTATTGCCCATAATTATTGTCAAAAATCTAATCCAAGAACAAACAACCTAAAGTGCTTACTAGGGCACAGACATGTATTTGTACATTCCACATTAATAATCTTTACTATTAGACCAAACCTGGCAAGCTTAGCTTAAAAATAAGTGTTGAATCTCACAAAAGTAGTTTGAGTTATCATCGATTTCAGAATGACACGGCTCCCGTGCCTAACGCCACATGCAAAAAAGAATGATGGCACGGGCGATGCTATGAGGGATTTACAAAATTTTAAGCAGTTAAATGTCAAAATTAGGTATTTTGAAATGGTAACTTATTTATACTGAACAGCAGCCTAGGCCTAGCCATATTTTTACAAATTCTATGTCTTTTCTATTTTTATTATTGAAAGAAAATGGCGTAATTTGGAATCAGCTGTTTGAAAACTGTCAAGTGTATTTTTCATTTTCAAATTCTACTCGTTAACAGGTGACAGTTGATAAACAGCTGATTCCATATCAGGTACACGATTTTCTTTCTATTGTCGCCTTATCGATAACGATAATAGAAATAGAATTTGTAATATCGCTAGGCCTGCTGAATAGACGCTGTCACTAAACGATTGTTTTCTTATTTTCTTATGTAAACAGAAACATTAATTCACAACATAGATCTAATTGGTAATATATTGTATAATAACAATATCTAACAAATTACATTACACATATTGCACAACCTTGTAGTTGTAAAATATTTGTTTAATACCTACCGATAAAAAGTTACTGGTATTAATGAAGAATTTTGGAAAAGCCATCTTTTCGGCTTATTAAGTTCGACTACTGGACGATCTAGTGATGCTTCAATACTTTTGTAACAACCTATGATGTGTAGAATGAATTATTCTAGTTCATTCTATTCTAAGATCTCTATAATATTCAGAGCAATAACTGCTTTAACTATGCGTCAACACAGGGAATTCCTGGTAAAAAGCAAACAGCAGACCTGGGGGTCGAGTCTGCTATTACAATCGTGTCTCGATGACCGTTCAATGATCGATTTTTGACGTATAACGTCAAACTTATGACACATTTCCCATACAATAACTGTCAAAGTTGTCAAATATTCGATCAATGACCGGTCATTGAGACACGATTGCAATAGCAGACTCGAGCCCCAGATTGGATCCAGATTATTTAGAGACGAAATTTAAGGCTAACGGCTCAATGGCGATGGTAGGAAGGTGGGAAGAACTCTGACAAACATTTTATGTCACATTGTTCATAAACATAACCATACTATTCTTGTCTTTTCTTTTAAGAACATCTGTGTACATTTAATTTTACTAGATATACGAAAAGTTATTTACTAGAATAGGTACCGATTAAATGACAAGTTTTCACTTGTATACACATTGCTCACACATTAGCAAAATATGTGAAAATATTCGTACCTATTCCACAAATCATACAAATTCCAAGCTTTGAAAAACAAAACTCTTTACATTTCACTAACCTCCTTACAACAATGACATCTTAACCACTTACTAATAGTGTGTACAAATAAAATAATTTTACAACGAACGTGTGAAAGTGCCGCACTATGTTGAAGGCTGTGTAACATTTTGTAGAAGATGTAAACGTTAGCTTCTCTTGTACCTACTCTTGTCATGTTTTCTTAGATACAGGATAACATGGTATTCACATGGTTGGTTCTTAGCAGTTTAGCTTTACTAAAAACTTAGTATTTTTTTCTTCATTCTATTCAATAAAATATTTATTTCTGTAAATGGGTTCATATAAACACTTTTACACAACTTTTTTTTTAAAGAAGAGGTCGGTTTTTCGCTATCTTACTACTCTAAGAAGAAACACCGAAAGAAACTCAGAGGTCACAGTTTCTTTTAAAGTCCAGACATTATCTTGGTCAGATTATGTAAGAACCATGCAGATTTGTGTCTGATAATGGTTTTTGAGGAAAGAACCACACAGATATGAGTGGACCAGATCAGTCAGTGCAAGCATTTGTCAGTTATCGTGAGCTCAACTCGAAACTTGAGGAGGTCTACAATAAGGAACTTATTCAATCGAAAATATGAAATGTACGAAATGTAGTCAGCCGATCAATGTAAGAAGGCAAAAAGAATAGAATAAGGTAAATATTTATTTTATTTTATATCACTCCGTAAAGCAATAGTTTGGTGTATAACAATTTTAATCACGAGTATCTTCTTCTTTCAAATACCTCTATTTGCTGTCATCTTATTAGTCACAGATAATTTTTAAATAATTATATCAAAACCACAATTATTAATTTTAAAAAGACATCTATCATAATTATTAGGTTTAAAAATGAAATATCCCCCTATATCAATATACACAGTAATTTTGTTTGTAGGGGATCAGCTCCAAAATAATTCGTCTGATTTTAAACATTGCTTGACTAATGGAATGATGTTTCGTCAACCAGTGCCTTGAGTCATGTTTCATAGCATAGTAGATCATCATGCAAACGCAGTCTTGGTAGAAGTTACTTGATTAATAAATCCATTCGCAATTATATCTGAGATCTCATGGTATATGTAAGAATGTTTAGTTCTGTGCTGGTGTAGTGTTACTCTACACCGAATGAAGGTTACTTTCGCTCAAAGATTATTGCATTTTAAGGGCACTTTCATTTAGTACAAGTTATCCTTGATAACGCTTTCTCCGTCCATCCGGGAGAGATTTGGTGCTTTTATTACTCTTGTAAGCAGTTCTCAATGGTTAGAGCTTGAAGTGATTATTTTATGCTGGCTTTTAATGTATCGGCGATGATTCATATTGGTGAAACTACTCATGAATTTATATATGAGATCAACTCAGAAGTATGAAACAAAAATCTTATGATTAGTACATTTTTTTTATTCATTTAATCTACGCTTATATTGTAAAAAGGAAAATTGTGTTTGTGTGTGTATGTTTGTAATGAATAAACTCAAAAACTACTGTGCCGATTTCGAAAATTCTTTCACCACGGAAAGCCACATCCACCTTGAGTAACATAGGCTATTTTTTATCTCCGTATTCCCACGGGAACGGGAACTACGCGGGTGAAACCGCGTGAAGTCTATGTATTAATTCAGATGTGTTCCTAAATAATTCTAAACTTGCCAAACTTTGACGTTTGATGGCGTGAGTATTACATTACTTACTTAACTCCTTTATTATATTATACATTTATATTTTAAACTTATACAATGTGTGTGTCCTATGTCTGTTTTGCTACCCTATAAAATGTTTTATTTTTAAATTTCTTCCCAATTTTTTTAAAAATAATTTATCCTTTTTTTATCACCTTTTAATCCATTACAAAGTTCACTTTGTATGTATGTTCATTTAACCCGAACGAACGATTGTAATGAGACTTTACAGTTTTAGTTCTGTTCCCATTTTTGAAGTTTCTATCTTACTCATGTTTACTGTCACCTATTGAAAGATTATTATTGAACTAGCAGACGTCACGTGGTTTCACCCGCATAGTTCCCGTTCCCGTGGGAATACGGGGATAAAAAGTAGCCTATGTCATCCGGGAATAGTGAAGCTTTCCATCAGTGCAATCATTTTTAAATTTGGATCATTAGTTCCGAAGATTACCCCCTACATACAAACTTGCAAACATACAAACTTACAAACTTACAAATTTTACCTCTTTATAATATTAGAATAGATTAAAACACAGTATTTGCAGTATTGATTATACATTGCAGTATAAATCATCTAGTAAAGTAGTATAGTTTTGTAGCATATCGTCATTATGGAGCAGATTTTGAATAACTAAGATATTTTTGCTTTTTTATTCTTTCACTGTTTATTACATAGGATTTTCGCTTTTATTTTAATTAATTTTGCCTTGTTGTCAATTGTTTATTGGAAGCTTGCCTGTGTGAACTGTTTAACTTCCAGATGATTATTATAATTTATAAGGTCCTATAATGTCAATTAGAATAATGTTCGTTGGAATGGCAGTCGATACTGTTTTACCATGTTTTACCTTTTTTATCTTTTCTAACTTATCCACGGCATCAATACCTAGTGACCTTAATTTTTGAATAGATCAGACGTCGGTAGATCACGTGAAAAAAAAAAATACGATTTTCATGAACAACAGAATTGGTCATGCAGTTTAATTTGCCAAAACCTCTGGAGACAAAAAAGAGTAGAATTTCTTAGTCAAGTTCAAATGTCAGTTGTGGGAAGTAGGTTCTTGTGGTACTGTTAAATGGTGAGATCAAATAGTGACATTATTTATTCATTAGTGTCAATTCACAAAGTGCTGAAATCTCGCTTTCTATATGTCCATAACTTCTAAAGTTAGTAGGTAGAGATTCAAGGAATTATTCCATGGCAACTTAGTGTAACATTGTTCACTTTAAAATATATTTTTAGGTTACTAATTAATGTATAGTTGAACGTCAAGTTACCGGTTAAGCTTTGGCTAACGCACCGATTCGACCAATGAGGTGCTCGGATAGCTCGCAACACGTAATAGATAAATATTGTTGACAGACAGTTTGTTGAAAATTTAAGATCTGGAGTATAAACTAAGTAAACAATTTTAAACCTTTAGGCATCATAATAGGTTTTTTATTACAACATTTAGAACTCGAGAACGACTGGACCAATTTTCACAGTTTTTTTTTATTTGTTTCCAAATATTGGTCGTAATGTAAATTAATTGAGAAAATACAAACATTCGGGGCGGAACGAAGATCGCTGGGAGATCTAGTTTATCATAACGAGTGATGATGAGTACCTACGTGTGTGTGTGGCACTAAAGCATATTTCTATTAAAAAGAGGGAAGGTACCGGTATTTCTCATTTGCAGGTCCATCATAGGTATTAGCTGTCAAGCGAGCAACTGTTTAGACAGTTAGACCAAGCAAGGCCAACATACCGCAAGGCATCAGCAACAAATGCCAATATCCTATTGAAAAATGACCCTACTGACAGCTAGTCACGATATGATTGAGATTGAGGAAAAAATAATAACGAAGAAGATCAGCATAAAAGTGAAACAGGCTCTGAACAAAACTAATTTAATATATCAATTGTAAAACACAAAATGGCAGATGTGTGTCAGTCATTGTAACCATTAAAGTCCCGTTGCGTTCGTGAGCGAAGTGGCACACTTAGCCTTAAATGAATGGTTTTTGTACCATAACAAGCGCAGGATGGCTTTCTTCGCACTGTTTGAGAAAGGGAAATGAGTTTGTGTTGATGCTCCTGTCAGTTTTTGCTCTTGCGTTAAGTTCACGTCTTTGATTTTGCGGTTAGGTTCAATAATATTTATACTGCCGTTAGATGCGGTTAGTCTATCCATTCAAAAATTAAATTCTTTTCATGCCTTTCCATCGACAGTTATGATTTAGATCTATCATCATCATTAATATAACCTAGTTCATTGACTGATTCTTCAACATTACCAACATCATTCTCTTTTATCCCAATTTAGTTGATTACCACGATTTTAAACTTCTGTTAACTATTAGTCCAGGTTTCCTTGCGTAGTTTTCCTCAAACTGTACCAAAGATATATTAAATAATTTCAGACTCTAGTTACCTGCATAATAATATATTATTTGAAAAAGATCACATTGGTTGGTTCCTCGGATTTAATTTGCCCATAACCTCGTGCATGAGAGGTAAATGCCCTAAACTTTATGCCATCATGGCATATCTTCTTCCATACATCTTTATTAACCCTCATGTCAATAGTCACCTTTCTATATTATCTGTCACACTATCCATCAAACGTTTCTTTTGTTTTCTTTTACGCTTATAAATCCGCATTCATAATTAAAACTTTTCTCACGACACGGTCTTCATTCCTCTGAACACTGAGATGGTCTTAACCATGATAATCATTAGCTCCACAAAGACTGCCTTTTTGATGCTAATAATGATTATGACTAAATAAAATGCTGTCTGTAGTTAGGTACATGATAATATTGTTCTGGTCATCTGTCCCAAGGTTTAATTTCTATTTTTACCTATGAAGAAATACGTCATTCATATACTGTTGGACTATTACATCAAAACTGTGTTATCAAAACCCATCGCTTGCTTCACTAGAAGAATTACGAACCATAAAAATACGCAGTTTAACACCGTGCTTTATGCAATATATGCTTTATGGTCACGGAAACGAAGACCTAAAAGACAATGTCACGATCTATTAAACTGAAAAAACATATGGTACCAACGACAAAAAAAAAAACAACCGATATACACATCACCTTCTACAAATTTGTCAAAAAACGACTTAATGTCACAGAAGTAGAGTAGGAAACAGATCGTATACTTTTCATGCGTTGTGAAGCGCAAAGTGACATAAATTGGAAAGTGTTTCCGCCTATGATGGACCAACCATGGCATACCATTGCACACAAATTATCGTGTATTGATACAAACTGATTATTATGGCATGTAAAGTTGGGTTATTGCACGGCGGCTGTCAGTCATAAGTGTTCTACAATTCCTAGACAAAAATCCATGCATATAAATGTCTATGTTGTGATTTTAAATACAGACAATGCAGATACGATATACAGGGTGTCTCATTCAAATCGGTCAGTATGGGGAAGTCTGAAACTATAAGACATACGAAGATCTGTTCTGAGGAACCATGTCATCGATTTTAATAACAAGAAAAACTACATTCATACATTTTAAAAAAACATCTGTACTCCGTTCGGGAATCGAACCCGGTTATTTTGAAAAAAAAAACCCTACACTATTTCTATTTAGATATCGATTGTGTAGGTCTTAAGCAGTAAATGTCTGTATGAAACATCTAAAATTAATAAAATGCATTGTTTCCACATACTTTTATTTATTTTAGTAGGTGCTCGAAGTGACCACGTTTACAATATTACTACAGTAGTAGAGATGTTTTTTTTTAAATGTATGAATGCAGTTTTTCTTGTCATTAAAATCGATGACAAAGTTCCTCAGAACAGATCTTCGTATGTCTTATAGTTTCAGACTTTCCCATACTGACCGATTTGAATGAGACACCCTGTATTAATATGTTAATCATTATCATTATCTGCTTAACCTTACCCCACTATGTCGTGGTTGTCTTTTAGTATAATCAGATGCAATTGAAACAAAAACATGAACCGACTACTTATCAGATTTCCTCAGTTTGGTTGCTGGGTTGCACGAAATCCTGTTTAGAGACTGGTACTCTTTGGGTTTATGATTAACTGTAACAACTGCCGAAGCACGAATAAAAAGCATCTGACTTTAAAATATTTTAATGGTACTAGATTTTGCGGCTATTGTATACATTTAAATAATTATGAGAATTTTTGTTGTTTTTATTTCTATCGTTGTACGGATAAACTTATCAATCACATACCTACAAGAGGACACCGTACAATTTTACACTTTGTTGTCAGATGATTATCAAGGGATGGTTCAAATATTCTGTCCAATCAAGGGCTTTCAAGAGACTTTGCTAGGAATGGAAGTACCTAGATTATGATGGTTATGTATAAGTTCTACGTAGTAGGGGCCAAACTAATTATCATCAATGGGTACAGCTCAAGATCGCAGGCTGTTGTCCAGAAATTTCAAAAGAAAAAACCCAGACCTCACGGCCACATACTCGGCGCTTGTTTACTTCTGAATACAATAACCGTGATTTATTTTTAGTTAGTACTACGGCGTTCTTTCAATAAAACAAAGGCTATTCATGATACATTAGACGAAGTCAATGGCACGGTTATTTATTTGATTTCTTTCTTTAAAAAAAAGAAGAATGTTGAAAATTCGGTCAGTCGTGATCTGAATTAAGAACGCGCATTCGTATCATTTGATTGTATGCAGCTATGCGTACTGGCTTCATTGAGCTTCACTGCATTTAGTCAATAGATCTGTTGATAAATAAGCTATTCAAAAATGAGTTGCATTAAAATTGACATAAAAATAGATTTAACATGGGTAGGTACAGTAATGAAACGTTTTTGAATCATGTAGTACGGATCTTATTGTAGCGTTCGGAGACAGATTTTTAAGTCAGAAAATAGAGGTTTGATTATTGCAGGTTCAATTTAATTGTATATTGTTTAATAAAACCAAACGCAAAACTATTGTTTTTAGCAGCAACACCTCAAATAAATTACTTAGGAGGAGCTTGTGACGACGTCGGTCCATGAATGGATGACCTTTTATAACATACCAACTTACCAAGACTCCTCCGTGCCTCGACAAGTCTTTAACTGTTGATCCCGGCTGTCATTTTTAAATTTTTGATTACCGTTACGAGAAGTCAGAAGTCTGAATCTCTGACAACCAGTTTAACCAAGGGGTATCGTGTTACCTAGTAACTGGGTTGTAAAGGTCAGATAAGCAGGCGTTTCTTGTATAATAATGGTATTCAGCTGCATGCACCTGTTCAAAATAGAAGCTGAATCCGACTTAGTTAGGAAAGGATTAGGGCAGATGATGGTGACCTCAAACAAATTAGTGTATTACTAGGTACTTCCCTAAGAGACAACATCGTTAACTAAGATAAATGGTTTTAAATTAATACAACTAGCAAAGAAAACAAAACTGATATTAAACTTCTTCTACATCTAAATAAAAATAAAATCATGAAAATTGCCCCAGTAAATTATGATGGAGAAAGCGATGTACAACATAAACAAGAAACAAAAATCATGGCCCTCACCTCTTTTGAATTCGGTTAAAGAGTCAATGAAGAAGACGCTCGTCTATATAATTAAATCTTAACCGTACAGTACTTGATGCTACCCTTTGAAAGTTGACAATCTCTCCTAGTAAAAACGAGTAGTAGTAGAAATGGGAACGCGTGCCAGCGCGCGTCAGTTATATCATTAACATAATAATTGTGCGCAACTGGGCTGGTTGGGGTGCAATGCAAGTGAAGAAGCGGTGTGTAAGAATGTTCTAGATAAGAAACCCCAGGCATGAGCGGCGATAGTACAAAATAAATATTATTATGGGGTTACGTACAGGAGCCACAACATCAAGCTATAACAAACTAACAAATTTTCCCAGTTGAATATGAACCTTTAGCTTTTGTAATACAGTTAAAAATATATAGCCTGACTCTGTACCACCTACTGTTTAGTCAACAGTTGTTACTAGTTCCTTCATATTTATTATACAGGCACTTCACTCACATCCGCGTGAGTTTAGAACTTTTATTCTTGAAATTTATCAGCCCCTCCACCCCCTTGTTGCTTTGAAAATAATACAGCCTATTAGTAATAATATACCTTTCAAAGGCGAAAGAGTTTTTTAAATCGGTTCGGTAGTTTTTGTGTTTTAAACCTCTTAAACTTTACATTTAGAATTGATAGGTAAAAGATTTTTTCACTTTCGACTGGTCGTTTCTAATCTGAACGCTTTTAAATAATAAAGAGAACATACTCTTAAGTCTTGTCTCTATACTAAAGATAACTTGTTATTAATTATCAAAGCCTTCTTCAAAGTTATCTGTGAATGCTGAACTGGATGTTCAATGTAGTTGATCAATGATAACAAAATCTCTAAACGACTTTGCATGATAGCCAACACTTCCGAAATCAGATAAAGCTTAACGTGAAAGGTTGACCTAGAAACCAAATCTAGATCTGCATTAGCTCAAACATACCTATTAACTTACAACTTATAATCTGCTTGATAGATTACATCAAACAGGTTTAAAGTAGGACTGATGAACTTGAAGCTGATGCAGCTTTCAATTTTGAATCTTTATATATTATGAAATGACTACTTCAATTAAAACAAATAAATCTACCGTACATTTTTAATGTTTAAATTGCGATTCATTATCATTTTCATTCTACAACAGTCTAAGCACTGCAGGAGGGCAAAGACATTTTCTATTACACGTCGATCAATTCGATTTTCATAATAAGTATTGTTTCTCCAGGGTCGAATTTATTAAGAGTGTGATTCTCTCTGGGTTAAATCCAAATTATCACAGAACTTTGCAGTTTCATTTTTTTTTCATTATGATCGTATCTCAGAGGTCAATATTGTTAGGTCGAATGTTTAACTAAACCAATCTATGGTGTCTTTTTCAAAATTAAGGCCTCCACCATAATGATCAATTATGTCGTCTATATCATTATCTTTACATTTACTTTTAACAATCACAGCGGTAAAATTAATTTCTTATTTTAATATATCTCACGCCATCTTCTTTTGACTTGGTATGCAATGTCAATGTACCACAAGTTGCAATTAAGTAGTTGAATGTTACGGTCAAGTACGATAAACATTGCAGGTTACTACCGGGAAATGGGAGGCTGCGGATGCAAATGTACTTAACTGTATAATTGTATTTTAACGATATTACTGTCTTATGATTTCCCATTAATAGCTTAATGGCTCCATTCCCACCAACTTGACTATAAGTATAAATCACCACAATGCGATGGGATGGGAATATGTTTATTGCAATTAGTCATTTTTATTTATCGTACCCGTAAGATGCTGTTATTGGTATTAAAACACTTTTGTAGGTTTTTCTAAATTCTAAATATTATAAGCGGCCTAGTTTTTTCTACTTTTAAGAAAGTTCGCATTGCGAGTTCAATGCGTCTTAATTTGTCATACATTATTATGCCTGTTTTTTTTACGTTTTTGACATTGATTGTCGCTGACCTGAGATCAAAACCAGTGTTTGAAGGTTATTTGAATTTTCCTTCTGATCAATAAGATCATTTTGGTTCAGCTTTAGCAGCACTTACTATTCTGTATTAATTTCGTTATTTATTTAATCTGTGCATAACTTGTAATAATACCTTTGTTTTGTTATTATTGATAGGCACCAGTTTGACCACTATCTCACCTGATAGTAAGAGATGATGTGCCCTTACCAATAAACTACTATCACTATGATTAATAATGTCTCTGTGTATGTTCAATTCATTGATAGCTCCAAATAGTTAGTGTGTGCTGTTAATCATGCCTTTTCCTTTTGCGTAGAATAAACTTGTAATTTTACTATTAAAATCGTTGCATGCCGTCAAACTTTATCGGCTTAAAATACCAGGAAACCATAAAGACTGGAAGTTTAAGTGTTCCGTAGAAAGTAAAGGAAAATTTTGCGGGTGCGTCATCATAAGCAAATGAGTTGATTTCTGAGGATCTTAAAGTACTGAAATTGTGTCAGTATTACAGTGACGTACAAGGTCTTTATTGTTATGAGATTCGTTTACAGAGTTTACTTTTAACCCGACGTACACTAGACGAATCTAGTGCACCTCTTTGTACGTATGAACTTATTTGGCTAATTACTTCAATTTACTAAGCGGTGTCTAGGGACAGTAACGACAACAAACAAATTTATTTTACTTAAATTAACGCAATTAACACGATCGACTAAGTATAGAAACTGGCACTAGGCCCTCCAAAGGTAATACCAATTTGTACTAATTGTTAAATATAAGTATTATATTTTTTTAAGGTATTGTCAAAAGTATTTATTAACTTTTTTTAATAAAATCGTTGAACGTTATAATGCAGGTAGGTATACAAGATTACAAGACAATTACAAAAAAAAAACACCAAATTATTTCAAATGATTCATTTATTCTAAATTCAACTTCTTTGCAAAAAACCACGAAGTCATTACCCTCCTTTTTTCTATCATAGCAAAAATTACGGCTAATTTGCTTAATATTTATGTCCTTAGGCTTTTATGCGTCAAAAATAAATTAATGTCACATAATCAAGATTATAAACGTAACGGAAAACGGGAACTTTTTAAAAGTGTACAAGTGGGTCAATGGTTTGTTGTGTGTGCTGGTCAAAACTAGTCGGTCATGGTCGCGCGGTCAATGACCTTATGTCTTGTCTCTTTCTATCATAACACTGAGTATCTTTTTACTTCTGGGATACAGGTTGATTGGGAGTTTACGAAAATATGGAGCTTAGACATATAATCCATTTGGTACAAGGTTTGTTTCAAGAAGGATTATGAACAATGTTTTGTTTTATTTATTTATTAAGATCTCCCTACGACTATCACTACAGGTGTTTGGCAATGCGACAGTGCAGTTTTTTTACCGGTTCATACTAACCTAGGTTTTATTAATAATACTTAGATGTGTTTTTTAAATTAAATATTTTATTAATTAAAAAACATTATAAATTAAAGAACAATGGCAGGTCTCCATACATTGTTTTATTTGGGATTAAAACTCAATGTCTTGAATTGATAAAAATGCTGTTATACTGAGCATCAGCCCCTCAAAACCATTTAAAAAAAAAATGGTTAGAGTAAGCCGAGAATAATAGATATTCAAACATGAACTTTAAGTTTTGTATAGGTTATCCGTACGTGATGAGATGAGCTTGGGATGGTATTACAATTCGATATTTAGAAAAACCGATTAAAATGTATACAATCTAACGTTTTTTTTTAATAATCGATTCGTTTTGATCCTTTTCCTAGGGAATCAAATACAAGTAAGACGACTCTGATAATCTATGTCGATATTTTTGTCTATAGATAATAAATAAACAAAAACTCATCTTATGAATTTGCTATAGTCGGTAAACAGATTTAATAATTGTTTATTTTAAACCGATAAAATAAACTTAATGAAGCAACACCGGTTAAGTACGAAAATCGATTCTAACCAAAACACTTTGCAACCCTATGATGGGATTATTTTTTTAAGTTCTGTTATCCTTTTCAACCATAGACGATTTTAGACACAAGTCCTTTTGCCCAATGTTTTGTAAAAATTCAGAATTTTTTGTTCATGCCATCATTTATAACCACTATGCTACTGTAGGTAGCCCTATAAAGGTAGAAGAAATGACTTAATTTAGTAATAATAATTATAACTCACAAGCTGTACTACTATATACCACTTTAAAAAAACTATATGGCAACACTAAACGAATAAGTTCAATAGTCAAGTGACTTTTCATTTAAACTTATTTTTTTTGTACGGCTATAATTAGTTAATGTGATAGTTTGAAAAAACGTAGATAATTCATTTTCATTTGTATATATGTCACTTCTAGACACTAAAATTTAATTTGAATAAGATTCTGCCATTGATCTTCAATTCAAAATATGTTTTTTGAATTGTAATTGAATTTTAATTTTCAACAATTAATATTACAATTAAAATATAATTTAATAAAAATCTCAAACATCAAAATGTAAATTGTACCTACCTAATTTCAGATATTTTTCAAATGACTGTTTAATTTTTTAACAGATAAAAATATATTAGCTTGATTTTTTCAAATAAGGTGCGTTTTGATGCACCAGGAAGGCACCTGGGGTGTCTATAAAAAAAAATAACCAATTAAAAAAAATATTATTTATAGATGCAACCCGTAGTTATTAAGTTTTATGCGATAAAATGAATATTATTATAATTGCAAGAGAGCGCAGGGAAACTGCACTACTAGGTACATTAAGTGGCTCACATAACTTTAAGATTATTTTCTACTAAATAACTACCTTTCATTATTAATCAACTTTCAGTTAATTAATAAATTATATATTATGCATATTTTTAGAAAGTTTCCCTGCTATCAAATCAAGTTAATCAGTAATCATAGAATCAGATCATTTCTACATACCTACCTAATCGTGTTAGCTGCTTCATTTAACAAAAAAAAAAAACTAGTAAGCTTAACTTACAAGTACCAATGTGACTTTTTCAATTCGTTATGTACTTTCTAAGTTTATCTTAGACATCATTGACATCGGTGAAGGAAAAACATCGTGAGGAAACCTGGACTTATATAGTTAATATAAGTTTGAAATTGCCAATCCGCCTTGAGCAAGCGAGGTGATCAATGCTCGAGCCTTCTCTGTATGAGAAGAGGCCTTTGCCCTGCAATGGGACAGTAACAGGCTGGTATTTTTTTTAAGCTTAAACTTAGTCAGACTGTCTAAAACAGCTCAACTTGTTGAAAATGATCTTGAATGATTTTAAGAAATAAACGTGAAGTTGTAGGTGAAAATATGGAATTAGATAAACACTGCTATTAATAGAAAATCGCTACATCCTGAAAAAACGTTAACAGAAAATACGCAAAATGCCTTTTATAGTTTGAAAGATGTGAAAACGGGCGTAAAGACTAATAATTAACACGTTATGCGTAGGCATGAATGTAATTGAGCACATATGAAAATACCGTAATATTTATCATACTCAGTACACTAAAGCAAGTAGGTACAAAGTACCCCTTGTGTTAAATTGTATGAAGAAACTACTAATTCATTAGCAAATTAATAGACGTGAAAAAGCAATAAAGTAATTAACAAAATAATATTGTGAGGTAAATAAATTTATTGATCAACATTTACAGTTTAAAGACAAAAACAAAAACCGGCCAAGAGCGTGTCGGGCCACGCTCAGTGTAGGGTTCCGTAGTTTCCCGTCCGTCACAATAAGTGTTTAAAATGCTTGCATAATATACGATTATACTACAAACTTAGTCCAGAAATTATTTTGTACACCTTTTTGTCTTTTTTGTACAAAAACTGTTGTTTCCATCCAAGGTCAAACTAATTTTCTAGAAAGTCCTTATAAAGTCCTACATTTCAGATTTTTTTCTTATTTTCTAATCTTATCGTTCAAAAGTTAAAAGGGGGGGACATTGTTTTTTACTTTTGTAGCGATTATTTCCGAAATTATTGACATTATTTAAAAAATGGTTTTAGTAAACCCCTATTACTTTTTAAATTCCTTTCCAACAATATATCACACGTTAGGGTTGAAATTAAAAAAAAAATCACTTCCCACCTTACAAATATAGGGGGGCTATCATAATTAAACATTTTTTTCCAATTTGTTAGCGTGATTGATACACATATTGGTGACAAATTTCAGCTTTCTAGTGCTAACGGTCACAGAGATAAAGCGAGGTCGGACGGACGGACAGACAGACATGGCGAAATTATAAGGGTTCCTAGTTGACTACGGAACCTTAAAAACAGAAATAATTTAAAGCAAGGTCCAGATTCATGGTCCCATGTTATCGTCTATCGATATTTATTTATTAAAACTTTACGCACTACTAAAAGACACTGTACAACGACGAACTTAATGCCTTAGGCGATATCCTTTTCAGTATATATAAAAATTCAGCTGTCAATACATTTATGTTACAGAGGAACAGTTTATTTTGTCTCGTAATTTCAACGTTTATCCTTTAGTATGAGCACAAGTTGTTCATCTTCATCATGGAGGATGTATTTCACCTTCCAAAAAACAACCTCACTAAAAATACCCTCATCAATGTAGGACACAAGGGGTCAATGTTAGGGGGAGGGGGGCTTCAAATGGTTGTAAGTATAGTAAACATAACGGTATTTTGGTGCGTGCTCAGCGATCGCCGCATGCGTGAGCATCATTGTACATAAATTGTCCTTACGCCTTTTCACACCTTTCAAACCATCAAACAATTTTGTTTATCTTCTGTTACCGTTTTTTCAGGATGTAGCGATCTTATATTAATAGCAGTGTTTATCTTATTCCGAATTTTCACCTGGTACAACTTTATTCTTTTAGTAAATTTTCGTAAACAACAAGTCTATACAATTCGTTAAAAAAATTATGTAAACGATTAGTAAAACAGAGCTAAAATTATAACAGTGATACCTATCCTAGTCGTGTAACCGGTGCATTGCCAAATCATAGGTTTTGAGTTCGAACCCAAGGCGCGCACTTCTGTCCATTCTGATTCATTTGCGTATTGTACAATGATCACTTGCTTCAAAAACGGTGAAGCAAAACATCGTGAAGAAACCGGCAAGCCTGAGAAATATTTCTGGAGAGCATATTATGTTGCCTAGTCAAAGGCCTATGGCCGACATTAAAACTTTCACACCAGGTTAGGTACTAACCACACGATAAGAGAAGTAAATTTTGTTTTAAAGAGTAAAGGAACATTTTGTGTGGCCTTTGCGCGGCTAGCTCTTTTAATTTCACCTATATATTTGCGGCGATGATCATGACGTATAATTTTGAACATTGGTCTATCTTAAGCATCAGCTTTATCGTCATGAACCGGTACTTATGCTTCTTTAGGTCAATACCCAAAGAGTTAATCTTGTGAAAGTAATGTTCTAAGAATTGGCACTGGTAATGTGTATATTATTATATATGTGGTTTTGCGTGATTCATCTATCATAAAGAAAGAAGTCAAAACGGTACAAGAATATAATTGATATATTCAAAACCACAATGTGTAGTTTTTATTCATTTCGTTTTTAATTATTTATAATTGAATGGAAACCACATGACTTTTTTTACGCGTAAGAATTTATAAATACTTGTGGTTTTCGCAAAGTTCCTTGACTTAATAATGATTCATTTTGTCAAGGACCAAACCTATTTCATTCTTTGAATTTTGTTCATGCCAAAGCAGTGGTTTTGTAAACGTAATTGGATTAGATCCTGTGGCTTCCTAAGCCAATACGTTACGAAATTTAACTGAATTACGAATTTGGGTCTGTAAATCTTCTATATGGTACTTTTTGCCGCCTTTCTCATTCTGAGTAGTCGAGGCTAGAGAGAAAAACCGTTCTTAATCATTATTTAATTACTATCCACATCCTTTTTTGGATAATGGATCTTGTAAGTTGATCTTATATAAATAATTTATTATTATATCTCTACCCTGCATGGATAAAGATACTACACCTTCAATGATTGGAACATAGCGGACGACATAAATCTTACCTAAATTCGCGGAAAAATGAGGAGTGAAGGGTGCCATCAGTTTCTTACCTAAGCTGGATGACACTAAAAATCATTATTGACTTCAACCAGACGGTCACTGCTGATGGCTACATACTGTTTTGGCAAATTTGAGTTAAATTAAAAAGCAGTCGATAAAGCTCAAATAGTCGAAGTCACGTTGTTAAAACGATAACGAAGTTCAATATATTTAATATGGAATTCAGCATTTCATAAGCTTATGCTTATTCCATACAACTCGGTTTTATCGAATTTCGTTATCGTTAAGTCTGTAAGGAATAAGAAGAAAATTAAATTGAAATCTAGCCATTAGTTTAATATTATAACAACAAGTATAAATAAATAGCCTTGGCCGATATTGTGGCCGGCTTAACGGTACCCCTCAGGTTAACGATGGGTTAACGGATCGTTTTTTAGTTCTATACTGTGTTCCACCGGTTTTATTTTACTTGTTTGTTTATTTTTATACCGGATGGAAATCAGAATGTTGGACATTTAGGTCATTAAACTTTACTTTGAGAAACTTGTTTCGTGTCCTTGTCGTGGTCATGATTATAGATCGTTTACTAAATGAAAGTAGAGAACGAACAGTATCCCGTGTCTTTAGAGGCATCAATATAAACATTATTGACGATTTTGTTGCTTTTTTTCATTGATCGCGCTTATATTTTGAGCTTCTCGTGGAATAAATAGATATATGTTATTCTCACAGATCCAATTAATAGTACCTACCAGATTTTTCTGCCACACTGCAATGCAAAGGCCTGGCATTAATCACTACGCTAGCTCAAGGTGGATCGGCGATTTAAGATTTAAACCTATTAACTATTAGTCACGAGCCTATCAGACCTGATTTTGGAAAGTTATAAACAAAGCTTCGGCTCTTAAGAGTTCAAGAGCATTGCACAGCTTGAATTTTAAACAAAACCAGATGTTATTTTAGCAAAATTGTTTTGGCACTGGCATTATGACCAACTATATTAGCATTTACTGTTACTTTCTATAAGTGACTACGACTCAATGTTATTTGGTTTTTTCAGTAACACTTTTACCACTTTACCGTAGCTACTACGCATTCAGTTATATACATAAAGTCACGTCTTTTTTTGTAAGCAGAAACTACAAAACGTCATCTGCTTCGAACTTTACGTACTCTTTTACGCTCTTTTTCGCTAACAAAGACTTTTTATCTTTACAGGTACAGTTCGCGCCGAAACATCATGACGAGGCGAAAAAGTGTGTGTTCAAAGTGGACTTTAGTTTTATTAATAGTTTTAGTTTGTCCGTCTGTTTATACGCGACCCCAAGAAGAGTCTTCACTCTCCTCCACAATAAAGGCACAGAATGAAAAATCTACAAATCCACCAATAAGGTATACATTTAGTAATTTAAGTTCGAATAGATTTAAGTTAGCACCTAAAGTCATTAGTTTTGAATTAAATAAAGAAAACAATAGTGTTGTATCTGATATTGTCAATAGCAATAGAAAAGCACGTGAAAATTTAAGTACCACTTTGTATAAGGAATTAGAGCCAAATACTAAAAATAGAACAAGTCGTTTAATACGAACCAATTCACAAGGAAGTAAAAAGAAATACAAACCGAAACCAGTGAAAACAAAAAGTGAAGAAGACTCGCACGGTAGAAAGAAACCAGCGATAAGGAAAGTAATCACTAAATGGAGGGACAAAACCAAACTAAATGACTTTAATTTCTCTTATGAAACTAGTACTTTGGATAGTAACATTAAAGGTACGACCAAATTTAGTAGTACTCAACCCAATGATGATTTAAGTACAGAAAGCTCTAGTGAAATAAACTCTAAGAGATACTCAAGGCCTCCTCCAAACGACATGTATGACCAGTATTATAATGATAATGATATGTATAGTAACCAACGCCCGCAATATCCATATTCAGATGAAAACCAAGCTTACTCCCCTAATATTCAAGTAATAAATACTCGCCCGCGTCCAACCAGACCTCCGTACTATCACACAAATATTCCGACTCCTACACCAATAATTACAAATTTAGGTTATCCAAAACCCTGGACTCAACAAGTCACTCGAAAGACCACAACGCAACGGCCAATTTATAACACAAGGCCTACAAATTATGAATATCATAATAATGTACAAAACTATGGTAATAATGCTTATGAGGTTACAACTTTTGAACCCAGTAATTCATATACTGACAGAATTGTAATAAGACCTCAAGAGTATAGTCCATCTGCTGAAGACTGTCCTACTATTTATCTCACTTTAAATAACACTTTTCAAGGTCAAGCTAAAGAGGCTTGTCCTGATTTAAACATTGCAGTAAACACAAATGTTATAAATAAAAATGTTGTTATAGAATCAGAAGAGGAAGAAAGCGAGAGCTTGTTTCCCCCGGGTTTTGGATTAGGTTTAGGAGATGATTCAGGCGCTGATTCATCAAAAGATGAAGATTATTTCGGATCTGAGGAAAATCAAGACCAAGACGAAGACAGTGCGTCAGTCGAAGGCACAGAATTAGCAAACTATCATTCTGCAAATAGCGTAATTAAACCCGAGTCCGCTGAAGCAGGAGGCTTCGGAGCGGCTTCTTCACCAAGCTCTGCTATAATTGCCTCAGGTGGTTCAGGAGGATCGGATGATGATATTTTTAGCTTTTCATCATTAGTAGATTTTTTCCGACCAGCATTAGATGCTTTAGGTTGGCTAGCAACTATAAATCCTTTAAGTATTGGTTTATTTCCTTTACTATTAGCCCCTCTAGGTTTGTTATTTGCTGGATCAGGATTTGCTGCTTTATTTGCTCCATGGTTTTTGCCGTATGCAAGAGAAGCTCCTAAAGTAATCCATGTTTATAAGCCTGAATGGAGGTGGGATGACGACTTAAAAACCTGGCATCTGCATTCATTCCCAAATAATAGGAGACTTGTTCCTGAAACTGGCAGAGCAAGTAAAGAAAAAAGTGGTTTCAAACCTACTTTGTTTTTTAAGTTGAAGGAATGGCTGAAAAATTTAACCCGGAGATTGAAAGAAGATCAAAGTCGTCAAGTAGTGTTAAACAATCACAAAACGAAAAGAAAGAAACGAGAGGCATGGACTCGACGTCTTAAATTTAGTTAAACGATCAAACGATCGTACTGATACGTATTATGAATGTTAAAGTTTGTGAAGATGAAATGTTACTCTTTCACGCAAAAACTACTGAACAAATATAAAATTGAAAATCGACAGCAAAGAGTTTTAAATTCAGCATTAACACGAGCTATATTTTATTATATAAATAGTGACGCAATTAACAGTAATACGAGTAGAACGTTACAATCTGTCGATAGAAACTAATTTCTGAGTTTGTTCTTAAATCACTGAATAAGCTCAAATAATTATGAACACTTTTTTTAACATTCCATCTAAAACAAAAAAATCCATTTTTAACATTCATAAATCTGTCTGACCGTGCTATAAGTCCCTGTGATCAGTTTTTGCAACATAATCCAGAAGTTTAAGGGAAGGTTCATATCTGACGGAACATGCGCCGAGCGTTTGCGACTATGTACCTCAACGCATTAACGCTCATCTGTTGAGTTTGAACCGTCAAGTGTTTTTTTAGACATTTGTCTGTTGTTCTGGCGCTACACGACCGATAATACGCGACGCATGTTCCGTCAGATATGAACCTTCCCTAAAAGTATAAAATCTGAAAATACATTTTACGAGTATATAGACTAAACTTTTAAATATGTAAAGAATTAGTAGCGTTAATTTCTGATAAACGTGCAAATTATTGACAAATAAATGAACTGCCGGTCGATTCAGTAAAAGTTACGCCGTGAAAACTTGAGTGAAGTGAACTGTCAATGCCTAGCAAATGACAGCTCACTTTGCCCTCACTACGCTTACATTTTCACGCAGTAATTTGACCAGAATCGCACTGCAGACAAATAGATGACTTTAAATGTAACATACTTTTTAGAATACGAAACAGTCGCAGTATGTGTGTATGAAATTCAGTATTTAACCTTAGAAGCTAAACCAATTCCGCGCTGTTTTTTAATCTCCTATTAACCTGTTTTGCTCTAATGAAGTCAAGCGGCGCTGTGGTTTCTTTTTTTAAACTTTATCTCGTACTTACTTTATCTACACTTCTACACTAATATTATAAAGAGGTAAAATTTGTAAGTTTGTATGTTTGTAAGTTCGGAACTATGATCCAATTTTAAAAATTATTGTACTGGTGGAAAGCTACACTATTCCCGGTGGACATAGGCTACTTTTTATCCCCGTATTCCCACGGGAACGGAAACTGCGCGGGTGAAACTTCGTGACGTCTGCTAGTAAAAAATATAATCACAATATTCATGAAGTATCTCTAAGACTACTTACTAGCTTAATGTTATTTTTCAAGTAATAAAACAATGATCATAAATTTTAGGAACCACTTACGCCATCTATTATACATGCTTTGTAACTAGATGATAAAAGATTACGGGATTTTATGATAGATGGCGCCAACCACAATAGCGACCATTGTAAGTTAGAGTCGAAGATGAGATAGGAACAGTATTATTTTTTATTAAATATTTAATATTTTACTATAGTTTAATTTATTAAGTATTCAAGTATTTAATAATTAAATATTAATAATTTATTTCTAGATATAATTTTAATCTATTTTAGTCAATATTAAATATTGTATTTTGCTCAAATTACTGTATATTTCTAAAAAACGTTTTAATTTCATCTAATTCTAACGGTATTTTAAGCTACTTATGTGTCTAACCAAAACATTATTACCTTTTTAATGAGAGTTATTATTAGGATGTAATCATTTCAGTGTTTTTTTCATTACTTAATTAAATTAATATTATTTCAATTGTAAGTAAATAATTTTATACTTGGTGTAATTTTAAATAGTAATAATGTATGCTGTACAAAAATCATTTAAATTTAAGTAAATTATTTATTTTTCTTTTGGAAAGCAATAAAACGTCGCAAAATCTTGTTGGTTTTTATTCTTCATTATTTAAGATTAGCTAAACATATTATAATAACACTACTAACCTAACTAATAATAGTTATTAAGAATACGTGTTAGTTTGAAATCTCTTCGAAACTTATTGTTTTAATAGGTTAGTGAACAAATTATTAACTTTAATCAATACAACTGCTGAAGTGACATAACTTTGTTTCATTTTTATCTAAAAAGAATGAAACTGAGAGAACCGTGTTGAAAAAAATAACATACATAGTAAAGAAAGCCATGTTATATAGTATTATTAGTTTCTATTCTGCTCAATAGATGTCACTGTGCAATTCCGGCCGTTTTCTGAATTGCGGTGTTAAGATTTTTCGCCGTTTGGTTGGGCACACACCAGATTTATTTTCACATTTTGAAAAGTAACCAATGATATCGAAATTTCGATCGATTTTGGTATAAAAATCAAAAAAATCAATCAAAATCAAAAGTCCTTTAATCAAATTAGGCTGAGGATCAGCACTTTTTGAACGTCAAAAATTACATAAGACAGTCCCCCAAAACGCCCGCCCTTCGCCACTTCCTAGTGTTTTTGCTGGGAAGAAGAAGTGGCGGAACAAACTCCCCAGCAACACGTCTGTCTGATATGTTAGAAGAACAGTTTAAACAGCATTGGTAATTAATAAACTTAATCATTTAAATTAAATAATTTGTTACATGCTAGCTAGCACACACCAATATACAAGACAGTAGTAATAAGAATAGTAAGTACCGACGTTGAAAACTAAACTCATGCAAAAAATAAATTATAACTAACTGAATAAATATAAGCCTTCAAGTAAAAAGGGCGTGCCCGCTTCCATGTACAAAACTGGAATACATGACTAGGTCTACGACATTACATCAAAAATAAATAAAAAACGATACAATAAAAAAAAAAGATACACTAGGACCATCGAAGCTAAATAAAAAATCAGTTACTAATTAAACCATAACAAAACCAAGGTCAGCAAGACGACCAGTCACCACAAGCAGCACCCGTTCACGAGCATAACGCAAAGTTCAGCCATTACCCCCCTCGCCATATTAGAGAGAAGGTGGTAACCCGACCCCCGACGCTTCCGCAAGCAGTAACATCTAAAGGAGCATGACGAACTATATCTTTGGTTACTCTTCAAAACCAAAAATAGACACTTTATGAGTTAAAATGTTAGGCTTTTTTTTCTGCGAAGTTCAATTTGAGTTTATTAGACCTTTTAGAATAAAAATATGATTAATGAAAGAAACTATTCTTAACACCGTGTGCAAAGTGTTGCATAACAATAAGCTTTTACTTTAAGATGCATCTTCCTCACAAGTCAACTTATGATTTTATCCACTTAAGTTGGTTGTATTTTGTATTCAAATAATAAATTACGTCTATTCTCGAATATGATTCGTACTTTGTCAATCCCTAGCAACAGGTAGGTGACACTGACACTTCAGTGGAAAAATTAAAAATAAACAAGAGCTTTGAAATTCAAACTCTTTCCTGGCCATTTAAAAAAATAAAACATGCCTACAAAACAATTTTTTTTATTACTTGTAAATAAAATTGGCAAAGTCACAAAATTTTTATTTGGAAATTGACCTAAGTGATAGATACAAATTAAAAATAATAACTTAATCTAAATTATTAAATTTTTCATTAATAAAAAAGAATAAGAAATATTGCTTATTGTCTGTACTTCATTTCAAAGACAATGAGGAATAATATGCTATGAAACTGAAGCCTCTTTATTGATCTATGTAGCCGTACGTAACTGAGCATAAGGTTTTAGGTTCGATTCCTAGGCCGGCCAAAGCTTTGTTAGTTAGCTTAAGGGAGGAAAACTGGATTTGTAGTCAATTGTTGGCAAAAATTTTGCTTTACTCTTCAGTACATAAAGGTGTGACTTTGTTAAGAATTATGGATAGGCATAGCAAACTTATTTTATTAGATAATCAAAAACAAATATTTTCAAAATTCGTTCTCAAACTTGTTGGACAAATAGGAAACATTTAAGCGATTGAACCGATTGAACGGACTGTTACAATAACATTTAGAGGTTGTGTTTATTTACAATCTTATCTATATTATACAAAAATAAAAAAAGGCGGCCTCTACTTTGGCCAGAGACTAAGCATTGCCATTCAACGTGGCAATACCACACATCTTTTAGGCACTTTACCAGCTGGCAGCGATGCAGAATATTTTTTTGACGCTTTGTAATTATTTACAATAGGTTTTCTCACTTTCTCTCTCATTTTTGATGTAGGTGGGTGCGTTCACAAGCATTTATAGTAACACAAAATACACGAAACAGTACCTACCTAGGCCATACAAATACATGCACTGTGCTGGAACTGAGCCCGCGACATGCAATACAGCTGTCACTCTCTGACGTCAAATTAAAATATTAATCTTTGGATGGTTTCTTAGTACTTGGTATCAAATACATTATTTTGATAATAACCTAACATCACGCCTGTACTTGCCTAAGTACTGACACTTACATTTTGTCAGTTGAGACAGTCTTTAGGGCGAGCTTATTGCCATTAATCGGGCACAAACCGCCGTCGATGCAGACAAAACATCACTATTTAGTTACATTATTAAACAGTTAACTTTACGGTGTGTGTGTTTCTAAAGATAGGGTATGTCAAGTATCTTTAACATGTGTGTCTGCGTGGGTGTTAGGTTGTATGAGCATCGGAGTTAGAAGTCTATAAAACACGATTCCCATCAACTTTCGCTACATATTCATAAAATATTGCTTTAATGTTTTTTGTATTTAGGTATTTTACTAGAAAACATTCACTGGCTCGTTAAATAGGATAATTACTATAACAGACTAGTAAAAAGAAACAGTAGTTAAAAGTATTTGGACAGAGAAGACGTCTATAGTGTATAATTTCCATTGAATGGTTTATTACAGCTCCATTAGCTTTTTTAGTCAAAGTTTTCTAACATATCATTTTATTTCATTACAGAGATACCCAGAACAAAGCAGAAACAGTCAAAGCTGAGCAAACTTCATCGCCGCCACCAGAAAACTCTGCCCGAGATGTCAAGACAAAGACTCCGATACGAGAATCTATGGAAATGGTCGCCATTCAACTCCTTGACAAACCCAATGCCACGATGGAAACACCAGTCATCGCTGACACTCGAATACCACCCAAACTTAAAACTCAGGTCAAACATAGAATTAAAACAAGAAACGAAAATGGCGCAGAACTTGACAACGCTCATCTAGGAGTAGCAGTTCCTGTTACAATGGACGAATTGGAAACTGAGAATAAAATAAGCAATATGCCTAGTGAATCTTCGACGTCCAATGAAGGAATTTCTACTTGGATCTCATTAAGCAACTCAGTCAAAGAAAATTCAACAACAGAATCTTCAAGAGTAGAAGAAATCACGAAAAAACCTAAGCCTGCTGTAAATAAGACCAAGCCAAAAAGACCTCAGAATAACAAAGCACCGAAACGTCCAATAATTGGTAGCACAAATAAAGCTGATTTAGTGGCCAGTGGATCTGCTATCAGTGAAAATGTGTACAATAAGCTTAAGGACACAGTACTATCAAATGTACAAAAGAATAAGAATGCGTCAATTCGTCCTAGTACTACAACTACAACAACAACAACTACTACCACAACAACTACTGAAGCGCCAACAACGAAAAAAGAAGTCAAACCCCCAGTTTTAACGCCAGTAATCACAGTAACTTCCAAACCAAAGAAGAAGAACAAGAATAAACAAAAAACGACCACCACCTTAGCACCTCCTATCATAAATGAATCTGCATTACTACCCACAGAAGCGAAAGAACAAGAAATTGAACTGGAAGTTAGTACACCAGCTACCACAACCAAGAAACCAAAAAGAAGTTCAAATAGAAAGAAGAACAAGACCAAGAAACGAAAAACTTCAACACCTAAACCCAGCACAGAAGTTGCTGTATCTGATGTGAAAACTTCGAATAAAACGAAATCAAATAAAAATGGTAAGAAACCAGCAGCAGCTGCAACTGGTGCTATCACGACTCAGATCTACAATTATTTGTCCAGAGAAGTGATGCCGTCTGTAGGTGTAGGTATGTTGGGTCTTGCAAGTTTGGTAGGTATTGCTGGATACTTTTTGTATCCATTTGCAACTCCAGTGCGCAGAACCTTTGAAGTCGATAAGAGCGATGACATATATAGAAATAATGCTGAAGAGTATGCAAACGATGGCAATGGACAAGCTGAAGAAGAAATGTTGGGAACTGTATTAGCTGGAATGCCGGCTCACGCTAAACAAAAATTGAACCCTTATGCTGGCCAAACTGCTCACATCAATCGGTACCCAGTAAAGAAAGAGCAAGACATTCGGTACAGACAAGTTGCAACTGGTTACAAACCTACCTCAAATTATGGTAAAGTACATTACGCTCAACAAAAGACAGGAATAGCTCACGCTGCTGTTTATTCGAAACCGATTAGTTATAGCCCTCAGTATGAGACCAGGCATGCTTACACAACGGAAGGAAAATATAATTATGAGAAACCTCAGCAACCTAATTATACTCCGTATCATGCAGTGGAACCCATTTACGCTGCCCCACAAACCGGTCCAACAGGCCTTTCAGCTTATGGAAATGACAATTCAAACTCGGTAGTCTACGGTGTAAAACCAGCAGTTGAATCTGACTTCAAACCAGTTTACCCTTTTGAAGGCCAGTTTTACAGTGAAACAACCAGTAGTTCTGTAACATATCCACCCACTTCAATGTATTTAGGTTCTAATAATGATGAACAAAGTCAGGAAGATAAATATGAGGAAAACCCAAGTGGCAGCGATGCCAGTTCAGAACCTGGTGATAATAAATTCGTAGTTGGGAATGTTCCTAAAGAACTCGCAGATTCAGCTACACCTGCAGTAGTTCCCGAACACGGACCTAGGCAGCTAAGAAAGAAACGTAGTATATCTGGGTCATTAGAAGAACTTTTAGCTGAAAAGGAGAATAACAAAGACATATTTATAAGTAATGAAATTGATGACATTTATAACGTAAACAACCCAATAAGAAATCTTGCTCTTAGTGTCGATGACGTCACAGTACTACCTAAAGATGTCACTACATTTAACGCTGTACCCGAACCCACTAAAGATGTAAAATCAACTGAAGCTCCAACAACTGCAAGAATTGAAGTCGTCGAAAGTGTGTCAACAATCCCAATAAACAGTAAAAATGAGAAAACAACGGAAACAGAAATGTCAAATGATATGGAAACAACAACTAAAACTTTCAAAGTCTACGAAGTGTTCCCTTCGGGCAATACGGATGTGACTGAGCGAAACAGTCCAATAAATTCTCCAACTAGTACTGTGAGTAGCATGATCACCGAAACGACTACAGATTTAAAATCCGAAACAACATCAATTTTGCCTACCTCAGTCCCTGTTACAACTGACAGAACAGATACAACTTCGAAGCCATGGAATGATCCTGAGGTTATAACATATCCTCCGTTGAACCAACAAGGTGGTTTCTTTAATTTCTTACAAAGACTTATTGAATTCAAAATAAAACTAGGAGTTGGCTTACTCCAAACTACTGTTGACACTCTAAATAGGTTCAGAAATGATGCAATGAAGAAAATGGAAGATGCATCTCGCATGCGTTCAGCATAGATTTTATATGACCTTTAACACTCATTGAAGTATGAGATTTTGAGTTTTAAATCCAGTAGTGTGTTTTTAATCATTCAAAGTTTTTATTTTATTTAATACTAAATACGTTTGAATGACATGAAAATGTTAAATGCAAGTAGTGCATTTGTACATTTTAATATCTTGCTCACTTACAATTAATATTAATGATAATATCAACCTGTGTATTATTATCCCAATGCAGGGCAAAGACCTTTTATAATTACATAATAGAAGAAGGCATAACTTTTTTATATTTGCGGCTTTTCGACTTATAAAAGGAGATTATTATCAAAATATACTTATATTTTTAGACTGATGAATACTCAACGAAGTTCTTGTTTAATTAATTTAATGTATTGAAAAAAAAATGATATTTTGTTGATCAAGAATTTTATATTGCATTTAAAATAATTAAATTCACAGTATCATGTTATACTATTTAGGTAATGTTAATGTTTAAGTTTACTTTAAGTACAGGGAATATAATATTATAATGTTATGAAAAAAAATAATAAGTATGATTATAATTTCAGAATGCTATCCTCGGGATTTATAATTGAGGGAAGCCTACTGAATTTATATTGTGATAAAAAATATAAGTATTGCTATTAAACATTAAATATAATAGTATGTTTTACGCTCTGAATTATTTTCAGAAGAGATTTTCGACAATAAATTGATACAGTATTAAAGTATTTCACAGAATAAAAAAAATACAGATCATAAGAGCGGTAAGATAATTTCTCTCGCACTTGTTATAAAAATAAAAAAATATTCTATTGGACTGCACTGTAGTTCACTTTCAATAATCTATGAAAAAACGAAAGAATAATTATAATGATTACGACAGACAATATTTTATATTATTATCTTTTTATATAAAAAATAAGAATAAAACATTTTAATTTTTTAAGTAATATATTATGTTTTAGAAAACTTCTGTGTAAATATTGAAATAAAGACTTTTTTTATTGATTTTGATGTTTTATTTGAACGAATATGATGAACTTGTTGTTGAATTTGTGTTGCACTAAGAGGGTTGCTTGTATTGAGATATAGAGAAAAGAACAGGCGCCAGCACGTCAAGTTACCCCAATGTGTCAAGTTTCTTTGATCGTTTTTCAACTTTATGTCAAAGAGAGTAAGGTTCATTTTCAATTGGGAAAATTTGACACAATTGTAACTTGATGTACTGGCGTGTGTACATAATCGCACCTCAAAAACAAAAGTAGTCGTATCCATAAGTAAAAAAGTGACATAAAATACTATAGAGCCAAGATGTCAAGGAAATGTCATAGAAAAACTTTGATTCCATGTGCCAGTAACGCCATCTAGAATAATATATGAATATTGAAGCGGCAGCGAAGTGTACTAAAAAAAACTCATAGACTTGTGTCCATTAGGACACAAGTTTTGGATGAAAATTTTGTTCGTGATGTCCTGTCTATAGTAAGTAAGTACCTATTGAATGTCTTTCATAAATTATATTTTCCTATTGTTCAGAAGGTATGACCATTTAAAGCTTTCGCTAGAGCTTTGTGGTCATAAATAAATAAAGAAAAAAAATAATCCACAACTTTTCACACAACGCCATTTAGTCCCAAGTTAAGCTTGAGAGCTTGTGTTATGGGTACTAAACAGCTGATAAACATACTTATATATTTCTAAATACTTACATATTATAGATAAATTACACCCAGACACAGAACAAATGATCGTGCTCATCACACAAACATTTCATAATGTTAACTGAATCTGCGATAACTATCACTAACCAGTTTGGTTATCTATCTTTCATACATGTACTGTAAATATTGACTGGCCTGTTGGTCTAGTAGTAAGTGACCCTGACTGCTATGCCAGAGGCCGTGGGTTCAATTCCCACCCAGGACAAATGTTTGTGTAATGAGCACGATTATTTGTTCTGTGTCTGGGTGTAATTTATCTATAACATGTATGTATTTAGAAATATATAAGTATGTTTATCAGCTGTTTAGTACCCATAACACAAGCTCTCAAGCTTAACTTGGGACTAAATTGCGTTGTATGTAAAGTTGTGGAATATTATGATATACCAATATGATAATAAAATAAATAGGTATTTGAAAACAAAATTTTTAAAAAGTTCCGCATAAAGCCACTTTCGTTCGCTACTTTGTGACAACCTATTTACCTACAGAAATAAAATATATACATCACCCACTACAATAAATAATAAATACAACTCACATTATTGTACGTATTACATACTTATTCCTAAGTTACCGTCACCTGTTAACATGTGGAAGTTATTACGTACCATAAAACGTAAAGTAAACTTAAGAAAAAACAACAACCGACTTCTTAAAAAAAAACTAACAGGTGAAAAATAACTCCAGTTTCGGAAGTCTGTGGCTTTGGTGGTTTTGTTTTGTTCATTATTGGCCACGGACTTCCGAAACTGGAGTTATTTTTCACCTGTTAGTTTTTTTTTAAGAAGTCGGTTGTTGTTTTTGTTAAAAGGTTTTTATTTTGTAATTTTTAGTGTCTTTGTATGTAAAAAAAGTCTTTCAAAACTTGAAAGAATCATTGAAATTGGATAACAATTGCTAAAGAAGTTCTATCTCTAAACATTAATCTGTACATCTCTGCCGGCCCCTTTTAACATAGAATGGCGTAATGTTATGTTGTGGAAATACAAAAGCTCAGCATAAACATCTGACTATAGCAATCGCGAATAATTTGCTGTTATGCGTTGAAGACTTCCGTTGCCTGTCTTCTTCATCAGTTTTTCTTCACCAAATGATACTTTCTAAATGAAAATGCTTGATTTGTTACTAAAAATGTTGAAATCGGTGCATGTGTGCCTATATTTTTTGAGGAGTTCCCTCAATTCCTCGAAGATCCCTCATCGGGTATGAGTTTTGATACAAATGGGACCAATCTGTTAGTATACCCTATCAAACAAAATTTTTTTTTTGAAAATCGGTCCATAAATGACGGCGTACTGAGGTAACAAACCCTAAAAAAAAAAAAAAATATACAACCGAATTGAGAACCTCCTCCTTTTTTTGAAGTCGGTTAAAAATTCAAAGAAACGCTCTGAAGAATATTTGATATTTTTGAAAAAGCCATCTTTACTTTCATTTCGATACTAGCTTCCCGCCTCCACAACGTTCCATCTGTAGCGACATCTATCTCGCCACATAGGAACTATCCTAGATCGCGCTATTAAAGTTATCTGCGCAATTTGAACGTATAAAAGTTCCCGACTACAACCGTCGGGCAGCCCACCAGACACAACACCCGTCTGTTCGGAGGATCCTCCCTTTTCGATGGTGAATGAGGAACTTTACACCCTGTTCCTCCTCTAAACATCTGATGCTTCAGTCACCAACTCATAGATGTCACTGATGATGATTTTATATTAGTTTTTCTTTACCTTTTATCAAATACATTCAACACTCACTACAGACGGAACATCACGAACAAAATTTTCATCCAAATTTCTGTACCTACTAGTGGTCTATGAGTTTTTTTTAGTACGCTCCGCTGCCGCTCCAATATTCATATATTATTCTAGATGGCGTTACTGACACATGGGACTAAAGTTTTTCTATGAGATTTCCTTGACATGTCCGCTTTTATGAATGTTAGTCGAATTTTGAGTTTATGAATAAAATAAAACGGGTAGGTTTATGATATATATAGAGCATGAATAAGTAAATTCAAAAACATCTGTTTAATACAATTTTTGTATTCTAAATTACCGACACGTTAATAAATTTCTCGTATAGTTCATAGTAAAAATATAAATGCAACATGACGGCTGCATTTCTCTACAGGATTAGTCAGAGGGGTACGTATATTGCACTCACATAGTCCAGTTATGAGCACATGGGGTAAGCCATTGATATTAATAGGGTTCAAATCCAGACTCCAGCTACTGAGAAATTTCTGCTGTCAATTAAACCCAGGACGTTTCCTAAGGTCTGCATTGAAACAATAATATTGGCAAGAGCTAATAGCTATCATTAAGTAATCAATAGACAATAAGTAGACTGTCATGTACAAATTGGAAAAGACATGTTGGATGTACGCCAGTGAAATGTGTTGTCAACATGATTGTCGTCGCAAGTAAATCCTGGATGATGCTGAGGCTGGAATAAGACTATAATAATAAATAATAATTATAATTTATTCAGGTCCTTTTACACATTATTACATTTATAAACTTATAAATACTTAGTTGTACCAAGATTCTGTTAAACAAAATAGCATAAAAACTTGTAATTGTAAAAACAAGTTTAATTAACACATGTCTCTAAATATCTAAAAAGGTGCGGTAGAACTGACATTATCTTGTGGCGACCTACTTGAGCTAGGATAATAAAAACCTGTGTTTCTGGCCATCCCCAGACCAATCGAACAGCTGACTACCTACAGTTAATACGATATTGAAATATTATATTTACACTATGCTACTTATGCAAATACAATATAAACAAAAAATACCTTATTATTAATATCTACAGAGTTATTGAAGTACTTCTCGATGTTTTTCTGTATCAGTGTAATTAAGTTTACCCAGATATTCGCACATCTTCACTATGGGGGTATGCTTCATAAATTCTACGTATATCAGTAAAAATGTATGGCATGGGTGTAGCGTTACTTAATTCAGAAACTAAATATTCGCATCACCTCCACGACGGTAGCGAAACGGCGGAGCCATACATTTTTACTGATATAGGTACGTAGAATTTGTGAAGTTAAGGTCGGTAGAGTTAGGCCGTGTAGATTCAGAAGCTTGGCTCTACATGAGATCTGATATCTTTTTCACAGGGCCAACCTAATGTGGTCGTCTTGGCAATATTTTACTTGAAATGTTTCGGTGGGATATTTCTTACTTTTATATAATAAGGTATTAGCGCGGCTCCTATTTAGCCACAAGCCCTTCCAATACCAAAAGGTACAAGATCTATGTAGATTAGTATATAATTGTGGTTTATCCGATTAATTTTGCGGTAGATAATAATATCGTGTTACTTGCGGTCGTAGCATACCACCACAGAAACTAATAATATGTAGGGCTTAATAGTCAAATTTCAAATAACACCATAATAATATGTTGGAATAACAAATTTGTAGGAAATCTGTCGCCTGTCATTCATCCTTGACGTGGCCAAACCGTCTAAGCATACTCTATGCGATTTCTTGTTTTATGAAAGGCTACTAACAAAAGGTATTTTAGGGTACATTTTAGTGGAAACGCCGGGAGCGAACGCCCTGACACACATAGACCTTATAGGCAAGGTTCTTCAGGCAGGTCAGATGTACAATCACCCAACCGGCGCGGCGTGTGTGTATGACAAAATGTATGAATGTAAACGAAGGAAAACAAGTATGTTAGAATCGTAGCAAATGGCGCTCTGTAGTTTCTACCTACCCCCATAGGAAAAGGCGTGAGTTGAAAGAAAGAAAGAAAAAGAAAGAATGAAAATACATTTATTGGCAACAGCTGGATACAAGCACAGCAAAAACACAATAACACAAAAAAAGAGACAAAAAATGGCATGTCTCACGGCTGCGTCAAAGGGTCATTAATGAGAGTCATTGATGTGAGTTCATGTATGTCTTCTTCTTCTTCTGCTAAGACTCATTCCCTATTCATTTGGGGTTGGCCCTTCTCGTTTTAAGGCGCCAAGATAGTTGGTCTTGGGTTGTCTGTTCCTCTAACTGAGCTCGTTGAATGTCTTTGGCAACGGTAGTCCACCACGTGGCCTGTGGTCATCCTTTGCCTTTTTTCTTATCTGGGACGACTGGGGTATCGTGTTACCCAGTAACTGAGTTGTGGAAGTGAGACAGGCATTCGCTCTATGTAAAGCACTAGTAGGTATCTATTCAACTGTACACGGTTAAACTGGAAATCGACCCAACTTATTTGGGAAAAGGATAGGCAGAGATGATGACAATTAGATTAGTAGAAAAGAACGCGTTTTCAAAACAATGATTCTTGAAGTAAGAATTAAGTTACATTTTAGTTTCCTATAAAACAAATTGCTAATAAAAGTCAGCTTAAACTGTGAAAGCAATAGTAAAGTTACTCCGAGTTAACAGTTTACATAATAAACCTAAACCCTGCGGTCACTGGCAGGGTTAACTAAAAGGGTTAAACGTTTAGTATTACGATTACGACTTTGTTTACGGTTTTATGGGAACTGACTTTATTACGTTAAGGTAATTGAAACGTTAACCATAATGTGTTGAAAAAAGTAGCTACTAACTTAGTGTCAGAGTTTTATTGGCGCCTATGGGCCTCCAACTTGGCATCACATGCCATTGAGCCAATATCAGTAAGGCATGCTGGTTCTCTCACTGGTGTTTTACTTTTTTTTCTCCTCCAGGATATCCAGCTACTCATGTTTTTCTAACGTACCAGACAGTTTGCGTTTTGAGGAACTGTCTGATGTAATTTTTTTACAAAAAAATACAACCGACTCTAGTTTCGGAAGTCTATGGTTTTGGTGGTTTTGTTGCATTCATTTTATTGGTCATATACATTATCTTATTATAGAGTTCCAGTGCCTTTCTCTTGGCTTCATCATCAGATCTGATGGTTTTCCTATAAAGTTTGTATAAAGTTAGTTCCCTTGATTTCACCAAGATTCCATCATCAGATCCCAACCTGGTGATTATGGGACCATTTGGGCAGTACTTTTTTTTTCAAATCGGTTGGCAAGTGACGTTATACGCGAACAAACATAAAATATATACTAAAACATTCAACCTTACTAACCGATGATAACACATCATCGGTTGGAAAGGTTACGTCGAAGGACAGTGAGCATACGCTCGACACATCTTCCGTCAGATATTTAGGTACCCCTAAAGATAATAGGTGTGATGAAACAATACGCTCTACAATATGTTTACCCAAAAATGTTGCGCCTATGTCCTAAGCCATATTATAATGCGACCCTCGGGGCCAGATTAACACGTCCACAGCCGCGTGCGGTCATTATGACCTACGCGTGACTTTAACACAACCCTAAATCGCATTCTTTCACATTTTGTTGGTATGTTGGAGTTAATATCCAAAGGGAAGAGCTGTTTGTAGCTGTGCTTAGAATACAACTATAAAAAGAATTGTTATTGTTGAATCTTGGAGTTTCGTGAGTTCAATGTTAAAGATAATAACGACGAGAGTGCTTCAAGCTTCCTCAATCTGTCACTCTTTTTTATCTGTTTTCAATTATATTACTAAAGCATATGGTTCATATTCAATTGCATTTTTACAGTTGGGTATAGCTTGATGCGCTGGAATCTGTACATACGACTATTTATCTGCCAAGCTTACCTTCAAGCACTAAGGTAATGATTTTATCACGCTCTTTATACTTGCAATCTTCTAAGAAGAAGCCTCGGGAAGTAAATACCTACCATTAATCTGACTAAAAAGTCAGATTAATGGTAGATTTTTACTTTGAGTTTAGTTTAGTTGTCGATGTCGATAGCTATATATTATTTATAAATAAATAAAATTTCTGACATCTTATTAAGAAAAATAATTAAAGTTGATTGATAAGGTTCGCTAACTGTGAAAAAAAATCTTCTAACTTATCAGCCAGACGTGTTGCTGAGGATTTATTCACTCGTGACTTAGGTACTTTAATATTGTGCACTTTGTACTTTAAAATCTCCTCTACTTCCTCTTAGTTTTGGAATAAAATAATGTGGCGTTTTAATGGTAAAATAATTTATAAAAACCAGTGCAGTTGATAATATTAGTACAGATTATATTTATTTATTTGTTGAATCATCATCAAAAATATACCTGACAAAACACACCGTACCTTTCAACTAGAGAATCAGTTTCAAACGCAGCATTTGTTACAATTTTCCACAGTTTCAGATTACCGACCCTTTGTTCTGTGACGCTTTCGTATTTAAATCGCGACCAAATCATTCTGTAGTTGTACTCACGAACAATAGCCCTTAATTTATTCCGTTGGGTTAATTTCGTATACAATTTTGTTACCCAAAGGCTTGGGCGCGGCGCGCTGCGGTTTTCTAGTACGGAAATTTGATAAGTATTAAAGGGATAGCTAGCGATAGTTTATGGGACATCTAGAGGGTAAAGTCTATTTGTTTAGTTATTTGTTGGTATTGAATGGTTTAAAATTTAAAGGGTCAGAATAGGTAATTTGCTTTCGGTATTAGATGAGTTAGGTGACACTTTGTCCTTGAAAGGGACACCTTTGGGTGTAGGTTTAAATTCAGTCAAATAATGTCTGAAAGGTTGCTTCGTTGAATCGAAATTCGGCTACCAAACTAAGGTGTCTATGTTTGCCATCGACATGCTAAGAAGAATACTAAAGGTAGAGACTTTCTTTAAATATTTTTTCATTTTTTTTTACCGGTACCTAATGGTACTTGGCAAAAAGTGAGGCCACTAGTTCAGTAGTGGCAAGTACCTTTACGGTTAAGCGTGAGGGTTCGATTCCCGAGTGTGGTTAAGTTTGGGACTAGATGGCATTGTGTGTAAGTTGTGGAATTATTTCTATCTGGTTCATTTCTCATTAACAAGCTGGGATTGTGCCCGGTTGTTGGCAATGTTAGAAAAGTGAAGAAAAAGTGAAGTGATGTATTTACACAGCATTGAAAACTTGTAACATCCGTTTTTGTTATTGTTAATACGTTGTAGGTGTGTCCTATTAAATATAGCAATTGGGTCGCCCTGTTACATAAGTTTTAAACATAGCTGGCAATAAGAGGCCTCTGCCTAAGCCTTCGGAAAATACAGGCGTGATTCTGAAGACATAAGTTTAGATTTACAAAGTTCATTTTTCATTTGTGTAATTGTCGGAAATCAATAAGATCCCAACTGTCATCAATGCAAACAAAACCGTAATTAAAAACCAATTAGACAAAATTAAATCGTTCGCGCATAAACATTATAATTGTGTTCCGTAATATTTTATTGTGTTATTAATTAAAATCGGCGCGCTAGGGGTTAATGTAGTGTGACCAACACAAAAGGCTCAGCGACCAGCGCTCAGTGGACTGTAGAAACAAATAAAATTTATTAGAAATTTTGGTCACAGTGCGTAGCAATTGTTTAGGTGGTTATATTTGTGGGTTGATTTTTTTATGTTCGAAAAGTTTTTTATTTGCCGTTTTGGTAGATTATGTTGTTGCTAGGTGGTGATGATAAGTGATTTTAAAATTTTGAGTCAAGAATTTTCTTAGAAGTCCAAGTTTTAAACCTCAATTAATTTTAATTGCGAAGGTTATTTTAAGGCGTTACAAGTGAAATGACACGTAATATTTAAGTTGCCTTTTCCAAAGGCAGCCTGTTATAAAGAAGTTAAGGAAAATAACTACAGTTTAATATTTGTACATTGTACTCTAGCTTTAAGCCCACTGTAAGATCTCAACTCATTATGAAATGGAAATAAAGATATGAATATATTTTTAAAAACCGAAATCTTTTTGTATTTTACGCAGCTATTCAAAAATTTAAACTCACATAAGGTGCCGTATCCGAAAAATTAAAGAGAAAAAAAAAATACTTATTTGCCACAGAATGCCTGATTCCTACGATCGTAACTAATTATCGCATATTTTTCTCAACCCACTTAAACCATAGTGCAATTTCAACTACCATATGCTTTTTAATTTCGTGGCGTTAGTGAATTGAATAACACAGTGTCACGTTATGCAGACGGAAAATATCTCGCAGGCAAGCCGAATTCCTTGCGATGTTTTCCTAAACTGTTTTTGGAACAAATAGTTATACGCAATGTCGAGGACCGCGGAAGTATCTTCTGTTCCCGTGACCCCCGGCGCAGGTGTGAGAAGGAACACGTGGTGGTGTTCAGTCAGTAAGAGTCTGACAAAATCGCCCCACCCCCCCTCAAAAAAAAAATACATTACGCAACATAATCCAAAAGCTCAGAGATACACGCCTTGTATTCGACCTCGAGACCAATGACTAGGCTGTTAGTTGGTCTTTTGTAATACTAGCAGACGTCCCGCGGTTTTACCCATGTAGGTCCCGTTCCCGTGGGAATATAGGGATTAAAAGTAGCCTATGTGTTAATCCAGGGTTTCAGCTAACTGCATACCAAATTTTATTAAAATCCATTCAGTAGTTTTTACGTGAAAGAGTAACAAACATCTATTCATCCATCCATACTTATAAACTTTCGCGTTTATAATATTAGTAGGTAGCAAGTAGGAAGTAGGATTTGGACGCCATAGAATGAGGCAAACATTTCTGGACCTTTTTTTTTGTTATCCTGCATGTACGTTGTTTATTATTCTTGCATGTGTACCTATACATGTTTTATCAAATAAATATCATAATTATATCAGTTAGCCGGTCACACCTCCTAGGCTATCACTGGTTTTATACCACACGCTAATAATAAATGACTGAACCTGAATGAGTCAACGGCCCATCACCTATAATGGCACATGATCACTTAAGCACACAACACACACAATGTGACCCACTTCCAACGGCATACATCATTAAATCAACAAATTATGTGGTAACAACTCTTTGGGAAAACACCATAGGAGATTTCTATCGGGAAGGGATGGGTGCTAAATAAAATAAAATGGGAATATTATCGAATCGTACCCGCTGGGTGTAATGTGCCGTGAGGAGGGTACGGGTTGGGAGTGGGGTGGAGCAGCGCCGTGCGACAAAGTTGTGATTGGATTTTTTTGAAGGAGATTTTTTGTGTGATGTTGTATTGTACCTTTCGGGGAAAGTCTATAAATAAACGTCCTCAAACGTAGTTTTCTTGTTCCGTTGCGGATGTTTGAATACAGATATATATCAAAAGTCTGTGAAATTCGCGTGATATACAAAAATAACATAACGTCACGCCTGTAATCCTCGAAGGGCTAAGCAGAGGTGTACCTGGTGGTACACCCACATTTCGCCAGTTATGTTTAAGTCCCATGTAATAGGGGGCGAGCCTATTGCCATCAATCGAGCACAAAACCAGAATCCAGGTTGGTACTGAGAAATTCCAGATAGAAAAAATTAATAACACTTTGCACGACCTGGGGATCGAACCCGGGACCTCGTGCTCAGCAGTAGTGCTTGCGACCACTAGACCAACGAGGCAGGCCGAGGCAGTCATACAAAAATAAATAAATAAAGTTAATAGGCACTTGGGTGTACCTACTTTAAATCGTTATACATTATCATATCCTCATAATGATACCCAACACCACCTAAACCTTTTGTCATTAAACCCTACAACATGTATAACATAGTTTCTTCATTTTAAATTATTTTTCTTTTATACCCAACCAACACTGGTTCTCTTTAGATATTTTAGACCATAGACTACGATTTGGTTTCACGAGATATTAGTGCGTGAATTGCGTCATATTTTTGCGAGCTTCATCTGATCAGTTCCGTTCCGATGTAGTGTGTTTCTTTTTAACGAACATAAATGCTTTATAGCCAAAATTTATGACACAAAACTTTTCTATAACATCATCTAAAGATAATCGAAACGTATCTCGAGGGATAAACTTTGCAAGTCTTTATGTCATTGTGTTGCGGAACCCAAAAAGATAAAAAACCCGCGTGTTAAAATGCATTACTTTTTTTCGTTCTTTATTATAAAAAAAAATCAACAAACACCTCTCAACCCCACTCCCTGTTCTCATTCCCAAAACTGTCACTCTCATAAATCTACACTCGTCGATACATCTCGTTGGCAATCCGCGGTCATGTCGCGGTCGCGTCGCCCCCGTCTCGTACCCCTCATCTCGTGCCCTTCTCAACTCGCACAATGCGTGTTATGAGCCGTGATGTGATTGTGGACGTCACTATGCGTGTGAGTTTTTCTGTTATGTTTAGATAGATTTATGTCTGCAGTAATTGAAATGCATTGGGGTACAGAAGTTTTGCTAACGAGTATTGTATTAAGTGGTTTGTAAAGAGGAGTATTGTGTAAATAAAATTAAAATAGGTGCTTTAAGAATTCATCTTGTGGGAGGCTATTTTCCGGAACGTGGTCACCATTTCAAAACGGCGGCTCCAACGACCGTCTGATCCGACTACTTGGTGAGGGTCGTGAGAATCCGATGGATGCAAGACACTCAGGATTGTTCGTTGTGGCCACATTAGGGGGGGGGGGGGGGGGGCTATGTCCACGTCTGACGTCTTTTGGCTGATATGATGATGATGACCATGTGGGTTGTGGAGGCCGGTTGTATTTCTTTGAATACTACTTATGGCGGCTCCGACTTACGAACAGGCAAGTGCATTACTTTGTGTAATTTATTTCATCACCACTGCTCTCAAAAACGGTGAAGGAAAACATCGTAAGGAAACCGGCATGTCCTAAAACCAAAAATTTGAAGACATGTGACATCTACCAATTCGCACTGGGCCCGCGTGGTAGATTATAGCCCATACGCAAAATACGCGCTTTGACGTGGAGTTGCGGATACCAGCCCGGTATCTTTAATCTTTTTAATCTTTTTAGTAAAAGAAGAACAACAGAAGAACAACATTCTTAATAATTACATAGTTACCATAAGCTATCTAAAACACTAATACCTAAGCAATTTATTAATTCTAACTTTATGCTATGCGATGGATTATTTTGAAAATGAAGAATAGTGTCTATTTAAACTTTTAGTCAAGTCCGTAGCACTTTCTTACAGTCTGATATAATTTAAGAATAAAACACTACGTTCTGTTCATGTGTTATATTATGTATACCACAACATTGTTAATATTATTCATTCACTAGTACACTACGCCTTTTGAAGAGGTTGTGTTATTTTTACCCTACGCACTAATTCTGTGTTGTCTAGCAGCTGTATTGCCTCAACATTCACGTGTCGATGTCGTCTGTGTTCGTAAGCTTATTTTACGTAATAACAAAAATAGGAAAGAACTAAACCGTTGTACTTAGTATTTTTCCTTGTATCTTTTTCTCATGTTGTCACGTCAGTAGCCCAACGCATTTCACTGAAAACTACACAAAGCAGGAATTGTACGGGCTTCCTATAGTGCCAGCGGCAGGCTGCGAGGGACATGACTTGTAAATAGAAGGCACTTTTATAATTTTATACTTGGATATTTGCGAGATAGCTGTAAGTTGTGGAGAATTTTGTAATAGAATTAAACGAAATAGAAAGAAACGATGAAACAATTGTACTATTCCACAACCAAATATTATAAGCTTTTTCTCGTGTGCAAATTAAATAAATATTCCACAACTTTTCACACAACGCCATCTAGTCCCAAGCTAAGCTAAGAGCTTGTATTATGGGTACTAAACAGCTGATCAACATACTAAAACACTTCTAAATACATACTTATTATAGATAAATTACACCCAGACACAGAACAAATGATCGTGCTCATCACACAAACATTTGTCCTGGGTGGGAATCGAACCCACGACCTCCGGCATAGCAGTCAGGGTCACTAACTACTAGACCAACAGGCCAGTCAATTTTGTTTGTATTTTTTGGCTCGTGGTGAGAAATAAACAATTTCTTTTTTTATTATTCAATTCGAATAAAGAAAGTTAGAGGAGAGCTGTTTTTGAGTGATTGATGAATGTGTTTGGCTAGAAGTACAGGCACATCAAGGTACAGACCCCAGCACATCAAGCTAACCTAAACTGTCAAATCTTCCCACTTGAACATGAACCTTATTAAGTTGAGAATAAAGTTGAAAACCTATCAAGTAAAATTTGACACATTGGGGTAGGTTAATGCGCTTGCCTCTACGTACTCCAAACTGTAAAATTTTCCTAATAATTGAAAATTAACCGAATTCTGTGTGTATTCAGTTTAAAAATACCATTGAAAAAATTTGGCTTGTAACATATCATCTATACTTATAATAAAACTGTAGAGAAGTGAATTCTGTACATTGAAAATATATTCAAAATTAATATTGGAGGATGATTGGTGATCGATACTGATGCCAAAAATGCAATCAGTAAATTTTTTGTCTGTCTGTCTGTCTGTCTGTCTGTCTGTCTGTCTGTATGTGCACGCATGGGTCAAAAACTACTGAAGGGATTTTAACCAAACTTGGTACGATTGTAATCCATACTCCTGGGCAGGTTATAGGCTATATAACATAACACTAAGACACATAGGAGCCGAGCAGTGACGATAAATTCGAAGCAAGTCGGATGAAAATATGCGCTTTCGAGCTCCTATCCTCGCATACGTTGATCATACACAAAAACAATGTATTACAAAGATGTTGATCTTCAAAATATCAACAAAAAAGTTCTTGGTAACATATATCTATCCCTTATAGATTATCCACAATAACACGTTTACGTAATCGTTAGTCATTTCTTCAAAGTATATTAAATAATAACGTACACTTTTATACCATTAATAAAATAAAAAATATAGACATTGGTTTATAAACACACAAGATATAGATGAACTTAAACCTTAAACTTCCAAATCTCGCCGCGCCAGTATGGTAGCCTACGTATGCTATACGGTTGACATTTGTTTAACGCGCGAAGCGGCTCACCGCGGCACCTGGCGGGCGTTCACGCGCCAAAACGTCACTTATTTGACTGTGGATGCGAAGGGACATGCCAAGCATTGTTCGTTCTTATTGAATAAGCAAGACTTTTATTAATTTATTCGTCCTTTTCATTGGATTAGATTTAAATTATAGTAGTTTTTAGATATTATTTTGAAGTAGTTTTTAGTACCTAAATATAATTATTATTTTTATTTGTTTAACTCTTTTTATTCCGTAGGTACTTAATTACGATCATTATTCCTTATTTATTTTTTTAGATTTTAAATATAGTAGGTACGTAGTTTTGAGATATTCGTTATAAATAGGTATAGCTACCTAATATTATTAGTTTGTTTTTTTTATTCCATAGGTAATTCATACTTTCTTTTTTTATATTTAAGATAAAAGTACCTATATGGTAAGTTTTTTTTAGTTATTTAAAAGTTAAGTTAGTTAAGATATTAGTTGATTTAAGTTATTCGACTATTAGCGTCTTTTTGTCTTAGGAAATAAACTGTTGCTTCTGTTTTTTTTATTTGAATTTAAGTAGGTACGATGCCACCTAGAAAACGGTATTCTTTATTTCGAAATTCGATAAAGCCAAAAGAATGAGAGATGCGCGTTCTCAGGAATCGTCAAAGAAAAGAGCACATAGTTTAAACTCTATGAGAGTGAATAACGCAACTGCACGAGCACATGAAAGCACTTCTGAAGTTCTGAGAGAGAGATGCGATTAACTTCTGATAGGGAAAGAAGAGCTGCATCACGAGCATCTGAAACCTTTTCTCAACAAGAGCTGCGTCTTACAGTTGACCGTAAAATGCATGTTTTATCCCGACTTCCCGAGAGTCGGAAACGTTCACCGAGTGACATTTAAGGCTTACGCAGCTGATCGCGAACGGCATATTCTATCTCGATAATCTGAAAGATCTAGGTACTTACCGAGAATTATGACTTACATGTGACCGCGAAAGGCATGTGTTATCTCGAGAGTCCGAAACGTACTCAGAGCTTGAGTTAAGACTTACAGCTGACCGCGAAAGGCACGTTTTGTCTCGAGAGTCCGAAACATATACTGAGCGCGAGTTAAGACTTACAGCTGACCGCGTAAGGCACGTTTTGTCTCGAGAGTTCGAAACATATACTGAGCGTGAGTTAAGACTTACAGCTGACCGCGACAGGCACGTTTTGTCTCGAGAGTCCAAAACATTATACTGAGCGTGAGTTAAGACTTACAGCTGACCGCAAAAGGCACGTTTTGTCTCGAGAGGCCGAAACATATACTGAGCGTGAGTTAAGATTTACAGCTGACCGCGAAAGGCACGTTTTGTCTCGAGAGTCCGAAACATATACTGAGCGTGAGATAGGGAAGGTTCATATCTGACGGAACATGCGCCGAGCGTTTGCGACAATGTACGCTCGACGCACTAACGTATCATCGGTTGAGTGTGAACGGTCAAGTGTTTTCTATACATTTGTCTGTTCTGGCGTTACGCGACCGATAATACGCGACGCATGTTCCGTCAGATATGAACCTTCCCTTAAGACTTACAACTGACCGTGAAAGGCACGTTTTGTCTCGAGAGTCCGAAACATATACTCAATATCACGACCGTCTGGCAGTTGAAAGGATACACCTAAGTTTGTCAAATGAAAGACGACGAATTGTTAGTATTCGATCGCAGGAAACGGACGAGCAGCGTGAAGCCAGGCTTTCTACGTATAAATTTAGACATATTTCTAATAACTCAGATGCACATGCAGAGGATTTAGATGAACCTACAAATTTACTACCGTGGGCCAACAAATATAAAAGTGGGTTCACCTACGCTGTTTTAATTAATTCCACCCCTAAAGAGAAAAAATAGGAGACAGACGTTCGACATCCACGCAGGCGAAGCCGCGGGCAAAAGCTAGTACTTAATAATATTATTCCACGACTATTCACACAACGCCATCTAGTCCCAAGCTAAGCAGAGCTTGTGTTACGCGGGTACTAAACAACTGAAAATTCAATTATGATTGATGATATCTCCGAAACTATGCATTTTTGGACCATCTATTCTAGGAGTTTTAGTATTATTTTTACCTACAGAATATAACCCTAGAGTTATGGGATATCAAAAAAAACACCTTGTATAACCATTTATTAACAAACTATTGTCGTGACCAAAATCAATCAACAAAAAACAGTTATATCAGACAGCTTCAAAATCTCAAAATAAGGCAAATTATAGAGAGTAGACATACTTAAAATTACCCTCATACTATCTGTTTCTTTAAAATTGGCATGTATATAAATTTCTGATTAATGTGCCAAGTCTTTTCAGTGCTTCCAGTCTGAACTTGAATAACTAAGTGATATTTAACTACGTACCTACTAAACATTTTACATTGACAATCTATCTCCAGTATCCGCTACGACTGTCAAAAATCGATGCAATTTATGAATGACAGTCCGGAGCAGCGGCTCAACATATTTTCCAATGGCACAGAGGGACATCTGTTGGTGATGGATGGTCACTTAATCAGGGTCCGACATTGACAAGCATAGCTTAACCTTTAACAGACCCAAACCCTCCTGTCCTTCCCCCACAGCAGCAAACAATAAAGACCTAAATGAACGAAAGACTGTTACGTTGATCTAGTGGTTGCTACTGCTGAACATGAGGTCCCAGGTCCGATCTCCGGGTTGTTCAAACTGTTATTAAGTTTTTCCATCTGAACTTTCACAGTCGCAGCCCGGAATCTGGATCCGTGCCCGATTGATGGCAATAGACTCGCCCCCTATTACATGGGACTTAAATATAAATGTGAGTGTTCTGCCAGGTACATCTTTGCCTAGCCCTTCGGGTAGTACAGGCTTGATGTTAAGTTAGTTGATATGAACGAAAAATAAACATATATTTTTCCTAAACAAAGAATCCATTTAATAAAGTCTCAAAGTAAAATATTGTGTACATACATTCCCTAGACTGCCTTGCAGTTTCAAAATTGCTTGCATCTGATATATACTTTCATCAAATTTAGCTCATTTTACCCTTGCTTGCTCATCGTCGTGTTAAATTGACTTCCAAGTTTATAAGAATATTAAATTGCGTTGAAAATTTTTAAAGTTGCACAAATATTGACAGGTGTTTAAACTTGGGGTGGAGGGTTCGATAGTGTAGTAAAGGTCTCTGAGTTTCCAAGGGTCACCCTTGGACTTGTCTGTACAGACGCCAGCACATCAAGTTACCCCAATATGTCAAATTTTCCCAATTGAATATTAACCTTATTCTGTTTGCCATAAAGTTGAAAAACGATCAAAGAAATTTGACACATTGGGGTAACTTGATGTGCTGGCGTCTATACATTACATTTATAGTGATGTGTCAGTCTTTATTGTTATACATATATTTGAGTTACTTTCAAATAAACGATGCCTCTTACTTTAGACTCATTCTTACGAGAACGCATTACGCATATTTGCATATGAGCAAGATACATATTTAATTGATAGGTTATCTCAATTAAGGTCAAATCAAATCAAAAATATTTATTTGCCAGAATAAGGTATAAAAGGTGTTATAGAAATGAAGTTTCGGCGTATCCTGCCATAACATGGCATGCAAATGTATTCACAATTAGCGATGCCAATTAATCAAGCTTACTAACCAATAACACAATTTAATGATTTGTCTTCTTAGAAATAAATTAATGGTATTGTTTGTTTTAAGCAGTCATAATTTATAGATAATTTTTTACACATTGTCAGTGGTCTTGAAAAATGATCATTTTTCTTTAAAAAAATATAGTTTCATAGCTCCGATAGTGTAACGACTATGGTGGTATAGCAAATCTGGTGTTTGCGGAAACACACGCCAAGCCATCGTCAGTCAGAAATCTGCATCATTGCTCTTCAGAGTGTGGTCTAGCTCCTACTCCATCCTGAAGACCATAGAGGGGAGGTACGATTCTCCTTTGTTGGGTGATGTTGTTCATAGATGTTTTATGAACAACAACATTGTATTAAAATAAATACTATTAAGTTTATACTAACATAGGTTTAAGTTATTCTCTGATTTGTTTACTAACCCATATGGATGTTGCTAATCCGAAATAACGATTTTTCATTTTTTTATTTTTATTTTAAATCTGAGTAGTTATGAAGAAAATGGCACACATATAAAACAATATTTCAATTCCCATGTCACTTGCTCCACGCACGTCACATAATATGTCAGTTCTCAGCATCACATCTCATAATGTCACAAAATATTCCTTTCAGAGAAACATACCTACGTAATTTTCTTAAGAACTTCATCCTTAATTTACAAGTTGTTTGTGTACTGTAACATCGAAATAACTAATTCATTTGGGACTTAACTCGTACGTCAGGGCTCTTTGACATGGGTCTAAAGTCGTGACTATACTTTTCTATGAGAAGCCACGTAGAACAATTTTTAGTGTTCCACTGCGTGGTTAGAAAAAAGAAAACCATTTTTGGCCGACAAAAAAAAAGAAAGAGTCTCAATTAGACGCGTTTTTTTTGAGAATGCCTTTTTACTGTTAAGTTTATTTATAACATAATTATCAAGACTTCTCCGAGTCCAAAATAACGTTAGGTACAGACGCTAGCACGTCAAGTTGCCTCAATGTGTCACATTTCTTTGATCGTTTTTCAACTTTATCTCAAACAAAATAAGGTTCATATTCAATTGGGAAAATTTGACACATTGGGATAAGTTCATGTGCTGGCGTCTGTACTCCGGGCTGTTGTTTGTGGGTCTTTGACAGTTATTACAAGACGTAGTCAGAAGCCCAAAAGTATGACAACTGGTTTAGCCAAGGGGTATCTTGTTTTCTAGTTTTGCCAGCAAATCAAGTTACCGTTACAGTTAGTTAAGTTATGTGTCAATTTTTTTTATCGTTTTACAACTTTATAAATTAGGTTCATGTTTAATTAAGAAAATTGGCGTTCACTATTTCTTGAAATGTTGGACCTACAAGTTGCGTGTGCTGCGTTTATCCATCTTGGTGAATTACATCTGTATATCGCATCGCCCGCGCGCCCGCGCTCGATCTTTAAGATTGGGAAAATTTGACACATTGGGGTAACTTGATGTGATGGCGTCTGAACACAACACTGGTATTACTGCGTCCAGTTAAGCTGGATGCCGACCCCAACACAGTTAGGAAAAGGCTTAGCTAATGATAATGATGAGTCTGATATCTATTATTTTTTTTTAGAGAGTAGATACTTCAAAATTGGCCCATTAAAACAGGAAACACGCTACTAAGTGAATGAAATAGGGGATAATTAAATTTTCTCTTACGGATTTTTTACCTGTGACCCAAGTCAGTTGAAACTTGGAACACGAATAATGAAGTTTTGATATATATTTTTTTATACAGTATGATGAAGATCTAACAGCTGACTCGTGTTTGTACAGACGCCAGCACATCAAGTTATCCCAATGTGTCAAATTTCTTTGATTGTTTTTCAACTTTATGGCAAACAGAATAAAGTTAATACTCAATTGGAAAAAAATTACACATTGGGGTAACTTGATGTGCTGGCGTCTGTACATTATTTAACTTACTAAAAAGTGAAAAAAAAGTCAAACGACAAAAAATACTAAAACGTGTAAAATTTAAAAATTAGAAATAAAAATTTGAAAGTCACGGTCAAAAAATCATTAAAAAAACTACCAAAGTCACCACATTCGGTTGTTTTTTATTGTGAAAAGTTTTGAAATAGTGTAAATTATTTATTCCAGTCTCGCAGAGATGATAGTAATTAACAAGGCGTATATAAAAGTGAGTTGTAATTAGTATACGATGACGAACAAAGTTTTTATCAGCCTCACAGAAAAGGGCGGCGAACTTACGAGCAAAAGGTCGCACGTTTGATCCTCAGTCGTTGCACTATTGAAGTTAAATTACTCCTAAACTGTAAATGGCTAGATTGCTTTGAAATCCACTTTTGGATAAAGTTTTTTTTTATTCTAGCGTAAAATTAACACCAGACAGAAAAGACACTTCTGTCGGTTTTAGTTTAAAGAAAAGGGAAATGCGCATTTCTTGCCATGTTTTACTAAACGGACCGCATTTCAACTGCAATCCAACCGCAAATTGCAGTTCGGATGCAGTTTGTAAAAGACAACGTCGTGTCAACTGCATTTAAACTGCATTCAAACTGCATCTGAACTGCAATTTGCGGTTGGATTGCAGTTGAAATGCAGTCCGTCTGTCTAGAGCCATAGGGACAGAATAAAGAATGGAAGCGTCATCGATGCGAAACCTGATAGCATAAGCTGTGGTAGATGATTCTGGATTATCGTTAACATTTTGCGCCGGATTTTTCTATCTGGTTCGTTTAGCTTTGACATATTTTTTGTTTCATAGCTGTCAAAAAATCATGAACCCAGTGAGATTTGTACACAGAAGTTTAATGTTTTTACGTTTAAATTATTATTTTCTAAACAAAGTTATTAGAATTTAATATTTGGGACTCACCAGAACTTATCCTATAGATCACTGAACCATCGTTATTAAATTTGAAGCATTTTAAAGACTTTTTCGTGTATGTACCTTGTATGTACCTCGTGTATGTTCTTTTATAATATTCTAAAAAAACTTTACTAACGCGGAAAAAACCTTCCGAAATCATCTAGAATTTTACCATAATACGCTAAATTTTTCAGCCTAACGAACCATCCCAAATGACCACCACTTCTGTCTACGCCAAAAACGCAGCGATACTTCATATTTCTTCTCTCCAGACAAAACATGGCACTACGATATCGTAAGACGAATGTCCCACATTTGTCTTGACGATTACTGAAATAGCAAAGTTAGTGGCCGTATTATGTTATATCTGGCCGGAATAGGGCTGACTTATATGTTCAGTTGTTTGTTGTTGTAATGTTTCTGTCTGTCGTCTGATTGATTGGCGCACGAGCAGAAACGAACACGAAACACGAGTTCCGTTTGCAATCAAGATGCAAAACTCATTCTTGGCACACCGTATGAGTTTTTGAAATCAACAAAACGCCAATTCGAACAATTTTAAAATTGGAAATTTTAATACTCGCCCGTAATTAATTATTGTACAAAATTGCCGTTTTTATATTTTTTTTTAAGTCCTATTGTGTTTTGATTTATTTTGATTTATTATGTTCCTGTTTTTAGATTTATTTAATTTAATTTGAGTTTAATTAGAAAAAATAACACTCCAGTAGTTTTTAATCTTTTTCAAATTGATGGAAAACTGCTTAGATAAAGCGCATTAAAGTTGAGAAGAGGGGGCTTATAACGTCATTATCTAGTATAAACTGTACTGGTTAGTGACGTCACGCGAAATTTGAAGTCAATGTATCGCCGTTATTTTTAGATTACGTAAAAAAGAAAAAACATTTGTCGAATATTTTCTTGTAATCTAGATGAGGGACTTAAAACTAAAATTGTTTCAAGTAGGTAGTCCATTGGAAGAGTGTAAAATATTCGAGAGTTTTTTCCATTTTGGTTACCGGGGTAAATTTATCTATTTCATATTATACTGCAAGTGTGTCATTTAAGTAATAGGTACATATTGGTTCTGTCTTGTTTATGATAATAACTTTATGGTACTTCTCGGTAATAATAGTACCTAAATTGAAATATTTATCGTACTTTTCTCTTATATTATATTTATTGCATATTCACACTTCACCAATTTTATTACAGAATTTATTGACTGTCCAGAGTTTTGTAACAGCTATCAGCTAAATTGAGAGGTCCTCAGTAACATAGAAAGTTTAGTGCTTGTAAACATGTGAACAAGATAGTCTTTACCACTATTGTATATTATATTATGTATTGGATCTCTTTACCGTATTGAACAGCAGTATTATGGTAATTGAGAAGCATGTATGGTTTGTAATAATATGAGATAATAATAAGCGATATGAAGGTGTACACACAGCAACACATCAAGCTATACATTTTCAGAATAAGCTGATCTTACGTTATACATCATTATTTTTTAATTAGTGCAAAAAAAATAGGCTGTAATCGTACCTGTTACTGATCATATTTGCGTAATCAAAAGTAAAAAAAAAACGAAATGCAATTTTTAAATATAGTTAAATTTAGTTAAACTTAAATAACGAAAACAGCTGTTGGAGGAGGGGCATGCTTGAGCGAGATCAGTAACGTGAGCGAGAGATGAAGATTAATGAATACTACTATGTCATGAAAAGCCTGGGTTATTTTTTGGAATATAAACAAATTACGCTAATAACTTTGCTTTTAGAATATTATTTATTGATACTTTACAAATATAATGAGAAGACAGTCTAGAATAAGCCCTTTTAGTATTTGTACTAAATAAAAATTTGTGGATATATGACTTCCGTACAGTACGAGGTCAGCGTAAACTAGAAATGTTTAAAGTACTTACTATAGACTTTATATAATTGGTTAAAAACAAGTGGCATAAACAATTAAACACGTTGACTCTAGATTAGACATAACAGCCCATGGGCTATCGACTAGGCTTGACATGCCATCGAGAACATTTTCTTAGGTATGCCGGTTTCTTCACGTTGTTTTCTTTCAACGTTTAACAAGCAATACCAGCAAGGCCAACCAGCAAGGCAGACTGGAGGCCTATGACTTGCAGGTTACCGGCCACACAACTATGCTATCAGTGTTACGACATTTATTAAAAAGGTAACAAAGAAACCGCGTTAATAACAACACAGTGTACAAAATCCGGATAAAGGTCAACTGCACATGCAGCTGCCGCACGGCGTCGCCTCGAATTTAGGCTACGGCTAGCTGCCAGTGCGCTAACAACGCATCGTCGACAAGGTGCCAACTTGCAGTCAGCACGCTTCCCGCGCGCTGGCAGCATGGTGCAAGCTAGCTGTCACCACGAACATAATTGTTATATGGCATTTATAATTGTAGACGCGTAGGACTTGCACGTTTTTAAAATGTCTCGACGTTGTTTTGCTGGTGACTGGGGAGTTAGCGAGTAGTAAGCATGCGATCGGCGTGCTGTAAGCGTGCGGTCGACGCGCTGTAAGCACATGGTCCGCTCTCTATTTGGCACGCGGGCTGCGAGTCGAGTTGTGTGGTAGTGGCAAGCGCGCTGACTGCTTGCCGTTGGCTTTTTCTTATTGACATTGTGAAATATACTATACTACACACGATTTAACGCTCTAAGTTGAATGACAAGTCAATTGCTGGTTTGGAGCGGTGCCGGTGCCGTGCCGGTATAATGTGCCATGACTGTTAGAATTAGAATGATGACATTAGTGATGGGAGAATTAATCAGTACAGATAAACAGACACTTCTCCTCCTTAACTGTGTCACCATGTTAGTCCCTAACCAAAACGATATTCTATGAGAGAGAGAGAGAGAGAGAGAGGCAGACAGAGAAACATAAATTTATGTCATAGAAATTACAACTCCCAGTATTAATCCTCTCTCTCTCCCCGTCCCTCTCCCTCCCCCTCTCCCTACCTCTTCCCCTCCCAATCACTCCCCCTCCCTCTCCCCCTGCGCCTCTCTCTTCCAACCCCATCCCTCCACTCCCATATCCCCCCTCCCTCTCTCCCCTTCCTTCCCCTCTCCTTCTCCCTCCCTCTGCCCCTACCCCTCTCCCAACAACTGGCACACACACAACAAACACACACACACACACACACACACAACAGAAAAACACGCGCACGCTGCACGGCCCACAACTATAGCATAAAGTGTCGTTACAATCTTTTTTTCCGTTTAGCCCCTTTTCGCAACGCGCGATAAGGAACTTCGTTCCAAAAACAAATGGTGTTTTGATAAAGTTTAGTCAAAACAATTCGAATTAAAATCAGAGCAAGTACGGTTTGATTCACTGGTAAATTTCAAAAGGCCACTTATTTCTACCACTAACCAAACAAATGGTTGCTAATTGATTTCATATATAACAGACAAAATCAAAATCATCAAGCATCAAGTGAACAAACTCTTGACTCAAAATATTGTAATAACGGTTAAAATTAATATGGTATGAACAAGTACCATTGACGGTGCCGAGCTATGAACCACTATAATAACAACTGAGAATCATAAACCAGAGGTCAATAATTTGAAAAGAATGTAGGAAATGTTGATCCTTGATAAGGTTCTTCCTAAACTGGCTATGCTACGAAGAGTGGTTAATTATTTTTCTCAAGAGCCCTGTTTATATTGTAAGGTTTGAATGACACTGTGGGATTTAATAACTTTTTGGACAGGGACTTATTAAATTGTCTCAACGCCAAACTTGGGTATTATGGTGATGTCTGTGGGAGGCTTAGGAAGATTAGTTATTATTACATTAAGGAATTGCGACCATCCTTTGAACAACAACAGCAATAAAGAGAAAAATGTAATTGTAATAAATCTTTACTCCAACAAAGGTGCTTAAAATTAAATTACTGATACATTCAAAGCAGGAAGTTGAAATGTTTTCCATTCCCCTAAGGGATATGAATAAAGAACCAAATGAAAATGAATCACCTACGCTACACGAATCTGTATTTAAAATATCACTTAAACTCATTAGCTAAAAGCGGTAATGAGTACCTTTCAATAAATTTACATCCCGACCCTTAACGCCCTGGGTTCCGTATGTTACACGAATAAAACCAGTCCTGACCGGGTCCCGCATAATTTTCGTGTATTCTTTGTGAATTTACTCTTACATTTGCAATTCTGATCGGGACATCCCGTCTGTGACGTTTTAGCTCCCAAATTGGTGACATTCGCTATTCGAAGCCAAGTTTTATATGGAGGGTAGTTTTAAATATTGCTTACGCTGTCTATGTGGATAACTGTGATTTCCATTGGTATTACGCTGTATAGATGATTTACTATTCTGATTCGACTATCCGTTTTGACGTCTATGTGTTATTCAATGGATTTGCGCATACTTTCATTTCAATATCAAAAAGGTTTTTGACTTACCTACTTAAAGCTAAAATTGCTTATTCATCATCGTCATCTTCACTTATTAATGTGTAATTCGTAGTTCTTGTTACGCGTGTGTTGTTTTTTTTTTTGTTAAACTACTCAATATTTAAAACCTCTTCAAATAACACAACATAACATCACGCTGCTGATCCCTAAAGGGTTAGGCAGAAATGTACCTGTAGTACAGTCAACCCAACCTATGTTTAAGTCCCATGTTATACGGGGCGAGCCTATTGCTATCAATCGGGTTCTAATCTTGACTCCGGGCTGCAACTGAGTAATTCCCGATGGAAAAACTTAATAACCATTTGCCCGACCCGGGGATCAAACCCGGGACCTCATGCTCTGCAGTAAAGCTTGCGACTTCTTGACCAATGAGTTCAGTTTTCAAAATTGACTTAATGAATGATGAAGTCAACAAAATTTCTAAATTACAAGAACTTTAACAAAAAATACAGTATCCTATTTCAGTTTCTTCTCCAATAAACTTATTGATATTCAAATGTTTTCAATCCATTGGGACCCGAGAACGCGTTAAAAGAAATAAAGCCACGTACCTAATTGCCTAGCCAGTGTTGCCAGTGTTCAATTGAGGAAAAACGCGGATAAAATTAGAAAGGCGTCTCTTTGTCTCCTTGCTAACCAATCAAACCTTTGTTTTTGATCAAATCTTACTAAAAAGCTGTAAAAGCTATTTTAATGCTGTTTTTTTTTTTATTTGTTTTGATTTTGTATTTTACTTTTGACATATAATTTTAATTTAATAATGTTTCTAATGTATTTTATTTTTATGTATGTATATCTGACATTTATGACTTAACAAGACGAGCAATATTTTATGTGTCTGTATTTTTATTTTTATTTGTATTATTGATTTTATTGTTTTTATATGGGTCACAGGCCAGAAATAAATGCATTATTATTATTATTATACGGCCTACTACTAGCTGAATTTATTATATAATATTCAAAGTTAAAAGTGTCGTTCAAGTATTTTGTCGTTGGCGTCCTTTGTGATTAGATTACTAGCTGCCTCGGCAAATTTCGTTCCACTTTTACAAAAAAAAGTATATAATTATATCACGACACGTAACGTGACATGACAATTTTATATATAAGACTAGATACTGTATGTTTACTAACATAATTAAGATTTCAAACAAAGGTTAAAAAACTCTATTCAGTATTCTTTTTTCAGTTCCTTTATATAATCATCTTCACAAATACGATTAAAGAAATTATTTTTTTAGGCCCATCATTACTGAACATAAATCTAACTTACAACCAAATTTTGAAAGCTTAAAGAATGATTACAAATTCAAAACCACACTTTTTTGTGACTTCATGACTTATCAATAAAAGCTCTGTCCTCTAACAATATCTACAAGAAACCCTATTTCCATAACCCCACAACAACAACAAGCAAGACAAGAATCCTTAAGAATATTGATGCCATAATAAAAACGGCTATAAATAAAAATTAGCCTAGATTTTTTCAATAAAATCCCGCATCAACAGGAGCCGGTAAAGGATCAAGTATCGCTGAAGTGAAACATAATTTTCCATGGCTCACACTGACACGGGAGCGATTATGTGATCAAAGGGTCGAGGGCTGTAAATATATAGTTGCGGATATTAAAAGTGCTTTCGAACGAGAATAGTGTGGAGGATATAATCACGGTTGAGAAAAATGGGATGGTAAAGAAATTTTAAATAGGGTTTTCTTTTATGATACTGCAAGCGGATGGGTATGTAAGCTGAGTTTGATGTGGGTTTAGTTACGTACAGGTTTAGTCATCTCGATCTTGATACACAATAGGCTGATAGTGGCAGATTATAACCTACGAGTTCATAGAGCGTCTTCTTGTGCAGAGAAAGATTGAAGGTACAAACAGGACACAGGATCGCGCGGCAGGTCGCCAACGCGATCGACTTACCTATTTCCAATAGGTGGCCCGTTGAATAAGTGTTCTCTTATGAGATACGAAAAAAATGGATAGCGTCGCATCGTTAGGCGAATAGCACCAAAAAGGGAGTTACTTATAACTGGGTATAAATTCATTTTTGCATTTATGTTGCCTTTCAGGGTCAATTTTCCATCATCTTCCAGTTCAGCCGGATGCAGCTGAATACCAGTGTTATACAAGGAGTGACTGCCTGTCTGACTGCCACAACCCAGTTACTGGGTAATACGCCACCCTTTAGTTAAACTGGTTGTCAGATAATCCGGCTTCTGACTATCCGTAACGATTGTCGTAGATCTACAAATGACAACCGGGACCAACAGCTTTATGTGCTTTCGGAGGCACAGAGGTGTCTTGATATTATGTAATTAATAGACACCTCACCATCCACGAATCAACCTTGTCAAGCGTACCTGAACCCTCGGTTGACCCGTGAGGCTGTTACTATTTAACCAGAATCTCCCAAGCTTAGAGCCAATATTCCGTAAATTGCAAGAAAGAAATTAATTTCCGTGAGTCTAATCGTAGGCCTTCCTTGCAGACGTCACTGCGCTTCATTCTCACAATATATGATGACTCTGGCACATATAGCTTGATGCTGAAAAAGGTAATTATATCGATAATAATGATTATACCTATTTATAGGATAAAAAATAAATTTATTTCAAGCACACTAATGTCCAGAGGCGGACGTGATGCTAGAGGCATTTTCTACCAGTCAACCTTTAGGTGATGTAGAGAAAAGCAGTGGTATATATATATATATAGTGTAAATGTAAATTATTATGTTTTTTTACCGAAATTATGTATGACTAGCTTCTGCCCGCGACTTCGTACGCGGATCCTGTTGCTTATGCCAGCGACAACGGGGTCGTCAAAATCGAAGATCTGAAACGTATGACGTCGAATTGTAAAAGCCCGGGGACGGCAAAACAATGGAATGCGCGAGACGATCCAAGACGTTCCAGATTTTTTATTTTTGTTGGTCAACAGGAAATGCCATCAGACTTAACAACTTTTGCTAAGACGCCATTTTATTATGTATATGCTATATTGTCGCTGGGCTTTAGAGTTCCATTACAGGTGCTCCAGATCTTCAAATTTAGTTTCACAGCAGAAAACACTCTTCACGTGGAATAGTTTTAGCAATGGCACCATTTTTATATCTCTTTTACTTTAGGTGTTCCATTTTCCAAAATAAATTATAGCCTATATGTTGCGTGACGTTCACGCTCAGCGGTCAGTCGCGCATCTCCTTCCCCCACTTATCTCTAGAGTAGATGCGTATTTACGCTGAAAACTCAAGCGTCATGCTTTTTCCGTGAACGTCTCCAACTCGCGAGACAGTGCATGATGTTCATGATCAGCGGTCAGTCATATATTCTTCACTGGTGTCTAGAGACCTGGATACCTGGTAGATGCGTAAATACGCTGAGAATGCAGGCGTGCTTCGCGATCCCAAGAAGTTTCCACGGAGCGAGTTGCAACCTCATGTTGTCGAACAGCATCAAGTCCCTCCTAACGCTCTTCGGTAGATTGTTGGGATCTTATGATCTTTAATCATTTAGCACTTTTGGAACATTGAGAAAGATTTGACCTCTTTCTAGGTATGGTTATAGTTTTATTGTGATGATACCTGATCAATTAAAATCTAAGTGGCTGCTCCCCAGCGTTACCGGGTAGGCAACCATGTAACAAAGATAAATAGGAAAGGAAATTAAACACTCAAATAACATAAGCCCGAAGGCATATTTATACGATAAAAAAATGGAAGTTTTGGCCAGTAAAGTCTAATTTTCAATGATGTACCATCGTCATCGAAAATCAGCCCTGAACTGTTCCCGCCTTCACCGCGTGGAGGTACTTATGTTATTTTATAAATATGCAATGAAATTAGTGATAGCTTTAATTTCTATATCAAATGTGTCTGATCTTCGATTTTTATAAGTCAACAGGAAATGCCTATCAGACCGAACAACTTTTGCTAAGATGTCATTCCTATGTGAGTTATGGTGTAGCTGGGCTCTTGGAGTTCCACAACAGGTGTTCCAGATCTTCGATATTTATACGTCAACAGCGAGTGCTCATAAGGCTGAACAACTCTTGCTAAGACGTCATTCCTATATATGTTATAGTGTAGCTGGGCACTTGAAGCTCCACATCAGGTGTTCCGGATCTTCAAATTTATTGTCTCAGCAGAAAATGCTCATCACGTGGAACAATTTTTGCTATGGTACCATTTTTGTATCTCCTATAGTTTAGCTGGTCTGTTGCGGTTCTGCATCAGGTGTTCCGGATCTTCAAATTTATTCTCTCAGCAAAAAATGCTCATCACGTGGAACAATTTTTGCTATGGTACCATTTTTGTATCTCCTATAGTTTAGCTGGTCTGTTGCGGTTCTGCATCAGGTGTTCCAGTTCCAGTTCCCAAGATAAATTATAGCCTATGTGTTGCCCAGACTTAATATCTATACAACAAAAAAAAAGTCATTCAAATCCGTCCAGTAGTTCCGAAGATTAGCGCGTGCAAACAAACAGACAAACAGACAAACAGACAAACAGACAGATTTTTTTTTTTGGATTCGTGCTCTATTACTGTTTCTAAACCCCCCTCAATTATTATTTTTTAAATGTATTCAATGTACAGACACAGTTTTTTTACAGTCTTATTATATGTATAGATTATTTCTTTGATTTTTATTTAAAATTGCACCTACCACTGCTTTTCTTTACATCACCTAAAGGTTGACTGGTAGAAAATGCCTCTAGCATCACGTCCGCCTCTGGACATTAGTGTGCTTGAAATAAATTTATTTTACACAATACATAACGCACAAAGAGATAAAAAGATGAGAAAACATTAACGCTGTGAAGCTACCATTACCAACTTCTTAAGAATATGGTCGCGAACTTTAACCTTAAAGAATGCCTAACAAGAACATAAAAAAAAAACTAATACTACTATTACATATAAAATATTTAATTAATGTAAAATAAGCCCTTGTCGCTGTTGTTGTAGGAATTATCACATCTCGTAAAGTTAAATGGACCATAATTGTCACGTGCGTACACACATACTAATGTTTCAATTAAATTAATTATAACAAACACGTCCATAAGGACGTGGTCATTGCGCGCCACATATACAACTGTAACTTTAATATTGGAATTTAATTTATTTTTAAGGGCTACTTTTTCTTTAAAACTAATTGGAAACGTATTTTATTGTTGGTAATAACAGTTACAGACAACATAAAAAAGGAAAGCCAAAATGCAAAATTCACAAATGTAAATGAACTTTACTTCTGCAAAAGATGAATGAGAAAACAGAAAAGGAAACAAAAAAAGCCATAACAAACACAATCAAAAACCATGCTTCTAATGTGTAGGGGAAAAACAGCATTGAGGTATAGGTACGACTCGAGCAAAACAAACTGCTAATGCCACCCAATAAAAGCAAAACCAACAATTTTTATTAAACCACAGAACATATTTTTCGTAAATACATTTCCCTCGTTTCCTATTACCCTTTGTCTTAGCCGGGATAATCAGAGATAAATAAAAATAACGAATTACCCTCATATCATGTTTGTTTATACCAAAGTCTACCTTTGCTAATATTCTTTTGGATTATTCGATAATATTTTGGCTGATAAAAAAAGATTGGAACATTTTCAGTACTTATTTCGGACTTTCTATTAAAGCTTGCTTGATGTGTGTTTTCTGCCTGTGGTTTTAATAAAATTAATATTTGAAGCAGCAGATTATTTTAGGTTGAGTATACTGGAGTTTTTTGTGAAATAACAATCCCAACTAAATAACTACCTAAAGTCTGCCACACACAAATTCCTTAATTAGATTAACCTTGTGGATAACATTACCAGGCCTTTCTTGAAAATATTCAAGTAATAATGGTCCTTTATTGCCACCGTCTAATATAGTCTCTACCAAGTGAATCCCTTGACGAGAATTCTGTAAAATATCATTACGCTTATTCTCATACGATATATAAGTGGGAGACACTTTACGTAAACAGTAGCTATTCGGCGTGCGTCGGCGCCCAAGGAAAAACAGAAAAAGCAATTTCTACCAATTTAATTCCGGTGAATTCTCAACGATATCTTTGTTAGCCAGTTTGCATACTTGAAATTTTGCGACTGTATTTTCATCGTTGTTAACTAAGATCGTTATCATACCTTACTTCACAACGGTTAATGTTGGCGAAATAATTGTGCTTAACTAGGTACTCATACCAACTTACATTACGTATTCCCAAGCGTTTTGCTTAATAACATCGAATAGGGGATTGTACAGAATGACTCCTGTTATTGTTAGCATTGTGGCTACGTCATATTAAAATTTTGAATACATTATTTCGTGCTCAACTGAACGGAATTATAATTTGAATGGAGATAATGAGTGTCCCTTTTTGTTTGTTAAATTCGTTGTTAATCGGCTACGAAAATGTCGGAATACGGGGAACTATAACGCGGGAGAAAAATAATAGTGCAAAAATTCACTCAGTGGTGATGGAAATTTAAATAACTTTGAACTAATGAGTGCTTTTGCGGCAGAATGTAACTGTGAATGACAAATTTGTAGGGGTTTTTAAATGTAAAATTAAAAATTATGCCAAATTAGGACACGATACCAAATAATGTTCATTAAAATTTTACCAGCTTTGAAGCCGATTATTTACTAATTACCACCATGTTTCCAAAACGATGCCCAAAGTAACAAAAAAGGTCAACAATACTTTGAACACAGCATTTCTTCTAAGACAAAAAACAAAATTTGAAAAGCGAGCGTATTTTCAAATATTTACTCTAAAAGAGATCTATTCCATTGAAGCTTTTAAGATCCTTAATTTGTAATAGGGCCGGGATAAATCTTCTTTTCTTTTGTTAAATGTTTCCCCTCGGAACTCGCTCGTACCGAATGTCACGCTTGCGTCACGATATCTGGGAATAATCAGTTGAATCCAACGTCAAATAGCTACTCGTAAAACGTAGAAAGAATACTAATCATTGTGTCTGTCAATTTTGATAGCCCATCTATGATTCGGAGACGATCCTTGAATACAAATTTTTGTTCAGGTTTTTTGTCTACAAGTGATTTGAGAACGTTTCTCTTTCTGCTTATCTTTATGTCAGTCTTAATAGAAGTTTTGTACTTAGAGCTTAACATCAATAACTTGTCTTGAATACATTAAAGTTTTATATAGGTAGCTACAAGGTGGAGGAGCTATTGAGGTACTGACTTAACTGATACAGTAGGTTCAGCATATTATCAAAATTGAAATCAAATGTTTTTTTTTTTTATATATATATATATATATAATGGGTCTACTCTTGACCTCAATCTTGTCCTGCGGTCAGAGATGAGGTCGACGATGGAACGAGCTTACCCATAAGAAGCCTATTAACTCGCGACTTAAACAGATTGGGGTCATATGAACTCGGGAACACTGATGCAAACAGGGAATTGCACTCCTTGGCTGTGCCCATAATGAAGGAACAGGTTTGCCCGAAGCGCTTTGGCGCTTCGTGCGAATGTGTGGAACATCTACAAGGAATGGTATGGGATAACCTGCAGTACGTCTGGATTCCCGATGGAAGAAAGGAGATGATGGAATGAGCTCGTGGAGCTATAGAGCACACTCACCGAAATACAGTCTGTTAAAAACCGACAGACATGCAACTTTGCGGCGGTGGGCCAGGGTATGTAGCTAGGTACCCACCAGCTTTTCGTCACCAATGAGCCTCTTGGCTCTGCGCTCTACGGAGTCGAGTGGGGCTAGTTGGTATTTGGCTGAGCCATCCCAAAGGTGACAACAATACTCCATGCTGGACCGGACTTGAGCTTTATAAATAACTAAAAGCTAGTCAGCTTTGAAGTACCGCAAGTAAGTAAGTTATTTATTCATTCATTTTATATTTTCAGCACTTTTTGAACAGAAAAATTAACATTAGACAGTAGTCCTCCAAAACGCCTTCCCAGCCTAAATGTATTTATTTATTTAGAACTTTACTCACATCTATCTTAACAAGCTAACCTAAAGTGATAGAAAATATTAAAAATAAATTCTCTAACAAATTTTCTAGAAGTTCTAAACCAGCTCAGCTTTTCCAGATTTGTACGTTTGGTTTTCATGTTCAAATAGTTTATATTGGTAAAGGGAGATTTATAAAAGAAACATGACAACAAAACGTAGAAAGTCTTTATCAACGTGCCTTTAAACTGTAAAATATTATGAGAAAATCATCGTTGCTAGATGTACTTCATCACTAATTCTTCTAAATAAAGTTTTATTGGAGTCGTGGTTGCATATAAATTACGACTAAATGCTGTAAATGTAAGTTAATAATTTGTCATAATGTGTAGTTGAAATTCGGGACTAAACTCGTGTATGGAAGTTATCGTTATTTCTTGCATAAATATGCACACTACCATTGACAATATACTACGAGTACTACGACTCGGTTGAAACACACGACTAAAACTGATTTATTGTTACCATGAGCGCTTCAACCAAATTAATGCAACACAATGTCTTTCATTGCTAACCAAGTTATTTCACTATCCCCCCAAGATCGTTTACTACACCCATTTATGGTGAAACTTACTTTCTGCAGTAAACATTAAGACTGTTTATTGCATGGTTATCGTTTGTTTATACAAGCATTCTGACCTCTGCAAAATCAGAGTCTGGTTGAATTAATACAGCTTCATTATCACTGGGATAGTAGTTAATGTTTCAACACACATTGTTCATTCTCACGGTCAAGTTATCCAGACATGTTCCCAGCGAAATGGTAATTGTAATTGACTTAAGATAAATGAAATTCTGATGAGATATCAGTCGAACTCAGACGGTTGCCAAACACGATCGTTCTGGTTGAATACATCAAAATGTGCGTGTAGATGTAATATTTGAATGTCTTGAATTTTCATGAATATTGGAGTTGATCAATGTTTTGGGACTTTCTAATCATAAATGTTGATGACATGACAATATCCACGATATTGTGTAAAAGATAATATTGTAAGATGGTAAAAGGTAGCTATTGAGACGACAGTAAATAGAGATTTATAAAAACAAAAGGCACGACGAAGCTAAATGAATTAAAGTAAGGGTAACAAAATGAAATGATGTTAAGGCGCTACCCATACAGGGGCACCGTAAAAACGTCCTCTTTTTCGTTGCAAAGTTAGCCGTATTGCTACATAGTACGAGCCCAAAAAAAATACAGTGTATAGTCTAATGTACAAATAAAAGACTTATGTAAAAACATTTTCTAAAAATCATTCAGAATTCTGAAAAAAAAATCGCAAGAAAGTACACGAAAAAACTTTTTCGTCTCGAAATGCTCAACATTTTGAGTGATAACTATTATTTTTTTTGTAACTATTAAAATGGAAATTTAATCAACTTAAGACATATGTAAAAATATTTTAACATAACGTTGTATTTTTTTTTTAAATATTATATAACTGCGAAATATCCTTCAACTAAAATCAAACGCATAGCCATTTTTAACCGTATTTGTTTACCGCGATGCACTACTGTACGGAAAAACCTAAAGACTTGCTGCTTACCGCGCCTTAATGATGTAAATATCATAAATCAAGGCCACTTCACCAACAAAAAGTTTTCCGAACATCTTTAGTGCTTAATGTAATTTAAAACAATAATGTTTTAAAACGATTTAATTAATTTCACGCCATAATATTGACGGCGCTGCATAAATGATATATAGTTAAATATTCAACACAGACTAGTAATAAAACTGATTGTAAAAAATTGCCATTGGATTAAACTTACAGCATGCATCAATACTATTTAAAGGTCAAAAACATTATTATATTATTGTTGGTCTTCTAAACTGGCCCACAACACATAGGTGACCTATTAACTATTCATACCATAAATTCGTTGTTGCGAAGAAAGTACTTTATATAAGAACAATAACAGTACTGTCACAGAAATGACCTTAAGTACATGTCAGATTCATCTCCCAATAATGAATATATACTCGTACAACTAATAAGCAGAATTCCGTAGCTAAACATCCCGACATCAGAACACGTGATCGGTCAACTCCCAAAAGGGCAATTTGAGGGTCTACTTAAAGACATGTCAGCCAAGATAAGGGTTCGCTTGCGTTGGACGGATCGATTTAACTGTGCAAACTCGATGGGAACTCGCAGCAATTTATTGTCGCCTTATCTGTAAGTGACCTTAAGCGTTTTGCATTCAGGCTCTTTAAAAAAATAAATGGGTTGTTTACTGATTTGAAAAATTATTTTATACTGTATTTGTGTTAACTATAACTTGCTAGATACAGTATAAAAGTTAAAACCGCCGCACCGGTTATAAAAAAAAAAAAAAACATTCTTTTAATTTGATAAAATGTCAAAAATTGCAACGGCTGGCTCGGAAGTTATTGTATTTTAAATAAAACCTCTAATTGGAATTGAAAGTATATTGCCATAATTTATCAAAGTTTAATGTAATCTTAAAATAAAAAATAAACGTGAAAATGAGGAAATTACTGACAAAAACTTCAAACCATGTAGCGTAGGTGTGAACTTTGCTTGGCTGCCGATGCGAGAGCTACTTTTGTTTCATTGGCGCACATGAACTGAAGTTTAGATTGGCAAATGGCAGGATTTTCTTTTTTTTGCAATATCTTGGCGTCACAACCTTGTTACATCAAATGCACGGAAAACTAAAAAAATAAATAATCCACAACTTTCACACAATCCCATCTATTCCCAAACTTAACAGGGCTTCTGCTACGACTACGAATACCGAGTTGAGCTCACGATTACTGACAAATGCTTGCACTAACTGATCTGGTCCACTCATATCTGTGTGGTTCTTTCCTCAAAAGACCATCTCAGATACTAATCTGCATGGTTCTTACATGATTTGACCAAGATAATGTATGGACTTTAAAAGAGACTAGGACCTCTGAGGTGTTTCGGTGTTTTTTCTCAGAGTAGTCAGATAGTGGAACTCCGTTCTCATCTACTACATAGTTAAAAAATGACGTGTAAAAGTGTCTAGCGTGAAAACCTATTTACAGAAATAAATAATTATAATTTTATAATTTTTTCATCATTTTAACCAAATCCAAAAAAAGAACGTATTTTAAATAAGGATTTCGAATGGACGTCATAATTATTATTATTTCGTATAATATTGAGATTGCGTGTTTAGGTTAAACACATACGAAAAGTTTAAGTGTATCAACGTTACAACGGATCAACACAACAATAGAACATCTGACAATAATAATTATGTAGTATCTTGTTTGAAGTTTTTAAAAACTAAGGATTTTTGTTCTCACTAAATCGATGTGACACATTCATAAAGGTAACATCTACTGCACAGACAAGTTCAGTACTTATTTATTCATCCGCAGTCTATATTTTATGTCAACTACCGTCTCTGTTCCTTGGAGGATAGTGTTTATGGTATATCTTGTAGCCTACCAGCTGTCCATTACTTCAATATTCCCTAAAGCGAGTCCCGCTACATCAGAAGAATAAATATTTAGAACCATTTCGTGTGTGGTTGAAATATACATTTTTGGATAGACGTTTTGGATGTCGTGAGATGACAAATTGCTTTCCAAGGTAAGCTTAAGTGTATTATTTATGATAGTTCAATCAGTGAAAGTGTTGTAAGTTTAATAATACTAGTTTGTAACGGTTTCACTGCAGGCTTCTTTTCATACAGTGAAGGCACGACCTTTCAATCGTGTCAATTAGAGACACAATAGAAAGAATGACAATGACAGCGCGGACACTGGTGTCCTCTTGGGGTTTAATGAACTAATCACCATGTTTGCTTAAGGTGGATTGGTGATTCAGTCATTAAGTCCAGGTTTCATACGTTTTATTTTCAAAAGTATTGTAATCTTACGTACATAAGTTGACATGTCTGTAACGTAGAACCGTTTCTATCTTGATTGTTGCTTTGTAAAGTCGACAATAAACTGCTGAACCTAGTAAGAATAAAATATGTCTCAATCATTTGATTTTACATCACAATAATGATAGTAGAAGCAGTAGAAGAACAACACGATTTGTCCACAGTCCAACTACCTTTATTGATCGGCTCACATTTGACAACAATCTCACCTGATGGTAAATGAAGATGTTAGCACGCTTGCCTAGAACATTCGATATTAACATAACGCCTACGATGTAGCTACCAGGAAACACCAATCCGGCAGGGAATTCTAATCCTTAGTCGTACGCACAATTAAATGTTCCCAAAATGTTTAGTACCTACGTATGGGTTTAATGTTCATCAGTACATGATGGACATTAAACTGAGGCGCAGCCCCGTACGTCTAGTGGTCCGATGATGGAAAGAGCTTGGCAGAATTAAATTACACCACTAAAAGTAATTAAAACTATTACAAAAGTAATACTAATACTGTATCTTGAAATCGGTGCGAGAGAACTACCCAAAATATGATGGTTTAATAATACAGGGTGTAACGGAAAGGGTATATACATCCGAAGGGCACGGATTCTCCTGGTGATAAGAAACGACATGGCAACGTTTTTATACATATACATACATAATTGTAAAGTTGAGCCCGCCCGCGCCGTCGCGCCTTCGTCGGTTAGGCAGAGCCCGATAGGTCTGTACTAGGCGCGCAGAACCCGAGATAGATATACTTGAACCTTGCCGTACAGGATTATGACCCTCATAGTGCGGTGTCACGTTTGTTATGATTTTGCATTTAATAAACTGTCGATATTAAATAATATCGCGAAGTTTCAAAGTTATTAGTTGGGAGCTGAAATGAGGAAAGACTCGTTATGAAATACTCTATTCACCCTGTTTGTATGTATATACCCTTTCCGTTACAGCCTGTATATGAGCCAAAAATATTATTGCCACACCAAAGATCTAACATAGACCAAAACTAGACTGAAACAACAAATATTTCAATATTCCCACGTCCTGTCAGAGAGACCTATGACAAATCGTTTGATGTCTCATCCATCACCATCCATCGTAACCTTTTAAGTAAGCCTGCCTCAACTTATTTTCACGTTATATAGGTAATTTTTATTTACCTACTGCAAAAAGATATATTTAAAATATTTTTACTATATTTATTTAATATTAGCACTACGCTCGCGACGCCTTTCACGAAAATCCCGTACTTTAACAGCTAAGCAGAGCTAGTGTTTAAAAACTATTAGAAGCGTTTCCTATTTACTTGATATTTATTTATTTATTTATTAAAATCTCCCTTACAGCTATCGCGTAGCGATGTTAGTGAAGTGCTTCGTCTGCCTCAGAACAAATCCCAAATTTCTAAAAGCCTTTTTACAGATCTTCGTAATATGATTGCGAAACGACAAGTCAGGAGTGACAGCGACTCCTAAATCCCGGACCTCAGAGGCTCGTTGCATAGGCGTGGCGCCCACTACGTATTCGTTGACTAGAGGGGCACGCGATATATGCCTAGTATTTAGTGTTGACTTGATAAAACCTTTAGATATAGCCACAACATCGTATTGTAAAGTTATCCAAGAAGCTTACCTCGTGACTGTCTCCTTGGTCTAGCACTCGCAAGCACAACTCCTGAGCATAATATCTTAGGTGCGACTCCCGAGCCAGGTGTTATTTTTTACATCTAGACTATGTCAGTCGCCGCCCGTAGTCTAGATTTGTAGTCTGTTAATGGCAATACGATTGCCCTCTTATACTTGGACTTAAGGCGCTCCGCATATGGAGCAACTATTGCACCAACTGGCAGATGCTTTTTACATATTAGGCGCAGCCGTGATATACACACATTATTTTTCCTGTTTAGTTCTTAGTTATTATTATTTTTTACTTTATTTTGTGCACTTCTGGCATGTGCCATGTGTAAAATAAATATGTTCTCTTTTGTCTTTCTTTCTATATTTTCAAATGCAACGAAACAAGTAGCAACTAGCAATGTGGAAAGACATCTTTCAAACAGTTGATAGTTGCCTCAACTAAAGTTACTACGTGGCAAAGCGCCTAAACATTATTGGCGAAAAACTTAATAAATGTTTAGTTTACCCTACCATACCTTTGCGGGAATATAATTATGTAACATTTTTACAAAAATATCGGCTTTGTATGACAACAAATTTCTACTTTCCTGTAATAAAAACCGAATCATACAACCTCTATTAATAACACAAAATAAAAAGGTAATAATATTTTTCTCATCTCGTATTGTCATCATAAATTGTATAGGAGGCGGGAGTTTTAACAAAAAAAATACTCTAATCCCCGCGGTGGAAAAACCCTTTGTTCATAAAATAGGAAAAACGTAGGTTTTTTTCGTAAAGGTTCCGTATTATTTTTTTTTTGGATAAAGTAAGGTACGTAATCTCTGTTTCTGTCATTTGGTGTTGCGCAGTTATTAAAATGTGTCCGCGATTTTTAATGTGATTTATATTTATTTTTTACCTTCCCGCTTTTAGAGGTGGGTTTCTAAGCAGATATTAAAATATTGTATACAAATTTATAACTTACGGCTGAAAGGAGCTTTTGTGATGTTAGATTATTGTCACAGAATATTTAACATAGTATTAAAAAGATGGCGGTGAGGTATTTTTCATAAGAGTTTTGAAAATCAATATGTAACGACTTAAGCCACAGTCTTTAATTATTTTAAATTATATTTATGACTGCCTCGTTGGTTTAGTGGTCGCAAGTGCTACTGTTGAGCATGAGGTCCCGGGTTCGATCCCCGGGTCAGGCAAAGTGTTATTGACTTTTTCCATCTGGATTTTTTCAATTGTGCCATCTAGGCGAGCCGTCAATCGGGACATTACATGGGATTTAAATATAAGTGACAAAATGTGGGTGTATTATTGCTAGTACACCGCTGCCTGACCCTTCGGGGATCACAGGCGTTTTATTATGTTTATGATGTTTATTTCTGTCCGTCGGTTCTTACCAAAGACATTCAATACCTATAGACCGGACATCACGAACAAAATTTTCGTCGTCGAAAAAGTGTGTCCTGCTGGATACAAGTCTATGAGTTGTTTGTAGTACGCTCCGCTACCGCTCCAATATTCATATATTATTCTAGATGGCGTTACTGAGACATGGGATCAAAGTTTTTCTATGACATTTCCTTGACATGCCCGCTGTGTAGTATTTTAAATCTCTTTGGTTCTTACAAATACTTTAACACTTAATTTTTAAACTAATAGATATCATGAGGTCAATGTTTCGCTATCTGACTACTCCAAAAAGGAACACCGAAAGAAACTCAGTGGTAATAGTCTTTTGTTCTTACATTGTCTTGGTCAGTTTATGTAGGAACTATGCAGATTATAATAGTGTCTGAAATGGTCCTGAATGGCCTTTTCCCAACTATGTTGGGGTCGGCTTCCAGTTTAACCTGATACAGCTGAATACCAGTGTTTTCCATGGAGCGACTGCCTGTGAGACCTCCACAACTCAGTAACTGGGTAACATGATACCCCTTGGTTAAATTGATTGTCCGACTTTCGGGCTTCTGACTACAAGTAACGACTGTCAAAGATCTGCAAATGACAGCCGGGACCAACGGCTTAACGTGCTTTCCGAGGCACGGAGGAGCTAATAAAATCACACCATGTTCCCATATCAGTAAGCAGGAACACCATTTGCTACAATTTTAACACAGTTCTTACGCTCACTCTCTCACTTCGTTCACTTTTCTTACTTTGATGAAATATTAATAAAACCTCTTTGTTGGCGACAGATCTGGCAACCCCGTTGCTAAGGGCTAGTGTTCTGTTGTTTTGGCTAGCGACGGGGCGGCTCGCATGTTTCTTTTCTTATTTTCATAATATTATTTCCTACTTTTTTATAGACTTTTGTGAACTAATTATTATACCCAATTACACCTTTAACTGCTTTTGATTTGGTGTCTAACACTCTTAACACAGCTCAAACAAAGCTGTGCCCATTATAGGCCACTATTTTGCCAGTCATGAAAATTCGCTGTAATAAGGGATGACCCTATTGTCCTTTAGTCGGAAACCTACAAACCCAGACTCCGTGCTGCGATCCCATATGAAAAACTTATACAACTTTCCCCGACCTGGACCTTGCGGCCAGTTTCCAATCTAGGAGGACTTTATAAAATAGAGACTTGTAAATTTTTCACAGGGATCTCTAAAGCAAAATGATAAAACACATTACATTCTCAATGTTCTTAACGAGTTTTTAACAGTTAATCCGACGTCCAATACAAAATTGGTTCGTTTGTGTCATAAAGGATTAATTCATACGAATTTTCATACAATGAGCAATATTTTAAAGCAATTTTGCTAGTCACGCGGAGTTGTAATTTTTAAAATGTATGCTGTTCAAGTTCCGAATTTTAACAGAGTTAAAAAAAATATATGATGTAATTTGTATGGTCCAATATGCAGTACCAAAATCTCTTATTAATTTGTTAATCCATAAAATGGATACACCTGCGCTGTGCCCGCGCTTCGGTTGATCAATCGACTAGTGATGATGCGTACGTGTTTTTATTCAGACACGAACGAAAATCAGCTTGAACAATATTTATCGATGAGGTTGAAACTAAAATTTAAAACACTATAATGATGCTCGAACTCAGTGGTTGCACCGCGGTGGCAGCGCTGTAGCCGCGCTGGCTCCGCACGGCTCTTTGCGGCTAATTTGAAGGCGCCCTTAGACTTGTCAAAACGTCACACGAACTGTAAAAAAAAATTGTCACCTGTGATGTTATCCAAAATGACGCTTCATTTGCGGGTTGTTTGGCATAAAAATACAAAATACTTTTCTGTATGAGAAGAGGCCTTTGCCCTGCAGTGGGTCAGTAACGGGCCGGTATTTATTCAAATAATTAAGTATTTATGAGAGACTAGCTTTTGCCCGCGGCTTCGCCTGCGTGGATGTCGAACGTCTGTCTCCTATTTTTTCTCTTTAGGGGTGGAATTAATTAAAACAGCGTAGGTGAACCCACTTTTATATTTGTTGGCCCACGGTAGTAAATTTGTAGGTTCATCTAAATCCTCTGCATGTGCATCTGAGTTATTAGAAATATGTCTAAATTTATACGTAGAAAGCCTGGCTTCACGCTGCTCGTCCGTTTCCTGCGATCGAATACTAACAATTCGTCGTCTTTCATTTGACAAACTTAGGTGTATCCTTTCAACTGCCAGACGGTCGTGATATTGAGTATATGTTTCGGACTCTCGAGACAAAACGTGCCTTTCACGGTCAGTTGTAAGTCTTAAGGGAAGGTTCATATCTGACGGAACATGCGTCGCGTATTATCGGTCGCGTAACGCCAGAACAGACAAATGTATAGAAAACACTTGACCGTTCACACTCAACCGATGATACGTTAGTGCGTCGAGCGTACATTGTCGCAAACGCTCGGCGCATGTTCCGTCAGATATGAACCTTCCCTATCTCACGCTCAGTATATGTTTCGGACTCTCGAGACAAAACGTGCCTTTCGCGGTCAGCTGTAAATCTTAACTCACGCTCAGTATATGTTTCGGCCTCTCGAGACAAAACGTGCCTTTTGCGGTCAGCTGTAAGTCTTAACTCACGCTCAGTATAATGTTTTGGACTCTCGAGACAAAACGTGCCTGTCGCGGTCAGCTGTAAGTCTTAACTCACGCTCAGTATATGTTTCGAACTCTCGAGACAAAACGTGCCTTACGCGGTCAGCTGTAAGTCTTAACTCGCGCTCAGTATATGTTTCGGACTCTCGAGACAAAACGTGCCTTTCGCGGTCAGCTGTAAGTCTTAACTCAAGCTCTGAGTACGTTTCGGACTCTCGAGATAACACATGCCTTTCGCGGTCACATGTAAGTCATAATTCTCGGTAAGTACCTAGATCTTTCAGATTATCGAGATAGAATATGCCGTTCGCGATCAGCTGCGTAAGCCTTAAATGTCACTCGGTGAACGTTTCCGACTCTCGGGAAGTCGGGATAAAACATGCATTTTACGGTCAACTGTAAGACGCAGCTCTTGTTGAGAAAAGGTTTCAGATGCTCGTGATGCAGCTCTTCTTTCCCTATCAGAAGTTAATCGCATCTCTCTCTCAGAACTTCAGAAGTGCTTTCATGTGCTCGTGCAGTTGCGTTATTCACTCTCATAGAGTTTAAACTATGTGCTCTTTTCTTTGACGATTCCTGAGAACGCGCATCTCTCATTCTTTTGGCTTTATCGAATTTCGAAATAAAGAATACCGTTTTCTAGGTGGCATCGTACCTACTTAAATTCAAATAAAAAAAACAGAAGCAACAGTTTATTTCCTAAGACAAAAAGACGCTAATAGTCGAATAACTTAAATCAACTAATATCTTAACTAACTTAACTTTTAAATAACTAAAAAAAACTTACCATATAGGTACTTTTATCTTAAATATAAAAAAAGAAAGTATGAATTACCTATGGAATAAAAAAAACAAACTAATAATATTAGGTAGCTATACCTATTTATAACGAATATCTCAAAACTACGTACCTACTATATTTAAAATCTAAAAAAATAAATAAGGAATAATGATCGTAATTAAGTACCTACGGAATAAAAAGAGTTAAACAAATAAAAATAATAATTATATTTAGGTACTAAAAACTACTTCAAAATAATATCTAAAAACTACTATAATTTAAATCTAATCCAATGAAAAGGACGAATAAATTAATAAAAGTCTTGATTATTCAATAAGAACGAACAATGCTTGGCATGTCCCTTCGCATCCACAGTCAAATAAGTGACGTTTTGGCGCGTGAACGCCCGCCAGGTGCCGCGGTGAGCCGCTTCGCGCGTTAAACAAATGTCAACCGTATAGCATACGTAGGCTACCATACTGGCGCGGCGAGATTTGGAAGTTTAAGGTTTAAGTTCATCTATATCTTGTGTGTTTATAAACCAATGTCTATATTTTTTATTTTATTAATGGTATAAAAGTGTACGTTATTATTTAATATACTTTGAAGAAATGACTAACGATTACGTAAACGTGTTATTGTGGATAATCTATAAGGGATAGATATATGTTACCAAGAACTTTTTTGTTGATATTTTGAAGATCAACATCTTTGTAATACATTGTTTTTGTGTATGATCAACGTATGCGAGGATAGGAGCTCGAAAGCGCATATTTTCATCCGACTTGCTTCGAATTTATCGTCACTGCTCGGCTCCTATGTGTCTTAGTGTTATGTTATATAGCCTATAACCTGCCCAGGAGTATGGATTACAATCGTACCAAGTTTGGTTAAAATCCCTTCAGTAGTTTTTGACCCATGCGTGCACATACAGACAGACAGACAGACAGACAGACAGACAAAAAATTTACTGATTGCATTTTTGGCATCAGTATCGATCACCAATCATCCTCCAATATTAATTTTGAATATATTTTCAATGTACAGAATTCACTTCTCTACAGTTTTATTATAAGTATAGATATAGATATAGATTATTAATAGGTATTATTTTTATTAATCAGTTCAAAAATTGTCACCAGTACGACGAATCTTCTTTCTAACGTCACTTTTCTTTCACGTAAGGGTGTTTTACATTAATCATCGTGACTTTGTCGAATTATTTTGTATGATAGTAAAAAAAAAAGGATTATTGAAACATAATTCATATGCCAGATGATTCTTTGATATGGTCTCAATCATACCCTAGAGTTATGGGATATAAAAAAAAACACGTTGTATAAGGGTCATGATTAAACAATTGATAGCTATAACAAAATGTTACTCTGGTATTCTTATTGAATACACTGCTCGCTAGATTATAAAATTTCGTAAACAAATATTTTTTTACGAATTAAAGTTAGATTAAAGCCTTTTTTTTTTAAATAATACTGTTGTCCTTATGGGGTGATGTGTCCGCGATTGTAAACAATATGAAATGGCGAGTTTTTTTTTTAATTAAATAAATAATTAATTCTTTTTATAAAATGTTTTGAATCATGCATTTTAAATTGAAAAACAATCATCTAACAGGCAAAACTGATTCAATTCATTCCTAATGTAAATTAGAGTTACAAATTGTATTTTATGGACAAAATAATTGATTTACAGCAAACAAGAGTGTGCGCAAATTAGATAATTAATTATATGAATTATGTAACTTAGTGTGGTGCTTTGTTGGCTCCGTAGTTGAAAGGGCTGCAACTGAACCTGATGTCGTGAGTTCGATTTCTCTTTCGTGAAAAATGTCATCGGAGCTATGCCTGGTTTTTTATCTTTATTTATTTAGAGGCTTTTGGTTATCTATACCAATACTATAAAGAGGTAAAATTTGTTTGTTTGTTTGTAGGTTTGAATGTAAGGCGTAATCTTCGGAACTAATTATCCAATTTTAAAAATTATTTCACTGGTGGAAAGCTACTTTATTCCCGAATAACATAGGCTACTTTTTATCTCTGTAATCCCACGGCAACAGGAGCCACGCGGGTGAATCCACGGGATGTCTGCTATCACACATAACCATGTTAGTCCCATCATAATTCATAACAAAATAGATACTGATCTAAGATTTAGGAGGTACCCTACTAGAAAAATAGCTTTTTGCAAAACTATAAATTTTCATTGCCTCTGCACTGCAGAGTTTACAAATGATGGGGATGCCTAGTAGATGAAAATAGACTCATATCCCATTACGTCATAAAGTTAAGACACAATTGGCAAAATGTGAGTGTAGTACAAGTACATCTCAGCTTAACCCTATGAGGTATACAGGCGTGATGTTAAGTAGGTAACTTGGCGTAGACTTAGCTTCCCCCATTTGTTTTTAGTACTTTTTGTCCCTAGGTTTGGAGCCATGCCAAATTTAACATTACTTAGCAAAATTTACACCAGCAGTCTCTAGTGAACCAAACTATCTAAAATCCTCTCACATGCTGTTTCCATTGAACCAAATCCAACCAAAAAGGCCCGTTTGTCTTTCGCTCTTATCGCTCCATTGCGGGATCTGACTTCAAGATCAAATTTGCAAATTAATTTTCACTCAACATACACCTTACTCACTTGAGATAGGATTCAAAATCTCTACAGAGACCTCATATATAAAATGGCGTGGTTGACCTCGGGACAAAGGACTGATCATGTGTTTAATGTTAAAGTATGTAAGGGTCATTTTCGATTGTGTTAAAAGTAAATATATTTGGTAGCCGTAAGTGGCCGTCCGCTGACAGATGACGACAATGTGAAGCTCTTTCTTGTTTTCTTGGTCCCTTAACTCGATTTAGGTAAATGAAAGCTTTGACTCGAGTCATATGTTAGAGAGAGATGCACATATGCCCCAGAAAGGTACAGAAATAGTAGCCCTTGAAGAGCAATCGTTTGGAAACTGAACTTTGCCAAACTCGTGAAATGGTTGTTCTATTCGATTTTTTTATTTTTAAGAGCAAATGTCAATAGTCACAATTTATTGTTTGGCTTTTGTTTATTGGCTTTGTTTGTTTTTTTTTTTCATATTTGATGTTGATTTTGAATCAGCATTCAATAAATAAACTAGTTAGTTCAGTACGCGAGTTCCAGATTAAATGGGGTAGCAATAAATTGGTGGTTGCAAAATTGTTTGAATCAACAACTATGTTAATTGAAAGCGGATAACCGCTTAAGGGAAAAATAATTGACAGTATAACGGCATTATTGTGGATAATAATACTAATAAATTGCTGAAATGAGCCTTTAGGCCCAGCCGTGAGACATGCCATTTATTTTTTACAACTTTATGGTTTTTTTTTTCCTTTTTGAGCCAACACAAATAGACATCACTGACATCATGAGCAAACTTTGACTTTCAAGTCAAACTCTGAAATCACCAACCCGTCTTTAGCAAGCGTTGTAAGTAATTCATGCTCGTCTGAGAAGAGGCCGCTGCCCTGAAGTCGGAGAGTAACAGCTTGTTTTTTTTTTAATTTGCACGCGTGTCATTCAAATTCCAATTTTAAGACCTATATTAATTCTCATAAATCTATAGATAAAAATAAAAATTTAATAAACGACCGTCTTGTAATACCACTTTATACTGATCCGAAGCTAAGCAAGCTCAACGATTTGTATTACAAACAAATTTTCCATGAGGACCTCAAGAAATCCAATAGTGAATATGCAGACACACTAAAATTGATAGCAGTTTAAAATTCTATTGGAATAATATGCTACGAAATTCAAACCGCATTGATTCTTTTGATGCATTGGGATCTTTACATCATACGATTTTAGTACTGTTTCCCTACTACCAGCGATACACAAAAGCGGGACATTGATACACCCTGTGATAGTTACAGGGACCAGCAACATCAAGCTACCCTAATTTATTTTTAATTTTATTACAAATACTACTATAAAGTACATGTTTAATTGGGAAGAATTGACAGCTTGATGTGCTTGCAGGTACCATGAGTTCAAGACATGATTTAAGGCTGATTTTTAATAGGCAGATAATTTTTTCTTGGAAAATAAAAATAGCGGCTTGACAGCTGCTTTCATATAGAAAACATTTAAAAAAACATTTGTTTCAGTCTATTTTGCATGTGTATATTATCTATACTTATAATAAATCTGTAGAAGTAAAATTTCTGTACATTGAAAATATCAAAAAAATAAATAGCGGGGGGTGTTACTAGACCGACACCGAACCCAAAAATATGATTAAAAAAAATTTTGTCTGTCTGTCTGTCTGTCTGTCTGTATGTTCAGGTATCACGCAAAAACTACCGGTTCGATTACGCTGAAACTTGGTATACTTATTCTTTAATATCCTGTGCACAACACTGGGTACTTTTTATCCCGGAAAAGTATATACAATAAAAAACAAACTTAATTTTGCGGTTCGATCCTTAACCCCAACTACTGCACCAACCGCAAATAATAAGTTTGTCGTAGATTAGGGGAAGGTTGCGATCATTGAACCAGCTCTTTCATTGGACCACCAACGTATTTCCAAAACTGTGCATGATACCTGTACCTAAACTAGTCGAAACGAGTCCTTAGCGGCTCAGTTGCACCCCCCTCTTACCTCAGTGACGCTGCGGCACGTGGCGAGGAAGGACGCGCGTTGTTGTGTTTGCGGCGGTCAAAATCTAATAATTTCACTCAGGATAATTTGACGTAAGTATAATTGCATCCATATTTATCTTCAGGCAATGTTATGACATATTAGAGAATTTTATTGTGATTCCAAGAGTGTTATTCAATTTTGTTTTATCGTGATCATGTATATTTTAGTTAGTTTTTTCTTAACGAGTACCTTGTTGCCATCATTGGACTCCAAGAGAGATCCACCATTGGACCGGTCCAATCATAGCAACTTTTTTACTGTTATTTTCTGGTCATAATTATGGGAATAGATTTCGATTATTTAACTTTCTGGAAATAAATCATAGAAAAATCACTGTAAATTTGAAATTCCAGAATGTCGCTAAACAAAAGGAAGTACTTCGCATGGAATGAAACGAGTATGAACCTTGCCTTAGAATCAGTAAGGAAACAACGAGTGGGCTTAAATGAAGCAAGCAGAATATACGGAGTCCCGAAAGCGACTCTGAAACGGAGGTTAGATGGTGTAAACCAAAAGGCCAAAGAACACGTCCAAATACCAGGTTCCGAAAGTGACCTCCCTCCAGAATTAGAAGATGAGCTGTGTAAACACGTGCTTGAGATGGAAGGTTGCTTGTATGGCATTACTCCTACAGATATTAGACGACTGGCATTTGAGTTAGCGGAGAAAAATAAAATAAAGCATCGTTTTAACAAAAATAAACAATCTGCGGGAAAAAAATGGTACTACGCGTTTATGAAGCGACATCCCAATTTAAGTTTACGACAACCAAGAGCAACATCCATGAGCAGGGCTACAGGATTCAATAAGCCAGCTGTTGATGATTTTTTTAACAAATTAGAAGCAGTCTTAGACAAACATGACATAAAAGATGCGCAGCGGATATATAATATGGATGAGACAGGCTTGTCAACTGTGCAGAAAAAGACTAGAAAAGTACTGGCGTTAAAAGGTAAACGCCAAGTTGGAGCCATTACTAGTGGAGAACGTGGTGTAACAACAACAGCCGTATGTTGCGCTAATGCTGCTGGAAATTTCGTACCGCCACTCATAATTTTCAAACGCAAACGCGCTAAAGACGAACTGAGGGATGGGGCACCACCTGGCACCATATTTGCTTTCAATCCAGACAGTGGATATATAAACAAAGAGATTTTTAATCTGTGGTTGCAACATTTTGTTGAGACTGTGAAGCCAACACCAGAAAAAAAGGTTTTGCTTCTGATGGATGGCCACGCTAGCCATACTAAAAACCTAGAGGCTATAAATTATGCAAGAAGACATGGCGTAGTTATGTTTTCGTTTCCAGCACACACAACGCACCGGCTGCAACCCCTTGATGTGTCATTCTTCAAACCGTTGAGTCTTTATTACATAGACGAAACTGAAAAATGGCTCCGGCTAAATCCTGGAAGAACTGTGACTGTCTTCCAAGTGTCTATGCTCTTCGGAAAGGCCTATTTTCGAGCTGCTTCCGTAGGCACGGCTGCGAATGGATTTCTGAAAACAGGCATTTACCCTCTCAACAAAGATGTGTTTGCAGACTATGAATTTATAGAAGCAGCCGAACAAGAAAACGCAGAAGATTATTTTGGAACGGTGTTGCATGTCCAAGATCCGATAGACCCATTGTCTGTAAATGCATCATCACAAGAAGAATCTATAGTCCCAATCATAGAAGAACCAATGCCCCATGAAGAGCCGCTACCTACAAAATCGACTGATTACTCACCTAGAGATGCAGAGGTGAGCAACGTAAATGTTGGATCTCCAGCTTCAGCACCAATTCAAATAAGGCGAAGTGACAATGTCCAAACGCCTATAGTGGAGAGTAATTCTACCAACTTTGAATTCCACATTCCACAAATATCTCCTGGAGCCAAGAAGATAGCACAGGAATTACGAAAAAGAAGTCGAAAAGCCCAAAGTAGCATAGAATTGACTTCGTCGCCGTACAAAACTGCCCTAGATGAGACTGCAAAGGTTTCAAAGCAGAAGAAGCCAAAACTGTCCACAAAAGAACCTCAACCATCAACCAGTAAGCAAGCTAACGAGAATATAGAAAAATGGTTTTGCAAAATCTGCTTAAAATGTGAAATAGAAGACATGATTCAATGTATGATCTGTAAAGCCTGGGTACATGTTGATTGTGCTTGTGTTAAGAAACATATAAAAAAGTATCTGTGCCCTCATTGCACATCATAGACATCACTTACAATAATGATTGAAATCTATTGTGCCTTTATAAAATGTGATTTTTATAACCTGTTGATCTTGTTTTATGTGACGTAAGTGACTATATTACCTCAAAGAGTTAGCAGTAGCTACAAATTTAAGACTTTATCTAGATCTTTATAAAAGTTTTGTTGATTTCATTTTCTTTTTTTATAAGATTTAATTTTTAATACTTGTTAACTTGCTATTACTTATATACTACAAGTGACCTTAGATTTTTAATAAGTTGATTTTTATATTTGTTAAATTAATATTAAGCAGAAAATATGATTTATTCACTCTTAATGTTACTTTTATTTAGATTGTTTCTTAATTTTGATGACGCGTTGATCTCATTATGTGCCAAAGTTAAAATTTAATTACTAATTAAGTATTATAAGACTGTAGTTTGTTTGTTTGTCGTATGTGTATGAGTATTGTTTGTCTCTTTTCGGTTGTCATAGTTGTGTAATATTGTTAATTATAATAAGTTGCCTCGATTGGACCTTTAGAACAAAGGACAATGCCCACGGCGCTATGGACAAATGTACTCAATTTAACATTGTTGTGTCTTCATCAAATTATCTTTAAAATACTCGATGGCATGTCTATATACTACCTCAAAAGATTTAACACAAACGACAATGGCATTTCCGAGATATTTACAAAAATGATATTACTATTTTGAGGTTATGTTAGACCAAAAATTAGTTGAAAAAAGTTATTTAAAAGGGTCTGAATGGGTTTACGGGTTAGCTTGGTGTCTTTGAAGCATATTTGTGTAAATCTGTGTCTACCTCACCAAGTCTTACTGATTTAGATTTTACGCATTTTTAAATCTTATGCCTCGTTTCATGAAATTGCAAAGCGTGGAAGAAATCATTACTAAGATAGTCAATTCCTGTGTTATATAGATATGAAACTGAGCGATTGATCAGGATCTAGAGATCCTAGGTACTCAAATCATAGATGTGGTAGGTATCATGAAATTGTCTTCGTAAGTAGAGAGGGAAGGAAAAACACACAACACTAAATACAATAAATAAAAGAATGATTATTTCTTAAACCTGTAATTTATTCTTCTAATCCTAGTTAATAAGTTAGTTAGTACCAACACATCAGTAGAAGCACGGTAATATTATCATAGTAGAAGGTTCCTACCTATATTAATATAGGTCATGTTAAAATCCAGTACGGGTTACTGGATTTTAACATGACCTATATTAATATAGGTAGGAACCATATCAGTCGGGACTGATGAGGTGAGGAACTAACCCACAGATATTGATTGTATTTTTGTCCTCTAAGATTTTGTTATATGGTACGTAAACATAAAGCGCAGTTCCTAAGTAAAAAAATCATACTACGATAAAGAGACAATGTGCATTCTTACCGGCGTTGGTGAGATCCAGACTCGTAAAATGTTCATGATGTTATTCGAAATCTCCGACAACATGCGTCTGCGGCTAAGTGGCGTTAATCTCAAAGAGCAGTTGAGACATTGCATCACAGTCGCACTCGCCATGATCACAACTAAAAAAGTCCTGCCTTTCGTAATAAACAACACACACGGTGCAGCTACGGCGTTAGAATTATGTTTATTTTCAATGGTTTGGCAGCAGTAACGGAGGAACTAAAAGGCTCGACTCGACGCACAACGTACCAAAACCAGTAGAAATGACAGTATTGTATTGCAAAAATATGACAGACGCAATAAATGTCAAATAAGGTTGTACCCATACTGATGAGAGATAGATTTCCATAAACCAGCCAGTGATATTTCACGAATACCACTTGGCGCCGATGCCGCCGTTTACAACCACTGATATTAAAAATACTATACTTAGAACTCTGTTATTACCTACTTTACAATAATAGATTGAACAATCAACACAAAATCGATATCGTTTTATTTTATGTAGGTAGGCATGCACATTACCCGCAAAAGAAAAAAACGTAACGTAAAATTATTTTTTTGAAGGCGGTTAAAAATAAACACCCCTAGTATTGACAGCTGATAGTAAAAAATGGCGTTCTATAACGTCGGAAACATAAAAGTACTAATTATTGTTCAAAAAACTATCCCATTTTAAATGATCATTATGTCTTTTTAAAAAAGATATTTTTATTTTAGATATTTCATGTCGTTTAAAGAATTGAGACACAAGTGATTTATCAAGAGTACTGTTCCTGGGCAATCTCTTTTCTCGAAGTCCAATGGTGGCAACCTGGTGGTCCATTGAAAGTGCCTATGGTCCAAAGAAGGCGACAGCCCAAGATTTTGTTTTCTTCGTATAAATTAAAAAGTATAAGCCTGAATTGTTAGTGCGTTTGATTATTATAAATAAAGGTTCTACGGAATAAAAATAATGAACTGCTTTCATTTTAATACTAACACTGTTTGACATATGAAGTCGTAAAGTTAAGTGGTCCATTCATAGCAACCTTCCCCTACGTCACCCGCAGTGGAGTTCACCAAAGGGCGCTGCACACGGCTAAGATACTATAATATTTTATCTTAAGATACAATGTAGTTCGCCATAAAATTCAATGGACTATCACACATTACTAAGATAATAAATAATACTTATAATAAAACTGTACAGAAGTCAATTCTGTACATTGAATATTGTATATTCAAAATTAATATTGGAGGATGATTGGTGATCGAAACTGATGCCTTAAATGCAATCAGTAAATGTTAACGATTTTTGGAAATTCAACCCTTAAAGGGGAAACATAGGGGACGGAAGTTCGAAATCCACGCGGGCGAAGCCGCGGGCAAAAGCTAGTGATAGAATAAGTGCGCTTAACCCTATGCGATTTAAGAAATTTAAAACGAGATAACATGAAAATTATGTCAAAATGCCATTTTTATTAAATAGAAATTTAAAACTTATCTGACAATTCAAAATCGGGCCACTTAAACAACTCGTATTACATATTAAATAGAAGGCAGTTCAGACACTGCGAAGTGGGCTCTGAAACACATACCTATTCGTTATTTCGTAAATCTGTTAATATAAGATCACTGTTTACCAAGATTCTCGTGTGACGAAAATACGAGATAAGGTTATCAGAACGATTTTATCTGTTGTCAGGCACGTTTTCGCTCCGCCTTTGCCAGAAATTATTTCTGTGTTACTAGAAAAGCGAAACATTAGATACCTACTTACTTAAAAACAAAAATCCAGTCCTCACGTCTTAAAACACTTCTGTAATAGAATCTTGACAGTCCCTGATTTCTTAGTACGTCTTTTTTTTTCTAAAATACCTTTGTGGTTCCTATGACAACAAAAACAAGGGTGCTTGTAATTAAGTATTGTCTTGGAATAATTCCCATTTTTTGTTTGTCCAAGCAGCTAGAGGCGTTCTATTTGAATAGGATATACCAAGATGACAGACTTTATTAAGGCTTGCGACCCATAATCATCGGACAGCAGTGATAGCCTAGTGGTGTGACCGGTGGATTGCCAATTCATAGGTCTCGAGTTCGAACCCAAGGCCTCTGACTTTTCGGATTCATGTGCGTATTGTATAATTATCACTTGCTTCAAAAACGGTGAAGGAAAACATCGTGAGGAAACCAGCATGCCTGAGAGATATATGTCTCGAGGGCATGTGATGCCAAGTCAGAGGCCCATGGGCGGCATTAAAACTCTGACACCAGGTTAGTTACTAACCACACAATAAAAAGAAGACGCATCATAAGATTGTTAATTTTTATGCCTAATATTATGAAGTATAAACATTTAATCTTCTTCTTTTCTTTTCTTCTTCTTTTTTTTTCTTGTTTGTTTGTAAGAAACCATCACCAAATAATTAAAGCTATATTTTATTGTTAGAGTGGAGTGGATTTAATTCTCACACGGACGAATACGTGAGCAAATAACTACTTATTTAATAAACTCCTAGGATAAAAGTTCAACATTGAATAAATATTACGTGTAACCGGCAGGCCTAGCCATATTACAAATTCTATTTCTATTATCGTAATCGATAAGGCGACAATAGAAAAAAAATGGGGTATATGGAATCAGCTGTTTGTCATCTGTCAAGTGTTATCGAATAGAAATTAAATACAATTGACAGTTAACAAACAGCTGATTTCATTACATACGCCATTTTCTTTGGAGTAGAAATAGAATAGAAATAGAATTTTTTGTATGGGTAGGCCTGCGGTGTGTGTTTTAAACCAATAACAACAACCCATAGACAGAGTTTAGAAAATTTCTGATTTCAATAATTACACACACACACATAACGTCACGCCTGTAATCCCCGAAGGGCTAGGCAGAGGTGTACCTACACCCATATTTCGCCAGTTATGTTTAAGTCCCATGTAATAGGGGGCGAGCCTATTGCCATCAATCGGGCACGAATCCAGACTCCGGGCTGCTACTGAGAAATCCCAGAAAAAATCCCAATTTTTGAAATGACATCTCAATAATTATGCTTCGATAAATAATATTTAAGTATTATGCTAAATGTTGGGATGAAAATTGTCGAGGATTTCACGAAATATAAATTATGTAGTATCTACTGTTGCGCTTTCTTGAAACGGTTTTGTCCAATCACCATTTTTAAGCAGTTTGTTCTTTATGATTCCATCTGTTATTCATTATGAGCGATCACCCAATTTGTATCAAATCAAATCAAATTTATTTCTGTAAATAGGTTTAAACAAACACTTTTACATTACATTTTATAACTAGAAAGTGACGTCGGTGTTTCACGATCTGACCACTTTGAGAAGAAACACCGAAAGAAACTCAGAGGTCACAGCCTCTTTTAAAGTCCAGACATTATCTTGGTTAGATCATGTAAGCGCCATGCAGATTAGTGTCTGAAATGGTTTTTTTGGGGAAAGAACCACACAGATTTAAGGGCAATCTAATTACAATGAATTAATTTACTATGCGTCTTCTCCCGTTTTCCTTATTTATCTCTTCAAGTTGGTGTTTTTTAACGTTCGTTAATCCGATCGTGGTATCTAAAAGTCCTTCCTCATCGTATCATGGTAAACCAATATAAGAGGCCAGGGGTACGATCATCCCCTCTTATTTGCTAAGCTGAGCATTTTCGATGTCGCATTATATCGATTGAGGGTTATTCTCCAAATTGTCGGTGATGTTATCAATATTTATTGAATGCTTCGGAGAGTTAGGTAGTCGGAGATTATTTATTTTGTTGTCATTATGAGATGGATTAGAAGAATTGAGTTAAAACACGTTTGTTTTATCTTTCTTTTTCGTTTTTTTTGGCATCAAAGCTATTGTATTGTATCGGTGTCGAAACCAGCTGGCGTGGGTTAGCAGCGAGATTCAATGTATAGATTTAGGCTAAAGACATGAAGTCAGCGAGCTGCGGGGCGCAAGCGGAGCGGACAGCACTCGACTAGCGCGAAACGTTCGAACAGTGCTTCCTACTCCGCTGCCCGCTGACTTCGAAACCGAGGTCTAAGAGTAACAAGAATGTGCAGGTGGAATCGCGGTGCACAGCTATTACCATTTTTATTTATTTTTACAATTTTTGAAATGACATTTCGTATGCGACAAGTAGGTATTTATGCTAGGCACACCAGTAGGTACCTATGGTAGGTGGATTAAAAGTTAATGTCGTTGTAAACTGACAGAGTCTTGTCCATGTTTTATCTTACCGTCCGATAGTGACCCTTTTTCAGGTTGACTTGTGGAATATTAAACAGTCACGGTCTACGGGTTATAGCAGTGATAGCCTAGTGGTATGACCGGCGGATTGCCAAATCATAGGTCTCGAGTTCGAACCCAAGGCACGCACCTCTGACTTTTCGGATTTATGTGCGTATTGTTAAATTATCACTTGCTTCAAAAACGGTGAAGGAAAACATCGTGAGGAAACCGGCATGCCTGAAAGACTATTCTCGACGGCATGCGATGCCAAGTCAGAGGCCCATGGGCGGCATTAAAACTCTGACACCAGGTTAGTTACTAACCACACGATAAGAAGAAGACGGTCTACTTAAACGTCTCGTTTTAGGGTTCTGTCTGTTAAGTCTTAGATCGCGAGTTCGAACCCTCTCGAACCTCTGACTTTTCGGATTCATGTGCGTATTGTGTAATCATCACTTATTTGCTCAAAACGGTGGAGGGAAACGTCGTAAGAAAACCGACATGCTTGATAGATATTTGTCGGCGGCATTGAAGCCAGAGTCAGGAGCCCGATGGGTGGCTTATAAATTCTAACATAAGAAAAAAAAAGAAGAAAACGAGAGAGAGAGAGAGAACGAGGAACGAGGAACGAGGATTTTGTATCCAAAGGGTGCCAACAAAACCCTGTTGCTATGCCGCTGTCTGATACTGGGCGACATCTCAGGAACCGTAATAGGAAGACAGATGAAAACTATACAGACTGTAGATATTTCTATAAATTGCAGTTACAACAACGAAAAAATAATAAATTTAATAAACTTCTTCTTTCTCTTATTATAGTAGATGTCCAATTTGGACATCTACTATAATAAGAGAAAGAAGTGTACATACGCCAGCGAGCACATCAACCTACCCCAAACTGTCAAATTTCCCCAATTGAACATGAACCTTATTCTGTTTGGAATAAAGTTGATAAACTATCAAAGAAATTTGACACATTGGGGTAGCTTGATGTACTGGCCTCTGTACCTATTTGCACACCTCAGGCAAAACCCTTCGGGGCATACAGTCGTGATATTATGTTGAAGCTTCCATAAAAAGAAACGTGTTTTGCTTGACCATAAAACTCGCTATATCTGTATCAGTGTGATGGTACGGAATCCTTTATGTGCATTCCGTCTCTCACTTGGACAGTTTTGACAACTAACTTGCTACGGTCTTCCTGTCCGATTATAACTTAGGTGTATTCAAGGCTAGAGTGAATAGGCTCTTAATAAGCTAGTGCGCTTCATCATCACTGATTGTATCACTGCTCACCACCAGGTGGGATTATAGTCAAGAACTAGGTTATAATTAAAAAAGGAGTATGCCAAGATTTTCTTTTTATTCTTTCTATGTAGGTACTCAACATCTTAGCATTGAAGCTTATGTCCTGAGCCTTTTTTTGAGAATTTCCAAAAGATAAAAACACTTTTTGAAATTTAAACCAAGACGTCATGCTATGCAGTACCACTAAGGATCAGAACATCAACTTTCTGCATTAGCAGTCCTTATTTTTACTTAGGCAATGGAAAAGACCACAATGCCCCGATTTATACCTCTCACTCATTTCATCAGTAACATGTTATGCACCACTTGATCAATATTAGCCGACGAAGCAAAAATACATAATGATTCATGGAATAGTTTATTACCTACATGCTTTTGTCTTATTCCTCTTAACTTATTGCTTGGTAAGGAATTGTTTCTTATAAGTATGAGTTAGTGATACTTTCGGGAAATATGCTTCAATTAAGTAAAAATACTTGGGATTACCCAGCGGTTATCGAATCACCTGGCATGCTTGAGGTTGCGGGTTTCAATTCGGGTAAGTACCCGGTATCAATTTCACAGCACTGACATCGATAAAGGAAAGCACTGTGAGCAAACCTACACTAATGAATGTTATTCTGCAATCATAATCACCTTGGTAAGTTTGGTGATTAGTACTCTTGCCTTCTCTGTACCAGAAGAGGCATTTGCCCTGCAGGGCTAGCATGCGCTGGGGATATAACTTTTATCCACCGGTTATTTCCACTGACAAGGGATACAATTATCTTATCCACCTGCCAAAGCACGGCAACAGGGAGAAAGAGAATTATATCACTTTTTGACATTAGAGGTGGATACTCATCCACGGCTTATAGCATGGCGAATTGGCGACTAGTGAAAGATTTTGCGATTCGAGCAATCCCAATTGACAACAAAACAAAATAAATATCCAGTACAGATGTAATAGAACAATGAAAGTACCTACTTTGGCTTACATGACATTCGACTATTGTGTAATTTCATAAAAGTTTTCTTATAATGGCAATAATTTCGAGGACAAGCGTTTCCCCTGGTTTATCCCCGTGAATAGTTTATCCACCCATGTCGCCATGCTCGCAGGGTGGATAAAAATGACAGAGGGGAATAGTATTTTATCCTCTCCCCGTGGAAAGAATATCTCCGGCTATGCTAGCCCTGCTGCAGTAGGACAATAATTAGGCTTGATGCCATCAACTGCGCTTAACTAAAAAATTTAAAAAACCCCCACCGCAAAAAAGTAAAACATTTAAAAAGTTAAAAATAACACTTTAGCCATGAAATTTTACTTCACGTCGGGGTACCGCTTAAGTAAGAAATGTTCCTAGTACTTTAGGTATGTAGATACCTACTTAATTTAACGGTACCCCGACGTTACGTAAAATTTCATGGCTAAAGTGTTATTTTTAACTTTTTAAATGTTTTACTTTTTTGCGGTGGGGGTTTTTTAAATTTTTAATTTAATTTTTATTTTATATTTTTTAAAAGCATTAATTTTGTTTTATAGAGTTTATAGTTATGAGAATTTTACAGTGCATTGTATGTAGAGTCAAATGCTGGTTAAAACAAATCCAAACACGACATATCTGCTATTATTTTGTCAAGGGTCTACCTACTGATGTGCTGGATAGCCTGGCTGCAGCATCAACTCCTCGTGTTGCCATCAAGGCATTGTATGCAGAATCAAATGCTGGTTGAAATGAATCCAAACACGACATATCTGCTATTATTTTGTCAAGAGTCTACCTACTGGTGTGCTGGATAGCCTGGCTGCAGCATCAGCTCATCCAGTTGCCATCAGTGCATTGTGTGCAGAATCAAATGCAGGTTAAAATGAATCCAAACACGACATATCTGCTGTTATTTTTCCAAGAGTGTATTAGTCTGCTAGATATCCTGGCTGCATCAGACCAAATACACCACAATGTTGCTTATTAATATTACACACATGGGTGTTTGAAATTTTAAGACACACATATGTTTGTAAGTAAAGATAATACCCATAGACGTCTAAAATAGCAACGGTAGCTAACACACAAGAGCTGATATCCTTGAAACGGCTGAACCGATTTTGATGAATTATGTCTAAGAACCATCGCAAGAAACCCTGCTTTCAAATAAAAAAAACCGCATCTAAATCGGTTCACCGGTTTGGGCGCTACGGTGCCACAGACAGACAGACAGACAGACAGACAGACAGACAGACAGACAGACAGACAGACAGACAGACACACACACATAGCGGTGAAACTTATAACACCCCTCTTTTTGCGTCGGGGGTTAAAAAATACATTCATCTCTTCAAGGTATTACCTATCATTTATAAAGTTATATTTATGGTGACAACCCATAAATAAAACTTAACTATAAATGATATTTTTAGATTTAAAGGACAATGCCCATTTATAAAGGAAGCTTTGGCCAATTTATGCCCATGAAAAATACAAATGATAAGCATTATGATCGACGTCACAGTTAAAGGAACAACAGCTGTTTTTCACATAGAACTCGGTGGAACTTTTTTATTAAGAATTGTAATCCCTACCTTATAGTAGATACTGACCACCAAACTGAAATATTAAATTGCAATAAACAATTGAGTGTCATTAAAAATCGGCTTTTGATACTTCTGTACTTATCACTAATTGGTTTCGTCGACCTCAATCTTGACCTGCGGTCAGAGATGACGTTGACGATGGAACGAGCTTACCCAAAAGAAGCCTAACCAATTTTGTTGCGTAAATTTTTTTTTAAATATTTGTATATTTTTGGATCGAAAAATTTAACGTGAGACATGTGGTAACAATTTTTTTTTACGCTACCTCGCGACTTAAACAGATTGGGGTCATATAAAGGGAAGTTACTAAATTAGTATATTTTTAGTATTTATTACATACCTATACGCAAAAAAATGGCCACAAATGGACATAATATCCCTTTGTAGTCGTTACGAATAGTTCCAAGCTTATAAGTCTGACAATCAGTCTTAACAAAGGATATTTCATTACTCTGTAACTAAGTTGTGGAGGTCAGATAGTCCGTCGCTCCATGTAAGATACTGGCTGGTATTTCATCACATCATGTAGTTTCTTGCCCATTCTTCACCATTATGTAATTTGTATACAGTATTTAGAAATATATAAGTATGTTTATCAGCTGTTTAGTACCCATAACACAAGCTCAGTTTAGCTTGTAAGGGGCAGCTATAATCATTTGGTATTTTTTTTTACTTTTAAGTATTTGGAGGTATGAGGAACAGGGTGTTAAGTTCTACATCCACCATTGAAAAGGGAGGATCCTCCGACCAGACAGACGGGTGTTGTGTCTGGTGGGCTAACTACTGCCCGACGGTTGTTGTTGGGAACTTGTTTACCTTCGAATTGCGCGGATAACTCTGATACCGCGATGTAGGATATCGGTCATTAGTTCGTATGTGGCGAGATAGATGTCGCTACAAGTATTATGACGTTCAAAAGTGCTTTATAATTGAAATAAATTTGACTTTGAATTTATTGGGACTTGATGGCGTTGTGTGAAGGTTGCGGGATATTATTATTATACAAAACTTCACTTTGAGAGGAGCACCTAGAATCATAACACTTTACTTAACTTGGACGTGTGGCGTTCAAATTTTTGAACCTTTCCTCCTTTTAATGGCATAGGTAATTGAAATAAATGATTTGACTTTGACTTTGACATTTGGTTAGAATGAAAGCCAAAAGGTTGGTTCGTTGGATTATACTTTTATCAATTTTTACTATAATCTTAGACAATTAGAAGATCTCATCAGTTTGACTTAATTACTAGCTAAAGTCGGCACCACAGAGATCGTTTGTTAGAACTTATTATCTTCAGCAGACTTTCTTAAGTTCCTATTAATTACCTGGAACAATATCTATCAAACTAATCCCAACTCAGTTTGCACTCATTAAGAACATAGTCGACTGTCTTAGCGAGAATATACAGCGACGTGTTCTCAGAAACTAATTTTACACGTGCCTTCATTAGAAAGTAATTAGGGATAAGCAAACTATTCATAATAACTAAAAACTAACATGTCACACCACTTTATCACATATTAGAGGTTTGAAAGTCCTTACCAAAGCTTCAAAAGTTAAAACTTACGATGGCACAACCCTAGGATGTTTTGATAGTACCTCGACATAGGAAACTCGACCTTATACCTAACAGATTTAGAACAAATCATTTCAAATTCGAAAGCATTATTCAATTTGTCGGACTAATTCAAATACCGGCTGTAATTTGCCGTTCGAATCACCAACATTATTGAATTTTATGCTTTATTCCTAACGTCTTAAGAGTGAAATAATATTTTCGGGGTGTCAAAATAAGTTGGCCTTAGCATTAACTATGGGCGCTCAGTGAGATCCGTTTTCAAACCCAATTTGCATGTAAATTCATCGAAGTCGGTTCAGATTAACTTTAGGATAGGAGTTATTGAACGCACTCCAGGGTTTGTGCAGACTTAAATTTTATTTTGGTACTCTTTTTTTTGTAATTTAATTTCTGAACAAAAAAAAAAAATCCTATGTTGCCAGGCAATTGTGCTTATCGAAGTAGACGTCCAAAGAGGCAGATTGCCTATGCATTGGACTAAACAAATTAAACCGTAACGGAAGATGCACCTTATGAGTGCACTTGATGCATAAAAATGCGTTCTACATGGCGCCAAAGGTATTCGATCACGTTCCGCCGCACATTATAAAATTGAATATTAACTTATTTAAGAAAAAATAAAAGAACTTTTAATTTAAAAACCTTATTTTAATATTTCCGAGTTTCTAAGAGACTGAGTTTTAACATAGTTTATTTTTTAATTTTCATTTTGTTTACAATTTGCGATCATTATTAATGTCATAATATTTTAAGTAAATTAATCTGTGTCATGTGACATAAATTATAAATTATTCCTAATTTCTATGACGAGGTTTTGACACTATTCTGTAGCATATTTTTTAATGATTTTATTTTATTTTGAAATGATAATTGCATTGAATAATGGAAAAACCTATAAATACAAATATGTGTACGCTGTTCAAACATAACTGTGCTGAGTTGAACAAAAATGAAGATTCGAGAAACATTCACTATTGCATTTTGCTCTAAGTCTGCCCTTTCTCCGTTTCCCATTAAAATTCTGTTATGAAAGTCTGGTTTTGGATACATTTTTGAAGTTGAAGCCTTGCTGTAGATCCTATCAAAGCTTTCAAACAATTTCTTCAGCTTCAGCATAATGTTATTTATCAATCATTCTTTATGTTTACAAATAAAGAACGGCGAACTCAATGCCGTAGACATTTTTACACAGCCAAACTTATAATTTAGAATTGAAAAAAATAATTTTAATTTGAATTAAATTTACCAATCGTATTCAATAATTTGCATGTCATTATGTTATGATTGAAAAGTGCAGTATACCGAACTTACTATTGTGTACAGTTGATTCCGTCATAATAAAGCGATATCAACCGCAAGTGTAGATTGAAGATTAAGTAACGCTTGTTTAGCTTGTTCTGCGTAAGGGTGACTATTCAAAGTTGGTCATATCGAAACCCTTCCTTGTCTCAGAAAGCAGTTTAAGGCTGTCATTCAAAGATTTGTCAGTCGATAAGGCTGAAGAGTCATACCTAGTACACCAGGTTATAGCATGTGGTAGTCAGATAGGCAGGACTGATACTGCTAGCCTGCATCATCCCACTGCTGGGTAAAGGTCTCTCGCGAAGACTTCCTTTTTTTCGATCCAGGGCTAAAGTGGGTCACTAGTGGTTTAATAAGTCCAAGTCGCTCCGCCATCTTCTTGGGGGTCTACCGCGACGACTTCTAGCTGTGTCAGGGCTCCACGTGGTGCGCCGTGCCCTCGTCTCTGGAGTAGGCAGTGACTTGTCGCTGCCGGCCGTGGTCGAGAGGATGGTCGGCAGCGTCGAGTCCTGGGACGCGTTGGAGTCCTTCTGCGAAACAGTCATCTCGCAAAAGGAGGCTGTGGAAAGGGAGAGGGAGATTACCTCCCTTCGCCCTGCCCGCAGTAGACGTACCGGACATCGCCTTCTTCCAGCCCCCCTGAATGGGTCCAGGGCGACGGACGCGGGGATGTCCGCCGCCCCCACGTACATGGACCCGAGGTGGCGGTGCGTCTTGTTCACGCGCGCCCCTCTTAGATGTCGCGAGGGGAGTCCAACACCTCACTCCCCTCGCTGACTTGGCGAGGCCCGCGGGGCCGGCACCAGTCGGGGGTCGCGGAAGTATCTTCTGTTCCCGTGACCCCGGCGCAGGTGTGAGAAGGAACACGGGGTGGTTTTTATTCAGTAAGAGTCTGACAGACCCTTCCGCCTCTCCGGGCGGGGGACATCCATGAGGATTTTCCACCCCTCAAAAAAAAAACAAGGGCTCCACGTGGTGGTTAGTTTGGCCCACAGCTCATTAGGCATACGAGAGACGTGACCAGCCATGTCCCATCATTGGCAGATGATAGTTGAATACGCAGTTTATATACTTTGAAATTTCAATTATATCTGTTTAATTTAATTTGGTAAACAATGGTTTACTTAAAATAATATATTAAAATTAATAATGCTTCCTCTCTCCTAACTGGCTCATTTTGCTGTTCCCGACAGGGTCCTTATGATTTAGTTGTAAGTTTAACACCTAAGAATAAACATGTGGAATGCAATAAAGTATCGAGTATTGAGTAGTAATTTATTTATTTTGTAACTTAATATAGCAATAGGCAAAATTCACGCATGTCCCTTTTATAAGTAAGCAACCAACATGATGACGTTTGTCCAATGTTTTGCCAATCCTGGCCACGCTATTTGCTTAGGACATCAAACGTTGGCAAACATTTGTTTTTCATTTCAAATATTTGTTTCCACTGTCACTATTTGTGTACCGCATATTGTTTTCTGCTGTTTATCTTCATTATAGATGCTGTTTCAAAGTCCTCGCTTGTTGTGAAACAGGTTAATTTGTAGTTGTATTGTTTTTGGGGTGAAGGACCACATTGATAGGCCTGTTTGTACCGAAGGAACCATTAACGGAAATTGTCTAAAAATACAAACTTGAAATTGAATCTAATTATTTAAATTGGACAAAAATTTGCGGTTTTGTTGGATTTTCAATAGTCTCTTCATAAATTGACTGATTTTCTGTTTTTAAACTATTTTCTTTTAGAATGAGTTGTAATAATTATACAGAGGTGTTTAAAGATAGAACAGAACATAACTTCATGCCTATAATCCCCGAAGGGCTAGGCAGAGGTGTACCTGTAATGCACCCACCTTTCACCAGCTATATTAAAGTCCCATGTTATAAGGGGCGAGCCTATTGCCAACAATTGGGCCCAAATCTGGACTCCGGGCTACTACTAAGAAATATCAGATGGAAAAACTCAATAACAATTTGCGCGACGTGGAGCCGAACCCGTCACCTCATCATGCTCAGCAGCAGCGCTTGTCGAAACGAGGCAGTCTATTAAGGTAGGTAGGTATTTGAAGACGTTGAAGTTTTACCCAAACTGTCCAAGTAAGGGTCGCACGCGAATGATTCAATCATCATCATCTGCTTAGCCTTTTCCCAACTATGTTGGGGTCGGCTTCCATTTTAACCGAATGCAGCTGAATACCAGTGTTTTACATGGAGCGACTGCCAGTCAGACCTCCACAACCCAGTAACTGGGTAACATGATACCCCTTGGTTAAACTGGTTGTCAGACTTTCTGGCTTCTGACTACAAGTAACCACTGTCAAAGATCTACAAATGACAGCCGGGACCAACGGATTAACGTGCTTTCCGAGGCACGGAGGAGCCTTGGTATGAAATAAATGGTCACCCAGCCACGGACCGACCTCGTCACGCGTAGCTTAACCTTCAATCGACCCATGCGGCTGTAATAATTTAGCTACAAGCTCCTCCGCGAAAGATTCAATCGTACAAGATTTAAAAAAAACACATTGCTCGCAGATGAGAATTCCAATTTTATTTTTGGTATTTATTCTCTGCTTACAAGGTTACAAAGTTACAATCGAAATCATCAATCAGTATGTCCACCTTTCAACTGTCTATAATGTATTGTTTATGTAGTACAGCACGCTGACAGACAGATAGAGTAGGCTTACTTACGCCCGATATTAATATTCTATCTCAATCCAAATTCCATTCCTTTGTTTTTGACGGCTGCTTCTGATTGGACATTTTTAAGACTCGGATAGGCGAATTCGGTCGTTGATTGGTTACAGACAAAGATCGGGATCAAGATAGCAACCGAGATAGATTATTAATATCCAGCGTTATAGGGTTCCTTGGGCGTATTATTGTTAAACTTCTACAATACGATACGAGACACATGCGACACAATGGCGACACGATGTGAATAATCACATTATAAAAATAATTAGGTATTTAATTGGTCCGTAAATAGATAATAATTTATTGACATAGTCATAATTACATTAATTAATGGTATGAATACTATGTAACGTAGCGGCTTACATAACGCGTATCTGAATCTGAGCCAGAAAAGCGAAATTTAGTAATATAATAAATATTAACAGGTTCTTCTTCTCCAGAGGCGCTTTCTGTGAACCAAGGTAACTGGAAACAGTGGTTTCTATGAAAAAGTTTACGGCAAGAAGTGCTATCTATAAATTGTTTATTTTTCTCCACAATATTACTCTTAATGCTAGTCTTATTTCTAAAGTCACATAAAGGTGGGGCATTATATTGTGGGAGACTGGTGCCTAAACTAGGCTCAAGGCCTGTATTTCAGGTCACCAGGACTCCTCCATTTAAATTTAACAAACTATGTTATGTACTCGTACAAACGGAATGCAATAAGGAAATGTCAACACTTAGGCTTAAGGAATCAATTAGTATTTTATAGTAATTATAAAATAGTTAGTATTGATGGGAGTACGGTTGAGTGTGTACTGCGTGTTTGTGAAACTTGTGTAGTTAGAGAAGTGTGTGCAGTGGCTGTGTGTGTGGGGGGATATATGAAGAGAGGTCTCTGTCAACTGTGCTTCCTATGTACTGAGATGTCTACAAACAATGTTTTCTAACAACAAAGTTTTCGGCGAAACGTCCTGTCTAGGAATACAGATTTCTATTGCCTGTGCTTTCTGTATGTATTCATATCGTACAAGCGTATTCCTATATTAGGTTCCACGCTTGGGTACAAAACCCCAAGCAAACTAAAATATCAGAATCGTAATTAATCACAAAAAATAACAAAAGTACTTAATACAAATCCAAATTCCCCTTCTGTTCAAAGTTTGCACGGTGACATAGCGTTCAAAGGAGCAGTCGACACTACACAAAACACATACAAAATCAACCTTATTCTAATTGAACCAAAGTGTACAATCAAATAACATAACACTCAAAGCATTGCCTCGTTTGCCTAAAGCAAAGATCAAAGTTAATAAATTAAACCACTTATAAAGATGTGCCTTTATATATATGGAGATTTTGATCTCCGAAACTATTGAATTGATTTTAATTAGGTTATCCTTTGATGTCATGTGTTAAGGTACTCATTAAGTTAGACGGCGAGTGGGGAAAATTAGTTCGTATGCCAGAGTTATTTCTAATACTTAATTGAAAGCTTTGATAAAACCAGGGTCTAATGACTAGGCAGCTGATATTAATAAATAAGTAGGTAAAGATGTGAATCTAATTCCACAAAAGAAAATGTATGTGGAAATGGGTAACTAGTCTATACTAATAATTATTATAAAGAGAAAAAGTTTGATCGTTTGTTTGTATTGAATAGGCTCCGAACCTACCGGACCAATTTGAAAAATTCTTTTACTATCCGCGGGTGATAAAAGCTACTTTTAATCACGGTATTCCCACGGGAACGGGAGCTACGCGGATAAAACCGCTTGACGTCTGCCAGTATTGACATAAGTAGGTAACTGTTGTAATTCTATTTGACATGTCTCTTCAATGTAACCTTCGATGTTTGTTATAAATGTTTGGCTAATTGAAACTGATTTTGTAGCAATTAAGTTTTTTTTTTTAATATTATAAACTAGTGCTTGACTGCAATCCCACCTGATGGTAAGCAGTGATGCAATTAATGATGGAGAAGCGTACTAGTTTATTAAGAGCCTATTCACTTTGGCCTTGAAAATACCTAAATTAGACTCGGACGGGAAGACCGCAGTAGGCAAGTTATTCCAGTCCTTCGATGTGCGCGGTATAAACGACGAAGCGAAACGCTTTGTCCGAATCGTGAAGGTGCCAACGATGTAAGGGTGGACACTCGCCGTACGCCAGGTTGTCCGATGGTAGACGGGTGATGGCGAAATGAATTCATGTTATTCCCGTGCACACTCTCTAAAAATGTATCCTATAGAACTTTAATGCAATTATGGTTAAATCAGAAGTGTTTGAGGAAAAATAAATTACTAGTCCAGGGATGGCGAACCTTTCCTTTTTAATATTGGTGCACGTGCCATTGTAATTATATTAAAAATATACACAATAATTATTCTTTGTGATTTGATGAACAAAAATTAAACTATTTATCATGAATTGATAGATTAATTAATTCAAAAGTGGTACAGCATTATTCAATTGTAATGTCTACCTTTTTATGTTTATTAAAATAAACGTATCGTACGGTATGGTTTATTAGAATAACCCTTATTAAAACGCTGGGAGCTATACTTCCCACATCTCAGATTGAAGTAAATCGTGTTTTATTTTTATATGCTTAAACCTAATGCAATGTAATATTTATCTACGCAATCTTAACATTTCAGAGAACTTTTTTTAATGGCAACACTTTTCAGAGAATTATTACATGTCATGGTAAACACACGTCAAAGTCAGTTGACGTGATTTTGCCGCCAAAAACGACCGTTATTTTTTAGTTTTTTGTGTAGTGCTGAAAAAAAATTAGGTGAGTAGATTTGAGTTTTAGCTATGTAAACTAGACTATATTACGGTTGCGTGAAACGTAAAATATGCCCAGAATCTTTCGTTTATACCTTGGTAGAGTCGATTGAAATTGAGTCTCTAAGTGGGAAGATATCATACCAGTGTTCGTCACTGCACACTACATTCGGAAATTCTATATATAAAATACGTGTCTAAAAAAACTTGATGCAACTTATTTATTATTATTCGTTATTTCCTGATCAGATATTTAGACATCTAGTCTCAATACATTAGAATTTATTGTTTTTATTTTGTTTTAGAAAAATGCCACCTAAAAAACTAACTGAAAAGTTGATAGAAAACATTTTAGAAGAGGATGATTGTTCCGATAATGATTCCGATGACGATTTAGTTTACGGTGATTTTATAATAAGTCCTTCAAGGTCATTTTTGCAACAAAATGAGGAGGATAGAATCGAGATGCGGATAGAATTCTTCCCTTAGTAAAAGAAACTTGCATTGATGAGTACTTTCACCTGCTTTATTAAATAATATGATCTATATAATTTTTTACGATAAAATTTAATTCACAAGTGGAGTCAGGGCAACTAGCTAGTGTTTTAAAATTTTGATGTCATACTGGACACTGGGAGCTATAGTTCCCACCTTTCCAACCTTTTTACAAGAGAGAACAGACGACGGGATATATACTTCCCACCAAAAAAAGGTTACTTCCCCCCCACTAACCCCTCTTTTGTGTGTATTTTTGAAATCTACGACCCAAAATTACCCAGGAACGTATCTTACTTTTTTGTTAACTCCTCCACAGGCTCGCGTTTGAATAAGGGATAACTCATTATCGTACGATATGCTAACGTCAATAAGTCTGTACATTTGCGTGCTTAAAATGAAATAAATAAATACAATGAAAAGTCATAATATTACTAGTTCATGAATATTGGCGTTCCCAAATTATTGTGTAGTCTGCCAGCACTGGCACGCGTGTCATTGGTTTGCAATCCCTGCGTTAGTCGTTACTATACTCCATCTACAATAGCATAAGAAAAAATAGGTTCAGCAGGAATGCAGAACATTTTATTTTAAAGATTCGTGAAAACAATCTTTATTAAAATTGTTTTATTTCAAATTTAGAAGAATAAAAATGAAATGAAGAACGTGTCCATGTATTGTTCCATCCCTGCTTCTTTGAGGATTTTATCATTGACACTACAATATTCAACGAAAATGAAATAACCATTTCTTAAAATAAATTGTTGAAATGGTTACATCTAAGCGTGACATGACAGCTGCTTTGAAAATAGATTATAATAAATTCGGCGTCTATCGTAATTGTTACATGCTTAATTAATTGTACTGTTGTTACAAAGTGTGCACAAACCAAGTGTGTGTGGTTAAATAACCTTTTTTTAACTTCTGTCTAATGCTATTAATGTAAATGGAGTATACATACATTAAAGTGTACGTTTAGATACCCAGCATAAGGTAGTAACATGTAACAGTCACGCTCGTAGTCTCCAAAGGATTAGTTAGAGTTGAACTGTCGTAGTCTGCGGAACTGTATAATAGTATTAGGTCTCAAGTCATATGAGGATAGTTAGGGAGCATGCTAATAAATGAGTAATGCACGTACAGTATACACTGACAAGCATAACCTACTATGGAGTTTCAATAGAACAAGAGGTCAGCAGGCCAAGCCATATTACAAATTCTAATTCTATGATCGTAATCGATAAGGCGACAATAGAAAGAAAATGGCATATATGGAATCAGCTGTTTGTCACCTGTCAAGTGTCATTTACAAATTCTACTCGTTAACACTTGACAGTTGACAAGCAGCTGATTCCATATACGCCATTTTCTTTCTATTGTCGCTTTATCGATTACGATAATAGAAATAGAATTTGTCATATGGCTAGGCCTGCAGGTTATACTGGTTATTTACTGTATGTAAACCACTATTTTTTAATTAGTTCAAAAAAAAATTGGGCTGTTTCCGTACCTGTTACTGATCATATTTGCGTAATCAAAAGTAAAAAAAAAAACAAAATTTAATTTTTAAATATGGTACTATTTAGTAAAACTTGACAAACGAAAATAGCTCTTGGAGGCGAGGTATGCTTGAGCGAGATCACGCGAACGTGAGCTAGAGATGACGATGAATGAATACTAAGTTACTTTGTCATGAATAGCCTGTACAATATTTCCATAAAAACTGAATTTATTATTTAATTAAAAATTTAAGTTGAGATTTTCTCATTAATTTTTAAAGTAATAAATAACAATACAGATAAATAGAACTAAGAAAAAAGCTAGCTAAAAAATTCTACATTTCAATCCAGTACCATATTCATGGTGTCCCTAAGCTTGTGGTTCAATATCCTTTTTACCCAGTATAAGTTCATTAACACTCAATAATTAGCTATCTACTAAAGTGTCTTCACGCTAGAAAAGGATTATATTTCCTTTTGTTTTGCTATATGACAGCGTTAGTAAACTAAGTCAATGTACTTGTCTGGATTCCGGAAAACTTACAGATGAACCAGAAAAAGGTTAGACACCCTGAAGATACGGAAATTTATTGCTAGTGCCAACTTCTAGTAAACTTTTAGTACTATATCTTCTAGATCCCGAAGGCACTTAAATCTATCTTCCTCAAAGTACAGAGTTTGAAGGGAAGAGTTGTCTTTCTACTGCTTCTGTGGTGTCCTGGTCACAAGTGCTTAAGTTTGAATCCCGGATTGGGCAAAGTGATATTGGGTTTTTCAATCTGACTAAGTACCCGGAGCCCTGATTCGAATCAGTTTGATGGTAATAAGTTCATCCCATTTTATATGTAACCTAAAACATTTATTTCTTAGACCGTGGCTTTCTGATGAAAATTATAACGTTATATTTTATTTGCGGCGCGGGACTGCAATTGATGAAGTAATCAAATTAATATTGGATTTTATTATTCATATTTTGAAGTTTAAATGCTTGTTAGACTGTTTCTATCCTGATCCATCAATATATTGATTAGTAGAATAAAAATGTGAATGTGTTTTTTTTAACAGTCGGTCTATACTACTTTCTTTTTTTAAATAAAGGAGAATGCAAATTCTTAATGCAAAATAATCTATCTAAAGAATAAAAAGTTGTTTTCCTATGGGCCTATTAGTTCATCCAAAGGTTGTCTGTAAAAGATCACTTTTAGCGATAAGGCCGCCCGTTGTAACACACTATGTAGCCCTTAAGATTTTAATTTGTAATTTTTTATGGTGTACAATAAAGAGTATCTACTATTCTATTATTTTTTTCATACCTCTACGACATAGATATGTTGGTCTTTTGTTTTATTTCTTCACAGTCGTTTTCATTGACATTCCACAATAACAATCCAAGTATTCTTTTTTTGGTATTGTTCGTCAGCACGTGGAGCTCCTCAAGTTCCGAGTTGAGCTCACTGTTACTGACAAATGCTTGCACTGACTGATTTGGTCCCCCCATATCTGTACGGTTCTACCCTCAAAAGACCATCTCAGACACTAATCTGCTTGGTTCTTAACAAGATAATGTCTGGACTTTCAAAGAGACTATGACTTCTGACTTTCAGAGTAGTCAGATAGTGCAACTCAGATCTCATCTACTTGTTAAAAAAATCACGTGTAAAAGTGTCTGTGAAAACCTATTTGTAGAAATAAATATGTATAATTTATAGGACCAACTTATTTCCACTTAAGTGTTTGAACGTAGTTTTCCATCCTACACTAAGCCACCGTTTACATTATTATTATTAATCATCCCCTTTAATTACCAACTACTAAGTTTTAGTAAAACTGTCAGTAACAGATGTGACAACGATATCTAGTAGGTTTTAAGACGTTTAGTTTGCCAATAGATGATATTATTTTAGGTAGTCTAAATAACATTTGTTGTAACTAAGAACCTAAATATTGGAAATGATAACAAATACATATTTGATACGGAATTTTATTGAATTTATTAACCTGGACTCATAGTTAATATAAGTTTGAAATCGCCAATCCGCCTTGAGCAAGCGTGGCGATCAATGCTCAAAGCCTTCTCTGTATGAGAAGAGGCCTTTGCCCTGCAGTAGGACAGTAACAGGCTGGTATTATTATTATTATTGAAAAAAATATGTTGTTGGTGACAAAAATCGAAAAGATTATGCTTAAATAAATAACTGTTAAATAAATAAATATTCCACAACTTTCACACAACGCCATTTAGTCCCATGCTAAGTAGAGCTTGTGTTATGGGTACTAATCAGCTGATAAACATACTTATATATTTCTAAATACATACATATCATAATGAATGAAAGGTGACTAACGAAAGGTAGTGGTAACTATAACCTACTACCCGTCCTACCTACCTGTGGTAGAGTTCTATATTATATTCTGAATTCACTGGATTTTTAGTCTGTAAGCCTTCCTAAAAATAAAATAAATAGATAAATAAACTAAATGAAGATGGAAACGCCGAGAGCGGATGTCATAGACCTTATCGGGGAGGTTCTTCAGAAAGGTCAGGTGCGTACTACTCGCAACCAGCGCGGCGTGTGTGTATGACAAAATGTATAAATGTAAACGAAAGAAAATACCTACGTATACAGTAAGAATCGTAGCAGATGTCGCTCTGTAGTTTCTGCCATCCCCATGGGAAAAAGGCTTAAAATTGTGTTATAATAACATAAAAGATCAAAGCGCGTATTTTTCGTGTGGGCCATAATCTACCACGCGGGCCCAGTGCGAGTTGGCAGATCTATGTCACATGTCCTCGAATTTTTGGTTCTAGCGACGAAATAAATTACACAAAGTAATGCGTCTGCCTGGATTCGAACCCACGACTTATAAGTCAGGGCCTCCACCACTGAGCCACCACTGCTATAACCAATGTGTGACTACAACAACGTTTTTTATAACACTCAATTGATTATTGCATTCTATTATTATAATTTCTCTTCGGTGGTCAAAAATATCAAAATAAAAGATTGCCAATCTTAATCGGTCCACCGAGTTCTATGTGAAAAACAGTAATTGTTTCTTATCTGTGATATCAATCCTAATGCCTATCATTTGTTTTTTCCATGTGCATCAATTAGCCAAAGTTTTTTCAGCAAATGGGCATTTCTAATTGTTTGTAAGATTGTATTATCTCCTTATGAAACAACGTTTACTAATGAAAAGCTACATTATTGACGAATATAGAATACTAGCAGATATCCCGCAGTTTCCCCCCCCCCCGTAGGTCCCGTTCCCGTGGGAATGCAGAGATAAAAAGTAGCCTTCGTGTTAATTCAGGTTGTCAGCTAACTCCATATCAAATTTGATTGAAATCCATTCAGTAGTTTTCACGTGAAAGAGTAACAAACTTTCATCCATCCATCCATCCTCACAAACTTTCGCGTTTATGATAATAATAATATTAGTAGGATTCTTTATGGTAAATCTCAATGTGAACGAAATCACAAGAAGAAGCGAGTCTTATTATAAAAATAGACGTGAAAACATAAAAATCTTCCATTTTCATTCATCAAAGTGCGAATGAAACGAAGCACACGTTTTTATTCAAAAATAAAAGACAAAACCACTCACATTTACAAAGTAGGTACTCATAATATTTTTAATCCCCAAACAGTATTAAGGGGTAACGTAATACGGTAATACGTAATAATAAAGGGTAATAATATATATTCGTGCAATATACGATGTAGCAATACCGAGGTGAGTTACTGAGGTTTCGGTTTTCTTACTTAAGGTAAAAGCGTTAGGTAGTCCGGGAAATTCAAATTGAACGTACATATTTCTCCAACTCAAATAATTGTATTTTTTTTACTGTCACGCAACTTAATATTGAGCTGCGTTCATAGGGTTTTATTTTAAAAATGTGAGGAAATGACTTATGTCCACATATGAAGACAATTGGTCACCCAAAAATCTAAATTCAAAAATCTAATATAAAACAGAAAAAAAACTACTTTTTGCGCTTATTCGGCATAATTATCAACTCACAACCTTATAAGCTTATGCAAGAAGCCAGGTAGTCGGCACTCTTTGCCGAATAGTTACTGATTTGTCACTTTCTGGCCAGACTCTGCTTTCTCAACTAAGTAAATATCCGGATAGTAGGTTTAATTGAATATTCGACACCTAGTTTAAACCATTTCTACTAAATATAATTTAAATCAGCCTTAGATATTGAACTAACACGTGCAACCCCTTAACAAAATCCCCTTATACATAGAAGATCCCATCCAATATTTTGTAGGTGTTACCACATATTGAATAAGCGTCTGTTGACGCAACTGCTTTGCCCTGCGGCTTCGTCCGCACTATTTATCTTTTGTCCTTGCCAAGGAATGACTTGTATGCAGCTCATGTTTTAATAATGATAGCAGAACACATTGTTTATTCGGCTTCTCTTAGGGTAATAATGAAATATGTGGTTCTGATTACTTTGCCCTGAGGGATGCGCGTAAGGTCAACATTATTTGTGTTAGGGAAAATGACGAACGCAACTTGTGTTGGTTTAGAGTGAGATGGGTCGATATGATTAGAATTTCGAAGATAGGGTGAAAAGGTTAGGCTAGTAAATGTGCCAGTTAAGAAACAAGAGAAGTCAATTCACTAATTAATATTAAGTAATATTTCTCCAAATCGAAATTTTAATTACACTAAATTACTTTTAACAATAATAATAATTAAGAGTCCATGTCTAGGAGAGCACGTTAAGCCGTTGATTCCGCTAACATTTGCAGATCTTTGACAGTCATACAGGGTTATTTTTCAATGACCAGCCAAATTTTCACAGGGTGTTCTATGGGACCGACTCTGAAATCACGAAAAAAAATCAGCTGTTTCATACATTTTAGTCGAGTCGGTATTGAACTTTTGTATGAAACAGCTGATTATTTTTTCGTAATTTCAGAGTTGGTCCCATAGGGAAAGTTGCTCATATTCATGGGTAGGACACCCAGTGAAAATTTGGCCGGTCATTGAAAAATAACCTTGTATAAGGGTAGTCAGTTTTACTAAGAGGTATAATGTTACGGGCTAAATTTATAATGTACAGTTATTGCCGTTTTGTAAGGGACCCCTAAAAAATACATAAATCAGATCTTGTCAAAAAAGCGCGCTTGATGTTTTTTCCAAAACCAATAGAGGACAGCACTCCTGTCCCCAGTTTGTTTAGGACGTGGCCACCACAAATAAAGTGGTACATGCTTATTTTGCGCTTTTATTTTGAACTTTATTTGTTTGTATTCATCTGTGATGTAGGATGCTGAGGTAGCTTCCTGCTGGTTAGTTACAGAGACAACAAAGGTGGGTTATATGAGAGCTCACCATGAGGGTTAAATGATTATTTATTTCTGTAAATTGGTTTCAATACACACTCTTTTATTTTATTGCTTTCATGGTTGTAACTTTTTTTAATAATCATCTATGATTCAAATATCACGAATCTAATTAACAGCTGCGTTGCTTATTTAAAATCATCTTGTATCTATCTCAGTGTAGTTTTTCTTCAAAGTACAGACGCCAGCACATCAAGTTACCCCAATGTGTCTAATTTTCCCAATTGAATATGAACCTTATTCTGTTTCTCCTAAAGTTGAAAAACGATCAATGAATTTGAAACATTGGGGTAACTTGATGTGCTGGCGTCTGTTAGTACATCGTCCTCACATAAATTCTGATTATGGATACAAAATAAGGTAAAAAGTATTTTAAAAGAGTAAGTATGGAGTTTCTTGCACATTCTTCTCCATACGAAATTACCTTTTGGAATGTGCCACTAGTTAATAGTAGTGTGCAACTCATTCTCTTAATTTATTTAATTTGTAAGTCTTCAAAAGTACCTGTTATTGGTCTCATTTAAATAAATGATTTGACTTTGACACTTTCAAAAGGTATATCAACAAATGCGACGCAATTTAAAGGTTTCTGTTTGAATGATCAATAATGTATTATGTTTATTTCAGTGAGTTTGTCGTCATACAATCAAACAGTTAGCTTAAAACTAGTAAAATAGAATATTTTTTATTGGCACAGACGGTAGGTAGTAGTACAAGTAACAAATGTTTTTAAATTATCACCTATCCACTTTTTTTTTTATATGTTAGTTTTAGATTTGTAGTTTAAAATTCCTGTGCGTGTCCCAAATAAATATATTATTTTCTTTCTTTCTTTCTTTCTTTCCTTCTTTCTTTCTTTCTTTCTTTCTTTCTTTCTTTCTTTCTTTCTTTCTTTCTTTCTTTCTTTCTTTCTTTCTAACTAGGGCATTCAAATAGATTAAGATATAACACACCAAAACACCACATACCTTTGACTGGCCTATTTGTCTTGTAGTTATTGACTCTGACTGCGATGCCGGAGGTCGTGGGTTCTATTCCCACCCAGGACAAATGTTTGTGTGATGAGCACGATCATTTGTTATGTGTCTGGGTGTAATATATCTATAATATGTATGTATTTAGAAATATATAAGTAAGTATGTTTATCAGCTGTATAGCACCCATAACACAAGCTTTCAAGCTTAACTTGGGACTAAATTGGCGTTGTGTGAAAAGTTGTGGAATATTTAAAACAAACTCAGAGGTCACAGTATTTTTTAAAGTGCACACATTATCTTGGTCGGATCATATTGGCTCGGAACGTTGAAAATAATGTCTTTATTAAAAACTAAATCCGCCCAACAGATAAGGGTAACATAATCACACCGACAAGAAATCAAATTCACAAAATTCATGCATCGCTTATAATACACGTTTAATACGTGTATTATAAGCGTGCGCACGTGCAGGCGCGTGCCTACCCCCAAAATTCTTAAGCGTGCTATTAAAAGTCGGATAGCAATTTATTTTTCTGCTTCTATGAGCGTCAAAGTTTTTAACGACCTAGCTTCGTATTCGGCATGGAGCTGCGTTTCTGCTTGCACTGTATCAACTAAAAGTTTTCGATAAATAGTTTCGTTTTAGGTGAATTTCTGTGATGAAAGGCATACTTTTTTTGTTGTTTTTTTTTGCATGCATTTACTGTTTTATTGGAGGAATTTGTGGCTAAATTATAATAGCTGCACAGGTCGATTGAAAGTTAAACTACGCTTGCCAAGGTCGGTCCGTCATGGATGTGTGATTTTTTAAAATATAATAACAACAAGATCGTTGCGCGGAAAACCCATTCATGTCTGTTCACCCTCCTCTCAATTGTCAGATGTCAGCAACATTGTGTCTTTGGTATTCCTCTACTCTAACTCATCATTAATAAAGTAAAAAAAAAAAGGAAAACAAAATAAAATAAAACAAATGATACTATCTTAATAAAAACGCTTGATTTATTGCTAAAAATGTAAAAATCGGTGCGTGTGTATATTACTGACGCCCGAATACTGAAACGCCTCTCAAATATTTGACGGCTACTTAAACGTTTGAGAAGCTCTCATAGTCGAAATTCATATTCTCATATGTCATTTAAAAGCATTGATTAAATTTAACAGGATCTCAAATTAAGTTGTACTTAAACTCAACTCTGTATAAAATCCGTATAGTGGAACGCCACTTAGCGCTTTTTAACTGTCACATCAACTGTCAAATCGAGTTAAGTAGGTGTTATATAACTAAATTATTTGGTAAATGAGAATGTGCTGAGAACAATTTTAAGGACTGCTTATTTAAGTATGGTTTTTCGAATTGCTTGAGTGGTGTTTGTGTATACCATTTAAATTTGAGGGATGCTTAAATTTAAGTAGCTTTTAGATGAGTAGGAGATTTGAGTAGCGTTTCAGTATTCGGCTGTGAGTGTATTATATTTTTGAGGATTTCCCTCAATTCCTCAAGGATCCCTCATCAGATATGAGTTTTGATACAAATGGGACCAATCTGTTATGACTGTCTGACCCTATCAATTTTTTTTTTCTCTAATGTGCATCCTGTAACATGGTAATCTGTTTTCCTTGAAACAATGAGCTATTTCTTTGGCTGATCACTCTGACATTTATAAAAAAAAAAGGTCCATACCGAATTGAGAACCTCCTCTTTTTTGTAAAGTCGGTTAAAAACAATAACAAGTCAAAAAATGATAAAAATATATTAAAAAAATATCCTCATTCCCTTGCATCACATGCTGTGGAACCTTCCTGGATAACTAGTAAGTAAATAAGGCTTCCGCATAACATTTCTTTAGTATTTTTAGGTTTCAATCTTAAATTTTAAAAAATATATATAAAAATAAATATATTGCTGACAAAAAAAAAATGTATATTACTGACTAGCGGACGTCACGCGATTTCACCCGCGTAGTTCCCGTTCCCGTGGGAATTCAGGGATATAAAGTAGCTTATGTTGCCCGGAGATTGTGTAGCTTCCCTACGGTTGAAGAATTTTTGAAATCGGCTTAGGAGTTTTTGAGTTTTTTTATTACAAACATACACACACACACACACACAAAAAAAAAAATGTCTTTGTAATATTGGTGTATACTGTAGATAGATACGCTTTTGATCACTATCTCATCTGATGGTAAGCGATGATGTGGTCGACAATGGAACACGCTTGCGTAGAAGTAACATATTCACTCTTAACTTGAAGAGCCCTAGGTTGTAACACTATCAGGAAACACTGACTAAACACATTTTCGAACGCTTAACTCAAATCTCTTCTATAATATAAGTTAAAACCATACAGAGTATAAATAAAAATAAAAAAACATAAGCTCTGACCACACTGAGACAGATCCCGCGTGGAACTACACACACACGTCGACTGTTCTAATGATTAGGAAGTCACTCGACTATCCGCACCAGTTTTAACACCTCCGTACAAGTGAGTTAACACAATTGGCGCAAATGAACTTTGTCCAGCATCCCGCGCGGGATTCGCTTTAGTGTGGTTTGCCAAACGTACATTGTATGTAGGCAGTGAGAACTATATTTAATTACTAGCTGCCCCGGCAAACTTCGTTGTGCCCTAGGGTCAATTTATTGCTCTTATCATTTTTTTTATATATTAGATATACATATGTTTAATAAGATCAATAATAACTACTTACTACTACTTTTTATGTAGCGAGTCTCTACTGTGATCCTATTTAAACATTTTGTGTACGATAAAATTAAAATTACAACATGTACCTATATATAACCTAACCTAACTGACCGTACCTATCCTATAGCTAACCTAACTACCTAACCTAACTACCTTACTAAAATGCATTGATTTAAAAAATACTAAATTCATAATTTTAATCTTAACTATTCTCCTGCCTCTATGTAACATACAATTTATACTTATAGTTTTCCCGGTCTACTTTAATTAAAGTCTTAACAGTAGAATAAGTTCTATTTGCAAAGAATTATTAAAGTTTGTCTCTGTCGTCATTGTTAATTACGTAAATTGATTTCTGAAATATAAGACTTTTTTCTGCTACATAAAACCTCTAAGTTTAGTAACAAAATAAATTTCAGAACGTAGGTACGTATAAATTGACAACCTTACCTTCATATGTTTAGCTTAAGACTTGTCAATGTCAAATTGTCACCTGATAATGAACTGGGAAGTTTGACTCCTGTCATGTCATCCAAGATGGCGCTGCGTTTGAAAAATGTTTGAAACAACGAATAGTCTTGATATTTATTTCTTCGAGGACTTTTCATGTTTTTTATTAATTATTATGCCATAATACGCTATTCCGGACAAAGAGAAATCCAAAAAGACCAAAATCATTCAAATTGATCCAGCCGTTCTTGAGTTATAAGTGGTGTAACTAACACGACTTTCTTTTATATATATAGAATATAGATGTTTTAAAATATTTATGGGCATAGGTACAGACGCCTGCACATCAAGCTACCGCAAACTGACAATTTTTCTCAATTGAACATAACCTTATTCTGTTTGTTATAGAGTTGAAAAATCGTCAAAGAAATTTGACACATTGGGGTAGATTGATATGCTGGCCTCTGGACGTAGAATCAAATACAAATTCAACTTGTTTATTGTAGTACACAGGTACTGATGACCGATGTGGTCGAAAGGTTCTCGAGTAGAGGCGACGTCTCGGCAAGCGCAGCGTAGGAAGTCCACCCACAAGGTGGACAGACGACCTCATTAAGGCCGCGGGAACGCGCTGGATGCAAGCCGCTTCCAACCGGTCTTATTGGAGATTTATAGGGGAGGCCTATGTCCAGCAGTGGACTTCCTATGGCTGAAATGATGATGATGATGATGATGATGGTACACAGGTAAAATTTTATGTTGTTACGGTTAATGTAGTAGTCGTAGTTTGGAAGTATAAATCTATGCCCCGACTTAAGGCCTACAATAATTCAAAGGATTGTTGTAACATTGTAGTCTTAGTCAATAATTCCTTCGAGCGCCAAGATTTGTCTAAAATAGAATATAAATTTTCACTTAGCGTATTGATGAAATGATAGATTAGGTACAAATATTTATTTATTTAAGTTACAAAGACGTCTGCAGGTCTTTTTGTTAGTAAATATGCCATCAAAGTCGAAATCAAACAATTTATTTCAATTAGGCCATTATAAGGCACTTATGAACGTCAAATAAAATATAACTTTAAAAAAATATTCTAGTTGCCCCTTCCGAAAATAAGATTTGTATGGAGAAGAATGGGCAAGAAACTCCATACTTACTCTTTTAAAATAGTTTTTACAATCATCGTCAAAACTTACAAAGAGTAACTTTAAAAAGTTAAGTATGTAAAATGTGGGTGGCCTTACCGTTAAAAGCAATATCTCACACACAACTGTAATTGGATGTAGTAGGGCCACGATCCATATATAAAACACGGTTGCGTTGCCATTACATTCAAATAAATTAAGCACAAAAAAGTGTAACCACTTTCGAGGATTAACGTGAAAGTGGCACTTCAACTGCTGCGAGCACTAAATAACACATTCCCTAGCCGACTCACTCAAAGCTAATTCACTCTTCGCCTCTACCTTCTAAGTGAAACGTTAATTTAAATTAAAATTCAGTTCACTTGTTCGGATTTTCCGTACGAAAAAACATACTGACTGATCTCCTTTGGCCGTCGTGAGCAATTTCGGCACGTTTAGAATCAGTATTGATACAAACTAAATGGGTACCGGGAGGAGACGGGGCTATTCGACAAATTGGAAGAATAATTCATTTTTCCAGTCGATGGCACATGATAAAAGGACAGTGCGTTGCTCTCTAACTTTATGGATTGTACTGGTGCGTAGTTGGTTTGAAAACGTTACATTTTTATAATTTGCTATACTCCATCTAAAACAAAGAGATTTAAAAATACTATAGAGCGGGCATGTCAAGGAAATGTCATAGAAAAACTTTGATCCCATGTCTCAGTAACGCCATCTAGAATAATATATGAATGTTGGAGCGGCAGCGGAGCGTACTACAAAAAACTCATACTGACTGACTGGACTGGCCTGTTGGTTTAGTAGTTAGTGACCCTGACTGCTATGCCGGAGGTTGTGGGTTCGATTCCCACCCAGGACAAATGTTTGTGTGATGAGCACGATCATTTGTTTTGTGTCCGGGTGTAATTTATCTATATTAGATATGTATTTAGAAATATATAAGTATGTTTATCAGCTATTTAGTACCCATAACACAAGCTCACAAGCTTAACTTGGGACTAAATGGTGTTGTGTAAAAAGTTGTGGAATATTTATGTTATGTTATGTCATAGACTTGTATCCAGCAGGACACACTTTTTCGGACGAATATTTTGTTCGTGATGTCCGGTCTATAGGTATTGAATGTCTTTGATTTTTAATAAGCTGCCGCACCGATTTTTATTTAGTTTTCACCGATGCAGCGATGTATGGAATGGTTTTAGAGAAAGGTGGTGTTTGTATTTGAATTTGTCAAGTTTTTACTCACATTGGCTGAAATTTATAATTAAATGTATATTGATATTTGTTGGAGATGTTGAAAAAAAATAAGCCATCTGGGAGCTAGATAGATAGGAGTGCTCCTTTTAAATAGTTTTTGACATTCACGCGAGTGAAGCCGCGGGCAGAAATATATTGGAAGATAGTGTTATAATATTTAAATTCCACGTGACCGTCTTCAATATATCACCGTGAGTTTCCACACAAACGTTGATTGTTCTAAAATCACTTCGCATTGTTTTGGTATAGTTTTTTTGCTCTTCGTATCGGAATACAATTGAAAATCCGCTGTATTTGATCTACTTCGTATTAGTTTTTTTTGAATTTTTTGCTAGATATATACGAGTACTATCCTGTTTTATTAGCTCTCTAGTTGTTCATATTGTTCAATATTTGTTGTGTTTTAGCTAATTGCCAGGTTTGTTCGTTAGTAAAAGATCCTTATTGTTGTTCCAATATTTAAGCTTGTACAAAGATTTGTGAGTATCTTAAATTTTGATGTATTTTTAGCTTATAATTTTACATCGGTGTAGGTAAAGATCGAGAAAAATATGGATTTGGACTTAGAGCAGGCATAGAAAACAATTAAAGGTCTTAAATAATAGGACGAGGTAGTCGTTCATTTTTCTAATGGATTTATAACAAGGACTATACCTAAATATCACAAGAAAAGAACTTTCTCTTATTATTTCTTGCACTAATTTGTTACAAGCATAGTATGTTGCCCCATACTAAATATGTCTATAATATGTGGTGTAATTTTTAATTAGTACAAAAACTTATAGGGCTTATTCTAGACGGTCTCCTCATTATATTTGTATCAATAAATAATATTATACATACACAGCAAAGTTATTAGCGTTTGTTTATAGCCTAAAAATAATGTCATCCAATTTATGGAAATATTGTACAGGCTATTCGTGACATAGTTGTATTCATTAATCGTCATCTCTCGCTCACGTTCGCGTGATCTCGCTCAAGCATGCCCCGCCTCCAACAGCTGTTTTCGTCATTTAAGTTTAACTAAATAGTGGAAAATATAATAATTGAATTTCGTTTTATTTTACTTTTGATTACGCAAACATACGATCAGTAACAGGTACGGATACAGCCCAATTTTTTTTTAATACTAATTTAAAAATAGTGGTGTAAAATAGACGTACAGATGCCAGCACATCAAGTTACCCCAATGTGTCAAATTTCTTTGATAGTTTTTCAACTTTATTTCAAACAGAATAAGGTTCATATTAAATTGGGAAAGTTTGACACATTGGAGTAGCCTGATGTGCTGGCATCTTTACTAAGACGATATCGTGGATGCATTTATAAAAATCTAAACTTAAATACACAATAAATGAATAAATAAAAATGGTTTATTGGTAAAGCAAGAACAAGTACCAACAAAATTATGATTGGAGCTTCCTTTTAGGCCAATAATGCCTGTATTAGAAGGCCCCGCTCTTCCGACGCAACACGTTTCACGAGGGTAAACTGGGCATAATTATAATTTTATACGTAGGTGTATAAGACTGAGATATGACACAAACATATAGACCAGACCCTGGAACAACTAAGTACAGGCCATACTAATACAAATAAATGAGGATGAGCTTGCTAAAGACATTGGCAACATAAGTTTTGATGCTGTCTATGCAGCAAAAGATCCCAATTTGGCTACTACAAATTTATTAGAACCACTTCTCCTAGCTTTATCTAAAAACACTAAAACCATTTTAACTTCACGTAGACGCAGGCCGGTTAAACCTTGGATTACTCAAGGACTACTAAAATGTATGCGCCACAGAGATAATTAGTATAAAAAGATTAGAATAGATCCGTCAAATGAAGTCCTCGTGGTGTCCTACAAAAGGTATCGTAATTTCTGTACAAATCTGCTACGAAAAGCAAAAATAGATTATGAGAGACTAGAATTTGAGAAAGCAGGTAGAAATTCTAAGCAGTTATGGCGTGTAATTAAAAGTGTCACAAACATAGGACAACTGAAGTCTTCAGCCCATGATCTCATAGCGAATAATCACGATAAGCAGGACACTATTAATGAAATTAATGTTTATTTCGCAAATGTAGGGAAACATCTGGCTGATAAAATACATAGAGACCCTCAATCTATTTCGCTACCCGACCCCCAGAAGGAGTCTTTTGTACTGCTTAAAACAAATGAGCAAGAGGTGGAACGCTTAATCCTTTCACTCAAGAATGATTGCGCGGTAGGTTGGGACGGTATTTCTTCTATTTTTCTTAAACGACATAGAAACGTTATTGTACCGCCACTAACACATGTTTGCAACCTGTGCCTTGACTCTGGTATCTTCCCTAGCTGGTTCAAAAAGGCGATTCTTCACCCTATTTTTAAATCTGGAGATCGTGACCGTGTCGAAAACTACAGGCCCATATCAGTGCTGCCTGCGATGTCCAAGATACTGGAAAAGTTAATAAATACAAGGCTGGTCTCATATTTAGAATCACGAAATCTTCTGTCGATTAACCAATTTGGCTTTCGAAAAAATGTATCCACTGCTGATGCTGTTCACAAACTGGTTAATCACATAGCTCAGAAACTTGACAACGGTAAGAAGTGTGTTGCACTGTTCCTGGACCTCGCGAAGGCATTCGACACGGTCTCGATTCCCATCTTAATATCTAAGCTCGAATACCTGGGTATACGAGGTACCCAGCTGTCCTTGTTTCGGAGCTATCTTACAAATCGAACACAGAGTGCCAAGATTGGAAACTACTTCAGCTCCGATATAAATGTGGTTTTTGGTGTGCCACAGGGCAGTATTCTTGGCCCCAGTTTATTTTTAATTTATATGAATGATCTGTGTAGCCTCAGCCTAAAAAGCGGTACAATATTTTCATATGCGGACGATACAGCACTTGTATTTGCGTCGGAAAACTGGGAAGAGGCATATCGCCTTGCTCAAAAGGGTTTCGACGCAGTCTGTGCATGGCTTAGGAATAACTTGCTTACCCTAAACATATCGAAAACCAAAATAATAAATTTTTCGATTCGAAATACAAATGTGTCAGTTGCAAGCTCACTAAACGTTGCTGCCCAGTCGACACTATCAAATGATAGTAGCGACGACAGTAGCACTCATAATTACTGTAACATTGAACGAGTCACTTCGATAAAGTATCTTGGCATATTGATTGACTGCAACCTTTCATTCAAAGAGTACATAATACACCTATCAAATAGAGTTCGCAAATTGATATACATTTTTAAACAACTGCGCAATTCAGCAGATGCTGTTGTCATGAAAATGACATATCAGGCACTGTGTCAATCAATCTTGGTCTATTGTATCTCGGCTTGGGGCGGTGCAGCCAAATCCCATCATATTCAGATTGAACGTGCGCAGAGAGCGGTCCTTAAGGTGTGCTGTTTCATGCCGAGACTTTATCCCACCGTCAAACTCTATGAATATTGTCAGGTCCTCACGGTTAGGCAATTGTTTATACTAACCACTGCAATTAAGCAACACTCTATTTCCAACTATTCTCAGCAAACAAATCGCCGTAACCGTATAGTTGCCTTGTCTACTCCTCTTAAAACTTCTTTTAGTCGAAGATTTTTTGTTTTCCTCGGACCCTATCTTTACAATAAACTAAACCAAATTCTTTCCCTACACTCATTGAACAAACATGATTTTAAAATCGCGTTACAGGCCTGGCTGCAAAGCCAAACATATGCTGCCACAGAAGCTCTCTTTGACGTATTGGTCTAATCTGACTCATTCACCTACACTCTCTCCAACACACACACGCCCACGCAAGCACACACACACATACACACACACACACACACACACACACACACACACACACACACACACACACACACACACACACACACACACACACACACACACACACAATAACATTCATAAAAACCTCTCTACATACTTTAATTTTTTAATCATTTTACTTATATTATGTTAAATTGTGTCTTTTTTTTTATTAATAAGCTCACTAATTGTCAGAAACTTTTGAAACTTTTATTATTTGCTGTGACACCAGATGTATCCTATCAAATGTGTAACTTTAAACAGGTGGGGACCTGGTGACCTGTATTACAGGTGTTACTACCTACCACAGGCACCAGCGATCCACAATCCAAACATCATTGGCTACTGCTTGTGTATAAATATTGTTTGTATTTTTTGGCTTGTGGTGAGAAATAAATACTTTTTATTATTTATTATTATACAATATTTGTATCAAACCCGCGACATAAAAGCCAATTGATCAGCTACTGTACCAACTCAGCCGTCTATTTAAATTATTATTTCTGTGGCACCAACACCGAGTAATACCAGCTAGTGATTTTAAAAATCTCTCTATTCAGTTCTCTGTTCTCATAAAACTTAAAAAATGGCCAGGACCACTGGCACACCACATTTGGTTAGACTTCGCCGTGCCGCGTAGTACCTCGTTTTTCCACTCACCCAACACAGGAAGGTATGAAAAAGCAACTGCATGGAAATATTCCATTAGGTAACCAAGAAAATATCTTTTGGAAAATGTACTGTAGGGGAAGTGAGTTTTGGGGTGTTTTGAGTCAATGGGGTGGCAACTTAGTGTTATTGTGTGGTGTGATAAAACCTTAAATGACATTTAATATGTAGGCATATGTTACACACGTCATGTTGAAAATACAAACACTGTATGTATACAAAGTACTTACTTTGAACAAAAACTCTCAGCACATAGCTAACAGTTCATCAACTTTTAATTGTTATTCAAACTTAATGATGTGGACGCAGTTGACTTAATAAATTGAATTGACGTTGTATTTATAGTTTTATCATTTCCTGCCAGATTAGCTTTTTTACGAAACAATATAATTTTAGAAATCAAGTAACATTAGGTATCTCGGGTCTTGAAACATCACTGTCAGAATTTTGTCAGAATAATGTACCTTATCATTTGTTCAGGTTCATTTGAAAATCAGCGTCAGGCAGCATCTCAGCATTTGTTTGACATTACCGCTGAAATGAGCCTTATGGCGCAGCCGTGAGACATGCAATTTTTATGTCTTTTTTTGTTATTATGTTATTTTTTTTACTGTGCGTGTATCCAACTGTTGCCAATAATTGTATTTTCTTTCTTTCTTTCTTTCTTTCTTTCTTTCTTTCTTTCTTTCTTTCTTTCTTTCTTTCTTTCTTTCTTTCTTTCTTTCTTTCTTTCTTTCTTTCTTTCTTTCTTCTCTTTCTTTCTTTCGTTGTCTTTCTTTCTTTCTTTCTTTCTTTTCTTTCTTTCTCTTTCTTTCTTTCTTTCTTTCTTTCTTCTTCTTTCTTTCTTTCTTTCTTTCTTTCTTTCTTCTTCTTTGTCTTTCTTTCTTTTCATCAAGCTTTCTATACTATTAGATAACTCAGTAGGTACAACTACGTACTAACTGAATGCAGCTAAATAAAAATATTTTACTCCAAGCAACTGGTATCTATAACAAAGTTACAGAGCCACACGATACCCCTTGATAAGATTGTCAGATTTTTGGGCTTCTGACTGCCTGTAAGACTCCGTCAAAGATCTATGAATAACAGCTAGGATTAGCAGTCAATTGTGCTTCTCAAGACAATAATCACATGATTATTGTCTTGAGAAGCACAATTAACTGCTAAACATCCAAACACATCACATCTGTAAACATCTCGGTATGAAATGGTGATCCATAGATCGACCTTGTCAAGCGTAACTTAACCCGTGACTGACTGAGCACTGCTTAGTGTGTATATTATTATAGAAATTCGACAAAATAGAAGAAATCTGCTAAGTCCAAGGTGGACCAGATTGCTTGTATACCTATGATTTCTAATTCATGCTATTGTTTTGGTATATTCGGTTAAATAGTATAATTGGCGTCAGTCATTCTATCAAACAAAGGACTGAATCCTTCAACTCAACATCACACATACAAATAGTTCTGTTATGTACAGACGCCAGCACATCAAGTTACCCCAATGTGTCAAATTACTTTGATCGTTTTTCAACTTTATGACAAACAGAATAAAGTTCATATTCAATTGGGAAACTATGACACATTGGGGTAACTTGACGTGCTGTCGTCTGTACATCACAACTTGCCACGCTGTTCGCAATTTTTATCTTTTATTCATTTCCATTTCCATGAAAAGCACGAAAAATCTTAACACCATACTAAAAGTTTGTGCGAATCTTTGGCGAGAATATAAATAAAACCACGCACAGATTCTATTGTAATCAAGTTACCAAAGTAACCGCTATATTACTCACCTACCTATTTCATAAAAAATAAAGTAAAATTCGAACATTCATTTCATAAGGTTCCCGATATAGAAACCGGGGAGAGGAAATGGCAGCACCAGCTCGATTTGAAGTCAATTTTTATTAAACTCGTCAAAACGACTCGTTGAAAAGAAGTCATAATCTTGACGTTAAAATCATCGAATTTGCCAGTCAAAAGTGAACCTTATGGAACCACTAAAATTATTTAATGTGAACGTTTTCAGGGTTCTCCTAGATCATTTAATTACAGGAAAATGGTAAATTAATAAAAACATTTATTAATTTTCATTGCTTTTAAACATTGAGCAATCGATTACGTAAAGAAGCCACGGGAATTAAATTTAAATAAAGACATTTAAAAATTAGTTTTAATTTTGAAGATGATTATTAAGCAGACAATACAGACTTTAAAATTAAATAACTTAAATTTATCAGCCAGTAAATCACTACAGATGAAATATTCTACTGAACCACGAGATACTTAAAAACAGATCAATAATGGTTTCCTGCAAAGTTTTTAATAAATTTAGTCAAAGCTTCCCCGACATAATCTGAGATTTTACAAACGTCAATTCCAGTGAAATGACACTCTTCTTTTTATCAAAGTCCCCAATTTATGAAGACCTACCAGTCTAGAAGACATATCGAGAATTCCCTTAGATTTGTACGAATGAAGGGATCTTTAAAACTGGACTGTAGGGAAAATTTAATTTCCTCGAAGTTTGAATATAACTTTGATGAGGTAGAATTGACATGTTCTATTTAAAAATGGATGTGTATTTCTTTTACTTTTTAAGTTCTACTTTGACAATATTTCAACCGTTTTTCAGCATTATATTTTTAAACTCTGGGAACCGTTATGCATATTTTTATCCGGTGAAAGAAAATATAAATAAAATCGCATTTTTTATGAAATACAGTCCGTTTGGATTTATATTAAAAGCATGTGAATGTGAAATCTCAAAGTCAATTTGTTAGTAGTAGAAAACACCCAAGTCTGCCTTTGTGTTATTATTAAAACAATTTTTATAAATAAAAAAGGTGAGGCAAATTAAAACATGAATGATAAAATTTGTAAATACTACTACTTGAACATAAACCTATGCCAGAAAAAAAAGTTCAAATGAAGAAAAACGCAATAACGTTGTTCAATAGTAACTGTGGTCCGATGAAGAGATGATAATTTTTATAGGTCATGAAAGGAAGATGGTTGGGTAATTATGGAGCTTTGATGTCCCTCCCTGATTGCTTTTCTTTAATTTTCATCCAAATACTGTTTTCTTTTATCCAACCTCTTCTAATTAGCATCCACTCGTACAAATTAAAGAACATATAACACTTGATCATGTTTCTCAAAGTAATTGAACTAATCAAGACATGTGAGAGACACGATTCAACCGAGCCATCGCAAACACCCTGCCACACGTGACGTCATCAAATTGTTACAATTAACAAACTCCAAAGCTATTTAATTACATCGTTCTCCCCACTCCGCGCATCTAATTATAAACCCTACCGCATTCATTATAAAGTATAAATTGTTTTGCGGATATGACATCTGTTACGTAAAGTATACGTCGTACATTGAAAGGAAATTATTTTTCCGAATGGTTTCACACGCGTTTGTGTAGGGATGGGAGGACGTCGATTTTTGGGAGTCATAAGTTATTTCAAGCTGTCGAATTAATCTATTTGTGGGCAGTTATCAATTTTCTCAATTTTTACACCTGAGATGAAAGTGACGTCACGTATTGAAACAATAAATAAATAAAAATAAGAAATGTAGGCACCTAAAAGAAACGTAGCTAATTATAAGAAATAATGATTTACATAATATGTAAATGTAAACACTTGGTATACTTACTTCAAAGTTCTACAAACGATGCGTAGGCTCGTAGCTGTTTGTCGTATTTGCTACGAAACGGCGTAGCTAATTAGCTACGTCGTAGCAAAGCCACTCAATATTGAAACACCAAACGAAGAATTCTTGTTTGTTATAAAGTTTTAGTCACTTTCAAGTTAGGAATGTAAAGAAATTACGTTAGGCATATACATATTTCAAATGTAACGAAGCGTGACGTCACTTTTTTCATTAAAATTAAATTATATTTAGTCACGTGTCTGAATAAAGATACATTATTATTCTATAATTTGATTAACATCTTCATCTATTGATATTTAAAAGACGTTAATTCTCAAGTTTAAAACAAAAAACTCGTTCTCAAGTTATTTCAGAAAAGTGGTATAAAATTTGAAAGACGTTGAAATCGACTCTCATTATCACAAGTTTGAAACTTCCATTTTCCTTGATGAATTACACCATTACTTAAAATGAAGTCTATAATAAGGAAAATGGTGGTTCGATTCTATAATGTAATTGTATACTGTAATTTAATGGATCTCACTGGTATTGTGTCGTGTAGATTGTCCAAACATTCGTATGAACATATCATCACACTACTTTGCATATTTTTTACTTGACTGCCCAATTTGGTCTAGTGATCGTAAGCGCTACAGCCGAGCATGAACTCCAGGGTTTGATCTCCAGCCCTTTGTTTTGACCACGTGACTTATCACCTTTCGCTAAGTCACGTGGTCAAAACAAAGGGATTTGAGGCGTTCTCGATTGTAGAAAGAGAATAGATACGAATCGTTTGTAACTTGGCTAGGGGGGCAGGTTATAGTCAAAGTCAAAGTCAAACGCTATTTCAATTAGGCCCCTATAAGGCACTTTTTAACAACGCACAAAAATTAACTTTAAAAAATGATTCTAGTTGCCCCTTCCAAATAGTAGATTTGTATGGAGAAGAATGGGCAAGAAACGAAAAAAAAGTATTGTAAAATCTATTTTAAAGGAGTAAGGATACTTACTCCTTTAAAATAGATTTTACAATACTTTGTATACATTATTAAGATTATATGTGTAGGCGATGCACTTAGAATAAAAAGCACTATACTAAGATAGGTTTAAGAGAATAAAAAATAAGCAATGGAGTTGATAATTACATGATTAAGTTGGTACAGCTAGATACATTGTGTTCACATATTTACAAATATAATAACATTAATTTAGAAAAGTGAAAAAATAAATAGAAAACAAAACATAGGTACATTATTAGTTAAGCAACCAGGTTGGTTTTGTCAAGACTCCAATGACTGTCCTATGGAATATAATATATATGTAGAATTTTCCATCTAGAACTTTGCAGTAGTAACCCGGAGTCTGAATTTGCTCCCGATGGATGGCAATAAGCTTGCCTCTATTCCCTTGGGAATGGGATGGGACTTAAACGCAACAAACAAAATGTGGGTGTACTACAACTACAAGTACACCTCTGCCTTACCCTTCTTGGATTACAGGCATGATGTTAAGTGACATTTTTAAGAATGGTTTTGAAGAGTTTTCTTTCTCAGATTTCTTTATCGATTTTTAATACATGCTTTATCATCAAAATAACACTAATAATTGGAAGGAGAGTATCTTTTCAAAGTACACCTACATTTAGGCAGTTTAAATAAATCTAATTTAATAGGAGATGAACCAATTACGTACAACCGAGCAACAAATTTTAGACTTCGGGCTGCTACTGGATCACCCCAGATCAAATCGTCTGAATCTGACCCGGGAATTAAAGCATTTTTTACATGAACTTGTGAATTAATTTAGAACCAAAAACTTTATAATCCAGTGAGGTAGTAAGATCAGATATCAGTCGTTTGCGGCTTTAACTGTAAAATTATATTATTAAGTAGCAGTAAAAGAAGAAGAAGAAGTTTTAAGACAAATTCACCCTTTCCTCCTGACAATAATAAACACAAGTTTTATATTTTGTTTATTAAAACTTTATGCACTAGTAAAATAAACTGTACAAAGGCGGACTTAATGCCTTAGTTATTTTTTACCAGTCTACGTTAAGGTGTTTAAAGTTTTCCAACAAAATCATATATGCAAGTGGCAAACTCCATTGTTTTCAACTAAATACTATGTGATTATTTACGTACTTTGAGGTGTACTGCATAAAGCTCTCATATTACCACTGCGTCATTCACGTCATTAAACAATCCCGCATAATACCACTGGCCGTACAATAATAATCGGTAACGCAATCGATTCAGACAATTAATCGATTTATGACATTCGATTCCGTTGCACTTCACTACCGCGAGTGCCGGCGGCAATATAGTGTCGGAATGAACAATGTTTTATAGCATTTTTATGAGATTTTTATCCTATAAGTGGGATCGCATTTCGTGAAGGGGTATTTGAGAAATTCTCTTTTACATGTTGCTTTTTTTTTAAAGTAGCATTTTACGACTGGAATGATTTTTATGACGGGTCGTATTTTAAATTCGGTCTGTCATTTACGCAACGGAAACAAATGGGAACTGGCGGTAGGAATTCGTGTTGTTATTTTCAATAACCGTTTTCGTATCGAGTTTTTGTTAGGGCTTGTGAGTTAACAATTACAGCTGCAAGTCTATTATAGCAGCTTGCGGTCTATTGGCCTGGTTGATATTAAATAAACTATGCCATACTCTGTTTATTGTTTTTTTTTTCTTTTTTACATGTTGCAGCGTGTACGGAGTAAAACAGAAGGAACGCTATGACAGTATATTCTAATAAGCTTAAGCAGTGCATTGTTGCGATATTAAGAATTAAGGTTGTTACACTTACCACAGATTATAACAGGATCAATATTAACTGTCAGGCTACGTTTAAAGGCCGTCCTTTAGATAGATCATAACCCCTTACATATCGACCTTTTCATGCCTCGGAAAGCAGGTAAAGCTAGTTGGTCTCAGCTGTGATTTGTAGATCTTCATTGGATATCTCTATATTTGACTGGCCTGTTGATCTAGTAGTTAGTGACCCTGACTGCTATGCCGGAGGTCGTAGGTTCGATTCCCACCCAGGACAAATGTTTGTGTGATGAGCATGATCATTTGTTCTGTGTCTGGGTAATTTTATCTATAATATGTATGTATTTAGAAATATATAAGTATGTTTATCAGCTGTTTAGTACCCATAACACAAGCTCTCCAGGTTAACTTGGGACTAAATGGCTTTGTGTGAAAAGTTGTGTAATATTTATTTATTTATTATATCGTATTTTCCCAGTTAGAGTTGTAAAAGTCAGGTGGCCAGTCACTCTAGCGAAAGTATTGATATTTAGTTGCATCTGGTTAGACTAGAAGGTAAAGCCGTGCCCTGGTCTCTGGAGTAGGCAGTGACTTGTAGCTGCCGGCCGTGGTCGAGAAGATGGTCGGCAGCGTCGAGTCCTGGAACGCGGTGGTGTCCTTCTGCGAAACGGACGTCTCGCAGAAGGAGGCTGCAGAAAGGGACAGGCAGCGAGAACTCCACTCATCCGGCCCGCAGCAGAACCACCGGGCGCAGGCGGAAGGCGGACTACGCCCTCTTCCAGCCCCCCTAAATGGGTTCAGGGGCGACTCTCACTCCAGGACTACTGCTGCCTCCGACGTACATGGACCCGAGGTGGCGGCGCGTCATGTTCACGAGCGCCCCTCTTAGACGTCACGAGGGGATTCTAACACCTCACTCCCCTCGCTGACTTGGCGGGGCCCTCGGGGCCGGCACCAGTCTGGGGTCGAAGAAGTATCTTCTGTTCCCGTTACCCCCGGAGCAGGCGTGAAAAGGAACACGGGGTGGTTTTTAGCCAGTAAGAGCCTGACACCACCCAACTCGGGGCGGGGAACTTCAATAAGGATTTTCCACCCCTCAAAAAAAATAACTACAATAATGTGGTTTTTTGTAAAAGAATAGTAATAAACAAAAACTTGTGTGTGGCAGTAATGTTATGTTGGAGTATATTGAGAAATGGCCCAATCCTGGCATTATTGTCAGCAACGATTATAAAAGTAAAACCACAACCTTGAAAGCCAAGTCAATAAGCTACAGATCTAAGTACATATTGTTATTATATTTATTAAAGGAAATGATAATGATAAAAGAATGGTAAAAGATAACATCGTAAATGAACTATGTCTGAGAAATGTCGTTGGCCTGTGAAGTCAAGTCGAGAGGCCCATCCGTGGCAAAAACTCTGACACCAGGTTTTCCACGAACCACACAAAAATAAGTAGATATAGGTATTTATTTATTTATTTAATACTCCAAGCACACTAAGGCTTAATGTCAAAGACATTTTCTACTACTCCACCTTTAGGTTATGCAGAGAAGAGAAAAGCAGTCGTTTGTGCAAATTAAATAAAAATAAAAGAAAACAAAACAATAAAAATACATTATTTTCATAGTATACCTAGGCGAAGATCTTTTGGTAAATAATATTGATAACTTACATAGCTAATTCCTTATATATCTTTCTCGGTTTTCAAGAAATTTCTTTCATTAAAATAATTATTAACACAGGAATCGGTTTCTAAATCCCAAGCCAGCAATGATTATTATTGTTCCTTACAAAAGCGAAATATTATGCTAACATTCAAAAATATTTTATCAATGTAATAACCCATCTCCTTAAATTCGAAACAATACTAAGGAAAATCCAACCCCCTTTAACATTAGACTTACGAAAACAAACAAAAGCTGCACTCGATAAATCTAAATAACATTAAAAATTCATACCGACCAACCAAGAAGATCCTTTCGCGAAACACCAGAAACATTCTTCAATGGAACCTATTGAATTAATTTTGTTCTGTTGATTGTAAAATGAAAATGGTTATATCTGCATTGCAAATGTCGTAAAATGATGTGCCGATTCGGAAACGCGGAACGTTAACAAAGTTATCGAGAGAACTGGGAGCAAAAATGTTTGGGGATGTGTTATTGTGGGACTGAAAGATTGATCTGGGACTACTTTAGGTCAATTTAAGGCCATTAAATATTGTATATGGCCTTGAGTGTTCTATAAATTAAGTAGTAAGTAAATAAGGCAAAATCACTTAATCTATGTAAAGCGAAATTTGTAAAAATATACAGCTCATAATGCCTACCACAAAGAAATTAGCAGTATATTTGCACGACGATAACACCCTATTTAAGATACCCGGCAAAATTTACCTTATTTATTTTTCGTGAAAAAAATATTTATCCAAAAATGGTAAATTAATGTTTGAGGATCAAGAATTACTAACTACGTCTATGAAAATGTAAATAAATAAATAAAAAAACGAGCAATCTTACAGTAATCGCATTTGATTTGTTACATCTGACGTATTATAATGGTAAATGCCAGTGAGTTCAACATCATTAGTAAAATCGAATAGTGCGCGCTTCCTTGTTTTTCTGTTACAAATTTTTATCCCAATTTACGAAAATACTTCCAAAAAAATATCCAGCAACCGAGATCAAAGATGTTAGTTACACATTACAATTCTTTTTAATTATTAGCTTTTACTCAATCAACATATAGCATTAATCAAAAATTTGTTGTAACTATCATGGCTGCTGAGTACAACAATCGAAAAAAAAATACTGAAAGAAGATAGTCCTTTTTTAATATACTGTTCTTCTTAACCGAATGATCACCCTTTTAAATAAAGAGAAATGTTTACCGCCGCCCGCCATGATGCATCGCAGAAACAACATGCCAATATGTTAATAAAGCAATATCAGCGCCGTTAAAGCATAACCATGAAATTTATCCTGCTCTCGCTTTAGAAGAAAGTAAATGATATTTTTTCCTAGTACGTGAGGTCGGTGTTTCACTATCTGACCACTCCAAGAAGAAACAACGAAAGAAACTCAGAGGTCACGGTCTTTTTTATAGTCCAGACATTATCTTGGTCAGAACAATGCAGATTAGTGTCTGAAATGGTATCTGAGGAAAGAACGAAACGCGAACGAATTCTACCTTACTCCTGCAATAGTGCAGTTGCAATTTGTATTTTTCCGGTTTAATTTACCACACTTGCTTCCGCCATCCTTGAACCAAACAATTAACTTTCCTATGATTATCGATGACCGAAATTTTTCGATGTAACTTTATTTTGTACGAAATTCGTATGCAATGGAGCGAACAATGAGTTTTATTTGGTTACGAAGTAATGTTGTTGTTGCGTTAAAGTTTAAAGCAAATAAATTTACTTTTAGTTGATAGCATGGAAGTTGAATTAAGCATTTTGAACGATCCGATCGTCATTTTGGGAACGTTGTGACGAGGTCTGTACACAATGGCCCATGTAGGTCACGATTTATTGGCCATTTATCATTTGTATTAACAACAGGCTTAATAATGTGTAGGTATGTACTGCATTTTGAGTTTCATTTCATGATATAATGGAAATAATAGTAGAGTTGTTTCAATACGTGGTTTCGAATTCAAATTTTTGACCTAAAGCACTTCCATACCAGCCGTCATTTTAAGCTGTCAGTCGTTACCTTTTTAGAAAACTGAGGTTGTGGGTTAAAATTCTTAAGCAAGCGTGGTGATAATTGCTTGGTAAGCTAACTACGTATTGCCAAAGCAGTCATGCTATCTTAGACACTCAAACAATTTTGTATATTGTACTAACAAATTGCTTAAAATACAAGGAGTTCATTTTCAAGTCAGAGTGTTAACCCGTCTGGAGGGTGTTACGGTAAGGTCTTGCATCTTAATCCAATTTGGGCGACATATTGCTGCCACAAGTAGCCTCGGGCGGTGTGTACAAACTTCGTGGTAGGGAGCTCACTTTGTAAGGAAAATAAGGGATGTGTAGCTAAGAGTGTGTGTATATGTATGAAGTTGAGAGTTTACTGTGAATGGCGTGTGAAACGGGTTTGTCTGTTATTGGATCATGATTAACGTTTATGCGGCTAACTATTACAACAATAATACAAGGCTGTAACTGTCCTACTGCACGGCAAGAGTCTCTTTGCATACATTATAGACTTATACAATATAATATTCTTTCAGTCAAATATTTTAATAGGTTTGTAATACCTACCTATGAGCTTTACGTTTGTAAAATAAATAATGATGAAACAAATTTTGCAACAACTATTACGCCATTTTCTAAAAAATAAACATTTTTGATATAATTTGATTTACAGAGTGTTCAAAACTAGGTACCCATTTTAACATTTCATCGACCCCCTGTTGAAGGAATGTCAAAATTTAAAATGATAAGTTTGTAATTCACGCGATTATAATGTCCTCGTTTCCTGGTGATGTCTCTTTTCATTAATATCAGTGATGGCCAAGATTAAGTTTTTTTTTTTTTAATGTCAAAAACCAGTGCTTGACTGCAATCCCACCTGATGGTAATACGCAGTGATGCAATCAGTGATAGTAAAGCGCACTAGTTTATTAGGAGCCTATTCATTCTAGCCTTAAAGACACCGAAATTATAATCGTACGGGAAGACCGCAGCAGGCAAGTTGTTCCAGTCCTTCGATGTACGCGGTATAAACGACGAAGCGAAACGCTTTATCCGAATCGTGGGAGTGCCAACGATGTAAGGGTGGACATCACCGTTGTCCGATGGTAGAAAGGTGATGGCGGAATCAGGTCATGTAATTCCCGTGCACACTCTCCAAAATGTATCCTATAGAAAACCGAAAGAAATGCATAGTTAAACCGAAGTTCCCTTCAGATTGTATCGCTAACGTCTTAAATAAAATGCACCAGAATAAGGCTCTCCCGAACGCCAGGTTGTGAGATCAGTTATTTTACATAGCCTCCTCGAAAGATTGGTTTATTTAGGCCCACCATTGTCTATTCAGAGATATTCCTATCTTTATTCATTGTTTTACGAGTTTACAATATTAATACACAATGAATTTTGTTTCTATTGTAAATTATGATTTATACGGGGCCCTGTCTTCGTGCAATGGTCCTGAGTAGGGTATTCTTTGAAATGATCCCTTCATTAGACCTTTATAGTGGACAGATGTCAGCAAAAATTGCGTTTGTAATTTTGTTAGTTTTACTTTTCTGATAGCTTTTGTGTTTTTTTTTTCGTTTGATATTGTTTGTTGAGTAATTTAGATAAAAGAATGGGTGACAAAGTAAATTCGATGGAATTTTTTCACTAAAATAAAACATAAAGAAGGAATTTATGGTTCCAAAACTCAAGCGTGAGAATGAGTATTTAAAACCGAATATTTACAAATGAATATGAAAAAATGCATTGTTCAACAAAATAATTATAAAATTTCGTGTAGTAATTATTTAAATTAATATCAATTTGGAACATCAAAAATAAAAAGCATGACAGTAATAACATTGTACCACCATCATCACCATGGAAAGAAATATAATTATACAAACCTGTCAATGACCACAATTTAGTTTTTAACTGTTTGATTTATAATCTATTCCAGTTTATGATTTAAATTGCCACTACTAATTAGTATGTCGATGACAATCTACATGAATAGAGTCGTACCAGAACGTAGTTACGAGTTTGATGCAATCGGAAACATTAATTAAATCCTGCAGCCTGCAGGCATCAGAGCACGCAGGGCACGCTATCAGTAGCTCTGGCACAAATGCTTGACATAGATGTCATATCAGATGGTTTTAAAACTAAAAATACTCTATTCTGTAGCGTTTCGGTCTAAATTTATAAAGCAGGCACAATAAGTAATTTCATGTAATCAGAGGAGCTTGTGGCTAAATTATAACAGCCGCATGGGTCGATCGAAGGTTAAGCTACGCTTGACGAGGTCGGTCCGTGGATGGGTGACCATTTATTACATACCAATAGTGTCCGACCGAAGCTTCGGCTTCGGCTTCGGCTTCGGCCACCTTCGGCCAAAAAAGCACCTTCGGCCAAATCTTCGGCTTCGGCCAAAAATTTGCCGAAGGTTTGGCCGAAGCCGAAGGTTTGCTAGTTGTCAAAATTTGAAATTTACTGAACGATGCTAGAGCGAGAAGGAGAGTGTGCAGAGCAGCAGAGTTTCGCCGCGCCGCCGCACCGGACCAAACGAATCGCAGTTAGTAAACTAAACGAGTCATTAATTAAGACTAGTCGAAAAAAGTGAGTTTATTTTTTATTAATAAGGTGCCTCAAATTGTTGCCAAAACTTGTTAAGTTTCTATTTTCTCCAATTGTTACCAAAAATGTTTAACTTAATTATCCTAAGAAATTACTTATAAGTATTTAATTTTCTCAAAAATTCCAAAAAATTATATGTCAAAAATAGATATTGAAAAAGCGTTAAACTTTGCTCAATTATTTTATAGAAATATTTTGTGTTCGTCTGATAATTAAAAATTTGACTGATTATTTTGATTATTTTAAGTAAATAAATAAGTTAAAATTACTTTAAGTAAATAAATATTTAAATAACATTGTGTATTTGAAACTTTTATTTTAGACAATATTTTATTACCTACTTGTATTATGTTGGTCACTCGGCTCGTTATTGGGCTAAATCTCTAAAGCTCTCACAATATGTATCTAGTATATTCTGGGATCAAAGTAACTATCGTATTTCTCAAGGTCAATGACACCTTCGGCTTCGGCTTCGGCTTCGGCCGAAGGTTTTGGTGAATACCGTTTAATCGGCTTCGGCTTCGGCTTCGGCCAGAATTGCACCTTCGGTCGGACACTACATACCAAGACTCCTCCGTGCCTCGGAAAGCACGTTAAGCCGTTGGTCCCGGCTGTCATTTGTAGATCTTTGACAGTCGTTACTTGTAGTCAGAAGCCCGAAAGTCTGACAACCAGTTTAACCAAGGGGTATCATGTTACCCAGTTACTGGGTTGTGGAGGTCAGACAGGCAGTCGCTCCATGTAAAACACTGGTATTCAGCTGCATCCGGTTAAACTGGAAGCCGACCCCAACATAGTTGGGAAAAGGCTAGGCAGATGATGGTGCACAATAAGTAATTTAATTAAAAATATCCCACAACTTCAACACAACGCCATCTAGTCCCAAACAAGGTGGTATTTTGTATGATCCTTATAAGAAAGAATATAAAAGGTGGCCTATTGTCAAAACGAAGGCTCCGCATCCCCTTGAAATAAAGTGAAACATGAATAAATAGTAATAAGCGAATAAAAAAAATAATACCTCGGTAACATAAACTGTAAGCATACAGTTACGTAAATACAACACGTAAGCTGATATTTGCTTAGTTTTACGTATTACAAAATAGAATACATTAGACATAGATCCATTAGGACATAAGTTAACTTAACCACCTCTGTACAGTTCACTGGCCACAGACACATTTTGACTGGCCTGTTGGTCTAGTAGTTAGTGACCCTGAATGCTATGCCACGGGTCGTGGGTTTGGATCCCACCCAGGACAAATGTTAGTGTGATGAGCACGATCATTTGTTCTGTGTCTGGGTGTAATTTATCTATAATATGTATGTATTTAGAAATATATAAGTATGTTAATCAGCTGTTCAGTATACATAACACAAGCTCTCAAGCTTAACTTGGGACTAAATGGCGTTGTGTGAAAAGTTGTGGAATATTTATTTATGTATTTATTATTATTATTTTGTAAAACAAAAAGTAGGCAATTAACTGTTATTCTGATTCTGATTCTGATAGTCTCAAACTAAGCAGAGCTTGTGCTATGGGTACTAGACAACTGATGTAGACCAAGAGACCAGTTCATAAAAAAATACAATAATTATAAAGCCTCTCACATAATAACCCACAATACGTACTAACAAGCAATCAACACGAGCGCATTACAAAATCCGCGCCACGACAAGTTAGGACAAGACGAGCCTCCGCCATATTTGAATTGCTAATACCCGTCAGCCTTGCAAAGAACACGACAATTAATTCGGAAACACTTCAATGTTGATGTTTAATCAGTTAAGTAGAGACGTTTCAGTTGTTTCCCTATGGATTCGCTAGTTTATATGACGATGCCGTCGTATTTGTGGTGTGGTTTTGTGGGTTAGTGGGGCGCTTGTTTGTATGTGATGCCAATTTGGAAGTGTCGTTGAATCGATATTGAGTATTTATTTAATACTTCAAGCACGATAATGTACAGAGGCCATACCCCAGCGGATTAGCGGGTTGAATTGGCAGTGGGCAGGGCAAATAGCACGGAGGCCTGATGACCGATAGGGTCGAAAGTTTCTCGAGTGGAGGCCACGTATCGGCAAGCGCAGCGTAGGACGTCCAACCACAAGGTGGACAGATGAACTCGTTAAGGCCGCGGGAACGCGCAGGATGCGAGCCGCTTCCAACCGGTCTTATTGGAGATCAATTTTGGAAGCCTATTTCTAGCAGTGGACTTCCTATGGCTGAAATGATGATGATGATGAATGAACAGAGGCGGTCTTAATACTATACGCATATTCTGCCAGTCATTCTTTAGGTGATGCAGAGGAAAACAGTGATAGGTGCCTTTTCAAAGAATTGTCCTTTCTTTAGTCTTTAAAAGTGTAAAAGTATGGAATTTCTTGCCCAGTTTTCACCATCTTAGATGGGACAATTGGGATCATTTTCAAATCACAAGTACAGCGGCAACTTGTTTTCAAAGTTTGATTTTTAAATGGATATTTGAATGACCTTAGTGAAATCATCAAATTAATGAATTGGCTTTGACTTCTTTATCAATATTTTACCGTGTAGTGATCGTACTCGTAAGAACACTGTATAAGCATAATCATGTAATTTATTAATTATAAAATAAAATATATTTATACAGACAAACTTTTCTTTTCTTTTCTTTTAACTTTTTTTTTTTTTTTTTATTGATTATGTCAACGTTATGTCATCCATTTTAATTAGAGTATATTGATCAGTCTAGTTCCGTATTTCATTATTTCACCCTGTGTTACATAATAAAAGTATCTCGCAATTTGTTTTTCAACTATTTTATTTTATTGAAATACGATTACAAATCACAGATCTTTAGTTCAAACCTAAAAGATTTAAAATACTATAGAGCGGGCATGTCAAGGAAATGTCATAGAAAAACTTTGATCCCATGTCTCAGTAACGCCATCTGGAATAATATATGAATATTGGATCGGCAGCGGAGCGTACTACAAAAACTCATAGACTTGTATCCAGCAGGACACACTTTTTCAGACGAAAATTTTGTTCGTGATGTCCGGTCTATAGGTATTGAATGTCTTTGGTTCAAACCCAAGGCATCTCTGATTTTTCGGATTCATGTGCGTATTGTATAATGATTAGTTGTTTTAACATAAAATACAATCGATTTCATAAAAACACTAACCGGTACAAAGTAACTGTAGATTCTTAAGTCTGTGGCTTTAGTGGTTTTGTCTCATTCATTATTGTCCACCGACTTCCGAATCTAGATTTATTTTACATCGGATAAGAAGAATAGGGCGGATTTTTTTATTTTTTTTATTTTAACATGACTGGCAAATAATAGCAACAATACTGATATAGGTTTATAAAAAATAAGCACAGAAATAGAAAGAATTTGAGTTCTCAAAAACGATGGAAATTTTGCTAAAAGGTGTTAAACCTTATATTACTTAATACTGTGTAGGCGGACACGATCTAAAAACGATATTTTTACCCTTAAAATGGCTTTAATTTGCCTTAAGATAACTAAGCACCTGGTTTCCCTAAGGATTGTCGCGGTGAGATGGTATTTGTCGATAAAAAAATAAATTGAATTACATTCCGCTGCTTACAATTTACTTAGTCGTTCGGCCTTGAACTTTGCAGGCTTGCTTCTAAAAAAATTAGCACATCACAGTCTAAATAGTTTGAAAGATAGAACAGTTTGATCTGTATACAAGTTCCCGTAAAGTCTAGTTACAATATCGTCTCTATTACAGCGTCAATTTTTTTTTTAATGTTGGTAAATCACGTACCTAATTTTAAAACATGACATCACGCCTGTGTTTCCAAAGGGTTAGGCAGAGGTGCACCTGTTGTACACCCACATTTCGCTAGTTATGTTTTAAGTCCCATGTAGTAGGGTGCAAGCCTATTGCCATCAACCGAGCACGCATCCAGACCTTGGGCTGATACTAAGAAATTGCAGATGGAAAAACTCAATAAAACTTTGCCCAAAAATATTTGGTAAAACCAAAGACATTGAATACCTATAGACCGGACATCACGAACAAAATTTTCGTCCAAAAAAGTGTGTCCTGCCGGATACAAGTTTATGAGTTTTTTGTAGTACGCTCCGCTGCCGCTCCAATATTCATATATTATTCTAGATGGCGTTACTGAGACATGGGATCAAAGTTTTTCTATGACATTTCCTTGACATGCCTGGTCTATAGTATTTTAAATATCTTTGGGTAAAACATTGTAAACCATTCAAATGCATGTAAGATATTCGGTGTTAGGGTCAAATCATGTTCAGCCGTTAGTATCGGCGTACAATTATTTTCACAGGTCACACTCGCAACAATTTACAAGCAAACTTTACAATTTCGAAACTATTTTGACTATTACTATATTAACTGGCCTGTAAGTTGGTCTAGTAGTTAGTAACCCTGACTGCTATGCCGGAGGTTGTGGGTTGGATTCCCACCCAGGACAAATGTTTGTGTGATGAGCACGATCCTTTGTTCTGTGTCTGGGTGTAATTTATCTATAATATGTATGTATTTAGAAATGTATAAGTATGTTTATCTGCTGTTTAGTACCCATAACACAAGCTCTCAAGCTTAACTTGGGACTACATGGCGTTGTGTTAAAAGTTGTGGAATGTTTATTATTGTTTATAATTGAAAGTGTACCTTTAATATTGTCAAAATTAAAATAATTTATTTTACATACATACATACATACATATCGTCACGCCTGTAAACCCCGAAGGGCTAGGCAGAGGTGAACCTGTTAGTACACCCACATTTCGCCATTATGTTTAAGTCCCATGTAATAGGGGGCGAGCCTATTGCCATCCATCGGGTACAAATCCAGACTCCGGGCTGCTACTGAGAAATCCCAGGTTGAAAAACTCAATGACACTTTGCCCGACCCGGGGATCGAACCCGGGACCTCATGATCAGCAGTAGCGCTTGCGATCACTAGACCAACGAGGCAGTCACTAGACCAACGAGGCAGTCTTAACTTAACTATAATATTATTTATTATTATTTATAATTGAAAGTGTATCTACAATATTGCAAAATTTAAATACTTTATTTTAAAATTCACATATTGCAATTGATACATACGTTTGCGGCCACCAGACTAACGATACAGTCATCAGTTCCACTACTATACGAGGTATAAAACCTTCTTAGAAATCTGCCCACCCTAAAACCCAAGATACATGAAAATAAGTGCCCAAGAAAAAGAGATTTATTTCAGGTTCACGGCCGACCTAAAGCTATTTGTAGGCTGAAGCAGGGTTTTATTCGTACAGTCTACCCACATACTTAGAACGAATGTAATCATGGATTTAGGTGGCCTTTAGTTTTAGTGCCTGGGATATGCTCTTCGTCACAGAAAGGTTTCTTATTGGGTCAAGAAGATGCTAGTCTGCAAAACGCAATGATTATTTTTTACTTCAGATTTTTTTTTAAAAGAATTTTTTTGATAATGTGTTTTTTTCCTGACTCTTCTATTTTTCTCATTTTTTTTTTTTGGTGCTGCCTTATTGTTCTAGTGGTCACGTCTAGTAGGTTCGATCACCTGGGCGGGCGAAACGTTATTGAATTTACCAATTAAAATTTCTCACACTATTACTTACTAAATAGTGCGGAGTCTGTGTTTGTGACTATAGGCTGGCTAAATAACTGCGATAATATAGATGTACTTTATGTATACCTCTGCCTTAATCTATGGGGATAACAGGCGTGATGTTAAGATGTTATTTAGTCCCTCAAACTGTATTTAAGGTTACGAAATATCTTTTTATTGACAGTTACTCTGTTAAATGTCGCCTTGGGATAAAAAGTATCTAATTATCTATACATATAATAAGACTGTAAAAAAACTGTGTCTGTACATTGAATATATTTAAAAAATAATAATTGAGGGGGGTTGAGAAACAGTAATAGAGCACGAATCCAAAAAAAAAAGTCTGTCTGTTTGTCTGTTTGTCTGTTTGTCTGTTTGTCTGTTTGTCTGTTCGTCTGTTTGTCTGTTTGTTTGCACACGCTAATCTTCGGAACTACTGGACGGATTTGAATGATTTTTTTTTTGTTGTATAGATATTAAGTCTGGTCAACACATAGGCTATAATTTATCTTGGAAACTGGAACACCTGATGCAGAACCGCAACAGACCAGCTAAACTATAGGCGATACAAAAATGGTCCAATAGCAAAAATTGTTCCACGTGATGAGCATTTTCTGCTGAGAGAATAAATTTGAAGATCCGGAACACCTGATGCAGAACCGCAACAGACCAGCTAAACTATAGGCGATACAAAAATTGCCACATAGCAAAAATTGTTCCACGTGATGAGCATTTTCTGCTGAGAGAATAAATTTGAAGATCCGGAACACCTGATGCAGAACCGCAACAGACCAGCTAAACTATAGGAGATACAAAAATGGTCCAATAGCAAAAATTGTTCCACGTGATGAGCATTTTCTGCTGAGAGAATAAATTTGAAGATCCGGAACACCTGATGCAGAACCGCAACAGACCAGCTAAACTATAGGAGATACAAAAATGGTCCAATAGCAAAAATTGTTCCACGTGATGAGCATTTTCTGCTGAGAGAATAAATTTGAAGATCCGGAACACCTGATGCAGAACCGCAACAGACCAGCTAAACTATAGGAGTTACAAAAATGGTACCATAGCAAAAATTGTTCCACGTTATGAGCATTTTCTGCTGAGAGAATAAATTTGAAGATCCGGAACACCTGATGTGGAACTTCAAGAGCCCAGCTACACTATAACATATATTGGAATGACGTCTTAGCAAGAGTTGTTCAGCCTTATGAGCACTCGCTGTTAACGTATAAAAATCGAAGATCTGGAACACCTGTTGTGGAACTCCAAGAGCCCAGCTACACCATAACTCAAATAGGAATGACGTCTTAGCAAAAGTTGTTCGGTCTGATAGGCATTTCCTGTTGACTTATAAAAATCGAAGATCAGAAACATTTGATATAGAAATTAAAACTATCACTAATTTCATTGCATAATTATAAAATAACATAAGTAGGAGGTACTACGCGGTGAAGGCGGGAACAGTTCAGGACTGATTTTCGATGACGATGGTATATCGTTGAAAATTAGACTCTACTGGCTAAAACTCCCATTTTTTTATCGTATGCCTTCGGGCTTATGTTATTTGAGTGTTTAATTTCCTTTTCCATTTATCTTCGTTACACGGTAGCTTACCCGGTAACGCAGGGGAGCAGCCAATTAGATTTTAATTGATCAGGTATCATCACAATAAAACTATAACCATGCCTAGAAAGAGGTCAAATTTTTCCCAATGTTCCAAAGGTGCTAAATGATTAAAGACCATAAGATCCCAACAATCTACCGAAGAGCGTTAGGAGAGACTTGATGCTGTTCGAGAACATGAGGCTGCAACTCGCTCCGTGGAAACTTCTTGGGATCGCGAAGCTCGCCTGCATTCTCAGCGTATTTACGCATCTACATCCAGGTCTCTAGAGATCAGTGAAGAATATGTGCGCGACTGACCGCTGATCGTGAACATCATGCACTGTCTCGCGAGTTGGAGACGTTCACGGAAAAAGCATGACGCTTGAGTTTTCAGCGTATATACGCATCGACTCTAGAGATAAGTGGGGGAAGGAGATGCGCGACTGACCGCTGATCGTGAACGTCACGCAACATATTATAGGCTATAATTTATTTTGAAAAATGGAACACCTAAAGTAAAAGAGATATAAAAATGGTGCCATTGCAAAAACTTTTCCACGTGAAGAGTGTTTTCTGCTGTGAGACTAAATTTGAAGATCTGGAGCACCTGTAGGGGAACTCCAAAGCCCAGAGACAATATAACATATACATAATAGAAATGGCGTCTTAGCAAAAGTTGTTAAGTCTGATGGCATTTCCTGTTGACCAACAAAAATAAAAAATTTGGAACATCTTGAATCGTCTCGCGCATCCCATTGTTTTCCCGTCCCCGGGCTTATAGAATTCGACATCAGATGTTTCAGATCTTCGATTTTGACGACCCCGTTGTCGCTGGCATAAGCAAAAGGATCCGCGTACGAAGTCGCGGGCAGAAGCTAGTTATATAATATTAGTTTAAAAAAACATAGTATGTCATTGACAACCTGTAACGACATCTATGTCGCCACATACGAACTATCCTACATCGCGCTATTAAAGTTATCCGCGCAGTTTAAACGTATACAAGTTCCCGACAACAACCGTCGGGCAGTACTTAGCCCACCAGACACAACATCCGCCTGGTCGGAGGATCTTACCATTTCAATTGTGGGGAACTTTACACCCTGTTTCTCATATCCCCAAACGTGCCCACTACTAACCCATTTTGTTTTGACCGAATAAAGTATTGAAAGCGCTTGCCGATACGTGGCCTCCACTCGAGTACCTTTAGACCCCATCGGTCATCAGTCCTCCGTGCTATAATGTGCCCTGCCCCCTGCCACTTCAATAACAAAATAAACTTTGGGTTTCAATAATTTTATTGATAATTTATGGAAGAACTATGCAGAATAGTGTCTGAGTAGAGCTTTCAGGTCAGTAGTCCCATTTTTTGTTTGAAGCTTTAGTAAACATTCCTTATATTGCGAAACCCTTTCAGGAAGAGCTCAAATGATCGTTTTAAAAGGAAAGTCTTGGTTTACCCGCACTCGCACTTAGCCTGTTTATTATTCAAACTTATAAATGTATATTTTACTTCGTAATGTAGTTTACGCTACGCCGTAGTTGAAGTAGTAACTCGCTACGGCTTTGTAGGCATGGCTACGGTTATGGGCTACGCCGTAGCTAATGCTACGGCGTAGCTGAGTAAAACTGACGGTCGATTCTGTAAAAAAAATCCCGTGGAAAGTTCGTCAAGTGAAATGTCAATCCATAATTTATGAGAAATAGAAGTAAATAAAACTTACATTATATGTGGTGTATTATAAACAAAATAAAAAATATATAATATGTGTTTATGACACCGGCCTCTGCATAACGTATGCCAAAATGTATGAATGTAAATGAAGCAAAAGAAGTACTTAACAATTGAAGCTTATGGCACTCTGTAGTTTCTGCCTACCCGCATTGGAAAAATGTGTGAGTTTATTTACTTTGGGCTTTTGGGTCGCTCTCCCTTTGTCACTTTCTAGTGTTTTAGCTGTGAAGAAGAACTGGCGAAACACACTCCCCAACAACACGTCTGTTTGATAAGTTAGAAGAAGTGAATGAAATAGCTAGATAAAAATTAATAAAATAAATAAATAAATATTCCACAACTTTTCACACAACGCTATTTAGTCCCAAGCTTAGCTTGAGAGCTTATGTTATGGGTACCAAACAGCTGATAAACATACTTATATTATTTCTAAATACATACATATTATAGATAAATTACACCCAGACACAGAACAAATTATCGTGCACAACACACAAACATTTGTCCTGAGTGGGAATCGAACCCACAACCTCCTGCATAGCAGTCAGGGTCATTAACTACTAGACCAACAGGCCAGTCAAATGTCAGATGTTGTCAGTCAGATGTTGGTGTTGAAAATGCATGACTTTTTTTTTCATCTTTTGTTTATCTTTAATCCACGAACAGTGTTCGGTTGCGAAAGGATCAAGCTCATATTTCCCATTAAAGTTGGGTCAAAATCCAAACTCCACGTTGCTATGGCTTATTCTAGTTTAGTTATTGGATACTTGACTAGACCCTTCTCCGGTCTTGTAAGTCGTTCTATAAAATTGATATACGTTACATTATATTGATATGTATCCGTAGTTTGAAGAGTATGTATGTGAAAGATGGAATTTAGAACTTAACCATTCAATCGTGTCAATAAGAGACACAATAGAAAGACAAGGACGGCGCGGACAACAGTGTTCTCTTAGGGTTTAATGAATAAAAATAGATTTTACAATATTTTGTACCCATTATCAGCAAGCCTAGCCATATTACAAATTCTATTTCTATTCTTTTTCTACTATAGAAGGAAAATGACGTATATGGAATCAACTGTTTGTCAACTGTCAAGTGTATTTGATTTCAGCCATATTAAAATTCTACTCGTTAACACTTGCCAGCTGACAAACAGCTGATTCCATATACGCCATTTTCTTTTTATTGTCGCCCTGTCGATTACGATAAAAGAAATAGAATTTAATATGGCTACTTCTGCAGATTATATGTGAGGACAATGTACAGACGCCAGCACATCAAGTTACCCCAATGTGTCAAATTTTCCCAATTGAGTATGAACCTTATTCTGTTTGGCATAAAGTTGAAAAACGATCAAAGAAATTTGACACATTGGGGTAACTTGACGTGCTGGCGTCTGTACCTTGAATAAAAACTAAAATACTGAGATAAGTACATATAAGGTGATATCTTTCTACCAGCGTGTTGTATAAGCAAAACATTGTCGCTTCTTTTTCTCTTCACGTTATATTAAAAATACAAATTTAGTAAATCTGTACCAACAAAAATAAATGGCTTATTTGCCGTGATTCTTTGCGAAGTTAGGTTACCCATCATAGGTTTTAAGTTTTTAGTTTGAAATTTCTAACGCCGAACAATTTGTCGTGCGAGTCACCTACCACTAATACGCCAAATGTAGTTAGTCTCTAAGGAAAACGCCCAAAAATGCCTGAAATAGACAGAAACTACTAATAGTCCTTAATTCTATCAAGAATAAAATATATATAACGAAATGTATCTCAAGTTTGTTTACCTAGGGTGAAAATATAACGATAATTAAAATATTTATTTTGATATCCGTCATAGTCATTCTTAATTTATAATGGCGGTCAGTGTTTATTTGACATGAGTAATCGACATTCAGCCTAAACAGAAATCGTCAAATAATCCTTAACGAACTATTTTATGGAATTATTGCATAGTTATCATTCATTTAATATTATTCGACCTATTAATACCGTAAATATAATTAAAATATTATAAGCGTATGAATATTTATCAAAATAAAAAACTCGAATTATAAATCGTATCGTAGGCTGTATGCATCACATGTCCTTTGCCTTACTGACAATTTGACATGAATGCATTTCATTTTTTTCGATTCATGGTTTTGCGGATTTTGGCGTTTGCGGCTCAAGTAAATTCAGGATATTATATTATAACGACGACTGTGGCTATTTTTTAAGGATTTTGATTTTACTTCTGCACACGTTACCCATTTTTGAACACGACTTAGATTGGACCCGCCTAAACGTCAACTCGGCTTTTTGACGACGGATACGACTCTGCTGTTGTTTTGGACTTGTGCACCGTGTACATTTAAGAATGGATAGAAACGTACACTGTATTCATTGCTATCTCGATATTGCAACGATGAGATGTAATCTCATATCAGTGCAAAATGATGAAGTACGTAGTAGGTATCCTTAACCTTGACTTAACCTATATTTTAGAAAAAATGTTTGGAACTGACTTCTACCAAGTTTTTTGATAATTATTGAAATTGTCATGGGTTCCCTACGATTTATAGTGCAATTTGGCGTATATTTCATTGTTGTTCATTTCAGGCATTTTTTTGTGTGGCCGATGGGCATTCCCCTTTGCCGAACAATATCTGTGGCCCAACATGCAAATTACGTTTATGTTCATATAATTTAAATATGAATATAACATGCCACTTAAAATACTCTTTATATTAGAAAACATTTCCATGATAACTGCAAACTCTTTTGTAAATAAAAATAGTACGAAATAATACCATTCAATTGGCTTCTTTGACACACAATAGCCAGACAGATGTCTAGTGTTTCTATAACATTTCAGTTCGGGAGCTACTTCTGTTCCGACACGAATAAATGCACGTACATCGTGTTACGTAGTTCTTTGTAAAGGTGGCAGTACACGAAACATGATGTGTTAAAAATAATTTGTGGGACATATTAGCTCAACATGTACAGACGCCAGCACGTCAAGTTACCCCAATGTGTCAAATTTCTTTGATCGTTTTTCAACTGTATGTCAAACTGAATAAGGTTCATATTCTATTGGGAAAATTTGACACATTGGGGTAACTTGATGTGCTGGCGTCTGTACATTGCAAAACTATCTGGCTATTTGACAAACTTTTAGTTTCTAGTCCCTCATCTAGATTACAAGAAAATATTCGACTCATATTTTTTATTTTTTTAAATTGATTGAAAACTGCTTAGATTAAGCGCATTAAAGTTGAGAGGATGGGGCTTGTAACGTCATTATCTAGTATAAACTGTACTGGCTAGTGACGTCATGCGACATTTTGACTCGATGTATCGCGGTTATTTTTTGATTACGTGAAAAAAGAAAAAAAAAACGTAACTGTTTTTTGTAGACTTTCCATTATTTTTGTGGCGCTCAGTTATACGATATTGTGATATTTTTTTCTCTTTTTCGTGCGGTAAGTGACTAAACTAGCATCAGAGTGTTTATGCCACCCATTGATCAGACGAGAGTCATCGAAATAAAATACTTTTTTGACGTGTGTTTGAATTTGCAGATAAACATAATTATTTTATTATATTTTATTCATCACAGTGATTTTGATTTTTTTCACTGCAAAGTTACAACCTTCTTATTTGTTTTACACTTTTTCCTGACCAAGGATATTAGACCAGTCTATCAATGGATTCTTGTTCATTACCAGGCATCACCGTAGGTTTCAATATGTATTCTAACCTGCTAATGAAATTACATTTGAGCAATACAATGGTTCCATATGTAAATGTAAACAAGCCACACACAAAACAATATCCAACATTACCAACATTTTGTTTATGTTGGACCGTCTATGTCGGCCTTAACTTACACGTATGCACAATTCAGTAGATGTACACTCTCTTTGAATACGCGTCGAGTTTACTTGTTCTTTGGCTACTAAGAGTACGGCGTGACGATATTTCTTTGTCGTGGTCTAGTGTTGACGTCAGGTGCTCCTTTCAAACCATCATGTTGAACGTCAAGATCCAAGTGACTATGTTCAAGGTGTTTAAAACTTTAAACTGCATTATTATCAAAATGAAAATGATTAATGACTTATATAATGCAGCCTGCCTCGTAGGTTTAGTGGTCGTAAGCACTACTGTTAAAATTGTGGCGTTGAATTCGTATTTTGGTTCAGGATTTTGGGTATTAATATCTGTCAAAAATTCAAAAGTCAAATCATTTATTTCAATGAGACTGATATAAGTTTTTTCTGAATCTTTTGAACGTCAGACATACAAGTGAAATGAATTAAGTAAATGATTCAGCAGCAACTACTTAGAATCATTTATTTAATTTAAGTTTATTAGTGAATAACTATTATTAACTAACTATAACTATTAACTATAACTATTATTATATATACTATTATTATGGAATGGCAGCTCAATTCGCCCTCACTACGCCTACATTTTCTTGCGGTGATTTGGTTGTAATAAATAACTGGACATATCGACACAATATCTTATGATTTTACAAATTAAAGTAGAACGGCGTATTTGGCATTCTCACTTGTACTAAAGAACTTGTTTTTAACAAAATATTGTTAACAATGACTTCGTAAATCAGAATATTGTATGTACATGTTCAAATTAAAAACTATCGAATAAATTATTTTACAATTTATAATAACATAAATGCTAAAACAACAAACTAAACGAACAGTCTCTCTTTATTTTATACTTTATTATTTTTAAACACATAAAAATTAAGTGAGTTTAAGTTCAAAAAGATTTCAACAAAATCTCATGATCCACTGCGCTTAAGACTAAACATCTTCAACAAAGTTTACCTCAAAAACACTCGAAACATTATGCTCTTGCCAAAGCAAATAAAAGTAGCTATTTATTTAACAGATCCGAACAACTTCTGGCAGATACTTATTCTTCCGCCACGTCAGTCGGATTACTGCTCATTTTTTTCCATATTATTGCCCTCAAAAAGTTTGTACGGTCATAGTATAAAGAGAAAAGAAGTCAAATGCAAATTCATGCTGTGAACCAACAAGTTTTTAAGCACCTAAAGTGTTCAAATACAATATTTTTATTCCAAAAGACACCAAAAGTCGACCGTTTCAATTTATTCGACCTCGAGATTAACTAAAATCAGCTGATTACCAGTGTTTTATATGGTTCGACTACCCCCATAACCCAGTACCTACACGATTATTGCACGATTTAATTCCACCAAGCCCTTTTCATCATTGGACCACCAGACGTACGGCACTGCGCCACCGGTACATGGTTGATATTCCAACCATACGTACTAAACACATTCATTGTGCGAACAGCTAAAGAGTGGCATTCCCTGCCGGAGTCGGTGTTTCCTGATAGCTACAACCTATAGGGGTCTTCAAGTCAAGAGTGAACAGGTTGCTTCTGACTGGCCTGTTGGTCTAGTTGACCTCCATGCCTCAAAAAGCCCGTTAACGTTGGTCTCAGCTGTTGTATGTGTATACGAGTATTTGGCAGTCGTAACGGGTATTCAGAAGCCCGAAATTCTGACAACCAGTTTAACCAAGGGATACCTATCGTGTTGTTGTACCTACCCAGTTTTTCAATTTTTTTATTGATAGACACGCGTTTGACCACTATCTCACCTGATGGTAAGCGATGATATGGTCGACGATGAAGCACACTTGCCTCGAAAATAATAAATAATAATAAATATTCCACAACTTTTCACACAACACCATTTAGTCTCAAGTTAAGCTTGAGAGCTTGTGTTATGGGTACTAAACAGCTGATAAACATACTTATCTATATATATAAAAGAAAGTCGTGTTAGTTACTTCAGTTATAACTCAAGAACGGCTGAACCGATTTAGCTGAAAATTGGCAGGGAGGTAGTTTAGAGCCAGGAGAAGGACATAGCATAATAATTAATAAAAAACATGAAAAGTCCTCGAAAAAATAAATATCAAGAATATCGGTTGTCTCAAACATTTTTCAAACGCAGCGCCATCTTGGATGACATGACAGGAGTCAAACTTCCCAGTTCATTATCAGGTGACAATTTGAAATTGACAAGTCTTAAGCTAAAACCAAGAAGGTAAGGTTGTCAATTTATAATACGCACCTACGTTCTGAATTTATTTTGTTACTAAACTTAGAGGTTTTATGTAGCATAAAAAAGTCTTATATTTCAGAAATCAATTTACGTAATTAGCAATGATGACAGAGACGAACTTTAATAATTCTTTGCAAATAGACCTTATTTTACTGTTATGACTTTAATTAAAGTAGACCGGGAAAACTATAGGCATAAATTGTATGTAACATAGAAGCAATAGTTCAGATTAAAATTATGAATTTAGTATTTTTTATATCAATGCATTTTAGTAAGGTAGTTAGGTTAGATAGTTGGGTTAGCTATAGGATAGGTCATGGCGGGACAGGCTTTCGAGCCCTACCGCCGGCCTCGTCACTATCGAGGCGGTCCGGCCGGTGCTCGAGCGCTGGCTCGGGAGGAGGCACGGCTCCCTGTCGTTTCGGGTGACGCAGGTGCTTTCCGGGCACGGTTGCTTCGGAAAGTACCTGTGTCGCATAAACAGGGAGCCGGACGCCCGGTGTCACCACTGCGTCGACTGTCGGGAGGACACGGCGCGGCATACGCTGGCAGAGTGTGCCGCTTGGGAGGAGCCGCGCCGTGCTCTTGTCTCTGGAGTAGGCAGTGACCTGTCGCTGCCGGCCGTGGTCGAGAGGATGGTCGGCAGCGTCGAGTCCTGGGACGCGGTGGTGTCCTTCTGCGAAACGGTCATCTCGCAGAAGGAGGCTGCGGAAAGGGAGAGGGAGATCACCTCCACTCACCCTGCCCGCAGCAGACGCACCGGGCGCAGGCGGAGGGCGGACAACGCCCTCTTCCAGCCCCCCTGAATGGGTCCAGGGCGACGGACGCGGGGATGTCCGCCGCCCCCACGTACATGGACCCGAGGTGGCGGCGCGTCGTGTTCACGCGCGCCCCTCTTAGACGTCGCGAGGGGAGTCTAACACCTCACTCCCCTCGCAGACTTGGCGAAGCCCGCGGGGCCGGCACCAGTCGGGGGTCGCGGAAGTATCTTCCGTTCCCGTGACCCCCGGCGCAGGTGTGAGAAGGAACACGGGGTGGTTTTTAGTCAGTAAGAGTCTGACAGACCCCTCCGCCTCCCCGGGCGGGGGACATCCATGAGGATTTTCTACCCCTAAAAAAAAAAAAAAAAAAAAAAGCTATAGGATAGGTATGGTCAGTTAGGTTAGGTTATATACATATACATGTTGTTATTTAAAAGTAGTAGTAGTTATTATTGGTTTGGATTTATTTGTTGTCGTCTTATTCAACGTATGTATATCTAAAATAAAAAAAAATAAGAGCAATAAATTGACTCTAAGGCACAACGAAGTTTGCCGGGGCAGCTAGTATATTTCTAAATAGAAACACATATTATAGATAAATTACACCCAGACACAGAACAAATGATCGTGCTCATCACACAAACATTTGTCCTGGGTGGGAATAAAACCCACGACCTCCGGCATAGCAGTCAGGGTCACTATCTTCTAGACCAACAGGCCAGTCAAATATTTGTATAATATTTGTATATGTAAGACAGCAGTGCTTTTCGCGAAATATATGTGAAGTGAAGGCGAATTGAGCTATCGTAAAAGTGTTTGGTATTGTCAGTTCACATCACTCAAAGTTTCTCGGGTTGACTTTCATTAAATCGACCAGCTTTTGGTAATTTTTTTAAGCAGTGAGCATTAAAAACCTTTATCCACGAGCCTTTGATTTTGTAGTCGTGAGCGGAGTAAACTAGTTCATGAAAATAATTTATCAATATCTTAGGTCAATATCAGTTGGCTCAGCTTTTTATGTGACCAACTATTAAACTCCTAACTTTTCACATAAAATATTAGAAGGTTCCACTAAATTGCCTTTATTTTGATAGAACAAAAAATAGTTCATACGAACGGATAATTTATTATCTACTACTAGCGAACTGGATTAAGCTAAATATTGGATATTTTGGAAATTGGTACCAGATTGGAGAGGTAACGAACACGTGTTGGAAGATAAGTGAAGTGAACTTTAAGTGAAATATAACTGGAAGTGTTAACGTATAATATTAATTAAATTCACCCAGCACTCATAAATATTAAATCAGGTAATATAAAAGAAAAAAACCGGCACACAGCAAACTACGATCCTGACTTTTTAATTCCCAAAATTCCTGTGAAGTTCCTACAATTTTAAACATGGTTTGTTTTTTTTGTTTCATGGGTTGTTTCAATCGCTAGTGGTCTTAATCAGTTTAATATGGACTTTAGCATTGTACAGACGCCAGCACATCAAGTTACCCCAATGTGTCAAATTTCTTTGATCGTTTTTCAACTTTATGGTAATCAGAATAAGGTTCATATTTAATTGGGAAAATTTGACACATTGGGGTAACTTGATGTGCTGGCGTCTGTACACTATCAGTACTATGATTTATTTCTGTTAACGTCGTTATGGCCTAGAGGTAAAGGTGTCTATTTCTTATGCACATGGTTGTGGTTCAAAACAGGGCAAGTACTAATGTGACTTTTTCAATTCACAATGTAATTTCGAAGTTTATACTAGACATCATTAATATTGGTGAAGGAAAACATCGTAAGAAAACCTGTAATTATTATAAGTTAATATAAGTTTGAAATCGCCAACCCGCAAAGCGTTTTGATTGGCACTCATGCCTTTTCTGTTTGAGAAGAGGCTTCTACCCTTCAGTAGGACAGGAACAGGTTGGTATTGTTATTCTATTTTGTACAGACGCCAGCACGTCAAGTTACCCCAATGTGTCAAATTTCTTTGATCGTTTTTCAACTTTATGTCAAACAGAATAAGGTTCATGTTCAATTAGAAAAAATTGACACATTGGGGTAACTTGATGTGCTGGCGTCTGTACATTAATAGGGTACAATGCATGGAGCATAAATAACAACCAGTCTTGAAGTTAAACAACTTCTCCTTTTTAATTGATTTTTGGTGTAGAGCCCGAATACGGTATCTATTATCTGTAGTGTAAAAGAATACCTCTCAGTTGCATCAAACTTGTGTATGTTGAAAAGCCGATGCTGACCATTCAGCCAATGTCTAAAGTGAATTGGATTGTTCGTTTCGTTTGATAATTCCTTTGTCAATGGCTCCAGTGTCAGTCTGTGTTTTCAATGGTGTGACCACAGAGTTACTTACTCAAGTATCTCTTACTGGCATTCATCAATCAGGAGTCTATTGTTTTATAAATTTTAGCTTTGGTAATTTATTTCTTAATGTTAGATTTTGGCTTTAGTTCCAATAGTGACAGTGGCTTCTGTGCAAATTATAAGTTTTGCTTGCAGCTTTTCCATACACTTTGTCGAGTTATGTTTACATATTTAAGTTTCCCAAAATAAAAGTTGATAATAAGTTTATTGTAAGTACTATAAAATTGTTCACAGAGGTTATTACCGCTGTACGGGTTTAGTATATACAAAAGTAATGTTGTATATTCCTATCGTTATTTTCTTTCTAATAATGTTTCTCTTCGCGAAAAAAATGACTGACTATGGAATCAAATTAAAATCTGATACCTGTATTAGTTTTAACACCCGGCCTCTTGCCTTCCTTAACCATTGTTTTAGTACTACTAGCGATGTACTTCTATTCTAGGAAGTTGAGGTACAACTTTCAAAATCAGCGTAAGTTACCTGCGGAATCGCAAGATGATTGATTGCCAGCAATGTCTATTAATAAACACATAAACATCTATCTCACCGAGAAATGACGAACTTCACCTACTGCGATCATTCCTAAGGTATATTCCCTTTGCGACAATTATTTTTTTTCCTAACTGACGTTTGACGGAGGCCCTATTAAAAGTTGTTGGCAACTTGAGTCCATTCGTAATAAGTCAGACGTGGGGAGAAGTGTGTCAAAGTTAATGATGGAATTCACAGACTTGCACGTTGGGAAAAAGTTATATCGTAATATTATTTGATAGGTTTGACGAAGTTTAAATTGGAAAAGGTATTTTTGGTGGGTAAGACAGGTGTGGGGGGTGAAATTAGGTGCGTGTTTTGTTTTTTACAGTTCAAACACGGCTTAGACTGTTTATGCTGTATATACGAAGCTGACATTGGAAGCGTTTCTTGTTTATTAAGAATATTACAATATAATATAATAGACTACCTACTCTTTATTGTACACCACAAAAACTTACAAATTATAACTTCAAGGGATACATAAGGTGTTACAATGGGCGGCCTTATCGCTAAACGCGATCTCTTACAAACAACCTTTGGATGGACTTGATAGTAAAGAAGTAAAGAAGAAATATTGTAAGAAAAAGCATACATTTGGTACAAAGCATGGTATGGCTTGGTATTAAAAAAAAAACATTAAATTTAAAACATATAACTGTTGCTACACAGCTTGAACACGCAGTACCAATCCTACTCTTTGTAACACTAAGCTATACGAAGATTTATGTATCCGTCAATAACCTGTGAAGGCAGCATTAATTAAAGAAGAAATAGGAACCGTTATTTCAAAATCAAGTGATGATACGTCAGTTTTATTCGAACACAAAAGTAATCTTATGCTTCATTACTCGCTCACTCTTTAACCATTCAGTCGGTAATTGAAAGACTCGAAAATGCCGAAATAAAAATTCAACGTTACGTACATTTTCCGTTGGAAGTCTTTCATTAAACCCGGTCTTTAGAATCCAGAAACACAGTACACCATCTTTTTTTTTATGTTCGCCACATAATTTTCGGCACGAATAAATTTTATTTTATTTTCGCAGAATCAGCAATCACTAATCAAGTATTCGTTCAATCATAATCTCGGCCTCCAATACGCTGCTTTTTTTTTTCAATATTCATGAAATTTTTCGTAATCTTCGTGTACAAAAACCCGGTTAGAAGGTAAACCTTTGGTATCTTAGGTTTTCGAAGAATAGTGAAATGCGGACATGAATAGAATATAATTCTTTTTAATCAACATCTGCCTAGTCTTAGTTCCAGCTTAACCGTATGCAGCTGAATACCAGTGCTTTACATGGATTTACTGGCAGTCTAGCCTCCACAAACCAACTACTGGGTAACACAATAACCCTTGGTTAAACAAATTGTCAGACTTTCGGCCTTCTCACTACCCAACTTCTGACTAGGTAGACTCTTTAATGTAGACCATTAACACTCGCAAATAATAACTTTAACAGCTTTATAATTACGTCGTGTTGTAGATTTCAAAGTCTGTAAATAAAATAATCCTACAGGTTAAACCCAGGATCAATGTTTAGCCTTTCAAATGTATCAAACCACTCAAATAAATTACTCGTAAAAAAGTACTCCTCCTTCTCCAAAAAACTTCTAATCCACATTTTAAAATCTACGTCCAGAATTAAACACGGGGACCAAGGGATAGCGTCTTTAAAACCGAAACGCAATGATTTACAAAGTAATCGCAACGAATGGCGAATCGTTGAAAAATAAGTATTTTAAAAACTGATTTGTTTGTTTGTGATAAGATGATGTTATTTTGTTGATTTAAGAAGAATATTATTCATTCGTGTTGTGGTGTATGGGCTATTCTGCCATTGAGTGTTTTGTGAGTAGAAAACAACTTTTTTAACCCCCGACGCAAAAAGAGGGTTGTTATAAGTTTGACCGCTATGTGTAAAAAAAATAGTGGTGGTGGTGGTGGTGGTGGTGGTGATGGTGGTGGTGGTGGTGGTAGTAGTGGTGGTGTTAAACTACGAGGGGGTTGAGATAATATCGAAGTTTAAAGGGAAAAGTAAGTAAATTCATGCGGATAAAGTGTGTGAATCTGACTGCAATCCCACTTGATGGTTAGCAGTGATGCAATGAATGAAAGAAATAAAGAAAATAAATTTATTGGCGACAGCTGGATACACACAGTAAAAACATAATACCACAAAAAACAGAGACACAAAAATGGCATGTCTCACGGCTGCGCCAAAAGGTTAATTTCAGCGGTAATGCCAGACAGATGCTGAGATGATGGTAAAGCGCACTAGTTTATTAAGAGCCTATTTATTCTAGCCTTGAAGAAACCTAAATTATAATTGGACGGAAAAACCACAGCAGGCAAGTTGTTCCAGTCCTTCGATGTACGGGGAATAAACGAAGAGGCGAAACCCTTTGTCCGCTTGTGTTATATATCGACATTGCATAGTAAAGTTCTGTCAGTATTTATTTATTTATTTAGGATCTCCAATTTAGAATATGTAATATTAATAGAAAATGACTAACAAAAGGTATTACAAACAAAGCGAAACTTCAGGCCTGTAGTAATAAGTAAAGGTGTACAGTGCATAATTACCTTTTAGTGTATTTTTGAGTGAAATTCTAGATACGTACTTGATTGAAATGTAATGACATTCATTTCTGTTTAGCTCGTATTATAGTGAAAATATTAGGTGATTAAACCCGTGGCCTGCGTGAAGGATCTCATAGGAATGTACTATCGGTTTCAAGTGTAGATATCTTTTGTCCTAATTTAGGTTATGGTTTGTCCGTTTAGCTGTGAAGGAGCGAAGTGGTAACAGATGAGCTGAGTTACTTTCATATTTATATTATTTGTTACTTAGCCGGATATAACCTTGTTCCATTTTTAACCATTTACTTCATTTAATTTTAAAAATGTCTGTAACTTGCTGGCTTTAAGACTAAAGTGAATAGGCTCTGATAAAACCAGTGCGCTTCACCATCATTGGTTGCATCACTATACTTGCGAACAGGTGGGTATCGCCGTCAAGCACTAGTTTTATACCATTAAAATATAAATTTGAATAACATTGAAATATAGTATTTAGTACGAACAAAATAAGAAAGGATATTCTCTCACACGACACGGAAATACATACCCAAAAGTTCACCGAAACAGAAGACATAAAACTTCACAATGTATTTACGCATGTATCACAAAGCTCTCTGGATTCCCTTATTTATCAGGATTGGCCAAGGAATTAATTAATGAGGCATCTACAAAGGTCGTTTGGGGACCCTGCGAACCTCCCTTCAGCCCTTTTGGACCTATAAGAATTCCACCCAAGAGTACTATAAAGGAGATATACCTTCTTTAGGAGCGTTTTAAAAGTAATTGACTATCGAACCGCAGTGTTCTTTTTTAACGAAAACAAGATTGTTTGTGTACAGACGCTAGCATATCAAGCTGTTTTTTTCCAATAAAATATGAACCTTACTTTATTTGTAATAATGTTGAAAAACTATCAGAGAAATTTGACACATTGGGATATCTTAATTGCGTGATGTTTTGTGTCTCAGTACGTAAGCACTTTTTTTAAGTAAAACCTTGTTTTTCTGAACTAGCGACACTGTTACCGTTTTTGTAACTGACACCTTTTCATATAATTAAAGGAAAATGCTCATTCCTGGTCATAATTTTACTATCTATGATTTATATACTAAAAATATTCAATACTAATTTAATAACTAAAATATTTTGTAATGAGTACAAAAGTCTCAAAAGCCGATTTTCATATGACACTCCATATTAATTTCATTCTAATATGACATGTATAACTTGGACAGTACGTTTAAAGTAGGAATTGCAATTCTTAATGAAAAAAGTCCCACAAGTTCTATGCGAAAAACAGCCGTTGTTCCTTTGTCTGTATTGTCAATCCTAATGTCTGTCATCTGTTTCTTCTATGTGCATCACTTAGCCAAAGTTGTCACTTTTTAACTAGTGCGCTTCACCATCATTGATTGCATCACTGCTTACCATCAGGTGGGATTGCAGTCAAGCACTAGTCTTAAATAAAAAAAAAACTTTTTTACAAAAAAAACAACCGACTTCTTAAAAAAACACTAACAGGTGATAAATAACACCAGTTTTGGAAGTCTGTGGCTTTGGTGGTTTTCGTTCATTATTGGCCACCGACTTCCGAAACTGGTGTTATTTATCACCTGTTAGTGTTTTTTTAAGAAGTCGGTTGTTTTTTTTGTAAAAAAGTTTTTATTTTGCTATTTTTAGTTTCTTCGTATGTAAAGAAAGTCTTTCAATACTTGAAAGAATCATTGAAATTGGTTAACAATTGCAAAAGTAGTTCTTTCTAAACATTAATCTGTACACCTCTGCCGGGCCCCTTTTAAAAAAGACAGGCGTAATGTTATGTTAAGCAAATACAAAAGCTCAGCATAGACATCTGAGTATAGCAATCGCGAATAATTTTCTGTTATGCGTTGAAGAGTTCCGTTGCCTGTCTTCTTCATCAGTTTTTCTTCACCAAATGATACGTTCCAAATGCAAATGCTTGATTTGTTACTGAAAATGATAAAATCGGTGCGTGTGTACCAATATTTTTTGAGGAGTTCCCTCAATTCCTCGAGGATCTCTCATCAGATTTGAGTTTTGATACAAATGGGACCAATCTGTTTGGTCCCATTTGTATCAAAATGGGAATCATAGGGTATACCTATCATATAAAAAAAGAATTTTGAAAATCGGTCCATAAATGACGGAGTACTGAGGTAACAAACCCTAAAAAAAAAAAAACATACAACCGAATTGAGAACCTCCTCCTTTTTTTGAAGTCGGTTAAAAAAAAATTCTTTACGTTTTCATTCATTAAACCCCAAGGCGTCCGCCTGGCGTACGCGCTGTCATTGTCTTTCTATTGTGTCTCTAATTGACACGATTGAATGGTTGAGCAATAGATTGAGATTACACTAAAACATTAACTAAATATGGATCGTGTGGTTTGAAAATAAAGTTTTATTATTAATATTAATTGTTTACGAGTCTATGGTCTAGTAGTTAGTGGCCTTTACTGCTTTGCTGGAGATCGTCCATTCGATTTCCACTGAGGACCAATGATTGTGTGATGATCATGATCATTTGTTCTGTGTCTGAGTGTAATTTATACTAATATTAAAGAGAGGAGAGAATCGATTGTTTTTTAGTTTGCATTGAATAGGCTCCGAAACTCCTGGACCGATTTGAGAAATTCTTTCACTGTTGGGAAGCTACACTATCCCCGGGTTACAACGGCTACTATACTTTATATCCCTGTATTCACAACTACGCGGGTGACGTCTGCTAGTCTACAGGGTGTAAAAAGACCGATCACATAGCCGATAACATACATAACATACATTCTGTACATATAAATTAAGTAACTTTACCCATTAATAATGCTTAGAAAATACTTTTTTTTCATCTATAAAAAAGAGATGCTTTTTATTGAGCGCATTACATAGCGCGACAACGCAACGCAACATTCGATTAACTGAGCGTATGGCCACTCGCGCTTGGTCGTTGACCCGACCGGCCCGCTTGTTTAGTATCCATTGCATTTTTGTAACTTCAAATGCGTAATTTGTTTTGAAAAATCGATAATTTTGATAATGTATGTTCGGAACAAAGTTTGCTAATAATATTTGAAATACAATTTTGAAAAAAAAAACGAAAAAAAAATTGCACTTTGGCCTTCAATATCTCCAAAACCAGTGATTTCCCAGGTATGTTCTAGAAAAAAAAACTATCCCAGTGATGGGTAGAATATGTAGTTTTTGTTCACGTCAAGGATCTTTTTACACCCTGTATAATATTTATGTATTTAGAAATAAATACCTAGGTGGGTTTATCAGTTCTGCTTAGTTTGGGTCTAGATGGCATTTTGTGAAAGTTGTATATTATATGTGAATATATTGTTATTAAACTGCAAGTGTTAATAACACTGTACTACCCGGGAAGCAAACGAAGGACCTCATCCGTAGCAGAAGTGCTGACATTCCAACAGGGCAGTTTAGTAATCAGTCTTTCAAAATTCAACACAATTTAAAAACGTTTGCCACTTTTCTCATTAAAACGTACTAGGTTAGCAGCTGTGTGAAGGTCAAATATAATTATAAAATGTTTAGCGCTTCAACACTAACAGAGTTTTGTAGCGCGCGCAAAGTTCCAAACTTCCCACTATGTGTTGAACTAACTAAATTTAATTTATATCGTTGTAATTCATGAACGCCTGGTAGATGTATGGCTGGGAGTGAACATTTCAGTGTAGTCTACATACATACATGTAAAGAAACTCCTTTCTTCATTGTCTTAAAAGAGTTTGATTCAATATTAACAAACTGTTTAGATTATGGTAGAAACCATAGATATAGAAAATAATTTAGTTGTGACACCTGAACAAAATAATTTTGAGTTGCATGGAAATTGTATAAGAAATGTACTTTTTACAGAGCAACACTTTATTATATTTCACCCAACCAATAAAATTCTCTTATATACATATACATAGGTAATAAATAAATGAACAAAAACAGAAAGTATGGCATCTGCTACGAACCTTGCATATTTCTATTATTACTTTCCTTCTTCGTTTTGTAGCAGAAATGCGCATCTGTGTATAAAATAAGCTAACGAATTACTTCAAAACAATAAAAATTGTTAGAAGGACTTGATTTAATACAGTATAGTTATTTATCATTATAAATCAATCAAATCAAATTATGTTCTACATGTTAGCTAGCACACTTCAATATACATTATACTAGTAATATATAGGGTGGCTGGTAATTAGTGACCGATACGTAAACACATGATTGTATTTATGATTTCAATAGTCTTTCCCAAAGAAACTTTATTTATACACAATAACTTTTAACAAAATAAAATAACAAAAAAGCTGTTTGAAATTCCTAGTCTGACCTCGGGAAGGGCAAAATCTACTAGTAGTAGCGTCACACGCTCCCCCGCCACCTCCACCGCTCCCGTTGTGCAGTACTGACGTAATTGAATTAATTGAAAGTTAATGAGTATAAAAAAAAGTTTCTTTGGGAAAGTTATTCGTATTTATGAGTTTAATTAATTCAGTTTAATTCAGCAATAAACTCCATATCCATCTTTGCCAGAAATCTTGGCGTATTTTTTCTAATTTGTGGTAGGTGACCTTGGAGTCCTCTCCTGGAATGGAAGGCACCGACGTCAGTGGCCGTCACTATGTGGTCCGGCTGCCCACTGAAGAAGAAGTTGAAAATTGACTTTTCAAGGCCGGGAGCATGTTCACGCTATGTGAACCCCGCGCGCTAGCGCCACCTTGCGGAACGCTGTGAACAACGCGCGGTGCCGACTCGCGCGCCCCGCCGACTGCGTCGCCACGCCAGAGCCATCATAGCACCGGGACCGCGCACATCTTTTTTAATGTATCTACTCTACGCGCGCTAGTCCGCCATTTTAGTGGAAGATAAATTATTGTATTAACAATAAACCTTCGAGCTGTACGTGTGCCTTTTATTGGTGGTTCTCACTTCTCAACAGTATCGGTCACTAATTACCAGTCACCCTATTAAAGCTACCGACATTGACAAAAACGTCAAGAATAGACAATTGGACATGGGTCCCCCAATAGACGGTGGTTGTCGATGCTTCACACTTTGTGGTTTTACCTTCCGACTATTTATTTATGGACTGAAGTGCAATGCTGCCTACCCTCTCAATACATTTCATGAGTCCCTAGGGCAAAGGGGATCGTTTATTCCGTGTTAGGGATCATACGGTGCAGTGACCACAGTCCATCACATTAATTATAGTCTTCACGAGCGGCGATACTAACATGAACGTTAGGCTCCACCCCGCGTCGTCAGAGGTAACTAAACCAGTATAAGCTTGCCTCGTAATCTATTGAACCTTTGCAATATGTTAGATCATTTTTAAAAGGAAAAAAAAAGTAGGTAAAAACGAACTTTTTCTTTCTTCTTAGGGTTCTGTTCACTTTGTTGTACGTTGGTCAGTCTGTCTGTATATCAAGACCCTTAATTTTAGGAATGCGTGGACGTATCAAGTTGAAATTGAAACTGTATACTTAGGTCTACGTTCCACACAATTGTGAAAAATAAAACTTCTTAGGGTATACCTACTTAAAAAAATATACGACCATGTATTTAGAAAAAAAAAACGTGATTTTCGACATTCTCGAGGTAATCAAAATTCCCGGGTTCCCGTGGACTATAAAATTGGCCAAGTAACATCTTAACTTATATCTTGCCAAGTAACACCTATTCACCTGTACACTGGGTGAGTTCACAAAGGCTACGTACTGTGTAGCATGTACCTATAGGTAAATAAGTTTATTTTAAGTTACTTTGTCGCATTAGATTTAATCTGTAATGGCAAAGAAAACATGTTTTTTGTGAATTAATAAATAAATCTTTATAAACCATAAGTACCTACAACAAATCTCAAAACTATAGATTAATTTGTAATCTCCGCGATTTAATTCCTGAACTACTTAATATATTGATCCCACTTGGGTTTTTTTTCTTTTTGAGACACAGTCTCAGGAATGCAACATTAGACTACAATTCTTAGTTATCCACGCTATTCTTTTCTACTAAAATAATGTATGAAATAATAAAATAAAAAAGGCAGTTCCAAGAATTCAGTGCATAGCGGTTGCAATAAAAGAACTGGTTTTCAGTCAAACAATAATAGTTAATGTTTCATAATCTTTATTAAAAATAATTAAAAAATCTAGGTTGAAATGTTATAAGCAAGGTTTGGCCTGTGTAAATATGCAAATCCTACTAATATTATAAACGCGAAAGTTTGTGAGGGTGTTTGTTACTCTTTCACGTAAAAACTACTTAATGGATTTTAATAAAATTTAGTACGGAGTTAGCCGAGACCTTGGAATAACACATAGGCTACTTTTTATCCCTATATTCTTACGAAAACGGTACCTACGCGGGTGAACCCGCAGGACCTCTGCTAGTAATAATATATTCCACAACTTTCACACAACGCTATCTAGTCCTAAGCTAAGCCTAGCTTGTGTTATGGATACTAAACAGCTGATAAACATACTTATTACACCCAGACACAGAATAAAATTAAATGATCGTGCTCATCACAAAAATATTTGTCCTGGTGGGAATCGAAGTAAATCAAAATTAACAACTTTTGTTTTTTAATTTTTTCAAAAGAAGAGTAAGGCTATAGTACTTAGCTCATGCTTCTCAATACTTAACTACCTTTTGAAAGTTATTGCTAGTATGTAATAGAGGCTTCAGAAAACGTAATTTAATCAAGGAAACGTACTGCAAAACCTACATACCTTATTTAATTCTATTCGAAATTCAATATTTATTATTATACCCTTACAATTTATAGACGCCTGGTACATACAATGGTTTCCGTAGACCATTATCTTAAAGTACGAATCGTTTACGAGAAGTATTGCCGTATTAGCTAGACCTCCTGGTAGATTGGCTATCGTTATTGTAAATGGGATTTAGATGACAATGAGGTTGGATGCTCTTTTGGGTCCAGTTTGATAAAATGACAGAAAACTTTTTTGATGACTGAGAAAATTTCAAGCACGAATGATAGACAGACGTATATAAAACTGGACGATTTATAAGTTTGAATGTATAATAATTTAATTAAATAAATAAATATTCCACAACTTTTCACACAGCGCCATTTAGTCCCAAGTTAAGCTTGAGAGCTTGTATTATGGGTACTAAACAGCTGATAAACATACTTATATCTACATAGCAAAATCTAAATTCATCCAATTGGAGCGAGCACAACGAGCCCTGCTCAAAATAATGTATTTTAAAAAAAGGAGATATTCTACAGAGAACCTCTACAAACTTAGCGATGTATTGTCAGTTAGGAAATTGTACATTACCCAAATAATTTTAAAAAAGCACAAAACCTTGCCTTATAATGCGGATACACACTCTAGACGAAGAAAACACGATATAGTTCAAATACCTAAAACTAAGACCAAATTCGGATCTATGCAATTTAGTAAACGATCAGCTCAATTATATAACAAAATAAATAAAGAAATTTACGTATATGCAAAATCTTACCATATATGTAAAGAAATGTTGATTGACTGGATGAAACCACTGACATATGAAAACACTGAAGCTCTCCTACTAAACGTAACCTAACATAAGTACATACGACCTTCTCACACACACTCAGAGATTCTCACATACCTACACGGACATTCACACTCCCATACACATACAAACACACACTCATCAACACAACCAACTCATGCACACGCACCCACACGCTCACATAATTATATTTTGTTTTATTATACCCATGTACTGTTTTAATTGTGTTTATAGTAAGTACTTACTGTTGTGAAGGAGCGGAGTCTTTGAATACAGGCATTATCTGCTTAAACGAAGACTCCAAACCCAATATTGTTTGTGTATAACTTTTGGACACAATAAACGTTATTATTATTATTATTATTATTATATATTTCTAAATATTTACATATTATAGATAAATTACACCCAGACATAGAACAAATGATCGTGCTCATCACTCAAACATTTGTCCTGGGTGGTAATTGAACCCACGACCTCCGGTATAGATGTCAGGGGCACTAACTACTAGACCAACAGGCCAGTCAATTAAAATAGCTATTCAAGTTTAGTCAAAATAAAAATCGCAATGAATCTGGATAGCTAGATATTTAAATAAAGAAATACTTTATTTTACACACAGTGATCTTTTTGTAGAACATCACTACTATCACTCCTATGTGTATTCTGTGCCTTAGAAATACATACATTACCTCGCCCTGACATATTTATAAGAATAGTTATTAATAGTCACATAAACCAACAAAAAAATACTAGAAAGTTTAAAATACGCTGGTGGAACAAAACTTACCTAACAAGTTAACTCTGAGATGAATAATAGTTTACGAAGAAAGTTGACAGAAGCAGTAGGCACCACGCACGATCTACTTACAACAAAAATAATTAAAAGTAATATGCAATATAACGTAGGTATTAAAATAGAAAAAAAGGGTTTACAAAGAAGACTAGACTAGTGCTTTCAAAATTAATATTTAGTTACTACTCGTTTAATTTAATTACAAAACCTATTGACTCCATTATACTGGGAGTCTTGTCTGTTTTTTTATTTACAAAGAGGGTAAAAGTGATTAATACTCCTTTGAGTATTTCTCGCCGATTCTTATTGTTTTGGATTTTACTACACACGTACCTACTCTTAATTTTGACGCTTACGACAATAAAGTATAGTTTAAATTTCCGATTGGCAACATTCTATTTGACTAAAAGAAAAGCAAAAAAAAACATCCCTACCCCTGTTCAGCGGCACAGGCAACAAAATATTAATTAATTGCATAAACATCGCCATAACGTCCACAACAGCTATTAGACGATACTAACAAATTCCATAAACAACCGAAACAGCCCTTAAAAAAGCCTTTCTTTAAAAAAACTTTACAGTTAAACCATTAAAATTTTTAATATAGCATTACCGGTTCGAACGGTATGCTATCAAAACTTTTTAACTCTTAAAGCCTGTAGTTAATGCATAAGTTTTGTTTCGCCAGATGGCAGCACTCTAGGAAGGGGCTGGCTGTCGATATACACCGAAAATGTAGCATGTTTCGTTCAACCCCAGTTCCACAATAGACGCGGTCGGGAGAGGACGTACCGCCATTTTGGATCGTCCGAATATTCGCGAGTTTACTATTAAATTTTTGAGTTGTTGAAATGTTATTTGTGTGTGAATTCTGATGGATAGTTTGGATGAAGTTTTTTAAGGTGAGTAATTTTATATTTTTATGACGAGGTTTTTGAGTGTTCGCGAAAAGTTTTTAACAAGTTTTGCGTGTTCTTTGAGAACAGAGAAATATACAACTAGGTTTTCTTTAAATTTAATATGAAACTTTATTAAAACGGTTGTTTTTATTACACGCATTTGCACTTAAGAAATTGGCGGAATAGTCTTCGTTGAGTTTGTGTACTTACTTTATTAATACAACAAAATGGAATAAGTATCGAGATTGAGGTTTTTTTTATATGACTGTATGCCAAATCTACCATAGAATAACATGATTAGATAAAATTGATTTAGTCGAAAATACTTGTTATGTACGCAATACAAATGATGAAAATGATAAAGAAGATACGTTTTAAAGTAAGCTAACAAATGAGAATCATTTACATATTTTTGAAGCAGTAGTAGTAGAAATAGTAACTGTCGTTTCTGGTTCTGAATTTTGTCACTGCCCTACTTACTGCGTTATGGTAATACACTAGTGTGTCTACTTGAAAACAAGAAAAACATGTGAACCCAAGACTGTAACTGTTTTATGACTATAATTAAGTCCACATTTCCGCACAATGTTTGTCTTTACCGATTTATATCAGGTCTGAAATAAAAATAAAATTACCCAATAGAAATGAGCATTTGGTATAATTTGTCTGATGTATTGAGATATTTAATTACAGAACTATGACTTCGAAATGAATTAGACTACAAAAAATAAACTGCAAACGGTTTTATTTAGAAAAACATTATTAGATACGTATTGCTATTATAGTTAAAGAATTTCCAAAAAAGAATCGCTAAGCACGTATTGTTTATCTTTAATACAAGTTAAAAATTACATTTCACTAATTCACTTCGTGCACAATTGACATTAATAGTCTTCAGATTTAAAACTTTCGATCTACCCGCAAAAGAAATAATTAATTAAGTACCTACCGTGGTCGCAACCAGTCATAGTAAACGATAAAGGATGCGAACCCGGTGCCACAATATTACGTTGTTATTTTGAATTGAAGAGGAAACTGTTTATATTTTCTAATCAATGAAGAACAGAAGGATGAACAATTTAATTTTCTTGCCTATCGTACTTTGTAATAGGCCATAGTTTTGTTTTTTGTAATGGTTGAATATGATTTTAAGTAGAACCTTTTTAGTTGTTATTAGAAAGTATATTAGGCGTTGAAGTCGCATACGGTTGAGGTTTATTAGGATAGCTGTAAAAATAAAATTTACACGGATAAATCCTACGTAGGTGATTAATGGTTTAGGCTATAAAATAGGCTTGACAATAATAATACCAGTCTGTTACTGACTTTGCCTACCACTACCCGAATGTAACCGAATGCAGCTGAATATCAGTGTTTTACATCAAGCGACTGCCTGTCGGACCTCCACAACCCAGTTACTGGGTAACACGATACTTCTTGGTTAGACTGGTTTTCAGATATTAGGGCTTCTGACTGTTTGTTACGACTATCATAGAACTACTAATAGCCGGGTCTACGCATAACGTGCTAATAATAATTTAGCAACAAGGTCCTCAATTTGGCTGGATCAAATGAGGTATTTTTGAGCAAAGACAAAGTAACATTTTAACGGTAATGAAAACAAATGTCAATAAGTCCGAAATTTATGGAATCAGCAAAAGCTTTCGAAATGCTGAATTCCATACAAGATTTCGGATTTCTAAAACTTTGGTCATAGTTGAATCTGTTTTTTCTAAGCCTCCAGGTTTCCTAAAGATATTTTGCTTCATAATCATCAGCTTTGTACAAGATAAACATAAATTAATTAATGATGATCAACACATGAATTAAAAAAGTTATTTCGGTATTTACCCCTATTTCACTTACAACTTCGTGAGTTTGGGGCCTTTACCACTGACGTCATCACGTCAACCGGGTTATCAATTATAATAATATTATCATACTAGATTTAGTACTTAATGTATCAATTAGCCTTTGACGTTAGTTCTAGACTGCTGATCAAAGGGACGAATTCCGCAGCTGATTATGATAATTTTCGGTAATACAATTGTTGTTGCCAAAATGAAAATTGAATGGCCATAATAATTAGCTCAGTTTATAAGTCTTGGTGAGGACTTGGTGAGGGTCGCGGGAATCTAATGGATGCAATACTCAAAGGACTGATTGTTGTGACAACATTTGGGGGAAGCCTATGTTCAGCAGTATCCAGTGCTTTAGATTGAAATGATGATGACGATGAAATTCAAGTTGTTTGTTACAAATTTCTTTAATTCAATTTATGATTGTAACAATGTGTCCTGACTTGTACTTACCATCTTCTATGCTTGATTATAATTCAAATGAATGAATTCCGCCCCTAAGACGACCCACTGACATTTTTTTTCCTCTGATGTTAAAATTTACATGCAAATATTTTTTAAAGATTGTATGATGCAATTTTGCGTTAGGTATGTAGTATTTCACCAATTTAATTAACTACACATATTATACAACACGGTATTGCTTTAACGAAATAAATAAACGAAGACTGTTTAGAAATGCCAAGCATTTCAGTTTTTAAAATATGTATTTAAGTGAGAAAGAGTCTGGAAAAAGATATGCTTACAAAAAGAAACATTATTTTGACAATTATATTCATGTTATTTAATCACTTCATTTCATTACATCTGTTAATAAGATTACTAACCCTACAGCGTTATCGAACAAAACTATATCTTTCAACCCAGCATTCGTAACTTGTGACTGAGAAACTTGCATTGATAACGGTTGCAGTTAATTGTAAGTTGTTATATCCCTTGGAACACGCCGTATCTATTTGACTAACTAATTCACTAAGCTAACTTAATAAGGTTCTGGGTTAATTATTGAAAAGAAAGATCTCACAAGAAATCTTGAACACAAAATGCATAACACGATTTTTAAGAAAATTTTACATACAGAGCGGCAAATGTTTAAAATTTCTTTGCTCGTATTTATAAAAAAAAACGCAATCAACATTTTTCGAATTGAAAAAGGCATTGGTAGGTTTCTGTGCAAAAAATACTCGTTATAAAATAATCTGTAGTATTTTTTAGTAAAAGTAAAACCTATCAAACCTAGATAAAACTGGTATGTCATTATTACTAAAGATTAGGTGTCCGGCAATCTTAGAATTTTAGAATCTCTTTATTGTACACCATAAAACTTTTAAATTGTAACTAGATTATATAGATAGATTTATATGCTTTGTTACATTCTTAGTTATAGCACTTTTAGCTTAAGACTTATCAAATGCTGTTTAAACTCATGTTCTCTTATCATACCGTGTTGCTGGGAAGTTTTTAACTCCTTCTTCCTAGCAAAAATACTATGAAATGGCGAAGGGCAGGCGTTTTGGATGACTATGTTATGTTTTTTTTTTGTCGTTCAAAAAGTGCTGATTCTCAGCATAATTTGAATAAATGACTTTTGATTTTGATTTAACGTCAAATTGTTACCACCTTGAGAGCTAGGAAGAAATTAGTCACCTATATTGTCATCCAAGATGGCGCTGCATTTGAAAAAAAAATAAGAAAACAAATTTTCTTCAGTTTTTTTTTTGACATACATGATAGGCTTTGCCCGTTTCCAGGGTATAATCAATCTCCTTGCCAAATTTTATTATGATCCATTCAGCCGTTTAGTCGTGAAAAAATGACAAACAAACAGAGTTACTTTCCCATTTATTTATTGTATGGAAGTATGGATGAATGTCAATGTACCTGAACTAGGGCTGCACTGTGACCATGTTGACTGACCGTTAAGATAAGACTCTTCCACGACAAAGTAGGGTGTCGATGTAGTTTTAACCTTAATCGCACTGAATTGCTTAGAGCAGCTGAACTAAGTTTAGCTTATTGAGTATTTTTTACTAAACCACTTTTATACTAGCCTTTTTATTGAGATTCTCAATACACCATCCAAGTTTTTGAAATTTTCAATAGGTCTAAAAAAATCAACAGTTAACAATTACAAACGATAGCTTTGGCGCACTGTTGATGCGGTGATTGAGCGATTCACGGTGCGTTTCCCGGAATAAATTCCCGCACCGAAAAAATATTTCAATTAATAAAGGTAGTTATTCTAAGTCTTGGTGTTGAGGTATACCAGTTAATATATGTTTGTTAACACACGGGTTTACGATATATAGGAGACTTTAGTATAGGGCAAAAAAATCTGTCTACATAACTAGATTATTATTATTATTACATAATAGATCTTTGATCTTTGACAAAACTTTGTATATTAGTTAGTCCTACATTCTGTGATTATTGTTTCTTTAATTAGACTTTAACCAAACTTGTAATGATAACTAACTTTGACTGAAATACAATGCTAACAGATTATCGTAATAATCGTACTATGTTTTAGAAAGCAACAGCTAATTAAAAAAAAAAATGATGACTTTTCAACTGAATCAATGACCTAAATTAAACACATTAACAGGAATCACAGCACACATCGCGAAATCGCCATCGTGGTATGGGCAGGACACATCGCTCGCAGAACAGATGGTCGTTGGGCCGAAAAGGTCTGGAGTGGTGATCATGTACCGGTATACGCAGCATTGGAAGGCCTCCCATAAGGCGGACCGATGACTAAGTGAGAGTCGCGGGAATCCAATGGATGAGAGACGCAAAGGAGTGGTCGTTTTGGCGACATTTGGGGGAGGCCTATGTCCAGCAGTGGACATCTTTCGGCTGAAATGATGAACAGTAAATACATATGCAATCATACTATCTGTATTAATGAGAAGCTATTTATTAATTGTGTTGATTTTTTTTATAGTATTTTAAATCATTGCTTTTATTACAAAATTTGCATGCCTAATTTAGGAGGCGGAATATGAAGTTCAAATGTCTCAAAATCTGTAAAATACCATTTTTCCGGCTAATAAATGAATCTGAATCTGAATCTGAATCTATTACCGCTTGTATGATAGAAAATAATATCTCTCGAGAACAGCTCGACCGATTTGGAAAAGGTTTCTCTTGCTGGAATACTCTTCATTGTACTGGTTCACCAGGTATTACGATTGGCGGCCTTATTGCTAAAAAATTTTTTTTACATACCTAACCTAACCTTTTGACGGATTAGATTCACCATACCATACATAACTATTTGAATAAAACACAACATAAGTCATAAATAAGTTCTACTTAATTTTTACAAGATTCTCGTGAACGAAAATTTTAAGAAGGTACCTCCCTCATAAAAAAACAAAAACAAAGCCAGTGTTTTGTACGAAAATCAGAAAGAAAAATATTTTTTGCGTTCAAAGCCAGGTCGGGTTGCTAGCGTCTTATATAATCTTAAATAAAAAATGTGGTAAGAGAAACTAATACTAATACGTTTTTTCCTTGAAATAGTTCCAAGTTTTTATCCTTTGTGGGATAAATAATGCCCCGGGAGATACAACCGCGTCCTTTCAAACCAGTTCTATCAAAGACCCAGAACTGGGGAAGAAAAATAATTATGTCATTATTAAAGAAAAACTAACATTACTCATTGTATTTTCAAGCTTTGGTGAAGGGAGATATATACGGTGGTACCTATACGGTTTGTATGTCCAAGATCTAGACACGTTGATTAAACGTATTGTTATGAGAAGAAAGATAATAAATTAAAATGATAAAAATATTACTTCCTAGCAGACGTGCCGTGGTTTCACCGTCGTAAGTCCCGTTCTCGTGGGAATATAGGGATAAAAAAGTAGCCTATGTGTTAATTCAGGGTCTCAGCTAACTCCATACTAAATTTTATTTAAATCCATTTAGTAGTTTTTACGTGAAAGAGTAACAAACATCGATCCATTCATCCATCTATTCATACTCGCAAACTTTTGCGTTTATAATATTAGTAGGATTTCTGTCTTGTTTCTACCAGTGATCAAACTACAAATAGGCAAAATACATTTCTATGTAAAGGTTGGTTAAAACTACAGAGCGCCATGTGCTAAGATACATACATATATCTACTTCTTTTTCTTCGTTTACATTCATTACAAGTGGTCATATACGCACGTTTGTTGCGAATACTACGCACCTGACCTTCTAAAAACATCAGCAATAAGATCTGTGTATGTCCTTCTAAGACGTTCCCTCTCGGCGCTTAATTAAGCAAGACTTCTCTGAGAAGAAACACCAAAAGAAACTCTGAGGTCACAATTTCATTTAAAGTCCAGACAAAACCTCTACTATCTATTCTGTGGAAAGATCTTAATCATAATAATCATAATCATAATCATAGTCATTTAACTCTCTAGAACCTTATTTAAATAAACTACAGATTGGCAGCATGATTGATGATTTGAATGTTTTCTAAGTAATACTAGATACAAACAAACATTACATAAGAAATTACATATGTTGGGTACTAAAAGCTCTCAATGGATATTACCTAGAATCAGAGAGAGCAGCGGTGGCCCAATGGTGGCAGCCTTGACTTACGAACAGTAAGGTCCTGGGTTCGAACCCAGGCAGGCGCATCACTTTGTGTAATTTATTTCATCACCACTGCTCTCAAAAACGGTGAAGGAAAACATCGTGAGGAAACCAGCATGTCCTAGAACCAAAAATTCGAAGACATTTGACATCTAACAATTCGCACTGGGCCCGCGTGGTAGATATGCAAAATACGCGCTTTGACGTGAAGTTGCGGTTACCAGCCCGCTATCTTTATCTTTATCTTTTTTTCCTAAAATCTCTTTCTTCAGAAATTGACAACATGAAATCATCCTTGGATACCTTCTGCGAATACATGAATCTACTCCAATCTATCAATTGAATATAAACCTGGTCTTGTAATAAACTTGAAAGAAATCTGACAGTTTGTGCTGGCGTCTGACACCTACATTTCACCATGAATGTATACGTTTCATGTAATAAGGTGCAAACCATTAAGCATACATAAATCAAATTCTTAATGGCTTATGCCAACAATAATTATATTTTGCCTCATCTTTAACTCTTAGAACTATAAGGAAAACAATGTAGTAAAAAAATAACTAACAACGTACAATACAGCTCAAGTTATCTACCCTATGAACATTACATAATCGACTCTAGTCTTTCGCCAAATTCTATTAGCAGTATACATCAGACACGCGACACTTCAAAACTCGAAACGAAGTCAATTAAATATCCCAAACTGCATTTGTCAGAAGAATAGAAATTTCTCCGCCCCTTACAAAAACGTGTTATAGAAAAAAATAATCGGACAAGTACGAGTTGAATGAACACGGGGGATTCCGTACCGTACTGCAAAAGTCGCTAAAACAGCTAGTCTTTTTTTTGTTTAATTTCTGTTTTATCATTTGTTTAATTTCTGTTTTATTATTTGTTTAATTTCTATTTTATTGCTTGTTTTAATAGTAGCAATAGCTCAGTCTGTTAATACTTCATCCGTCTAACTACAGTACACAGTACAGTGACAATACAGTGATTGAACCTTTTCGCATTTCAAGGTTAATTCGCTGTGGCCAGTGGAGGTATAATGATGACGATGACTAATTTATTAACTCATTAATTTATTCTTAACGAGAAGCATTCTGTAAAAAGTTAGATACGGTATATTATTACAATAAAGTAGTCACATGTAATACAATTTGCACTACTAAATGCTAAAATAAAGTAACATTTTCAGTCAAATACAAAAGTTTTCCTTAGATATAAATAAATGTCTAAAACAATCTCATTAACAAAAATACTATAACTACTAAAGCCTGGTCACGAGATACAGCCCGGTGACAGACAGGCATTCGGTCATATGAACAACAGTGGTTTAGAAATACGGTCCCGTAGTGAACGGAACCCTAAAACTGGACCCCCGCTAAGCCATTTTCACACAAGACGACAACAATTCACGCTCGCTAATCTGGCCTTATAAAAGAATCTCGAAGGGTCTTTACCCTAAAATCCCTTTTATTTTATTAACGAGGAAGTTCGGGATATAAGGACACTGTAGTTATTCGATTTGGAATCTTAGGTAGGTTTTCTGCTTTTGGGGTAAGATTTTTTAGAGTGTATATTTTTATTATGTTGTCGTCGAGGAAAATAAAGAAGTATTTGAGCATTTGGTTTTTATTAGGTAAATACCTTGAGTTTTTATAATGTTAAAACGGTTTTAATTATTGGGTTAAATATAAAAATTCGATACATTCTTTATTTTATTATATTCGCTGTTGCTATTTTTAAATAGTTGTTAGACATCTATTTTATTTTTGTTTTAAGTCTGTTGATATATTTGTTAAATAAGTAGGTATACCAGCGACGTATACATTATAAAACAAATAGTTAAAACAGTATTAAGATGTATGTTTATTGAAACTAATGTACCTACACACAAATTATAGACGTAGGTACAGAAACAAAAAATATAGTTAATAGGGCCCACAAATATATTTGAAGTTTACTTACAAACCAATGGCTGACTTGCCTGTTGGTCTAATAGTTAGTGATCCTGACTGCTATGCCGGAGGTCATGGGTTCTATTCCCACCCAGGACAAATGTTTTTGTGATGAGCACGATAATTTGTTCTGTGTCTGGGTGCAATTTATCAATAATATGTATGTATTTAGAAATATATAATTATAATATGTTTAGTACTCATAACACAAGCTCTGCTTAGCTAGGGACTGAATGGCGTTGTGTGAAAGTTGTGGAATTTATTTATTTTATTTATTTTTTATTCAATGGAAAACTTTTTGGTTTCAACTATTTAAATCTGGAATGTCTAAGTTCCAAGAACAAATCCACTGTATCTGATGGCACTGAATCTTCCTGAATAAAATCTTTTTAGTAGACTTTACATAATATAAAATGCATTATTATTAAACTGATTAATTAGATTAATGTGAACTATTTTTAATATATTTTTAAAGATGTTACGTGCACGAAGGACAAAGAGATTTGGAATAGTTAAAGATATGGAGAAAAAGTGCATGCATAAAATTGAGACGCTTAAATTTCTACTATTACACCATTTATTTATTTATTTAACATCGCAACAGAACGCCGTACAGCAATTACACTAATGGAGCTAAATTCATAAAAAAATAAAAGTAATATCGTATCATCTGCTTTTTAACATCAACTATGTAGTTTCAATAATACTACTGAAGCTTTTAAAGCCATTAATATTTATCAAGAACTGTTAATTTACTTATGCTTACTAGCTATCCCAAGGGGATTGCAAGTCTTAGTAATAATTGCTACAAACGATCTTAAAGGGATTATCTTGTAATCACTACACTTTGTAGATGGGTTGGTGACCGTACTTTGTTGCTATGAGTGACTGTGTATACACCCCAACCGTTCTTGAGGTACCTACCTACTGGATTATTAATTAGAGACGTACCTATTTATATATTTATATTAGGACAAGCAGTACCCTGCGGTTTCATCCGGTTCAACACAAAAGAACACAAGTGTTCCACAGGTGATGAAAACAAAATCTGTGTATAGCTAGGGGAATAAACCCTAGAAAGATAACCATATTTTGACAGCCACAAAAGATAACCATGCGCTTCGGAGGCGCACGATATATTATTGTATTTTTTTTTACGAAATACCTATTTTATTCCATTTTTTACTTATTTGTTTAAATATGTAGCTAATGAAATAAAAATTTAAAAACTTTTGTTTGTTAAATATTTTATATATTTTAATCATTAAACTTTAATCAAAAAACCTCTACAAAAAATCAACAAAATTAAGAGTCTTCTGTTTACAGGAACATAGTATCAAAAAATAATATCTTTTTATATATTTTTTATAATAACTGCTAAATTACTATGGTACTTACTGCGTAAAAACAGCCGTCCTGCGACGCTGTGCACCGTCCGTTGAGCTAACTTAGAAGGACAGGTAGATATGCGCACTCATTAGAAAGATACAGTGATGTCAAACCAACGCAGGTGCCTCTGAGACGTAGGTTATCTATCTAGGGAGTGAACGACGAAAACAAATAATAGGTAACCCATTAAATATCCAATAAAACTAAGGTGGGCCACAGGAAGAAAAAATAAAACCTTAATACCGGCAATGACCAAAATTTATACGTAACTCGGTAGTACGAGTAAATTGACAGTGACAGTTCGGTAACTGTCAGTGTCATGAAATTGACGTAAAAATTACAACATTATGATAACCAAGAACGATAGGTACGATGTGTTAGTGCGTAAAATAAAAAAAGATACTCGCTGCCCATTCTCGTGTCCATGTACACCCGGTTACACCCTTCAGGTTACTCATCTATAGCTTTGAGCGTAAAATAGGTTACAATGAATTAAAGGATATTTTTTGTTAACCTGTGTACGTACCTATAAGTAAAACACAATGTGTAGTAATCTTATATGGAGTTGCTCCATGTAAAAGACTAGTATTTAACAGCGTCCGGTTGGACATTAAGCCAACCACGAAAACTTAAATTAAAACATTTAAAACCCCAATGATACAAATCTGATAAAAAAATATGGATTTGAAATTTATCATGGTACAGCATTCTACTAGTACAGCTATTTAATTTAATAATAATATTGAGGGAGTTGTGAAAAAATATTTATTACACCATTTTGTGACGGCGGTTATCTGGACCGATTTTCATCAAACATAGCTAAGAATACTCCCGACTAAATGAACTAAACAAAAAACCGAGATCAAACGGATCATCAGTTCGAGAGCAACGATAGTACAGACATACACACACAGACCCGTTAAACTTATAACACCCCGTTATTCTTGCGTCAGAGGTTAATAATATAGTTGGAAAAAGACTATAAAGACTATACCTATGCGTAAAATATTCACTAACAAAAGAACACGATGATATTGCCTATAGTAAGTGAAACAGTTTAGTATACACAAGTCCCAGGTAATAAGAGGCGAGCCTGGAATGCTCATCACAATCACAGCACACTTACTTAATACAAAAATATCCTCATTAAAACCAGACTGTCTTAACAAAGATTTCATAAAACAAACTTTAATACTTTCTGTGAGCACTAAGCGATTTTTTTAAACTCAATTCTCGTTGGATATTAAAACAATGGTTACTTTGCTAGTTAAACTTATTAAAGCTAAAGAAAAAGAGCTGCCAGTTTGTTCCCTGATTAAATCGCTGTTGGTAAAGTAAAATTTTGTTTTATTGTAGTTGTTGAATTGAATAATCAAATGGGGGTAAGTGAAGAGTCTCTTGCACGTGGCTGTAGTTCGACTCTGGCAGGTACTAATATGACTTATGCGTATACTTTATTTTGGACCCGGTGCTTTTCGAGATTCAAAAGTAATCGACGAAGTTTTTGAATGTAAAGTGTTTTATAGTGTTCCTACATGAGTTTTAGGTAAATACATTGTAAGTTTATACATTACACATTATAAAATTATGATATTTGACATGATTATTATTGACGTAATTATTATTGACATTTATGATTTCTATTTTATTACTAAGCATTAATACATTAACAACACTATATTTTTTATTCAACAGTCAAATTTAATGCAATTATATGTGTACCTAATGACAATTTTAATCAACGATTAATTTAAAATGCTATGCTTAATATTTGCACGCTGAAATTGAAGGCAGAATAAGAGATGAATTTTATTTGAATAGGTACCTTATTTACGCAAATAAGTGATTTATGTTTCCTGATAGCTACAACTTAGACGTCTTAAGTCAAGAATGAATATGTTACTTTTAGGCAAGTGTGCTTCATTCTCGACAACACATCGTACTCCCAGACTCCAAGTGCGATAAAGGCGTAAGTAAGAATAAATAACTTTTTGTATTGCAGATATCAGATAGAAAATTAAGCCATGATACCAAAAAGACATTATACTTCGGAACTAATGATCCAATTTTAAAAATTATTGTACTGGTGGAAAGCTACACTATTCCCGGTGGACATAGGCTTCTTTTTATCCCCGTATTCCCACGGGAACGGAAATAACGCGGGTGATACTGCGTGACGTCTGCTACTTATAGATTAATTACACCCAGACACCGAACAAATGATCGTGCTCATCACACAAACATTTGTCCTGGGTTGGAATCGCACCTACTACCTCCGGCATAGCAGTCAGGGTCACTAACTACTAGACCAACAGGCCAGATGATCCGCCTCAAAATAATTGTGCTTAAAGGATAAAAATAAATAAATGTGGACAGAGTCAGTTATTAAAATTGAGCTATTAAGCTGCCGATCCATGTAAAGCGCTCTATACACCAAAGCCGCCGACCCGCCGACACGGCCCGCCGACACGGCCCGCCGACACAACCCCGGCGGCTTATGATGAAAGAAGTATGTCGGCAACCTTCGCGTGCTCGTGTTGCCCGCCGACACGTCGGCGGCTTGCCGGCGGCTAGCATACGCTAGCGCTCAGTTGCCCGGCGAGATTTGAGCTTTAGTGACGTACTGCCAAATAATTATTGATGTCGAACCGCCGACATGCCGCCGGCAAAGTTTTACGACTTGTAATGACTGAAACCGCCAACTTAGCCCGCCGGCAAAATGTTGCCAACATATGCCGCCTTTGTCAAAATGTTGCCGGCTTTGGTGTGTAGTGCGCTTAAAGCACTGGTACTGCTGCGTAAGTGACATAAATGCTCTGATACCAGATTCGTTAATAATCACACAGAATGAAAATAAAAATGTGCTTTACAATAAACTACGGTATGTGTTTCATACAGAAAGACAGGAGTATTTTTGAGCTCGTTGCTAGCTCAATTTCTCAGTCACAGAGTCTTCGTCCCGTTTCTCCTTTCTTCACATGTTTGTGAAATGTGAAAATTAATTAAAACCTTTGCGGTACCTGCAGATATTTTCATTGAACTAATTAAATGTCGTTCCGAACAGTCTCATAATTATTTTGCAATAAATATGTTGCTTTGAGTTCTTGCGTTTCTTGTTTTGCACTCACTATCTGTTAAAAGACTGTGGGTTATTTACAAAAACTTATGATATTGAACGAAATTCGACTGGCCTGTTGGTCTAGTAGTTAGTGACCCTTACTGTTATGCCGGTGGTCGTGGGTTCGATTCCCACCCAGGACAAATGTTTGTATGATGAGTACGATTATTAATTTGTTCTGTGTCTGGGTGTAATTTATCTTTAATATGTATGTATTTAGAAATATATAAGTATGTTTATCAGCTGTTTAGTACCCATAACACAAGCTCTTAGCTTAGCTTGGGGCTAGATGGCGTTGTGTGAAAAAGTTGTGGAATATTTATTTTATTTAACAAATATTCCACAACTTTTATATTTATTTCATCTGAAAGTTTCTGTAGCTGTCCGGAGTCAAGTTTTTTTTTTTGTTTTGGAGTGGGTTCACGTCAATAATGCAATGAGTGGAGATTGAACTCACGACTAGGACTACGCCTTAGTCATTGGGCTATTTTGAATTTTCGGACTTCTGACTTCCCGTAACGACTTTCAAAGATCTACAAATGACAGCAGAGACCAACAGCGTTATGTACTTTCCGAGGCACGAACAGGTCTTGTTATGATCGTCCGCAGACCAACCTCGTCATGCGTAGCTTAACCATCGAACGCTCGTGATGCTGTGAGTAGCTAGGAGTTTGTGGCTTAATATTTTTTAGCCACAAGCTACTAGGAACTAGGAACTAGGAGCTTGTGGCTAAATAGTAAATAAGCCACAAGCTACTAGCTACTCATGAATTTTATGCTCTCGTAACACTTGTCCATCGTTCTTTCTAAGTTTCTTTATAAATTCCGTCCAAAGGTTGTCCGTAGGAGTTCGGAGTCGTTAATGTTGTAATGGGCAATTTTACAAAATTTTCGTTTTTAGTCCCTCGTCTAGATTACAAGAAAATATTCGACACATATATTTTTTTTTTTACGTAATCAAAAAATTACGGCGAGTAAAATGTCGTATTCCGTCACTAGCCAGTCCATTTCGATAATGACGTTACAAGCCCCCTCTCCTCAACTTTTATGCGTATAATCCAAAGACATTCAATACCTATAGACCGGACATCACGAACAAAATTTTCGTCCGAAAAAGTGTGTCCTGCTGGATACAAAGTCTATGAGTTTTTTGTAGTACGCTCCGCTGCCGCTCCTATATTCATATATTATTCTAGATGGCGTTACTGAGACATGGGATCAAAGTTTTTCTATGACATATTGTTGACATGCCCGCTCTATAGTATTTTAAATCTCTTTGGTTTAATCTAACCAATTTTACATCAATTTGTAAAAGAAAACAATACCTACGTTTCGAACAAAAAGTAAAATTTGGTCAAATATCTATTGTGAGTTTTTATGGTCTACAATAAAGAGTATTCTATTGTTACAGTCTGTATTCAATTCATCAATCAATCAAGCCTTTTCCACTGCTGATCTGCCATCAAACTCCAAACATTCATCAGACCGATCGGATTTTATCAATCATTGACGTAATTTCAAAGCGAGTGTCTGTGTTCTGCGAACCGTGTTTTAGTGAGGTCAACGAAATTAGCGCCCGTGGACACTAGAGAGCAAATATTTATCCTCACTAAATAGTATGGACGCAACGGTTGTACAATGTTAATAGGCTACTGTATCTCATAAAAATTAAAACCGACTACTAAAAAACACGTTCTGAAAAATAATACAGAAGAAAATATTGTTTTATGGCAATATATAGGATGTGTAGAAGTTCAATAACTTCTTCACATCTTGTTCACATCTTATATATTGCCACTGGGTACTTTACCCAATGGGTAGAGTGAGTATCCACACTCTTGGAAAATACTTTTATAAAATAGAAGGAGAAATCAGCGGACAGAAGAACAGTAGAGATATAATTATACACTTTTATTTACATAGATACAAATAACATTATAATCAGCTTATTTATGCGAGCCACAATAAAATATAATTTATTAACATATGAAACAGAAAACGTGACAACGGGAAAAATCTAAGCTTAATAATTTATTTACTTTTTTCTATATTTGAAAATCAAATGGCATTCCACTACAGATGTATTCTCTTAGAGGTTAACCGTGGTCGTGTATGCCTCTTTGCCTTAAAGCTTTTAGGCGCTTACTAAACTGTTAGAACGCAGGGGGCGCGGGTAAGTGGCATACGATCACGGCTCTTCTCACAAATACATAACACACACGTCACATGTATAACCTTCAAACACCTGACAAGGAAGACGCATTGCGCACATGTCAAATTATGATGAG